>CM028131.1:880888750-882140000 GCA_016271365.2 Neoceratodus forsteri | reverse complement strand
GGTTTGAATCAGCAAGCACAGTTTGTAAAAGTTTTTTTCTGTATTCCTCCTTGAAAATTTAAAGAATGCCATGATCACAGGGCTGCAGCTTGCTGGTTGTTTGCTGGGAGACACATACAGCGTATGTAGCCATCACTTGTTTTTACATCAGCAAGTTCAGGGTGGGCTGGGGAGTTATCAGTGAGGAGTATGGCATGGCGGGTTAGCACTTGCCTCCATAAATGGCTTTTTACTTGTGGGACGAATTGTTCTTTAAACCAGCTATCAAAAATGGAACTGTTCATCCAAGCATTGTGCTGTACCTCATAATGGACTGGTAAGGCACGCATGTTGACATTCTTGAAGCAGCAAGGCTGCCTTGATTTGCCAACCAGGATGAGCTTAAGTCTGTGGTTCACAGAGGCATTTACATAGCCCAGAATTGTGACTCTGTCCTTGGCCTTTTTAAATCCTGGTGCATCTTTTGCTCCACCATGGACCAGAGTTTTTATCTGGCAAGCAATGCCTGAACAGCCCAGTCTCATCTGCATTGTAGATCTGGTCTGGGACAAGACCAGTGTTTTCAATGATGTCAAGAAAGCTGCTGATGAATGGGGTGATGGATTATTCAGCTGAATTGAGCCGCTCGCCACAAAGATGGAGTTGTCGAATGCTGTGATGGCACTTGAATCATGTCAACCACCCCTCACTGGCAGTGAATGGCTCCATGTTGCCCAGCTGAGAGTGAAACATAAGTGCCTTCTCTTTTAAAAGGGGTCCAGAAAGTGGTGTCCCCTTCTCTCTCTCTTGTTGGAACCAGAGGTAAAGAGCAGCATCCCTCTGCTCATCCTTACATGACCACATGCTTTTTCTCTCCTCCACTCCGGCCACGGTCTCCATTGTAAGAGCAAACTCTCTTAATTTTTCTTTGGCACCTTTAATATCACTGATCGTGGATTTACCCACGCCATACTCAGGGGCAAGAACAGCAGCTCTTTCCCCATTTTCCAAGCACTCAACAATCCATAGTTTCTCTGCCCCACTGAGAACAACTTGTTTCCTTTTAGTGGCCATCACAAACAAAGGTATGATAATGATTTGTTAACTGCTGCACTAGCATGTAAATGCATGCTTACAACAAGTGAGACAGGTGTTACTATGTGAGGGTGATTGTGTAATTGGTGTTAACCTGTGTAAATGGGCTGTCAATAGATTACCGCAGCTGTTTCCAGTTGGCGCTAATGACTGTAATGGGCATATCAAAAAAACAAGGGAGACATACTGACCATCCATTAGACAGGGAGAGGGGTTAAACAAGGGTCGGATAAATGTGGTTGCACTGTGTATCTGTGGGGCACCAGATGATAAAGCCTATTTTTTTTAAAACAAAAAATATAACAAAATGTCTTCCTCTTTGTCACAGTGGGACACAACAGTACTTTTATTTTTTATTAACTTTGCTAGTGCAGACAACCACAGAACTACCTACCTGTTCCATGAACCAGTATTTATAAAAAATAAAATTATGGACCATAGCTAAACTCCTTTTTTTACACACCCTAAATGTGTGATATGGGTATGAATCATTCAGGCTTCACTCTTGTAGTTTATGCGGTATCACACACCTCTGGGGTAAAAAAAAAAAAAAAAAAAACTCATTACACATTGCTGTCCATACATTATTTTCTATATACTGTGTCTCCAAGTAATTACTCATTCCAATCAGAACTACAAATGACTTATTAGAGTTGCTTGAATAATCTTTGGTAACCACTTGATACCTCAGATGGTGGCAATTTTCATCCCAGATGTTACTGTCCAGATCAAATAATCAAGTATCTTGGTCATCATCCAGTACTGACTAACTAGATTATCTGTTGTCTGGGATGACCCCCCCCCCCCCCCCAATATGGTTATTGGACATATCGACAGATAGTGATCTAGAATAAATAATGCGCTACATAAATATTTCTACATAGTGTATAGTTAGGGTTTATTCTGCATGGATTTCCCTGTCAGCAGAAATGTTGTTGTACCACAGTTCAAAGATCACTGAACCCAGTTGAACTCCTCTGTTGTACAACAATGTTCCAGCTGATCAGAAATCCTCATGGCAGCTGGTGTTTTACACAGTACTGCAGTGCACACAGCAATGTGTTCAAGTTCTGAACTGAAACCGCCAACATGTTCACTGCTGCCGCAGAGTGCTGTGAAAGCACTTTAGTTTAAAAAAGAACAAAAAAAGACAATAAAATTATACACTATAAAAATTACTGATTGGGTAGCCACATGCCCAATCAGCATGTGCTGCCACCTCAGGTTTCTGAGTACATTGGATCTCTCAAGCTCCACTCTCAAGGTCTGATGTAATCAGAATTTCTCTGTGGCAGCACAGGCTAGTTGTGCATGGTTGCTCAACCAGTATTCTTTATATAGTATGTACTGCTTAGAAACATTGTAACATAGAAAGCTAAGGACAGAAAAAGGCTCAAGGGCCATCCATTCTGCCCGAACCTACCTATTAACCCCCAAACAATAGCTGGCTCCTTTGAAGTTTTTCTAAACACCCAGCATCCTGTTGAAGCTATCCCACCCAGTCTTGAACCCCAGCTCACTGCCAGAGTTTACTACTCACTGGACAAGCCGTTCTAGCCCTCCACTACCCACTCTGTGAAGCTAAGCATCCTCATGCTGAGTGCATGATTGGTAGGCAACTAAATGCTGGTGCAAATAACTTGAGTTACTAGCTGTCTAAATTCATCCAGTGATGTAGTCAGTTCAATATGATCAAAAGCATTTCTGAATTTGGTTGTTTAACTGCAAATGCCTTAACACCTGCGGTGGATAGCCACAGTAGGGAAACAGCTGACAGTCATTTTGGAAAAATGTTCAATAAAACATTTAAAAACTATATTTAAAACCTTAATATTAATCATGGAAGGAGTGGGTGTTGGTGGAGTTCCCCTACAGTTGCAGTGGTAGGGGTACTTCTTAGACGGCATGAGAAGTCAAGTTCCTGCACTTTAGACTAATAGCTTCTGGTTGTCATTGAATTTTGCCATATGCTAAGGCATTATTACAGTAACAGAATTGTTCTAGTATCTGGAAACAATAAAATTTGAAGAGACAAAAACTATTGTAAGAGATACTTGTCAGTAAGTGTAAACCTGGTAACTGCATATAAGGCATGGGGTGATTACCATTCGTTTTGTACTAAAACTGTGCTGTGATCTCAGAGATTATCTAAGGTAGAAATACAAAGTACAGATGGGTGATACATCATCAGAAACTTGGATTATGGTGTTGCCAAGTGGTACACAAAATTTGAGAACCCAGAAAGTATCTTTACTGAGAAAACTACTGTATACTGTATGTAGCCCATGATTTATTTTGTACCTTTGCAAGTTGAATATTAATAGTTTATTCATGGCCTTGTCAGGAATCCAGAAGATTATGGACCCCATTCTTGGTCACAAAAAGTGACCAGACAAAATGGGGAGGGGGGCAAGCAGTCACCCATTTGTATCCCCACACTTCGGAAGCAATTACAAAACAAGCTAGTAGTTACAGGAACAAGGAGTGCCTCCTGTCACTGTGTTGCAGTATAAATCAGTTAGCCAGATGTTTCTGGCTGAAAACTAAAAATACTGTGTACAGTTGGGATTGCACCTGCTAGCATGCTGCTTTGTGACTCCTAGTTATAGTACATCATCTTGCCAGTGCCATGGTCCTATGTCATGTTGCAAGCCTGCAGAGATAGGCAGTGCCATTCAAGGTGTCCAATCAAACTCGCCCCTCCAACCTGTGGGCCTGCCTCTAGGCATACTGTCTTGGAATTATTTGTTCCCCTGAGAAGCTTCCCTGATAATCCAGAGTCTCCCTGGTTTCCAAAGGAACTCACCTTCTTAGCCCTGTCCACTTATATATGAAGGTCAACATATACATTCCACAGTTTATAAGATCCCCAGCCAGCTTCTTATAACTTGGTCAAAGGGACATGGGGCCCTGTGTCTTATACATGCCAGCAGCATGTCAGGACATAAACTCAGTCAGCTTACTGAGTCTCTAGGCTGCACTGACTCGCCTAATTTGCCAGACTAACTCTGCAGGACTACTGGATTTGTGTCTGTGACTCCTGATTTTTTTGGGTGGGATCCCAGATCCACCCTCCGAGGTTCGTTTCTGCTGAGAGTTTGGTTACAGAACTGCAACAGCCCACCACCTGTCTGTAGTAGTTCAACAGGAGGGGGCTGTCACAAAATTCCAACTGGTTAGCAAGGGCGACCTTGCATTGTCAATGGCCCTATGAGTTATTTGCCTGGAAACCACACTCTCCCACATGGATGCAATGTGTTTAGCTTAGCTGTGAGAGTGTCACATACTCAGCACTCTGCCTAAATGGTCATTGTGACCAGTTGGTGACAATCCTTTGTGACTGAGCATAGGACCCTACCCTTTTTAACTAGATCTACATCTGCAATAAAGAAACACAAGGAACTATGTAATAGATTTTCAATTTTCACCTGTGGTTTCTGAAAGTTGTTCTTCACACAGAACAACTTCATATGTGATGAACAATTTAAAATGTTAAGTGCTAGCAGCTGTGCAGCTTAGTGTGAAGCAGAATCTCAAACAATCAAAAAACAAGTTGCCCCTTACCGTGTCACGCCGTGCTCCGGTGCATGTGTGCCAAATGGACTCCACCCAGTGTGTTCAGATCTATTTGATTGATATGATTTGATTTACAGTGTGTAAAACTGAAAATCCTGTATGATTAAAAAGGCAAACCTGCCACTGTGAAGAACAGGCTGTCTAAGACATCTTGTGAGGACTGTGATGCCACATAGAGCATCACTCTCATGCTACATGATGTCACAGTACCCACTTGGTGTATGAACCTGTTTGTTCTTCACAGTTAGTGGTTCATTATTCTATATATTATTCATGAACTTTATTTTGCTACAAAATCCTACATTTTTTTTAGCTAATAATTATTGATTTCCCATTTGTAACACTTCTGCCAACATGGGCACATTTTTTAATCACCCTGCTTAATTCTTGTGGGCTGCTAATGAAGATAACTTTAAGCATTGCTCAGTGCTATGTAAAATTCTATTCTTGGAGAATCTGTAATTAATCATCATGTTGGACTGCCAGGGAAGTGAAGTAGCTGGGGGTCATCTGTGTTAATGATTGCAATGTGCAATTTTTGACAACTTGGGGTAAGCAGTAACATACTTTCTATGCAATAATTAACCAAAATGCTAACATCTGGAATACTGCATGCATTTCTAGAAGAATCATAAGAGTAAGCAGCAAAGGAAGAGATGTCCACGTCAGTGTATGATATGTGCATTTACATGATTGATACTGTGAAAGAATCTTGAAATTTAAGTAGGTTTCATTAAAAGACCATTAAACAACTGCTAGCAGGGTGATTCATCTTTTGTCAGAAGAAAGCACTGCCTGGATTATGTAGTAATATTCATTGGCTAATAGACAGGAAGTGGTGTTTAGATGTCATGGTTGCAATATGGAACATATGTGCATTGTACTTACACATGTTTAATATATAGGTTTCAAAATTTTGTTTGAACTCCCATGGAAGCAAGATCCCTTCTTTTCACACAGTCTTTTGGCATAGTTCTATAGAGCCATTTTAACCATCTAGCTAAGTTATCGAAATTTTCAATCATTCTAAAGACTGTTAAAGTTTTATCATACACTTTCTTTCTTTGATGTGGAAAAGCTACAGAATATACAGTACATAAATCACCAATGAAGTAACATTTTAATGTTTTGATAGCTAGTCATGTGATGTGCTTATTAAAACTTGTTACATAAGCAAACGCAACTGATAAAATATATGTCTGCTCCATTGGGTAAACTATAACAAACATTTGTTTTAAAGCAGCAGTGTGTGTTACATGAGAATTCTAACCCATACATGTTTAATCGATTTCGGATTCCCCTTTTTCCTCCAGTAATGAAATATGCACTTTTTGTCCCTGTTTTGAGTCTTCTTTAGCATTTTTTTTGGATACAGCATTATTAAAAGGATTGCTCCTTTTAATATGGGAATCCCCAGGTCTCCATCCCAATTCTCAACTATTATTGAACACCCAGTGCTTAACATCATTTCCTTGTGCCTAAGGTGAACTGGCATGCATCAGGCACTGCACCCTGACCTTATGTGTAAAAAGATATTAAAAAACAACTGATAATACTCATGAAACCTGCAGATAGTCATATTTAAAGGAGCTCTCCTTTTAATGATTTCAAATATAAAAAAAATTCAAACTGGGGGGAAATGGTATTTTTTTTTTGTCAGCTCTGTTTATGCACACCACCTACTGGATTCTCTCTGACATGGGTGCTCTGTGCAGCTTCTCTCATCTGCCTGAAGCCTCCAGCTCCCCAACACTCCAATTAGGCCTTCTCTCCTCTCTGCACAGCCCCCCGAGGCGGGACTGCCAAACTCCTCCTGACGCTCTATATATAATCTAGTAGAGTGACCAGGGACGTGGAGGGAGAACCGAATGCAGGGGCTGGAAAGCCCAACAGTGTACGTGGAGCTAACCACTGGTCCTGCCTTTGCCTACCAGCAGGTAGGGGGATTTTTCTTTGTTATGGCCCCATGGCATGGCCATGTAATGGTGACAGCACATGGAGGATGTGATCCCATCCCCTCCCATGGTTGTCTGCCACCGCCATCCCCATTGGCTGTCCCCTTATGCTGTGGCTTGCCCCCAGCCACTGCTATGAGCCACCGCCATCCTGGGAATCCCCAGAACCCACCCCAGGAGTGGAGAGTAGTCCTCCAGATGCTCAGTCCTCTTCTCTCTCTCCTGACCCCCGGCAGCCCAAGTCCGCTTCCGAACCTGGGTCACCAGCGTGGTGCGAGGTGTGATCTCCAGCGCCTCAACCCTCAGCACCACTGGGCTGGCAAGAAATGGTATTTTACAAGACATGAGAACAAGGGTGCTCTAAACTGGAAGGAAAAGGTATAGATCGACATTTTCATTGTAACATGCACTGATGCTTTAAATACAGGCTGAATACAGAAAATAAGGTGGTGATCAGTGTTTAAACCATTAGGTCTTTTTATGGAATGATCAATAAAGAATAAAATGGAAGCAGATGGATTCTGAGTAGTCACTAATTGTGATTTGTTTACAATGGAAGGCACCGTGACTTGTGGTGGCTTATATCCAGATGCATCCTGGGGGTGGGTTACATGGGCCTGTTCTCCTGACAGGTGGAGTTGACTATTACACCAGGGAAAATCCATTACTCATGCAATGAATACCATTGGATTCATTCATTTCTACCTGGACAATTATCTGGGATCAGCAGAAGGGATCTTGGTTTAAAGGGGAACAGTTACCATTACGAGCTCCACTCCAAAGTGTGTGGCTGGTCCCCATTTGCTTTTTCAGTGCAAAAACATTTTTTTGTAACAGTTTACTGAAGTAGAGTAGATTCTATCAGCCTCTAACAATAGAAACAATCTATAAATGCTTTCCCCTGCTGTAAACTGATGATAAACTTTCTTCTATCCAGTGTAACATATGTACACCACCACCTCTGCAATACTGTATTGTCATCATCCACAATTTATATAACTAAACAATTGGTAAAATATTCATCCATGCATTTATTCCAACATGCCTTGACTATTGCAGCTCCCTTTTTATGGACTTTCCAAACTCCAACAACCTATATCCAGGGTCCAGCATGTATAGAATTTAGCTGCAAGTTCTCACTTACTCCCAAAAAAATAAAACTGTCACTTTTCCAAAAATTCTGCAATTTGCTAGCTTTCCATCACTTACAAGATTCATTTAAGATGCAGTTCTGGACTAGAAAATTCTCAGTTGACGTGCACATGCTTATCTCTCAAACATTATCACCCACTGCATGCCTACTAATATACTACAGCATTACACCACTGCCCCACTGTCTTTGCCATCCCAAAAAGTAGAACAGCCAGTGGCAGTTGTCAGACACAGTTATTTACCACATAGCAACCACAGTCTAGAACAGCCTTCCACTCTCCCCATCTCTCTCTCTCTCTCTCTCTCTCTCTCACTGTCTGACTCATTGACCCATCTTTCTTTAAATCTTCTCTTAAGCCCCAACTTTTTGCTTACCCTGAGATATAGTCATTGCTGCTCTGCTTCTGATTGGCTACCTCCCCACCTTGTCTGCTCCATTCTCAGCAACTTCCATCACCAAGAAAGATGTCCACAGGCCCCTCTCCCCTCCATGATGGATTCCCTTGAAGACTGGAACAGCTTCCCTGCAAATCTGTCTTATGTAGAAAGGCAGCAGATAGTCGGGTCAGCATGGTCTGATAGTACCAGCTCCATTCTGCTTTGTGACTAGGGGTTTTCTGACATGTTTTTCTGTTTTGTCCCTTGGAATGCCACGGACTAGGACTCCCTGTTGCACATACAAGACATGGCTGTGTGGATGGAGTTAGATGATGTTCCCCCTTTCTCTGAGTGACTTCATCTGCACCATAACCTGTGGTCACCCATATGGCAGTATAGCAGCACAGCACTCTGCCCAGGAGTAGTGTATTGTCTGTGAATCTAAATCCCTGACCCAGGCCATCCTGCAATATCCTGGCCTTGTTCCTGAACCTGGGTCACTGGTGCCATGAATTGCAACTTGCCTAGGAATCTTTTATTTTTTTTTTGTATTTTCTTCTTTTCTATTTAGCTGCTGTAATCATTTCTATTTTACTGCTGTAACCATTTTGCTCTGTTTAAAATATTTTGCATAATGCACATTATTTTCTGCTACTTAGTCAACTTTTGTCTTTTCGGTCTACAACTGTGAAGCATATTGGCTACAGTCTAGAGGTGATTATATAAAATTGTATCGTATTTGAATGGTTCTTAAAATAACAATGGGGTGAGGAAATGAGGTAAACAGAAACACATGTGAGAGCTGTATTTATGTTCAGCAATTGAAACAGTGGTCTTTCATGGGCTTCTCTAATGCCCCACCAGTAGTGTGTCATGCAACTATGCAGGTAGCCCAGATTTGGGAACAAGCTGAAGTCTCAGGACAGAAACAGTACCATAAGCAGCGCTGCTTGTCTTGCAGAGGGAGCCACTATTGCACCACTTCCTGTCTGTCACTGGCAGTATACAAGAAAGGCTTAGGGCCTGGGAATTCACATTTCCTTTGCAGATGTGGCTGTTGACCAAGTACAGGCAGACGTGCCAGGTGGTGAGAAACTGGGGGATAAATTGAAGCCTGCAAACAGTGTTTGCAAGTGTGGGTGCTGGAAAGGCTAGAGATAGAATGAAAACCCCACCAATAACCTTTGACAATCCCCCACGCCTGGGTATGTTCACTCCCACAATGCTGTACAGGTGGAGCACTACCTTTGAGGGGGCATGGAGGACAATGGAGGAGGTCTGGATACTGTGAGTTAAGGTTGGCAGGTCTGGTAAGTGTCACCAGCACTGGCACGAGAAAACCCTTCATTACAAAATTGTCTTTTGAGGTTTGTACAGTATACAGAAAACAAGGGCACTAGTTCTCTATTTTGAGTATTTCGGTTATGAATGCCATTTTACAAAAACATAGTTAACTTGAAGTTCTTGATTACGTGTCATCTGACCAGGTGTGATGTAAATATGCTAATGATTAAAGGGATGCAGTAAATTGTCCCCCACCAATGGACTGACTTCTAACGCTCCTTAATTAAAAGTGGGTGGTAGTGAGGGGAGTAAACATGGTACAAACACAGAATTACATTTTGGTTTTAACCCTCTAAACAAGTTTTATTCAAAAAAATAAGGTTTTGTGAATGTCATTGTGAGAGGCTCAATTTATTACATGCTTGTCTCTGGGACTGGAAGATTGCAATGTCATGAGTTCTAGTCTCAAACCATGAATCTGATTCATGTAATAATGTGTAGCTACTCTTCCTGTTACTGCTTTGTTTTTCTTCACATATACTTGCACTTTGTTATAATCGCATGTACATACTGTTTTTTATATTGTTATTGCTGTTGTGTTGCTGTAACCAGTTACCAATATATGTTCTTTTCATCACCTACATATTTTTTTTTTTTTTATTTAGTTGTTTAACCAGGTATAGCACACTAAGCTGAAAGCTTTTTTACAGGAGCGACCTGGGAGCACAAGGAGGTTAAGTGACTTGCTCAGGGTCATACAGTATGCAAGTGGAAGCTGTGGGATTCAAACCCAGGTCTGGTCTGCTGGATGTCACCAAATTTGCAGCTCAGAGCCTTAGACCACTGCGCTATACTACCGCCGATCACCTGCTTCTGTAGACATTGTTTCTGTATCATGTTATTTGCCACCCTGTGGCCCAGTTTGAGACTGAAAATGGTCCTTTGGATCAGCTCATTTACCTGGTTACTAAAGACATAAATAAATAAAATGTGAGCTAATACCCAATACTTACACAGTAGTGCAACACTAGGAGGTGCTGCTGTGCTTTGTATGATATATTAAATTGAGATCCATTCTGCTCATATCAGGGTGACTGTCCATGTGGAAGTTTATGAACCTAAGGCACTTATCCCAATAGTTGGGGCTTTCTCCATTGTCCTGGCCAGAACTCCCCCACCAATAAAACATGTCCGTGTAACGCACTCCCAGGATGCACCTGGAAATGAGCTGACACAGCCCAAAGTGCCTTTTCTGGTCAAAATTTACAATGAAATATGTAAATAGTAAAGACATAGCTTGCTGCTACCATTGTTTACATACAAAAGAGGCAGAAGAAAAAGAAGGCCATTTGGTCTATCGCATGTGCGCTTATTGCAGGGCCCAGGCCATAGCTTATGCCACCGGCACTGCCTCTACCTTACATGTTAAGAGAATGCTTAGCCTTACATGTTAAGAGAATGCACAGTTCAGTTTATTTATTTATTGGATTTTGATGACCGGGTAGGCTCACTGAGACAGTATTGTCCCTTTTTTAGGAGCGACCCAGAATTAATCACATACAGAGTTGCTTTTACAGTACGAGTAATCAGTTTGGTATACATATAAAGTACAGTGGCAACATGGATAGATGATAGTGCAACAAAATGAATAACTTCCTGTAAATGATTTCACAGATCACTATACACAGGAGACAGAATCTAACAGTAAATGAGGATGCACGTGTAGAAGCAATTACTGCATAAGCAAGTGTATAAACCTCAACAATAACAATACATTGCTTATACATCTAGTGCCTGTCCCCTCTCTGCCACCCAGTTAAAGATGTCAACCAGATTTGTCTGGCTAGACCTTCTCTTTGTAAACACATGGGGCCCAATTCTCAAAGGGGCCTGCATCTGGCGCACGCTGCGGCAAACAGCAGCTTGCGTTGATACCCAGTGTGCCAGGGACCCTGCACTTGATTCAGGTACAGGAGGGGTCCCGGCGGCTAAGTCCCCATATTAGTATCACCTGGAACCCTGCGGCATACACCTGGTGCACCGCAAGGTTCTGCCACTGGCCACCTGGGACAAACACAGGTCCCCCATCCCACCAGATACTGGGCATGTGAACCAGCTGTGGTGGTCCAGTGTCCCCACACCATGATCCCCGATGCCACCATAACACTAGGTAGGAACCCCCCCATCCCGATGCCACCCATATCGGAATAGGAGCCCTCAAACCCCAATGCCCACCCCAGCGGTGTCTACTGCAGTCCCACTGTATGGTGGTACAGTGCCCCCATGCCCCAGCTGGTGGTGTCTACCCCCACTGGTATCCGGTCCTGACTGCTACCCAGTGCCCGGCACAGCCCACTTCTCACTTCCATTACCAGGCACCAACTTCACTGTCCAGAAATGAGCATGTACAGTATAGTGTACACACTCATTCATAGACAGTGCCATAGTCGCCAATAGTGGGCACCACCAGCAGGGGCATGGGGGGCACTATACCACCAAAAGGAGGGACTGCAGAAGACACTGATGGGGTGGGCATTGGGGATTGGGGGATCTGTTCCCAATATGGGCAGCATTGGGATTAGAGGGGGTTCCCACTTACTATAAAGGTGGCATCGGGGATCAGGGAGGGGTGCCAGTGGGCCACTAGGATGGGGGCCACACAATGCATGTCACAGGGCCGCACTTGGGTGTTTGGGAGGTGGACCATCACCCTTGGTGTGCCACACACAGGCACATCACCCTGGGGGGGAATGTCTAAGTCCCCTTAGGCCAGCCCTGGCTGGCCTAAGAGCACTTAGATTTTCTCCCACCGGGTGATGTCTGTGAATTGCAGGCTACAGCTTGCATCAACTTCAGTCCCCCTAGCGCCATGTTGCAGCCACTTACAGGGCACAGGGCTGGCACAAGCCCTATTTGGAGCAGGTGGCCTGCAGTCGACCAAGGCTGCCTTTGTGAATAGTGTGGAAGGCAGTCATGGATGCAAGGTGCACCTTGCACCATATCTGTCTGGCACAGGCACCTTGCGTCAGATGCAGAGCTTTGAGAATCAGGCCCATGGTGTCTGGGGTCCTGCAAACCTTTTCCCTCGAGGAAGTCCATCAGTTCTTCCATTAGTAAAGACTCCAGAATTCTTCCCTTTACAGATGTCAAGTCAACTAGCCTATAGTTCATCATTCCTTCTGTTGCTGTGTAGAGGGACTACGTCCCTGAGCCCTGAGACATCCAGTTTTAATGCATTTTTACAGCTTTTTTTTTTTCTTTCCTGTTTGCACATATCTGGACTCTGATGGTTTTTAAGTACTTGTAACTTTTTAATGTTTTCTTTTCATTGTGCAACAAATGAAAGGCCCCATTATGGGCCAATACCTAATGAGCCTGAGAGTTTTGGGTTTTAAAATTGTTTTTTTTTTTTTTTTTTTTATCCCTGGGTAAAAAAGTATCTTAATTTAGGAGTATTTTTCAGTTAATTTTCATGCACTTTACAGCATAGCAACTAAGCACCAGATCATTTGTTTTAAAATTTAGCAAGCACTTAGCCATTAGGACTGAAAGGATACATGCTGGTTTTCAAAACCCTAGGACCTAAGTCAGATGAGTTATAAGCGGTCAAAAAAAAAAAAAAGGATTTTGACACAAACACTTTCTCATCCCCCAACATACTGGTTCTGCCTTGCCTGTATTCCTAAAAGCTATGTTATTGAAAAAGTTGGGATGTATTAAAGTAGCAAATGCAAGGAAGTGTGACTTTAGGTTTTTTTTCAACCTTAACTCTGCCCACCCCAGTCCATCAGCCTAGTGAATCTTTCTGAACTGAATGCCAAAGTATAACCCAAATTTTATACATATGTTTTAAAATCATAAATAAGTAACATAGTATGAGGAATACAGTTAACACCTCATAATGAACACTGCACTCACGTGTTGTGATACACAGGGCCATAGGATATAGGCTTGGGGAAAGGTACGAGTGTGCCACTTACAGAGCAGCTACATCATCACACACATTGCCCCAGATCTGTACCCGAAGTTGTGAATGGCCCAGCAGGCCACTCATGAAGCAGCTACAGTAAAACACATACCACCCTGGCCTTGTAGTTTGCTTTGTGAATGGCCCTATGGGCCAGTTATAAAGTAGCAGCAATGTCACACAACTTGTGTCAGGTCTGTATCCTGTGGCTTTGTGTCTCATAGCATATGAGAGAACTTTTCATCATGGGGTGTAACTGTATTCCTCATACTATGTTACATATTTACAATGGTAAAACTTGTGTAAGAAATCTTGATTGTGCTTTGCCATTGTATTCATTGGGGTTAACAGGGGTGGTGGATTAGGGTGGGCTGAGTTAGTTAAAAAATCTCTAACATCACATTCCTTTACTTTTCTCTCTTTAATGATGAACCCTAACTTGTGCCTTAATGTTTTTTTGAAATAGGCAACCATTGTACCTTACTTTGTGTATGGGCCTGCAGGCCACACCCAAAGCTAATGCAGGTGCATCATCACGCACATTGCACCAAACCTGTAGCAGACATTGTATGTGGCTCTGGCTCTGAAGTAGCTGCATCATCACACACATTTTGATGCAGACCTTGCTGGCACAACCGTGAAAAGATATTCAAAGGATGATGTGAAATATGTGACATATGTGGTCAAGAGGGAGGAGTTAACTTGCAGATTACTTCTGAGACTTTTGTTTATAACTTTGGCATTTTAAAATATATTTTTAACAAAAATTGCAGTAATATGCTAGTTAATCTCCTCTCTCATGATCACAGCAGTGTACTTGCCAGTGGTGGGGGTTGCCAATGGACACCAGGGAATATATCTATAAAAGTGGGGCTAAGATAGGGCAGTAGGTGTTCTAGACTACCAGGGATTTTTTTTAATAATGTCTAAATGATGGATATACTGGGATCACCAGGAAGGGGAACCACTAGACTACCAGGTACTCTAATACAGGCAGCACTGGCATCGGGTGGGAGCAGCGGCCACTAGACTGCCAGAGGAAACCTTTTGTTGGGATTGGGTAGGAGGTAGGACCATTTTCCTCACTAGAATCCTTACTTTTCATAAAAACAGAGGTTTCATGTGGCTAAAACAGCTATCAAGTCACAAAAATGGTACACCCTGTTTTTGTGAAAAACACCTTATGAAAAGTTTGTGAGAAACAGAATTTTTTTTTTATAATAGAATTTTTCAATGGAAAAGACAGACTGAGCCAAAAGCTTACTTCTGGGTGTTTCTCAGGAATACAGAGCAATTATGTGACTTGCTCAGGTTCGCAAACTTTGCAAGTGGCAGTTGTGGGTTTCCAACCCACTGTGGGTCTGCTGGGTCTTCAGGTTCACAGCGTTGTGTTGTAACCCTCTAGGCTTTACTGCACATGTAGAAAAATGGAAACCAATTTTTTTAAGTAATTTAAGATCTACATCTTACTTGGTTAAACCGCACAGTGAAGAATCCTCTTTGATCCAAACTCTAACTAAACTAAAAGTTTAAGGTTTCAACTCACATCTGTGTTTGCATTATCAGTGAGCAAAAAGAAACAAAAAGGTCATAAAATATCTTTTAGAACTTCTAAACTGACAAACCGACCATTATGACATTTTCAGGATCCAAAGACATGGGCCCAAGAATGGGCTTGGCAAATTTCAGCTTATTCTGTTCAAGGAAGGTCAAGGTATAATGGTGCAAAGATCGGATTTAATATAGAAGGGCCTTCTTAATCCTATTTATAGTGGTGTTACTGCATTACTATTAGCTATCTAAAAAATAAGATCCATAATATACGCAAGTTACATTATGCTCACAGTATGGTATGATTAAAGTTGAACTGGCAATTTAACTGCAATATAAGAATGCATGTATACGTATTTGTGTGACAGTTCTCAATAGAACTGCCAGCTTAAAAAAAATAATCTTGTTGTTTTGAGATAGTCAACTCCCACTTTTTAAACATATTAAGACTTCTTGAAGACATGAGCAGTGCATGTCATTACATCATATTAAATAATTCTTGTTTGCAAATAATACTAAGAAGTACTCAGCAGTATGATTATGATATATATGTTAAATATGTTTTGGAGTTCAAACTAAGGGTATTAAGCACATGAAGCATTTCATTTTAGTGTTTTGAACCAGAAAGCAGCCCCTGGTCAGTTTTAAGTAAACCTGATAGGATGGGATGGGTTAATTACCTGATATGAGGTGTATCTACTTTCCTGTGTGTATTATTTTATTTGTGATGTGTGAAGTGTAGCAACATAGGAGAGGGGATCTAGGGCCAACTATTTGCAGATGACACTAAACTCTGTGGAATAGTTGACAACATTGAGGGGATAAGGGACTTGAAGAGAAACCCTAAAGTTACACTTTCTTACGTTTGCTACTTTAATAATACCTTGTATATCCTAACTTTTCATTCACATAGTTTTTAGCAATACTGGCAAGGTAGAACCAGTATGTTGGGGATGAGTTAGTGTTGGTGTCAAAATCCTTGGGTTGTTTTTTTTTTTTGACAGCTTATAACTCATCCAACTTAGGTCCTAGGGTTTTGAAAACTGGCATGTATCCTTTCAGTCCTAGTGGCTACAGGCTTGCAAAATTTCAAAACAAATGATCTGGTATTTAGTTTCAGTGCTGTGAAGTGTATGAATTGACTCAAAACTCGAAACCAAACGCGGTGGGGGGGGGGAATGATTGAGACCTTCAAGTTCCTGAAAGGAACAAACAAAGTGAACTGTAAAGACCTATTTACCAGGCACAGAGAAGCTAGGACACAGGGTCATAAGATGAGGTTAATAGTGGGAAGATTTAAAAAGAATGTAAGAAAGTATTATTTTACAGAAAGAGTGGTTGAACCATGGAATGGTCTGCTGGTAGAAGTAGAGGGTGCCTGAACAATAAATGTCTTCAGACACAGCTGGGATAGACCTAAGGGTTTAGTAGTTACTCAGCAGGACAAGGAAGGCAGAAACATGGAGAACAAATGTAGGAATAGGGTAGGTGTTGACCCCAGAAAGACAATAGGTCCTGGGTTATGATAGGGTAACATGGGCAGACTAGATGGACCATCCATCCTTTTCTGCCATCATCATCTATGTTTCTATGTATCAGCCACAACTTGTTGCTTGTATTTTTTCAGGGGAAGTGGGTGGTCTGCAGTTGTTAACATTCTTCTAAATATAAGATGCAGATATGAAACTTGGTTAAGTGGATGACAATACAAAAGTAGTGGGGTACCGCAGGGTTCAGTATTAGGACCGGTCCTCTTCAATGTCTTTATAAGCGACATTGCAGAAGGACTGGAAGGAAAAGTATGTCTCTTTGCAGATGACACTAAGATCTGCAACAGAGTTGATGCACAGGGTGGGGTGGAAAGGATGAGAAGGGACTTGGCAAGGTTAGAGGAATGGTCAAATGTATGGCAGCTTAGATTCAATGCTAAGAAGTGCAAGGTAATGCACCTGGAAACAAAAACCAGGGAAGAGTACACAATGGGGGTGAGATACTAACAACAACAAAATGGAAAGAGACCTGGGTAGTCATATCAGATGACCTAAAGGCAGGCAAGCAATGTGAGGGGGCAGCAGGAGGGCTGGGGGATACTGGGATGCATAGGGAGAGGCATCACCAGTAGAAAACAGGAAGTTATTATCCCTCTGTACAGACAGCTGGTGAGACCCCATCTGGAGTATATTGTGCAGTTCTGGAGACCCAATCTCCATGAAACATAGACAGGATGGAAGCTGTCCAGAGGAGGGCAACTAAAATGGTGCAGGGTCTGCACAGGAGACATAGAAGAGAGACTTAAGGAGCTTAATATGTATAGCCTCGAGGAAAGGAGGAGAGGGGGACATGATAGAAACTTTCAAGTACCTCAAGGAATCAACAAAGTCCAAGAGGTAGCATCTTTCAAAAAGGAGGTGTGCAAGAACAAGAGGGCACAATTTGAAAATAAGAGGGCGGCTCAGAGGTAATTTAGGAAGTATTTTTTACAGAGGGTTGTGGATGCATGGAGCGGCCTTCCGAAGGAGGTTGTGGAGTCAAAATCAGTGGTGGAATTCAAGCATGCATGGGATAGTCATAAGGCAGTTCTGGGGGGTGGGGGTAGGAAGAAGTAGGCTGCTGGTTAACTAGGATCTGCAGCTTATCCAGTAGGTAGGGAAATGGGCAGACTGGGTGGGCCAAGCGGTCCTTATCTGCTGTCAAATTCTATGTTTCTATGTTCTATGTTATGTAAGTCAATAGAAGTTTGATTATTATCTGCTATTGATACATAACTAACAGATGAACTGCTTTTTATGAAGTTTTTAAGTTGAGCTAGTCTGCTCTGTGGCTTACACTACTGGCAGAGACAGAGATTAGAATAGACGTATCTTCTAACAAAAACACAAGAATAAGTCACTACAAAATAAAAGGCACAGCTAATCAGCTGATCAGTAGCACAAGATAAAAATGCCTCCCTTGTTCTATCCAATATGGCTATGCTAGCAATTCTGTATGTGACAACAGTTAATGACAGACACATTTAATGGCCCGAATCTGATTGTTGCCATTGATGATTGTGTGGATTCAGGACACATATCTATGTTCTGATGTCTATATTTGCTTGGCCTCTTGTGTATGATATGGGGGAAGAAGAAAGACATCATTGTTAAATGCTGAGCTTTGGATCACTTTCTTAGGAGATGATGGGACCAAAAGTCAATCGTAAGCAATAGTTTATGAGGCTGACAACAAAATAATCTATAGAAACTTGCAGCCACTTTCAAATATGGACAGTTGTAGAATACCAAAAAACATATATCCAACTTTTCGTGGTGTACCATGCCAAAAAAACATATATCCACCATTTCAAGTTTCTTGTCACCTAATTTTAGGTCCGTATACAGTACAAAGTCATGATATTATAGCTGGAGGCTATTAAAAAAAACATAGAGACATAGACAGTAATGGCAGAAAAAAACTGATAGTCCATCCAATCTGCCCATATTACCCTATCATGGCCCTGGGTCAGAATAGCATTGACAAGAATGCCGTCGGCATCATGAGCGCTGCAAAAATGCCGTCAATTTTGTTTTTTGGGAGGGGCACTGCCCCCGCAACCCCCAGACTGAAGGATCATGGGTAACTTAAAATTTGTGGGGCTGTGGAATACTGTTTCCATGGCCCCATGTAAAAAAAAAATTCAAGTCCCGAGTGCAAAAAAAAGTTGGAGACCAGGATTAGAACTCTGGTCTCCAATGCCTGCTGGCTGAGCTGCTTGATGCCCCAGCCCTCCACACTACAGGAACAGCTCAGCCAGCATCCTGGATCCTGGTGCCTTTGTGCGCCATAAGCACCACAGACAGTGACCAAGAGAGCACTTACTGAAAGTGCTGTAAATCACCTCTCACTCCAGGATCAGTTGTCTCTGTGGAGTCTTCGCTATTCCCCCTTTTGTTATTTGTTTCTGCCCCTACTTTGCACTGAGTAACTAATAATTTATCCACTCTTTCTGTAAAATAATACTTTCTCATGTCCTTTTTAAACCTACCCTCATTAACCTGCATGTGTGACCCCTTGTCCTATCTTCTCTTTTCCTGGTAAATAGCTCTTCACAGTCTACCTTTATAATTTCTTTTAGGAACTTGAATATCTCTACCATATCCCCCCCCTTCCTCTTCTAGTTTTGAGTGAATAAATGTTCAGTGCATTTAGTCAATCCTTATAGGATCTGCCTTCCTAGCCCTGATCATCTTGGTCATCCTATCAAGCCTGTCCTTGTCCTTTTGTAGGTGGGGACTCCAGAACTGGCACAGTATTACAGGTGTGGTCTCAGTAGTGACCTATACAGTAGTAACAGTACCTCCTGCCATCTGCTGTCGAACCCTCTCCCAATGTACCCCAGTATCCAGTTAGCCTTGTTGAAGGCATTGTTACATTGGATGGTTTGATCAAGGAAGTCATTAATGATGACTCCTAGATCCCTTTCCTCCGATGCTGTGTCCAGCTTACTACCCCCCCCCCCATTTATTACTCTGTTCTGGGGGTTTGGTTTCCTAAATGTATCACTTTGCACTTTTTCGGCATTACATTTCATCTGCCAGCCTCTGGACAAATTTTCTAGCCTTTGCAAGTCTCTCTGCAACTCTCTTATCCCCTCCACATTGTCAGCCCTACCATGGAGTTTAGTGTCATCTGTGAACAGGCACAACTTGCCTTGGATTCCCATGTTGCTGATGAACAACATATTGATGAGGACTGGGTCCAGAACAGATCCCCGTGGTACTCCATTAGTGATCTCTATTTTCTTTTATCTGACCCTATTCACCACAACAGTCTGCTGCCTCCCCTGAAACCAAATCCCCACTCATCTTACTATGTTTATTTTATTTTATTTAGCTTTTGTTGACCGGGTAAGTGCACTAGACAAATCCTGCCTATTTTCAGGCACGACCTGGGGGAGGGGGATACAGATGAATGCCAACTGACCTTGAACCAGATTAGCTGTTCCCTGATCCCCCATCTTCTTCAGCAGCCTTCGATGTGGCACAGAGTCAAATGTCTTGCTGAAGTCAAAGTAGAGAAAATCTATAGCATAGTCTGTATCAACTACCTTTGTTACACAGTCAAAGAATACTATCATGTTGGTCTGACAAGACCTCCCCTGTCGTGAATCAGTGTGCTTATGAGCTAGAAGTCCATTTTTTCCCCTGGTACTCAACTAAATTGTTCTTATTAGTGTCTCCATCAGTTTCCCTACCATGGAGGTAAGGCTGATGGGTCTGTAGATTCCTGACTGCTCTGTGTCTACTCCCTTGTGAAGCAGAACCACTTCTGCCATCCCCAGTTCCTAAGACCCACTGTTTGCTGCATTAAGCTATTGAATAGCGTGGCCATGGGTTCAGCCAACACTGATGCCAGTTCCCTTTGCACCCTCAGATGCATCCCATCTTGTCCCAGGGCCTTGTTTACCCTCAGGACTGCTATTCCATTTCAGCTCTTTCACCAGAAAAATTATAACGTTTCATTTTCAGGACCCCTCTATCAGCAACCAGTTCCATAGTTCTTTCTTCTTCTTTCTTCCTGAGCTGGTGGCCTGCAAAACCACAATCTTCCTACCTAACAACTCTGTGAGCTGAATCTACAGTGATTCTACTTTCCCTTTACCCCAGTGGTGGCATCCTCACTGACTCAGTCCCTTCTCTGATGTAAACAGTCACTGTGGAACCTATGGGTCTATGTTGGCCCATTCTAAACCTGATTTGTTAATTTCTAGATAGGTCAAATAAGGCTTGATTTAGATAGCAAAAGGAATGGATTACATGCTATTTTTTTCAACCTTGTATTGTCCTAATTCTTATGTATGCTGAAGAGACAAAAATATTTTTGTTTATACGAAGTCATGTTAGTGTCAAGAGTGGTACTCAATCTGCAGTCCTTGTTCATTGTTTAAGAACAAACCGATAAGCGGTGCGGGAGTGTGCGTTAACAGATGCATCAATAATGCATTGCATGAATACCCTATAGTGGTCATATTACGGAATCGATGTATAAAAATGTTGAAACATTTATATAATGTATGATTCCCAACTTGTGAATTAACTGAGATGTATTTTTACCACAACTGTGTGACTTCACACGTCTGTTAATATAATATTGATATGATGCTTTTGTTTTATGCAAATCATTAATTTCCTATCTGAAAGTATTGATGGCTCTAAGAATCTAGAGCAGAGTTCTGGCTCCATTGTGTGGACATTGGCAAAAACATCTTTACCAAATGCTTCTTTGTGGAATGCCAACAATGTACATGTGGTCATCCCTCAGTCTGGTGACGTAGGGAGAGGAATGCTGCTCCATGGATGTTGTAGTATATAAGACAGGAACATTTTCTCAAATAAATTATCACCAGGACACTGTGGTAGTGTGTGTGTGTGTGTGGCATTTCTGAATATCTCGCTGCCATTTCATCAAGAGGTAATTTCAACATCTAAAAATACCAGAATCTCCTAGCATAAACCACTGCTAATGAAAGAAATAAAAAGAACATCCAGGGTTCAATTTTCAAAGTGTGATGCAGGACTTGCATCAAGCCCTGTGTGAAACCCATTTTTTGGTGCAGCTGCGCAAAACTCCTTTGCTGCAGCTGCACCCAATTTTAGTACATCAGGTGCAGTTGCAACAGTTTCCCCAATTTACAGCAGCTTGCACCAAATATTTGGTGTAAGCATCATGAAAAGGGTCCCCCAAATGGCACAAGTTACACCAGGGAAAGCTGATCAAACTTTGTGAGCATTTGGCACTATGGATTAAAAATCCCAATAGCAAGCTGGGAGAAATGACACAACCCCATGTGCCAAACTATCGGAGCACCAGGGGCTTGCACCATTATTGGGGCTTTGAAAATTAAGCCCCCAGTCTCCATACATCTTCCCATGTACCTAAAAGCAGGAACCCACCTACAGTGAAGCACCACCAGTAGGACTTCACGTCATGTTTACCTTAAAGTTCCAGAGTCCAGAGCTGAAACCAAGTAATACAATTGTTTAAGCATGTGAGCCCATACCAGCAATATTCCCTAAAGCTAATAGCCTATGTAATATCTTGATCTCTGGCAAGTGAAAGGGACTGGAAAAAGTATTCCGGAGTGGGGGCCAAAGGCTAAGAGTGGCACAGAGGTGTGCACATACTGTAGCTCTTGCTAAGAATTGTTATACTATTACTATCTGGACTTTGCCTTTTGCCAAGTTTCATCCATTACAGAGGCCAGTTTGTCACCAATATATTGCCTGATACCATCTTTGACTAATGCTGTGATTCTCAGGAATAGCTGTACAAACTGTTTACACACTATTGCAAACTGCAAAAAGATGAATTCAGCAGACCCTTCCCCAAGGACTGTTACTATCAAGGTTGTATTAATGTGTACAGAAGGGTATCATTCTACTTGCATAATTATTTGCTATTTGCCTATATATCATTTCTTTTTTTTAAAAAAACTGTGTTGCTTACATATAACACCAAGTGAATAAATGAACATTCTTTTCTATTGAGTGATATACCATGGTCAATTGTAAGCCTTTCTTGTTCAACAAAACTCACAACATTGTGGGATTTATGTGAGATCCCAAAACTGAGGTTAAGGTGTGCTATTGAGCTAGTATAAATCAGGTTGCCTCCCACACATTTGGCTACTGAGTTTGGGTTGGGGTAACTCATACCAGGTAATTCCACACACATAATTTTGCACCCAATGTGGAACATAGGATCTTTCATATGAATCATATCCTAAAATGGGTCAGGTTAGATACAAGATCTTCTCTTAAGATATGATCTCAACCATGCTATACCACAGAATGTTGGGTGAATTTGAATTGAGATTTTTTTTCTCTCTGAGTTAGAAGACTGCCAAAATATGGCCTTCAAATGCTGTGAATGTGCACATGAAAGATCCCATGGCCCACACTGGGTGCCATATTATGTGAGTAATATAGAAACATAATATGAACTGGTTTTAGTTATCCAAACCCTAACTTGGAATCCAAATGTGGGGTATGCAACCTGATTTACTGTATACTAGTCCAAGAACAAATCTAAATCTTAATCCCAGTGTTTGGGTCTCACATAAATTTCACAATGTCGTGAGTTTCACAGAACAAACAGATAACAATAAACCCGTACTATACCATTCAATAGGTTTTATTTTAAGCAACAGACTTGAAAATTAAGATATATAAGCAATTAGCAAGTAATTAAGCAATAGTCTCTTTTAAATACAGTTGTACCAGTGCACTATTTTCAGAAGAATTTGACATTACTGACAATCATTTGGCTTCCCCCGGAAAGTGGGGTTGCCAGAAACAGTTCCTTTTTCAACTGATGCCCTCAGTACAATAGTTCCAATTTCAGCTTGCAATATAACCAGTCCAGATGATGACAGTTTATACTGTTCTTAACAACATGCACACACATTAGCCACTCGATTAATCCACAGCCTTGCCAGGAAAAATCTCATTCAGAGTTCTTTTAGTCTCCTGCTAAAGATGAAACATTAGCTAGTGAGTTTATTTGGCAAGGGATTACAGTCATTGACAAACACTTGTTTGTACCTGGTTCAGGGGAGAAGAAGTGATGCTTGCTTGCATTCTGTCCATCGATGGTCCGATCTGGTGTAGATGTTTGGAGCTAGTGGGAGTCTTGTTCATGAACGACTTATCACATCATGATTTTAAGGCATCGTAGATGACACTGGATTCTGCATTTTGTTGTCTTTCTCCTGGTATCCTGTAACTTTTAGTTGCTGTAGAAAAATGTTTTGCTTACAGATGACATTCTGATGGTATAAGATGTTGAGAAATACCACATCTCTTAAAGGTATTAGGTACTGAAATACCATCTTGATGGTATTGTTGTTCAGACATACTGCATCTCTTGATGACATAAGATGTTTAGAATACCACTGTTGATGGCACTGTTGGATGTTAAGCAATACCAAAATATCTCTCTCAAGAAATGGTCATATTTTTATACAGTACATTTTACAGAGCAAACATATTTTCTCTCACATCATTAGACATTAAGACTGCTACGTTGACTTGTACTTATGCTTCAGCTAGGAACATTTGATAAGCATGTTTTTCTTACATTTTAAGAGTCAGAAGCACAGCAGAAAAACAACTATACAGTCATTTCAACTTACAGAAATGACAGGCCTGCTTTTTTGCAGAAATAGTGAACCTGGCCCATATTTCAAGTTCAAACTTGACCCAAAGATGTGTGACCATATATCGCCCACAGCACCCCTGCACTTCTTCACATGCAGTATAGCGCAGTGGTTTAAGTCTCTGAGCTGCAAGTCTGGAGACCTGGGTTTGAATCCTACAGCCCCCACTTGCATACTGTGTGACCCTAAGCAAGTCACTTAACTTCCCTGTGCTCCCAGGTTGCACCTGTAAACAAGCTTTCAGCTTAGTGGGTCTCACCTGGTTAAACAATTGAAAAAAAAAAATCCCTGGATCATGCTTATATAAGGTGTAGCCTGGGATCACTGTGTCCCCAGTCAATGTTGAGAATGTCCCAAGGTTCTGTAATGACCTCTAGATCCAGTCCTGTTCACAGGACTCCTTCCTCTCATCTGTTATTCAATGAACACCTTATGCCCATCCTGGGGGAGTCCTGTTGAGGTCCTGTCTATGCTCCCCACTGTTATTCCCTCCATAGTGGAATCCCCAGTTCCAGCCTCCTCCTGCAGCTACTTTAACCATTTGCTAATGTTGACATCAACCTTCTTTCCTAACACACTAGTCCTCTCCCTTGTCAGATAAAGGCCATCACCTTTGAAGAGCCTTCTGTCTCACAAGCCCCCCAGTTCCCTATAAAGTGGTACCCCTGTTCCTGACACCACCCTTTCAACCACCCATTTAACTCTGACGCTAGTCTTCTTATTCTTCCTGCACTCCAGATAGGAAGGACCTTAGAAAAGGCTAAGGAAGCAAAGTGTTTGTCAGTCTGTCCCCCAGCCTCTGGAAGTCCCTCTTCACTGTATCTACAAGCCAATTTGCCAGATTGTTGGTACCAAGATGTACCAGCACTCCTGGCTTCCCCTCTCCTCCACTGTCCTCCCTATCCTATTGCAGTCTTGGATGGCTGAGGCTTCAGACATGCATCTGACCCCCCCTTACCCCCCATCTACCACTCTCTACACCCTTTTAAAAATAGAGTCTCCTATTACTGCAATCCTCTGGGCTAACGTCTGCCACTTCTTGCCTCCACATGTCACCATGTCTCCCTTTCCATCAGCACCATCTGACCCATGGTCAGCCCTGCCTGAGTCAGTCACCTGTGCTTTTTCAAGGGGCATGAAGTGGTTTGCTGTTGGTTCCTCATGAGAAAAGATGACTGTTGTGTGACCATCCCTGCCTCTAGATCTCCATCCCCCCCCCCACTACCATCCACCCTCCTGGGCCTGTGGGCCTCTGATGAAGTATGGATGTGGTGGTGGGCACAAGCTTAGTTGGAGTTACAGCCAGAATATTTTGTTCCTAACTGCTTCCAGCTCAGCTTGGAGCTCCGTGAAGGTCCTGAAAATAGGGCATTATCTCCTTGTCCAAATCATAACCTTGGAGATGAGTACCATGCAATTCCATGACCTCACCATTCACCAAATGCTCCATTCCAGTCAGTTAAATCCCTTTGCTATATGACCAAAGTTAGTAGTATGTGGTACTAGGCTAAGAGGTCTTCACATGCAGAAGCATCTTTCATGGATTCCTAGGACAAAGAAAAACAAGAAATTCTTTATAGTAATTACACAATTGCAATCTTCAAGAAAAATAAAATAGATTGGAAGTTTAGAAATACTTAACTTCTCAAAACATTTAAAAGTCTGACTCCTCTTATTTTATTGTAAACAACTGGTTAATATGGTCTGATGTCATAATATTAAAAACATGGTGTTCTTTGCTATACAGAACATGTTTTTGTTTTTAAAATGTGAAGAAGTACAAAGCAGAAATCAAAATCGATTTCCAAAAAGTTAGGATCTCCAGTTGCATGACAACAGTAGAGAGGAATCTAGACTTCTGTAAGTACCAGATGATGATCAGCCAAACAAAGTCCAAACATACCAAAAAACAACAACAAAAAAAAACAATAAAAGCTGCAGATGGAGAGGTCCCAATAACCAAATCCTTGAAAGAGCAAAATTATCCCTGCAGGAACACCATGGAAATATAAAGCTACTGCTGGTCTCCAATCCAGTCACATTCCACATAGCACAATAAGAAATCAGGTGATTCCAAAGAGCCCACAAGATTTCAGTCTCCAGTTGGTTAGAAGTCAGTGAAAATGCATAGCAGCAAACAAATTATTTTCAGCAACAAAATCATTAACAAAAATTTCAATATAAGATAAACAATACAAATAATTAGTTCTCAATTTTTTAGACAAAAATAAATATTTCTACTAAAAGTAAAATTAGTAGAGGGGTGTAAGTTGATAGCAAATTAATTCAGCAGCCATCTTTACAATCAGTTCTCTATTGAAGAGGCACTGTGGTTGATCAGTTTCTCATCCCTGTAGTAGTTTTTGTCAAGTATTTGCTTGGTAGAACCATACTTCTTGGTTGCATTATATACAGTATTTATACATAATAAAGCAGTGTATCTATTTGCTTCGGGCTGCTCAAACAGCTGGTGTTGGTGTATGGAGGTACTGACCTTTTTGCCCCGATGCAGGCATCGGACTCCAGGACAGGGGCCCAACAGCAGGAAACTGACATGGGCATGTGGCTGTTGATTCATGAGAAATATGCAGCGCACTGTCCAGGCAAAATGATGTAACCCTCCTTCCAGATGTTAAATGTGGACAGTTGCCTTGTAAGTTACTGGCAGTGAGGCCAGGAAGTGAACTATACTTGACAGTGTGGATAGAGGGTGTTCAGCAAACTGAGTTTACCCCTTTGTGTTACTTTTGGCTGTACTGCAGGCAACTTGACTTAAACATTGGTATCCAAGCAGCACACCACAGTGAAATTGCTATGATATCTTTTTTAATGGGTTCAGACATTTATAAATTCAGATCAGTTTTCCAGATTTGAAAATAAATCTTAATCTGGCCCGTCATTATTAAATATTGCATATTAGTTAGAAAAAATATTGCATAAGTAAGCTTAACATTTATGACTTCATCTCAGTCAATAACCTAATCCACCATTAAACCAAACTGCAGCTGGAGTTTAAGTGTTGGCAGCAACTACAAAGGGGGTTACTGTAGGTGAAATGTATATCAGAGAACAGAGCTAAAATGTTAGCACATATATTGTAGGATAGAAGGCATAAATTATTATTTTTTAAATTGATTAGCAAAATTACTAACAAAATTATTTGAATTTCTGTAGCAAATCTGCCAGTTTGATTAGCAGTTTTCAATTTGGTGTTCCCCCTTTTCTCTTCCCTATATTTGCCCTTTTTCCTTCTCCATCTTTGCCCTTAACTCTCCTTTTGTTTCATGTCTCTCATCTCTCTCTCTCTACTTTTACAGTACCTCCCTCTACCTCTCTTTAGGCATCTCTCATCCATTCCTGTACACTCTCTGTCTTTGTTTTCCTCTTGGCTTCTCACTAATCCAACTGTATCTATGCTCACCACTGCACCAGAGGTGTCCCAAGTGCTTGACTTCACTAAATACAAAACCATGGCAGTAAAGCAAGAAACCAAAATACACTGAGCACACCAGCTGCCCCAACAACAGTGATGCCACCCAACCCATGTCTGTCACAGGCCCAGCTCCACCACTGAGTGAGGATGCAAATAACATTCTCAAGCAGCCAGATCCTATCCTTCACCTACTACAAGAGGACCACTACTCACCAAGTTTGATTAGCAATGACTGCTAATCAGAAGTCATTTTGATTCTTGTTGCAGGAATTTTACTTCTCAAATTGCAATGTGAACTCACTTATTTTGTGCCTTGGGATAGAAAGCCTGTTGATAGCATGATATATATATTACAGGCATCTGAAGGACATTCTGTCTTAAAAATGAATGTAGTATTGCTGGAGGAACACAAGTGTTTCAGAACAGCACACTGTTCATCTGTCCTTTCAAAAATGAGAACTATTTTATCTCTACCAAAGAATCTAATTGTAACATGATTGGTGAAACAGAAGGAAATGGCCCTTTAGTATTAATCAGTAAATTGACATTAGTGAAGCAAAACTGCTTTTATTAAAATTACTGTCAGAATATGTTTATGCATAGTTTCTTATTATACTAACTGCACAGTAATTTCCTTAGTTACTGAAAGTTGCTCTATTTGTTTAATGGGGTAAAACACTGTCACTAGACTTTTTTCTTTCATTTATCTTACCATCCTTAGAATCTTTAAAACTACAGTACAATCATCCAGAAGAATTCATGCCAGAAAATACTTAAACTTCTGTATGACAAATAATTTCAGCCATTGACATATTCAGATATTTCCTGAAATTTTTGTGACACCTCTAGAGAAATTTCATGGATGCACAAAACCATAGAAATTGATGGCAGAAAAGAGGCACATTGGCTGATCAAGGCTGCCCACATCGGGGCCATACTTTGCCCTTACCCTTTGCCTTTTTCCACCCTACTGCTCTTTCTATAGCCGTGTGTCTTTCCCATCCATATTTGAATCCCCTCACTGTTTTGGTAGACACCAAATGTTCTAGCAATCTGTTCCACTTGTCTACCACTCTCTCCATGGAAAAGTACTTACAGACATCCTATGTGGATCTTCCCCTGGCCAGTTTTAGTGATTTTGTATTGCATGCTTGTGCTTGTACTTAAGACAAACAGTTCTTTGTATGACACCCAGTTTATATCATGTAGGTATTAGATTGTCTCTAGGGTGTACATACTGAGGTCCCTCAGTCTTTCCACATATCTCTTCTCCGCAGTCCCCTGGATCATTTTGGTTGCTCTTCTCTGCACAGTTGCCTACTCTTGACAGTCCGTCCATAGATAAAGGCTCATGAACCTTGGACAATACTCATGGTGCAGGCACATAGGAATCTGTGTAGGTGAAGGATTTCTCTTGCAGTGCAACCCAGCATCCTCTTCATCTTTCTCACTGTTCTGTTGCACTGTGCCATACATTTCTGACTGTCCAATATTATCACTTCCAGATCATTTTTCTCTGCTGTGCATTCTACCACAACTCCCCCATCAGGTATTGCATTTTTGGGTTTTTGATCCTGATGTTCCTTAAAATAAATTCATTTACTTTAAAATTTAGTTGCTAAATCTTGGACAATCTTTCTATCCTTACCAGGTTCTCCCTCAGTGCCCTGATCCCATCCTCATTGTTCACCCTTCTGCATATCTAAGTATAATCTATGAAGAGACAGAGTTATCCCTGAGCACCTATATGCCACAGATGAATATGTTACAGAGGGTGGGTCCCAGGACTGAGCCCTGTGGTACCCTGCTGCTTACCCCTTTAACATAAGAGCATGTCCCATTCACCACTACCCTCTGTGTCCTTCCACTCAGTCAGCTTTCCACCCATGTTATTATCCTTTCCTGTAGCTCTAGATCCATCAGTTTCTTGACCAATCTGTGTGTTGGGCAGACTCAAAGGCCTTGCTGAAGTCCAAGTACAGTCTGCCAACTGCTTGACCTTTGAGGGCTGCTCTAGTCTCCCAGTTGAAGAAATCAATTAGTTTCATTTGCAGGAGTAGGGGATTTTACCAGGTGTTCTGGCCAATATTCCAATTCCTGTACTAATCAGTTTAGGCAATTGCCCACGACTGTGTTTGGGTCTTGATGTGCAAAATGTCTGCCACTAAATGTATACAGTCACTTCACAATCAGTATCTCATTGCTTGCAAAGTGGTTTGGGGTACAACTTGAATGAACAGTGTCTCCTCAGGTGCACTGGGCTCCGAGCATCACAGAGCAAATTAGACAGGCCTTGGTGATGCCAGAGATGCACCGGTGTCATTCTGAGCTAAATCTTTGGGACCCCATAACACTTGGGTTGAGCTGAAGTGCCACACCAGAAAGGGAAAGGCAGGCTGCCACTACTGCCATCCCTGCAGCATGGGCTGTCATCACCGCACTGCCCCAACAGCAGGATCCAGGCATACTGTTCGTTCAGACCCACTGCTGACCTGCAGTTCATGTGGTGGGTCCTCCTAGCACTCCCCAGGCTATGGGTCCCCTGAAGTGGCGATGGGGCGCACTCAAATGCAGAAGTATAGGACCATACTGGCACCATAGAGGCAAACTGCTGAGGATGAAGACTGCCATCCACATTACCCACCGCATATTTTTGCCTCTAATACTGCACTGGTTCCTTGATAACTGATCACACGCCGCCGCCCACTTAAAAATCCAGGCTAGGTTGGAGATGGCACGAGCCGCCTTGGCCCAGAACTCACGAACACCTCTCACCGCTGACTTCCTTCTCCCCCAAAAAAGGTTCCAAAACCGCCCGTAAATACCCTGGCCAGGAGTCACAGCCCCACCGGACCTGCTGGTAGGCCACAAACTCCACAGACAGAAGAAGAAAAGAGTAGGAGCAAGTGTTGAATAGTAAACACCCATACTTGGGGGTGCTTGAACATGCACTGGGAGGGTATTCAGCAAAACTGAGAAAAGGATGGGTCCAAAGACAGAACCTTGAGGGACACCTGATCTGATTGGAGGATAGGACAATTATCTAAAGGGGACGCTTGGGATCTGTCCACCAAGTAGGAACAACCATTTGAATGTGAAATCTGGTAATCCAGCCCCCTGCTAACTTATCCAGTAATAGAAGGTGGGCAATTGTATTAAAGACCTTTGCCAGATTGACATACATTGCTGATATGACCAGACCCTGATCCATCCTTTTCAGCATTGTGTCAGTGTGTCTCTTAAGAATGGATGATACAGAGGAGTGGTACTTCCTAAAACATAGAAACAGAAACAGATGAAAGACCACTTGGCCCACTCAGTCTGCCAAGAAAAACAAACTGATAAGGACAGAGAGAGGATCAGTCAAGGAAGATGGAACCTTGGGAGAGTACCAGATATTCTTGGACTTTGGTCTGAGGCAGAGGGTTCACCTCCTTTATGAGTTTATTTATTTTTATTTATTCAAGTCTTGGAAATACACCTTTGAGCTGGAAGCTCGTTTACAAAGGTTCCACATCAAGTAAAAGAAGAACAAAGAACAATACATTTCATATTGGCACATAGTAAGACAGTAAAAGTGCAATGTTACAAGGTGTGGTAAAACAAACAGGTGGATACATATTATTTAAGCACACGATGATAGGTTGTGTTGGGATAACACGCCTGGGGTGATTAGCACGAGGCCGCAGGCCGAGTGCGACTAATCACCCCAGAAGTGATGTTATCCCAGCACAACACGCACCCTGGAGTGCATTATTGCTATTGTACAATGGCTCGTTTGTTTTTAAAACAATAAAATAAAAAAAAATGATGTTTTTATCTTTTTTTTAATTATTTTTTCATGCGTGGAGGTATATGTTTTTAGAAAAAAGTCCACATGGGTTTGGTCTAGTGAGAAGGGTAGATTTCCTAAGGCAGTATTGGCTCTTTGTCAGGAGCCATCATTTATTCATTTTTAAGAAAACTTACTCTGGGAGGAAGGGGGGGAGTGCAGCATAAACCAGAGTAATCAATGGCAATACTTTAACAAATTTGTTTCAGTAGTCTTCCACTCAGCTTCCCCGTAGCACCCAAGGGTGCATCCAGCTTCCCCCCCAATGGCTGTAATATTTGTCACTGTCTGTTGTGGTGGGCACCTCACCAGGCTGCTAGTGGCCAACCAGTTGATGCGGGGTTGATGTCATTTGGAATACAGTGGGAACAACAGTTTTTTGAACTTGAACTGGCAGAACTTTGAAAGGGACCCCTTTTTGAAATTCCAAAAGGTACAACAGATGAACAATTGTAATCTTCTGCCTGGGCTTTTCTTGCAGATTAACAAAGTCTTGCCCAGGACTTCACCCCCTTATTATATAGTTGACTAAATTGTAAACAGAACTCCTCGGGGCCACAGCCTAGAGGTACTCAGTTTCTGAAGGTCTCAGGGGGTGCCCAGAAATTATATGGATTGGCGGTACCACTCTGAATACAGCAAGCCATCTCTCCAGGATCATGAAATGCTGGTTGGAACTTCAAATCAGGCACTGTTCACTCACCATTGAGGGCCTTTTAACATCTTCACCCTTCAGGCCTTTCATCATCTTTCCCCCTAGGGCCTCTCATTGTCTTCACCCCTTGGGCATTTCGTCATCATTGCACTTAGGGACAGTGCTCCAGACCCCTCCAGAGGAGAGATCAGACACCCCTCATTCTGGCTGTAATTGAAGGATAAGCCACCATCTCTGATGGACCACCCAACCTTTTTGTTACTCAGGACATCTTGCAGAGTAAACAGGTCCCACTGGAACTTAAATTCAGTTGGGCTTCTTTACAGTCTAAACAGCCCAATTAAGTTGCTTCCCGGCTGGGAAAAAAACAGTACAGTAGTTCAAATAATTTACAGACTGGAAAAAAAAGAAGAGTTCAAATAAATTCCCCACTGGGAAGAACACAACAATTTGAATGACTACCCTGCTGGGAAAAACAGGCGAGCAGTTAACTCTGCCTGAAGCTTGAAGGGGCCTTTATGCATCACTGCCAGCCTCTGGCTGGTGCAACCCCCCTATGCAGTTTCTACCTCTCAAACCTCAGCTCGACTCCTCTCAGATCCCACAGCACAGCACATTATATAGGCATCCCTTGCTCCCAACCTCTTTGGCCAGCATTTCCCTGGGCAAGGCAGTGTGCCCTTTTACCCCTTCTCAGCAGCCTCGGTGGTAGGGAGATAACTGGAGGCTGCCATGTTTGTTTACATTGGGGCTACTCCCTTGTGCAGCCTATGACAATTATTACCCCCTATTTGGGGGCTATTAACTATATGCCCTGGTCTGCTTACTGTGATGGGGCAAGGGAAATCCCCATTTTGACTGTAAGGAGCCCCATTCAAATGTTGGGACTCTAGAAAGAAAGAGGCACCTGTTTCTCTCCCCTTAATGCTGCGGGTGTGCATGTACCCTCACTTATGCAGTTCCTGGTCCTGCTGCCTATTTGGGGACTGGGAAACGCCCAATAATGCACCTGGAGGTGCCCAACACTTAATTCCCATCTCCACTGCCTTCCCTGGAGCCAGAAACTTTTTTAATTATGGCTGCATGGCCAAACTACTGTTCTGGGAACCATGGCTCCTTTAAAGCTGGCTGTGCATACACGGAACTTCCACATGTGTGGCCATAACTGTTTTCCACCAAGTCCGACCCTAGCAACTCCGGGACCGGTCAGAATATTTCCCTGGGCATCCAGAGGCACAAAACACAGCAGAACCTTTTCCCTGCTTTCCTTATGGGGCTGAGGAATGGGACAAAATCAGCGGCAGCGGCCACGGAGGATGGGGATGGAGCCCTGGCCCACATCCCACCAGGGGCTCCTTGGAAAGTGCCCTCCAGTCTCAGTCCAGCAGTCCAACGGACCAGAGACTGAAGAGCACCAGCAGGAGCAGCAAGGACTATAGCCTATAACAGGTAAGCCCCACAGTAAGGGGGGGCTTACATACTCCCCCCCCCCCAATCTTGGCATCCTCAACAAGACAGTGCCTTAATGTCGATAAAGTCCCAGAGTCCATAGTGGCAGTGTCAAATATAATTCTTGGAACATTTCTATCTAAACAATCAGTTCCTAGCTATCTAGGCATTTCAAATCATAGCATCATTACTATACAATTTCTAACTAGACACCAACAATCTTTCTATCAGTTATGCATCAGCTCTAACCCAGTTAGGCATATTTGCAGTACAGTTACCATTATTTCTGACCAGGTAGGGATATTAGCAGCACATTTACCATCCATGATGTGCAATTCAGTAGGGTGACATGTAAAAATAGACATGGAATAATTCATGGGTACCATATATTTATGCACCACTTGGATAGGGATTTCAGAGAAGGCACCAGGAAGTCATAAGTTAATGTCATAGGTGGTTTACATGTCCTACTAGACTTTCTGGGGACTACTACATCTTCCCTAGGAATAGGCATGCACTACGCTATTCCAGCACTGTGACCACAACAGGGGCCTGATTGGGAATAGCAGGATTCTGGTTAGTCATTGTTGCAAATTCCTCCACCAATGTTTCTACATCCGTGTCTGCAGATGGTACTCATTGCTCTTTGTCTGGGGTTACCCTTGGCACCAATGGGTCTGCATTAGGATTCAGGCAGTACAAGGGGTTTGTCTTTTTGCAACCTGCTTGGGGTCATTCCATAGGGGTTAATGTTGCTCTGGGTACATCTGCGGGAGGCTGACACCAATACATTATATCTTCCTCCTCACTGTTTGCACTGTCAGTTGAGGCAGGCCATGGAACCGGTTCATTGCACATTGCTAGGTCAGGAAAGGTAGCTGCAGTCTTTTCTTTAGATTGGTTTCCATTTCAAATCCTGGTAGGTCTCGGCCCAGGCTCTGTCATAGTCTCTGAAATGGGCTTGAGCTGACCAATGGTCAGAAGGTGGTTACTGTGGATAGTTTTGACAATCCACAGGCCACGTTCTTGATGGATGCGGTGCACTGGTAAATCAGTTAGTTTTTCCAAAACCACATAAGGCTCAGATGATCAGTGATCAGCTATCTTGTGTTTTCTACAGAGGCCAAGATTTCTGAGGAGAGCTCTATCCCCAACTTGAAGAACTTGATGATGCACTTTCTGGTCATACCTGAGTTTATTGGCAGTATTGACTTTAGCAGTGACTTTGGCAACCAATTAATAGACTTCCTTCAGCTGACATTTGAGGCATTTAATGTATTCAAGATGGGACTATTTGGAGGTTCCATCAGCAGACACTCTGAAAGCTAGATCAACTGGCAGGTGGGCTTCTCGGCCAAACATTAACAGGTAAAAAGAAGCATCTGTGGAACCGTCTCTGGTGCAGTTGTAGGTGTGAACCAATCTGGGGACATGCTGGCTCCAATTTCTTTTCAGTTCAGGGTCCAAAGTACCTAACATGTCTAACAAGGTAAGATTAAACCTCTCCAGCTGTGGTTCCCCTTGAGGAATATTGGGGAGTAGTGCGAGGTTGCTGGATGCCATGTGCAGCAAGACATTTTTTTTTTACCAGGCGGCTCTGAAAGTCGGGCCCTTGATCAGAGTTACAAACTCCTTGAGTTTCTGTATGACAGTTTGAGCCATCTGGTTCTTTGTTGTATAATCCTGGGCATACCTGGAGCAATGGTCGGTGATGACCAAAATGTAGCTGTAACCTTTACTGTCCAGTTCCAGTGACAGAAAATCCATATACACCAGCTCCAATGGTTCACTGGTTTTCTCAAGACATGCCATTTTACAGGGCAAAGTCTTTGGACACACCTAGCACAATTCTTGCAGTGCTTTCCACATCGGATACCATTGTGGACCAATAGAATAGCCCTCACACCAGTTTCAGAGAAAACTGGAGCCCAAGGTGCCCCATGTTGTCATGCAGTGCTCTGAGGACAACTTTATCATACTTCCAAGGCAGTACCAATTGTTTGCAGGAGACCATTTTTGGGGGGCCATGGACAGTTTAGAAGAAAAGTCCATCTTTCAAGGACAGCTTGCTCCATTCCCTCAACAAAAATCAAAACATCAGGATTGTCATGGGGCACTTTGTCTGGGCCTTCTCCTTTTCCCAAAACTGAGATCACTCTTTTCAGTCCACGATCTTGTCACTGCAACCATCTTTGTTATCTCAGGTTTGGCTGGGGCAAATGACTGAAATCCAAACCTGCAGATTTGTAGTAGGCTTCAGGTATAGTATCAGGGTGAGCCCCCAGAGCATCAGTGGCTCTGCTGTGACAAACAGGCATCTCGCTATCTGCATCCACAAATATTGTACATAAAGATTTCACAGTTGCAGGGGTCATATGAGCCCACTGGCACTCATCTGGAGAGTGATGTCTGTGAGACAGGGCATCAGCATCTGTGTTGATTAGGCCCTTCTGATACTCCAGTGTGAAGTCATATGTGGAAAGGGCAGGCAACAAGTGGTGATCTGCCACATCCAAGTTACCAGTGGTGTTGACATAGGTAAATGGTTTGTTATCGGTGTGCACCGTAAGTCTGACCCCATAGAGATAGTCATGGAACTGATCTGTGACAGCCCATTTTAAAGCTAAAAATTCAAGCTTATGCACTGGGTAGTTCTTCTCATTTGGTGTCAGGCTCCAACTTGTGAATGCAACTGGTCTCAGTCCCTCTGAGTACTCTTGATAGAGGACTGCTCCCAGTCCATTCATGATGGCATCCATATGTAGAATATAGTGTTTAGTAGGATCAGCAAAGGCCAACACAGGAGCTTCAGTGAGTCTCTTAATTATTTCTCTGAACACTTTTTCACAATCCTGATCCCATCGGTCCTCAAATGCTTCATTAACTTTGTAGTATGTCTTTTGGAGCATTCATTTCCCTTCTGCTTCTTGTAGTTAGTGTGTGTGTGTGTGTGTGTGTGTGTGTGGAGGGGGTACCCCTGCATGAGATTCATGAGCGGTTGGACCACCATGGAGAAATCCTGGACAAATATCCAGTAATAACCGCAGAACTCTAGGAAGGATTGAAAAATGTTTATGATTATGGGGCCTCGGTCAGGTAGTGCGGGTTTTGACCTTTCTGGGTCGGTTTGGAATCCTTCTGCTGAGATAATATGGCCAATGTATTTCACAGAAGGTTGTCAGAATTGACATTTGTTGATTGACACCTTGAGTCGAAATTCTTCAAGTCTGTCCAGGACTTTTATCAGGCATTCTTCATGCTCCTCCAAGGTGCGGTCAAAGACAATCAGGTCGTCTACATATACTATAACTAGTAGCAAAGTCATGTCTCCTATGGCTTCCTCCATTACCAGCTGGAAAGTTGCCAGTGCCCCTGATATGCCTTTCAGACTGATAAAACCCCAGAGGGTAAATGAAGGCTGTTTTTTCTTTGTCCTCTTTGGCCATGGGAATCTGGTAATATCCACTCAGAAGATCCCGGATAGAAAACCATTCACTGCTGGTGAGGCTGGTGAGAGCATCCTCCACAAGAGGCACAGTGTACTGTTCTACTGTAGTGCACTTCTTCAAGGTCTGGTAATCAGTGCACAAATAGACAGCCCCTGATTTCTTGTGGGCTACCACAATGGGAGATGTATAAGGGCTTCTGGATTCAGAAATGATACCAGCAGCTAATGACTCCTGTAAGTGTTTGTGAACATTTTTCATATCCATTGTGCTAGGTGTTGTGATCTCTTTCGAAATAGTCTGTCATCACTCAGTGGTATGTGATGTTCTTTCTTCCAAGCGCATCCAACATCAAGCTCGCTGGTAGAAAAGACTTTGTCCTCTCAGCTAACTTCTGTCTCAGTTGCCACTTGTAAAATTTGAGTAATGGCGAGTCTCCAAAATGAAACAAATTAGGGTTGAACCTTTTACTGGTGGCTTGGTCTGGAACCATAAGTCATCGACCTCTGCTTGGTAGATATGGGATCATGCCTGTCCCTTTCAAATAGTCACTTCTTTATCAGTCTCATTCCTCACCAAAACAGTAATCTTCTGAGCTCCAGTGGGTGTACAAGGGGCTGGCACCACCCCTCTCTGTACTAGCATGATATTTGGTCACTCTCCATCAGTGGGCGTGTCCACAATGTAAGCTGGGCTTCTGGCGGGTGACTCAAATTTCATTTCCTCCATCATCTAGTGCACAGCTCTGGGGTATAAAACCAAAGGTCAGGCATCTCCTCAGTGAATCACACCCACTTACTTATCTTGAGTCACTGACTTACCAGAAGGGGGCCCTCTCATATAGACACTTTGGATCAAGGGGTGTATCCCAAGGCTGTGGATGTACTGTGTACTGTGGACTCTTCATCTCTTGGCATAACTGGGCCAGTTGGTGAAACATGTTGGTGTAGGTTCCAATCACCATGGGTCTCTTACCTTTTATTCCCGTATTCGGGCACACCATGGAAAGAGTTTCCATAGGGGCCTGGACCCATGCAACATTTTGCGGAAGTTCTATTTGAATGATACTGTACCCCCCAATATGGGTAAGGCTGGTTGCTTACTCCCCAGACAGCTTGTCCTTCCAGTGTTTTTAACAGCACGTGGCTCAAATGTTTTTGATACCAGTCTTCAAACATAGCAGTCACTTGGGTACCACTATCATTAACACAGTGCAATCCACCCCTTCAGTCTTGGCTGGGACCTTGGCAGATGGTCCTATCAGTCCCTGGGGGATACTGTGGTCAGTAACGTTAGCCGGTTGCATCTGTTCCATGGAGCATTTTTGTTTTGGGATCCCAGTTTGCTCCTTCACTGGGTCTCGCTGGCGTTTCCTGATGTAGGCTTCTCTTTCAATCACTTTTACACTAGCAAAGCAGTGTTTTCTGGCTTTTTGCAATATCTCTTTCGGTGTCCATCTACACTGCATCAGTAGCAGAAAAGACCATCACTACTTGTGGTATTTGCTTTTTCAGTGTCCAGCTGGCAAGATGTTAGCCAGTGTAGTATTTTTGACCTGCTGAGGATGGAAATGCCCCTCACTGATAGAGTTCTCTGGTAGCCTATAGTGTGGCCACCTGTTCAGTCAGTTCTTTTACTTGTCTTTTCAAGTCTTCAGTTTCACTGGTGTCTTGCCCATGTAAGGCATTGGCTAGAGTGGTCTCTATTTTTCTCAGAGGTGCTGCCATTGGGCCTTGCAGTGCAGCTTGATCCTCTTTCTCTCGGACCTCAAGTATGAGTTTACCATAGGAAGGGGGTTTACTTAACTGCTCTTCCAAACACAGCTTCACAAGAAGCATCTCCAAATGTCCAGCTCCATCTGTGACTTGTTCCAGCCACAGCCGGTTCATGTGTTGGGCAGTCACGGCTCCCTTATTGTATGCTCTCTCTATCAATTGTTCAAAATATATCAAATATTCAGATAACAGTTCACCCTGTCATTGCACCATCCTTTGCAGATTTCTTAGGACACATATGCCACTGTTAGTGCTCCCGAACATTTCTTCCAGGGTATTGAGGTACATTTGGGCAGTAGCATCAGGTTAGGTAGCTTGCAGAGCACCAATGCCATCCATAGCAGGTCCTGTCAAACTCTTCCACAACTGACATCTCTTCTCGGCTTTGGGACACTGGGGATCTTGCACCATTGGAGTGGCTTGACCCATTTCTGTTTCAAAATCACCTTCCCTGGGTGGCATTGGTTTTCCCCCAGAGGAGCGCTTCAGCCTTGGGTAAGATTCTGTCCTCCTACCTGGCACCCAAGCAGCAAACCAAGCTGAAGGTTGATCAGGCATGGAGACAATGTCAGATTTATACAGTTCTTGCACTTCTTGCTCCGACTTCAACCACTATTCAAACTGTTTTAAAATCATCTGTCTCTGAGGGGCCCTTGGACATTTTCTAGGCACTATTATGAGTGACTATAGTCCAGGTGGACCCACTTCCCCATGGGGATCAAGTGGTGGGTAGTGGGTGGCACCATGCCAGGGCTAGGTGAGACTGTACTATTTTCTTTTCTCCTGAAGTCTGTTGTGCAGCAGCATATTGCTATCCCTTTACTGTCCTTTTCTGTTCTTTCGGTTATGTCAAGCTAGCCACTTGCAGAATTCTTTCCCCAATACCTCCCTCTGAGTTTCATTTTTTACCCTTCCAGTCCTTCTAAGTGCCCAAGCTCATGGAAATGGTTTAGAAAATGTTCAAATAAAATACAAATGCTAGCTAGCACAGTGCCCAGACATTGAGCAATGATTGTAACACAAAGCACAATGAAATGAATGCATAAGCCATACTTTCTGTTATAAGATACTGTGTTACAGTCTGTAATGTTAAAATGTGATGGTTTGTTCAAAAATGGATAAAAAATCTAGAAGGTGCTTGTGAATTTTATGCTGTACAGAAAGCAGCCATGTACTGTTTAAACTGTAAAGTTTTCTTGTCTTAGGTCAGAATTGTTGGCAGGGAACACTGTAAGCCACTTCCTGTAGGCTCCAAGCTAAATTCAAACTGTGGCTTACATTCTCCTAACCTGCAGAATATTGCTTATAGAAGCTATTTTACAGGGTTGGAGAAAGAAAAACTTCCGGTTTAAGCCCTTTATCCCTGGTTACTTTAGATGAGAGCCCAAACAATTGTTTTGTATTCTTGCTTCATAATGTATACATTTTTGTACAGAAAAAAAAAACACAGTCTTTATCTGCACATTTAAAAAGAAAGTTACTTTTCATTTACTTCATTTTTTTTTAAGAATACTTCCAAACATATATGGAGCCTACCTGAGAAAGTAATAAAAGTTTAAAAGTATTTGTTTATTTAAAAAGTATTCCCTGTTAACCCTCTGGTACAGCCTCACATGAAAATAAGTACTAGATTCTAAAATAATTTATTTTTAAACATAAAGGACCATTTTGTTTAATTTGTTTGAAGTTTGGCCTCACTTGATTTCAGGAGTGCTTTCGGGCCTTCCAGCTTCGAGTTTTTTCATGAAAACCTATAGGAATCAACCACCCCTACTTGCAGGATTCTTATACAAAAACCCAGAAATGGGAAGTCCTTGATGTCAGAGTTATTGGAGGACTTACAGGTTCATTAAGACTTATTGTTTATGCACTGGTATTTGAAAAAACACAGAACCCAGTTTTTAAATTTTTTTTTTCTTTAATTTCTACATTGTTATACATATTGCTTGCACCCTGCAGCTTTTTTGTATGTAAAACTGTTGTGGTAAACTATATATTCTGTGTTATGCAAAAAGGGGTGGATCACATGATGGACTGGGTGGGTATATAAACCCCACTGCTAGGCATAGGAAATCAGATTCAATCCAAAGCTGCTCTGAAGTCCACAAGAGCGTACACTGGAGCGGGACATGCAAGCTGTTATGGCCAAACAATTCCAAATTGCTTAGAAGTGAAGTAATAGCAATAGGATTTGAAGTTCTATAAAGAGAAGTGATCCTATCCTGACAAAATTGCTGTTTCTAAGAAACATAGAACTTGTTGGCAGATGAGGACTGCTAGGCCCATCCTGTCTGCCCTTAGGCTCTATACATTGTATGCGGCCACTGACCCTATGTGATCAATGGCTTTTCATCACTCCCTCACCACACAAGCTTCCCTAGTGCCTGTCCCAGGCATGCTTAAACCTCTCCACTGAGCTTGCCCCCACTACCTCCTCTGGCAGACTATTCCAAGCATCGACTACCCTTTCTGTGTAGAAAAACTTCCTCACATTACCTCTTTTTATTTTTACTTTATATTTTCACTGCTGCAGGGGCATACTTACCCCCCATCAGGCCTTGTATGCAGATGCTCAACTAACACCTAGGTGGAGCCAGCCTCCACCACAACGGCCAGAGCGAGGAGCACCGCAGCTTATCCCCTATGGTGGGGCCACCCCCAGTGGTGGAGAACCAGGGGAGGAGACCACATCACCCTGAGCCCTCGTCTCCATTTGCCGGTCTTTGTTTGGCCCACTGGATTAGGTCGTCTGTCGGTGGTCATCACACTGCATGCAGGAGAGGTATTTTTTTTTTCTTATGGCTGCTCGTCCTACCCCTCGGAGTGTGGCATGGCAAGGCAATGTTATGCCACAACTCTGCTCCATGCTTCCGCTGTGTCACCATGCTTAGGCACCTCCGATAGCTGCCAGAGGCTGCTCCAGGAGCGATCTCTTCCCTGCACCCTTCCCAGGAAGAGAGAGCAGTCCTATGGACACTCGATCTCTTCCCCCCCCCGCCGATGCCCAGTGGCCTGGGCATGTTCCCACACCCAGGTCACTGGTGTGGTGTGAAGTGTGGCGTCCAGCGCCTCAAACCTCAGTGCCACGGGCCTCACATTACCTCTTAATCTACCCTCTTCCAATTTCATATTGTGCCCTCTTGTTCTAGTACTTTTTCTACATTGGAGAAGGTCCCCCAACTGCACCTTGTTTATGCCCTTGAAGTTCTTGAAAGTTTACGTCATGTCCCCCTGCTGTCTCCTCTCCTTCAGTGAGTACATGTTGAGGTCCTTTAGTCTCTCCTCATATGTTTTATGGTACAAGCCCTACACCATCTCTGTTGCCCTTCTCTGGATAGTCTCCACCTTTTCTATGTCCTTGTGCAGATGTGGCCTCCAGAACTGCACGCAGTACTCCAGATGAGGCCTTACCAATGTTTTATACAATAGCATCATCATGTCCTGCTTCCTGCTAGTGATACCGCTGCTGATGCACCCCAGAAAGCCACTAGCCCTCCCTGCTGCCTTTGTGCACTGCTTCGATACCTTAAGGTCATCAGAGATGATAACCCTTAGGTCCCTTTCCTCTTTGGTGACAGTCAGCTCCTCCCCCCACCAACCTGTATCTCTCCCCAGGGTTCCCTCTACCCTGGTGCATTATTTTGCACTGCTTTGCATTGAACTTCAGTTGTCACATCTCTGACCATCTTTCAAGCTGCTCCAGCTCCATCTTCATTTTCTGCACCCCTTCGGGTGTATCCACCCTATAACAGATCTTGGTGTCATCTGCAAACAGGCAGACCTTTCTTTCCAGCCCATCTGCAATGTCAGTAATGAAGACATTGAACAGGACTGGCCCTAGCACTGATCCCTGTGGTACCCCACTGGTCACCCCACTCTCCCCAAATTGTACCCCATTTACCATAACCCTCTGTCTCCTGTCTGTTAACCAGTTCCTAACCCAGTTCACCACCTTATCTCCCATGCCCAGACTACACATCTTGCTAATCAGCCTTCTCTGTGGGGCAGTGTCGAAGGCTTTGCTGAAATCTAGGTAGTCGACATCTACTGCCCCTCCCTGATTTGTTTCCCTAGTCACCCAATCAAAAAATCTATTAGATTCATTTAACATGACCTTCCTGCTGTGAATCCTTGTTGCCTCAGATCCTGAGCACTGCTGGATTCCGTATGTGCCACTATCCTTTCTTTCAGCAATGTCTCCATGATATTTCCCAGATGTACAATAAAATCAAACAATTTGCATGTTACCCTGAATTTTCTGAGTGTTGTCTATCTGTTCACCCACTATCCTCTGACACTGGGCAACATCAGTTTCAGACTCACTCTTTTTTTTTTTTTTTAACCATAGAAAACTTTTATTAAATTTTGCAGTTAACAAAACTGTATAGGATACCATAGTGACATAAAATATAAATACGGTTTGAGCTCTACAGTTAGACAACCAGTTAAGGAACCAACTACAATATACATGTATCCGCTAAGAGACTATGAGGCAGGAAGAATCACTACAGCAGTCTCACTCTTGGTCAAGGCGCTCACACTATTACTGTACTGTACTTCAGTCCTTGCACCTTTAAATTGCCAAAATATTCCATTGCCAGCAGTTCATCAACAAGTTTGGATCTATCAAACCTTCAGGAAATCCCAGTCACTAAAAAGGGCTTTTTTCCAGTCCAGTTGCTCCCCTCAGCACCAGTCTTCCAAATCTTGGAGTGCCATTCTGCCTTTGCCAAAAATTTGGGGGCAATGTTGAGGGAAAATATTTTTTTCTTTTCTGAACTCAGCTTTTTGGACTATCTGGGTGGGGTATGGGAGAATCCAGGCAGTGCCTTCACATGTAAGGGGGGGGTTCTCTGTGTTGTGTGCACACAGCACCCCCTCACACACTGACATGTCTTTAGGTTAGCCTGGGTTTTTTGGGTGCAGTCACAAATGGAATACCAGGAACTGGTTTTGGTACCTCCACCTGGGGCAGGGGTAAATAAAGGCAACCCAATGTGGCCCTAACCTCCCCCCCTTGAACAAATATTAGTTTCCCTCCCACACACACAGTTAACTTTTCCCCACAAAGAATGAAGTCACAGAAAGCAATAATCATGAGCAAGAATTATAAAGTAAACTAACCTCAGATTTATTATAGTGGAGGGGAAAAGGGGAAACAAAACAACATAATATAATGGGATATGGTGATCCCAGGGTATAGGATATTCAGGAAAGATTGTGATAAGGGGAAAGGTGGGGGCTTGGCAATCTATGTACGGGAGGGGATAAGGTGTATCAGGTAGGAGGGGAGGAAGACAGAACAGAGGCCCTATGGATGCAGTTTCAAGGCCTGAAAGGTAGGATACTGAGGATTGGAGTAGTATACAGACCACCAGCTCAAGGGGATGACCTGGATAAAGAGTTAGCTGAGAAAATTATAAGGGTCTGTAGAAAGAGGAACACAGTGGTGATGGGGGACTTCAACCTACCTGGGTTAGAGTGGAGCACCCAACTACCATGAGTGCAAAGGAGCAGATCATATTAGAAGCATTTCAGGACAGCTTCCTGGTGCAGTTGATCCATGAGCTGACTAGATTGGAAAGCACTCTGGACTTGGTACTATCAAATGGGGAGGCTATAAGGGATCTGGGGGTAGAGAACCCTCTGGCTGGGAGTGACCACCACTCAGTGCGGCTCACGCTCAATATGGGTAGGGAAACAGGGGGTACAGGAACCAGGGTGATTGAATTTAAGGGGGTGGTCTTTAAAAGGATGGGGGAAATTTGGGGTAGGCATCTGGTGGAAATTCAATCAAGCAAGGATGCTAGTTGAAAATGGGTCATAATTAAAAGAGGGCTGGCGAAGGCTACTGGGACATGTACAAGGACATGGAGTAAAAAGGGATGGGCAAAGAAGCCCAGTTGGTTGACTCAAGAGGTCAGGGAGGGGGTGAGGACCAAGAGAAAAGCATTTTGAAGACTCAAGAAATTGGAAGGGGAAGATTACAAGGATGAGTATATGAAGAAGTCCAGGGAGGTTTCATTTTTTTATTTAATTAGTTTTTGTTGACCGGGTAAGTGCACTAGACAATTCTGCCTATTTTCAGGCACGACCTGGGGGGAGGGGAGTACAGATGAATGCCAACTGACCTTGAACCAGATTAAGCTGTTGGTGGTATTTTTAGTGAATTGGGGAAATTTGGCCAGGGCACTGGGGAAATTCCCCTAATCTTGCTGCAGAGGGCACTGTAGTGCTGCAGGAGAGTGTGAAGAAGCTCAGTATGTCCCAGACCATGGATGGGGACGGTCAGGTTTTTGGAGCTCCAGAGGAAACACATATCCAGCCTGAAGAAAGTGCTATCTTAGCTATGAATTTGCTACCAGGAGTTATACCAGAGAAATGTATGGAGCAACCCTTTTTGGCTGATGTTATTTGTGACCTGAACACTGAAGAAATTAAGCTCCAAGAAGAACTGGAGGTAAAGAAAACTCAATTATTGGCTCTAATTTCTACTGCAGAACAGGAATATAACCTTAGCAGATCCAGATTGGAGGAAGAAAGAAAAAAACGGAAACGGTCGGTAGCTAGTCCCATATTAGGTACTAGCAAACGTCTACCTACAAATGCTGGTACTGTCCCTGAGGGAAATGTGGACAGTAATTATGAGGTTTTGTTGAATGAAAATGGGTTAACAGAAGAAGCACAAGACTGGTCTCTGGAGGACGCTTTACAAAGAGCAGGATGGCTATATAAAGGGAATCGTTGGGTTCCTGATCCATTGGTACCAATTCTGGGTTCTCCGGGTAGCCCAGGGATACAACTTAGCAGAATAGATGGACAAAAGGCTAAGTCCCCAAAGGCTTCTACTACATCTGGGCATTACGAACAGGAGGCTTAAGGTTTAGATGCTGCGTCAGATGCGGTTCCCCCTTCGCTGGATTGCTAGGACTCTGAGGTTCTCAGCGTTTGTTCTCAGCAAGAGATCTTTCAAGAGGACTTCCTAGCTTCCACTATGGAGAAGGTAGGAGAAAAGGGGGAAGGTTTGCAGCACAAGACTGGGCAGGGAACTGACTCTAGAGAAGCGTTGTCTGCTGTGCAAGACCGGGGGAGTTCTAAGACTTATGCTGGGCTTTTTCGTAAGCCTGAAGAAGCAGCCAAACGGAGATACTTAGTTCAGATTAGATATGTTGGGAAGGCTTCAATTCCTCCTGATAGACTTTGGGTGGGGAAAACCCTTATTAAAGATCAGATGGGTTTTACCTCTATGGATGTGTATGCATTTATACATGCACCTGGGGATAGGAATTATGATGTCAGCTTCTGTTCGATGATACTTTTAGATAAATTTTGGAAGCTATGTTATGAACAGAAAGACTTAAAAGAATAGAAAGAATTTTTGGCAATCCCCATAACTAAACCCACTGTTAAAACTATAACAGTATTGTTTAGAAATGAGGGGATAGATGTTAACAACATTAAATTTTGGTTAGAAAAATGATGTACAATCTTTGAACATCCTAGGCTAATCATGGATGGGAATGGATTTTGGAATGGAGGATGGAACTTTCGGGTTCAATTAAAACAAACTGATAGGGGGATTCAGCATTTGCCAAGTTCCAGTTTTTTTGGGGAGGGACAGGGGTATATTGTTTTATGCAGGACAGCCTAAGAGTTGTTACCGATGTGGAGATTTAACACATTTAAACAATGACTGTGATAGTATAAAATGTTTTCATTGTGGGGTATTGGGTCATTCTGCTGCCCAGTGCACAGCCCCTCCAACCTGTAATCTTTGTGGGGATGAAGACCATGGTTTTCAGGAGTGTCTGTGGGCAGCCCACAATTCAGAGGAATCTTCAGATCATGAGATGTTTCTTTCTCAAGCTTGGAGGCCTTATAGGTATGGGGCAGAACATGTTATGGTACATCCTCCTCCGCTTCAGCCTAGAGGAAGGGGTGGAAGTAGTGTCCCCTCCTCTAGTAGTAGTAGGGAGTGGTTGCATATGGGTAGACAGGGTATGGTGTCCCCCCCTTTACCTCAGGCTAGTAATAAAGATAAGGAGGTTTCTGGTGTAGAGGTAGTAGAAACCCCCTTTGTAACCCCTCAAGGTTCTCCTAGGTGTGTTCCGGTTCAGTTAACTATCCCCCTTCAGGAGCATATGGACGTAGTAGTCCTGCAGGAAGTTTCTTCTCTAGGGAGTCCAGGAATTCCCTCCACAAGCTTGCAAAGGGCAGAATGTTCAAACTCTGGGCATACAATGTTACCCTTATCACCTTTACCTCTTTCTAACAGATTTTCTGCTTCTACTTCATGGGGGGAGCAAGTGGATAGGGAAGACCCTATGGAGGAAGGTTCACAGATTTTGAGCCAAGTTCCTCCAGATTTGGAGGTTCAGAACTTACAAGAGGTGGTGTTACAAAAAAGGGTTACTAGGTCTAGTAAAAAAAATATAAATAAACCCCCTTGAAGCTATTAGTTTACGAGTGGCATGTTTAAATGTCAATAGTATTACATCAGAATATAAAAGGAAAATAACTTTTGGTATTTACAAAAGTTAAATTTTGATGTGTTTATGTTGCAAGACACTAGACTTCATACCTTAGTTGAAACATCACAAGCATCTAGAGAATAGTGGTGGGGTTCTTCCTTCTGGTCAATAGGAATGGAAACCTGTTGTGGGGTGGGTTTCTGTTTTCATTCTCCTAATGTTCAGGTATTACATTTAGTGGATATTGATCCTGGTAGAGCATTATTATTAGATGTAGTTATTAATTCCTTTTCGTGTAGATTGATTACGGTCTACGGTCCACAATCAAAAGCTTTAAGAATTGAATTACTAATGAAAATTCAGCCTTATTTGTTTACTAGTAGACAGATTTTTTTGGGGGGGACATATTAATATAAATTCTCAAGTTCAGAAAAATAAAGAAAAGCAATATTGTGATAAGACCTTTTTGAAAAACCTGATATTTCAAGCAGGACTGAAAGATTTTCAAAGGACTAGTATATGCTCTGGCAAAGCCACCTTTTTTAAAGCTAATCTTTCCTCCTGCATTGATTTTTTTTATTTTTGAAGCAAAGGGAAGTTTCTGAAATTTTTATTTTTCCCATAGAATCGTCAGATCATATGTTGATAGGGTTAAATATTGCAATTCCCCCAGAAAGAGAAACTGGTTTAGGGTTTTGGAGATTGAATGTATCTTTATTAGAAAATCTCGTAATTCTGTCTGCTTTTAAAGAATTGATAAGTGATAAGGTTTCTACAATATTTTTATAGGATGATGTAGGATTATGATGGGAAGATTTAAAAATTCTTATTGTAGAATTTTTTAAGTTTCATGGGAAGTTTCAAGCTATATCGAAATATAAGGAATACTTAGTATTTAGATATAAATTCGGTGAGTTAATATCAAGGCAGTGTGAGGAAGGGGTGGATCTTAGTGAGGAGTTTGCTGTGATTAAACAAAATATGAGATCATATCAGTATGACCGTTTATGTTCTCTTCAGAAAGAACAAACTTTTGGCACTCAAGGGGAAGCTGAAAGTGTTAATCCTTTTGTCAATTGTCAAAAGCGTAGAGAGAAGAAATTGATTAAAAGTCTAAAAACACCACAAGGTACATTAGCAACAGATAATGGTACTATTATAAGGATAATTGTTCAGTATGTAAAATAAATGTTTGGCTCCCCAGTGGAATTTTCTCAATTTACTTCCCAAATTTTACAGGCAGCAGCTTTACCGAAACTTGCTGAAGAATTTTGTGAGATTTTGATATCCCCTTTTCAAAATTAGAAATGGATGTGGTAATTAAGAGTCTCCACAAGGGGATTTCACTGGGTTCCGATGGTTTGCCTAATGAAATATATAAATTATTATGGGAGATTATTCCAGTAGAAATGTTGAGTGTATTTACATTTTTTCAAGAAGAGTGTTATCTACCTCACAAAATGTATGAGGGTCTGTTAATTTTTTTTTGTTTAAATCAAGGGATCCTACGGATTTGGTTAACTGGTGTCCTATTACTTTATTAAATATTGATTTTAAGATCTTCGCTAAATTATTAGGTAACAGATTAGCAATAGTTATGGAAGACTTGATTAGTCCCACACAATTTTGTTCAATTCCTGGAAGGAGAATTACTAACACTTTGCTCTTACTTAGGGAGGTGGTAGAAGGGGATGGAGGGAATGGTATGGGGGAGAGTTCTGGGTTTCTAGTCAGTTTAGATCAAGCCAAAGCATTCTATAGGGTATCTCATTCCTTTTTATGGGATTGTTTACTTGCATATGGGGTTCCAAAAGAGTTCGTAGGTTGGTTAGAAGTTTGTTATGGTTTAGTTTTTGTAGTTCCTTTCGACAATGGTATTATGGGTCCTAAAATTCAGGTGTTGAGAGGAGTGCGTCAAGGTTGTCCTTTGAGCCCCCTCCTTTATGTATTTCTAATTGATCAAATTATGAGACTTCTGCAGCAATCCCGTAGAATTTTAGGTTTATCCAGGGGATATTCTTCTGTTTGTAAAGTACTGGCATATGCCGATAATATGTGTTTATTAATTCAGGACCAACAGTCTCTGATTATAGTGCTGGATCTTATTCACGTGGTGGGGAAAGCCTCAGGGGCTACTTTGAACATTAGGAAAACAAAATGTATAGATTTAAAGGGTTTTCAGGATGCTCCAATAGTGCTTGGAGGTTGTGAAGTAGCTACAAATCCATGTAAAATTTTAGGAGTCTATTTTGGAGGTAGTGGAATGGCAGAATATAACTGGTCCAGATTATTATCTGTGGGGAGTGAGATGGTGAGCAGATGGAATAGATGGAAAGTTGGGAAAAAGAAAAGGGTTTTCCTGATTAAGTCTTTTTTAACCCAAATTTTTCTATATATTAGTGCTATTTTTATGTTACCTAAAAAAATTGAAGTTTCTTTATCTACAGTTTTTTTTACTTGTTTTTGGGGTAGCCGTCTAAACCCTATTAAAAGGAATATATTATATAAACAAGTCAAAGATGGAGGGGTGAATATGTTGAACCCTATTTTATTTTTTTTCACGGTATTTTTATATACAAATATAGTACCCTTGATAAAAGGTACTACTCAGTTATGGAGTACATGGAGACTCTCTTTACTCAAAGGGATTTTGTTAGAATGGGAAAAGGGTATTTTTTTCCATAAAAATAAAAGGAGTCTTCATTTAGTAAAAAGGTGGGAGGGGGTATTTGATTGGATTATTAAATGAGAAGTAACATATAATATGGTACAAACCTTCTCTAGGAAGCTTTTGTACAAAGAATTATTGGTAGTTCAGTTTCAGTAACACCCTTTTTCAAGTTTTTCAAGCTTCCAACAGGAATCAATATCTGCATACATTGTAGATCCCCGGATCCCTGAACAGATGTGGGATACAGTATGGTTGTGGATTCTTCAGAAAATAAATGTTGAAGGAAACCAGAAGCACAAAGCGTTGTATTATAGGTATTGTCCTAGAGAGGGTTGTGTAGAAGTAATAGAAACGACAGATCATATATATTATTCCTGTCCTTATATTATTCAGTTTTGGGATATTGTAAAAAATAGATGGAAAAATAGGTTACCTATACCTCCAGCTTCTACATTATTGTTTTTTGGGATTCCTGATACTCGACTTAATCAGTTGTATATAGGTACGGTTAGGATTTTGTTCTATCGCTTTTTATATTGGATCTGGATTTGTAGATGTCGTTTAGTTTTGCAGCAACAAGACATTTCTGCTTTAGATCTGTATTTCATTATAATACGGGAAATTAAAAAATGAAAGTTTGATTAATTATTAAAGGGGAACACAAGAGAATTAGTGGAGAAATGGGCCTATTTTGATTTTTTATGAAAAAAAAGTGGATGGAGGAGAGGGTATATAGTGTTTTTTTTTGTTATCAGTTTAGGAATTTGTATGAAATAATACTTAATAATACGGTGTTTGTATTATTTAAAACATTTTTCCTTATGTTTGGGTTTTTTTGTATGAATGAATACTGACTTCTGTTTATTTTTTTTTATGATTTCTATGAGTTATTATGGACTTGTATATATTTTGTTATGAATTAATTAAAAAAAATCCCCTACTCTTATGGGGGAATTTAAATTGGTTATATTGTTTATAATGTATTCTTTATGTTTGGGGTTTTTGTATGAATCAATACTTATTTATGTTTGATTTTTTTCTCTTAATGACTTTGTATGACATAATACTGATCTGTAAATATTTTGTTATGATTTAATAAAAAATTCCCCTACTCTTTTCGAGAAGTGCCATGGGATCTTTATCATCCACCTGAACAACCACCAAAACAGGCAGATGGGACCTTGGTTTAATGTCTCATCTGAAAGACAGCACCTCAAGAGTGCAGCACTCCCCCTCATGCTGCACTGCAGTGTCAGTATTAGGATATTAACCCAAGTGCCTGGTGTTGGGATAGAACCCACAGCCTTCTGATCTCCTGGCCTCAGAAGCGAGTTTGCTACCTGCTGAGCCACTGACACTGCCAGGTTACCAGGCTAGTCAGAGCAGCCAAGGCTTCAAGAAAGCTAAGACTGGCACAGGGTACTAAGGATGGAAAAAAAGACTTCTTCCGATACATATACGAGAGGAGGAAGAACAAAGACCAAATTGTGAGGATTAGGAGAGACAGAGGGTGGGTGGAGAAGGGAGTGGATCAGACAGAGGCACTAAATGAATACTTCTGTTCTGTATTCACAGAGGCAAAAGGGGGGCAGATACCACAAAGGAGGGGTGAGTGTGATTTGGGGGTGAGGGGGTGACTGATACAGGGATTACAGAGGACAGGATCCTAGAAGGATTAAAGGCACTAAGGGTGGACAACGTACCAGGACCAAATGGCATTCACCCTAGAGTACTTAAGGAACTAGCAGAGATCCCGGCAGGACCACTGGCTGACCAGTTCAATACAGCCCTGGGCACAGGATGCATACCACAGGACTGGAGGATGGCCCATGTAGTGCCCATTCACAGAATTGGCCCTAGGGATGAACCAAGCAACTACAGACCAGGTAGCCTCACATCAATTGTGGGTAAACTCATGGAGACGATCCTAAAAAAAAGGCTGGTGACATTTTGGAGGATAATGGACTCCTGGATGGTCAACAGCATGGGTTTGTCCAGACAAACCTAATTGAGTACTACAATTGGGTGACCAGGGAGCTGGACAAGGGCCATGTGGTGGATGTCCTGTATTTGGACTTCAGCAAGGCCTTTGATTCCATGATGCATGGGAGGTGGGGGAGGAAGCTGGAGTACATAGGGGTAGGAACAAGGATGGTCAAATGGATCAATAGCTGGCCTAATGGAAGGCAGCAAATGGTGATAGTGGGGGGAGAAGCTCTCATCCCTGAGGGTGGTGACGAGCGTGGTACCACAGGGATCGGTACAGGGACTGGTGCTATTTGGGATATTCATAGTGGATATCTCACTTGGGATCTGGAGTAGGATCAGTTTGTTTGCAGACAATATGAAGCTGGGAGCTATGGTAGATGACATTGAGGGTTGGAGGCTGCAGGAAGACCTGATCAAACTACAGGAATGGTAAGAAACATAGCAGTTGGGGTTCAGTGCCAAGAAGTGCAAGGTACTGCACTTCAGGGCTAGGAACCAGGGGAGGAGCTATCAGCTGGCAGGGGTACAGTTGGAAAGTACCAAGGAGGAAAAGGGTCTGGGGTGCTTATAATGGTGAGTATGAACAACTCAGCTCAGTGAAGAAAGACAGCAGCAAAAGTCATCAAGATGGTGTGGTGTATAGCAAGGGGACTCTCCTCCAGAAATAGGGAGGTTATCCTTCTCCTGTACAGGTCGCTGGTCAGGCTACACCTGGAATACTGAGTGCAGTACTGGCACCCATTTCTGAAGAAGGATGTCAGATTGTTGGAGGGGGTGCAGCATAAGGTGACAAAGATGATCCAGGGATTGGAGGGAAAGTCCTATGAGGATAGGCTGGGTGAGCTGAGCATGTATAGTACTCCCTGGAGGGGAGGGGAAGAGAGGAGAGGAGAGGAGAGAAAGAGGGGATATGATCAAAACACTTAAATACTTAAAGGGGATAAATAAGACAAAATATAGAAGGGATTTCCAGATTAGAAGAGGGAGGCATATGAGAGGGCACCAGCTGATATTGAAGGAGGGAAGATTCAGGAGGGAAATCAGGAGACATTTTTTCACAGAATGGGTGGTAGACAAATGGAATGCTCTGCCCGAGGAGGTGGTATCCTGTAGAACAGTGGGTGGTTTTAATAGGGGATGGGACAGAGTGGAGGGGTAGTGATGAAGAGGGGTGGGGAGTATGGGGCAGCTGCAAGGTGAGGGGCTAGTTGCACAATCGGGCAGACTCTATAGACTATGAGGCCTGTTTCTGCTGCCACTTTTGTATGTTCATACATATAAACAGGAGTAAACAATGGCAATACTTTGACAAATTTGCTGCAGTTGTCTCCCACTCAACCTCCCCGTACTACCCAGGGGAAGAGTACACAGTGGGGGGGAGGTAGTAACAACAACAAAAATGGAATGGGACCTGGGGGTAGTCATATCAGATGACCTAAAGGTAAGCAAGCAATGTGAGTAGGCAGTAAGGAGTGCTGGAGGGATACTGGGATGTGTAGGAAGAGGCATCACCAGTAGAAAACAGAAGTTGTTATCCCTCTGTACAGACAGTTGATGAGACCCCATCTGGAGTACTGCATGCAGTTCTGGAGATCCCATCTCCGCAAGGACATAGACAGGATGGATGCCGTCCAGGAGGGCAACTAAAATGGTTGCAGGGTCTGCACCAGAAGCCACTCTGAAGAGAGACTAAAGGAGCTTATATGTATATCCCTGAGGAAAGAGGAGGGAGGGCACATGAAAGAAACTTCAAGTGCCCCAAGGAATCAACAAAGTCTCAGGAGGTACATCTTCAGAAAAAGAGATGTACAAGAACAAGGAAGCAATTTGAAGACAGAAGGGGGATGGCTCAAGGGCAATGTGAGGAAGTATTTTTTTTCATGGAAAGGGTGGTGGGCGCATGGAACGGCCTTCCTGAGGAGGTTGTGGGGTCAAAAACAGTGGAGGAATTGAAGAATGCATGGGACAGACATAAGGAAATTCTGGTTGGGGGGTGGAAAGAAGTAGGCTGTTGGTTAACTAGGATCTGCCACTTATCCAATAGGTAGGGAAATGGGCAAACTGGGTGGGCCAAGTGGTCCTTATCTGCCATCAAAGTCTATGTTTCTATGTTACCCCACAGTGCACCCAGCTTCCCCTCCAATGGCCGGAATAATATCATTGTCCATTATGGTGGGTACCTCACTCTGTTGCTGGTTGCCAACCAGTTGATGAGCGGTTGATGTAATTTGGAATACAGTGGGAACCACAGTTTTTTGAACTTGAACTTAAAGAACTTTGAAAGGGGCCCCTTTCTGTAATCCCAAAAGGGTGCAACAGATGAAGTATGGTAATCTTCTGCCTGTGCTTTTCCTGCAGATTTAAAAAGTCCTGCCCAGGACTTCACTCCCTTATTATCTAGTTGACTGACTAAAATAAATTATAAACAGAACTCCTCGGGGCTGCAGCCCAGAGGTATTCACAGTTTCTGAAGATCTTAAGGGGTGCTAAGGAATGATATAGATTGGCAGTACTGCTCTGAATACAGCAAACAGTCTCTCCTGGAGCATGATATGCTGACAGGAACTTTGAATCAGGCACTGGTTCACTCACCTTTGAGGGCCTTTTATCTTTGCTTCTCGGGCCTTTTGTCATCTTCACTCTTGGGCCTTTTGTCATCTTTGCACTCAGGAATGGTGCTCCAGTCCCCTCCGGAGGAGAGGTCACATACCACCACCCAGGCTATAGGTGAAGTATAGCCACCATCTCTGGAGCTTGCAGTTTCACAATGGGACCACCCAGGCTTGTGATCACCCAGGATGTCTCACTGGGCACACTGATCCCACTGGAACCTAAGTTCAGTTGTGCTTCTTCACAGTCTAAACAGCCCAATTAAGTTGCTTCCCAGCTGGGAAAAACACAGTACAGCAGTTCAAATGAGTATACAAGCTGGAAAAACAGAACAGAGTTCAAATAAATTCCCCACTGGATAACAATTTGAATGACTTCCCTGCTGGGAAAAACAGGCGACCAGTCAACTCTGCCTGAAATTTTTGGGCTCAAAGGGCCTTTATGCATCACTGCTAGCCTCTGGATAGTGCAGCTCCCTATGCAATCTACTCCACTCAGATCTCAGCTCAACTCCTTCCAGATCCCAGAGCTCAGCACATTATATTAAGTGTTGTGTACCTCCAGGTGCATTGTTGGGGGTTTTCTGGTTTTTTGAGGAGGCAGTATAGCGCAGTGGCCTAAGGCTCTGAGCTGCAAATCTGGTGACATCCAGCAGACCAGACCTGGTTTTGAATCCCACAGCTTCCACTTGCATACTGTGTGACCCTGAGCAAGTCACTTAACCTCCTTGTGCTCCCAGGTCGCTCCTGTAAAAAAGCTTTCAGCTTAGTGTGCTATACCTGGTTAAACAACTAAAATTAAAAAAATTTAATTAATATAGGCACCCTGAGCTCCCAACCTCCTTGGCCAGCATTTTCAAGGGCAAGGCATTGTGCCATTTTGCTCCTTCCCAGTAGCCCTAGTGGCAGGGAGATTATTGGTGGCCACTATTTTCTTTGCATTGAAGCTGCTTCCTTTTGCAGCCCATAACAATTATTACAATCCCATTCAGGGGCCATTAACTATATGCCCTGGCCCCACTTGATGTGATGGGGCCAGGGGAATCCCCATTTCAACTGTAAGGAGCCACATTCGAATGTTGGGACTTCAGAAAAAAAGGCACCTGTTTTGTTCCCTTTTATGCTGCGGGCATGCATAGGTACCTCACTTATACAGTTCCCAGTCCTGCTGCCTATTTTGGTACGAGAAAACCCCCAACAATGCACCTGGAGGTACACAACACTTAATTCCCAGCTCCGCTGCCTGCCCTGGAGCAAGGAAGTTTTTTTTAATTATGGCTGCATGACCAAACTACTTCGGCTCCTTTAAGGCTGGCCGTGCATGCGTGGGACTTGCACATGTGTGACCATGATTGTTTATCGCCAAGTCCATCCCTGGCAACTCATGTACCAAGCAGAACATTTTCACAGGTGCCTGGAGGCACAAAACACAGCATAAGCTCAGCCCCACTTTTCCTATGGGGCCAAGGAAGTAGACAATTTGGTGCAGCATCCATGAAGGATGGGGATGCAGCCCTGGCACACATCCCACCAGGGGCTCCTTAGAAAGTACCCTCTGGCACCAATCCAGCAGTCCAAGGGATTGGAGGCTAAAGACAGCACCAGCAGGGGCAGCAAGGGCCATAGCCCATAACAGGTAAGCCCCACAATGTAGGGAGGCTTACACAAGGCTAACCATATAAAGGGTTTATTCTGATTATCAGGTAGGAAACTCAACAAGAAAAGCAAAACAATGCAAAATAGTTTAAAAAGTAAAAAAAAGATGAATGGAAAAAGAAACTTGCTGTCTAAAATGGCTGTTTCCTAACATCTGGAATCCAGCAGTGAGCTTTGTACCAAGGTAAAACTAACTACTGCTGAATTCTGATTAGCTGAGCCAATCACTGAGGCTTATAATAGCCATTTTGTTTAGAATTCAACATTTACTGTTGTGGCAAACTGTCAACCCTTTTGAGGTTCTTTATACGACCATTTAATTTTTTTCATTTCAGCTTTTCAATATTCTGTTCTTACTTTGCCCATGATGCCATCATAGAATATAGCTGGAGTACCAGATGTTTTAATTTATTTTTCCTCCAAACATAAATAGTAATCTGTGTTTCCTTTGCAGTCAACTATTATCTAACTTAGAAGGACTGTAACTATTGTGGGTTCTATACAGAATGATGCATACATAATAGAAACACTCTTTTAATTAAATAATATATATGAAATTAGTGTCAACAGTATTAAAGGATTTACGGCACTTCCTTAAAAATCAAAGGGATATTTTTGTCATGGTCTAGCTAATCCACTAGAGGGCAGTGATATGCTGCTATGTTTTCATAGTAAGCAGCCGCTTGGATTTTGATCATCCGTCAAGCCAGTCATTCAAGCCTGCCTATGTCATAGTGCAAGGATGGTATGATGAAGAGAGAGGGAGGTACAAAATGATGTTTTGGGCAAGGTGTTGCTTAATATATAAGCTTTATAGTATCAAATCTATGAGATGTGGTATAGTTCTGTTCTCCTTTGTTTTATTTGTGTGGGACTGGAACCTATCACATTGCTATCTTCCTGCACCAGAGGCGGATGTACAACCACTGACATTACTGCAACCTGTTGAGTTATCTAGATATCTAAACCCATCTCATTTGGGTTGTCTCAAGTAAAATAAATTTACAAAGAAAAAAATGTATTTGAAAAGTGACACTTTCAGTTAGATATTTCTGTGGAATTGTTCACTGTCTTATATACAGCTGCCTGTTTCCATCAAGAAACTATCTACTGTCTTTCCTACTGCAGTAATGAATATGAAAAGAGTAGATTTTCTTTGATGTGCCTTGCCATGTATCCATATATAGTAGGTATGTACAAGACTTAAGCCCTTTAGAGAATGATACAGAAATTATAATAAACCTCATATATTTTTTTAATTATGTGATATTTTTGTTTTAATAAAAATGAAATGACTTATCCATTAGGAGTAATTCTTTTACTACTATTTTTTCTTACAACATGTATAATTGTTCAATGGAATAAGTATGGGGTTTGTAACAAGAAGGTTGCAGGTTCAAGTCCAATTGAGGTGTGCTGTACTTGTCCCTCCCCCAACCTTCTGAGGTAGGTAAATCGCTACCACAAAATGCGAGGAAAATAGGACCTCACTGTAAAATAGTGGACTGTGGCTTAATTGGGCTACATCGTGGGATAAAAATGAAATTGTTTTAAAGAGCACTTCGACTGAACTTAGCCTACCCTAGAAGAATGCACTTAGACTGATGCAGCTGTTTTTTCAGTATTTTAAATGTTGAAGGTGGAGTTGGGATAATCATTCAAATCATTTACTTTAATGAGCCTGTACTTTATGAATTAAATTCAGGAGTCCAGATAAAGGCATATAGTTTTCAAAGGCATACAGAGCCTGTCTGAGCAAATTGTCCCCAAGCTACCTACAATTTCCTTTGGCAGAGCTGTTTTTACCAACAGTCTTACTTAGAGCTGATCTGGTCTGGCAAATGTTTTTCTTGTTTTCCCTGTGGACTCTTGCACATTTGGAAATATGAATGCAGAGCTCTATGTTGGCCAAGGGGTTTAGGAGCAGCGGCTCTCCATAAGCAAGGCTCAGGTTTATTGTTTGCCTTGACAAGCTGTTTTACTGTTGCATACCACCTGACTAGTGCTGAAGAATAAGGTTTCAAATCAGAGACAAAAACCTTCTAGGAGTATTTAAAGCTATGCTGCTGTACCTTGGGATAAAACATATGGTTTTTATTTTGTTTCAAGAAACTGAGGGGAAAATGAAGTACATTGATTTGTTTGGTTTCTGCTGCTGTAAAGGAAGAAGAACCAAAAGCAGAGTAGGCTCTGCAGTGTCACATTAGGACAACGGAGAATATATAGCAGACTGGGTGGGCCTTGAGGCCCTTATCTGCCGACATCTTCTATGTTTCTATGTTTTCATTGTAAGCATTTGATTTTCAGACATCAATACTAGTATATGGAGGCAAACATTTAGCAGTTTTGTCTAGTGGTTAACATAACAGTCTAGCGCTGTGAACCTGGAGATCCAGATTTCCATCCTACAGTCACCACTTACTTACTTACTGTGTGACCCAGAGCTAATCACTTGAACTCCCCATGCTAAACCTCACTCTGATCTATCTGTACTGTTCAGTGTGTGCCTAAAATAGCAATGCTATTCTCTTTCTCTGTCTTTCTTGTCCAGGACTGTAGAAATCTTTGCTGTACAGATTATATGAAAGGTGGTACTGTATATAAAACACAATTCCTTTTCTTTTTCAAAGTAAAGGCAGCTGGAGAACTGCTGTTTGCATTTTGCTAAATAACGTTAAAATTAACAATTATCATACCCTGGGGCTGGGAGGAGCTCTCTTCTTGTAAGGCTTCTTATGGCAGGAAGAAAATGAACTAAGTTGTTCTAAATTCAGGGCTTGAAGATTCCATATTTTTTTGTCTTGGATCACTGGGAATTAACTCTTACTGGTCTGGTGGAAAAGTGAAGACTCAGAAACTATCATAAATTGAACTGGGTGCTGATTAAGGGGCCATACGCTTCAGTTTCTGAGATTAATATTTGTTTACAGCAAACTGAAAGTGGAAGTTTTATTTCATACTTTGTGTCTAATTTCTGTGTTATGAAGAGTTTCAGATATTAATTATTCACATAGACTAGTAAATGTGTTTCTAAGTCTAGTGCATTTTTCCAGCTACTGCTCCTAAAATAGTTACTAATATAAAAAAAACTGTTGATGTCTGAAAACGAATTCGCCTCTATTGATAACATATATTTATACAGAAGTGGTGATAAATTTGCACTGATAAATTTGTTTATACAATGGGTATAAACATAAATTGTTCAAGATACAAGGCAGTAGTGCTAAGTAATGGTGGGAATCCTGCGTTGAATCCTATCTAGGGTACCCTGATTCTACATTTAGGTAATACAATAGAGGATACTGTAACTCTTGCTTCAGTAATGGAATTCAGTCTAACTCAAAACACATGGGATCAAGGAACAGCACCTCAGGTACAAGAGCAGAGTGAAGTTACTGAGGCTGATGCTAGGCAGAATTCAGGATCATAGAATTTGGGGGGACTCATCAAGCTGTAGGGACTGTGAGGCAGCCATCTTCTGGGGGGAGTACTATTGAGGTATGGCTGCTGCTGAGTGTGTAGAAGATTGTCAGAACTCAGTTCAGAGTTATCTGTGGCTGAAATATGCCTATTATGGAGCAGAACGGAGCGTGAGCTGAAGATGTATGTTAGTGCTCCTCTTACTCAGCAACCACGAAGGGCCCACAGACGTGACTGGAGGGTAGTTGGCAGGGAGAAGGTGGAAAAGAAGGCTTCTCGTAAAGGAGGCCAGCTGTTGTAATGAGGAAATGCTTCTTACCCTATGTGAAGCCACTAATTTTGCTACGACTGAAAGGGAACCAAAGCCTGTTCTAACTAGAGCCCAAAAATGATGCTGCACTGGCCCAGCCTGTATGGAAGGGCAAATCTCAGCCTAGGACAATGGCAAGGAAGATCATAGTGATTGTGGATTCAACAGTTGGGGAAAACTAGGGGGAAATGTCTGACACTGGGTGGAGGGAGGGTGGTACATTTCATCCTGTGGTAGCAGTTCAGAGGGTCGACCCTAAAGTTGAGAATACTGTTAGGGGTATGCGGGAGAAACCAGATATATTAGTTCATCTGGCGACAAAATCTCTTACCAACTGAATGCTAGTGAAGGTTAGGTAGGAAGCTTAGAGAAGTGGCTTCTGTAACAGGCAGTGAGGAAAAATGTCACTTTATGGGTGACTGGGGTCCATTCTGGATGGACTGGAAATGGTTTAGGAGGGATAGCTTATATCCTGGTGAGGAGGGGGCTAGTGCAATAGGACAAAGTATTTGTGCCTTTATTAGTGAGTTTTTAAACTAGAGAGGTGTGGTCTAGTGCTGGGGTAGACCAAAACACTATCTCATGGGTAGGAGGCCTAGCTGGTCATCACCTGACTTCTGTGGGTGGACAGGGTAGCAACAGTAAAATTGTACAGCCAAAGGGAGTTCAGGAGCACAGAAGGAGTTGGAGCAAGGGATAGGGTGGGAACAGCATCTATCGGGGTGGAAAACCAAGCTCCTGGAAGGTGGGTCTGTGTGAAAGCCATGAGTCTCAGGATTAAAATAGTGGACCTGCAGGCTATGATGGTAGATGCCCAGCTGTACTTGTAGTCATCATAGAAATGTAGGCAACACAGAACCGTGACTCAGACCTCACAATACCAGGATAGGCTTTATTCTGAAGGAACGTGGGTAAGGGTGTTGGGGATGTACTGTATGTAAGGGATAGCATAATTGCAATATAGTATAGAAATCTGGGAGAAGCCTGGCCTGTCAGCACAGTGGTAGCACTTCCACTCACAATGGCAACAACTTGGGTTCAAAAGAGGGACCATCTTGTCGAGGGATGGCCAGGGAAGGAGGATTGAGTGTCCCAGAGGATGCTGTCCTCCTCCGTGGAGGGGGGGATGGCTGGTTCCAGTGCAGTACTGCCACCTGGGTTATCACAGGTTGCAAAGTGCTTGGGCTGGCATAGTAGGGTGGGAGGGATGGCCAACAAGTATGCTGTCTGCATGATTGTGTGTGCAAGCTTGTGTCCTTGTGGAGTCAGCATCCCTGGGTGAAAACAGGGAAAAAGCCAGGCAGTGCACAATGACGTGTTTGACTTTGCAGGCCCTGCAGCACAGGCAGGGACCTCTCCTTGGTAAAACTGGATCTGTATCATTGGCAGGGGCAATGGGAGCCTGCTGCCATTTCCACGGGGGGAAGGGGTGGGGAGTAAGTCATGGAGGATGATGCCGAAGACAGAGCTAAGCTCCTGAGGAGCTGGGTGATTGGAGTGGAGGTCAGACCCAGATGACAAGAAGCCTACATGGGAGGGTGAGAAACAAATTGACCAAAAAAGAAATCTGGGGGGCTGAAAAAGGTTGGGTTGAACTAGTAGTGGAAGGTGGGGAAAAAACTCATAGTGGGTGTGGCCTGAGGCGGCCTGACATAGGGCCTGGAGAACCTCTACCAGAATCACGAGCTCCCATCAGTGAACAGAATATTCCTGGAAGCACCTGGTCCACTACTTCCATTCCACCACGATCACAGCGCATTACTTGCCCACAAGAGATGCCTCTTGCTGACAACAATGTGGAGAACAATGGGTACCCCATCGAAGTTGACATAGTATATTATATTATATGGGCATGTCCCCTCCACACATCCCCTCCTATGCTCCTTCCTTCTAACCTTAAAGACATAACTGGAGAAACTATTTGGCAACCCCCTTACCCTAATGGCAGACATATTTTTAATTAACCTGTTCCCCAGAGCATACCACAATTGCAATAAATGATACTTCTTACTAGGTATCCTATTCATAGCAGACAAAAAAGCAATCACAAGGCCCTGGTTAACCCCTAACCTCCCAGATATTTTGACTTGGTTGACAACAGTAAACCAAATTTATACCATGGAAAAAATCACACACCCTTTAAATGATAGAACTGAACTCTGCTCTTCCCGATGGAATGGTTGGCTTTTACATATAATGAGTAAAGACAGGAACTTTGTACCATAAGCGGAATGTGTTGGACTCTCTTGTTTCATTCTGTTGAACCCCAGCCTTATAGGAGAATAGACTTAGCCCTAACATATGGAAGTCTGGACTCCTTGCTTCCAGAAGAGGGACCATGCTTGGTTGGTCCCCCCCCCCCGCAAGCACCTTGTAACTGTGTCATGTTCTGACTGAATTAAGACACTAAATGCTATGTATTGTTCAATACTATGTAAGCTTTACTTGGACCAGTCCTATTCAATGTCTTCATTAGTGGCATTGAAGAGGGGCTGGAAGGAAAGGTCTGTCTGTTTGCAAATGTCACCAAGATCTGCAACGGGGTGGATACTCCAGAAGGGGTGCAGAAAATGAAGAGGGACCTGGAGAAGCTGGAAGGATGGTCAGAGATGTTGTGACTGAGGTTCAATGCAAAGAAGGGCAAAATAATGCACTTGGGTAGAAGGAACCCTGGGAAGAGCTACAGGTTGAGGGGGGGAGGAGCTGACTATCAGCAAAGAGGAAAGGGATGTAGGGGTTATCATCTCTGATGACCTTAAGGTATCAAAGCAGTGCACAAAGGCAGCAGAGAGGGCCAGTGGCATGCTGGGATGCATAGGCAGGGGTCTCACTAGCTGGAGGTGGGAGGTGGAGATGCCATTGTATAAAACATTGGTAAGTTCTCACCTGGATTACTGCGTGCGGTTCTGGAGGTCACACCTGTGCAAGGACATAGCTAGTTAGATAGATAGATTTACCTTAAGGTAGGGAAACAGTGTGAAAAGGCAGCAGCTAAAGCAAATAGTATGCTGGGATGCATAGGCAGGGGCATCACCAGCAGGAAAAGGGAGGTCATAATTCAACTATACAAGACACTAGTGAGGCCCCACCTGGAGTACAGTGTACAGTTCTGGAGACCTTACCTACGCAAGGACATAGATAGGGTAGAGAAGGGTCAGAGGAGGGAAACAAAGATGGTTCATGGATTGCATCACAAGTCCTATGAGGACAGGTCGAAGGAACTGAATATGTACTCCCTGGAGGAGAGCAGGGAGAGACGGGATATGATAGAGACATACAGGTATCTTACAGGGAGGAACGGGGTGCAGGAATACACTATTTTTAAGCAAAAAAGATGTTCCAGGACTAGAGGGCATGGGATGAAGTTGGAGTGGGGATGATTCAGAGGAAAGGTGAGGAAGAATTTGTTCACAGAACGGGTGGTGGACAAGTGGAACACCTTGCCAGAGGAAGTGGTGGGGGCTGAAACAATCACGGGATTTAAGAATGCATGGGATAGACATAAAAGAATTCTGGAGGTCAGGGGTAAGGGGCAACAGACTTCTAGAAAACATAAACTGAACTTACAAGCTCAAATGGGCAGACTGGGTGGGCCATAGTCCCTTATCTGCCGACACTATCTATGTATCTATATATAGATAAAGTGGAGACTATCCAGAGAAGGGCAACAGAGATGGTGCAGGGCTTGCACCACAAAACATATGAGGAGATACTAAGAGACCTCAATATGTAATCACCGGAGGAGAGGAGACAGTGGGGGACATGATTAAAACTTTCAAGTACCTCAAGAGCATAAACAAGGTGCAGGTGGGGGACCTTTTCCAATGTAGAAAATGTACTAGAACAAGGGGGCACAATATGAAATTGGAAGGGGGTAGATTAAGAGGTAATGTGAGGAAGTTTTTCTACACAGAAAGTGTAGTCGACACTTGGAATAGTCTGCCACAGGAGGTAGTTGGGATAAGCACAGTGGAGAGGTTTAAGCATGCCTGGGACAGGCACAATGGAAGCTTGAGAGGGGAGGGGAAGGGAGGTAGTGATGAAAAGCCATTGATCACTTAGGGTTACTGGCCACATACAATGTATAGGGCCTACAGGCAGACTGGATAGGCCTAGCGGTCCTTATTTGCTGACAGTTTCTATGTTTCTAATACTTTTTCTTAGTTTTTCTGGTTAATGTGAGGCCTCCAACAGAATGTGAAGCCCAGGTGGGAGGGTATACATTAGTTACAGTTAGTTTTAGTTTTAGAGAAAAGGGTTCAGGGGACCTAGTGCTCTGAGGGTAGATAAGTCTACTTATGCACTACATCTCATGGAATTCAGTGAATTGGGGCAGGCACAGAAAGTTTGCCCTAGGGGACTATTCAACTGCTCCATGGAGATGAGGGCTGCAGACATGGTCTCTTTCCACTAAAGTGGAAGCAGAGATGATCCCAGCACTAAAGACTTGTTAGTTTGACCTCAGTAGTGGGTAAACTATGAGATATTGTCATTTGGGAGCAGATAGTAGATCTTCTAGATCCAAATGGAATGCAAGATAAGATGCAACTTGATTATTTGATGGGGACATCATGTCGAACAAACCTTATTATAGCCTTTGCCTCAGTTTTGAGATCAATCAATAATACTCACCAGGGTGGGTATAATTGGACAATACTGGACCTTCTTAGGGGCATAATGAGGCCTGATGCTGCAGGCGGAGGGCCTTATAGCCCCTGGGAGGTCCGATATTGTCCATACTGCCCAACCTGGAGGGTATTATTGTGCTTAGAAAGTGGGCCAATGTAATACATAGGTTTAAAAAATAATTATTTTTGTGTTAAAATGTCAAAAGTCTTAGCTTGTTTTTTATTGTTTAATAAAATAGTTCTTACACCTGCATTAGAATGCTGTATTTTTTTATTGACATATGGACTTTTGTACAAATTGAGCCTCTGTAGTTGTGAGATGGAGTTGGTTGTCATGGTTACACCACTCCCCCCCCCACACAGACAGAGGATTAACATTGTTGAAAGGATTTTGTTGCATTTTTTTTTTTTTTTTTTTGCTCAATGGTTTTTTCTTTCTTAATGCATTGAAAGATGTGGCCAAGGAGAGGTGGTTTTGGGTGGTGAGCTGATTGTAAAAACTAAACTAGGCCTGGTAAATTCAATTATATTTATGTGGTTTGACACTGTTCTAATGTTCAGTTTTCTTCTGGGTACCATGAGTAGGGTATAATTTGAAAAGGAAATGCTTTGGGAAATCACGAGGAATAGTGGTGGCAGGCGGGCGGCTGCACCATGGAGCTGCTGAGTATGGACAGAAGGTCCATAAATTTTGAATGACATCAGTGGATGGAGCTGAGAGGAGAAATACAGCTAAAGATTTATGTGCTTTGTAGTGGTTTTAGTTTTTGGTTGACAGTCCCCCAGCTGATCACCGATCAATCAATCAAAATCTTTATTTATCCAGGTGAACATCGTTGAGCAAGCTCATTTGCAAGATAGACCTGGTTAGCTCTGGGTCAAATGGTACAAAGCATACAGAGATATTTATAATACAGTCAAATAACACAAGTAAAAAAAACAATTAATGCAAGTAAGTACTCAATGTTACATCAGTCATATCAGTTCAGAGTTCTTCTGTAATATATAAGGAGGACATAAGATGAGGCTTAGTAGGAACTTCAGTAGGGAGAAGTGATCAGCTGCTCATGTAGGGAGCTGACGCAAGCACAGGATTTCAAAAGTAGTGTAATCACACAGTATCCCTAGATGTAACATTCTAAACAGAAGGATAAGGGTCTTAACAGTCAAAGAGAAAAATAACTACAGTTCTTTTTTTGGCAAATTTCAGCATGGAAATCAGATTTATGCTTGGTTTAGAACGGGCACAGAAGCAGACTGCAGGAATCAATCGGAAGCCAATGCCAAAGAGCACTCACGTTCCGACTGGATCGCTGCTAATGCTGTGCTTTGCAAATGGAGAGTCCAAGCTTAGGTTCTCAGGTGGCAGTAGAGGCAGTGCTGACTGCCCAGTGCCCAGATTTCCCCCGTGTATGGGCAGGGAGCCTCTGGAGAGCATATCCTTGGCAGGGGATGGAAGAAGGGGTCAGTATTAAGTACTGGGCCACAGACAATGGAACATCCGAACCAGCGGGAGGACCAAAACAGCAGGACAAGAGTTGGGTATTCCTTGATGCCTAAAGACCGTCCCAACCACAGAAATTCAGAAAAGAGTGTAATCAAACAGAGTCCCAACTCTTGACACTCTAAACAGGAAAAAATAGAGGTCATAACTGTTAGGCAATAAGTAAGTACAGCTCTTTTTTGTGCAAGTTTTAGACTGCAGATCAGACTTTAGCTTAGTATTGAGGGAGAAACAGGAGCAGACTGCAGGAGACAATCAGACGCCAGAGCAGAAAAGTGCTTGTGTTCTGATTGGGTATCAGCAATGCCGCACCTCGCTAGTAAGGAGTCCTGTCTGGGTGTCTCAGGTGGCGGCTATGGAAGCGACAACCACCCTGTATCCATATTTCTTCCACCTGAGGGGCAGGGAGCCCCTGAAGGGCTACTCTGTGGCAGGAAAAAGAGTTAGGGGACAAAGGAAAGAGATAGTAAGAGTGGAATGCAGTGGAAAGGGAATACGAAGATGAAATGGGGCAGTTAAATGGTACAGGGTAGGGGAATAAGAGCCACAGATTAAGCAATATGCAAAAGACAGCAGGGTGAGTAAGGTGTAGCAGCAATGAAAGCCATGAAGAGATAATAACCCTACAGGGATTTCTAGAGGGGAAAGACATTTAAGGCATAAGACGCTCACAGAGTTAAGGTCACCAAAGGTTAGAAGTGATCATAAATTCAACTACGTACAGAGGGCAGCAGCCTGATGATTCGGACTAAAATTAGGGACTGGGGTAGCAATTGCATGGCTCACACACTGAGCAGGGTATTACTTCTAAAACTCTCTATATCTGGAGTGGCGACCCAAGAGATCATTGACAGGATGGGGAGGTGGGGGGAGAGCAGACATGTGCCACTGGCTGCTGGATTGTACTGCTCACATAGTGTTTGAACAGTGCTGGATGTTCAGTACCCCTATTAAATTATGTAGTTCATGTTTTATTAAAAAAAAAAGAATGACAGATCTGTGGTCTTGTTAGGGAACTGGCAATGAAAGAGCATTGGGGGGGGGGACATCTCTTGCTAAGCGAGAGAAAAACTTGGTGTTGATTTGAAATGCAAATGAGGTGATTTGAGCAAATTAGGAAGAAGGGCGGGCACTAGGATACTTCAGTGGATGAAAGGGGCACTATAGGCTAGAATTTATTTCCTGAGCATCTATTGAAAGTTAAAGTACCCCCTGCCAATGGCAAGGGTATTAGCCAATCAGATGCCAGGAAATAAGAAGCCCATTTTCTAAGCACTGGATAGAGCCCAGCCAGTGAATATTCTCTGTCTGGATTTCAGCAAGACCTTTGATTCAGTGCCATATAGAATGCTATAAAATAAGTTAGGGGACCTTGGGTGGGCATCCCCAACAAAGATGCATGACAGCTCTGCCACATTTTTTAAATAAGTGGGAAGACCAGCAGCCACCCATGTGCATATTAACCTGACTGGCTGAATTTATTCTTAAACATAATGCTTTTTCTTTCAATAACAGTTTTTTTCAGCAGGTCAATGGAGTTGTCATAGGTACCAGGATAGGTCCCAGCTTTGCCAATCTGTTGGTTGGTTGGGTTTAGGAGCACTTCCTTCCTTCACAGGGATTGTGCCTGACATCTACAAATTCTATATAGACGATTGTGCGGGGGCCGTCTCGTGCTCCCGAGAAACCCTCCAGATCTTCTTTTTTTTTTGTTGTCTCCTTCCCCTCTCCGAGCCAGAGGGTTCAGCCCCCAGCCCTGCTCACTGCCCCTCTATGCCCAGACTTTACCCCCCCCAGACGGGGTCACAAGACAGGTGCTCCCTACCCAAGAAGTTTGATCTCTTGCCCCTAGCTTACCACCCAGGGCAGGGCCACGGGAGCGGGACTCCCCCCGACGGGCATTAGTCTCATCAGGAGCAGTAGCAGAGGCAGGGGCTGTCATGAATGGAGCTGGCATTTTTTGTATGCTGGATTCCTGGAGGCAGAGATGTGTAATAATGCCAGCTTCTGCCCTGCCCCTCAAACATGTGACACTGGCAGTGGCAGTACCTCCAGTCTCTGCCAGAGGTTTGCAGAGCAAAGGACACTCTTTCCCCCTTCCCCCGGAGAAGGAGAGCAGTCCCTCGGATTCTCAGTCCTTCTCCCCTCTGTCAGCCCTCCGACTCCTGAGTCTGTCACCAAACCTGGGATATTGACGCCGCAGCCCTCCAGGTCTTCTTGGACAAGTTTACCACAGTCCATTCTTCCCTTAAATACACCCTCATAGCATCCCCCTCCACACTGCCTTTACTAGATATCAAGATGCTGGTGCAGAACACTGGTCTGAAGACATTGGTTTATTATAAACTCACTGACTCACACAACATTCTCCTCCATAGCTTCATCCATCCCAGACATGTTAAGAATTGTTTGCCATATTCAGTTTCTTAGATTTCACAGGATATGCAGTGAAGATGATGATTTTGCTTAGCAGGTTGTGATAATGCAACATTTTTTTTGTTTTGTTAATGGGGTTACACAGAAAGCATACTGCGAAGAGCACTCTTCTGGGTCAGTATTATGCCTCATAACCTTGACCATCAGTGGAAGGATACTCTCCCACAGCAACAACAATGCATTCCATGTGCTTCCTTTCCATTCTAAGACCCCTCCTTTTCACAGGACCATCACTAGGAATTTTTCTGTACTGCCAAATGACCTTAATATAAAAGCTTTCTTTACTAAGCCACAAATTGCCACCTACTGCAGATCATTCAACCTTCAGAATCTTCTGGTACACAGCAGCCTCTACACTCCTAACAGTTCCTTTCTACCAAAAACCAAAACTTGTAACAGACTCTGCTGGTATACCTGTAACAGTTTTCTAGTGTCATGAAAATTCAAAGTCCTACAAGTGTTTTTCACATCACCAAGGAGTTCTCATGCATTTCTAGCAATACAATACTGTATAGTGTATTCATTGCAGGAATTGTACAGTTATCTACATCAGAGAAACTGGCAGATGTATGGCTTTCCAATTCAAGCAACATCACAGGGCAGTCAAGAATAAAGACGCTGATAAACCCATTGTATGCCATTTTACTTACAAGAACCGCAGTGTCATTAATCATTCTGTTTGTGTCCTGTAGCCCAGTTTCTGAGATGCTGACCAAAGAAAACACACAGAAACAAAGCTTATCATTCACTTAAGCTCCCTGTAGTTTAAATAACAGACTTATTTTCTACCAACATCTTTCAGCCACTTTATGGATTACTACTGTAGTATGTCCTTTTTTTACCCCATCCCCATTATTTATTTGCTTTCATGCATGTATGGTATGTTTGCATGTGTGGGTATGTCTGCACACACTTCCATCCAGTTTGTCTGTGTCTGGGGGACATACTCACATGGGCATTCCAGCTATGTCTGTGTATATCCATTTTAATTTTCTCCAGATAGCCATCTCTTTCCCCACCATTGTCACCTTTCAGCCTTATTACTATTTGTGTTAATTAGTCCCCACTCAAGGACTCCTCAGATCATTCACTCCTAAGCCTTTGCATACCCATCACCATCTTTTTGTTTTTCAGCTTTTATTATCTACCTTACCTATTATTACTTTTTCTCCTAGATCCTCTCCCTATTTTCTCTCCTCACATATACATATCCCTTATTTCCTCTTACTTCTCTGCCAGCTTTGCTTTTTTCTCATTTAGATAATTCATGAGGAAAACCTATGGTTGAAACGTTGATTCCAACACTATTTTCTATTTTCAGCGTGCACTTAATATTATCTTTTTTGCATTGTTCAGCCCACATGCTGTCACAACACCTTATTTTCTGTTAAACTAAGTCAATAGCAAACTGGTAACAGGGATTGATCCAAAGTGTGGTGTTAAGTGGTGAATACTTGAGGTTCAGGAAGGTGATGAGTGGAGTGCTGCATGGATCAGTCCAGGGACCGGTACTTTTCGTTGTGTTCATCTGTAATATTGGGAGGGGATTAAGGGGAAAAATATGCCTTTTTATGGATGCCCTCAAAATCTGTGACAGAGTGGACACTGAAGATGGGATTAGGACTATTATGTATTAATTTATTTAGTTTTTGTTGACTGGGAAAGAAGGACTAGGCAATTCTGCCTGTTTTCAGCTTCATCGGGGGTGAGGGGGTTACTGATAGAAAACAACTGAAACTGAACCAGATTAAGCTGTCGGTGGCCTAGAAAGAATGGACAAGCGGACTAGGATCTTCCAGTACAAGTTCAATGAAGTGCAAAGTCATGTATGTAGGCAGGGGGAAATCAGAAAATGTATCACTGGATGAGGAACCAGAGAGCTAGCCAGACCTCAGAAGATGTGGATAGAGGGGTCATCATAACTGATTGGCTCAAGTCAACACTCAAGTTTAGTAGGTCATGTGGGAAGGCAAGCAGGATGCTAAAGTGCATAGGGATAGGGTTCACTAGCAGGAGGGAAACGTTGCTGTTGCCCTTATATAGAGCTTGGTGAGGCTCCAACTGGAGTGCTGTGCGCAGTTTAAGGGCCAACATGCAACAGAAGATAGGGACTATATAGAAATAGCCCAAAGGAGAGGAGCAAAGATGATACAGGGCCAGCATGAAGAATGAATGAGCAGCCTGAACATGTTCTTTTCAGAGGGGAGGGATTACATGGTAGAAACTTTCAAGTTTCAGGGAGTAATCAATTGGGTGTATTGTCAGGACTTGTTAAGGTGTGAGGGACAACACCCAGAGGGCACGAAAATAATCTGGTGGGGGGACTCAAAAGAGATGTAAGAAAATACTTCTTCATGGAGGGAGAGGTGGACAAGTGGAACAGCTTGATCACAGAGATGGTAAATGCCAAGACAGTGTCCAGAGGGTGGTACAGATATAAAGGTCTGGTGGGAACAAAAGAGGGTTGAGAAGGGAGGGGGCATTAGGAGAAAGGATATGACCAGTTAATAGGGCACATGCCCAAACCCTAAACAACAGCAGTTTGGTACAGCAGAGATAGGGTAATGAGCAAACTCAGTTGGCAGTGCTAGATCTGGTACTTTCAAATAGGGACAGCATTGCAGATGTCATAGTGAGTAGCCCCCTGGGTACAAGTGATCACCATACACTGTGGTTTTGCATATGAATTGGGCAAGAGAAAAAACACACTAGAACAAGGGTCCTGGACTTCAGGAGGACAGACTTTAAGGAAATGGGAGACTGCCTCAGTAAATTGAAGGGGAGGATGGCTGGGGGGTGGAGGTACAATGGAATAATATCAGAGAGGGCATAACTAAGGTAACGGCAAGCTGTTTGAAGGAAATGCACAAGGCTTGGAGGAGGAAGAGGCCACTATGGTTCTCAAAAGAGGTGGCTAAGGCTGCAAGAGAGAGACAAAAATGGCTTTTAGAAAGTACAGCAAGTACAAGAATACTCAGAGAGAGGGGACAGGGTAGGGAGGTATATCGAGATTAAGAAAGGGAAGCAGGAAGGAGGGTGAGGGCATCTGAGGCACAGACAAAGGAGAGAATTGCCAAGGAGGTATACAAAGGGGATAAGACTTTCTTCATGTACGTGAGTGAAAAGAGGAAAGCAAGGGGTGGGATAGTGAGGATCAAGTTAGTATGGGGAAGGGCTGCACAGAATAGGATCAAGAGAAAGCTAAACTCTTAAATGAGTACTTCTGCTCCATCTTCAATGTGGAGGCAGAGGGATAGACCCACAATTTTCAGCAGGCACCAGAAGAAGCGGAAGTGGACAGAATTCCATTTTGAGAGGAGAGAGAGTCCAAAGTGGATTGGAAGCCCTAAAGGAAAACAAGGCTATGGGGCCAGATGGGATTCACCAAAGAGTTCTAAAAGAACCTGAGCGCAGTGCTAGCCACACCTCTGACAACACTATTCAACACCTCACTGTAGACGGGGGTGGTTCCAGAGGACTGGAGGAGGGCCAATGTGATCTCTCTGTACAAGAGCAGCAGTGGTAGGAAGAGGCTAGCAATTACAGGCCAGTCAGTCTAACATTAGTGGTAAGGAAATTAATTGAAACTCTGCTGAAGGAGAGGCTGATGATGTAACTGGAGGCAGATGGCTGCAGGACCACCAGCAGCACGGTTTTACAGGGTGGAGGGGGGGGCATCATTTCAAACAAATCCCATAGATTTCTTTGACTGGGTGACTAAGGTGGTTGATCAAGGGAGGGCAATCGATGTGGCCGATCTGGACTTCTGTAAGGCTTTTGACACTGTACCACACAGGAGAGCAATAAAGAATCTTTGCAATCTAAGGGTTAGGGAGAAGGTGGTAAGCTGGGTATCAAACTAGTTGAAAGATAGGTGGCAAAGGGTTGTGGTAAACAGCAGTCACTTGGGAGACAGGAGAATGACCACTGGAGTGCCAAAGGGATCAGTACTGGGTCCTGTCCTCTTCAGTTTCTTCATAAATTACATTGCTGAGGAAGTGGAGGGGAAGGTGTGTCTCTTTGTGGTTGACACAAAAATCTTCAACAGGGTGGACTCCCAGGCAAGGGTGGAGAGAATCCAAAGGGATCTAGAAAACTAGAGGAATAGTCTCGAGTGTGGCAACTGGGTTTAATACCACAAAGTGCAAATTTGTGCATCTGGGACGGGGAAATCGTGGGGCTGTGTATATGTTTGGGGATACTAACAGTCACCAAGCAGAAGAGGGATCTTGAGGTAATTATATCTGATGATCTCAAGGAGAAAGGGCAGTGTGATAAGGCAGTAGGCAAAGCTAGTGATATGCGAGGTTGCATAGGGAGTGGGATTTCCAGCAGGAGAAAGGAGGTGGTGCCACTTTATCAATCACTAGTGAGACCCCCTCCCCCCCAGAGTACTGTGTCCTCTCTGGAGGTAGCATCTCCTCAAAGGCATCAACCTATTGGAAGCAGTCAAGAAGAAGGCTATCAAATGATGTGGGGCCTACATGAGTAACCATGTAAGCAGAGGCTGCAGGAGCTCTGTATGTACTCCCTGGTAAAGAGGAGAGCAAGAGGAGACATGACTGAGACCTATAAATAACTCATGGGGGTGAAAAGGGTACAGGAGGGGAGTCTATTTCAGAGGAGGTGGAGCAGCACCAGAACATGGGGGTATGCAGTGAAACTTGGGGGGGATGTTTAAGAGGGATGTAAGGAAATTATTCTTTACAGAAAGGGTGGTAGACACCTGGAACGTCTTGCCAGAAGAGGTGGTGGGGCTGAAGACTGTGGAGGGGGTTTCAAGCATGTATGGGATAGGCACATGGGCATAGTAAGTAGAGGAAAGGGATGAGGAAGGGACAACAGCAACCAGTTAGGGTCTAGGATGTAGTAGCGGGCGAGGAAAAACAGGGCAGACTAGATGATCCTACCGGTCCTTTTCTGCCAACAAAGTCTGTTTCTATGATGGCCCACTGGTCTTATTTTTCTGTTTGTTATCTTGCTACCCAGTTTACAAGATAACATGTTACAGTGTCTTGTAATTTGGGTATGTCACAGTATTTTCTTATCACAATGGACTACTGAACCAATTCAAGACCAGCTTTCACAATGCTGAAGATGTTTCAGTAGTCCTGTGTAGCACTGGATTCAGCAACTCAAATCAAAGAGAAAGAGTTATATCTTCACAGAAACAGTGCACTTCAGCGTTATGAATAGTAAACGGAAGTATAAACTGAATATGCAATGTCCTGACTCACTTGTTTACTATCACTTGTGAGGGGGCAGGACTTTCATAACTCACTTGTGGCTCTGCCATCCATGAGTTATGGTCTTGTCCATCACACGTAAGGATTAATGACCTATTTTTTATTCAGGCCATTCAGCATCCCCCATTTCTCTCGGCATCAAACCTCCAGATAAATAGTTATCTAGGGGTTTGATATGTCACAGTCATTATCCTCAACCTAAGAACCAGTCTGAGAGCAGCATTCACAATATTGATGATGTTGCAGTAGCCCTGTCCTGAAGCCAGTTGCTAAACTCCAAAGTGAAACAGTTAAATCTTCAATTCATTCTTTGAGTGAGAGGATCATGGCGGCTGTGCTGAGCCTGCCAGTGTTTTAGCGTTTCAGCGCTGCTTGTTTTTAATTTTATTTCTAGCCTTATTGCTATCTATCATTTTTATTTTAGCTAGATAGGGCTGAAAGAGTGAGGTAGTTAGTAATTTTGCGTTTAACGCGTAAAATTGTACCTTGAGTTTGTTTCTCTGGTCTCCGTTTGATCTATCGGCATTTTGCCGCTGGCTATTGTTGGCGGTTTGCATCTTCGTGCTGCTGCTTTCCACCTGTGGCCACTGAGTTGTTGATGGAGTCTGGAGTTTTGTTCCAGATATCTTTTGGCTGTACGGCAGGATTTTGAGCCTGTGCTGTGGAGCGGACTGGTTACTTGCTGTCCCATCGTGCTGCTCTCTGAACTTTTGGGACTGATCAAGTTTTTTGGATTCCTGGGATTTGCAGGTTGTCCTGTGGAGGATTGGGGAGGTGGCGACTGCTGAGGATTTGCGGATCGGCTTCGGGGAATTTGTCAGGAAGTTTATTGCTGGAGCTGTGGACTGTTTGACTTCCTGCTGCACCGGAGGGCTCATTTACATGGACGAGCTTTTGCTGGGGCATCTGGTGGATTTGTTGGTACGGAGGACTATTTTGGAATTTGTGGGGAGTGTTGTCCACCTTCTGGTCTCCAGGCAGGAGTCGCCCTGGGTGCTTCCCAGGGAGCTGGGGGAGACTAGGGCTTCTTCTAAGCTGCCTTAGGGTCGGCTGTTTGGGTTGACTTATGAGACAGCTGTAGCCGCAGGTCATCAACTGGGTGGGGATACTGCTCCCTGAAGAAACTTACTTTGCCTCCTTGAAGTATTCTGCTGCTTTTGGATAATTAACTGTTTGAACTGTTGGTCTTTGAAGAGCATCCACTGGAAGATCTGTCGAACACCTTTAGGCTCCCTTGTTTCATTCGTTCTGAATATTTATTATTGGACTTACCTGCTGAGAATTTTTTGGATTTATCCGGATTTTATTCATTTTTGGACTGCTGGAGAACCGATTTCCCTGATTTTTACCAACTCCTGGACTGAGGGTGGTGAGAGTGGTGTACATTTATTTATTTATTTTATTTTGTATGACTACAAATCTGATTTATTTAACTGGTTCCCTGCCATGTGAGAGGTGGTACTGGGAGATTATATAACATCTCTTGCAGTGTCGCACGTGAGAGATGCTGCATTGTTTAAAACACAAATTTGTTCTAATAACCAGTGTTATATTTTACTGTGTTTTAATATCATATGATTTTATTTTTATTTTTATTATTTTAGTTATTATTTTTTTGAGTTGGGGGTTATTTTGGTTTATGTTAGTTTATTTTATTTTATTTGCCTTCCCTCAGTGAGAGAGAGGGAGGAGAGTGTGTTATTTACAGAGTGTGTTATCTATAGGTTTGATACTTATAGGTTTGTTTTATTCTGTTTGTTTCTTGGTTTGATTATTGACGGTTGGGCACTATTCCCCCACTAGGCTCAGGGAATTATGTCCCTTTGAGTGCCCACCACTGTCATCTGACACCTATTTTAGGTGTCGAGCATTGGGCATTCTGAAGAGGCGACGACGATTGCAGAAAGCTGGGCCTTGTGGGGGACAGGAAAGGAGAGGGCGGATTGGGGTTTTAGGGTCCAGAAGACGTCCTGGGGTGAAATGGAGTCAGGATAGAGGTTACTCTGATTTTGTCCCCATACCCAAGAGTCCCGAAGAAATCGGACAGGTGCCGAGGTCTTCCTCGACAGCTTATCCTGCCTTGGCGGTGTTGTGCAATGCCAGATCAATTAAGAACAAGACGGCTATTATTGCTGATCTTGTTGGTTCATCTGATCTGACTTGCATCACCGAGACCTGGCTGGATGAAAATCCAGGCCCTATATTGGCCTTGGCAACTCCAGCCGGGTTCTCGGTGATACACCTCTACGGCTGGACTGTGAGGGGCGGATGTGGCCATTATGTTTAAATCTGAACTGGGCCTTGTGGATGTGCCATTGGGAAACACCAGATCTTTGAATATATCCTGGGTGAGGGTGCAGGCTGTGGGATTCTCCTCGTCTACCGTCCACCAGGTGACGGTGGCGAATTCCTACAGGAGATTGCAGACTTCATTGTCTACCTGGTGTTGAGGTTTCCCAGATTAATACTCCTGGGTGACTTCAACGCCTGGGTCGACAATGAACTATCTCATTTTGGTCAAAATCTCCTCCAGTTGATGAATACACTGGGCCTGACACAGGTTGTTACCTCCTCTACCCATATAGGGGGTCATTCATTAGACTTGGTCTTTCTCTTGGGTATGGAGATCACTGATTTGGGGGTGGAACCAGTCAGTTGGTCGGACCATTACACCATAAGGTTCAGTTTCAGGGCCCCCTCTAATAGGTCTGCCCCTACGGAGATGGTCCAGTACCGCCCTTTAAGGGGTATTGGCCCCAATGACCTAATGGCGGTGCTGGATCTATCGAGTCTGTCGGGTGAATGCATGAGTCCAGATGGTCTTGTATCAGCCTATAATAAGGCTGTGGGAGATGCCCTGGACAAAATTGCACCTGTTCGTGTTCGGCCTCTCACCATCCGTCCAAGGAGTCCATGGTTTGATGGCTCCTTGAAGGAATTAAGGCGAGTAGGCCGAAGGCTGGAGAGAGCCTGGTGGAAATCGGGCCTTGATGCTGGCAGGCTTAGATTGTTGGCCCATTATGATAGCTACCAATCAGAAATCACTCGTAAGAAGGCAGAATTCCTGTCCAGAGAGATTTCTGCTGCAAAAAATTGACCGGCTCAGCTTTTCTGGACTGTGGACAGACTGTGCAATCCAGTCTGTCTTCAGCCTAGAGAAGCCCTTTCTCAGCTTAGATGCGAGGAGTTCGCTCACTTTTTTGCGGAAAAGGTTGCCAGCATCAGGTCCGGCATCAGTCCGACCTCTCCTACGGGGGATTGTGGTGGACGTCTGGTGGTGTCTTATCCTCGGTCTGTCTGGTTAGACTTTCACCGGAATTGTGGATATTGTGAGGATCATCCAAACAATGCACCAACTAGTTGTAGTTTGATCCGGTCCTACATCATTAGTAGGTTGTGTAGAAGTTATCTACCCAATCCTTGCTGACATTATCTGGAAATCCTTGGAGAGGGGGGTTTTTCCTGACCCCCTTAAGGAGGCAGTAGTTCGACCACTCCTAAAAAAATCCTGCTTGGACCCAGACTGTTTAGCTAACTACTGGCCTATCTCTCTAACCTGCCATTTGTTGGTAAGGTTATTGAAAAGGCAGTTGCATTGCAATTGGATGATCATCTCACATCTCATAATGTCTATGATACTCTCCAGTCTGGTTTTGGGAAAAGACATAGTACTGAGACTGCCCTTGTTCGGGTATTGAGCGACCTCCTAATGGCCAGAGATCGAAAGGCTTGTACCATTCTGGTCCTTCTCGATCTATCTGCTGCATTTGACACTGTAGATCATGGGGTGCTATTGAAGTGACTGCGGGTCTTTTGTGGGCTGTCTGGTACAGTCCACAAGTGGTTTTGTTCTTACCTCACTGGCAGGTCTCAGAGAGTTGTCACCGGAATTTATTCCTCTGACGTTTTCTCCCTGCCTTGTGGGGTACCACAGGGCTCCATTTTAGCTCCCATGTTGTTTGCAGTGTATATGCTGCCATTGGGAGAAATCATCAGGCAATACAGTCTGAGTTTTCACTGCTATGCAGATGATACTCAGCTGTATCTGTCCTTTCTCCCCGACCAGAGTGATGCACTCTTTGTACTTAATAACTGCCTGGATGAGATCAGAATTTGGATGAGTTCAAGCTGGTTGAGACTCAATCCGGATAAGACTGAGGTATTGGTTGTGGATCCAGGTCGTCCTGGGGTGGGTTTGGGTGCTGGACAGCTATCAGGTTTATTACTTGGTGGCATACCGCTCTCTACCTCTCGACAGGTGCGAAATCTGGGCATTATTTTGATGATGGTCTGACCCTGAAATCTCAGGTGTCAGCTGTTGTCAAATCCTCTTTCTACCATCTGAGGAATATCACCCGGGTGAAACATCTGATTCCCCAGGAGGACCTTCCAACTTTGGTCCACACCTTTGTCACTACCCGTCTGGACTACTGCAATTCCCTCTACCTAGGGCTACCAGGGGTTGATATCCGCTGCCTTCAGCTGGTGCAGAACGCTGCAGCCAGGCTTTTGACTGGGACTCTTAGAACTAGTCATATTACGCCTGTGCCCATGAGTCTGCACTGGCTGCCTGTTCTGGCAGATCACCTTTAAGGTTGGTTTACTAACCTTTAAAGCCCACACGACAGGACCCGATTACCTGAAAGATCTTCTGATTGCCTATTGCCCCCTCCGCCCTCTCCATTCCGCCAGCGAGGGATTGCTGGAGATTCCCAAGGTTCGATTGAAGTTATCGGGATCTCATGCCTTTGCCTTCTCGGCTCCAACCCTGTGGAATTCTCTACCTCGCTGGTTAAGAGAATGCCCAACTGTTGATAGTTTAAAAATTGCTTTAAAGACATATCTTTTTACTTTGGCTTATTCTTCTTAGTTATGATTGTTTTAAATATTTGGATTTTATTGTCCTATCTATTTCTGTACAGCGCCTTGGTTTCGAAAGGCGCTTTATAAATAAACATGACTTGACTTGACATGACTTCAGACAAACAACTCATTTTTATCTATAAAGGTTTTTATTCCCTCTGTTGGCCTGTCCTCTTTGGCTCCCATAGTTCCAACACTTGCCTTCTTCAGAACATAACTCCATCTCCATAGGTGGTGTGCTCTCCCCCCCAACCCTGGCAGGGGTCTCCTACCCTTCATCATCCAGGATCCACATTGCTGGGCATACAGAATCCATGGTTGTCAACAAGGAACCTGGCTTCATCCTGCCAAGGGGTTCTCCTTCCCTCCACCCACTAGAGTGCACTGCAGCTTTCTAAGTAGCATCAGACACTGCAGCAACATCCTGTGGGGCAGCAAGCTTCTGTGCCTACCACAGGTGTTATGGTGCAGACAGGCATCCTTTTCCTCTCCAGGCTGGGAAGTGCTGTCATTGGCATACTGTTTTCCAGAAACAGACTCCTGTCCAGCCACCTGAGTCCACTTATGAACTTAGGGCACTAGCACAGGAGTGCAGCACACTGCCACTGGACCAGTGAGTAATCCCATCCCATAAACTGATTTAAAAGTTGTAACTTTTAAACTGATGTTGCATAAAGAGAATACACAGTGGTTTGACTAATAATACTACAAGTAAATACTGTATATCGCCACTTGTGAGGTGACAGATCTTTCATAACTCACCCTTGGCTTTGCCACTCATAACATATGGTCCTGCCCACTTAAACATCAAAATAAATTGCATGTGTTGAGTCCAACCATTGCACATAAGCTGCATATTCAGTACTAGATATGTAGTTTTGTCAGGTGCATATGTTGATGAAAGGCTGTATCCAATTTCTTGGTCATTTTAAATTCAAGTTCTGTGACCTCTTCAGATCTTCTTTAATTCTTTTTTGCATTGTGATTTCTGTTAAGGTGCAGCTCCATATAATTTTCAGACTTCCACTTGACTTTTTTTGGTGATCACTGTCTCAGTTATCTTGGCAATTCACTGCCCACATGTGACTTGCCAATCTCAAGCGTTTCTTTGATAACCTCAATAAGAATCTCCTTCTTGTTCTTTCCCATAATGTGCCTTCTTGTTGTATGCTGTCTCTTGGCATCATGTACCAACTGGATCCTATGTATATGTGTGCAGGGGCACAACTACAGCCATCATGTTGTCTGGATATTTCCAGATGTTTCTTGATATTTCTAACGGAAATCTCTCAGGTGGCCCTAAAGTGGTACTGCAGGCAGGAGGAGATTTCTCTAGAGAAACAGTATCAGAGAAACTTCAGGAACTATCCAGACATGTCAGTGGCTGCAACTGTGTCACTGTTGTATTATACAATATGGGCTGAATTTTTGAATGTCTGGGCAGAGGTGCATCCACGAAATGTGCTTATGTTTGGAATACCCAGCTTTGTACATCACCCATCTGGATGATGCAAGTCCTATTTTAAAGACAGTGTCTAACAGTAGCACTCAGATGTGGTGTATGGCTGCATATTTCCAACTTTGGATGCATCTGCCATAGGGAGACTATGTTGAGCTAAAATATTAAAAAAATGGTCTAGCTTGACTTAGTCCCTGGTCCCCTGCAGCCACTGGTGGATGAGTAAACTTGTTCTGGAGCCCCCTGCATCCACCATAAGAGTTATGCTTCTGGCACATTGGTGCTAGAGCAAGCACTTGGAAAATATGCATAGGTACAAGGCGGAAGCAAGTCTTAGAACATCCAGTCCCATATACTGTATGTTGCATTCATACTAATGACTTGTTGTTGCAGCAGTTTATTCAAGGGTTTTAAAAGTGCCAGCACCTCATCAGGCTGTTTACTCCATTGTGTGTGTGTGTGTCTGTTTCCTCTGTTGCTTCAGTGCCAGTATGTACAGACTTTGATGGGTTATCCAGTTGTTTCACCATGGAGCCTCAGCATTTCAAGTTTAGCCTCATCCCTGACCAGTGTGTTTTTGATTCACCTTATCTATAGTGACCTGGAGTCCAAACTTTCTAGCTTACCACCCAAATTATTGCTGAACAAGGTATAGTAGGAAAATCATGATACCCATTAAAGCCACGTTATCTGCATATACTGGACTAGTAGTCCATGACTCGTATCACTATACTGTCTACACCATTACCCTCATCTAGTCCTGTGCTTTCATTTACAACACAGAATATGTATTCAAGTATCAGACTGAAAATGTGTGGAAAGAACAGGCAACCTCTTGTTACTCCCGTCTCCACCCCTAACAATTTACATCTCACCTGCCAATCATCAGATTCATGAACAATGTCTAAACGTGTGTGCATATTACTGTAGAACTGTTTCATTTCACATTTTGTTATTTCATACAATCAGAATGAAGGGCTCAAATATGCCTTTCAAATTTTGTGCACTACTAAGCTGAACTGACAGCCTATATGAGGCAGAGCTGTCAACTATCAGATTCTGTCATTCATCACCTGATTTCTGACTCCTGAATATGCTATCCAGCTTACAGCTTACCTGGAACATGTCCCTTCTTCAGTGGCTGTGTTGGCCAAAAGCACAGAAATGGGAGAGGGATTTATATACACATGTACATATATGTGGATGGGCCTTCTTTCTCACTGAAAAAGCTATCATATACAGCCCCATATACCTACCCAATTAAGTGCCATAAGCCTATTCAATTACAGTAAGTATCATATACACAGGTAATTACTACCACTTAATGTGCTGCTACAATGTTTGTAGGTTGTTAATTGACACATGCTGAACACAATATGAAACACCTTATTGTAGCCTTATTAACACTTGTAACTATAACCTTATTAACACATGTAACAACTACCATTAACAGCTCTTAACCTCACACAAATATAGCCCTAAAAAGTAGTGCAAATACACAAAATCTACCTACAACAATTACCCAAGCCTAAAAAACCTCCCTTCAACCTCACAAGACAGTATATTATTCCTCAGTATTCCAGCATAAGCTCTTCATGCTGCTGCCCTCCATACTGCTGTTGCTCACTCTCAGCCACTCAACACCACAATGCTATGTTGCTCCTGACAGCAAACTCCTTGCTGCTCCTAGTCAGTGCTCTTAACCACACCCACCACGCTGCTCTGGATCGCAGGTCTCATGCCACTCCCCAGTACCATCCAGCACACAAAATAAAGAATGAAACCCTGCAGCCATGCCCCTTTCTATAGCAGGACCCTACACTGCGGAAACACTAGGGAGGAAACAAACTGAAACACCAAACATGTCACTACAATATGAAAAAAACACTATGACAAAATGTGCAAATTATCACAAATGTGATCCAAACTTGAAAACCTACACTCCTAACATATTATATGAGTAAATGATGCAAAGTCTACTGTAATCATGAAATAATACCATCTTGTGGCCTGACAAGCTCATGAAATTCACTCACTCTTCGGGCTTCTGGCCTTATGAGTTTGTTAGCCCCTCAGTGGTATCATTTCTTTGTGCACCATGCTTTGCCATAATTTATTCTGTCCCTATATACATTCTATGAACAGAAATAATGTGGTCATGATAAGTATAATGTTGGTATCAATTCCATGGAGTATCTTGCCATTAACTTAATTCAGTCACTATGAACAAATATAAGGGAGCTGGCAGATGTTGCTGCTTTCTGCTCATAAAGATATTGACTACTACAATTGTGTAGCTTCAGCATGTTGATAAATATTAATGGCACCTCATCATCCTGTATGACTTTCCCCCTCAGATCCTACCAGGTACCCATTTAGACAGGTGTTTTATTTTTTATGAGTATATTCTGTGTGCATTATTACGTTATGCATAGCTTTAACATCATTGGGAGACCAGTGCAGTTGAGGATGGTGTTCTACAGCTTGTTGGATACACATACAAATCCCATCTTAAACAGAGTTCATGTTTAAGGCCTTGAACTCAACTTCGTCTTTATATACTGCTGTTCGAGGAGAAAATGTGTTGCCATCACATGGCTGCCAGATATTTACAACATGATTAATGGGTTGTATTTAGATGATTGACAGTACATGTCTACTTTATAGAATGTGTCAATCAGTTTTATAGTCGTCATTTGTTTTCATGGACACACTTAATATTGTCCAATGCAACTGAGCCAATAAAACTGTAAGTTAAGTGCTTTTGCTCTGGGGTACTACATACTTTGTACTCTGGTATGGCAGCAGTTAAAATGATTACCTGCTACATTGCTTTAGGACAAAACTTAATGGGCTTCCACACTATAGTATGCCATCCATGTAGATGCTGCAAGTAGGCCAGATAGTTATCAGCTTGAAAATCATTAAACATGCCCTGATCACCAATCAGAAATGTCACAGTTGGCATCAGCAGAACTTGATTGCAGAGGATTCCCCCAAAAAAACTGCATTTCAAGCCATTCTGTAATTTATTACAAAGGACATTTGCAATGAAATAGGATATCCATCCATTAGTCTTTTTTCTGCTCCTGATTATTTTTCCCTAGTTGAAGTCATACTCCTCCACTTGTTTTAGTTCATTTAACCAGGATAACCCAGCTGAAATGCAAAATCTCATTTTCACTGGGGTCCTGTTTTTCTTCTCCTTACCCAGTGAGCCAAGTTCTTCTTCAGACTGTCCATAATTTCTTAATCCTGGGTGCATGCTAATGATTGTCTATATTGTCAATGATGGCTGTAAAATCAGTGTGGCTAATAGTTTTTAGCTCCCATTCACCACTGTGGTTGTGGCATTTTGATAGTATATGGCTAGCTGTGTCAAGTCTACCAGCAACGTTACTCATTGGTTCATCACTACAGCAGGCTGACCCTATCACATCCATCTGCATCTACTAACATGTTTAGCAAATGGGTTCCAGATAGCAGAGTAGTTTTTTCTTTCTTTCTCAGTGTCATGGCCAGAGCCTGTTGGGTGGGGTGGGGGGATAACTAATTTACTATCCCTTGAAAAAATGATGTCCATCAGTCCAGCCCATTCACCAGTCAGTGGTGGACCCATATGTGACAGATGGCTGCAATAGAAAGTAGAACACAGCATCAAGCCACTTTTATATACTGGCTAATACAGTTCCCATGTGTTTAAATAAATCGGGTGTGTTTTTGTTACAGTGGCTAAAACCTTTTAGACCCAAGTGCTCACTCAGTTTAATCCCACATCTACTTGAATGATCCTGCTGACCCCAGATACTTTCTGCCTATTTCCTTGTATACTGCCCTAATTGTAACTCCCAACATGTGGGGCTGGCTGGCTAGCCCAAGAGCTGGCTACAACTTTCCCACTGGGAAGGCAGGAGTTACAGAGATCTAAGTGGCACAACTTAGTGGGGAGAATTTAGTGGCAACATCTGACTGAGTGCAGCTATTTTCAACTTTTTTTTAATCTCTACTACTTCTCATACCATGGGTGCATGCCCTTAAGCCATGTTTACATGGCAGTAGTGGGGCAAATATGAGACCGTAACAGCACGGTCCTGACCACTCGCCACCCGTGGTCTGTCTACATGACCCCTCTTTATGCTGCTCCAGTCTGTGCTGGTGAGGGGCCGTGCATTGCAGAGGAGCTGGACATTTGCCCACTGAGGATGGGTTAATGCAGCCCATGCAGTCCACACTGCCACTTAAGTCACTGTAAGCCACTCGCTCCTCTTGATGTTCCCAGCTTGGCAGAGAATCTGGGAATGCCTTAGCCAGTGGCTTACCCCAATTGGGTATGTGTCAACACGGTCACAACTGCACTGGAGCAATCCAAATGAACAGGTTACTCCAGTGCAAATGTCACCGTGTAAACAGAGCTTTAGACAGAAGACCTTTCTAGACAGTCTGAATTGCCTGGGAGCAGGTGTATCCACCATACTCCAACTGATATTTGCCAGCACAGGACCAAACCCACATCCTACTGTATGCCAACATCTTGAATTGGGCTGAAGGCAAGACCCACCCAATCTGAAACTGTGTATTCCAGTAGACTAAAAAAGTCACTCATAACAGTGTAACAGAGGCGCTCCGCAACAAGATCATATACAGATAAAAACCCTCTTTATTAAACAAGGTGCCTAAAACGGTATGCAAATTAGGTCAACAGAGCAGTGACCACAAAAAAAGGTTCCTGACTAAATGTTGCACGTCATTAAGACACTTTGCTCCTTTGCACATTTTTTGGCCCCTTGTTTAACAAAAATGATTTTTGACTGCATTTTACCTTGTTGTGGACTGACTCCTTTATGTGGTTACAAGTTCAAATGTTTTCTTTACCAACATGCATTCCTAACCTGTGTGCCATTACTGTCAGCTGTGACATTTTTACTGATAGAAACATAGAAACATAGAAAATAGAATGTGACGGCAGATAAGGACTGCTTGGCCCACCCAGTCTGCCCATTTCTCTACCTACTGGATAAGCTGCAGATCCTAGTTAACCAGCAGCCTACTTCTTCCTACCCCCACCCCTCAGAATTGCCTTATGACTATCCCATGCATGCTTGAATTCCACCACTGATTTTGACTCCACAACCTGTTCGAAGGCCATTCCATGCATCCACAACCCTCTGTGAAAAATACTTCCTTAAATTACCTCTGAGCCGCCCCTCTATCTTCAAATTGTGCCTCTTGTTCTTGCACACCTCTTTTTTGAAAGATGCTACCTCTTGGACTTTGTTGATTCCCTTGAGGTGCTTGAAAGTTTCTATCATGTCCCCCTCTCCCTCCTTTCCTCGAGGCTATACATATTAAGCTCCTTAAGTTTCTCTTCATATGTCTTCCGGTTGCAGACCCTGCACCATTTTAGTTGCCCTCCTGGACAGCTTCCATCCTGTCTATGTCTTTGCGGAGATTGGGTCTCCAGAACTGCACACAGTACTCCAGATGGGGTCTCACCAGCTGTCTGTACAGAGGGATAATAACTTCCTGTTTTCTACTGGTGATGCCTCTCCCTATGCATCCCAGTATCCCCCCAGCCCTCCTTGCTGCCTTCTCACATTGCTTGCCCACCTTTAGGTCATCTGATATGACTACCCCCAGGTCCCTTTCCATTTTTGTTGTTGTTAGTATCTCACCTCCCATAGTGTACTCTTCCCCTGGGTTTTTGTTTCCCAGGTGCATTACCTTGCACTTCTTAGCATTGAATCTAAGCTGCACACATTTGACCATTACTCTAACCTTGCCAAGTCCTTCTCATCCTTTCCACCCCACCCTGTGCATCAACTCTGTTGCAGATCTTAGTGTCATCTGCAAAGAGACATATTTTCCTTCCAGTCCTTCTGCAATGTCGCTATAAAGACATTGAAGAGGACCGGTCCTAATACTGAACCCTGTGGTACCCCACTAGTAACCCCCCTTTCTTCAGAGTGGACTCCATTTACTATTACTCTCTGTGTCCTATTCTCCCAATTCTTTACCCAGGCTGTCATCTTGGGACCCACTCCCAGGCTGGCTAACTTATATATTAATCTTTGTGTGGGACTGTGTCAAATGCCTTGCTAAAGTCTAGGTAGGCCATGTCCACAGCCCCTCCCTGATCTACTACTTGGTCACCCAGTCAAAAGAAATTCTATCAGATTCGTCTGGCATGACCTTCCCGCTGTGAATCCATGCTGCCTAGGGTCCTGTGCCCTTCTGGCCTCCAGATACGACAATTCTTTCCTTTAGAAGTGATTCCATCATTTTCCTATCACTGAGGTTAAACCAACAGGTCTATAGTTTCCTGCTTCTGCCTTGCTCCCACTTTTGTGAAGGGAATCACATCTGCCCTCCTCCAGTCCTCGGGTACCACCCCATCCTCCCATGATTTGTTAAAGAGGGTAAGTGTTGTCACTAGTTCTACCCTTAGTTCTTTAGAATTCTGGGATGAATCCATCAGGCCCCATTGCTTTGTCCACCTAGTTTTAAGAGTTCTTTCAGAACCCTTTCTTCTGTAAATGGGCTGGTATCAACTTCTGTATCCAGAGTGTTACTACTGTTTGTTTTATGTCCTCCCTCTTCCTTTGTAAATACTGAGCAAAAATATTTGTTTAGTATCTCTGCCTTTTACATTCTCCTCTGCCCACCCTCCTCCCTTTATTAGCCTCACTATCCCTCCCTTGGTCTTCCTTTGCTCCCTGATGTACCTATAAAAGGTTTTATTCCCTTCTTAACTGAGTTGGCTATCTTTTCCTCAGTTTGGGCCTTTGCTGTTCTGACTGCCTTCCCAGCCTCCTTTGCTTTAACTGATACAGTTCTCTGTCCTGCTCCTGCTGCGTATTCCTTGTACTTCCTGAATGCTTTCTTTTCTCTTGAACCTTCACTGCCACTTCCTTTGAGAACCATAGTGGTTTCTTACATCATCTTGTTTTGTTTATTTGCTTCACAAAGGCTCGTTACCTCTGTGATGGCAGTTTTTATTATTCCCCATTGTTCTTCCACCCCTCCTTCCCGCCCATTTGCTAGTGCATTCCTTAGGCACTCACCCATTTTGGCAAAGTCAGCCCTCCTAAAGTCCAGTACTTTTGTCTTTGTATAGCTTGACTCTATTGCTGTGTTTATTGTGAACCATACTGTTCGATGGTCGCTAGTTCCCAGATGGCTACCCACTTCTACATCTGTGATCCTCTCTCCATCTCCATTTGAGAGTATCGTCTATTATTGTTCTCTCGAGTGGGCTCCAGTACTAGTTGTTCTAAGGCATGCCCCCTGTAGGGCATCTAGAATAACTGCACTCTTCGGTGGCAGCTGCACCGCGCCCAGTTAACATCTGGCATATTCAGATCACCCATCAGCAATATCTCCCCTTTTTCTGCCATTCTAAGTATACTTTCTATCATTTTCTTGTCCACTTCCTCCCCCTGAGAAGGGGGTCTGTATACAACCCCTGTGCGGATTGTGGTGCCATTGCCTGTCTCCAAATTTACCCACAGTGCTTCTTCTCCTCCCTGTTTACCCTTTTGTTCCGTTGCTTTTATTCCTTCCCTTATGTAAAGAACTACTCCTCCCCCTCTTTTACCCTCCCTGTCCCTCATTCCTGCCCATATGACTTCTTTTTTCTGGGGCTCCAAAGGACACTTGTGTAATGACAAGAACCACCCACCCTCCCATCCCTGAGGCAGGAGGCATCTGAGATTGACAATCAAAACTGCCTCTGCTTCACTGTGTGTGACAGCCTGTGCTCAAATCATGAATCCAAGTTATCAGCATGATGCACTGCAGTACTTGCCATTAGGCCACCTGTTGAACACTGGGGTCTTGCTTTCATCCTATGTTACAGCTAGGTCTATTAAAACAAAGGGAAGGTAGTAGCTCAAGGCCAAACACTACATAGACAGCTTTGAAAATCACTGTGCTGCCTGTAGGAGATTATGACTTTAATTTTAGGGAATATTCATTAGGAGCTTATAAACTCTAAGGGATAAAGACCCTGTTTTCATGTAGACATCATGATAGTGAAGAACAAAATCACTTGAAATTTAAGTATTTTAGTATTTTGCAATTGAGTACTGCTGCCATCTGTGACAGCTTCACTGGTGGCCTCATCCCTTTTGACAAACTTCAAGAACTTTTCTATAATAAGCTATTAAATTGACTATGTTACTTTAATAAACAGACCTGATCTTTAGGATACTTGAGTATGAGTACTACATAGAATGCCTGCAAAATGCAAGTGCCTGCTAATGCCGTATTGAATGGCCTTACCATGTGGTCCACAGCATCCCAGTCATATTTGCATAGACATTTATAAAGACTGGCACACTGATATGGGGCTTGAGACTCATTTACACATGATGCACGCATATATTGAAGTGGCCGAGTACCCTAATTCATGACTGTAATAGTGATGCTGTTAAGAAGTATAAAGGGTATCCCTTAAACCTTCTGTGCTTTCTGCTCATCACAGAGTACTATTTGTGTTTCTTCTTCCTTTCATAGCTTGCCAGTAAAAAGGAAACCAGCCAAATGTACAATATGTGTAACTTCTTCAGGGTGGTGGAGGGTGGCTGAAGGATGGTTCTATGAGTTTGTGGGTATCTGTTATGTGGCCATACAGATACTCAGTACCAGGGATCTGTGTTAGGGTATTACTCATACTTATTGGGTACAACAAGGGTACACCATAGCTACCACAGACCACCAGGCGAGTGGCCCAATTGCAGTCACTGGATCGGCTTGCTCAATGGAAGTGTTAAGAGGTTTTGTATGGATCAGTATCCACATGCTCTACACTCAAAAAGACAAACTCACTCATTGAATGGGTGTCCCAGTGACTGAAATGGAACTGAATTGTGAGGGTCCCATCTGAGCCAGTATGGATATGCTAAATCTGTAATTAAGCATCTTCTCATTTGGTTTGGCTTTGATAATATTTGCTTGTGCCTGAGTCTGGTGTGAGGCTCTTTCCCTACTTTGTGACTCAGGTCTTTCAGTGTTGACTTTAGGTGCCAGACAAAAATTAGCATTTGCAAACTGGGCATTTTTGTGCCTGGGTTCTCAATATACAAATATGGGGTCCATAGGTCATATTCATTTTTGAACCTGTTTATGCTGACATTGAAAAAGACAATAGCTGCCACTGTGCTATTAAGAGTCTGAAAATCTGCCTCAAACTTTGAAGACAAAAACTAATCTAATTGGGGATGATCTGAGATGCTGCATAATGAAAAAGTGCTCTGTTTAAGTAGTTTCCCTGATCAAGTGGGGTTTTGTAACAGGATAAAGATGCAGTTTTTTTGTTTGTTTTTGCCATGTCATAACTAAAGCCTTTGTTATGAATGATATTTTTCTCTGGAGCTCATGAGAAGAATCTGGTATCTTCAGATCAATCTGACTTTGTATTGCATATAGGAATCAAAATCTAATTCACTTGTTTAACTTAATTGACTGTACTGAGCAATAAATGAGAAAGAAATGCATTAGTCATGTGAGAAGATGTCATGCCATGATATACTATTAGAATCAGATCACGGTACAGGGACACTACATGTTCATATTTGTATGTACAAGCTTCATTGCAAGGTTTGATGTCATTTTATTAGAAGTGTTGCCGCTGTCATTCAGCACTATTTATGCTTTGATATAAAAAAAAAGTTGGGAATTGGTTCCCCACAGTAATAATTTCTATTCTAAATAATTACAGAATCATATAGAATTCCACCAATGTTTTTTAAAGTGCAATTATCTTTTTTTACTTTTTAGGAAAACAAGACAATTTACTAAATTAGCTAGTAATGTAGAATTAGCATGGCCAGCAGCTCTATATATTACTACTGTGCTAATGTAGCAGATACTTATCAGCAGGTAGCTTGGCAGAAGACACTAGGAGGAAGGACTGCTGTGTGACTGGACTTCTCTACTGGGACTATATTGCCCTCCTTCCCTCCCCTCCAGCCTCCCACCCAAAGCTAGTTCTACTTTTATATGCACAGAATTTGACTGACAACAGGAACTTCCTGTTTGGGAGCAGGAAGTGAGTGATGACAGAGCCACCAAATACCCACCATCCTAGAAGGGCAAGAGTAGCTCTCCGGCCCCATCTAGCTGCTAGAGGTCTGCCTCTGAGCAAGTAAGGGGTCTACTGAGAAATATAGGATATTCTTGTCTCAGAACAGGACAATCAGGAGCTTAAAGGGCACATAGGCAGAAAGTAAGGAGAGAGTAAAAAAAACAGAGGAAAGAGTAAGGATTGCAAACAGTTAAGGGGCCAGAAATATGACATGATGGGAGTGGTGCAGTGCAGTGGCTGTGCAGCAGCAGTCTTCCAGGAGACGTTCTGGAGAATGTGGTGTTGTCCCATCTGCAGGCACCTCTCTGGGCTGAGGGAGGAGGTTGCTCATCTCCAGGCTGAGTTGGCCAGGATTTGTGGGACCTCCTGTTCCATCCAGGGACCACCAGTGCCACTGCCGTTGCCTCAGAGGTTGCCAAGAAAGAGAGCGTCGACCACAGTGGGCTCAGAGAGGGTGAGGGTGGAACAGAGGCACATCCCTCCAACTGTACTCTCCACAATTCCTATGCTATTCTGGCAAAGTGTGGTTCCTCTCTATGGAGGCACCCCAGTAGAGACCAAGGAGGATGCTTGGGAACCTCCACAAAGGAGACCCACAGGAGGGTGACAGAGGACCCCAGAGGAGGAAACAACTCCTGGTTGGGGACTCCATTGTTAGGAAGGTAGAACTGGGGGAGGAAGGGGAGAGGGAGGTAAGGTGCCTGCCTGGCGCCATGGCTTGGTGGGACAGGGAGCGAATCCTCAGGATTGCCGGAGCAGCTGCACAGGGGAGGGAGTTGGATGTCATTGTCCACCTAGGGACAAATGCCCTGGCTAAGAAGGAGATTAGAGAAGTGCAGGAGGAATTTGTGGAATTGGGGAGGGGCCTTAGACAAGTAGCACGCACGGTAACCTTCTCGGAGGTGCTGCCCATCTATGGCGTAGGAGAGGCTAGGATGTTCTGCACCATGGGATTCAATCAGTGGTTGAAAAACTGGTGTGGAGCTCAGGGATTTGGCTTCATTGGGGACTGGGGGTCCACCTGGAGTGATGCAAGCCTATACTGGCATGATGGGTTGCATCTGTCCAGGAGGGGAACCAGGATCCTATGTGATAGGTTTAAATGCTTCATTGGCAAGCATTTAAACTAGCCAAGGGGGGAGGAACTGGAAAGGAGCAGGGAAATCCTAGACCCCCCAAAAAGATCACGGTAGTAAGTGCAGTAAACACCAACATAGAGGTGTCGATAGGGAGAAGGGCAGGGGTAAATGGAGAAAGTGACAAAGGCAAGGAGGACAGGGATGAGGCAAAAAGGAGTAAGGCCATCAGGAAATGGAGGGTAATGAGTACCCATGCCCGTAGTCTTGGCAACAAGCTCCCTGAGCTGGTGGCCTTGATGGAAGAGGGATGCCTGGAAATCGTAGCAGTCACAGAAACATGGTACACAGAGAACCATGACTGGGATGTTAACATACCAGGGTACATAACCTACAGGAGAGACAGGCAGGGGAGAAGAGGGGGAGGAGTAGCTCTCTATGTAAAGGAAGAGATAAAAGCAACTGAACAAAAGAGTAAACAGGGAGGAGAGGAGGCACTGTGGGTCACCTTGGAGACTGGAAAGGGCACTACAATCCGCACAGGGGTTGTGTACAGACCCCCATGTCAGGGGGAGAGAATGGACAAGGATATAGTAGAAGGCATTCTTAGAATGACAGAGAAAGGGGAGATACTGTTGATGGGAGATCTGAATATGCCAGATGTTAACTGGAGCACATTTGCTGCAGCCACATCCAAGAGCAGGGCCATTCTTGATGCCCTACAGGTGGCAGGCCTCAGACAGCTAGTTTCAGAACCCACTCATGAGGGAGCAATCTTAGACCTCATACTCTCAAATGGGGGCAGTGAGGATCTCAGATCTAGAAGTGGGTTGCCATCTGGGAACAAGTGACCATCAAACAGTGTGGTTCAGGTTAAACTCAGCTACAGAGTCAAGCCACACAAAAGTGAGGGTACTGGACTCAGAAGGGCTGACTTTGGCAAGATAGAAAGTGCCTCAGAAAAGCACTCAGCAAACAGGCTAGAAGGAGGTGTGGAGCAACAATGGGGAATCATCAAACATGCCACAGAGGCAACAAGCCTTTGTGTGAAGCAAATAAAAATCAAATGAAAGAAAAAGCCACTATGGTTCTCAAAAGAGGTGGCTGTGAAAGTCAGGAAGAAAAAGATAGATTCCGGAAGTATAAGGAAACACAGAAACAGCAGGACAGAGAGCTGTACCAGTTAAGGCAGAAGGAAGCAGGGAGGGAAGCGAATAGCAAAGGCCCAAACTGAGGAAAAGATAGCCAACTCAGTTGAGAAGGGGGATAAAACCTTTTATAGGTACATCAGTGAGCGTAGAAAGACAAAGGGAGGGATAGTGAGGCTGAATAGAATGAACGGTGGGTGGGCAGAGTGGGACAGTGAAAAAGCAGGGATACTGAATGAATATTTCTGCTCAGTATTCACAAAAGAGGAGGGGGAAGTGTCTAATCCAATTAACAGAAGCACTCTTGACAGGGGGGTCAATCCCAGTCCTTGCACAGAAGAAAGGGTTCTGCAAGAACTCCTAAAACTGAAGGTGGACAAAGCAATGGGCCTGATGATTCACCCCAGAATTCTAAAAGAATTAAGGGGGAACTAGTGAAACCACTGGCAACTCTTTTTAATAAATCATGGGAGGATGGTGTGGTACCCGAGACTGGGAGGAAGGGCGGATGTGATTCCCTTCACAAAAGTGGAACCAAGACAGAGGCAGGAAACTACAGACCTGTCATTCTGACCTCTGTGGTAGGGAAAGTGATGGAGTCACTTCTGAAGGAAAGAATAGTTGAGTACCTAGAGGCCAGTGGGGTACAGGACCCAAGGCAGCATGGGTTCACAGAGGGAAGGTCATGTCAGACGAATCTAATAGATTTCAACTGGGTGACCAAAGTAGTAGACCAAGGAGGGGCTGTGGACATGGCCTACCTAGACTTTAGCAAGGCATTTGACACAGTCCCACACAAAAGATTAATAGTCAAATTAACCAGCCTGGGAGTGGGTCCCAGGGTGGTAGCCTGGGTAAAACATTGGCTGGGCAACAGGACACAGAAGGTAATTGTAAATGGAGTCCACTTTGAAGAAAGAGGGGTTACTAGTGGGGTACTGCAGGGTTCAGTATTGGGTCCAGTCCATTTTAATGTCTTTATAAGTGACATTGCAGAGAGACTGGAAGGAAAAGTATGCCTCTTTGCAGATGACACAAAGATCTGCAACAGGGTTGATAAACAAGTAGGTGTGGAAAGCATGAGAAGGGACTTGGCAAGGTTGGAGGAATGGTCAGAAGTATGGCAACTAGGATTCAATGCAAAGAAGTGCAAAATAATGCACCTGGGAAACAAGAACCCAGGGGAAGAATACACAATGGGGGAGGTAGTAACAACAACAAAAAAGGAAAGGGACCTGGGGGTAATCATATCAGATGACCTTAAGGTTAGCAAGCAATGTGAGAAGGCAGTAGGGAGGGCTGGGGGTATACTGGGATGCATAGGGAGAGGCATCAGCAGCAGAAAACAGGAAGTTGTTGAGACCCCATCTGGAGTACTGTGTCCAGTTCTGGAGACCCCATCTCCGAAAGGACATAGACAGGATAGAGGCAGTCCAGAGGAAGGCAACTAAAATGGTGCAGGGTCTGCAAGAGAAGCCGTATGAGGAGAGACTAAAGGAGCTTAATATGTATGCCCTTGAGGAAAGAAGGGAGAAGGGTGCACATGATAGAAACTTTTAAGTACCTCAGTGGAATCAACGAAGTCCAAGAGGGTAGCATCTTTCAGAAAAGAGATGTGCAAGAACAAGGGGACACAATTTAAAGATGGGGGGGGTTCTAGGGGCAATGTGAGGAAGTATTATTTCACAGAGAGGGTAGTGGATGCATGGAACAGCCTTCCTGAGGAGGTTGTGGGGTCTAAAACTGTGGGAGAATTCAAGAATGCATGGGACGGACATAAGGCAATTCTTGTGGGGGGTAGGAAGAAATAGGCTGTTGGTTAACTAGGATCTGCGGCCTATCCTGTATGTAGGGAAATGGGCAGACTAGATGGGCCAAGCGGTCCTTATCTGCCGTCAAAGTCTATGTTTCTATGTTTCTACTATAATGTAAAATTACACATATCCCCATAATGCAAAGCATTACAGGAAGTATATGGAAATAATCATGAATGACATTAGACTGATTCCATTTTAAGCAAGAGTTTATGGTGCCCAATGGCCTATCATACTGTCTGCAAAGGCTGAAAGTAGAAGACACAAACACTTATTTCGCCCTGTACAAGACTCATCATTGTGCCTCATTTATAATGGGCAAGGGGAAGAAAAAAACAGTCATAGTTTGGTCATACTGGTTTGGGTCTTGGTGGAGCCCAAAATAGGAAAGTAATCTGAATGTCAAAGATCATCAGCACAAAAGTAAAGAGGCAAGGGTTACCTGGAAAGGGCTTTTTTCAGTACTATATACTATATAAATATTGAGTATTCTATAGTGCTCTATGGCACTACCCCCTCCCCCCAAGAAACAGAAAGGAAAATGGGAACCAGTAGAAAATGTTTATTTTAATGCTAGTATGCCGATTTATAGTATTCCCTGGCCCCTTTAATTGCATAATCTGGTATTACATATAGAGTCTGTAATGTAAAACATTGGGGGATAACTTTGCATGGCAAATACTGCCCAAATTATTTTGTATTGAATTAGACTATGGTATATCATCCAACAACACAGTGGCTGATTAGGTTTATGGTGGGATATGAATCTAATAATTTGTGTAGCAATACTTAAACTATGATAATTCCCCTATCAATGAGCACAGTAACATCAGCCAACAGATCTGCAGTATGAAGTGTTTAGAAAGCACAGAAAAAATTGGTAGCTGACTCCAGTGGTTGTACTTCAGAAGCCAGAATGCTATTTTAGTAGCATTTGCCTTGATGCTTAATGCACAGAGGGAGCCCTGAGAGTGTTCAGCACTTAAAATGCTTTCTTCTTGTTTCTAGGTAAATTGGTTTTCCCATAGCTCTGCTTTTTGAGAGCATTTCAACCTGTTTTTCCCATGTTTGCGTCATGCCAATTAAAGCTCTACCCTCTTGGCCCCTGATTTCCTTTTCTTCATTCCAAACTAGCATCTGTTTTTCCACATTTTCATAGTTTGACTCGAGCTGCCAATCAGTAATGATTGATCACACTGGCAAACGGCAGCCTGGAACCTAAACTGGCACTCAGTATGGTGATTAATGAGCACAACTACAGAGGTGACAATACATGTGCAGCTGGAAGGTGAAAATATTGAAAAATGTAAGGTCTAGGCTTGGGTGCATTCCTCTGCTCTTTTAGTAGGATTGCTTGAAAAGGGAAGAGAAGTCCCAGCCACTTGAAGGGCTTGTGCTAAACATGAACAGCATATTCTTCTGACTGCTGTCTAAGGCTTTCAAGAAGTGTAAACCAAAACCTCATTAATTTGTCTAGACTTTGTAGTTTAGTTCAGATGTTTCAAAATGTCAATTCTTGTCAAAAGGTGAATTTTATGTTTCCATATGGATGAAGTCTTTGGTAATAAGGGTGTTTAAAGTTTTTAAAGTTCATGTTGAATCCCTGTCTTTAAATAGACCCTAGTAAGGATGGGTGATTATTTTATAGAACCCTTTCAGTTCTAAGTTCTGAGTTCTAAAGTTTTGAACCAAGCTGCCTTTCTTAAAATTGGTTTAAGCGATATTCACTGTGAACACCTATGCAGATGCCAAGAAATGCATCCCAGGCATAAAATATGACTCCTGCAACCATCCTAGAAACCTTTAGGGCATATTTTGGTTGCTTGCCATAAACAGAATAATATTAGGAAATCATCAGTAACTAAGCTGTAATTCCATTGTGGGATTCTAGTGACATCATAAACCACAAGAGCACAACAGAGCATGAGTGGTTTATTCCATGTCACCATAATCCAGAGATAGAATGTCAAATCAAGTTACTGATGGTTTGCTATTATTTTTTGAAATATATGGAACACTCCAAACATTCCCTCTCATAATGCCATTGATCTGATGTCAGAAAGATAGTATTTTGATTTTCTGATGTCAGAGCAATGGTATTATGAGTTTCAGATGTCACTGATTCTCTATGGAAAAAATGACGCCCAGATATTACATCATAACTGCTTCCTATAATAATATTATTCATACATCTCTTAACCCTTAGGCTGCTGACAGAATTAGAATATATAGGAGTTATGGACTGATATATCAGTCCATGGCACAGCAAGGGTTAAGAACAGTCTTGTGAGGGCAATGAAGGGTTATTGTGACATCACGGAACACTGAGAGATCGTTATCTAATAGTATCTCATGAACCCCAAGGTGTCCTAGCAACACTGTTCTTAATTAATGTATGCTTTTATTTTACATTTTATAATGCATAACATAATCATGTTGACTACATGGTAACAATTTTCTAAATAAAAATGCCACCTAGAACATTTTTTTAAACAGTAACTGCTGATTGCTGGATTAGGGTTGCTGCATGCTGGCATGTCTTGTGTTTCTCATAGTTACCTACTCAGCATTCTTCTTTGTTCTTCATGTTCTGAAAATGTTGTTCTACATAGTTCTATGTAAGCCCTCCTCCATGGTCTAGGGGATTTTAGAGTAACCACACTTGGGTATTGAGGAAAGGAGGTACATAATGACTAAATTTATATTTTAGATCGATGGAATCATCAGCTTTAAGAATGGGAACCTAGAAAGAAACCAGGCAGCTTAGTTGTGATAGTTACCAACTTAAGTGTCCACACCATCTGCAAAGTCTAATTATTTCTTTATAACACACCGAAAGGTTTTGGCAAGTGTAATGTATAGTGGACATTAGAATCCAATTTAGGAGCTTTAGATAACAAAGCCCATCCAGTTGTAATTAAAGCCACCACACCGGGAAGGTGCATATGACTGCATAGCTGGCATACAGGTGATTACCTCTAAGGGACAATAACATACAGTGAAAAGTAATGCAAACAAATGGTTTCTCTCTCTCTCTCTCTCTCTCCTTAGATTCCACAGGAGAACTGATGACACATGTGTACCTTGGGTCTTCTGGCATTCGTCAGTTACAGAGCAGAATCCAATAGCTCCTGCTAGTAATTGAGATGCTTGCTTATTGCTGAAAGCAGATATAGTGATAAGGGTTGTGTGACTTTGCCATGCATGTGAAGATATTGTTTGGGCCCCCATTTGCACTAGGCAGTGATGCAGTGCTAGTGACACCATCCATGGCAGCAGCCAAGGATCTCCACATGTGTGATCCACACCACTTCACACAGCCTTCGGGTAGCTGATAAATAGTGAAACATGCTCATCAGAGTTTGTGGTGAGGAAAACAGAATGGCAGTTTCCAGAGCAGCAAAGTCAGTAGCAAAACTTAGTTCCAGATCTAGTTGAGCACTGTTCCCAAGCAACAAGTCAGTGCACATTCCACAGTTCTCACATTGGCAAACTTAAGAACTTCAGCATTACTAGCATCAGTACAGGTGTTACTCTAACATCTTTGGTGATAGATGAGTCCAGAAGTAAACAACAGGTACCAGTCTTACATTGCTAGCTATCCATGTTTGTAGTAGAGACTCCAAAAGACAAAAGTCCAAGCTGGTCACAGCTGCAGTTGGTGGTTTGAGCCCACAAGGCAGATTCTAAATAGGTGGATAAATAATGGCCTCCAACACTTAACAAAGGGGCCGGATGATTCAGGGGCAGCAAGAGAAAAACGAGAGAGATGACGGGCCTCCACTGCTGCTCTTGTACAGGTGGCTGTCCTGCAAAGTCTTACTAAAATGAAACTAAACTTGCCCCCACACACTGATGCTTTGTGTTGCAGTTATTCAGTGCTCCAAGTCCCTCACCCTATACATGCACCAGGCACATGGCAGCAGGAGCTGTCAATCCTTAACCCCTGAGGTGCCAGTAGGCAACCTCCCCAGATTTTAGGAAACAGTTGGGATTCACAGGGGGTTACATCTACATGCAGAATGACTTTTGGAACCCACTATCAAAACAGTCTAATCATCTATTATAGTATGAGCCATTAGAATTTCCAGGATAGAAATATGAAAAGAAAGGAAAGTAGTTTAATGCTATAAAGTATTCTTTTTATAACAACTGTATCCCAAAGTGATTTACTCTCCAGAAGAGGGAGAATAGAGAATTTTAATTTTTTTTTAATTTAATAAACTTTTTTGAAAAAATATCAAAGAGTACAAGATGTCCAGATAAGGGAACCAAACAAGTAATAACTCCGCCCACCCAATCCCACCCCGGTGGAACGACCAACAAAATACAACATATCATGAGCAATCATAAAGGAAAAACAAAGAAATATTAAAAGAGAGCAATACAAGCTATGAGCAGGTCTCATAAAAAGGATAAGACAAGGAGAATTGACATTGTATAGGATACCAAATATGTACTATCTACACAAATGCAGTTAAATACAGAAGCCTATATTGTATACAAAGTATGCAACCTACCCCATCTCCTATTAAATAAAGTGAGCCTCTTGCAAATACTTGCAATCATATGCTCGACACAGAGATTAAACAGGAGTTCCTGCAACCATTCCTGATTGGAGATAGAAACCTGGTCAAGACAATGGTGTAAAACCACTTTTTAAGCGATAGAGAGATTAAGCCCATATAAAATGTCCTTTCTTTAAATGGAACCAGTCTATAATCACCAATTATAAATATCTCTGGGGTAAAAAGACAGTTTAAACCTAGTAAAGGGTCTGCTTTAGCCTTGATAAGGTGCCATGTGGGGGCCACCTTAGGGAAGTCATTAAAAGTATGCATGAGGGTGCCGTCCACCTGACCACATCTAGTGCAGAGAGGAGATGGTAGCCTGCCCATTTTAACAAGTTTAGGGGGTGTAAAGTACAAATTATTCAGGATGTTAAACTGAGTAAGCAGTAGTTTATCTTGGGAAACATACCTATAAAGATCTTTCCAGATTTTCAGCCACTGAGAAGAGCCCAGAGGAGGAGTGATTATTTCTGCCATTAGGTGCAAAGGGAGATTCAAGTGACCAGCCTCACTGGTCACTTGTATCTCCTCCATCTCCTTGCACGAACCTCTGGGGAGTTGATCGTGCTTGGCGATTTCAATTTAAACTGGCTCTCTCCAGCCTCCAAGCCCATATTACACAACATCAAACTGCTTAATCTTACTCAGCTCATAAAGGAACCAACATGGCTAAACCTTTCTTTCAAAAGTCCACTCCCTACTGGACTGGGTGCTTTCCTCTCAGCTTCACTACATTATAGCAGCAGGTACCCTCCCAGATATTTTTAACAATCATTGCCTAACCTATTGCATCAGGAAGGTGCATCTCTCCCACTCTGTCCCTAAATACATTTGGCACCGCCCCCTCAGAGCACTTGACACAAATGCACTCCTACTAGACCTTATCAATGCCGATAGGTCCCACATATTCTTTGCCGTTAATGTTGACTCAGCCCTCAGCTAATTTATCAGCTGTTCCTCTAGAGTATGGAACACTCATGCATCCCTAAAAAAAAGTTTGGGTAAAACGTGTCCACCACCCATTAAATGCCTTCCTAACTGCCCAGTGAAAGCTGAATGATCATGCATGGGCTACCTACAAATCCCTACTTGACCCACGCCCACCTCCAGGCATACAGATCACTAAGAAACAAGTTCACAAAGTCTGCCTGGACTGCCAAAGCAGCCTATTTCAAAGAACTCCTCCACTCTAGCCAAGGCTCTCCCTTAAATTTCTGGAAGCCCATCCAGTCCCTCGTTAAACCCCACTCCCAGTCAACCACCCCCATACTCTGTCTAGACAGTACCTTATCTCAGACCCTTCCTCTGTAGTGGACACTTTTAACAAGTAATTTATCACATGTTCAATTCCTGATCCCCCCACAATGGCCCTCTCTGACCCCACCACTCTGCATTCCCCTAGAAGCTACCACCCCCCCCCATATCCAAACAGGAGGTTTACAGTGCTTTATTATCACTTAATTCAGCTAAGAGCAGCCCTGATGGTATTGACCCCAAGATATTTCGTATCTCTGCTCCTGCCACTGTTCTCTCCCTTACACACCTGCTAAATCTCTCCCTCTCCTCAGGTATAGTACCTCTAGCCTGGAAAATGGCCAGGGTCCTACCACTCCACAAAAGCAGTGACTCATCCAGTCCAGATAATCGATCTTCCTCATCCCTTCCCTTACAAAGTTCCAGGAGTCCCTAGTCTACAATAAGGTTGCTGATTTCCTCACCAGCAACAATACTCTCTCCCCGCTTCAAGCCAGTTTTAGGAAGAACCACTCTACAATGTCCTCCTTACTGCAGGTCACAGGTGCCATTCTCTAAGGAATGGATATGGGCCACATTACTGCCACCATCTTTATCAACTTGGCAAAAACATTCGACTCAGTGTCCCACTCAGTCCTACTCAGCAAGCTCCATTCTGTTGGCTTAGCACCACCAGTAGTGAAATGGTTCAGTTCCTACCTCAAGAACAGGAGCCAGTTAGGCCAGGTGGGCTCTGCCCAGTCATCTCCACTTCCAGTCCTTGCTGGTGTGCCCAAAGCGCCATCTTTATTTATTGATTTATTTATTTCTTCATTCGGACATAACCTTTGAGCAAAATGCCCTTTTTCAAAGGTTTCATGTCTTGACAGGAGGACAACACAGAAAGGTAGTTACGGAGTAGTGGTGCACAAGTACAGAGACAAAAAAAACAAGAAATAACAGCAACTGGTCTGACTATTTACAATTGTAAGCTATCTCATATAGAGATACATACTGCAGTTAGTACAGCCCAAGGTACATGGTGAGTGCTGTGGGTTTAAGGAACTAATTTAGCAGGAGGTAAAGCAGCCACAGGAGGCATTGTCATTATTTCATATAAAGTCAGGAGAGGAGAGACTCAAAATAGTCTTTCACACCCTGTATGTTAATGCAGCCAAGAGGAGGCTTTGTCATTAATTCAAGTCAAGGGTGGCGGGGGTGGGCTAATTTTCTGTGCAGGACTGACCTGGTAGGAACATACTAGAGAGCAATGTGAGGGAGGACCGTACACAGAATAAGCTGGGGGGGGGGAGGACAGGTGCTTTGAGTCAATTATATTTGTGAAGGGTCCTAGACCCTGTTTGTTCTCCCTTTTCATCAACGACCTCCCCTCAGCTTGTGCGCATGCTCACATCCACATATTTGATGATGAAACAATCATCTGTACTTGTGGTCCCTCAACCCTCGACGTAAAGGCCCTACTCTAGTGTGATTTTAACAGCATGCTAAACTAGTTCCAGGTTAACAACTTGAGGTGAAATACAAAGAAAACAGTTTCTATAACCTTTGGATCAAGACAAAAACTCTTTATACTCTCTTCTCCCCCAGTCTTCTCCACTCCTGATGGTTCCCCCCTCCCCAGACATTGTCTCTGCCTTCAAGTACCTTATGGTGTAGCTAGACAACAAGCTACACTTTTCAGTCCATATTGATTCCTTCCTTGTACTCAAAACTCTGCCCTAAACTAGAAGTATTGTACTGCAACTAACAAGCATTTGTCAATGCCGAACGTTCGCTTGGAGGTATTTGTAGTGGTGTGTGGCATGTATGGTGCTTTACCCTAATGCCCTGTGCGATTGCTGGTATTTGCACAATAAATTGTCAGCATGACCTTGTTGTTACCCCCATTGTGTGCTACATAGGCGGAAACACGTTTTGGGCAGGATGTGAAAAATGACAGCTGTACTGCTCATAAGGAAGTGTGGTTAAATGGCAATGTTGAAAATCTGGAGTGGAAATATTGAAAATTTGCAAAGCTAGGAGCGTGCGTGGGAACTGTGCAATGCACGCTCGTAAAAGAGTCATTGTTAGGAATTTTTTCACCAAATTGTAAACATTGGCATTTTAAAACCTCTGCTAATGAACAGTGTCACTGTGATTGTCTTACTGTGTGCCATACATTGATTTTGCACACCGAGTGCGCCATTGTGCACTACATGGGTGGAAACACGTCTTGGGCAGGATGTGAAAAATGACAGCTGTACTGCTCATAAGGAGGTGTGTAAAATGGCAATGTTGAAAATGTGGAGGAAAATATTGAAAATTCACAAACTTATGAGTGCATAGGAACTGCACAATGCACCGAAAAACAGTTATTTTAGGAATGTGTTCACCAAATTTTCAACATAGCCATTTTAAGATCTCTGCTCATGAACAGTGACACTGTGATTTTCTTAATGTGTCCCATACACTGAGTTCACACAGCGACTATGCCATTATGCGCTACATGGGTGGAAACACGTTTGGACAAGATGTGAAAATGACGGCTGCAGTGCTCATAAGGAGGTGTGGTAAAATGGCAATGTTGAAAAATGGAGGAAAATATTGAAAATTCGCAAACTTACGAGCGTGCATAGGAACTGCACAATGAACACTCGTAAAACAGTCATTTCTAGGAATTTTGTCACCAAATTTTCAACACAGCCATTTTAAGACCTCTGCTCATGAACAGTGTCACTGTGATTTTCTTAATGTGTCCCATACATTAAGTTCGCACACGGACTGCGCCATTGTGTGCTACATGGGCGGAAACACGTTTTGGGCAGGATGTGAAAAATGACAGCTGTACTGCTCATGAGGAGGTGTGGTAAAATAGCAATGGTGAAAATGTGGAGTGAAAATATTGAAAATTCGCGAACTTACAAGCGTGCGTAGGAACTGCGCAACGCACACTCGTAAAACAGTCATTTTTAGAAATTTTTTCATCAAATTTTCAACACAGCCATTTTAAGACCTCTGCTCATGATCAGTGTCACTGTGATTTTCTTAATGTGTCCCATACATTAATTTCGCACACCGACTGCGCCATTGTGCGCTACATGGGTGGAAACATGTTTTGGGCAGGATGTGAAAAATGACAGCTGTACTGCTCATGAGAGGTGTGGTAAAATGCCAGTGTTGAAAATCTGGGTGAAAATATTGAAATTTGCAAACTTACGGCGTGTGTAGGAACTGCGCAGCGCAGACTCGTAAAACAGTCATTTTTTGGAATTTTTGCGCCAAATTTTCAGCACAGCCATTTTAAGACCTCTGCTCATGATCAGTATCACTGTGGTTTTCTTAATGTGTCCCATACATTGAGTTTGCACACCGACTATGCCATTGCACGCTACATGGGCAGAAACACATTTTGGGCAGGATGTGAAAAATGACAGCTGTACTGGTCATGAGGAGGTGTGGTAAAATGGCAATGTTGAAAATCTGGAGTGCAAATATTGAAAATTTGCAAACGTACGAGCGTGCGTAGGAACTGCGCAATGCACGCTCGTAAAACAGTCATTTTTAGGAATTATTTCAGCAAATTTTCAACATAGCCATTTTAAGACCTCTGCTCATGAACAGTGTCACTGTGATTTTCTTAATGTGTTCCATACATTGAGTTCACACACCGACTGCGCCATTGTGCGCTACACGGGCGGAAACACGTTTTGGGTGAGATGTGAAAAATGACAGCTGTACTGCTCATAAGAAGGTGTGATAAAATGGCAATGTTGAAAATCTGGAGTGAAAATATTAAAAATTCGCAAACTTACGAGCGTGCGTAGGAACTGCTGAATGCACGCTCATAAAACAGTCAATTTTTGGAATTTTTACACCAAATTTTCAACATGGAGTTTTTGGGACCCATTCTCATGAATGATGTCACTGTCATGGTGTTATTCACGCCTGAAGGGTGATTTTGCACAGTGCCTGCGAAATCACCCTTCGGACCCGAGTAACGCCATGACAGTGACATCATTCGTGAGAAGGGTCCCAAAAACCCAATGTTGAAAATTTGGTGCAAAAATTCCAAAAAATGACTGAGATATGCAATAAAGTTGAAACTCCCTATCTAGCCCATTATACAGCTTACCGGCATTTCCTCAGTTCGCGGTCGGCTTTGAAGAGTGCAGAGCGTGTTCCGGTCCACGAAGATAAATCACGCGGAGTCCGGAGGAAGTATGGTGTGGGGGGTGGGGAGGCTGGGTGCACAGTGGGTGGGTGCAGGTTGTGGGAGGGAGTGGGAGGCGTGCGTGGGACCGTTTTTCTTTACAAAAAAAAAAATAGCGGCGATGGGGCGTTTGCCACGCTGGGGTGGGCTCCCAGCATGGCAGAAGATGTGTGGGGGCCGAGGGCTGACGAGATTGGGCACCCCGTCGGCAAAACACAGCAGAGGTTTGCCACGCTGGGTGGGCTCCAGCGTGGCAGCAGGATGGCTTTGGGGCCGTGGAGCCGACAGGGGATTGGGCACCCCGCCGGCAAACAAAGTTTAAGCTTTGGGGGCGGCGGATGCACGGGGAGCGTGACATAGGGAGAAGGCCTGGAGGCGTGCTCCATATGGCAGCAGTGTTCTGCTTTGAAGCAGAGGAACACCGCTGTCATACAGGCTCCTGCACCCATTGGTGCAGGACCGCCACCACCTGCTCAGGGAGCAGTGGCTGGTGGGGAGAGGAGCACACCTCCAAGCAGCCTCTTCAACGCTCTTTGCGATACGCTGCAGTTTTAACGAAAAATGCTTCTATTCCTCCGTGTGTTGCAAGCTGGTCACCAGAACCATCCTCCCTGTACTCAATTATGTGGACATCATCTATGGTGCTGCCTCTGCCTCTTCCCTCTCCAAACTTGACACCCTCCTAAATGCCTTTTGCCACAAACTCTCTATTCTGCACTCACCTCTGCTCCCTCTACTCGTCTCTTTCTATCCCTCCCCTCACCCACTGTCACCAGATTCACTCCTTAGACTTTTTACCAAATTCTGGTTTGGTCTCTGTCCCTCCTATCTTTTCTCCCTCTTATCTCCAGCCAGTCCCTCCCCCTACCTGGTCCACTCCAGAGCATCCCAATTTTTCCCTCTCCTCCACCCACACTCTATGGCAGGACAGTCTGCATTCTGCTTCTGGTCTACCTTCCCTCTGGAACCGACATTCACCTTTCTTCCAGCAAGCCACCTTGCTCCCAGCATTCAATCACCTGTTCAGACATGCTCCTACTGCTCCTTTCCTATGCCCCTAATCTTTCTCCCCTAATTAAACTCTGACTTATCTATGCTCCGCCTTTCTATTCTAAGCTTGTACTAATGGCAACTTACCCAAATGGGGTTGTGTAAATGTACTGCTGAGCCATGACTCTGGCTGTATTGCACTGTTTTATTCTTAAAATAAGCATTTGTATAACTGCCCCATTGAGCTCTGAATCTGACTGTACTGCATTGTGTTTTTATTCCCATTGTCACTTTCTTTTGCATATGTTCTTATAATATCCTGTTTCCCGGATTGCACCAGGAAACAAGCCTTGGCTTAGTGTAAGCCTTTCCCAATTACCGAAGTTTAAATAAATAAAATAAAACAAACATCACAAAAAATAGATTTGAAACATATTAGGCACATGGAAGTTAAGTGACCTTTGCAGGGTCACCCAGTTGGTGGATTCAAACCCCAGCATTCAGGTTCATGGATCTGTGTCCTAACATTTAGGCTACACTGCACACCCAACCCCATAGTAGTAGCTGTTGCATGTTATTTCTGAATTAAATTCACCAAATGGCAGACCAGTTGAAGAAAAAAATTGATTTCAACATACATAGTTTATAAATCGGTAATGAATCTATGTTTCTTTCCTACAAGCAATTTTAAAATTGCTCAGAGAGGAAAAAACACTCTAATTGCCTTTAAAAATGACTCAAGTCACAAACTTGGCATTAGGAGTATTTATTGATCAAGCTCCATAGCTGCAGAATGCAGAGAGTCATGTGTTTTCTAGTGCTACTGTACCTCAGCAAACAGAGTAGCTCACCATGTGCAAAGCTCTTTCAGAGGTCACAGGTCTCATAAAGGTCTAACTGATTACTGCACACTAACGCATTGCTTGGTCAACAGTCTAGCCAGATTGGTAGATGAATATTTGTATAATTCATGTATATGGCTGAGAACATTGGCCTGGAAGTAGCAGACTGTTGTTCGCCACAGTCTGTTTAGTCTCTGCCCCATATTTACTGACATAATCTAATCTATTTTGGCACTATGGTGTTGGATCCCACATAGCTAAGAAACTCAATGCCTGGTATGGCTTTGGTGGCATGGGCCAGGTTTGCAGTGCTAATATACATTGCTCTTCTTCCAGTCTCCCCTTCTCCCTGCCTTTGTGTGACACATCATGATGGAAATGATACAGCTACAGTATCTTAGGCCGCTGTTTAACTTTTTCTGTGGCCTTCTTGTGGGGAGCACTCCTCTTATGCACTACAAGGAGAAATATTTGTTGTCGTCACTGCATTGCCCTATATATTGTAGAATATGTTATTATTAATTCAAATTTAATCTTGCCGTATTCATGCTTCTGTTAAAACTGTGGAATTAAAAATACATCAAATTTTATGAAAGCATTGTTTATTAAATCACATTTAAAACACAGGACTATTCTTGCTTAAATCATTGTTTAAGACACAGCTCTATCCATGCTTAAAGCTGAATTTATTCACCCAATTTAATCTCTTTGCTGTAGTATCTATTTATCAAATGATATGCACTTGCCTCAGTCATACTCTGTTTCCACCTTAATCTCATCACTTAGTGTTGGTGTTTTTTTGACAAGCTCTGGGGTGGTCCTTGCTCCTAGAGCCCCCTGTTTCCATACTAGTAGCGCCTGAAGATAGAGTACATGAGTCATGTGGAGCTGACCAGTCCACACAGACACTGCAATATGTGGAACCCACAGTCCCTACTACAATATGCCGACATGGTAAATCAATTCCTAGCTGAGGAAACCAACTTAATCCGATTCCTAAATGTTATTCGCAAACCAAGGGAATATCAAAATAAATCACATGCATAAACACCAGAGTGCAAGCTGAACAAGGGCTGTGTCTCCAAGTTGAAAATAATTGTCATGCATGCCATGCTCAGCAGGGGGGAGAATACGATGACATCCACATAGGCATATTATTTTATTTTTATTTTAGTTGTTTAACCAGGAGTAGCACACTAAGCTGAAAGTTTTTTTTACAGGTGCGACCTGGGAACACAGGGAAGTTAAGTGACTTGTTCAGGGTCACACAGTATGCAAGTGGAAGCTGTGGGATTCAAACCCAGGTCTGATCTGCTGGATGTCCCCAGATTTGCAGCTCAGAGCCTTAAACCACTGTGCTATACTGCCTCCCCAAATGATTAAAATATTAAAATGACACTACTCCAATAATCATCACCTGACTAACCGATTACTTCCAGGACACACACAACTTCAGTTCTGAAGTAAAAATTGAAAGCAGCTCCAGATAGATCAGATCTTTTATAGTCCCTATAGCACTGGTGGTAGAAAGGCAGGGGGAAAGTCCAATGTCATCTGTAGTCTTTGCAGTGTTACACTGTTTCAGTTGTGAAACAAATGGGGGGGCCATTATAATGATGCCTCAGTGATTTAGGTAACTGAAGAGTCCCCCCAACTGGCTCCTGCAGCAAAGCATGGGGTTGATTACTTAAGTTAATATGGGGAGGGGGACAAAACAATGAGACTGTCATGGAAAACTGCTCCCCACCACCATCCATGATATTTGATTTGCACACCCGTTTGAGAGTTGCTGACATCGCAAAATTTACAAAACGCCTATATTAACAGTTTTACAGTGATTTATTTAAAAGATTTGGCTAGGAGAGTCACACTGAGCTGACAAGTTCATTTCCAGGTACATCCTGGGGAAGGGGAATTAAGGACAAAACACAAGATGTAAGTAACAATAAACAATAAATTAAAATGATATAGATTGTGATATTTTTATATGAAGATATAAATATGGGTGGTGTTTATTATACATCTATTTTTCTATGTCTGTTACGTGTTTTTAGTAATACTTGAATGAGAAACAAATGTATAACAGGATCACCTTGAAAACAGGTCCTTTGGATCTAATGGTGTGATTTGTCATCTACCTGTATAAAAATAGAGATTTTACTGCTGCAATAAGCAAACAGTAATAACAGTAAACAAAACAATATATGCAAAATGCAGTGAGAAAAAGAAATACAGCAGCAAAAAGGGGATATACAATGCATAACAGTATCTTTGTCTACAAGTCAGGGTTCCATGTTAAAATCGTGACCGCATAATAGTGCCTGAAACAATGGCGAATTCAAAATGGCGACTAGCAAGTTATTGACCCAGCATTATAGCGTAGCATATTTCGCTAAAGCATCAAAATAGCACCAACCAATGCATATGATATGGCTCTACTGACTACTGACTGATAGCCCCTCCAGCTAGAGAGAGAGAGAGTCTGGGTTTTCGAATCCACAGCATGAAACGTGTGGTTTGTGAAATACAGAAATATTCAAGTTATGGAGCAGGCAGTCCTTTGGCCCTTTTATTTCACTTTGACTCCCCTGTTTCAAGTTGGAGGTGCTGTGACTGGCGCACTGCAGCGGTTCTCCTGGTTGTTAATTTGGCAGTTATTTTACATGTTATATGGTCAATCTCCCCCCCAAAAAACACGATACTGAGAACACAAAATGAGCTAAGTGAGTGTCCAACTCTATGACTCGAATATGTTTAACCCTTGCTGTGCCACTGACTGCTATATCAGTCCAGAATCCCTATATGTTCTAATTCTGTCAGCAACCTAAGGGTTAATTTCACGAGTTTCCACCACTTCACTGAGGTAGGTTTGGACTTTGGACTAACCTGAAGTCAGAATTATTATAATTTTTTTTAATTATGACATTCTATTGTTCATTTACAGACTTTTCTCTGTCAGCTTCCTTTAGCATATCAAAATGTGTGTGCCATGGTTGCAGATGTGGTTTAAAAACAAAACAGAGCAGTGTCACCGAATTATACCCCTTTTGCCGTTCCCTGCTGGTATTATGCCACAGTATTAAAGAACAGCTACGGTTACTAAAGTTCCTTAGAGATGTTTTTATCTGTTTATAATTTGGTGCCAGGAGAAGCACAGTGAGCTGAGGTTTGTTTTCAGATGTGACTTTACATACAGGGGCATAGGATAAGTATACAATACAGCAAAATTACCACCACCACCACCAAGACAAATGCTCCCCAATCCATTGTCCAGGAAGTCCCTGCACTCTCTTCACCTCACTCAGATCATACACCAAAACAAAACCCCACCCATACCCACCGTGTTACACCCATGTCATTAGCCTCCATCCTACCCCATGGCCACCATAGTATATCATTTTTTCTGGTCCCACAGCAGGCAACTGTCTGAGCCTTCCCTTCACTTCTGTCTGTTGCCATCTTCTGTTTCACTGTGTCCACCACTGCTGCAGATCATAATCCTAAAAAATTTCCTAAAAATTTTAAATCTGAAAATGTGTGTGCAGAGATGTAGGTTTTTATGGCCAAAAAAGGTTGTATTTAATTTCCTCCTAAACATATTTTGGGGCCAAATTCAATCATCAAAATAGTGTGGTTGTAAAGGGATGACAGTAACTACCCTAATCCTCAAACTTCAAAGTAAGAAAGTTATGGCTGATTGATAAAAAAACCTAAATTCCAAAAAACATGTACTGTTAATGTACTGGGCTTAGTGTTGTTTTCCCACTGTTTTTGTCTATTACCCATAACTTTTCCATTGTTTCACATTTCACATCTTAAGCCCAAATTTGTGGGGTTGGCTACTTACCCCCCTAACAACCACGTAAGTGGAAACTTTCTCTCCCTCCCTATGAGTCTTTCATTTTGTGTATGGCTCACAGGGCCCTGCAGAAAACATGCTTCAGATCCAGCGCTATTCTGTACTTGAACTGGGGTATAAGGTGCTGACTGGGGAGGGAGGTGGTGCTGAGTGGGGCAGCCAGCCCATAATGAAACAATGTAGCAGAGACTCAGCACTCCTGGGCAAAGAAGACAAATTCCTGATGACAAGTGCAAAAGTGATTTATTATGGCATAACATCCGAACAAACACCCTACAGCTCCAGCGCTTAAATCCAAAACAGGGTCTTTGTCAGGGAGGGGGTCTGGAGAACAACAGACATGCTCCATATTTAAGTAAGCGCATTTAAAGTGACACACATCAATAAAATTGCAGTATAAAAATACAAACAAAATATCGAGGCCCAAAGTTTTAAATTAGTACAGACAGAAGATAGAGGACAGCATATAACATAAAATTCTATAATACTGGCATAAAATAAACAAGTGTACCTAAATATTCAGTGACTTGCCAGGTCAAAAAGGCTAGACAGTGAATTATATCAGATCTAGGAAAAAAAGTTTGAAAACCACAAAACATAGTGACAACAATAAGGGATATGCTGAACGAAGAAAGAGTAGACAGGAAAGAAACATGTCCAAGTATAGGAAAAGAATTGGAGAATTATACATTGGGATAAGAAAAATTGTTGTTGTCACTATGTTTTGTAGCTTCCAAAATTTTCCTTTCTAGATCCAATACAATTGACACACTCTCTCTAACACGCCTTTTTGACCTGAGAATTCACCGAATGTTTAGATACACTTGTTTCTTTTATGCCAGTACTATAGAATGTTATGCTATATGAAGTCCTCTAGCTTTGGTTTGTACTGATTTAAAACACTGGACCTTGATATTTTGTTTGTATTTTTATACTGCAATTTTATTGATGCATGTCACTTTAAATGCACTTACTTAAATACGCGATATGTCTGTTGTTCTCCAGACCCGCTCACTGATGAAGACCCCGTTTTGGGTTGAAACACTGGGGCTATACAGTGTTTGTCCTGGCGTGATGCTGCAATAAATCACTTTTGCACTTGCCATCAGGAATTTGTCTTTTTTGCCCACAAATGCCGAGTCTGTGCTATGCTGTTCTCTACTTGCCTGCTGCTTCCCATGGGGCCCACTGGGACCCTACACAAAGCAAGACATAGGTCCTGTGTTGTGCTTCAGTGGTCAGCCCTGTGTGAAGCAAGCTACAGTTCTGGCCCTGTGCAGAATGGGTCTGCATTTTCATGCAAGGCCCACAGGGGTTCTGTGTACTTGAAGGGTCAACTCTGTGTGATGCAAGCTGCAGGTCTGGCCCTGTGCAGAATGGGTCTGCTGCTTCATGTAGGGCTCACAGGGTCCTGTGCAAAACAAGAAACAGATCTATGCCTCTACCCACTGGGTCAGCTGTGCAAAGCAAGCGACAGGTCTGGTGTTGTGCCCACTGGATCTGATGCAGTATCTGTTGTTATATATCTTTTTCGAAAAGTAAGGAACTAAATTGTAAAAAACTATGGTAAAGCATCTATTAGAGCTGAAACACAAAACATAAAAAGTAGGTGAATCTGTAACATGCTGTTCCTCTGGGTTTGGATGATCATGCGATGCAGTGTAGGCATTACTCTGACTTTGGCACTGTCTTGTCAGGCAAAATAGAAGACTGACACAGCAATTCTTGGATAGAGGCTGCCAATGTTGGAGTATACCATTTACAAAGCAATTTATTGCCTTACTTTTTGAAAAAGATATATAACGACTGAGGCCTTTAACTTTCTTTACGCATAGCCTTGTGTAAACCAGCAGATTATTCAGGAAGAGGGTTGGATATTTAGCTTGCTATTAGCGTCCATAAATCAGTTGCACCATCAAAGCATGGCACCAGATTTGTGGGATCAGTGACCTTACGCAAAGCAGCAGACCCATAGGAAATGACAGTGTCCCTGTAGTCAGCAGACCTTACGCAAAGCACAAAACCCATCAAGCACTTCTGAAAGTTGCCATTTTGGGAGGTTATAAGGAGAAGAGGTCTGGTAAGTATCCCATCCCCAAAACTGGGGCTTATATGGAAAAAGATAAAATAATGGATGACAGGAGAAAAAAAGCAGTAAAAATACACCCTTGTGTCCCAGCTCATGCCCAGTGCATATTTTTGGGGACTACATTTTATTTTTTTAATTCTCTTGTGGCCGCAGATGCTTCCCATAGCCTTGCAGCCTACCTATGGGGATCGGCTGCAAATCCATCTCTGCCGGGACTGCTGGCACACAGTAACCCTGCGGCTCCCCCGTAGCGGGTGGCAGGAAAGCCCCTAACTCCCACCCCAACTGATACAGTTCCGGGTGCTACTGTTCGGTGAACTCGCGGACGGCCATCAAGCACGGCCTGGTGCCACCCATTTTCCCTGTACTATTTCCCCGAGTCGGCAGCGTGCCATGATGCCAGCAGGCGCGCACACGCGTCCACACACATCTTGCCCAGGCATCTGCCCCCGACTCTACCCCTTTGTACGGCGTGCGTCCCCAACCCCCAGCCTCCACCAGGGGTAGTCGGACGCTGACCATTGTGAACCCCCCACCCCGGAGAGGGAGAGCAGTCCATTGGATGCTCAGTCCCTCTCCTTCCCTGTCAGCCCCCGTCGACCCGTGCTCGCCCCTGAATCTGGCTATGCTGGCGTATGCCGAGGTGTAGCATCCAGAGCTTCAACCCTCCGCACCACTAGGCCAGCCGACTACATTTTTTTTTGATTGGGGGGGGTACCATCACCAATAACTTCTGAGTGTGTTTTTTTTTTTGTTTGAGAGTCAGGGTGCTTACTACTCTTGCCCCACCCCCCATTTGAAACCCCACAATTTTGGGGTGAGAATGCAGCCCCAAAATATGTTTTGAGGGACACAACATCCAACCCTTTATTGGCAAGAAAAAAGCTAAGACTCTGTGCATGCACAATAGTTTTTTGTTGCCATTTGTTTAGGTTTAGGTTTGTGAATGGTTGAGGTGAATAGAGTCAGAAGATGGCTACTGGCATCATTGCAGAGAAGGCTGTGCCATTCACCCATCATGGGACCATTGACGGATTGTCTAGTGCACTTACCCGGTCAACAAAAACTAAATAAAATAAATAAATAAATAAATAAATAATCACGTATATACCAGGGTGACTGTGGAGGGTAAGGAGACTGACATGGGTACAGGAGGGTGGGTAAGGGTGGGGGATTGTTTGATTGTATTAGTTGCGTGGTTGAAAGAGGTTGGGAAGAAATTCCTGGGGGAATTTATGGGGGTAATGGTGTTTGTGCTGGTGGTAGGCTATGGGGGGTACTGACGATTGTGTGGGACACCCAGCCACCAGTAACTGTAGTGCTTGTGTGGTACTGGTAGTGGGGTTGGGCACCCAGTCTTCCAGTAATTATAGTGATTGGGGTGGAGGTATGGCAGTCGGGTTGAGCTCCTGACCTCCAGTATCAGTTATGTTGGGGTGCAGCAGCAGAAGGTTTGGGGAACTGAGGGTTTTCTTCTTTCATTTGTAACTGAGTTGGAAGTCAGTGACAAATGAAAAAAATATTGTTTCCAGCTATTTTTTTTCGTTTGTGCATGCATGCACCCCACAGTCTCAAAATAGTGTAACTTTTTAATTTTTCCCTGTTCTGATTGCAAAACAAATGAAAGGCCCCATCCTGGGCTAATATCTGATGAACCTGAACATTTCAGTCTTTAAACAGTGTATTTATGTTTCTTATCTGTGTACAAAAAAGTGTCAAAATATTGTGGGTATTTTACAAATCTCTGCTTTCAAAATGGCAGAACCTATTGTTTTAAGTTTTGTCATACACAATAGCCCTTAGGACTAAGAGGGTGCATGCCTATTTTCTAAACTCTTGGTCCTAGGATAGCCAAGGTATAAGTTGCCAAAAATAGGGGTTTTGACTCAAACACCAACTGAACTCTAATGTACTGGCATGCAGTAGTATATAGTAAGTATCTATATATGTGAAATTTATCAGCAGCTGGTGACACCTGTACAAACAATAGTTTGCAGTGCTAGCAAGAAAATCTACAGTAGCTGCAACAACTGGACAGCCTATGGGAGAATGGGTTATTGCAGACGGAAGGAGAGAAACTCCCTTTTTTAAATTTAGCTAAAAAAATTGTGCAGTTGTAGTAAATGTAGCACTAAGTTTGCCCTTTACTGATGTTTGTTGATGCAAAATATGCCAGAAGTGCTAAGCCGGGAAATATCTCTGATTCAGCCTTTACTGACTACTGTTATTTTCCTTAGTGGTATGCCCTGCTGCCAGCAGGTGGCAGAATAACTCTAACAAATAGATTACAGTCCCGGATAAACCTCCAAGGTTAGAAACTCAAGCTAAATGTTTCCCAATTAAAATTTCCACCTTAAACAAAGGAATGTCTCTTTGTTGTTCTTTTGACACACTGATTGTATTCAAATTGTTGGTGTATATATTAGATGCAGGAGAAAATGAAAAATACACTGCAGGTGGTATCTTTTATTGATCTAACAAAACTGGGGGAACTAGCTTTTGAGAGTAAGTTATACTCTCTTCATTAGGTCAGTGGTCAGTGATGACAAGAGAATAATTCTCAAGTGAAACTCTAAAGAATGTTGTGAGTCCAACAAAAGGCATAATCTGCAGCATATTTTTTTCTTGCATCTTCGACTCTGCCAATACAGCTCTCATATTTCACTGTAGTCTACTGTATGCTTTATTACCAAAAGTGTGTTTCACTTATCTTTTGCTTGGCATCTTCACCTGCTTCTGTGTTGGGTTGCCTATCCCAAATAAACACAGAAGGTGCCACTAGTGGTGGTGGTGTTGCAGGTATTTGTTTCCTCGCCATTAGTAACTGACAGAATTCACTGTGCTTTTGGTACTCACAGTTACCTGCCCCCTGTTTTTTTATTATTATTTTTTTCTTCTCAGTGAGCAACCATTCAGTATGAAATGACCCTTGAAAGAAAGCTAGGTTCCATATAGTCAGAGGGCAATATAATATGTGTTGATAGCAAATGTCAAGGCTTGTGAATATCCCAGCTACCACTGCAGTGTCATGTTTCAACCTGCTCTTTGTCACTTTAAAGTGTAACAGTCAGCACATAGCACCCCACACTCAAGTGGGAGCTCAGTCACAGTGTGCACTTTGTGGGCAGACACATTTTGGTTTAGTTATTGTTTCCAGTGCCGGCCCTAACCATTTTGGGCCCCTGTGCAGCTCCCTGTCAGGCCGTACCACTCCATTCCCTATGCCCCCCCCCCCACCAAATACAACATTTATACCTAACTAACCCTCCTGTCCTATATTAATAAAGCAGTACTAGGTCTACTAGTTTAACCAGCATCTCTTAATTAGCGCCTTTGACGGCATTGAATTATTTGACTTCACCATTGGAAATGAATCTGACTGAGCCTGGAGCAAGAACTTATGTAAGTACAGTAGTAGTACCGTTTTTAATTTCTGTAAGAACAGGGACATCATCACCGGACACTCACACCTCTGATAATCCGATTTGCAAACAAGTTAAACAACTTAACTTTTCTGGAGGTGTGAGTGAGAGAGAATAGAGAGGATTATCATGGGACACCAGTAAGGTTGCCACCTGTCAGGATTTTTACCTGGTGATCAGGTTTTCAGGGTCTCTATCAGGAAATCCGGTTTTGCTCTGTGCTGGTCAGGTTTCTGAGTCATTTTGAGAGCTCACATCCTTTTGAAACAAATTTTGTCGTATCATTCATTGTTTCAGCTGCATGTCCAGGTTACCAACAAGTTCTCTTGTCAAGATAGCCCTTTATTTATGAAAGCAGTCAACCTGGGAGGTGTAAAGTATGGCCATTAACACCATTAGCACTTGTTAATCTTTTTCACTGCATCTTAAAGTGGCATTGCAGCAAAGCTGCCTCCCACCTTTTGTAACAGTTACAGAGCCAGTTGTCTTCCACTTTCATTTGCTGGTAAACATTTTCATCTCTGTGGGCCCCCAAGGTGCAGGGGCACAGCTTGCACCTAGCTAAGGTCAGCCCTGTTGTTTACTGTAGTACAGTAGATTATATCAGACTAATTTTGCTTAGCTGTAGGCTGACATCTTCTTTTACTACAAATCCCAGAATCCTCTGCAGCTGGCATCAGAGCAGTAGTCAGCACTGGGAGAATCAGTAACCTGCAGTGCATGTTAGAGCTTTTATAATTGCTGATCATATGTTTTTCCAGGACTGCTTTTCTCCAGGGGCTAAGTGCCGTCCTCTGTGACTGTACAGAATCCCATAGAGGTCCGTGGGACCAACAAACAAAACATTGGAGCTCATATAAACTCTAACATGCACTGCAGGCTATTGAATTTTCTCAGTGCTGCCTACTGCTCTGATGTCATCTGAAGGGGATTCTGGGAGTTGTAGTAACAGAAGATGTCAGCCTACAACTAAGCAGAATTGTTTCGATACAATCTACTATACTATAATGAATAGTAAGTAAACCAAAATGTTTTTTGCACACAAAGTGCACATTGGGACCGGCCCCACATCTGAGTTTGGGGTCCTTGGTGATGACTGTTCCCCTTTAATTGGGTTTCGGACTTGCTCCTAACACCAGCTTCTACTTATTGTTAGTTGCATGTTTACCATATTGAATTGTATACTTTTTTCACCATATTTTGCACCATTTCATTACTGCAATGTATGCTTTCTTATTGTATTCCCTTTCACCTGGGTCACACCTGCAAACAAGCCATGATTCAGTGTGCCTTTCCCAGTTACCAATTTTCAAATCAATCAATCAGTGTTACCGAAGTCTGTGCCATATTCATGGGAACACAATGGAAAATCAGGAGCATATATGTGACATGCTTTCTGTAAAGGATTCTTGTTCATAATGTTATTCAGAAGCACCCCACTGTGAGAAGTAACTCCACTGTAACACTGTTAAGGCCCTCTTCAGCCAGTGTCTCCTTGTTTTTGACTCGGCAACAAGCTGAAACAGCTTAGTGAATTTTATCGTCTCCTTTCACTCAGTAGCTTTTGTACTTCAATGAGGTTCATCCACAAACTCCTCTTTCCAGAGTACAAGTATCCCTGCCTAGCTCAGCCACTCAGGTTCATGAATCATTTGGTGTGTACTCTTCTCTACCTTTCCGGTGCAGATGAGAACTGTGCAGCAGTTATTCCTGTTGTTCCAGCTCAACTAACCACTCTGCCAGCCTGAAAACTGCTGATCCCATATTGACTGTCAAACTCTCGCCATAAGGCTGTTTCTAAAGCCCATGTGCCAGACCTGGCCAGCTGAACTCGAACTTATCAGAATTGCAGTCTAAATTAAGAAGCAACAGCTCCTTAAAGGAGCACCTGACTTCTATTCTTATCATTGTTTATAACGCTGTATTTACTAATCTTTCCTTTTTTTTAAATGATACTTTTTGACCCCTTCTGCTCTCAGCTTGCACCAGACCCTTCCTCAGGCTCCATGGAGCCACAGACCCATCACCCCATCTTCTTCCAGGGCTTGCCTTGCTGTTTGCTGTGCACCCACTGTATCTTTTTTCTGTGGTGGAGGTCTTCAGGCTGGCCCAGGTCCCTCAGAAAGACTACTTCTTATGTGCAGGGAGCCACCCTTGGTCGGTGGGTACAGAGTCTGTGAGCTCTGTGATGGTTGTCATTACTGTGATGGCTGAGGGTTAATTTCTTTTTGTAGCACCACCCTTCTCCCTCAGGACATGCATGCCAGAGGTGGCAGGACACAGTCCAGCAAATGGCATCCCTTCCTGCCCCTGCATGCACTCCAGTCTGCACTGCTGCTCGTGGTCACCCAGGTGGCAGTCACACGGCAGTAGTGGGTCCCCCTCCTGCCCAGGGAAGGAAAGGGTTCTTTGGATTGCTCACTTCTCCCCTCTGTGGTTGGCCCTTTGGTGACTCAGGCTCATTCCCAAAACCAGGTCCCCAGTATTTTTTTTTATTTTATTTTTTTAGGGATTCGGATCATACCTTTGAGTTCAGAGCTCTTTTACAAAGGTTCCACTTCAAACAGTGACAATGACAGCAATAACAAACAGTTTACATACAATACTCGAATAGTAGGTGGCTAGTATACAGTAAGGTCTCATAGTACCAATGGTGATAGTATAGCTTCAAGAGCATTCAACTAGGGTAAAGGACAGTGTTTATATGTAGTGAAGGAGATAAAGAGGTGTGACATCTAGTGTGAGAGTCCAAGGAGAAGTCAAGGTGAGGGGGAAGGGAGACTAGAGGGGGAGAGTGGGCGGCCAAAAGAAGTGGCCTTGTCTAGGAGGTAGGGAGGTAGTGGTAGTAGGTTGGTTTTAAGGTTGATCCAGTGGGAGAAAAGGCACAGGGGGGAGAGAAATACAGAGGGATAGGGCAAGATGGAAGAGTGGGGGTTAAAGGAAGGGGAAGGAGAATGTGGATGAGTGGGCATTATGGGTGTTAGAGTCCTAGTGGCAGTCACAAACTGTCCTAGTAAGAAGGTGTTGCCTTAGGCCATTTTTGAATTGCGAGATGCATTGGGAGTTTAGAATGTGCACTGGGATTTCATTGAGCCATTGGGGGGCCCTAAAGCTGAAAGCATGCTGTCCCTGCACAGTTCGATGGAAAGGTGTTGATAGGGCCCCCCCATCCTGCCTCTGGTGGTATAGCTTGTAGCACTTGGTGTTAGGATGCTAGAAATGCATGGAGCGGTTTTACCCATTAGTGCCTTTTTTCCAAGGAGACATGTTTGGAATATAATCCTGTTCTTTAGTGGCAGCCAGTTGGTCTCCTTGTATAAGGAGCAGGTGTGAGTATTTCGATCTGCAGCTGTTGTGAGCCTACATGCCTTGTTGAGGGCAATGTGAATCCTTTTTAGTGCATTGTCTGTTGCTGCGCCATAGACCACCAATCCATAGTCGATGGAAGAAAGGGTGGAGCTGGAGACTGAGAGACGAAGGGCCTCTGGAGTGAGATACTTTTTATGCCTAAATAGTACACCCAGCTTGGTGTTCACTGCCTTTACCACTGTGTTGATGTGTTGGGTGAAGGTGAGGCAGTCATCAACGGTGACCCCGCAGGTACTTGAAGGTCTGAACTTGTTCCAGCAGCTCACTGACTTTATTGGAGATGGTGAGGGGAGGAAGCTTCTTTTTGTGCTGTGGGCTGGCTGTGAGCATCACCTTGGTTTTTTTGTAGTTTAATAGAAGTTTATGGCTACAGAACAAGTCTTCCAGCTTGTAGAAGGATGCCTGCAGCTCAGAGTGGAGGGCAACTATTGATGAACTGCTGGTGAGAAGCACAGCGTCATCTGCGTAAAGTATCAGTTTAGTGTCACAGGCTTCAGGAAGATTATTTAGGAAGAGGCTGAATAGTAAGGGCTCCAGTATTGACCCCTGTGGGATCTCTAAAGATACCTCGTTGGAGCTAGATACTGTGTGCCCAATTTTTACACGTTGGCTTCTGTGTGTTAGGTAGTCCTTGAACCAGCAGACAGCATTGGTTGCAACCCCCAGGTTCTGTAGTTGAGTCAGGAGGAGAGAGTGATTGACAGTGTCGAAGGCTTTGGTGAGGTCTATGAAGACTGACCTCACCAGCTTTCATTTGTCTAGTGCCTTGTGCAAGTAGTCAGTGTAGTCCAGCAAAGCTGTGGAGGTACTATGATTCTGCCTGAAGCCATGTTGGTTGGGACATAACAGGTTGTATTTGTTGAGGTAATCTGTGAGCTGGGCGGCCACAATCTTTTCCAGGGCTTTAGATAAGGGAGAGAGGATGGATATCGGCCTTTAATTGGCGGTGCATGTCATATCACTGTTCTTGTGCACCGGCATCATGAGAACCTGTTTCCAGATCCGGGGGAATTGTGCAAGAACCAGCGATTTGTTAAATAATTTTGTAACTGGCACGATGATGACATCCAGTGTTAGGGATAGGAGTTTCATATCGATTCCATCACTCCCCATTCTGGTCTTGCCTAGTATTTTTTTTAAGTATTTGTAAGCCTCCTTCACTGACACTTTTTTGAAGTAGAAGACAGGGATTGAGCCCCCTTGAGGCATGCAGTTGGTTTGTTCCCCAGCAGAGTGCAGGTAGTCAGGGGTTAGCACTCCAGTCAGGTCAGTAAACACTGTGTTGAGAGAATCCGTGATGTGCTGAGGGTCAGTAATCGTGACGTTGTTAATGTTGAGCGAGTAGGGGATCTTCTTATCCTTCCCAAGAAGGTTTTTGATGTTCTCCCAAAAACTCTTCCCATTGCCCCAAGTTTTTTTAAGCTGCTCCTTGTGGAAGTTGGCTTTGCTTGGTGGATAAGGTTGGTGCAGTGGTTTCCTGCAGCTCTATAGCATTGGAAGATGTGTTTGCTGTGAGAGGACCTGGCTTTTTCCCAGAGGTTGTCCCTTTCCTTCATCTGGGCGAGGAAATCCCCTGTGATCCAACCATTAACTTGACCCCGAATTTTTCTTTTCCTCAGTGGTGCAAAGATATCGTAAATCTTGTTGAAGCCCTCTATAAAGAAACTTGGGGCCTGGTCAATATTAGATGCATGATCGATGGGGGGCCAGTCATACTGGGAGAGGGCAGAGAAGAGGGCCCCCGAGCTTGCCCTTCCCCAAGACCCTACTATTAATTATGATAGGCGAGGGCTTGCTCAATTTGTTCGACCATGTGAAAGTGACTTGGGAGTGATCACTTACGGTGTCAGGCAGGACCTTAAGTTCAGAGATCTGAGAAGGTTAACTCGAGAGGAGCCAATCGAGGAGTATCATGAGTGATAGCACTAAAGCTGCACTGAAGGGCTGGCTCACCTTTTCTTTTTTATTCCCTCCAGGTTCTGGATGATTACAGAAACTGTTGAGGTGTTTTAGGGGTTTTCAAATTGCATAGCCCTTTTTCTCTTCATTACTTAATTTGTTCTATTCCCTACTAATAACTGGGCTCAGTGTTGAATCTTGGGAGGAGGGTTGAAGAGCAGTCTGGAGGGAACCTGTGACTGGTGGTTCTCTTACCTTCAGTACTTACATAGATATATGTTTGGAATCCCCCCCCCCCCGGCAAATGGATTGCACTTTCTCTAGATGGAAAAGAATGGGACTTGTCCATACATGTGATATGTCCAACTTGCTTAAGAGGGAGATTTGGGTCAAATTAGTAGGGAGATTGGCCTACTGGTAGGGAGATGCCGTAACATCATGAGTTTGTCCTTAAATGGCGTCAAAAAATAAGAATAAAAGCACTTAATATATTTCATTTTGTCAAGAGTAAGCACTAAAAAGAATCAACAACTAGTTGTACAATGTTATCACTTATACTGTTCATCACTAATTTACTTTTTATGTGTTTTTATCTGCCAAAAACAAACATGAATGGGTATTTTGGACATAATTTTACTTAAGCAGGAGATTTTGTTTCCCAGGAGGAAGAGAGGGAGTTCAGTCGAAAAAACAGGAGTCTCCTGCGCAAAGAGGGAGACATCACATGTATGCTTGTCCGATTCTTACAGTTCATACCGGATGAGTTACCAAAAACGTTCCCACAACTGGAAAGAGAGTTCACATTACGAAGGGCTGATCTCTTTTAGTACTTTCAGGTAATCTCATTCCTTAGGATTTGAGCTCTAATGTCATACAGACAGATCCACACCCAATATGCATGACCTTTGAACAAGCAGCAGATGAACATCTGCAGAAAAAATACATTTCCCTGCTTGTCCAAACTTTCATTCACACTAGGGAACTGCAGCCACCTGCTCTTCAATTGGCCTGGCAGAGGGAGTCAGTGTTGAGTTTCTGCTGTCTGGACTGGAAATATATTTGGGAAGGGTTTTTTTGCACTTCAGCCTCCAGTAACTGGGGGGAGTTCAGATGAAAGACTGTGAGTCATTTCATCCTCATCCCTTCCAGACAAAACATTACACAAGGGGAAACTCTGACCAGTGTTGGAGGGTGTGTGGTGAGGACAGGACTCCTTATCACATCTTTTGGGACGGCCCTCTGCTACAGCCCTTTTGGGCTGAGATAGGACAGAAACATAGACCAATGGCAGGTATATCTGGCACCTCAAGTTTGAACATTTGATCCTTTGGAAGCTCCCCAAGAGGAAGAGAACAAATTCTCAAATGTCTTTTCTGGGTATCCTACTGGCAGCAGCGGGTAAGGCAATTACAAAAAGATGGCTACTTCTACCCCCGGCCCCAACATTAAGTGACTGGATTTCAATAATTAAAAAAATACACCAAATGGAAAATGTTACTGTTGATCTCTGTTTACAAATGGATAAAATGATGGGACTCTGGTTGCCATATATGGGTCTCAAAGAAAAACTTGTGGGTAGATCGGTCTTGTCCCAGCAGGCAGGAGGGTATTGACTTGCTCTGGGCCGCCTTCCAGATACAAAAAAATGGTTCAGTATGTGTAATAAGATATAAAGTCTCACTCATTCAAACATACTCATTTAAGCTGTATGTTCTATATTGTCTTTTTATCATTGTTATTGTTATAAGGCGGCTAGGACATTAACCTGGGTGAAGATAAAAATCCAGGGCATACAACAGGAATAGAAATAACTACTATTGCGTGTTACAGCAGACAGAGAAAACTATGGTATTGCTCAGTTTCAAAGAAGACTCAAGAAACACAAAAGTTTTGTTTTTATATCTAGTCTTTAGTTAATTTAAAGACTGTGTAAAGGACTCACTCTGGAACAAAGTTATGCCTTCACAATGGAAGTCTAACACTTTGTAAATGAATTAAATAATGGAAACCCACTGTAAGATTCATGTTACTATATAAAATGCAGGATTATTGTATTAATTCTCTTTTTCTGCTCCTTCTATGGTCTCTATATGACTATTGCAATAAAGAAGATTAAAAATATATATTGGTAGAAGGGTTGCATGTGGCTGAACAACGTCATACACATTAAATAATCTCAAGCTCATGTATCTATTTACAGCGCAGTATGGTTGGTCCAAATGGCAGTCACCCCATTTTCCTAGATCCCCTGCCCCGGAGACCTGATATAATCCTTCTTGAGTAATGCCATCGGTGACAGATTCTAATGTTTTACAATGGCCCTCATTACTAGGCATTAGCATGCAAGTCGGAAATGAGGCGTACTTAACTCCCTGTGCTCCCCATCTTCTGAGCTACAGAGGAGCAGGAATGCATTTCTCCTAATGTTAACTTGTTCCCCTCACCCAGCCTAGAGGGGCTGATGGAAACTTGCAGACTCAACCCTTGCTCTACAGGGATCAAGGGACAGTATATGATGGCTGCAGGGAAAAACAAGTCTTCTGCTGTCTGTCCTGTCAGACTCATTCCCAAGTTTAAATTCATAGGTTTGTGGAATAGACATGATGAGGCTACATAAAGTGTCTGCTTCCCTTGCTTAATTTCTAGTGTGAGTTACTTAAGGGTCATAGGGGCTCATAGATAAACACACTACTAGAAATCAGAAGAGTGTGGAGGAAGATAACTGCAGAGAGACAGTAGCTTTGCACTGGGGAAGGAGAGGAATACTGTGGACATGATTACTATGTTTAGCTCCTGCTGAGTACAACGTTTTGTTACTGTTCAGTGGGGGCACTAAATCCTGCCCAGTATTGTAAGGTGTAGGATCCACTGAGATATGGAATTCATTTTATTACTGCATGGTGTGGGGAAAGTCCTAGGTTGGTAGGGAAGATAGCAAACTCCATGTTTCTCCAGATAGAGTTTGCCCATGAGTATTTTTGTCATGCCTGACCTTAGAGCAATTAGTTGGAATGTACGTGGTCTCAGTTCATCCATCAAATGGAAGAACATCTTCACACACTTAAAGCAATAAAATGAATACATAGCCCTTGTAAAGAGACTCATCTAACAGGCTTTAAGGCACCTCAGCTTCAAAGACAGTGGGTTGGAGTACAAATCTACAGTGCTGCCAAGTCAAGGGGGTGGGGTTCTATACTGCTGCTCAAGGCCTTAAAAGAAAACTGTGTTTGCAGGGCTCGTGCCCAGCAACCTTACCATCAGTTTAGATTTAGTAGAAAAATGGCTTTTTCTGCTGGCAAAGTGTTAATTTACTTTTTAAAACCACTACTCTGAAACACGTACGGTGATGAGTTTTAGGTGGCTCCATTTCATTGTAAAGTTGAAGCACTGCACCATGCACTTACATTGACATGCACAGTGCAGCACCGCACCTTTACAGTAAATGGAGCTGCCTAAGCATCCGCCATACTTCCAGGTAGTGGACTTTTAAAAAGTAAATTAAACCACTTTGCCATGGCAGAAAAAGCCACTTTTTCTATTAAACCTAAACCAGAGAGTAAGATTTGCAGAGGCGGGAGCACCTGCAAACCACAGTTTTCCTTTAAATGGACAGTGCAGCATATGGCTAGTGACAAGGAAGGCAGTTGGGTGCTGGTGGAACTCTCCACCTCAGAGGATCCAGTGATGGTAGCCAATCTTTATGGACCTAATGCAGATGATACAGATTTTGTTCATAGCTTTAGCTCCCCTTCCCCATGTTAATAGGGGGTGACTTTAATGTCACCATGGAGGGCCAGATAAACTGGAGTTCAGTGGCACAACAACTACATTTAAATGACCCATGTTGCACTGGGGGAACTACTCAAGGGACACCGGCTAGTGAATGTGTGGCATCTACAACATCTGAGAGTTAGGGATTACACCTGCTTCTTGGCATTCCCTTCCAGCCCTTGTCATATTGACATGTGGCTGTCTCCACCCCTCCCCAGATTACTCACAACACTGTGGACTTGATGATACACTTCATAGTAATATCAGATCATACACTCTTTTCACTCTCCCTGGTGTGGAGCCCAGTCAGCCCATGGACAAAATCCTGGAAGCTGGATCCCTTACTCCTACATGACCATACCTTTCAATCATGGGCAAAGGAGGAGACACAGCCCTTCTGGAAATTGATTGACACAGGGAAGGTGACCAAAACTACACTTTGTGAGTTGTACAAAACCACCATGGGGGGAAAATCATTACTTTTGCAGCACACAGGAAGAGGGAAAGGGAGGCAGAGATCGATGTCCTGGAGAATGAGTTGAAATTTGAGCAGAACAACAAACAACCCCCCACTCCCCCACCCCCCAGAAGTATAAACAACAACCCCCCACCCCCAAGATCTAGCATCTAAAATTTCTACTACCAGGATTCAAATTAACAAACTGCTCACAAGAAAAGCTGGATTGACCTTATTTCACCACAGTCATGCCTACTGGGGGTGGAGTGGGGGAGACAACAAAGCTACTGTAGTAAACTTCCGACAGCATGGGGCTCATTCAAACTGGTGTAAAACAAATCAATCAGATCATGCCAGCTTTTTACCAGAAAATGTATGCATCCCACATCTCCCCAAATCAGAAGACATAGAAAAATTCCACTCCCACCCTATCCCTAAAATCACTCTGACTGAAGCAAATGTTTTGAATTCTTCTGTATTGCTACAGGAGGTGAATACAGCCATTAAGTCACTTAATACTGGGGAAGCCTTGGGAGATGGTGGCTTCCCAGTGGTGTATTATCAGATGTTGTGTGAGGAGGTCAGCCCCACTATTCTGTCCATGTACTAGACAGCCTTAAAGATGGGTCCCTGCCCTCTACCCTGAGGGAGGTGATGATAATGGTTCTCCCCAAGAAGGGTAAAGTCGTAACCCTTTCCAACAACTACAGACACATCTCCCCTCCTAAATGTCTATGCCAAGATTCTGTCAAAAATACTGGCAGTGTGCCTAGAACTGGCGAGGAAGGGACTCATTCATCCAGCACTAGCTAGGTTCATCATAGAAACATAGACTTTGATGGCAGATAAGGACTGCTTGGCCCACCTAGTCTTCCCATTTCCCTACCTATTGGATAAGCTTCAGATCCAAGTTAACCAACAGCCTACTTCTTCTTACCCCCCCACCAGAATTGCCTTATGTCTGTCCCATGCATTCTTGAATTCTCCAACTATTTTTAACCCCACAACCTCCTCAGGAAGGCCATTCCATGCATCCACCACCCACTTTGTGAAAAAATACTTCCTCACATTTCTCCTGAGCTGTCCGCCCTCTGTCTTCAAACTGTGTCCCCTTGTTTTTGCACATTTTTTGTTCTGAAAGATGCTACTCTCTTGGACTTTGTTGATTCCCTTGAGGTACTTGAAAGTTTCTATCATGTCCCTCCTCTCCCCTCCTTTCCTCAAGGGTATACATATTAAGCTCCTTTAGTCTCTCTTTTCATGGCTTCCGTTGTAGATCCTGCACCATTTTGGTTGCCCTCCTCTGGACTACCTCCATGCTGCCTATGTCCTTGAGGAGATGGGTTCTCCAGAACTGCATGCAGTACTCCAAATGGGGTCTCACCAACTGTCTGTACAGAGGGATAACAACTTCCTGTTTTCTACTGGTGATGCCTCTCCATATACATCCCAGTATCACCCCTGCCCTCCTTACTGCCTTCTCACATTGCTTGCTTACATTCAGGTCATCTGATATGATTGTCCCCAGGTTCTTTTCCATTTTTGTTGTTGTTAGTCCCCCCCCCCCCAATTGTGTACTCTTCCCATGGGTTTTTGTTTCCCAGGTACATTACTTTGCACTTCTTTGCATTGAATCTAAGCTGCCATATGTTTGACCATTCCCCCAACCTTACCAAGTCCCTTCTCATCCGTTCCACCTCCCCCCTTGTGTATCAACTCTGTTGCATATCTTTGCATCATCTGCAAAGAGGCATACATTTCCTTCCAGTCCCTTCACAATGTCACTTATAAAGACATTAAAAAAGACTGGACCCAGTACTGAACGATGTGGTACCCCACTAGTAACCTCCCTTTCTTCAGAATGGACTCTGTTTGCTATTACCCTCTGTGTCCTGTTGTCCAGGCAATTTTTTACCCAGGCTACCACCCTGGGACCCACTCCCAGATTGGTTAATTTGTTTATTAATCTTTTGTGTGGGACTATGCCAAATGCCTTGCTAAAGTCTAAGTAGGCCATGTCCACAGCCGTTCCCTTGTCTACCACTTTGGTCACCCAGTCAAATAAATATATTAGATTCATCTGACATGACCTTCCTGTTGTGAATCCATGCTGCCTTGGGTCCTATGCCCCACTGGCCTCTAGGTATTCAACAGTTCTTTCTTTCAGAATTGTTTCCATCATTTTCCCTACCTATGAGGTCATGCTAACAAATCTGTAGTTTCCTGCCTCTGCTTTGCTCCCACTTTTGTGAAGGGGAATCACATCCACCCTCCTCCAGTCCTTAGGTAGCACACCATCCTCCCATGATTTGTTAAAAAGGGTAGTCAGTGGTGTCACTAGTTCTCCCCTTAGTTCTTTTAGAATTCTGCAGTGAATCCCATCAGGCCCCATTGCTTTGTCCACCTTCAGTTTTAGGAGTTCTTTCAGAACCTTTTCTTCTGTGAAAGGACTCGTATCAACCCCCCTATCCAGAGTGCTTCTATTGATTGGATTAGGTATCTCCCCCCATTTTCTTTTGTGAATACTGAGCAGAAGTATTCATTCAGTATCCTGCTTTCTCACTGTCCCTCTTGCCCACCCACCACCTCCCTTTATTAAGCCTCACTATCCCTCCATTGGTCTTTCTTCGCTCCCTAATGTACCTATAAAAGGTGTTATCCCCCTTCTTAACCGAGTTGGCTATTTTTTCCTCAGTTTGGGCCTTTGCTATTCTGACTGCCTTCCCCGCTTCCTTCCCTTTCCTTCATCAAAGGCCGGTACAGTACAGACCACATTAGGACACTCCTTAATCTAATATACATGGTACAAAACTCTCCCACTCCTGCATTTGCTCTTGCAATTGATTTCAAGAAAGCCTTTGACTCTGTGGAGTGGGATTCCTTCTGGGTACCCTGGAAAGTATGTGGGTGGGCCCCACATTTAGTCACTGGGTCTCAACCAGATACAGTTCTCTGGTGGATAGAGTCCTTGCAAATACTTTAAAATCACCAACCTTTCCTCTACAGAAGGGTACAAGATAGGCCTATTATCAGCCCTCCTATTCATCATGGTCATAGAACCCCTAGCCATTGCCACCTGGCAGCACCCAGCCCTTACAGAAATCTGAGCAGGAGATGGATAACACAGGACATTGCCTAATGTGAATAACCTGCTTATCCTACAGAAGGATGGGGAAACCTCACTTCAGTCCCTGCTAGGTCTCATTGACACCTTTGCCAAAGTACCCAGTCTCAAGGTAAATCAGAATAAAATAGAGGTGCTTCCTCTGAACAGCCACAACAAAGCCCACCCATTCTTGACTAAAGGGCTAATGTGGGCAGACAAAGGGCTGACCTACCTGGGCATAGTCATCCACCACCCAATTCAGAAAATATGTGACTTAATTTATTATCTCTGATAAAATCCACCAAAACAGAACTAGATAAGGGGAAACACATGACAGTCTCCCTAGCAGGAAAGTTGGATTCATTTAAGATGATGCTGGTCTGAAAATCCATACATATCCTATCACCTCTGCTTACAAAAATCACTAGCACATGGTTTACTAAAATTGATTCAGTTATGGGAAGCTATCTATGGGAGGGGAAACTGACCAGGTGTAGTAGAAATAAACTGAGTTATCATTGAAGCAAGGGGGCTGGGGGTTCCCATGGCTACAAGGATACCACCTGGCATACTTAGCAGCTAGAATCTTATGATGTTTGAGTTGGCATCTGTTTTTACCCCACAATGGCGCTATCTGGAATGGCAAGCTGCAGGTTGTCCACTAGCAGCTACATATATAATGAACCCCCACCACAAGTCAAGGCTCAAGTGATGATAATGCCTCATGGGTGTCCTGGTTCAAGTTGCATAAATATTTGGGTACAGACCTGGCCCCAATTCACCTGGCACCACTGTGGGGGAATGATACTCTAACAATAGGGGATTCTCCTCCAAAATGGGTGACATGGGCTCAGAAAGGGATAGACATAGTGAAGGATTTGTGAAATCCTTCTCTCCTTTCCAGAGGTAGTGTTAAGCACAAGCAAACCAAGCAGCCACTTGGGGTGCTATCACAGAAGTGGCACAGTAAATTAAAAGGTACTAGCAGAGATCAGCTTAAAATGCAAAAAGTATTAATATAAAAAACAAAATTGTTGTTGTCACATTTGTATTCATAGCATATTTACCTCTTTTTGGCTGTGGGATGGGGCAGAAGGGAGGAGGTGGGATGGTGGGAGCAGTGAAGGGGGGTACCATAAATATTTATGCATGGGGCTCCATTAGATCTAAATCCAGTCCTATCTCTCTCCAACATAAATTTATTCCTCCCAGACATGATTTTTGGAAATATTTACAAATCCAAAAGCCTTACAGGAGCCAAACTGCTGGAGGCATGTAGGGACTCAAGTGCAGTATCCTCATCCCTGGTCCTTACTTTAAATACATTTTAAAGAGCTACAGTAGAGCTTGCCTTATATATAGTCATCTCAGAAAGGCCATCCTGGACCAGACGACTTCTGCCTGGTCTGCATAGGAGAAGGAGCTCAACATGTAGATACATAAGGAAGCATGTTCCACCTGCCTGCATAGAGCTCATAAGGTATGTAGAGATAGCTGGAGCTAACATAAAAAAAAAATACTTCTTATCTTGTAGGACACCAACAGTGCTAAAACATTAGGACTGCTGTCAGAGGATAGATGCTAGCGGTGACAGCAGCCAGAAGCTCACTTGACTCATATCTTGAGGGAGGGCCCAAGTTCACAGGCCTATTGGGGCAGTATTAAAAACATATGTGTAGATTTAGTGGGCTTCCAAATAACCTTGGATGCCCAGTTGTGTCTTCTGGGGCTCTCCCCTGTCACCCTCCATAAATATCCTCCTTCAGCACAATGGCTTCTGGCAGTCAATGTTTGTCAGCAAAGAGATGTTTGCTGTGCAAATGGTAAACCACTGATGCTCACATTACCACTGAGTGGCTACATGCTGTGGGACCTACCAAATGGCTGGCACCCTACAGGCATTTCAGAGCATCTGGACTCCTTACTTGAACTTGCAACACTGCCACAAGGTGTAGGCAACAAGTTAGGAATCAGACAAGTGGAATCCCAGAAAGTAGCACAAGCCACACTCACTACCTTACATGTATGTGTATATATCACACTTTGTTTCTGTATCTCTGAGTCCTTTTACATTGTTGGTAACTTCTAGCATAGTAGCAGAGCCCTTTATCGCCCTCTTTGTTTAGCTGTATGTTGTGGTAAGATGCCATACTGTAGTTTTTCAGTGTTCCAATATGCCTATGAATTAAATATTTGTTTTATTTGGTGTTTCTTCCAGTTTAAACATTTTCAACAAAAAATATTAATTGAAAAAAAAAAACCAATTACATGAGTTACCGAAAATGATATATAATGTGCTCCTCTGCTGTTGGTGCCAGCTTCCGGAAGCGATCCAGCTGCAGACAGGAAAGACTGTCAGCCAGGGTATTGTGTACCCCTTCTATGTGTTTTGCTCTGAATGACGTGTTCAATTGCAAGGCCCTTAGCACCAAAACTCACAAGACCTGCATGACTGTTTCTGACCTGGCTCCCCTATTTTTTTAATACCTATACTACTGCTCTATTATCACACCAAAATGTCACTTTTTGATTCCGTAATTCTTCACCCCAAACCAGGATGCAGGCCCAGATTGGCATGATCTCCAACAATGTTATATCTTTTACCTTACTGTCCCTCACCCAGTCCGTAGGCCATGGTTCTGCAAACCATCTGCCCCTCAGATAGCCCCCATGCCTATGCCCTCTGCTGCATCTGTGTAAAGATCGAGGTCTGTGTTATAAACCCATTCCTCCTGCCAGAAGGAGCAGCCATTATATGCCCTGAGGAATACCTCCCGTACCTTAAAATCATCCTTGACTCCTTTTATCATGTCTACCCAGTGGTGTGGTCTGGTCACCCCAGCTATAGCCCTTACTAACCTTTTAGTGAAAGCCCTCCCTGGCCCAATAGCCCTGCACGTGAAATTCAGATGCCCCAATACCTGTTGTACCTGTTTTAGTTGTACTCTTCTTCTACTGGTATGTATCTGAATCAGATCCTTCAGTTTTCTACTTTTTTGTCCAACAGCCTAAATATTTCCCCCGGAGCATCTATCTCAATACCCAGAAATTCTAACACCTTACTGGGCCCTTCTGTTTTTTCCGGTGCCAATGACACCCCTAGTTCTTTGCACAGCTCTTGAAAGCTGGCCAACATTTTCTTTGTCTCTCTTCTCCCACTGCCTATAAAAATTAAATCATCCAAATAGTGAATAACTGTTTTGTAACCCATTCTTTCTTGAAATATCCACTGTAGACAGGTGCTGAATGCTTCGAATGTTGCACACGCTATAGAACATCCCATGGGCATGGCTTTGTCAAAATAGTACTGTCCCCCAGTTTTAAACCCCAGCAGGTCCCAGTCTTCTCTCCTAACCAGAAGTAATCTGAAAGCAGACTCTATATCCGTTTTTGCCATCCATGCATCAGCAGTTGCCCGGATGATCCGGACTGCATCTTCTGAAGTGGCATATGTCACTTTACTATATTCCTCGATGATAAAATCATTCACCGAATCCCCTTCGGGAAAGGATAGGTGGTGAATCACCCTGAATTCCCCCTCCTGTTTTTTGGGGACCAAGCCCAATGCAGAAATCCTCATATTCTGCAATGGGGGGTATCATATGGTCCTTCTACTCTCCCTGCTGCCTTTTCCTTCTCTATCTTTTGTCTTAACATTTCTTCTCTCCCTTTTACTGAACCCAGATTGTTCGCCTCTCTCGTTTGCCTTGGACCCTCACACTGCAATGAAAAACCTGTGCAAAAACCTTTTTTAATCATCTCTGTTGTTTGTCTATTCGGGTATCTGTCCAACTATTCTTTCCATGCCTCTATCCTGATGGGGGTTCTACCTTCTCTAAATTGCTCTCTTGCCTTCCTTCCTTCTCCTCCTCCTCCAAGGTCTCCCCTTCTGCTAGATGTTTGGCCTTGGTGGTCAGTGATTCTGACTCCCTCTACTTGCATGCCCCCTGTCCCTCCCCCCTCTATTCCATGCCTGCCCTTTGTATTCCTGCCCTTCATGAAAAAACTGTTGACCTGATCCTTGCCCCCCCCAGATCCTTGGGCTCCCTGGACCCATGTTGTCCTGCATCTGCTCGCTGGATGTGATCCTCCGCATTTCAAATATGTGTGCTGAAAGCAGCATTGTGGCCAGGAATAAAAGACCCTATTGTAAGCCCAGCAACACCTCTGTGGCATAGCATCTTTTTTCCCCAACTCCCCTTCAGGGGTGAACTGATCGGTTACATAGTCTTTCCACAAATCTAGTTGCTTCGTGTCCCATCTTACATCCCCATATGTCGCCATCCTCTGCCGGAAGAATTCATCATAGTATATCCACCCCACACCCCCTTTTGCCTTTGCACGCCTTATTATCAAGGAGTATGTGATGAGTGGGATGCCCAACTCAGGCCTCTTCTCCAATACTATGGCTGAGAATGTGGTGAAACCTACAAACCACCCTTCCCAAGTCTTCCCTTTAGTGAATTTGTCCTCCTCTTTCTTGCCTAACAAAACTACCTCTGCTGCCATTTCACTCTTTCCTATGTTCTCTGTTTCCTCGTATTTTGCTGCCACTTCCTGGCTTACTAAAGCAAAAATATCCACATACTCTACCTTCCATATTTTCTCTTTTGTGGCCAATGGGACGTGTTCCCCAACTCTCATCCCAGGAGTTCCTATCTCCCTTGTTCCTTTTCCCTCTTTTTCTACTCCTCCTTCTTTTTCCTTCGGCACCTCTTTTTCTACCCTAATCTCGGCCAGTGCTGACTCCATCTGGCCCAAACCCCCTGAGCCAAGTGCCGAAATGACTCAGCTTATGTACTCTTTGATGCTGTCACCAACAGAGCCGGGTGCATTACCTGTGGCCTTGTCCACTCCTTGCTACCTGCTGTCCTTCTGGTGCCCCAGTATGTTTCCCTCTTGTTGAAGGGTTGGTTGTCCTACTAGTGGCTGTGGTGGAAACACTGTGTGCTGGGGATCTGGTCTGGGATCCACTGGGGGAACCACAACCTGGTCCTGGGGAGGTACTGACGGTAGCGGGTCAACTGGTTGCAGAGGTACTAGACTAGCTGCCTCAGTAGGTCCTACTATCAGTGGTTGTTCCCTAGTTGGGCTGTGTGGCTTCTCAGCCGGCCGCTTCCCTCTGCCCTCTTTACCCTTCACCTCTTTCTTTTTCTCCCTGGATCTCCCTGGTTCCTCCCCTTCCACCAACTCCCACATTCTATTGGCTTTTTCCGCCAGCTCCATTATGGCCCTGTAGGCGTCTTCCTTTTGAAGGCCTGCTCTTCTTGGGTGCCACGTTCCTTGCTTCTTGCAAACTGTGAAGACAACTGAAGAAAAGAAGAGAAAATTCCATTATTAAAAACTCTGCCTGGGGCAGTATCTCAAATGGCCAGGCCCGCTTCCCCCAGAGGCAGCCCCTAACGGCGACAAACGTGCCTTTTTCCACCCCCCTATACTCCTGGATGTCAGATAATTATTGCCCCCAGCCTTGTTGCCAGGTGCCGGCTGCCCCCCAAAACACGACCCACCCCTCCCCCTGAGGTCACGATCTTTTTCTGTGGCCGAAACCTCTCTCTGGGCCTTCACCTTAGTTGTTTTTTTTATCATCCATCCCTGTTTCCCGACATCCTTTTTCTGGGTCTCCCTCCATTGCTCGACCCTCCTGGCGTGTGAAGTCACACCACATGGCCTGGCCCCTCTTTACCAGACCTCTTGACTGTTCCTGCTCGTCATTGCCTCGTGGCTCCCCCATGCTCTCCTTCCCAAAGGCCACCTGCCTTCTATCCCACCAAAAAGACCCTTCATCCCTTTGCCATTAGGCAACCTTCCCCTGCCCCAGAAAAATGCCAGCTACTCATTTTATGACCTGCTCCCTTGGCGTGTGACATCATGCCACATGGCCACTCATCATCCCCACTTGCTAGGCCTTCTGGTAGGCCTCTCCTAGCCTTGCTAGCTTCAAATGTCCCTCCCTCTGAAGCACTAGGCCTAGTGCCATTCCTGCCAGGCCAAATCGCCCATCTGTTCTCACTCGGTCTGTTCCCTTGGCGTGTGACGTCATACCGCATGGCCGCTCGTCATTCCCATCTGCTAGACCTTTTCATAGGCCTCTCCTTGCCCTCCTAGTTTTGCAACATGCAAGTGCCCCCTCTGAAGCGCTAGTCCCTGTACCATTTTCTCATGCCAAATCGCCAGCTGCTTGTTTTTTTGGTCTGCTCCTTTGGCATGTGACATCACGCCATTGGCCGCTTCGTCGTCACCACTTGCTAGGCCTTTTTGGCCTTTTTGTAGGCCTCTCCTTGCCCTACTAGCTTGCAGCAAGCGAATGTCCCCCCGATCCTCCCCCATTTTGGCGCTGGTCCTATACCCCTCCACCTGGCCAAACGCATAGGCCCCTTCCAGCCGCATGGTTCCTGCCATGTCGCCACATGAGGCAGCGAAATTGATGCTGTCCATCTGATCAGCCTCCTCAGTGTGGAAATCCAGGCAGTACCCCTAGGAAAAGGGGATGCAATCTCCACTTGGTGATGCAAGGAGGTAGGGAGGTGGGCAGGTTCGTTTCAAGGCCACGCAGTAAAGCTGGAGTGTGGAAACAATTCAGTGGAGAGCTACTCAGCTCAGCTAATTGGAAGCATCAAGGGAGAGTTTTTTTGTTTTTCAGATTTTGCCACTTTGTGTCCTCTTAGGGAAAATATGAGTTCAAAGGATTTGTGTAGGGAGCGAGTGATCCTCTGTTGTACCTGCAGCCCCGGGGGGTAGGACTTCCCATTGAAAACCCTTGGCGCCCAAACAGCTGAAGATCCCCCAATGATTCCAGTATGAGCCTAACACACCCTGTAAGGCCTCAGAAACCTGTTCCCATCAATTTTGCGCAATTCCCTTCAACCAGCAATGTTAAAGGCCAGTGGAGGCCCCAGTCAATCCAGCTTCTACACTCTCAGGCTTTTTCTTTAAAACCAACCTCAGCTTTTCTAACTGAATGACCCTTCTCTGGGCCAAAAGCGCTTTTTCAATAAACCTCATTTGTTCATGCCTATTCACCTCACGATTTTAAAACCAAGGCATACAACCTCAGTACAGCTGCAAAATTTTTTCCAACTACTAAAACACATTCACTCGAACCAGCAGTACTAAAACTTCCCTCAAACAGAAACCTAATGAACCAGTCACATAGAAACCAAGGCATACAACCTCAGTACAGCTGCAAAATTTTTCTCCAAACACTAAAAACACATTCACTTCAAACCAGCAATGCTAAAACTTCCCTCGAACAGAAGCCTAATGAACCAGTCACATACAATTCACCTTAAAACAATGATTTTTTTTTTGCTTTGAGTAAAGTAATACAACTATCATTATATATTATTATTAACTTATTTGTTTATTTATTTATTTTTTTTAAACTTCATTCTTTAGAAGCTATCTTACCTGCTGTATCCTAGTGCACAAATCTCTCCATTTGTTCAGCCAATCTGATGTGCTGCAGTTTCAATTAAATCAAAACTCCAGCAAAAGTGGCTGAACCACTCCTGTGCTGCCCATTATGTACCTCCACTTGCCCCTCCCCTTCCTGTAGCTTGGCCATTGTTCTATCCCCTGGCCCTCCCATTCCTTCCCCCTTCTGAGCACACCATCTTGATGGAAAGGGAAGGGGTGCACCAGAACAACCTGGTCTGCCCCTTAAAGGGCCAACTCCATTGTCAGATATAGTAGGTAGATATGTGTGTGTGTGTGTGTGTGTGTGTGTGTGTGTGTGTACTGCAACACAGCTAATATATTCACTGTGTTGCAAATTGGAGTGTGAGGTGGAGGAACATTTTTCCTACACTGGGGTTTGATTTGTGGGGTGGCGGGGTGTACTGCAGGGCTTGAGCAACACTGGGGCTGCACTCCAGGTGACGCTAATCTAAATGTGTGTGATGGGATAAATTAGCAACACTGAGATCAGCTCCAAGTGTTGCAGTTTAACAGTAGTATAGTTATACTAGAATCACAGCAGTGACGGGCTCCTGCTACAGGTTTAAAATTGTAGACAGCGAAGTGGCACCTAGGAATGTTCTCCTAGTGACATATTTTTAGACCATAGGGAAGGAAAGGTGTTGAGCTGGGCCTTTGGCCACTTGGTATACATGCACTTGTCATTGCTGAATGTGATTACAGCTGCATGAAAACACCTTATTGAAAACCATGAAAAAAGGTGCTGCACGTGCTTGATCAGCAGAGCTTTATTTTGTTACTAACTGAAATATTTATAATGTTTTAATTCTCAAGACTACAAATGCACCACCTTTGGGAAAGGATGCAATTTTTGGAGAATAACATAAGCATCTTAATAACTGATAATGTTTTTGCCCTCTTCTAAATATAAAGTACGTAACCATATGTTACCACATTTTTTGTGGGGGGTAGTCCAGTGACATTGGAACATCCTGTAGCAAGGAGGATGTCCACACCATTTGAAGTCACTTGAACCACTGAAAGAGATGTATGGAAAAGTGAAGACTGGCAGTCCAGTAAGCTTTTTAAAGCTGCAAGTTTTTGATGTGATGCATACTGAATGCATAATTCAAAAACAGCTTGTATAGGTGCAATACCACCAGTGGTTCTGATGAAGTGACAATAGATGCCACAAAACATCAACTTGTCATTTTTTGTTTGACCTATAAATAAATATAACTTTGTATCTTTGGCAGTGTTTGATCCTGCTTTCCTTCAGTTGAGACTGTTTTGATGCTTAAGTACCCTCCACATATCCTCCACATTGCCTTTCCACAGAGGGAAGGTTGAGGTCATCCTACACCAAGGTGGCGATAATGGCCAAGCATGCTAGTTATCACGTCAAGTTGTTAGAGAGGCAGTATGGTGTAGTGGTTAACAACACTGAACTGCAAACCTAAAGTACTGAGTTTGAATCTCACAGCCACCACTTGCATACTGAGTGACCATAAGCAAGACACTTAACTTCCCTGTGCTCCCAGGATGCACCTGGAAACAAACCTCAGCTTAATGTGTCTTTGCTGGCCAAAAAAATTGTAAAATAAAATATAAAAAAGGTCCCTCTGTCAAGCAACGGTTGCGTTAGAAGCATGCAAAAATTACCACTTAACATTAAAATGCCTTTGCAACCCTAACTATTATGACACTACCGCGCCACTATGAGTACATGAAGCACCCATATCTGTTGAGAATCAAACTCTATTCAAGGGTTTTCTTTTTAACCTGCTCCATTGGTTACCCCCTTCATTCTTTGCATCTTCTACAAATTGTAAGAATGAAAAAAAAATATGCTGTGTCAGTGTGTGAGCTGCATACAAAACAAAAAGGCACTATTAAATGCATGTTAAAATAGAAAATATAATTAGAATCAAAATTTCAACCATATGTCTTCTTCAGGAAATATGTAAAATAGAAAACATTTGCTAATTTTGCTTTTTTCTGTATCAGATAATTTCTTAAGAAGACCTTTGACGGGAGTGTCGATTCTGCCTCTTATTTTCTATTTTCAGCATGCATTTACTGTTACCTTTTTGTTTTGTTTTCAGCAAATTGTGTGCTCTTTGAACATGTGCCCTTTTCATAGTCATTTTATAAATATGCAGAATGGCAACCTCTTATCGTTACCTCTGTCTTCAGACTGCCATGCCAGTTCTTAATCTACTCCATGAGTTTCTTCTCCCATACTGCACTTACTATCCTTATAAAGTGATGTTTTCTGTGGGTCAGAGTTTAGTGTTTTATAAAGTTCCATGGTGCACAACTTCTGTGGTATATTCAGATAACTGTCATATATTCATCAGACATGATCTTCATTTTGTGAAACTATGGTGACCATTTTTTCAAATAATAACTTTGTAATTTGTCCTCTAGCTTATGTGTAATCAGAGTCTTCAAGTTATTACCACAACTGAAATCAGACTTATATGTTGTAGTTTTCCTCACTTCTTCCTTGATCTTCCTGATCTATGGATGTTTCATAAGCTTTTAGTCATTTCTGCCATAGGTTCCGTGTTTCCTTCACAGTCTCCTTTTTAATAATGGAATGAATCTAGAGAAGGCGAAATAAACACAAGGTCCATCACTATCACCAGTAAGCACTTTTGTTTGGATACAGATAATGTGGCTACTTATCTTTTTTTAAACCTCCCCTACTCTTTTTGAGAAGCACCACAGGATCCCCAGTGTCCACCCGAACAACCACCAGACTCAGGCAGGTGGGACCCTGGTCCAAAGTCCCACCCAAATGATGGCACCCCAGGAAGTCTGCTACCATCTTCTTGTCCAGTGAAGTAGATAATTTGACCAGCAAGACATTTGCTTAGCAGAACAGTTGTCCTATAATCTAAAATTAAATGAATATGGGATAGATATGTTATAGCATCATTAATGTCCAACCAGTATAGCAGCTACTGTGCCTGAAACTTTTAAGCAGAATAGATATGGATATGAATCAGGGCCCTGTCTGGTGGAGGTTGCTATGTTGACCCATGGGTCTCTGTTCTTGAATCATTACTTTGCTATTTAACTTCTACCTACATTTTGATTAATACCCTCAAACTTAGAAATATAGACACCTAGAAGACTGAATGGCAGAAGAAGACCAAGCAGTCTATCCAGTCCACCTGGATACCTACCCAGAGATAAGCATGCTTCATGGACCTCGGCTATCCCTTCCCCAATCCCCTCTTCCCCCTTATTCCTCTACAAGTCCATATTCCTGTCCCATCCCTGTCTGAAGCTCACCACTGTCTTAGTATTGATTACCTCACTGGACAGTCTGTTCCACTTGTCTTCCAATGGTTCCAAGAACAAACAAATACTTCCTGACATCCTACATCCTCTTTGAACCTGCCCACTATAAATTTCCTCATGTTGCCCATGGTGCTGCTGTTGGAACATTTGGTGAACAGCTCACTATGAACCTCTTTATTTATTCCATACAGTTTGCATATCTGAACCATATCCCCCTTTCCCTTCTGATCAAAGTGTGAACATATCCAGACTGTCCAGTCTCCTCATATGCTACCGTTGAATCATTCTCATTACCGATCTCTGAACCACTTCCAGCCTGTCCTTGTCCATTTTGAAGTGCGGGCTGCAGAACTGCACAAAGTACTTCAGATGTATCCTCACCAGGGATTGCTACAGGGACAGTATAGCCTCCTTTCGTCTACTACTAGAGCTCCTACCTATGCACCCCAGCATCCTTTTTGCTTTTCCCATTGCTTCATTACACTGTGTAGTTGATTTTGAGCTTTCAGATATAATTGCCCCAGATCCCATTCTTTCTATGTTCTTCCCACCCTTTTCCCCAACTGTGTGCTTGGCCTTTGGAATTTATTTACCTGCATACATGCTATTGCACTTTTTTACATTGTACCCAAGTTGCCATTAGGGGTGTGTGGAAAAAAAAAATTCTGCCAGCTGAATTTCCGTGAAAGCGTGACTATCTCTTCTGCGAAAGTTCGAAAATCATTTTTGCCACTTTTGTGGAAATTCCACCTTAAAACCTCCAGAATAAATATAAAGACTGCAAGTTAATTTATTAAACTGTGGCAAAAAAATCTGCAGAACTGGTCACTGTCAGTGGTCAGTTCTGAGGCTTTTTTTACCCACAGTTTAATTAATTAATCCACTCCCTGCTGATCGCTGATCCCAGACTCCCAGTAAATAAATAATAAAATAAAAAAACACAATTCCTCCCTGTTTGTCTACTGCTCTCCCCCGCTGGATCACAGCCTAGGTCCCAGTTAAAAAAAAAAAAAACATGATCCCCGGTCTCTAGTGGTCTCCCACCAGCTGATTTTGGGTCCCGGTCAGGTAAAGAAGAAAAAAACAGTTCCTCCTGGTGTCTAGAGCACTCCCCCCACCACAGATCACAGGTCCCAAGTAAAATAAACATAATCCCTGGTGTGGTGTCTAGTGGTCCCCCAAACACTGAATGTGGCCCCCCAAAATTGTTTTAATTCCCTGGTGTCTAGCTGACCCCTGTCCCTATCTCAGATCCCCTCAATCCAAGAGTAAAACAGCCGGTGCCTGGCAGTCCAGTCCACTGACTCATCCCACTCTATTCCCCGGTGTGGCAGGGTCTAGTGGAACTCCCATTTGGCCTGGTCTGTGATCCCTTGTAAAAAAAAAAAAAAAAAGGTAAATCCCATCGTAATTGCAAGATACCCATGCACTCATTCACTGACTGTTCAGTAGGCCACCGGCTGTGGGGGAGAGAGAGGAGGACTGCACCAGTAGCCGGCTCGGGGTGAGGTTGGGGGGAGCGGGATGGTGGCTGGCAAGCTGTTGGAGTTGAGGGTCCAGTAGACTCCAGGGAATTGGGTATCTTGAGATTACTTTGGGATTTACTTTTTTTTTTTTTTTTTGCTAGTTGGTGGACTGGACTGCTGGAGTGAAGTTTGTGAAATAATACATTAAACTGCGGATGGAATAATTTTCACAGTTTATATACATTATTCCGCAGTTCACTGGGATTTTCTGCGGAACCGGGTGAAAATCCACAGAAAATCCTAGTTCTGCTTATGACAAAAGTTCCACAAAATTTCACAGAAGTTCAGCAAAAGTGGAATTCGCAACCTTCGCCCACCCAAAGTTGCCACTAGACCCTTGACCACCTCTCCAACCTCTCCAGATCCTCCCTTATTTCCCACATACCCTCTGCACTATCCTGTATTCTCAGTTCAGGCAACACTTAGCTGCACAGATCCTTTCATTCCCTTAATGGTACTTTCACCTCTTTTCTTGCCTCCGCCACATTCAATCCAAGCTCTCCACTAACCATACAGTGAGGTTGTTATTTTACAAAAATCTTTGAAAAGCATAATATTTGGACACACATTAACTGATATTTTATGTATTGCCTGCATTTCTTTACTGTCTGTCCTTTACTACTAGATTAATTTGCATGAAAAAAGGATTTGGTCACCTAGAGTACATCTGTGCTTGCTGCGTAATCATCTGCTGAAGTCATAATCCTCTGTGACATCATAGGTTGTTGTTGTGGAGATAATTATGTCACAGACAGGAGATTGTGTCTTCAGCAAAGGATTAAGCAGCAGAAGTATACACCTTTGTTGAACAAGGATCATGTCTTGAGGTAAATGAAGCAAGTGGAGAAGAATAAAGTTGAATAGAAATACTGTATATAAAATCTATAAAAAGAAAGTCATTTTATTTTATATAGCTCCCTGTCCTCAAGGGCAGAGCATTGTACAAATCAGTAAAAACCAACAAAAATACATTATAATAAAGCACCATTTAATTTTTTGAAATTACACTCTTTATTGAGTACACATGGGATACAGACATATTTATTTATTTCTTTATTGAAATGTTTCACCAGGTAAGGCACGCTGAGCAACAATTTGCTCATCTCCCAGTGCATCCTGGATGGGAGGGGTGCAAACTGAGGGATAAGCATGCAACATAGTTCAAAATTCAACACAGAGCAATGTAGTTAGTACACATTATTCATTACAATAACAATTAATGTTGCACTAAAATGAAGCACATGGGAGACATATATTATAGGGCAGAAAGCAAAAGCATTATTTGCACAGTACAAATACTCTGCCTAATGAGCCCATGGGTAATGATAGCAGCTGTAGAGTCATAAGGGGGACCTACAGTTAGCTGAGAACATAAGAGTAGAGAAAGAAGGGAAAAATGAGGGGTTGATAAGTGCTGGTCACCAGGATTAGAGAAATCAGGACAGTGAAGGGAAGGGAATCAGGCAATAGATATGGGAGGTTATAGGAGGGGGAAGCTAGGAGCAGGATAGGGAAGCTAAGAGCAGGAGTAGGTTAGGAGAGGAAAAATGTGGAGGGATGTAGAGGATAAGGGAAGGGGATCAGGCAATAGATATAGGAGGAGGTGATAGGAGGGGGAAGCTAGGAGCAGGAGCAGGAGCAGGTTGGGACAGGAAAAATGTGAAGGGATGTATAGGATAAGGGATAGTTAAGGGGGGAGGTAAGATGAGAAGGAAGTTAGAAGCAGGAACAGTTTGGGGGTGAGGTAATTGTGGAGGGATGTAGAGAGGGAGGGCAGGGAGGAAGAATGTCTGATTTAAGGAGGCAATTGGTTCCATAGTTTGGGGAAATGGTATGAGAAAGCAGAATGGCCTACTGAGGTAGCACAGTGAAGGACAGCCAATGTGCATGAGTTTTGGGACCTGAGGCAGTGCTAACGGGGGAGGATGCTGATAGAAGAGGAGAGGTAGGGAGGAAGAGACTCGAACCAGAATTTGGAAATAAATTTGGTGCAGTGGGCTAAGCGCCTGTTTTCCAGCGGTGGGAAGACCAGGGTATGATAGAAGGTACAGTGATGGGTGGTGAGGGGAGAGTCCAGGGTAAAACAACAGAATGAGATGAGGAGGGTATCCAATCTGGATAAGGAAGTCTTGGGAGCAGCACTGTAGACTACATTGCAGTAATCAAAGATGGGGAGGATCATTTTCTGCACAAGTGTGCACCTTATCCGAGAGCTAAACACTCATAGGTCCTGTACAGGACACCTAGCTCAGGGTGCAGCTTTTTCAGGATGGCATCCACATGGGTAGAAAAGTTGAGATGTTGGTCAAGCCAAACCCCATGGTATGTGAAGGACGAGGTGTCCTCTAATGTCCCATCAAGGGTGTGGAAGGTGGGCATGTTAGGGGATGTACAGAGTCTCTGCCTGGGTGTCAGAGGTCATGAAGACAGTCTTCTTGTTGTTCTGTAGTAGTTGATGTGAGGCAAGCCAGAGTTGGATTCTGTCAAAGTCCATATGATGTCTGGTTGCGACATCAGTGAGAGACTGGCCTGAGATGAACAGGACTGTGTCATCAGCATACATGTGGATGGAGGATGTGGTGCAGGCTGACAGAAGGTCATTTAGGAATATGGAGAATAGTATGAGGCCTAGCACTGAACTCAGTATTAATTGGGAGAGGGGAAGATATGGAATCAGCGATTTTAACCAGTTGAGACCTTCCAACAAGATATGACTTGAACCAGTTCACAGCGGAGTCAGATAGGCCTGCCATAGTAAGGTTGGTAAGGAGGAGAGAGTGAGGGATGGTATTGAAGGCCTTGGCAAGGTCGATGAATATGGCAGAAGTGATCAGACCACTATCCATCCTGGACAGGATAGAGTCAATGAGCCTGATGAGAGAGGTGGTAGTGGAGTGATTCTTCCTGAATCCAGATAGGAAAGGTGTTTAGAAGGAGGAATCTGAGAGAAAGGTATTGAGTTGGGAAAGAGACAGGTGCTCTTGAAGTTTGGCTAGGGTAGGGAGTAAAGAAACTGGGCGGCAGTTACCTGGGAGAGAGGTGTCACCACCATTGGGTAGGGGAAGCACAATTGCATACTTCCAGGTATTTGGGACCTCAGCATTCAAGAAAAACAGGTTTAGTAGCACTGATAATGGTGTAACAATTGCAGGGGTAGATAAGTATAATAGTTTGGGATCTAATCCATCTTGGGAGCTTCCTTTATAGGGGTTAATTGCAAGGAGCACTGCTAGGGTATCAGCTGGGGAGATATTTGAGAACACAAAAGGGTCCTGCATAGTGTTTGTTTTGTAGTGTGGTGGGGGGGGGAGGAGGGGGTATAGGTGGGATGGGAGTGAAGTGGCACAGGAGGTGAAGTAAGTGTTAAATTCTGTGGCAACTACAGGGGGATCCGAAATTAAGGAGCCATTTATTTTAAGGAGAGGCACTGGTGGAGTGGGGTTGGGGAGAATAAGGCATGGGCAACTTTCTAGAACTTTGATGGTTTGTCTATATTGGACTGGAAAGTGGGTTGAAAATATTCAGCCATGGCCAGCCCGGTAACCTTAGTGTAGGAGTTGCGAGTCTGCAGTAAGTTGGAGAGCATTCTGTGACTGCAAGGTTTTGTAGGTCTTTCAAGCCTGGTGGCAGGCACATTGTCAGGCTAGGAATTCTGGGGTGACCCAGGGATGGTGATTTCCATGTACTCTGATGCATCTGATGGAGGCATAGATGTCCCAGGTGTGGAGGAAGTTAGTCCTAAAGTATTCTAAGTCCTCGTCCACAGAGTTAGCTGAGGGGATGGGGAACCAGTCAGTGTGCACAAGATCATGGAGGAAGGGAGAGAGGTCGAGGGATTTGAAGGATCTGGATTGCAGGATTTTGTGAGTGGCCTTGGGTATGTGGATTTTGCAGACTATGTAGATGATATGGTGGTCACTTAAGGAGTCCAGGAGAAGGCCAGATTGAATGATCCTATGAGAGTGGGAGGTGAGAGCCCAATCAATAAGGGAATGGTTTAGGGTTTTATGGTTTAGTCAAGTTGGCTCATGTATCAGCTTTATTAGGTTCAGGGCATCAATGACATTGCATGTCTTGCTAAGGGAGGTGGACAGCCAGTTTAGGTTAAAGTCTCCCGTGATGTAAAGTTCACCAGCAGAGGTGAGGGAGACTATGGTTTTTAGGAGGTCAGTGACTGTAGCGGGAGGAGTACCAGGGCGACAGTAAACTCCAGCAACAAATATATGGGCTGAGAAAGAGAGGGAGAGGTAGTTTATAAGCTCTTTGTAAGCAGATGGTTGTGAGGTTGAGAGAATAGTAGTTTATTGGATTGAGGAGGAGATGTACATAGCCACTCCCCCCCCCCCCGCTATTACAATCTTGCCGAGAGAGGTTGAAACCAGGGGTGGCAAGGGGTGAGTCTGGTATTTTAGTGTTAAGCCATGACTCGGTAAGAATAAGGACATCAGGGGTGAGGGATATTGTGAATGGTGGTAGCATGACTATTTTAGGAAGGAGACTCCTTATGTTCAAATGACATAGTTTAAGCCCACAGGAGGAAGGAGGGGGTGTTGGGGTGGGAGGGCCAGGGTTTGGGTCGGGAAGAGAAGGGCCAGGATTAGGGTTGATATTGCCAGCTGCTAACAGGTGTGTGATGATTAGGTAGTTGAACAAAGAATATTTGTACCACTGAAGGGCAGAACATGGTTATTTTTTAGAGGGGTAGGAGAAGGATATTGAGAAGTTAAGTTTCAGCAAGTGAATTATAGCACTAGAGCTGGGCACTGAGAGAAAAGATGCACAGGGTAAGAGTGGGCAGTGGTCCCAGGGATGATGGAAGGGGGCCGGGGGCAATGAAGATGAATAAATAAATAAGTAAGGAATATAGGTGACATGTGAACATGGTAAGGGCAGTGAAGTGGGTAAGTAAGTGGGAGGGTAAATGGAGGGAGGGTTAGAAACAGGAGGTAAAAAGAGGGTGAAGAAGTAGGTGAGGAATAAAATTATGAGGGAAAATTAGTGATTAGAATTGGGTGGTTAAAGTGTGGTTGCTGGATACAGAATTGAGTTGGGGAAAGCAGTAGACAGTAGCAGGAGTATCAGGAAAGGAACAAAATAGGCAGAAATCAGGGCTGAGTTGTAGGGGTGGGAAGGAGAGAGGTGAGCAGCAAAGAAAGCTGGGCGCAGAATCAGGTAGGAGAGAGTGCAATGGGCAATGATACATGTGTCTCAGAGGGAAGGACGATTGGCAGGAGGCAGTGATTTATAGGGTTGGGATGCTATCCACTACAGCAGAGCCCCTCATGGAATCGCAGTATAAGGTGCTAATGGAAGAGTTGACACTTAGACATATCAGCAGCAGCTGAGATGGTCATAGGACATCCAGTAATCGGACCACAGATGACATATACATACTGTTCTGGAGTCAACCTAGAGTCCACTATGATTCCTAGACTTTTATAGCATGGCACTCCATCTGACAGCTAACCTATAAGAAACATAGAAATTGACAGAAGAAAAAAAACATTGGTTCACCTAGTATGCTAATTATACTCTATCCTACCCCTGAAACCTAGTGTCTGGGTTTACAACCATGATACCTGCTCCCATGTTCCCTGCCTTGCTGCTACCTCACTGGATAACTGTTAGACCCCTAACACTGACTCAACCATGTTTAAAGCCTTTATTGGTCATGGCACCCATATAGGCAATATAGGACAGTAGTTTAAGGCTCTGAGCTGCAAACCTGGAGACCTGGCTTTGAATCCCACAGCCCCCACTTGCATACTGTGTGACCCTGAGCAAGTCACTTAACTTCCTTGTGCTCCCAGGTCTCACCTCTAAACAAGCTTCAGCTTAGTGTGGCTCTCCTGGTAAAACAAAAACAAACAAACAGACCTCAGCTGTCAGGCTGTTTCACAGCTCAGCCACTCTCTCCAAAAAAAAAGGATTTCCTCACATCACATCCCTCCTGAATATTTCTACTGCCAGCTTCCACTCATGTCCCTGTGTTCCAAATTCATTATTTTTATTGAATAGTTGGTCACAGTTTATCCTGTTCATTCCTTTGAGGAAACTGAAGTTCTCTATCATATCACTCTTCTCCCTTCTGGCCTCCAGTGAGTACACATTTAGTGCCCTAAGCCAATCCTCATGGAATCTGTCTTGCAGGCCATAAATCATTTTTGTTACTCTATGCTGCACCATCTCCAGCCTGTCACTAGTGAAGACCTGGTTCCACCAGTAACAACGCCATCTTTGTCAGCCAGCTAGAGGCCTTACAACTCATGATCACCTGTTGGCATTGCTACAAAACTGAGACCACCATTTGCCAGTTAGGTGAAAAAGACAGGTACAGCTGAGTATCATCTACATAACAGTAAAATTCATGCCATTCCATTTCATGGCCTTTACCAGTGGTAGCACGTACACTACAAATATAAAATGTGCAAGGAAATCCATGTGTCCTGATTGGTTGAGACTTGATTCTAGTCATGGTAGTAAGAGAGCACCACCAATGGCTAAAAACAAGTCCCTACCAACCAGGGCAACTCACAGAATTCATAAGACACTTAATTCCTAATTTCCATCACAAACACGGCTGCGACTTTTACTTATATATAAAAAACTTCAACTAGACCCTAAAAATAAAAGTCCATTAAATTAAGTAAAGTAAGGAAATAATTTAATGTTATATTCACTCAAGAGCCCCTTCCTACACACGTGCAAAAATTAAAAAAAATCAAGTACTATTCAAAGTTTCTATTGGCTGTTATTTCTTTAATGACCATGACATCCCCCACCATCCCTACCAGTTTGCCAGAGAACTCCCTGCTCCTTACCTGCCAACAGGTAAAATTGAGGATCTTGCTCCACATGAGGCATATGTGTGTGTGTATGTATGCCAGTGGAACTCTGAAGAATTTTGAACTAATGTATTCCATGTTAGCATTTCGTGTGTGTATGTCGGGAGGGGGGGTATTCTACTACTGGAATAATACAGAGCTTTGAATTCTTCGATTCCATTATAAAGAATCACATAGTTTATTGAATGTGTAGAAGACAGATGACTGAGAGGTGAAAAACATCTATGGAGGGACTATTTTACATTATTTAGCAACATTTTATTATATTTTTTGTGGCTTTGAAAACTTTTAGAGTGTTCTTTTTTTAAACGTTACCTATGGGCCCATTTTATATAAGCAATAAGGCACTCCGGGGATGTTGGTGGTACTAGATTTAAACCATGGTCAGGGGGCTGAAAGCACTCTGCTTTGCCTCATACTTTACTATGCCCTTGAGCATGGGGTAAACCTAGTACCACCAATGCCCCGCCATTCCTTATTGCTTAAATAACATAGGCAACAAAACTGAGCTTTGTGGAACACCACAACTGACCCCTGCTGGTCGTGGGGAAAAAAGTCTCCATCAAGACCCTCTATGTTCTGCAAAAAAGGAATGACTGAAACAATTTCAGTGCTGTCCCAATGAGTCCCCCATATTTAATAAAGCACTCCATCAACACCCCATGATACATGGTTCCAGACGGCGATGAGAGAATGAGAAAACATATACTGAATTGTTTAAATATAAGATTTTCCAAAGTTTTCCTAATAGTGACAACCTCACTTTAACCAAATAAATGACTCTTAAATGTGAGAAAAAGATGGCATCCTTAATCCAGTTTGTTTATCCTTATGGACCTCCACCAGCCCCCCACCCTTCAGGAATACAATTCAATACTGTATTTTTCATCTTTACAAAATGAGTTAAACCAAATGTATGGCCATTTCTAGAAGTAAGAAAATGGTGTTGGTTATTTGCTACTAAAAATCAAAACTCTGGATCAAACTGAAACTGAGACAGTAGCTAGCTTTTAATATTTGGGATTGGTACTGAGCAGTGCATTATCATTTGTCACCCATAAGTGTGGTTTAGTTAAGTCTGTGCTTGTCCATATTGGAGTACAATACTGTATTCATAGCTGCTTGACCATAGACACCCAAAAGCTGGCAGCCAAAAGTTTAGTAATATCTTTAATATACCCTGCAGCCCCGTGCCTCACAATGCACCCGGGCTGTAAATTAACTGCCAATAACACCCATACCCTGTCTTGGGTTATTGATTACTTAATGTATTCTGATGAAAATGATACTTCACCGACAAGCTAATTGTCCTGCTCTATAATATTATTTGTTGATTCATCTTGGATGTTGATAGAACACATCTCTATTTTCTCAATGACAAATTGTATTGGTTATCTTTTTTGAGGATGACTACAATTATTACACAATTTCATACTTGTGGAAAATATTGTTCGTGTTGGTCCAGAGACTGTAAGAATTTATGGACTATGGTCTCCTTGTGTCGCTATATAAGGTTTTTAGAACGCTTGATCTTGAAGAGTCGTCTTAGATGATCAACTGCTACACAGAGTGGTTTCAGCTATAAAGGCAGTTAAATTGCAGCATGTTATTCCAAATAATTTTACAGATGTCGGTGTATGTTCTCTGTTAAAAATACAAGCATTACCTTATGCATCTTTTTACAAGTAACCGTTCCACATGAATTGCTGCTGTGTAACTTTAATGTATTTATTTTTGTTATTGTACTTCTTCCAGGCCACTTTTACGAATGGGCATGTGTTGCCCTTGGTTCTTTCCCAGTTCAAAATTTTTTTAATGACTAAATCTTCAAAACACTGCAGAGACTTCCTCCTTCCTATCTCCCTTTCTGCAGACCAGCTCTTGAAACTTTTTCTTATAAATTATTATATTTTTTGACTAAGAGCTTTCTGTTAGTTCCATAAAATTTTTCCTGTGTACTATTTTAAACAGAATTTTGTTTGAATGTAGTGGATGATTTCACATAGTGACCTGTACTGCAATGAGGATATGCGGATGTAGTTACACAGTGTTTGTGACTAACTTCATTGGTTCTTTAGCTGTACTGACATGAATGACTGAGGATTTGTTTTGAAGACAAGCCCTCTGTTCAAGTCACATCATCTTCACTACAAATACCAAAAACTCAAAGCATAAAGTATTTTTTCTTACGTTTGTTTCCCTCTCTTCAGTAATGCAAGCCACACATAGGATAAAGTACCATTTTCTTATGAGGGAGGTCCTGTTTTCCCTTTGTTCACTTGTGACTCCTCATCCTTTTGATGTCATCTTTGCTTGTATCTTACAGGGAAGAACAGGGTGCAAGAATTCACTATTTTTAAGTGAAAAAGATGTTCCAGGACTAGAGGGCATGGGATGAAGTCAGAGGGAGGATGATTCAGAGGAAATGTGAGGAAGAATTTCTTCACAGAATGGGAGGTGGACAAGTGAAACACCCTGCCTGAGGAAGTGGTGGGGGCTGAAACAATCACAGGATTTAAGAATGCATGGGATAGACATAAAGGAATTCTGGAGGTCAGGGGTAAGGGACAACAGAGTTCTAGGAAAACATAAACTGAAGTTACAAACTCAAATGGGCAGACTAGGTGGGCCATATGCCCTTTTCTGCTGGCACTGTCTATGTATCTATGTATGTATCTATGTAGCACCTCTCCTGAGTGGAATATGCAGCAGTCCTACTCTAAGGACAATGCCAAGTCCCACCTGTGAATCATCTGCCAGGAGATGTGAGTAGGTGATCCTAGATCAAACATTGTAATGTAGTTTGGTCCAGTGATAAGAACACAGAAGTGCACACCAGGAGATCCTTGGTTTACATCCTAATGCAGCCTTTGGCTTATATAGTGTTCTTAACACAACCTCATATCATTTCCTGCAATACTCTGTTAGCACACTCACACAAGGTTATTCATCATACTCTGAACACACAATATATACAGATACTTTGCAAAAAAACTCTGTTAATGCAACATTTATGGTTCAAGCTAAAGCGACAAAAGTAGGGAAATGTGGCTTTAGGGTTTCCAACCCTTAAAGTCCACCCCCACCCATAAAACAAATCAGGGGTGCAGTCTTCCTTGGCATTGTCAACCCTAAAGCTCACCACAATAGACGTACATGTTTGAGGAGTATATAGAGTGGGGTGAGCTTTAGGATTGGCAATGCCAAGGAAGACTGCACCTCTGATTTGTTTTATGGGTGAGGGGAGAGGCTTTTAGAGTTGAAAACCTTAAAGCTACATTTTCCTACTTTTGTCACTTTAACCAGAACCCTAAATGTTGCATTAACTGAGTTTTTTTGCAAAGAATGTCCTTACTCTTTGAAATAGTATAATTGTATACTTATTTGCCTGTTGGACTGATGTGCCCTCTGAGTCCTGCACTCCCATCATACATACATTTTCAGATAGTGTAATCGTATTCTTATTTGACTGAGGAAGCACAGGGCCCTCTGGGCCCTGTGCTCCCATCCCTTCATAGATGTGTATATGTATGTTGATGTGGAAGCACAGAGCTGTCTGAGCCCTGTGCTTCCAGGGTCCTGCACTTCCATTTGTAGGACAACAGCAACCAAATTGTAAGCATAGTCTTCTTATTACCCCACCTTATGAACCAGGTACTAAAAATGTCAAAATCCACACCTAACCGTCATTTTGCACCACCATAGTGTAATTCCATGCCAGAGGCATGAAAAGACAGACATTGTTGCCCAGATTTAAAAATGACAGCTGTCACATTCATGGAGTAATGTAAAGAAATGGCTGTGTTGAAAATTTGGGGTGAAAATATTTAAAATTACGAAAGTTATGAGGAAACATAGGCAAATTTAAATGGATATGCATAACTTTGCCATTTTAATATGTTTTTACCCCCAAATTTTCAACATAGCACTCTTATATCCCCACCTCATAAACAAGAGCAGTAATCATTTTGAAATCCCACCTGAAAGGTGATTTGGCCAAGTGACTGCCTAACTCACCTTCTGGGCAAGATTTGCAAAATTCCACCAACATTGTTAATGAGGTGGGTCCCCCAAAGGTCATGTTGAAAATGTGGTGTCAAAATATGTAAAAATGGCAAGTTATGAATCAGAGTTGAAAACCTCATTGAAATACATTGAACTGGATTTACCTTAGTTTCTCATGTTGCAGTCACTGGTTTCAGGGGCAAGACGTGCATTCCGTCGGGAGTGGATCTTTGCCCAGTGATCTGTTCAGGTGAGTAAGGGTGTATAGGGGTGGGCTGGGGAGTGTGGGGTGGTGGGTGATGAGTGGGAGGTGGGGGTGTGGGGGGTGCGATCGGTGAGGATCATTTTCTTTTACAGGTGCAAAAATACATCAAGGGACTGTTTTCTTTATTTCAGTCAGTGAGGGACATGGGAGGGTGGGGAGTGCCAGTAGACATCAGGGAAACAAAAACTAACAAGGGGGACTGCAATCAGAGGGTGGAGGGTGGGGGGGTACAGCTAGACAGCAGGGAAATAACTGTAATGGATACTGCATTCAGAGGGCAGGGGGTGCCACTAGACACCAGGGAAATAATTATAGTGAGGACTGCAGAGTGTGGGGGTGCCACTAGACACCAGGGAAATACCTGAGTCCAAAATCCTTTTTCATCACACGGTACTCTTTTTCATTTCAATGAAAAAGCCCAAATGACAAAAGTGGAAGCCAGTGACAAAAAAAATTGAATTTATTAAAATAGACATTTTGGGGTAATTTGTCCAACAGAAAAGTGCAGAACATAGGTAACAGAGTCCCGAAGAGCAAGATACATGTTTTGGTCTCTGTGCAGGATGGCATTTTAAGGGGGTTTTGAAATTATTTTTTGTAAAAATAAAATGGAAAACAAGAGGGCGGCAAATGAAAAATGAATTTTCTCTGACAAAAAAGGACTGGCCTCAAGTGAAAACAGATCCTTTTTCATTTGGATCAAATTATTTTTTTGTTCCAGACCTCTAGCCAAAAAACTGTACTGAGCATGCTCAGAACCCAAAATTGCAAATTGAATAACTGTCGAACGGTTTAATATTTTTTCTTACAATCACCAAAAGGCACTGTTGTGGGACAGTCACTTTCTACCCTGAAAATTGCAGACCAAAAATTCCAAAACATCTGTGTGCATGGCGCAGATAAAAAAAAAAAAAAAAACAGTAAAAAAGAGATTTTTTTATGCTTTTTTACCATCCGAATAGTGGAATACGCACATCCAACTGGCATGCAATTTGCCAGGTCAAGAGACCTACCCCACGAGACCAAACTTGAAAAATTTTGTGCAAATCTGTTAAATGGTTGTGAAGATATTAAAGTGCAAAATTTGAGGTTTAACATAACTGCTCAACTCTAAATATGGTGGCACTACCGCTCCACAATAATAATGAATTATTTCTTTCTTTATCCCCATGTTTCTCACACTAACGGACTATGCAAACTTACCTATAGTGAATTATTATGAACTTTACTCACATTTCTCTCAATAAAAACTATACAAACTTTCTTGATTTTGTACCCTCCCACCAAAACTGCAAACAGTTTGTGCTCTTGTTCTATAGTACTGCGTTACCTTGCATTTTCATGAGTATAGCATCCTTTCTGTAAGATCATGCTTTTGGGAAAAGCAAGCTGTACTGTCCCAGTGGTCTGCTACACCTTTCTGTATATGAGTAATGTAGTGTGTACTTTGATTTTCTCTTGCACTTTCTGTATCCACCACTGGATGTGGCTGTAAATAGAAAATATTTTCTAACCTTCCCTGCCCAAGCAGCAAAATAAATAAAGAGAATTTCATTTATATGTTTTATGTTTGGTGATATGTCCCTGCTGATGTAACAAAGTGGGGGTCTATTACTTTGCCTCATGCTGTAATGTACCTTGTGGACGTTTGATGATGTATTGTCATTGTGGCTAGTAATTATAGTTTTTGTTTTAAAAAAACTAATTTTGGGATAGGTAAAAAAAAATAAGTTAGAAACATGAGATAGTTCTCCTTTACTGGAAAGGCACTAATATTTCCAAAGCCATAGTCTTCAACAGTATGTGAACTACACCTCCCACCCTCATTAACTCTTGCTTTTCAATCCCCCACCCCATTTTTTTCAAACAGAGATTTTGTAAAAACAATGAAGGCTGCTGATCTCAAGCATGGTTCCAGGACCTGACACTGTCATTTTATTGAGCCCCTCACCCTTACCACAGGGAGTCATTTATCTAACGTAGCACCCCCCTTTGACCCCACGATACATAATTTCTGGTACGGGGCAATAGTGTTCAAGTTTAGGCTAACCTAGTGGGTCTCCCCTCCCTTTCCTGCAGCATACTGTTCATAATGCACATTGTCACATGACCATAGAAGTACACATACCTGATGGGGTAGGAGAAGAAGCAGTCTCACATCATTGATGATGCCATTCAGTCTGATGAGTAAGTGTGCTTTGTGTCATCAGTGATTTCCCTACCTACTAAGTGTACACTGATTTCATGTGACAATACAACTTACGAACAGCATTCTGTGGGTTAGGGAGGGGCATTCTCCAGGGAATTTTTTGAGTCAGACTGAAACTGGACTACTACTGTCCCCCTCCAATCATGGATTGGTGGTCAGTGGGGTCACTCATGATAAATTCTGATTTAGGAAGCGGGATGTTGGCTGGGTGGGTCGGCTTACTAAAAAATAATATTGGCTGCTGACATAAAAATGTGGTCCTGTTCTATGATTCTAAGGACCATAAAGGTTTGAAAATGTATTTTTTTAATATTTTCTAAATCTGGGTTCTGTTTTGAACAGTTGTACAAATAAATAACACCGTTCCATCTGCATAGACCTTATTTTTATATCTTCAATCTTGTTATGAACATTTTTTTTGTCTTTTGTTTTAATAAACAAGGATGTCCCTTGACTTCCTCTTGCAGCAGTTTACCCAACTTTAAAAGTGATCATAAATTGTGGCGTCATGTTTAGCCATTCAAGATTGTTTATTTCAAAACATTTTAGACACATTTCAATTTTTACTTCCAGTTCCATTTTTTTTCAAACCAACATCTTTAATATGATTTATAATATATGCCCATAAGTACAGTTACTGTATGTCTAATGGGTATAAGAGTGCATTCCAAGTTCTTCACAGTTCTCTCACCCAAAGAACTTGAGAATACACTCATACCCATAAGAGACACAGTAACTGTACCCTGGGCCTGATTCCAAGTCAGGATATGCCAAAACCCATGGCGTATCTCGTGACTTATGCCAAGTGATAAGCCAGCCTCTATTACAAGATGTGCCCTGTTCCATGTCGGATGCGGGCTATGACAATCATGGGTTATGCCAGGTCAAGAGACCTACCCCCACGAGACCAAACTTGAAAAATTTTGTGCAAATCTGTTAAATGGTTGTGAAGATATTAAAGTGCAAAATTTGAGGTTTAACATAACTGCTCAACTCTAAATATGGTGGCATTACCGCTCCACAATAATAATGAATTATTTCTTTCTTTATCCCCATGTTTCTCACACTAACGGACTATGCAAACTTACCTATAGTGAATTATTATGAACTTTACTCACATTTCTCTCAATAAAAAACTATACAAACTTTCTTGATTTTGTACCCCTCCCACCAAAAACTGCAAACAGTTTGTGCTCTTGTTCTATAGTACTGCGTTACCTTGCATTTTCATGAGTATAGCATCCTTTCTGTAAGATCATGCTTTTTGGGAAAAAGCAAGCGGTGTACTGTCCCAGTGGTCTGCTACACCTTTCTGTATATGAGTAATGTAGTGTGTACTTTGATTTTCTCTTGCACTTTCTGTATCCACCACTGGATGTGGCTGTAAATAGAAAATATTTTCTAACCTTCCCTGCCCAAGCAGCAAAAATAAATAAAGAGAATTTCATTTATATGTTTTATGTTTGGTGATATGTCCCTGCTGATGTAACAAAGTGGGGGTCTATTACTTTGCCTCATGCTGTAATGTACCTTGTGGACGTTTGATGATGTATTGTCATTGTGGCTAGTAATTATAGTTTTTGTTTTAAAAAAACTAATTTTGGGATAGGTAAAAAAAAAAAATAAGTTAGAAACATGAGATAGTTCTCCTTTACTGGAAAGGCACTAATATTTCCAAAGCCATAGTCTTCAACAGTATGTGAACTATACCTCCCACCCTCATTAACTCTTGCTTTTCAATCCCCCACCCCATTTTTTTCAAACAGAGATTTTGTAAAAACAATGAAGGCTGCTGATCTCAAGCATGGTTCCAGGACCTGACACTGTCATTTTATTGAGCCCCTCACCCTTACCACAGGGAGTCATTTATCTAACGTAGCACCCCCCTTTGACCCCACGATACATAATTTCTGGTACGGGGCAATAGTGTTCAAGTTTAGGCTAACCTAGTGGGTCTCCCTTCCCTTTCCTGCAGCATACTGTTCATAATGCACATTGTCACATGACCATAAAAGTACACATACCTGATGGGGTAGGAGAAGAAGCAGTCTCACATCATTGATGATGCCATTCAGTCTGATGAGTAAGTGTGCTTTGTGTCATCAGTGATTTCCCTACCTACTAAGTGTACACTGATTTCATGTGACAATACAACTTACGAACAGCATTCTGTGGGTTAGGGAGGGGCATTCTCCAGGGAATTTTTTGAGTCAGACTGAAACTGGACTACTACTGTCCCCCTCCAATCATGGATTGGTGGTCAGTGGGGTCACTCATGATAAATTCTGATTTAGGAAGCGGGATGTTGGCTGGGTGGGTCGGCTTACTAAAAAATAATATTGGCTGCTGACATAAAAATGTGGTCCTGTTCTATGATTCTAAGGACCATAAAGGTTTGAAAATGTATTTTTTTTTAATATTTTCTAAATCTGGGTTCTGTTTTGAACAGTTGTACAAATAAATAACACCGTTCCATCTGCATAGACCTTATTTTTATATCTTCAATCTTGTTATGAACATTTTTTTTGTCCTAGACTTGTCTTAATCTTCTTTGCTTTTGTTTTAATAAACAAGGATGTCCCTTGACTTCCTCTTGCAGCAGTTTACCCAACTTTAAAAGTGATCATAAATTGTGACGTCATGTTTAGCCATTCAAGATTGTTTATTTCAAAACATTTTAGACACATTTCAATTTTTACTTCCAGTTCCATTTTTTTCAAACCAACATCTTTAATATGATTTATAATATATGCCCATAAGTACAGTTACTGTATGTCTAATGGGTATAAGAGTGCATTCCAAGTTCTTCACAGTTCTCTCACCCAAAGAACTTGAGAATACACTCATACCCATAAGAGACACAGTAACTGTACTTATAAATAAACCTGCATATGATAAATGTCTCTTGGACCCAAATTTGACTAGAAAAATAGGAAGCCATGCCCTTTGCAGCTGCATATGATATGATTTAAAAGCTAAGGAAAATGTACAATAAAAAGACCAGTCATTCTGAGAAAACGGATGCAAAATGTGGATTCAATAGACCTTTCATTCCATCAGACATTTTTCTATGACATGTTCCTGTGTTGCTGTTATTTCAAATGGAAGACCTTCCACCTGCTCCCAAAGCAATTACATTAATGGTTCTCAGAGATTTGAAGCTATAGCCATGTGTCACAAGGCTACACTTCAGCACTGCATTGCATTCTGTTTTGTAGAAAAATAGTTATTGCACATGATTACAGCAATATAAAACCTATTTTGTTGAGTTTTGGTATTAACCTAATGTTTCAGACAATTAAGAATATTATTGCTATGGATAAATAACACCTACCCTAAATACTAAGAGCTTTCAGACTATATTGTTATATCTCAAGCCCACTGCCATGTGGGATAAGAGTAACAGAGATTTGTCTCTGTGCATCTTGGGTAGAGAGTGATCTGTATATTTCAGCACCAATATAGGACTTGGGCTCTAGCACCAAGACCCTGGGCCTGATTCCAAGTCAGGATATGCCAAAACCCATGGCGTATCTCGTGACTTATGCCAAGTGATAAGCCAGCCTCTATTACAAGATGTGCCCTGTTCCATGTCGGATGCAGGCTATGACAATCATGGGTTATGCCACCCACTACATTGCAGCACACAGTGACATGGTGCAAGTGTGGGTTACGACAGCAACTGTGCCCTATTCCAGGAGGGCAGCTGTTTTAACCCACAAGTGCGATTCCAAAAGCCGCACTGGCAGGGCTATGTTGAAACAGCCCGGAGCTGCTCTAAGTGGTGATCGACAGTGCTATCCATCAGTTGCTGGTCCCATGGTGCTACAACTATGGCGCTGCTGTGTCCCACGTACCCCCACTGGCATACCCCTGCCCCCACCCCTGATTCTCGGGGACCCCCAGGGGTCCAATCTATGGTGCTTCCCCCCAGATGCCTGTGCCATCTGTCCTGACCCCCATGCCCCCTGGTGTGCGCCATGCTGTTCCAGGGCATGGGGGCTTCGGGGGGGGGGCTGGCGGTCGTGGGCTGTGACTTGTGACATGCAGGTTGGTTATGCCATGCCCATGGCGTTAGCCTCTGCATGGCATAACCCACATGTTGCAAATACTGGGACCCTGCCACTCTTGGAATGTGACACATGGTCCCCGGTGTAATGGCGAATGGCGTAACTCATAGCCACCTGCCAGTTACACCATTCGTCCTGGAATCAGGCCTCCTGTATCAGGCAAGAGGAAAAGACAGGAGAATATTTAATTCCATTTAAGATTCACTGATTTTCAAACAATTTGTTATCCTCCTGATCACTGCTAAGTAGGGCTGTGAAGGGACTGAATAGTTTTTCCTTAATACCACGAATAGTAGAACTCCTAATATTTAGCTGCCCTTACTGAATATGGGACTATTTGTATCCGGGAACTACTGTACTATTCATTCCCAATTGAAAATAATAAAAAAAATGTAAAAAGCTCTACCCATAGCCTTGCTTCTCTCACTGTCTCACATCTGGCCATTAAATATTTACCCCAATTCTCCTACCTGTTGTTTGCACCCCATGTCACCTTACCCCCCACCCATGTAGCAGTGCTCCAGAAAGGCAGCTGGCATAAACCACCATCCTCCATGACCAGCCGTCTTGTAATGAATGAATGCACTTGCCCTGTCTCTATAGAAACCCATCTGATCATGTGATTAACTGGGTTTCTTTACAGACAGAGTGAGTGTGTTCATTCATTAGAAGGTAGCCAGCCATGGAGGAGGGTGGGCTGTGCCAGTCGCTGTTCAAATGTAGTTAGTTGGGTGCTGAGGGGGGATGGGGTAAGACTTAAGCAATTCATCTGTATAGTACAAACAAGCATTTTTTTGTTGAACAACATGACGGCCAGCAGTGGAGGCAGGAAGGAAGGTTGTGCCGGTCATCCACAGTGGGATGAACAATCACATTTAACATATTTTGTGGGTAGTGCAGGGGGAGGTGGGTGGTATTGGGTGCAGACAATGGATGAGGTTACACTGGGTACATGTTTAATGGTTGGGTGGGACAGTGAGAGAAGTAAGGGTGGGGGAAGACTGTTTTTACATTTTTTTTTTGTAATTTATTTAAAGAAGAGACATTCCCAAATAGCCGAATACCCTCTTATGTGGCTACTGACTACTGAATATTTGGTCAGATATTGGGGAGAAGGTATTTGCACAGCCCTACTGTTAAGCAATTGTAAGACATGTATCAGATAAATAAATTTTTTTACTGTGTTCCTTCCTTGTGAATTAATGTGCATGTGACAAAGATCAGGTGAACAGCCAAAGTTGTGGAAACCACTGTTTCTCCTAATAACGTGAAACCCCAGTCACCACAGTCTGTCATAGTACCGAAAGAATTATTTATAGACAATTTTATGAGCAGTTCCAGAAGATGAACTGAAATATCAAATGCTTTGGTTGCATAGGATCTATACTAGTGGTAGACAAACTTAATATTAATAATAAACTGTGAGACTTAATGTGGGTTGTGGAAGATGAGATGACATCCGAAAATGTTGTATAGACTCCATAAAATTTATGGATACTGGAGATTATGTAGTAAAGTAAGTTGATCATCTTTCTTGCCCATCACTACACTACTGTTCAGACAGGGGTGCCAAGAAAAGTCTATAATACTAATTTAGTCTTTCTGCTCTAGCTTGATATATTGATATGTGAAAAGAAACATGTTATAAATTGAAATAAAATATACATTTTCATAATTTATCAGCATTACAATGGCAAAACAAAAGCCAGCGTTATGAATAATACAGAGCTTTTCTCTGGGCATTACGTGGGTAATAAATGCAGTTTCTCTCATAGACTATCAGGAGAGCTGTAAAACAGAATGCATTAGTTCTGCCTTGTGATAATAAATCATTTTAGTTTGTCCAGGGATGTGGTTAGTGTGTGTTCGCTAACTTATACACCTGAGGTCTCAATAAACTGGTACCGTAAGGCTTTTGATGGTTTTCTCAGTGTTTAGACTGATTCTGAATCTCTGGGGCAATATGTGGTGCAAGCAATATGGTTAGATAACAAGTGGCAATGTTTGGAAGGTATCAGTGGCAGACCTTTTATTGGTTACATTATTCGGAGGGGAAGCTGAGCTGGTTCTGTGTAAGAGTTCCGCTGTGCTTCCATCAAGCTCATGTTTATCATAGTTTCATAGGGATATAGTGACATAGCAGGCTTAAACGGGGTCTTTAATAAAAGTCCAGACACAAAAGAAGGTCAGAGGCTGATTTGATATTTTTGCACTTAAATACTGACAAATATTTCTTGCCCTATTTTTCTCAAGAATTGTATTATCCTGTTACTTTGGATTCATTTCATAGCCCACCTTTGTAACAGAAGTACAGTAGCAATAGTAGTAAAGGTATATCAGTATGTTTAAGGGACACCACAACCCCATTAATATATGCTTAATGTATAGAGCCTTTTGCCATGCTTATAAGATCATAGTAGAATGTTAAGGGTTTTAAACGTATTGGGGATGACCACCAAGTCTCTTATGTTTTCAGATGTATACTCCTGTTTCTTACAGACCCAGCATCCTTCTGTCTCCATGTAGGCCCTTAGTTGTATATGTTCCAGTGTTTTTTTAATCATGTGATCCTATGTTTATGTTGGTGTTGTCATAGCTTGTACTGCTTATTATGTCCTGTTTTGTTTTTACTATGTGGTGCTTACATTCATGAAATTAATTCAGGGTCACCCCTGAAAATGGAACTCTTAGTCTCAGTGGGCCTACCCAGCTAACAATATTCAATAAATAAAATGTATCATAGAAGTCTTTAATTAAGCAATGAGGCATGACAGGTGTATGGTATTGTTGGATAATAGCATACCCTCTAAAGTAAATCATGAGTCATTGCCGAGTGCTTTACACACCTGAGGAAGTGCTGTTTTGCCACAATTAATCACACCCTGGAGTGTCTTATTGTGATTATAAAATGGTTCCTCTGATATTTATTTTAATAAATGAGTAGTGATGTTCAGAATTTTAAGTATTTCTGATCTTTGCTGCTGTGCTGGAACAAGACATGATCATCTCATCACATCTGATCAATCCCAAGTATTGGTGTCTCTGTCTCATTTATAATGATTATTATGAAATGGGAAGAAAGAATGCTGGCTCTTGATTGTCCAAAAGGTACTTTTATTTATGCTGTTCTCCCAGCACAACAGCTTGGCTGAAAGTAGCTAACAAACGTGTTTAAAAAATACATACAATTTAATACAAAAAGGCTAATTTCATAATTGCAGTAAAGCACTCTAAGGGGTGCACTATGGTAATCTAACAGCCCTTCTTGGGTGATGGAAGCACTAAGCTTTACCTCGTACTTCAATCCACCTGGGATCAGCTGTTATCCCACCATAATGCATCCCCTGTCATACATTATTGCTTAACGAATGTGCAATACTTTATAGGCTGCTGCCCTGAGACTACAGACTACTTCAGACTACAGTAACAAGACTAAGACAATGTCGATGGGACAGGACTGCTATTTTCTTGGAGTAATCTTTTTTTTTTTTTTTTTTTCCTTTAAATGGACAGAATCAGATGTTACATATTTGCAAAGCCATTGTTCATAGAACTTGGGATTTTTATATGATTTAAACTGTAAAGGCTGAATTTTCATCAAACTGTGGCATGATCTCGCAACTCTTGCAGTAATTGTGACAAGACTGATAGAACACAGAAAACTTGACCTATCTTCTTATTGCAAGTGCCATATGTAGCACACCGCAAATAATGTGTGCATCAGATATTTCATGCATGCATAATTTTTCAGTCATAAATTGTGTCAAATGTCATAAATGTATCAGAATGTTTGAAAATTACTCACAAACATTTGAACACATTTACGTTGACTTACTACTACAAGTGCTGCATCCAGACTTATTAAAATCCATGCCTGAATCCTTACTGGAACAGCATAAAAAAGCTCACATATGTCTGAATAGTCTCCTGTTGTCATTTTGGGTGTGGGTTGAAGTAATCTGCATTAATGTACTAGTTCATTTATAATCTTTCAGGCCATGTCTTTACATGTGCCCAGATCCTTTTCTGCTCAGTTGAGAAAATCGGTTTCCCAATTTAGCTGGGACTGTAAGAAAGCAAAGTCTTTTATTCATGCTGCCATAAAGGAAGAGTGGTTTAGGATTGTCCGACCCTAAGGCATACTATCGAATGGCTTGGAGCTGAGTAGTAGTCTGCTATTGTAGCTTAAAGGTGATAGCCATTTAAAAAGTGTAAAGATAAAACTTTCTGAATTCCCTGAAGGTTGTCTGAGTCACATTCCTCTTTCAGCAGTTTGGGGTGATTTTTTTATTTTTTCTTTGGATAACAATTGGATTAAAAATAATTTGTAATACGATCTTAAAAATAAATGTCTCTGTATGATACATTATTGGTGTTACAGACAACAGACTGAATTTTCAAAGGCAGTCCATAATTTGCAACATAGAATTAGAGCAGTAATGCAACTTGCAGCAAAGTTAGACCACCCAAAAGCTGATCTAACCATTTGTTCCAGTTTCTGCAGTTTGTGGAACTTTGGCTCCCATATACATCAAAAAAGTGATGCATGTGTTGAAAAGTAACAGGTGTCATTTGTTTACCATTAAACAGGTACAACTGACACAAAAACATCAAAATAATTAAAAGTAACATTCAGACATTTTGGTACATTTATTCTGATCATAGTACAACTTAGAATCTGGAACTGTAACTTTGTCAAGACCATTGAAAAGCCATTCTACCTTTAGACTCTAAGATTGGTACAGAGTTTTCCTGAGGAGTTTTCTCTCATTAGGTAGCTAGAGGCCTGGATCAAATTAATAAATTATTTTCAAGAAGGAACTTTATTGTCTTTTAAACAGTTAGTGTAACATAATAGACTCCAATGCACTGAAGTCTATAAAGGTCTGAAAATCTCTTTTTATACACAGTACATTTTTAGTAGGAATGCAGTAAAATGCTTCAGTATTGCAGTTGTGGATAATGACTGTGGAGGAACAATTTCTAAACATAGCTTTTTGTTCAATTAATTGTTATCACATCAGACAAGAATGTAAGAACATAAGAAAAGTATCAGCAGATGGGGACCATGTGGTCCATCTTGTCTGCCCAACGTGGCTACCCACCCCAATTATATTTTTTTCCTAAGTCGCCCACATTGCCTATCCCAAGCGAGTTTGAATTCCCTTACTGTCTTTGATGCAACCACTTCTGGTAGCAGGTTGTTCCATGGGTCTATCTCTCTCTTGGTGAAAAAGTACTTTCTAGAGTTGCTTTTAAACTTACCTCCCACCAGTCACAAGTTGTGCCGTCTTGTACACACCTCCCAGTTTTCCTGGAAAAGGTTTTCCTTCTGAGTTGTGTCAGTTCCCTTAAATGTTTCTATCATGGCCCCCTTGTTTCTTTTCTGTTCCAGAGATAACAAATTCAACTCTTTGAGTCTTGTCTCATATGGCTCATGATGCAGCCCCTGCACCATCTTTGTGGCCCTTCTCTGTCTCCAGAAGGTAAATGTCCTTTCTTAGGTGAGGTTTCTGTGAATTGGATATGTATTGGTGTGTGTTTTTGCTAAGGATTTGTAGGGGTGTGATATTTTTGTTTGTTGATAATCTTTTTATGTATTCAGGATATTACTTGGCTTTTGTGTTGTATTGTTTTTCTTGTGAAGGTTGAGAACATGCTTGTGATTCTATTTCATTTTGTTTCTATTGATGTTTTAGTATATTTTTTTTCTTGTATTTCTTTAGGTATATTATTTTACTTTTGGTATATTTAAGTACTTTTGGATTGGTTTTTCTAGCTTTTGTGTTGCTTGCATGCATGCTCTGGCTTAGTGAATTACTTGTTGTAGAGTGGTATCATTTGCAAATAGGTACCTTTTCTGTGTTTATTGAAATGTTGGCTGAGTGAAGTGTTAAGAGGGGATTGAATTGTACTAACGTGGAATGCATTGGTTGCATTTTCTTTCTTTAATAATGTCTTGTTGATTAAATTTCTGGGTTTTGTTTTGAGTGTTTTTTAATTGTTTTTTTTGTTTTACTTTTGTGTGTTTTGTTTGTTAGTGTTTCTTGGGCTGTGTTGTGTTTTTTTTGAAGTTTAGGTTCTATATTTGTGTTTCACCTTGATTCCATTGTTTTGTACTTAAATTGGTTAAATTAGTTACGTATTTGGTAGGAGTACTGCTGTGAAGTTATGTTGGGGTGAAGTTTGTGTTTTTAGGTAGTCAATTATTTTCTTAGTAATGGGTTTCATTTTTCTCACTATATAGGTTAAGTGATTGCAGTAGTTTCTGTTTCTTCTATTTATTTTTGTTTGGGACAATTGTGTTTTTCTTGTTTTGAGGTGGCTTGCTGTTTTCTAGAGATAGATTAACAATTGTGTGTGGTACTTGTTTTTCTTGAAGTTTTTTAGTGTTTTGTGGATTTATTTGGTTTTATGGTTTTATTCCATTTGTTTGTTAGTTTTAAAATTTTTTCTGGTGGGGTGTTTTGCTTTTATTCCTGTTTGTTTTTAGTGTGGTTTTGCAATATTTTTGTTGGTATTGTGAGTAGTCTTTTTCATGATTTTGTTTTTGTTTTATTTTTTAACAGTTGGTTTTCTTGTTGTGTTGGATTGGTTTTCTTTATTTTTCTTGGTTTTATGTATTTTATAGAAAGTTTTTCTTTTCTTGGCCTTTGTGTTATTTTTTCTGTTTGCATAGTGGGAATTGTTTTTCTGCTTTGATGTTTAGGCTTATTTCTGTTTGTTTTTTGTTTCTTGTATTGCTTAAAGTTTTTGTTTTTGATTTTTGTTGATACTTTTTGTAGAATTAGAGGGGTTCTTTTTTTTGTTTGTTAGTTTTGTGACTGTTTACTGATTGTATGTGTGGTATTTTTAAGTTTTCTAACAGTGTTTGTATTTTTGTTGTTTGTGTTGGTATGGTTTTATTTTGGATTTTGCTTGTGGTGTTGTTTTGAAATATGTATTTGATTTTTTGTGTGATTTTTATTTTTCTTTTTATTTATTGATAATTAGATTGACTTGTGGTTTGGTTCTTTGTGATTGATAATTTCTATGAATATTTGAAATTGTTGTTGTGAGTATTTGTTTTAGGTTGTTGTTTTGGTGGTGAGTTTGCTGTTGTTTTTTCTTTTCTTTGCAGTATGAAATAGGTATTTTTTGCTTGTTTGTTGTGTATGAGGTTTACTTATATTTGGAGATTAAGTCTTTGGTAGTACTTACTTTGTTTCTTTCTTGGCTGAGAGTGATTTTGGTTGTTTATTTTCTTTTGTTGTGATTTGTGGATACTTTCAGATGTGGGGGGTTTTTCTTATTTTAGGGTGACTTTTGGGGTTGTGTTTTGTTGTGTTTTCTGGATTTGTTGTGGGGATTTTTCTTTTATATATGTGTTTTTGTTTTTTCTCAGTTTTTTTAAGAGTGTAGTATCTTAGGTGTGTGGTGAAATTAAGTCTAGTTGTGTTTTCAAGTACTAAGGTTGTGGTGTTATGGATTTTGTTTGGTAGGCAAATATTGTGGCATAACTTTTTCTAGTGGTCTTTTGTTGTTTACTATTTCTTGTTCAGATATGTTTTTGTGTTTTTATTACGTTGTGGTTCTCTCTAGTGGATTGGGGTTGGGTGTGCTTTTTGTTATTACTGCTGTTGGTATTTTGTGGTATTTATACATTGCAGTAGTTGATGCTGAGAGAGGGTTGGCAATTCCCTCCTTCTAGTTTAATTGATTGATATGGGGATTAAATTTGTTTTGAGTACTTGAGTTCTCAGTGAGGTGCAGGCATTGTTATAAAATTCTTCCAGAAGGTTCATTTGTTTTGTTTTGATGCTGCTTTTCTTGTACCAGTTTTCTAGCTACTGTTGTTTGCATTTTTTACTTGATTTTCTTCCTGTGTCCCTTACTTCCTAGACAGGTAGAATTAGAGATAGGGATGTAGAGAAGTAGTTTGTCACCTAGTTTGTATGTTTTTGTTTGTTTTTCCAGGTTGACTGTTAGGTTGTTTGTGCTATGTGAGTGATAACTCATGTGTTCTGTTCTACTGGGTATACTTTTAATGTGGTCTATGTCTCTGCTGATTTTAGGAGGTACTAGACTGCAATCTGGCCTGGTCATAATGCTGAAGTTGAGAATCACTTCCTATCATGGAGTTCTGATTATTAGTACTAGATTTTTTATTTTTTAGTGATTTTTGTGGAGTGTACTTATTGCTGTGTTGGTTTTACTGCCTCCACGTTTGCTGCTTTAGTAGTTCTGGGAGGGACAGTGGTATGTATTTATTTGATATGTTAGGTGCTTCCTCTTTCATTATGGGTTTATGATTTGGTCTTGATTTCCTAGTATTTTCAAGCCTCTAGCAGCAGTTTGTCCTTTTGGGGTAGGGGCTAGCTGTGGAGGGTTTTCTCATTGTTGATGCTATATTGTTCTTTGAGGACTGATAGAGCTTTTGGTGGTGGTAGGTATTTCTGTCTATGTTGCCTGGAGCTGAGACCTTAGGTCTTTGAGGGAGCATGTAGGATAGTGCCTCATCTCAGGACAAATGCTCTACAGGAGTGTTCCACAGTTGTTGCAGTTTACAAGGCTGTGGGAGTTAGTCATTTTAGTTATGTGGATACTCCCTATAAGTAGCAATGCAGAAGAAGTCAGTGAAGAGGAAAGAAGATCAATTTTTTTTTTTTAGAGTGCACAGTCCCACCCTTCCTTACTTGGTGGAAGGATAGAGGGGGTCAGGCTATATTAGAGGATGAGCACAGGGTGAGTGGGAATGGAGTAGGGGGTACCACTGCAGAAAATCAGTAGAGACCTGTAGAGAAAAACAATCAACTTTTGGCAGTGGCTCCAACAAACAACCACCAACCACAGCACCCTCGGATGAAAGAAAAGGTAACCTGACCTTTTAAATCTTTCTTCTGTTGGAAGGCACTAAGCCTTGTCAGCTCTGCCCCCTAGTTCACTCCTAATCCCTGGAAGAGCTGTAAAACAACTCCTCAACGTGAGAAAGACTTCAAATCCTTAAGCCCAAAACAAAATAGTATAGTAGCTCTGCTTAGCCTAAAGAGATACCAAACTGTAAAATATGTAAGCACATAACAAAACAATAACAAAACCTGTGAGCACAACCTGTAAGCACAAAACAAAATAGTAACAAGACAGTAACTCTGCTTAGCCAAAAGAAGCCATAATGTTTCTCCTTGCTCTGTTAATGTTGCTCCTTGCTCTGTCCTTTCAAGCAAATTTAGAAGACAACAAGGTCAGGTAAAGCTAGTAGGTGCTTTTTGTCAGCAAACCATAGTCTTCCACCTCAACACACCAACTCTACTATGGACAAATGGGCTAGGGAGCTCCAATTAGGGTGGCAACCCCAGCACTAGGAATGCATGATATAGACTATTGTATCTACTACTTCATTGGCCAAATGGAAAAAAATATTCCAGCAGAAAAGGGTGGAATATTGATGACAACATGGATGGCCTTCTGGTGCTACAGTAGGGATTTGGGGGATGAGGCTAATCTTGGTATGCAACACCAGAGATGGGCTCTTGTTGCTATGCTCCTATTTTGTGGGGTTGCAGGTGTTTAACAACACTGGGTGGGCTCCTGGTGCCACATTGGTAATTTGTGGAACTGAAATTTTTGATGTCAATGGGTGATGGACATCCAGTGAAACACTATTGATTCAAAGAGGTGTGTTAGGTGATACTGGGCATAGACTCTTGGTGTCACATTAGAGATTCATGGGGTAGTGGGTGTTCAGTGATATATTTGTTGTTTCACTAGTGGTGATTTTTGTACAACCAGGGATAGTCTCCTGGTACCACACTGAGGATTATACGGGTGGTTTTGGGATCCTGGAGCTCAATTTACTGTTTGTGTGTTGGAGGAATGATCTCTATTCACCACTGCTGTTAGCCAACTGTTGTTATATTCCACAGGTCTCTTTAAATGTTCATGCAGCTAACATCTCAAACACCTTATTAAAAATACAGTGAAAGGACAAACTATCGATTTTTCAAGGTTATAATTTCATCATTTTAAATTTTGGAGTTTCAAAAAACAAAAAAGAATCGTGTTTTTGATGTCACTGAATGAACCTGAAAGTTTTAGGTTTTAAACTTTTTCCATTTTTTCCCCATTTTTTGGCAGTGAAAAAGCTTCTTGAATGGATCATTTTTGCTTGTGTTGCTGCCTCTAACCTTTAAAACTCTTTGACCACTTTGATCACATTTGTCAAGTTCAGAGATTCGGGTATGAAGGATTGACATGCAATTTTTAGGTTCCTAGCTCAACAGATGTATCAGTTTTGTGCTGTCAAAGTCTCAGTCTAACACTGAAGTGCCTGCTCTTGGCTTACTATGGTGGTGATACCACATCACTGTAATTAATTACATTTTGGAGTATTTGGAAATGACTTAGCATCACAGTCTTGTATTTCTAAATATAGTGTATCCATTTATTGATACCCATTGACCAGATAAATTAACCAATTGTCTATTTAGGAAATTAGGAAATCAACCACACTGTTTAAAATAGCACTCAGTATGGACTCCAACCTCGAACAGGTTCACGTTTTCCAGTACCTGGGGGTCACAATTGATGAGTCCCTCTCTTTCGATGAACACTTATATAATATCACTAAAGCTGCAAACAGAAAGTTGGGGAGACCCTACAGACTCTGCTTCTGCCTCACCCCTGAAGCCAGGCTCCAGGCAGTCAGTGGCACAATCCTGGACTATGGAAACGTGGTTTATGCTGCTGCCATGGACACTAGCCTACACAAAGTCCACCTTACCCTCAGTAAAGCATGCAGATTTGTCCTGGATGCAGATTGCATCACACACATCTGCGAGCTCTACATAAGGACAAAGTGGCTCTCCCTCCAGGATAGAATAAAGCTCCAGACCTGCTTACTAGGAAAGAAGGCCTTGCTGGGACTGGCACCTGTCTCCCTGCAGGTGTTATTCAGACTGCCCCAGGTGAGAATGCCACAAGAAGCATCTCCAGGAATGCCTTAGCTGTTCCCTTCAGAAAATCAGCCCAGGGGAGACGTGCCTTCATGGTAAGGGCCCCCACCTGGCTAAACGAGCTTCCAAACACAATCACCAACTTTCAGCACCTAAGGCACTTCAAATCCAAACTATGTAAGTCCATCTCTCCTCCAGTCTACTGCCTGTGTCTAACATAATCCCAGCATCTGGCCCACCACTCAACTACCCACTTGCTCTGGCCAGGTTGCACCTACTCCCCTACTCCCATCCCTTCCCCCCTCTCTACCATCTCCCCTCCACTTGTCCTTTGTCCAGTACCCCCTCACTACCTCTCCTCCACCTGCCCTCTGTCCAGTTCACCCACACTGTCTCCTGCCTGGTCCCCTGTCCACTTTCTCTGCCCCCCTACTGCTCCTCCACCTTCCCTCTGTCCAGTACACCCACACTACCTCTAGTCCATTTTTCTGACCTCTTCCTCCCCTTCCACTCCCCCCCCACCTACCTCCACTTGCCAAACCCCAACTTGTCTCTCTGCACTTTACTTCTCTCAGATGGCTGCACATTGCATATCTCCACTGGGAAACTGACAATGCTACCAGCTGCTTCATTCATGTCTTGACTTGTGTAAACCATAAATGTATTTGCTATCTCTTCCTATGCAAACTCTGTGTTAGTAGTACAACCCCAGTGTCAATTTGCCTGCTGTAATTATGCTGTTGCAACAAAATGTATCTCCTTAAGTGTTGACAAGGATCCTTTGTAAACGAGCTCTTACTGTAGCTCAAAGTTTGTAATTTCGAGTTCCCAATAAATAAATAAATAAATAATTAAAATAAAATTTGCAGAGTTATTAATTACCCATTTAACTGCAACTTGAGGCTATAGACAGATAACATACAAGAATAATCAGACAGTTATTTGATTAACAGTATGTGACAATAAATTCCATTTCTCATGGTTCGAGTTTGCATGCTAGTTATATGTGCAGAAAAAAAATCAAGTCCATTTCAAATAAAATGTATAGTCACATCCTTTTGAATTAAACACCAGTTGCTAAGCTGAAGATGATAGGTAAGTGAGTCTGTGTTTTGCCAATGTTTTGTGTCATTATCCACAAATGCACTGTTACTATGCAATATTTTCCCGCTATGGTACATTTGCCATCTATCGCAACATTATGTGAACATTATGTGAAGGTTAAATGTTTTCTTGCTTTTCACTAAGTGCTAAAAATAGAAACGTAGAGGGACATGTTCCATAACTTAGGTAAGTAAAACTGATTTCCTACAATATCTTGTAGGTTATACAGTATCTTGAACTATGATGAAGTGTTAACTTAGGCTATGAAACCAGAGGATTGGAAAGACATCTACTGTGATATTATGCTATGTATTATGCTAGTAATCACAGAGTATGTCGCAAGAAAATCAATAAAATGCTCTTATCTTATAAAGTATATGGATGAAAAGCCCCTTCTCTGTTCTTCAGCCAGCTCTTCCTCTTTCATTACCACCTCTGTCTGCTCCATCCCCCACCCGGCCCAGCAGTGAGCTCAGCACTAATGTACTGCTATACCCACTGGCTATGATGAGGCTGTGATCTGAATGCAAACTTTTTCATAGAAGTGCTCTGTCATTGTCAGACAAGACTCCACAGTGTGAACACTCACTGAGTAGTGCTGTGGTTGTTCACACAGTTGATGTTCAAGATATCAAGTAGACTTTACGGCCCTCAGTTGGATATCCTAATGAGCTATGCAGTTAAAATCAAGCACTATACAAACAACCTTTACTCTGACATTTCCTTCTTTACTCTTGTAGATGAGATCTTCTCTGCCCGGTACCTAGCTTAATGAAATCTGAATCTTGCTGCAATACCAAAAGTGATAATTTAACTTGGTATTCGGATCTGCAGCTTGTACTAGCCAAGGGCTTGGGAAGCTTATGTACCAAATAATGATGCAACGTACCTCTAATTTACTATACTTTATGCTGGCCTGGGGGTGCAGAGGATTGATGCGTTGGATGCCACAGTTGCTACCTTACTGGTGGCTGTTGTTCAGGAGTGGATGAAGGCTGCTGGTGGTTGGCCAGGGAAGGAGAGGATTAAGTGTCCATAGGACAGCTCTCTTCTTCTCATAAAGGGAGTACATGGTGTATGATGCAGGCTTAGCCACTAGCAATGGCTTTGGGCAAGGCAGCCAGGGATCATCACATTGGGGAGATGAGGAATTGGTTGCTGTTGATGTCCAGTGCACAGGAGCATGTGCAGGGTCATCTTGGGCAGCATTGCATGCCCTCTCCTCTTCAGGAGAAACAGAGAGGAAAAAGGCAGTCCCTGGTTTGGCTGGCTGTCTCCAGCCACCCACAGGCCCTGCACCCAGACCACTCAGTGAAAGCACAATCATTAGTCCTGGCAGAAAGCCGAGGTGATGGAACTCTGGTGGCAGGGGGTAGTCAGCTGCTCCTGGGACAGGTGAGATGTGAAAAGAAATTAACTGAAAAAAAAGAAAATTACCACACTTTGCTTTCTGGTTTCTTTTGAAACTTGCATTTCTCTGTTTTCCCTGGAGTGGAACATTATTTCTGTTCAGCATGAATAATCTTTAGGTGTGGGGTTAGAAATGATTATTAAACTAGAAACATTATTATAGGTTTTAGATTGTTTTGATTGAAACTTGTCTCAAAAACCATTCCTTGATTTTGAAGCACTATGGAGAAGAACTGTGTGCAGTATCTTGGTATGAAAACATTCCCTTCTGGCTGATCTTACTGTACTTAGTTAAACCATATCAAGCATGAAGTTGGCATACTGGAATGAATTGCTGTTTATAAAGCAAGGGTGGATACAACCCCAGACTCAGTTGAATGGAAACTAAGCCACAAGATTAAATGATGCTTTGGGAACTGTAGCAAGGAGATGAGCAGCTTACTACTTCTATGTTCCATTCTATTGTGACCCCCTGTTTATAAGTCCTGTATACTGTATTCCTGCTTGTTCTAGATAAGGATATATAAACTTATCTAAACTCGTGTTCAGTTTGGAGGGGTTATATTTGGTTCACAATGCAAGGTTCAGTGGAAGGCATGTCCTTAGAAGCAAAAGAATTTTAATGCACCCATAACTCTAAGTCTTGACTGTAGTGATCATATAAGTAGCAGCCTGGCTCAGAGACCATAACTGAGATATATAAACTACTTTTATAACTATTGAGTGATCCTGACCACCTCAGCAGGATAAACCTACTGTACTTGTGATAAGCCATCTCATTTTCATATGGGTCTTAGAAGTGCAGCAGTAGATAGATAAGTTTATTTGTTTTTTTGTGCCTTTCTGTGCCCCCCCGGCCCACCACTCCTTAGGGTCACTTAATCATTTTCCCCCCTGCCCATTGGCTGTCCCCCATTGCCATCTGATCATCCTCTGAATTGGTCCCGCATCCTGGTAGACCCAGGGTAACCTGTCCTGGGGGCACCCCTCCCCTCAGTGCCACAGGAGAAGAGATTGTTCTGCTACCTTGACCGGAAGTGGGAGCGAGGAAGATCGATGGTCATGGCTGAGCGAGGCTACATAGCACACTTGGGGAACATGGTGGCTGTCATCTGGCCACTGGGTGGGCAAGTTTCTTTGTTCTTGGTCCCCTCCCACTTTTGGTGACTGCAGTGTCATCCTGGGGGCAGGGGTAATCAGCAACATGGGTGGTGCTTCACGCTGCCAAGATCACTTCTACAAGCCACCATCAGGAGCCACCAGTGAAGCAGACCAACACATCCCACTCCCCCTTCCCGGGAGGAAAGCATCCAAAGGACACTCTGACTCCCTCCATGCTGGCATCCACTCCTCTCGACCTGGTTCAGGGCTTGAACCCGGGTCGCCAGCATGCCAGAGCAATGCCTTGTCACTCAGTGCCATGGAGTCAGCAACTTTATTTGTTGACTGAGTGATTGTTCATAACTTTTTGCCAGGAAACCACACAAAACAATGCACAATCTTGTGGAGGTATGGAGCTGATGGATTCAAGTATGATGAAGTATAATAACAGTAAAACAGGAGAAAGGCAGAGAGGTACCGGCTTAGAATAGTAGCATAGCAGTGGATACTATAATAATAGTGCAGCATACAACAGGAATAATAAAACTTATATGCAGCAGCAATACAGCTATCAGTGACATAAGCAGGTAATATGCCTTCAGTAAAGTAACATTTCGATGTAGCCATGAGAGGACACAAAGGGGTGCACACACAGTGGGCATCAGAAAATTGGGACGAGACTATGTGCAGGAGCAGAAGTGAGCTGTGAGCTCACAAAGCTGAACTTTCAGTGTGAAGAGGAGAGGAGAGGAATGGTAGGGGTGGGGTTGATGGTGTTTCCCAAGGTGGGACAGAGGGTTGAGGTGCTGGATACCTTACCTTCTGTTATGCCAATGGTCTGGTCTCAGGAATAGACCACAGTCACTCAGGGGCCGACTGGGTGAGTGAAGATTGATCACCCTAAGGGGAGCTCTTGTCTCTCAGAAAGGGAGTTTCCTGAGTGTTGCCACTCACCTGCCACATGACGGATGCCAGGAGGCAGCATGGCACAACCAGCAGCCATTGGTGACAGTCTGATGATGCAGTACTCAAGTGCATCAATACACACATGCATGCTTGCACAAAAAGAACACCCAGGAGTCTAAAAAACAAGAAAAAACCCTGGCTCACACAGAATCCCCTACAGCCATCGCATGACCCAAGGTGGCAGGCCAGCTGCAAATTTGACTATTTGTAGGTGGTTGTTAACCTAAAAGTCCATGAGATGGATCAGTCTCAGGAATGGGGGGGGGGATGCCACTGGGTACAGGGACCACAGGAGGGAAAATAATTAAGTGAAGAAATAGATGGAGAGATGAGGGAGAAGTAGCAGTGGCGGCAAGAGAGTCAGAAATTTAAAATGAGAAAGACAAGAGTGCAAAAAGGCATCTGCCTTCAAAGGAAAGAAGAAGAATGGCAAAATTAAGGAACTATGGCTGATAAGAGGGGGCAGTTTATTGCAAAGAAATATAATTTGTAGTACACTGTTTCCAGTTAAGCTGCAGTGGGCGCAAAGGTGGTTCATGCTGGACAGAGGTAGTTCAGTTACATAATTCGCACCCAATCTGAGGAGCAGTTCCATCTAAATAGCATCTGCAGTATACGTCTGTTGAAGTCAAGGTGTTGAATCAACCAGCAGCCAGTGTGTTTGAAAGTGATCCCTTGTTCCAACCATGACTAATCCAGAGCCTTAAAGACAGGAATGGTGTGGCTCCTGTCCAGCTTCTGCCTTGCTATCAGAGATCATGCTGACATTTTAGTATTCAAGGTGGGTTTGTAAGAGTAGAAGCAATTCTAGATATTGTTAAGTCACACTGCAGTTCCACTTTCAGCTGTAATGCTGATGGCCCTCGGAAGAAACCTTCATCATCTGTGTCCTGTACATGTAAGTATGCACAGAGATATAGGATTTAGTGAGGTTATTAAAAAATATCACAAAATGGGACCATGAAGTGAATCTTGAAGGATATTTGAAACAACTGGTAAGGGGATCATCTACAAGAAAGGATTAATAACAGTTGAACAGACAGGAGTCGAACAATCCCACTGAGCAGTCAAAGAGTCCTGTCCGAGTTATTTTGTCAAGTGGGGATGCTGCTGTGTCAAATGCCTTGAGTTTTCCTGAAACCAACTACAAGGAGTTGAAAAAGGTGGAAGGTTTATGGAACTGGAAAGCTGGGAGAGCATTTAGGCTGCAGATTTAAGCCTGCTAAACAAGATCATTGTGAAAAAGCATGGTTACTGTAGCTCATCTTCACCTGGGTGGCCGTTTTGTATATGGTTAAGCAACAGATGGTTTGGACTTCATTTGAAGTTATTGGAAGTAATGGGTTAAACATAGGTTTAAAACATAAAGCCTCAAAAGTACAGAAATGTTATACTGGGGTACAAAAAAGTCCCGTGACTCTTAATGAATCTGTGGTGTGGCATTCCTCAGGGTTTGAATAATCCATCAACAGAGGACTGGTGTTACCCTAACTTTGGTGTTGTCTTTCAAGGCACAAAAATGTACTCATACCAATGCTTTAACAGAGGGTGCTGGAGTTGGGATAATGCCAATGCTGTGTCCACTGATCCTTCAAATCCCTAGGAACACCATTCCACAGAGTCATCAAAGGCCAGAGGACTTTCTTACCCTATTGTCGCATTTTCCTACTTTTGAGACTTAGGGACCGATTTTCAAAGAGCCCCTAGAGTGATGCAATTACGTCACTCCATGACTGTTGGAAACTCTGGGTGTGCCAGGGACCCTATGCCTAATTTTATAAAAATCAGAGTACCAATGCCAAACTCCCCAGAAATGCTGCAGTCCAACAACTGTGCCAAACAGTTGGCACACCTGTGGGAATTAATGCAGGGATCCAGACCCCCCACTCGGTGCAACACTAGAGGGGCCAGAATGGGTGGTTGGTGGTGGTGACTGTGCCAGGCAGGAGGGGGCTGGGACAGAAGGGACAAGGGAGGTGGCATAGGGGGAGTTGGGGAGACAGTTGGGCATCAATGGGAGTCCTGTGGCACCGAGCAGTGTGCATTTGCTTTTGCATGTATTTACATATTGTATTGTACCTATCAGTTACACTGTATGGGGTGGGGGTGGGGTCTTGGGACAGAGTGTGCAGCTGCCAGGGCTGTGCCCACCTGGTGCCATGTTATGTTCTGTCCCTGGACACCCCCCCACAGCATAATTCATAGGTACAATACAATGCACAAATACGTACAAAAGCAAACGCACCCTGCCGGGTGCCACAGCACTCCCATTAATGTCCAGCTGTCTCCTCAAATCCCCCCTATGCAACCTCCCATGTCCCTTCTGTCCCCAGCAGCCCATTGTCAGACCCCATCCCACTAGCACAAGTCACTTAGACCCCATCCTGGCTGGTCTAAGTGGTGCCCCTTCCTGAGTCCATGGCGGGGTTTGCAGAATCCCAGAAAGGGGTATTTGGGGCACCGAGTTGTTGGATACAAACTTTGTGCAAGGGGGCTTTGGAGCAGCTGCATCAGGATTTGATGCAGGCTGTATTAGAAGATCGTGATTGATGCAGGTTGTGATGCAAGTCACGCCTTTCATCAAAATCTTTTGACGGAAGTCCCTTGCATCATTCTAACCCCTTTGAAAATCAGACTGTTTGTGTTTCAACCCTAACATATGCCTAAATGACAACATAGCTTTTTGTAATGAATTTCCTTCCCTTTTAAAAAGAAAATTTAATAAAACATACACATTACATTTCATGGGCAGTGCTTGCTTTTAGCTATCATTTTCAATGCTTTAAATGCTAAGTATTGCCTAGTGTGCGGCAACACACCCTGCTGTTACCGCACTCTGTGTCAAGCAGTCCCTGGAGTACAGTGGCACCCCCTCCTTCACACCACCCCTTTGTCAAGACGATGTTGGCAGCCATTGGCATCCCTACCATACCCTATCACAGCACCAGTCAGTGTCGGGTGTTCAGCTGCACCCTTTCTTCACCCTGCCCCAAACCATCAGTCCCTGGCCTCCAGTGGTATCCTAACCTCACCCTGCCCCAAACCATCAGTCCTTGGGGTCAAGTGGTATGCAGCTGCTTCACAGTACCCCAAACCATCAGTACCTGGTGTCCAGAGGTACCCCAGCCCCCTCATAAATCTTGGCTGCCAGTGACCCTCCTATTTCCTCCACAGCTGTCTTCCATCTAGAAAATGCAATCACAAACTTGTAATTTTAAAAAATACACAATTGTGAGTTTGCAATTACATTTTTCAGATGGCTTACATACATGAGGTGGGTTTATTTGTTGTCATCAGGGGTGGGGGGGGGTTGGCAGAGCCCTACAGGGTGACTGAGGATGATATCCCGGGAGTCACCTTTATTGTGAGGGGTTCTTTACCATCAGGAGGAAGCTGAATGTCACTGGGGATGGGATTGCAGTTCCTGAACTATTTTTTTTGGTTTTTATTTATTAACTAATTGTTCAACACCTGGCTGGACTCCCAGTTGCACAAATGTCATTGGGAGTACCAGTGTGCCATTATGGATGGGCTGTTAGTGACTGCCTATTTTTTTTTTTATTCATTAATCACCTGACACTGGAGAGGGCTCCTGCTGTTACAAACATAGTGGGGCACCACCAGCATGCCACCAAGGATGGGCTCCCAGTGACTGCCTATATTTTTTAGTTCACTAATTGACATTGGGGTGGGCTCCTGGTGTTTGAAATGGGGGTTGGGGGTCAGGAGTGTGCTACTGCTACTGTGGTAGGGCTGCCACTAGCCTCATTATTCATTTTTCCTGGTCACAAAACAAGGAAGTAAAAATGTGTTCCAGAATGTGCAGAGACATCTTTAACTTCCTGGTTTTGATGGGCAAACACATCTTTAAGTGGGGTGAGGAGTGCAACCACTTGTTTTAGCTGTGGAATATGAAAACAATTTATGAACTTTTTTCAATTTTTTGTTCATTATCAAAACATCAAAAGATGGCCTTGGAACCGAATCTAATGAACATGAAGACTGCTTGCTAATAAAAAGGTTTGGTGAGTCTTTGAGTATGGTCTTAAGAAAACAGGCTACTCTGGCAAAAACTATGTGAAAGTGCTTACTTTGCTGGCAAATTGCCAGTAAAGTGGCATTTTGTATTGTTTCTCCATGTGAAGTTGGGCACTTTGCTGGGCAGAAACTATGCAAATTGTGGCTTCTGGTGAAGCCAAGTAGGGTGAAATTCATGAAGTACTTTGCAAAATGAATTACCCCAACCTCACCCATCTCTATTTATAAGCAGGTGCAAAGTCTATTCAATGTGATGTAATATACGTTTTGAGAGCTGAATACAGAGCTGGTTTATTTTCATACTATAATGGTTTCCAGAATGTGCATTTGGTATTATGACGCATACTTGTTTGTGTCACCCCAACAGGTGTTTTGAACTTGCACATATGCAGATGACAATTTTGTGTGCCCAGCTTGCTTGCAGTAGGAGCACCTGTAAGGCCAGTTGCGAGTGTGGTCATGGTGTGTTTTGCATGTGAACCAGTGTTTGTTTTATGTTTTTAATGTTCTGACAGTAGACAGATTTGGCATTGGATCCAAAGAGTGCCAACAAGAATAGCATTGGCAAGGACAGTGGTAAAAGCAGCACCAATTTTTTTGCGGGGGACTATACCCCATGCACACTTAGACATGGGGGCTCTGCCTCTGCACCCTATGTCTACAGGATTCTCACTCCAAGGGGGAGCAGATCCCAGGGAAAGTTCAAATTTGTGGGTCCATGGACTACTGTTTCCATGGCCCCATGTAAACAAAATCAAAGTCCCAATGTGCTAAACATTTCAGAGACCAGGATTAGAACCCTGGTTTCCACTGCTGCTGGCCAGGTTGCTCTGTGACCCAGCTCTCCCTGCCATGGCAGCAGCTCAGCCATGCTCTTGGATTCTGCTGTCCTTGTCCATGTAGCGGTACCATGGACAGCGACCAGTGGAGCACATATGGCTAGAGCTGTAAATCCTTGCTCGCTGTCCCTGGTAGTGCTATATGGACTAGTGCTTCCTTGACTGGTAGTATTAATATAGTGCTCTTCAGACCGGGTACCAGCAGATTCACTCTTGGTGCATGAATTTGAATATACCTACTGTTACACATGCACTTTCTACATAAAGAACACAAACATGGTATAGGGAGAGTCTTTGTGAACATTTCCAGTGTGTAGCCTTGGTCATTTTGGTATCATGACCGCACAATTTTAGTATATAATGACCAAAATGCTTTACTTGTCTAGAATTGTAACAAATACCTCAAAAAGTACTGGCTAGGTTATTTCAGGAATCTCTAGTCTAGACAGAGGCTAAAAATAATTAAAAGGGAAACTCTCATGGTCTCAAAAATTAGCAAATGAATGGTCACATTTATATGCCCCATAAACATTTCCCAACTTATTAATTATCTTGAGCATTGCACCATACACTGACTGACCTTTGAAAGAGTATATTGACAATTTCCAGAATAATTTTTAAATGCTATAAATACGGTGTACTGACTGTAGAGCAACACCGCCACAGCGAAGATCATCACAGTGACAAAATTTGGCTGAAAGCATTGGGTCACTGTGATGGTCCCTGTTGACTCTGGTGGTGCATCTCCTGGTGTTTTGCCCCCTCCCTGAGACAACTCTGACTCAGAGTTGTATATTTAGAGACCTGGGTGTGTGGGGGGCAGAGCCCCCCACATGGGGGGTTTGGGGTGCACAGCCCCCTGGAAGAAAGCACACCGACATCCCTGACAGTACAATGCCAACACTCAGCATTGTGTCTGTCACTGTCAGGGATGTCAGGAAAGTAGATGTTGCTGCACTATAGTAGAACCTAAAAATACACAAGTATTTAATTTTTTTTACCAGGAGGGTCAGTCCAACTGAAAAACAATATTTCATCAATATTGGGGTCCTTCTTCTACCTGGTTTAATACCTGGGATGCCTGCTGCAAAGACGTCAAATAACTCACATGAAATTACACAGTGAAGTAGTATTTAAACTGGTATTGAAACACGGGCATCTGGATTGTAATCCTTTAACCAGGTGACCACACTGAATTTTATAAGAAATCTTACTTTGTGTTTGTTTTTATTTGGGATATCGTGCTTTCTGACAAACAGAAAAGATCAGACAGCTAGTGAATGCCCCGCAGAATGAATGAATGAATCAATCAAAATCTTTATTTTGCCAGGTGGAACATCATTGAGACAAGCTCATTTACAAGATGGACCTGGGGCAAAACAATTGCCAACAGGGTTAAGACGTAACAGGTTGAGTGAATGTACATAACAATTACAGAGTAATAATAACAACATAATAACATATATTGTCTCCCGCCACACCCGGCAATCTACAACAACCCACTTCCGGGTACCCTTCTGCAAGACCTCCTCGGGACAAAGAACATTTAGGCACCAGGCCCCTAGCTGGCTTAATTCCCTCCCTAACTCCCTCTTCTCAGAACCCAGACTTGGCCGGTTCAAGTCCCAACTACATGACCTAGTCTCTCAAGGCTCAGCCTGTGACTATCCTTGATTTTTTGCTCTACCCATGTCCCCTCTTGTATTTGGACCTCACCCTGGTCCTGCCACCCCAGAGCATGCTTATACCTGGACAATAGACACTCCCTGGCCAGCCTAGACTACTAAATAATGACCAGGGCATGGCTGATGCCACCATCCTGCAGCATATGTACCCTGTTAACTGATTGCCATCTTTACTCTGCAACTCTTTTTGCAACTTTCTGTAACCACTTTTTGCTAATGTACAAGCTTCTTTGTAACTAGTGTGTCTTATTTGTTGCCTTTGTATCTGATGTCTCTTTATATAATGATGTGGAACCTTTGTAAAGGAGTCTTTGACTCAAAGGTATGTTTTCCAATATCTTCAATAAATAAATAAAAATATAACCATCACATGTAACAAGATATTTCCACCAGAACATAGCAATAGTTTCAACAGGAGGTAGTGCCATTTAAATACAATTGCATAGATACAGATATATGGATGTAAGGTAATGAGCTAAAGTTTATACAGTAAACATCATTGGAGGAGTCATAATGAGGAGGAGTGGCAGTTCTTCTAGTGTCAAAGTGCGAAGAAGATTGAGATGTTAGAGTCCTTTGATAAGTACTGTAGGCATGGCCTGGCAAGTGGGGTGGGAAGGGGAAGGAGGTATAGGGAGTGGGGAGGGAAGATCAGATGAGATAGGAGAGGGTTGGACATGATGACCTTGGGAGGAATGACTGCTCTAAGGGAGAAACACGACAGATGCCACAGGCAATGATTGGGGTTTAAGTCCAATATTTGAAGCAAAGACAGATCATGATGTTGGGACCTTGATTTGGACAATGACAAAAGGGAGGACTCATATGATGCCTCATATGACGCCTCAGGCAATGGTTGAGGTATAAGTCCAGTAACAAATTGTGATGTTAAGAGCTTGACTTGAAGCAATGACAGACCTCGGAGCAGGTCCTCAGGAACAAGGATTTGAAGAGGGAGAACGTGACAGGGGAAGCAAGCCTTAAGGTTTTCTGGATCTTATTCCAGAGCATAGGAAGAGTGAAGCTTATTGAGGCTCTACCAAAGCACATTTTAACTTTAGGGCTAGCCAGAGATAAGATGTTAAGACTTCTGAGAAAATAGGCACTAGGGATGCAGGGAGTTAGGCAGCTTGTGAGGTATTGAGATAATTTATGAGTGATTGCCTTATATGTCCATAGAATAGCATTCTTTTGCCTTCTAAAGCTAAGGGAGCTCCATCCTATGGAAGAATAGAGGATGCAGTGTTCCATGTCATAAGGGGCATCCAAAATGAACCTAAGGGCTCTGTGGTATAAGGTATCAAGCTTGGAGAGAGCTGTGCTAGTACTGTGGCCATATAGGAAGTCCGCATAGTCTAGGAGAGGCAAGAAGGTAGCTTGGACTAGGAGTTTTCTAGCCTCCTGGGTTAGTTAGTGCTTGATCCTGAAGAAAATACCAAGCCTTTGAAGCAGTTTCTTAGTGAGTTTTTCAATGTGATCAATGAAGGACAATTTGTAATCAATCCAGACCCACAGGTATTTGAATTGTTCCACAAACTCCAGGGCTTCTCCCAAAAGGGTGCTTATGTGAGGAACCTTATCTGTGGGGTTTTGTTTGAGATGAGGGGTCAATGGAGAGAAAATCATGGCCTTAGTTTTTTTTTGCATTAAGCAGGACTTTCAAGCTGAGTAGAATTTTTTGGAGGATGTCAAAATTGTTCTGGAGGTCCAAAATAGCTTGATCTGGAGTTGATCTGTCAATGTATAGCACTGTATCATCAGCGAAGAGATGGATACTAGATGACTTTAGGCCAGTGTCAATTTGATTAATATAAATGGCAAAGAGAAGTGGACCAAGTATGGATCCTTGGGGGACACCTCTAAGGAGTATTTTTTTTTGATGATAGGTCTCCTTCAGCCTTGACCTGCTGCTCTCTGTCCACAAAATAGTTTGTGAACCAACTTAGGGCTAGGTTGTCCACCCCAACTTTCTTCAGGGTCACCAGGAGCAAATCGTGGTCCACTGTGTCGAAAGCCTTGCTAAGGTCCAGAAACAAGGCGCATATGTATTGTTTGTTATCAAGTGCGGACTGCCAGTCATTTATAACCTTAGCAAGGACAGTGGAGGTACTATGCATGGGATGGAAACTGGATTGGCTTGGGTTTAGTAGATCAAAACTTTCCAGATGAGATCTGAGATGTTCATTTACTGCCTTCTCCAATAGTTTTGACAAGGCTGGGAGTAAGGAGATTGTGTGGTAATTATTTAGGTCACAGGGGTCTCCTGATTTGAATAGAGGGATGACATGGGCCGTCTTCCAGACCTTGGGGAAGGAGCCCTGATTGAGAGACAAATTGAAAAGGTGGGTAATAGGGGGAGCCAAAATATAATATGCCAACTTTAGGAAGAAAGGCTCAATCATATCCATGCCCACACTTTTCTTAGTATCTAGTTGAAGAAGGAGATCCGCAACCTGTTTGATGGTGACCGGACAGAAGGAGAAAGAGTGGTAAGGATCAATAGATTCTGGATCGTGCCAATCAGATGACTGACGAAGGAACTGTGCCCTGATGACATTTGCTGGGGAGGTATCAAAAGCCATCCCTGCTGTGGCAAATTGATTGTTAGGAGGTCAAGGATCTCATTTTTTTCTGTAGTGTGGGTACCACCAGATGAAATTTTGTGGGGAAGTGTGCCAATGCTGCTATGGCCTTCTACCTCCCATAACATTTTCCAAAACATAGTAGCAGAGTTAGTGGAAATGTTAAGTTGAGAGTGGAAATAGCTAGACTTCGGAGCTCTGATAGTTTTTGTGAAGAAATTCCTTGTGGTTCAGAAAGCAGACCAGTCTGTGGCCAATTTAGACTTTCTGGCTCTTTTCCAAAGAGCATCCCTTTGCCATAAGGCAGTCTTTAGTTTATCCATGAATCAGGGACAGGATTTTCTTCTGGTTCTGATTTTGGTAACTGGGGCATGGAGGTCTAGGGTTTCAGTATTTCATGAAGTACCTCATGTGCCTCTTCCACAGAAGATGCTAGGTTAAATTCCAGCCAGTGAGCATACTGGAGGTCATAGAGAAAAGCATCTGGGCAGAAGTTCCATTTACATCTCTTATGGATGTATTTAGAGGAAGAGGAGGTTTGGAGTTGCGTCGAACTTACACATGCAATGGCACAGTGGTCGCTGATGTCGTTAAAGAATACACCTGAGTGGAAGAAAAGGTGAGGCTTGCTTACAAGGATTAGGTCAAGAAGGGAACTACACTCTGGGTTTTTGATGTTTGGGCGGGTAGCTTCATTAATGATCTGGGTAAGTCCATGGGCATCACAGAATTCTTTCAGTGGTAAGGAGACTGGAGAGAGCCAGTCAAGGTTGAGGTTACCAATTATGGATACTTCTGATGAGGTGGTAGTTAATATGTCATGTAGGTGTTTGAGCAGAGAGATGCTAGCTGAGGGAGGCCTAAAGCACCCACTAATGCAGGTAGAGGTTAATTTGGCTTGTTGAATTCTTAGCGTGAGTAGCTCAAACTCCTTAGGGACTGTAGTTGTGTCCACCATAGTTGCGGTAATGTTGTCCCAGACATACATGGCTACTCCCCCTCCCCAGGATTTCTTATCAGTATGAAACAAGTTGTACAAAGGAATGTTAACCTCATAGTCCAGGGTGGTTGGTCTTAGCCAAGTTTCGGAGATTATAAGAACATCATGAGAGCAGTTGATAGCACCAAGCTTTTACAGAAGGCTGCAGGCATTCAAATGCAAAAATGATAACTCATGCAATCATGATACATTTTTGAATACACTCTGTAACACTGTGATAAAATTAATTGATATCATTGAGGCCTTTTGTAATTTTGTGATTAAATATGCAGTACAGAATAACAATTGCAACCCTGGCTCTTTCATTTAGTTTTAATTGCATTTCACATATACAGTGGCGCCAGCCAGGATGCAACACCATAATGCTGCCATATACACAAAATGCTGCAGTATACTGCAGGTAACAGTGTACTTCAATGGCAATTTAGCCCATTTGTCATGCAGTATTTTGTGACATGTCATTTGTTGCAAGTTACTGGGTTGCATCCTGGCTGTATGCCTTTACTTTAGAGTGGAGCTACTGGTGTTCGGCCAATATCAGAAACAAACTTTATCCACTGCTCCCCCACAAACAAAAGCTGTCAAAAAAGACCCTGCCAATCATTTACTGTTCTTTTTCTACTTTCTTACATTCTATTTTAATTTCATGATTGTCTTTGTAGGCCACATTTTCCCCTTCTCCCAAACAGACTGAGCTGTTCAAAATGTTTTAGTTTTTGTTTGTGTCTATTGAAACATAATTGTAACCCATGTTACATAGGTAGCATGACGTGTGCAGCAAGGAAGTCATGGCAAGGCCTTGAAAGGTCCAGTTTTTGACCTAGGCCATCCCCTTACCCACTGGGGATCTGAAAAGGGTATGACCTTTGAAGGGACATCAGCCTCTGGGGTATAAGGAGTGGCTAATCATGGTCATGTAACATGCTTCCCTACCCTGTTGGATGGCACTACACATGTGCACTATACCCAAAGAGGTTTTTCTCTGACTGCACCCTGCAGGGGAACACCAGCTATCCAGGCTTTTGTTGCCTCATGGAACACCATCTGCAGGAGATGTGAGATTCCTCATTATTCTAGTCAAAGTGAAGGAGCAAGAAGGCTCTTCACAGCCATGCTCCTGGTGAAGTACCCTCTTGCTCCTCCCCTCTGGCCACAAGACCATCCTGGGAACCCCCTACCTGCCTGCCTTGCCCCTCCCCTAGTAGGAGTTTACCTGCCTACCTCCCCTTATCAGCAAGCTTGGGTGTCAGGAGAGAAAATGACTGCAGACAAATCCCTGACTGCAGCAATCCTTCATAGGCTGTCTATTGTAAAGCTGTTCTTAGTTTCATAAATGAGCTTTGAAATTACTTGCAGTATTTGATATACTCACCCCAACTTTAGATTGCAACAATTGTGCCCTGGCTCAAAAAGAATTTTACATTCTCGGGGAATAGACAAAGGCTGGTGGAGTTGGTGTGATCGTTTATGTAAGAATTTAAGTCGTTTGCTCTTTTACAGAATGAGTTTGCCTGAGAGCATTCAGATGTTTCCCATATTTCCTCTTGACACACTACATAGAGAGTGAAACACAAAAATCATCGTTAGTAATTGAATTAATGAGCTGGAATAGTATTTTTTCAAAGTGGTTCAGGGTACAGTGAAGAAAGACTGCTTGCTTTAACAATATCTGGATGTGGTGGACAGATGAAGTCCAAATGGGAGAAGGGGACAGTATTCCAGATTACTGAGCATGAATGAGGTGATATTTGATCAAATATTCATCACACTATGGCAACCAGTATTTAACGGAAACATAGGTTGTGGAAGGTGGCAACTGGCTATTTCGAACATCGCACATGACTAAATAGTTTAGCAGTTCTGACTTGGACTGGTGCTAAAGGTGCTTGTAACCAAAAACAGACCATACCAACACATTTTGGGCTTGTTTGAATGTGGCCCTTTCTGGACTGAGTTATAGGAGAACGAGCAACAATCCTGTCTATCTGTGGAAAACCTAAATTTCAAAATATGGTCCCACGTGTCCACATCTTCTGGAGCTCATTCAAGCCAGGGATAAATAGCACAGCTACAGTATGCAGAACATTTTAAACTAATATGGAGATATTTATGTTGGTTGTTAACTGTGTGCCTTCATGTGGATAAATACAAATGGCTTCCATTGTTAACATATCTCACATTGACTGAAGGCAACATGAGGGCTGAGGGCTTAGGAATCCCTAGAATTCCATTACATCAGAGTGTAATATGTAAAGTCTTGTAAAGTGAGTCAAGATGACCACCATTAATACTATCTGATTGGATGAGCCAGGTAACCTGCCATGCCTTCAGTATATGTACTGCCCTTAGCAATGCTCGGTGCTGCATTCTGTAAGTCAAAATGTTTAATACCAGGCCAGTTTATAAGTGCAATAACACACTCCAGGGTGCTACTTTTGTTGGACAATTTAGGCAGGTGTGTGCAGAGAAGCACCTGACCTGCAGCATCCTGCCTCACCACAATCCAGAGGAGTGCCTGTATCTTCAAATGTATGCACAACCTGTTGTGTGCCATTGTGCACTAACAGGACTGGTTCAGCTTATATATTTGTACAGCTATATGGCTGGACTGAGGTTATCGGTTTCTTCTTCAAAGGTTTCATGTGGGCTAATATCCAAAACACACATACACATGGTAGCTATCCTGTGTGCTACACATGGGCAGGTGGACTGTCTAAAACATTGTCAGTGACAAGCAGAGACATGAACTATAAAGGACTTTGACACCATTCACCACACTCATCTTCTTAAGCAACTAGCCTCCATAGGTCTCACCTCCGACACATTAGATTGGTTCAAGAGTTACCTGGATGGTCGATCCCAACAGGTGAAAAGTGTAAATGTTACTTCGGTCAAACTGCCCGTCCACTCAAGTGTACCACAGGGCTCTATTTTAGGACCTTTACTTTTTAGCATTTTCTTGAACAACCTACCACAGGCCTGCCACCAACAGATGCTACTGTATGTGGATGATACTGTCATCTTTACTAGTAACCTTGACCCACAGCAACTGGAACATCAACTACAGCATAGTTTTGTAGAAGCTGAGAACTGGTTCATTGCTCGCAAATTGATCCTTAACTACAAAAAAACTAAAGTTATGTTGTTCAGTAGCACCCACAGCAAGCACAATTCTCAACCACTTACAATCTGAAATTGTGTGGGAGTACCTCTGGAACAAATCCTACACTTTATGTATCTGGGAGTAACCCTGGACAGCGCACTTTCTTATGCTCAGCACATCGACAATGTTGCCCGGGCTGTCAACATCAAGACTGGTCTGCTGAACAGACAAAAACATTGCTTGACACCCAAAGCCCTCAAAACCGTAATTATGAGCTCTGTCTTACCTACTGTCGATTATGGCTTGGTTATCTATGGTGCTGCTACTACTTCTTCACTCTGTAGAATATCCATTGCACTAAATAAGGCGTGCAGACTCCTCACACATGCGACCTATGTGCCCAATCTGGGTGGCTTCAACTAAGTGGAAGGATATAGTACCAGACATACCTGTTAGCTAGAAAAGCACTTCTCGGCCTTTTGCTCCCTGGAACTGCGAATCTCCTTAGCCCTCACTCCAGGTCTCAGCACACTTGAAGCTCAGCCCATCAAGCTCTAAAGATTTCTGGGTGCAGGACATCTCAATGGCAGTGGTCATTTGCTTACAGAGCCCCACTCGGGTTCAGTGCTCTTCCCAATGAAATCCTGTCCGTACCAAGATTTGGTCCTTTCAAGCACAGGCTCCATCTGCATCTTACGACAAACAATTCCTGTGACTGCTTCACCTAATGGTACTACCACCTGTGCACACTCCATTTCCCTCTTCTCGACCTCAGATCCTTACCTTTCCAACCCTTGCTATATCCTCCTACCCTTTCCCCACTCTCCCACCCCCACCACCTCCCCTCCTACCTACTACCCGCACCCGCCACTCTTTCTACTCCTACTGACAAGGCCTTCTGGCTGCTTACCCCTCTTCTTCTCTCCTCTTACCCCCCTCCCCCATTTCTCTCTTCTCCATTACTAAAGTTATTAATTCTAGATAATTAAAGTATGTACTTTACTTTTTTTAAACCTGTTCTTTGTATTACGGCCTCTGTATATTTGCTCAACCCTCCCCACTGATGTGGAACCTTTGTAAATGAATGCCTTATGCTTAAATGTATTGTAATCCGAGACTGAATAAATAAAATAAAATAAAAATGAAAGAGGTCACATTTTGTGCAAAGGTTATAAACATACAGGACATCATTAAGTATGGATATCAATAGGGTGCTTATCCTTGAATAGTACATCAATAGAAGAGTAAAAAAATTAAATGACTTGCAGTATGTCAGATAAAAGGTATAAATAAAACAGTTTTGTAAAAAAAAGAGTGACATGAAAATGTGCATTATGTTATGCTATGGCATTAAGTTGGTAAGTCTGGTAAGGTTTGAGAAGGTAAAGTGACGTATCTTTAAGTGTATTACTAGTAAATGAAAGTTTTGAATGCACTCAAATTTTAGAATTGCCCTGGTGCCACAAATGGCTTGCCACAGCAACACAGGTGCTGATATACAATAATCTAGCAATAACCCACGAAAGGGCGTGCATTATGCTAGATCCTAGCATACCCCGTGTGTGTTGTGAGGCACGAGGCCACAGGCTGAGTGCCTTCAACCACCTGAGGAGTGTGGTGATCTAGCATAATGCACACCCAGGAGTGTATTAATCTGCTTATGCAATGGCATTTGCTTTTTTAATTGTTTAGTAATTGTAACAGTTATAAAGAAATATGTAAAAAAGTTAAACTTTACAAGAAATATTGCTCCGTTATTCCATCCACCTGTTGGAACTACAGTGTATTTATGACTTTGCTTTAGAAAATCTTTCCTAAGAAGGCTGCCATAGTTGCAGTTTATGTTTATGTACTGCCAGGGTTAATATGAAAACATCCAGACCACTTTATTAATCTGACAGAGACATTCTGCACTAAAAGTATATTTTTTGTGCATTGAAATATGTTTGAATGGACTGGCGTGCCAGTAAGGCACTTGTAATGGGTTTGAAAGTAAAAGCAAAAGTGCAATTGCGCTCGCGTCTTTCAAATTGTTTAGAAAATAAATGATTTTTTTTAAGCAAAAGTAAGCCATTCTGTCAGAAAGTATGACAGTAGGTAGTGAATAACAGCATGGTCAGCTGAGCAGTGAATGATAGTGCTGTCAGCCGAGCAGCCAGTCAGATGGGTGAGGGTGGCAGGAATTCTTAGCGGGAGAAAAAAATGTCTGCCAGCTTTGTTTCACACTGTGAGCTGGTGAAAGGATTTCAGAAGAGGCTTATTACCAGGCTGACTGTACAGTGAGCAACATCACTGCACAGTCATGTGACTGGTATTAGCCAATAACATTACTGAATTGTTTATTGCCATTCTGTAATATCAGTGATGAGATGGTAGTAATCATTTTCTGGATCTAAACTGTATAATAAAATTTAATGTCAGTTTAGGAAATATTTTGTTTTCTGAGCATGTAAGCACAATTATAAATAGTTGACAAAAGTGTTACAAATATGAAGTTCGAATGCTAATATCATGGTTTTTGATACTTAAGTAAATTAATGGAATTGAATCACTATATGTAGTAAAGTCACCAACTTCTGTATTAATTCTTCTATTTTATAAAATAATCTGCTTGAGTAATAAATATTTTTAGTAGTGGACCTCAATTAGCTGACATGATTAAAAGTGCTGAAAACGTTTGACCACCAAGAAGCTATACAGTTACATACTACAAATGCAGTTTTCACACACAAAAAAAAGGTTCCTCTTCTTTCCTTCCTTTGTCCTGGTCATTTGTATTATGAATTACAGAGAAAAAAGGAATTGATTAAGCCAGTGACAGATGGAAGGTAATTTATAAAAGGAATCGAGTGTGCTGTAAGGACACTTACTGATAAATTTAAAATTACATTCATATTGATTAGTCTTGATGCATGTGTCGATGCACCCCCTCCCCTGTTAAACATTTGGCTCACTTGTGATCTCAAATAATGAGTTAGAAAGCATATAATTAATGCAAATGTGAAAAAAGGTAAATAAGGTTCACGGAAGAGGGCCAGTTGAACAACTTTACTAATTGATGGTCAACTGATCCGCATGGGTTTCATGCCATTTTTGCATCATAAAAGTCTGAATGCACTGACCAGGCCCCATATCCTCTGGCGAAGAGTGATGATGCTTAAAGTACTGAGGCATTTGGTTGGAGATTTCTCTTAAACATGCAGAGATTTACTACTACTTGCACAAGTAATTTTGTTGTAGTCCAGTAAAGGAAAATAACTAGCCATGTGGATGTTTCTCTGAATTAGTTACTGACTGTTTCCACGAGTGCTGGAAAAAAGCAACATTTTGGTACTTGTTTATGATTGGGGGAAAAATCAGCCTGGTCTTCTAATAGTGGCCTGAAGACTGATGGCCCAAAGAACATTGATAGACAAGGGTCTGTGCTTGTTTATTGGTTAGTGACAATGGGCTGTGCAAGTTTATTTGTCAGTCAGTCAGTCATGGGTCATAGCTTTTTATTAGTGGTCTTAATCAACAAAATATTATCATGAAATGAGCTGTAGGTCGTGTCTAGTGATGCTATGACTGTATGTGGAACATATCGATTACATCTAGTTCTGGCATTTTAGATTAATCAGCATTAAAGTAAAAACTAGAAAGATCAGCAAACTTGAGACCACCCACTGCTGCCAGTAAGTAAACATACCACATTTAAAACACAGAAATAGAAATAAAGATAGTAGCCAGAAACACCCTTCATTAGCTGCCAGTAAAGAATTTGGAAGCTTTGAAAATAGAATTCTTTTGTAGGGCATTTACCTTGGCTGCTTGTAGTTGTAGACTTGTTTATTTTTATTTTGCACTGATGCATGATCCTTGCTACTTATTTTCTAACAATATTGTTCCCTCTTTCATTCTCTGACACACACACACACACACACACATGCATGTATGCACACACACACGTGCATGCATGCATACACACATATATACACATACACACACACTCCCAGACTTGCTGAACCTTAAAGTCTACGAAAAATGTCAAAGTACTGTACATCTGCAACTATAATCAGTGCATTATTTTGTTTGCCACGTTGTTTCAGTGCTGTTGTTAACAATGTCATTTATTTTACTGATGGCCTTATAAATTGCTGCAAACTTTCCATTTTATGAAAATATATGAATGCAAGCAGCATTAGATGATGGAAAAAACATTTAAACAAATAGCTATGTTCTTTGTGGACCTTGACAGTGACAAATAATAAACGGTACAACTTCACTGTGCTTATTTTGTTGTTTAGAAAGGACACATCAGGCAAGATTGAAGCATCTGTTTTCTTTTTGTGTAGTGTAATACACTCGTAAAAACAGAAAGGGGTAGTTTACATGCCCCTAATTGTTGCGGCATATTAATATACTGAAACGAGTCTAAATAATAACTGTTTTTAATTGAACAATCCCTAGTTTAGCAAGCAGTGACACATGAAAGGCTGCATGCCTTTATTTCTCAATAAACACAAGCCTGCTGGATGGGCAGCATGCCTCCTAAGTAATGCACCGGGTTTTCGGGAGCGCAGCGTGCTCCGGTCATCTGCCCTTAGCAATTGGTAACTCTGCACCAGGCGTTGGTCAGCATTTTACTCAGCATCCATGTTCACTTGGGACTGGCTCCCTTTCGGAAAAGGGTGTAAGCAAAAGTAAGTAAGTAAAACTTTATTTATTTCAGGTGCCCTTCCAGAACTCAAGGAGCCTTAACAATCATTCATAAAATTTCCATTGTATCTTAGAACAATAAATATAATACAATATTTCAACATTTACACACTAGGTTCCTTCAAATGCCTGATACAACAGATGTGTTTTCAGGGATTTTTTAAATCCTTCCACTGTCAGGCTATTTTGTATCCTGCATGGTAGAGAATTCCATAGGTTAGGGACCATAAAGGCAGACGATCTTCCTCCTGATGTTTTTAGGGATACCCTGGGAATCTCTAGCAATCCTTCACTGGGGGATCGGAGTGAGTGGATGGGGCAGCAAGGAGACAGAAGTTCTTTCAGGTAGAGGGGTCTGTGGTCATGTAGGGCCTTATAGGTCAGCAATGTGACCTTGAAGATGATCCACCACTGTATCGGCAGCCAGTGCAGTTCACGCAGCACAGGTGTTATGTGACTGGATCTAGGGGTTCCAGTTAACAACCTGGCCGTTGCATTCTGCACTACCTGCAAATGGCGGATAGCCACCCTCGGTAGCCCTAGGTAGAGGATATTGCAGTAATCAAAACAAACTGTTTCACAGAGGTGGGTGGTGAGGAAGGGTGTGCAGAGCATTCTCTCCTGGTGATGGGGATGGGCACCCGACTGCTGGACTTTTTTTCTTTCAGAGGAGGCTTTCCCCACAAACCGCATGAAATGAATTCCACTGCAGCAGACAACTGGACTCGTGACTACATGATAATTGTTATACACGAAAGGACAACTAGGAACTCTTCTTGGTCGATTCCTGCTCCATGCAGAGCACATTGCTGATGTTCAAGCATCAAGAATGTGATAAGGTGAGTTTGGGAGTGACTGTCTGTGGAGACTCTGATTACCTACTGATTGGGTGCACACCAGCATGCTGTCATTTTCTGACAGATCACAGTACACACACCCCTAGGAATAAGTGAAGAGTGGGACTTGTTATAGATGATATAATTACAGAATAGCTGGGCCCTCCTGACTGACCAGCTAGAAACACTTCTCTGTACTGTATGAGACAGCATTTTAAGGTTCTGTTTATCAGGGTCTACTATAATATACTAGCTAAATTTAATGTTTTTGAATAGGGCTTTTGGCTCTAAGGCCTAGCAACCCTTTAAAGTATTAGTACATAAAGCAGCAGTGCAGTGACATGGGGATTGATGCTAACTTGTGATCTTAGTCCCTGGTTACATGCCCACACTGTGTGCTATTTTTTTAGCAAACTAATTAATTTAAACACTGTTACCTTAACTAAAATACCTTCTTTGCATGTGAAAAATATGGCCTCTGACCTATGGACCACAGTATTCCTTTTTTCTGGTGCATGTTTTCATAGAAGATATGGGAATGTGTAAAAGTGGGGAGATCATGAGGTCAGAAATCAGCAGCCATATTTTGTTTTTCTGTGTCAGGAAGATATTCTGTATATTTTTTTTTTTTTTTGTAATTACTCAGTCTTCTCACCAAACCCATCCCATCACAGCTAATGGCCACTTCCCAGAATCCTTGCTGCCACCACTGTCCACTCAACCCACAGCTTATTCCTCTGATGGTGAGGAAAGAGGGGGTGCCCCACACCCTTACTAATCTGTTGAATCCAGTGGCTTCAGGTAGACTGCTGGTGTATGGTAGAAAGTACCGCTAGTATGATTGTCTGGCCTGTGCATGTCCTGTTTTTTCACACCCCAGGACATAGGTGCACAAAGACTCCATGCATGCATATGCACGTACTTAGGTGATGGTGCACAGGGCTGACCTGATGTCCTCCCTCTCCAGGATGTTGTTGCCTGCACTGCCACCCACAGTGACCCAGGGGGCAGTGCTGCAGCAGATTCATTCATCCAACTTCCCACGGAGGAGAGCATCCTCTGGGATGCTCAATCCTTCTTTCCCTACTGGCCTTCTGATAACCAGGCTTATTTCCAAAGCCAGATCGCTGACTTTTGCAGGTAGCAGTGCTATTGCTGCACTGATGGGCTATTCGGTTTAACTCTTTAAGTACCAAAAATAAATCAAACAATCCTAAAAATAGAATGAAATAGAACCTTGAACAAGGGGGGGTCTGCTACAAGACCCCATCAACCCTGTTTTGTTGCACTGCTGCTTTAATGAGAAAAGGTATCTGTCTACACCTATTTCCATTGCCTCACTGTGGTTAGAATTAGATTCAGGTAATCTATTCATTTATTGTGTTACCAAACAGGAAATAAATCTAACCACAAATAGAGACAATAACAGAATCTAGTTGTAAAGGGTTAACTATGTGTTAAATACTATATATTTATCATGGTCTAACTGAAACCTAAAAGGCAGAAAGAGGAGTACTTATCATTTGAAGTTATTTTGGCCTGTTTATACAGAGTTCATGGTTTGTGCTTGGAAATCATTTGCTCCAGGAGCAAATTTGTGCCTGCCAAACTACAGGTATATTGGAACTTGCCAGAAGTGCATAATAAATGCTAAAGGCATGTTTTAATATACCAGACAAAGATTGTGATCCCTTCATCATACTACCTATATGAAAGAATCCTCTGGCAGTCTAGTATTTCCCTACCTCAGACTGCCAAACTGCCAGTGTGCAGTGTACCACCAGTAGTCTTATAGCACCCACCTTGATTGGGACACCAGCATATCAAACACCCCCATGTGGTACAGTAGTCACCCCACCATCAATGTACAGTTGATTAAGTACGAAGTGTGTGTAATAGTAAGTACTTAATGAGTACTAAGCATGTGCCAATGTGGTAATGGGGGAGTGACTACTGTACTACATGGGGGTGGGCTGGTATGCTGGTGTTGTGACCAGTGTGTTTGGGGGGGGTAACTACTATACTACATGGGGGGAGTTTGGCCTGCCAATGTGGCGATAATTGTGGGATTGGGCGAGAACAAGCCTGGCAGGAAGTGTTACTTACATTTAGAGTGGCACTGGAGAAGGCACAGCACTGCATTGGAATGACCAGGTTTGTGGAAGTGTTAAATAGCATGGCACTAATGGCTTTTTAATTCCTCCACCAACCTGCGAGTATGCCCATGTGCTTACATGCAAATGCTGTCAGATGATTGGCATAAGTGCACTAACATACTTTAGTGCTGCTCACTAAAAGGTTTGTGCCCGGCTAATTGTGGCTTTCTGTATGGCACATTTAGCAAGACCTCTGCTTTTGGGGCAATAAACACTATTTGCAAAGCATTACAGCTGTCACTGCTCACTATTTGCCTTCCAGTTAGTTGACTTTTGGGTTGTGTCCATGTTCACATTTCCATAAATGTGTGCTTTTGTAGCCAGCTACCTGTAAAACAAAAAGGGAAAGTGAAGGCACTCAGAATTAAAAGCTACTGTAACTGAATATACAGTTCAAATTAAAAGAATACATGAAAATGTCTGGGCTTAATCTTTATTCATACAGTATTCACAAAAGTCATAATTAGAGTTTCTTTTCTGCACAGGAGGCAATTTATCTGAATGAGTCATCCCTGTTAATGCAGCATTGATATTATTGGTGCAGTAGATGCAAAACCACCTGTCACCCAAATTTATTAAAACAGGCTGAAGTCATAACAAACTGTTTACTCCAAATCATGTGGCTTTAGAATAGTTAGCAAACTATATAAGATAAGCATAGCCAGCATTTTCCCTAAAACCCATAGATGACAACAGAGTCAGCAGTTTTAGTCATTACAAGCCATTTAAATGTAATTATTTATTGATAACTTGCATAATTTATATTTGTATCGTTCTCTAGTATCTCTAGATAGCAATAACAATGGATGGTACGTAATACTGGTTTGTAATGGCTTAGTAATCAAAGGTATTTGCACAATACTCAGCTGGCATAATATTGTATAGGCATAAATATTGATGTCTATGATGTGCAGCTCATTTGTAGCTGTTCAGTTGTTCTGACCTCTAGTTGACCTCTTTTGGACAGTGTTCTTAACATACAGTTTACAGTTGACCTAATGGCATCCTTGGGTAATTACAACATGTAGCAGGTTCCTCATTCTCTTTCCATGCAGGGCAAATCAATAATCAGTGATAGCAGTCCATACTGTGCCGACCAGTGCAGGTCAATTTTTAGTGGTCTTTTGTTAAAAGAGTAAGGTATCTAATAACCTTGTCAGGGGCAACCTAATCGGTCTGGAAATAGTCAAAGACATAACTGACAAAACAGAGACTGAACTGCAGACATTTTGCTGCATTTGAGCAGTATGCCTTTTGTCAGAACAACCTTCCTATAAAAGACTTTCACTCTCATGTCATGTTAATGCATCATCTGTGCAAAGCATTCCCTTACACTAGTTTCCAGCAGTCATTATCTGTGCCCTGATAAGGGGCAGCAGGGATATTAGTTTTTGAGAGGGGAAAAAAATTGTCTCAGCAATGCCGTAATCCTAGAAAATGATGTTTGTATGATATCTGCAGGCCTTTTGAGGTCGGTAAGTCAGACATCAAGGCCATGGTGACAACTTCATGTTTTCATTATAATTGGGCCTTGTGGCCATTTTTGAGAGGATGGCTGCTTCAGACTTGTTTTTTTTTTTTTTTTTGCGTAACACTTAAAGAATGGAACTGAAAATCACGTTTTACAACCATCAAGAGTAAAACAGGAAAGTGACCTGAGCCACAAAAAGTCAGGGTCAGGAAAAGAGTACTAAGTATTGAGCAAATTGTTCTGCTAATCATTTGCTCATTTGCTCAGATCTGTGGTTTCTCCACTTTCTGTGTTCTGATGATACAGCCGAGAGTTGCACTTCGGTGTTATTTTACAGTTTTGCAGACATGACACATGCTACCTCTCAGTTAACTTTCATTTCAAGTTGAACTAATAGTTGTCTGCTAGCAGTTGTTCAGTTACTGTGCACATGATAAAGAAATCTAACTGCCTGAAGCCACTTGTCTCGTATTTGTTTAGAATTCTGTTCTGTGGTCACAACAAAAATGTGAAAGGAACCTAGTGCTGTTAAAGTGCATTAAAGAAACATAATATGTGAGAATCTCTTTATTGACAGTTATTATCAATCCCACTGCATGAAGTAACACCAGGGCTATGGTTGATAAATCCATATATTATTTCTCAAATAATATGAGAGGGGGAGAGAGAAATAGGGAATGCATATGGTTGTTCATGAATTTCATGAATGATGAGACAAAAGGAACAATCTTCTAAAACTTTATACCGCTGTGGTAATCAGCTGGTGTTATTACTAGGAAAGAAATAGATCCTGTTTCAATGTTCAAACACTGAGTCAGGACACTCTGAGTGATTTATTTGAAGGGTGCCCAATAAACCAAAATATATACCTGTGCCAATGTATGTGCTATGCCTGTCTATTCTATTATATATTTTTATGTATGTCGTGTCTGCCTCAGTTTCTGTCTCTTGTCTGTCTTTCTCTAATGTTAAAAACATAATTGGCTGTACTAATCCATCTGTGCTCTTATGCATTGGAAGGTGTCTGACAGCATAAAAATCACAAGATTGTCTGACTAGGTAGTGGAAATGCTTAATTTACCTGCATGTTTTATATCGAACATGAAAGAAGATAGTGTTTTTTTGAAAGGATATCTTGCCTAATAATCATCATGTGTTTATTTTTTTAATTGGTTTCACAGATAAAGACACATTTGCATCACACAATTACAGTATATGGGAGACTTTTGTCCTAGTAGTACAGTAATGGTGCTATCTGGGATGGTGCAAAAACAAAAATAAATATTACCAATGTGCAGGGGTCAGACTTTTCAGTTCTGCTATTTGTGCTCAAAGTCTTTTTATACATGTCAAGTGAGGCCAGTGTTATTAACACAGCAGCATTTGTTTACAGTGTCACTTTTATTTAGTTAGTTATGTTGACAGTATATCCGAGATAGCCCAGCTAAGATGCAACATCTCGTTTTCAGATTTAGCAACCAGGAGGACTAAAACACAAGCTGATCACATGACTTTTTCAAGGTCATGGAGTGATTCAGTGGCAATGGCAGGATGTGAACCTGGATCTCCAGGTTTGTACTTGAGGGGTTGAAAGTGGCAAAAAACAGCTCCACCTGCAAGGGAGTGTGCACTAGTTGCGAAACCAGTCGAGGCTTTTAACATTTGTTTGTTGTGGGCATTGAGCCTTGCTATTTAATAAATAAAGCCTTTTGTTACCTCACTGAAGTCCAGAGTGGTGCTGGTTTTGCTGTCTGTTGTACTTGAGGGGCCACATTTTCAAAGTGCCTAACATGGCACAGGGACTAATTCCCTGTGTGCAACTCCCTTGTCTCACACCTGCAAAAATGCTATTTTCAGCATTTCATGTGCACAGGCACACATTGTCCTTTTTCCCCCCACAGCCCCAGAAATGTTCCACACCTGGTAGTGCCACAGCTGCACAAAAATACCCACAAGCTACTGTAAATTGTGGAAAATTTTGCAGAAAGACAACCTTTCTGAAAATGGACTGGATGAAAAAAAAAACTTGTGCAAGGAAACCGTCCCTTGCATAACTTTTTTCTGCACTTGCTCAATTTTCCGCTTTTAAAATCTGTGTATTTCTCTTACCACTAGACCACACTGCCCAAATTAGACTGTTTTTATACAGAATTTTACAGGTCCTTTTAACATATCATTATTTAATTACTTGCTTGTTCCACTGGTCATAAGATCCCTGGCTTAGTGACATAATAAAAATGGGTTGGTGTGCAACATGCAGAATCAGTCAATTGAGAGTAAGGAGGTGCACATAGATATGTAACCTCTTCCTTAGCTTGAATGAATCTTGATATATTTCTTCTGAGCTTCAAAGTTAAGCAATCCTGTTCTACTGTAAGAGACTCCATATTCAGTCTAGTGGAATGCAGTTTAGTTCTCCTAATCTTTTCCAATCCCACCTAGTCTGATAACTAAAGGTTAAAGGTAAATGAAAAAGCTATTTTTCACTACAAGACAGAGGCTAATTTAGAAATTTTTTTTAATAAAGGAACATATTCTTTTTGAGTAAATCTGACAAACTAAAAACTTAACTGGAAAAGTCTATTTTGCTAGTGGGACTAGTGGCCAGAACACCAGGGATTTCTGTTCTTTTCAGGTAGTACCATAGGATCTTTGACTTCCAATGGGACAACCAACAAGTGGAAACTTGGCTTAAAGCCTCCTTTACAGCTGTCAGCTTTGGGTATAAGGCCAGGTCCTAAGTAACAGACTACAGTACAGAGCTGAGAGGGCTCTCATTGAGCCATGCTGAAACTATGAAAAAGAATAACTGATACACAGACAATTAATTTTCACTGGTGAGTATTAAACTTTAAACATTAAAGGCTTCTCATTGACTTTAGTTCATGCAGGGTTTTTATGAAAGGGCACCCCATCAAGTTTGGAGTCCTTATAACTGCAGTCCTGCCTCATGGGCAAGACATTTAAAGAATGGTATACATATTTATACATTCCTGATGTACTCTTAGCAGTGTAAAAGTGGTCTCACTTACATTCATAGGGTGTAAGAACTGCAAACTGAATGTGAGCACTCAAAGAATGTATGTGAGACAACTCAAACTTTAAGAATGCCATTATGGGTTGTGTAGTTATATCACCTATTATAGCTGACCAATAATTAAAAACCTGCCTTAAATGTGTTTGTTTCTAGGGAACCTGCATGTGAGAGACACTTTACATGACAATGCTGTTTCACATGCAGGGATACAGAGCATTCCGATTGGTTAGGAGCACTCCCTTGATCTATTATACGAATCGGATAGTCCGAAAAAAAAAAAAAAGGGGAAAAAAAAAGACTTGCCCAGTACAGCCAGATACCTCGAAAAATGTTTAAACAACAAAAATAAATATTACTGTCTGTTCTTGGGGAGAGGCCACAGATACCAGTATAGGCTGTCGCTAAATTAAAAAGTGATAGTGGTTGAACTGGCCCACTCACCCCCACACTGTAAACTACAATGACTGCATTATTCAATCTTGTTTAATATAGTAACTTCCAGTATACACATTCATCATCGACGTTTTGGGAAAACTCTTCATCAGGAAAACTGTTTTTTTTTCTGATTAATAAAAAATATAAATAACAAAACTATTGTTACTTTTCCTCTGTATTTTTCAATTAGTAATTATACACTGAAAAGAAAACTTAAAAAAATGAGTGTAGTCCTCCCTTACATTTCATTTCTGTTAGTATCCCACTGCAACTTTTTACAACAGTCACTTCCATGTTTGACTCCCACCACAGGCTACCGATAAACAAAAATAAAACAGTAATTGTTTTAAACCATTAACTATCAACCATCGTTCAGTGGTACAAAGTCATACACTATTCCAGTGAATTCCTGGAGTGTGTTAACCTTTATACTTCATTTAATTTGTTTCACACACGCTGTGAATCCTTCACTTCCAAGAATGTATTATGGCTACAATGGATGAAATATAAAAAACAACTGTCACTTGCTTTTAAATTTCCTACTCTCTTTCTTAATTGTATGTCACCTTTAAAACCTATTTAGGCCATATTTAGAATGCTAACCTTATTTTTCTTAATGGTTCCTTTTCACTACTAATAGAAAAAAGCTTTTTAAAAGTGTTCTGTCATTCAACAAATACTGAATAATACTGAATTAGCCTGCAGTGCCTCTACTCTCCAAAAAATAAAGGTTCCCTGTCACCGAGTACTCCTCACTATGTTCGGTCTTACAAAATAGGATGGCACTCAATAATTTCGTTTAACCCAAATCTTGGGTTGTTTGTTTGAAAATAGTTAATAAACCTTGCTTCTCTAAAAAGTAATTTATTGTTGTAATTGCCTCCTCTGCTTTCTCTGTGAACTTTTTCTATAGTTAATGGTTTAAAACAATTACTGTTTTATTTTTGTTTATCAGTAGCCTGTGGTTGGAGTCAAAAATGGAAGTGACTATTGTAAAAAGTTGGAGGGGGATGCTAACAGAAATGGAATGTAAGGGAAGACTACACTCATTTTTAAGTTTTCCTTTCGGTGTATAATTACTAGTTGAAAAATACAGAGGAAAAGTAACAAGAATTTTGTTATTTATATTTTTTATTAATCAGAAAAACCCGTTTTCTTGATGAAGGGTTTTCCCAAAACGTCAATGATGAATGTGTATACTGGAAGTTATTATATTAAACAAGATTGAATAACGCAGTTATTGTGGTTTACTGTGTGGGGGTGAGTGGGCCAGTTCAACCAGTATCACTTTTTAACGAATTGAATAATGTAAGTAGTCGTGCATCAGTCATATTAATGGGACTGCAAAAATGAAATGCAACCCTAAAGTAGTATTAATAAGACTGACTACACTAAACACAGCCTTAACGTAGCTCACTGCTAGCATTTGAAACATGGAGCCCTGGCACAAAATATTCTCCAGACTCTTTTATGCTATATATGAGAAGCTTTGTCTACTCCATGAGTGCTTGAAGCCCCCCCACACAGACACACTGTTTTAGCCTCTATCACTTTCATTGGCAGTTTATTCCAGGTTTCTACCACTATTTCAGTGAAGAAATGTTTCCTCACATCACTCCAAAATTCCCCCTAACTTCATTGCATGCCCTTTGGTCCTGGTGTTTGTTCTTATTTAAAAGAGACTCAGCCTGTATACTGTCCCTTCCTTTGAGGTACTTGTAGGTCTTTATCATGTCACCTTTTTCTCCTCTCTTCTGAGGTATACATATTAAGATTTCATAGTCTCTCCTTATAGGACTTCTTGTGCAAACCATGTACCATTTTAGGTGCCCTCCATTGGACCACCTCTACCCTGTCTGTGTCCTATCTGAGCTTTCTAAGGTGCTGTCTCCAAATCTGAAAGCGGTACTCCAGGTGCAGTTGCACCAGCAAGCAATATCATGGCAATGCAACCTCCCTCCTCCTGCTGGATATACTCCTCCCTATGAAACCCTGCATCCCACTGGCCCTACCCTCTGCCTAGTCACACTGCCTGCTCCTTGAGATCCACAGATATGATAACGATAACGCCAGGGTCTATTTCCTGTCTAGTGACTATAAGTGCCCCCCCCCCAATCATATACTCCCCAACTGTCAGGTTTTTTACCATTCCTCAAGTTTCCCCAAGATCCCTGCACATTTTTCCACCTACTCCTGTGTGTCTGCCATGAGTATGCTGGGACACTCCCAAGAATAATGAATCTTTCAGTGGTTTTTTATTTTGTTTTATTTGGTTTGGTTATGAATGTTGTAGCAATACTAGTAAATCCTCAGCCTTTCCTAGTTGCACATCAATGAAAGTGGGTGATGGCTGATTTTACTTATTTTGCCCATGTATTATCTATTGTATTCAGTTCCCTCACACCAAAAAAATGTAAAGGGCATTGTGATATATGTAGTATTTGACCAGTATGAAATGCCTCACCAAGGGTTTTTTGTTTTCTTGCTTTCAGAGTGCTTAACAATGGTTTCTCTTTATTGTGAAATTAGAAAACAGGAAACACAATATCTGAAAGTCCATGTTTGGGAATTTGATATTTAGAGAGTGAACAAAAGCTATATATTTCCATGAACTTTTACTGAGATAGAAGCACTTTAATGCACAGAGAAAATCTAGTTCACTAAATAGTTAAATAAGCTTAAGTTTAAAAGCTCAGAAAATTCAAGGGCATGTAAAGCTTAAGTTAATGTGGGCTATGTGCTCAGCTATCTTTTCTGTCAGAGTAGCCTTCAGCAGGGTATAGTTAATGCAATGAAAATGATCAGCTTACAGTAGCTCTTAGGTTACCCTTGATTTATATAGTCAGTTATGCACTATATTTTGTAAGTCTCCTGGAACTGGTGAGCATTCCATACCAGCCTTAATCTCCTCTCATCTTGACTATTAAAACATGCTACTTTATGGCGTAAGTAAATCTCAACTATTAAGATTTCCAGCATCTCCAAAATTATGTAGCCCAAATTCTAATCTACACCAATAAATGAAATCATATATCTTCTATTCACAGTAACTGTCACTGGCTCTGTATCCCTGTCCAGATTCAATTTTAAACTGCCCATCTAGTTTTTTTTAGGATTCTTAAAACCAACCGATTTTTTTTCATGGTTATCTCATTAGCTATTTTTCCTGCTTATTTTACATACTAACATACTATTTGCCAGCAGATTAGGCCTTACGGTCTATCGAGTCTGCTCGAACCTTAGATCCTTAGTTGGGTGCCGAGGCCCTCCCATCCCTTGTGCTCCAGAAACCTCTATCATCCATCCCCACCCCTGGGACAGGCCATCATCTGATACATCCGCTTTCTGTGTCTGTCCCACCCTCTCTTGAAGCCCTCCACTGTGGATCTCTGAACCAGCTTGCCAGGAAGTACATTCCAAGGGTCCACTACCCTCTCAGTGAAAAACCTCCTCCTCTTTTCTCCCCCTCACCCTTCCACCTTCCAACTTCAAACCATGCCCTCTGGTGATACCTCCCTGCTTTAGTCTAAAGATCCCCTCCATGTTTACCCTATTTATTCCCTTGAGGTACTTGAAGACCTCAATCATGTCCCCCCGTCTCTCCTCTCCTCCAATGAAAACAGGCAGAGCTCCTCAAGTCTGTCCTCATATGTCAAATCCCCTAGCCCTTTTATCATCTTAGTTGCCCTCCTCTGTACCCTCTCCAGGAGCTGTATGTCCCTCTTCAAGTGTGGTCTCCAGTACTGTATACAGTACTCAAGGTGTGGTCTAACCAGTCCATTGTACAGCGGCAGAATCAATTCCTTGCTCCTAGAGGTGATCCCCCTTACGATGCATCCCAACATCCTGTTTGCCTTGCTAACCGCTCTCCTGCACTGCTCAGAGTTATTCATACATGCATCCACCAAGACCCCTAGGTTTTTTTCCCCTATTGAGGCCTCCAGTGCCTCCCCTCCCAGGGTGTACCTGTGTTAAGGGTTTCCCCGACCAAGATGCAACACCTTGCACTTGGTGATATTGAAATTTAATTTCCGTGTGTGAGCCCAGCTTTCTGCAATTGTATTTTGCATTGGTTCTTTACTTGTATGCACAAACTTTCCTATTATACTTCTTTGCTGTACATTGTTTTTCCTATTAATTTACTGAACTTTTGTGTGGGCATCAACTGAGCACAGAAGTGGTGGGGATGCTGGTACACAGGATAGATAGAGTGGTGATGGGGGTTTAAATTAGGACAAGGGTATGTAGAGGCAGGTGTAGGAGAACACCCATGATCCAGTCAAGTATGGAAGGATATAAAAGGTCAGCTGTAAGACTCCTAAAGCAAGGAGGGAATGAAACAGACCTTTACTACATGACCGCAAAAGTGCGGAGCACAACAAAAAAAATGGATGATCTGAAGAGCTGACTTTTGGGAGTAAACAGTGATCTGGAGGTAAGGAATAAGATAGGATGCAAAGGTAAAGGGGTAGGGTCTTTTCTAAAGGGACAGGAAGGGTCATGAGGGGGGATGTGTTCCTTACCATGTTAAGGATGGAAATGAAGCATGCAAGAAAAAAATGAAGTGGGGAATGATCAGAGCCCTAAGAAAGACTGTGGCTAACATTTTAATCCATATGTTAACCCACTACATCTTTTATGATTCACCCAAATTCTTTGCCAAGCACTGAGGTAAGGTTCACATGTCTGTAGTTACCTGGGTTTGCCCTTGCCCTTCTTGAACAGAGTAACAACACTGGTGGTTTTCCAGTGCTCTAGTACCATCCCTGTCAGTAAGAAGTTCTGGAAGAGATCATTGAGCGGCCCAATCAGAACCTCATTTAACTACACTATTAAGCTTGGGTGGCTAGCATGTGGATCATGGGATTTTTCCAAATGTATACCCTCCACATACTTTATTTCTAAATTTTGGTATGATCTGTATTGCCTTCTGTTTGGCTTGCACCGCTCCCATAACTTCTGCTCTGAGGTGACCATGCTCTCAGACTTCCTGGCTTAGTACTGATGCAAAGTAATTAGTCTGTGCCTCTGCTGTTCCCCCTATCTTGCAGTGTTTCCTCCCACTCCCCCTCCTCAATGATTAACAGTCCCATCTTGTCACTGACCTTCCCTTTGCTCCTTGTATGTTTAAAAACAACAAAAGTATTATTTTCCTTGATCCCTTGTGTGATCTCATCTTCCAGACTAGCCTTGGCATGGGAAGTCGTAGACCTACATTCTTTCTGTATGCTCTGTATTCTACTTCCATTGATCATTCCTCAGAATACTTTCACTCATCATGCATCTTTTTGTATCTCTTATCTTCCTCTGAAGTTAGTTCTTTGGACAGCAATGACAGCCAAGACTGTTTTATGACTATGGCTGTAAGCACAACTTGCACTTTACTAAACGTAATTATTTGTTAAAAGTTGCAAGTGTTAGTGCCTTCTGTATTTGAGAGACTAAGCCTCCATTTATATATTTTTTTATATCACTGATTACTAGTGCACACAACATGCCCTGATTGTGGTCTTTTATCTTTGTTCTTGGCTACTTTCATTTTCACCTGCACCGTTGTCTTTGTCCCCCTTGTAATTCCTATCCTCTAACTTCAATTCTGTGTGCCTGGCCCAGACAGCACATTTTAAATAAACTGTTATATATTAGATACTTCTTTCAATGCTTATAGGTTTATGCAGTTGTGTTCCCTAGATGTTCTTGCTGCACTCCTTTTTATTGGTTTCACTGTGAAGTATTTCAGATACAGTTAAAAAAAAGCCAAATGTAAATTATATTGTACCAACAGTCAACACTCCAGTTGGCTCAGCAGCCATAATAAATGGACTGTCCTCTGCAGCAAGCAAATATTAAAATAACAATGATGTTGATATGAAAATAAGATTTGGCTTGTACCATCCAGCTCTAATGTGGTGCTGTATATTGAGAAAGCTTGTGCACTGATTTAAAATGCAACCCACTGAATAAGTATGGAGTTGGAAGCAGTACTTTAATAACAAATTAAGTAATTACTTCCACAGGAAAACTTGAAGCACAGTATTATATATTAAAACAGATGTTGGTAGACCTGAGGGGATTTTGGATTTCTTTTATATATTTTGGTAAATAATGACAAGGCTTGAAAGTATAGAAAGTACCCATAACACCAAGGTGCCGCAAGATGCATGAAAGAATCCATACAATTTACCAGCCTGTAGATCTCATTTTTGTTGACTGTCATGGACTGAGATTACCTTATAATTAGAATTGCAGAACATGCTAAAACTCTCATTATGTGGGGTGTTCTGCCCAAGACAGTAAACATATGGCTGCTTGCCAATTTACATTTACCTTAGCAACTCACCGGCAGTGGAATCAGGTGGCTCTCCGCAGACAGATGCAAACATAACTGGAATGCTTATATGCAGTTTGTTGAATGAATGGAACCTTGAGCTAAACATCAGCAGCTGGAACTTGTCTCAAACTCACAGATGCTCATAGACCTTCTGACAGGATTGTGACAAAAGCATGGGTTTAGAATTTCTCTTTAGATTTGACTTACTTGATCCCTGCATTTCTGCAGTAAAAAAAGATATAAGGAGGGCAAGGCAGGGACAGAGGTTATAGAACTGTTTTCAAGTTACAGGCAATGTTATGTCTATATTGTATATGCATTGCTCGGGGTGCTGCAAAGTGTGGAATGGATTAAATGCCATTATGTAAGTTACAAATTAATATCTCTTTTTCAAACAAAGCCACAACAAAACCATATCTGGATTGTTTCCCCTCTATAGTTATTTTCTTTTAATCTGATATTTTCTTTTGTATCCCCCAGTTACTACTGCAAATGAATTTCTCTAAGCTCTGTTTGTATTTCTTGTAAAATATTTTTTTGATTGATTGATTGATTTGTTACCCCTCCTCAAACACAAAACTTTATGCTGCCCACCCCCTTCACGAGGTGCACACGTGGTGCCAATAAATCGCCTTTCATGGTCCTTTCTGCCATACATCGCAAGCACAGCATGCCTTCTATGCCAGGTCCCCAACCCTGGTGAATGGACTACCTGCTGAGGTTGCCGGTGAGACAAGGTTAGGCCCTTTCAAATACTAATTGCGCCAACACCTCACTTATCTCAGTAGCTGCGATTGTACCCACTAGGATATCCCAGCTCTCCTAACCCTATTAAACCCTTCATCCTCTACTCTACTCACTCCACCCGTTCCCCCACCACCTCTCACCCCTTCCTCTGATTAGCCTCTTTCCCCATCCCCTGCCCACTCCCTCCATCCCACCCTCTGCTCCCCACTGTTCACGCCCATTATCACCTGCCCCACCCCTAACTCTCCTCCACCTTACCCACGCTCCTAACCTCCTTCTGTTGCTCCTGGTCCCCACCATGAACTTCCCCTCCCTATTCTTCCCTGCCTCTTTGGCCACCCCACCCCTACCCATCCTCCACCATCCTCCACTCCTAACCTTCCTTTCTTGCTCCTGACCCCCACCACCACTTTCCCCCCACCCCATCTTCCTTGCCTCTCCTGCCATCCCACCCCACCCCTACCCCCTTCCCTACACTCCTAAACCTTCCTTCTCTTGCTTGTGACGCCTGCCAACACTATCTTCCTTGCGACTCGTGTCTTCCTGCCCCCGGCCCCTTCTGCACTTCCTTTACTGACCCAGCACTTTTTGACAAAGTCTCATTTAAGACCGCAACAGCCCTTGTCACCCTTCCCTTCCCACACAATACCTGCCTATTTTTCTGCATGGTTTCCATACCAGTCCCTTTTTTGTGTCAAACCCTCTTGTTATCTGTACTGTTTGATACTGCCTAATTGTTGCTACTATGAACTACTCAATTTGCACTGATGATTGTTATTGCCCACTGTTTGTTCTTGCTTAATACTGATGTGTTACACCTTTATTGTTATATGATTTGCAACCTTTGTAACTAAACCTCTGGTTCAAAGGTATTTGAAATCCTAGTACTAAATAAATAAATAAATTTGAACTTTCGGATAATACCTTTCAGTACAAGTGCTCATTTAACAAGGTTCCACGTCTAAGGCACAATGAATACAATCAAGACATTCAGGCATAACAAGAACTCAAGAGAAGGCAATACAATGATGGCATAATCTTAGGCAGCACGCAAGAAGCATTGTCAATATAATACTGTATTACTATTTAGTTTGGTGGGGAAAGGAGTCAGGCACAATGCTGGGGGAAAAAACCACACTAAGATCAGTGAATGCATTACTGAATAAGTTCGTTATCTTCTTAAAATTGAGGGTGACAGTCACATTATTGGTGAGCATGACTGGCTGAGATTTATCATCCCCCCAGGAGGTATTTTAGTATGCCCCAGAACTTTTTCCTATTTCCCCAGTTATAAGCCTTCTGTTCTTTTGTTGGTCCACAGGCAACCCAGTGGCTCTGACACATGCCCATAGAGTGTCCCTTGACTGCATCAGGGCTAGGAGGGCAGGAGTGACCCACTCAGCTGGCGAGCCTCATATCTTTCATTTTTTGAATGGGGTACAATTGTTACAGGCAGCATTAAATTGTGTAATGAAGAAGTCAAGGGCTAGGTCTATGTTTGGAATGGTGTCAAGGTAACTCCAGCCTGTATGAACTAGTTGCACCTTGAATTCATTAATTTGGCTTTTGGGGAGGGCCCTGCTGTTAATAGGTTTTGGGGGAGTTTTGGCAAGCTTTGCAGACCTGGCACACAGGATTGGAGAATGGTCGCTGATAGCATCTGGTAGTACCCTGACATCTGTCAGTCTTTCCGGGTGGGATGTCAGTACCCGGTCAATGAGAGTAAAAAACATATCCTCAGGTCCTCAACATAACATGCAGCAAAATATTATCTTTGAGGAAATCTTCATTCATTAAACCATGTCATGGACTGTAAGCTGTCAGTGTCAGGACCCTCTAGAAGTTTTTGCAGGTTGGGACTGCCCACATCGATGCACCTCATCAACACTTATATAACGTGGGTGTCCTGAGCATTCCTCAATTCTTTCTCCTGCCATCAATTGTTAATTGGTCCACTGCTGCTAAAGAACACCATTGAACCTCTGCAACTGTTCACTAACACTGCTACTTCTTTAAGTTTATTTTAAACTTTCTTTTATGCCACCACTGAAAGACAAGGAACTGCTTTTCTGTTATTGCCGTTGAAGCTATGTTAAGATTTATAAAGATGACAAATGCTCCATTTGCATCTGTTGCTTCGGTACAAACTGCAAGGTTAAAACCTGCTCAGTATGCCAGATCTTTAACCAGGCAACTAGGAGATGTCACAAGAAGGCTTTGAATTTTTTTCCAAAGCTACAAGAAATGGGGAAACAGGTTGCAGTGAAGGCGGCTTTGCTGTCATCAACCACGTCTTTTTCCGGTTCACTGTCACCTCATTGAGCCCCATAGTTGACAGTTGCTTTCGCTGAATTGTCAAAGAAAAAGGATGTCTTTGAAATCACTGGAAAACACCACCATTCTGAAAAGGACAAGTGCCAGAAGGATAAGAATGCTTCTCTGGAGTTCCCCTATTAGATAAGGTAAGTCTACAGATAAACATGAGTCCCAGACTGTGGCCATGGGGGCAGCTGCCCGTCTCCTGACTGTCTTTAAGACACCAAGGTCAGGGTCTCAGTGTCAGATTGTCTTACATACATGGGGATTTAGCCAACAAAAAGCTTCAAGTACACACTTGGGGATTTGTAGCCAGATCTACAGTTGGGCACTCTTCTGTTGATGACTCAGCCATCATCAGCCCCTTCAGGCTCCAGTGATGCACAAGTATTGTATCAAACAATGTCAGAGCTATTTCAGTGTCTGCTACCATTCCTGCCATCAGTGCCACTGGCTGGCCTGTCATCATCATTAACATTGATGACCCTATTCTCTGTCTCAGCCTCTGTACCGGGCCTAGTCTTGCTGCCATCAGTGAGATTCCCATCACTGTTTCCCCCTCATTTGTCTCCCTGTCCTGTTGACCCTCCACCAATGTCAGTCATTGAAGACCGGGAATATAATCTACAACACATGGAGGATGAGGAGGCCATGGATGAGGAAGAAGAGATTATAGATGTGGTTGGCCCATGCTCTGCTCTATCCTCTTGCTCAGAGGAGAGTGTTAACAACACGCCTAACTTCTTTTCAAGCCTTTCTTAAACAGGTTCAGACTAAACTGGAGTTCCAAGATGAAGAGGAGGATTCTTTCAAAAAAATCTTTATGAGTTCTTAGATGTTTTAGCCTCTACCACTGTGATTTGTTCTTCTGTGCCTTCTGCACTAGGGGATGTTACTTTAGCACCCTGGCACAGGCCTTATCAACTGCCTGTAGTTCCTAGGAAGGAGGATAAACAAAATCCAGCCCCTTCTGTGAAGCCATATTATTCTTCACAGCCTGAAACAGACTCTTTGGCTTCTCATGACAGATCCAAGGCTCCCAAGCACATGAGCTGTCTTCTTCCAGGCAAGGAGTCTAGGAAGCTGGATGTGATAGGGAGGAGAACTTTTGCTTCTGCTTCCCTAAGTCTAAGAATTGATAACTGTCAGTTATATATGATAAAACATCAGAACTGCCTTTGGAAGACAATGGCCACCCTGGCCAAAAAATTGTTGGAGGTCCAGGACAAAATACTGGTTCAGCAAACTATACCCAATGGCCAGGAATCAGGTAAGCACCTGCTCAGATTGGCCTATGATGCATTTGGTGCTGCATCTAGGACTGCTGCCTCTGGGATTTGCCTCCATCAACACTTTTGGCTTATGGTGGCTGTTTTTTCCTCTGATATACAACAATCTGTGATGAATGCTCCTTTCAGGGGAAAGCAGTTATTTGGCAATGACATTGAAAATGCTTTAAGGGATTTGCCATCTCCTAGAATGACTTTTAGATCCCTTCCTACTTTGAAACCCAAACCCTGGGGACAGGATCATGATTCATTTCACAGGCCCTATGCCCATCCAGGCTGTGGTTATTCCAGAGGCCCCGAGTGTGGTTCCCAGAGATCTCTTGTCTTCCATTTCCAAAGCTGCAAACTAGCCTCTTGGTGCCCATGCCAGACTTACAAATGGTCAAACCATTACTGCGCCCCCAAGCCCCTGGTGCCGTCTTACTCCCTTCCTCTTCCTCTGGCCTCACTGCCTTAAGAGTTCTGGTAGGGGCTGCATTTCTTCTTTATACTAAAGTGGAGGGAGATGACTACAGATGTTTGGGCACTGGAGGTGGTTCAGTATGGACATGCCTTAGAGCTCCTTACTGTTCCTCCAGTTACCCCCTCCCCCACAATGCCAAACCAGTACTCTCAGAACATCTTGCCCTTTTGCTGGATAATATTCATTCCCTCCTCTACAAAAGGGCTGTGGAATTAGTCCAGGTATCAGAAATAAATCATGGTTATTACTCCAGGTACCTTCTGTTTCCAAAATGGATCAGGGATTTAAGGCCAGTACTAGACCTTTGGGAACTGAACTTTTTTATAGAATATGAAAAGTTCAGAATGGGCTTCCTTCAATCCCTCCTCCCCTACTGTTAAAGGGGGAATATATAGTTGCACAGGACTTGAAGGATGTACATATAGGGGCTGTTCTGGCATAGATCTCGGTTGGGCATTCCTACCCTCAGACCTGTTGTAACACTGGTGGCACAGGCACATTATGAGTTGGCCCAATGTCTGCTAAGACTAATTGGACTGAATGTGGCTGCCATCCTGACTTGCCCACTAGCCCGCCTCCATATGAGGATTCCACAGTTGCTGCTCAGAGCGCAATGAGCTCATCACTCAGATGAGCTGGAGCGTCTAATACAGGCCACTCTTCCTCTCCCTCATTCCCTGCTGTGGTGGTTGGACGGCTCCAACCTAGAGAAGGGGTCCCCATTCCTAGGATCATTTTCCCTGCTGGTGATGACCATGGAAACCACAAGTTCAGGCTGGGATGTTCATTTGGGCCCCTTCAGAACCCATGGCCAATGGGGACCTCTGGATATGGTGCTTCACATATGCAGTCTGGGAATGAGGGCTGTTCTTCATGGCCTGCAGCCTTCACCTCCCTCCCTCTTTCCAGGGAATCAGTTGTTGTTTACACAGACAATATATTGGTGATGTACTACATCAATTGACAAGGTGGAGTTCATTCATATACTCTACAGAGAAGTGATGCAAGTTTTGCACTGGGCAGTAGAACATAACGTATTCCTGTCTGCAGTGTTCTTCCCCAGTTCTCTGAATACACTGATGGATCACCTCAGTTGATCCTGTGTGCTGTGGCAGAAATGGGAACTCTTGGACTCTATTGTTAATGACCTCTTTGAAAAATGGGGTTGTCCAGACATAGACCTGTTTGCATCTCCATGCAATGGAAAACTACTGCATTTCTGTTCACTCGCCCCAGGGCCTGAAGTTTTTGGCTGAGAAGCGTTGTCCTTCTCTTTGAAAGGGAGGTTTCTGTATGCATTTCTCCATTACCTCTAATACAGAGGGTTCTGGTCAAGATACAGGCTGAGCTTTCCAGCCTAATTCTGGTGTCTCCTCAGTGGCCCAGGCAAATTAGGTTTCTGTTTCTCCAACAATTGGCAGTGGAAACTTCTGTCCCACTTCCCCTAATAGTAGGACTTCTGACACTGGAGCAGGGTACTCTAGTGTACCCAGATCTTCAATCCCTGCATTGCACACATGGGTCCTGAGGACATACAGCTGTCATGCTTCGGGTTTCCCCTGTGGGGGCTGAAGTTCTCTTGGCAGCTAGAAAGTCATCTACCAGGTACACTTATTCACAAAAATGGAAATGTTTTACTATGTGGTGTACTTGATATGCCCTGGATCCCTTTACTTGTCCACTTCATAAAGTGCTGAACTTTATATTTTCCCTTAAGGACTCAGGACTTGGGTATTTCTCTATAAAGGTCCACATGGCCATTGTGTCAACATTTCGTGACATAACAGAGGGCAAGACTATGGCCCAACTGAAGGTTTTCCACAGACTCCTAAGGGGTATGCTCCTTCTGCATCCCTGGTCCAAGATCCGGTTCTGGTATGGGACTTTAGTTTGGTTTTAGATACCCCCACTGCACCTCCCTTTGAGCCTGAGGCTAATTGTGAGCTGCACTTCCTCCCTTGGAAGACACTGTTTTTAGTGGTGATGACGTTTACTCTATGCATCTCTGAGTTACATGCTCTGGATGCAGATCCTCTGTTTATTATTTTTCACAAGGATAGGATTACCTTACATACCAGTCCTCATTTTCATCTGAAGGTTGTGTCTGAAAGAACATTTAATCAGGCTATTGGCATTTCAGTTTACTTTTCATCTTTCACAGATAGTGGTGAGTGTCAGGCAGTAAAGACAGGGGATGAGACATTTTTCAGGTATGTAAGTGAAAGGACAAAGACCAGCAGAGGGATTATATAACTAAGGAGGGAAGGGACAAGTGTGTGGAAGGGGACAAGAAAAAAGCAGACATCCTGAAAAAATACTTTTGTTCAGTGTTCACAGAGGAAAGGGAAGGAGAGGGGCCACAGATAAGGTCAGTGGCATCAAAAAGAAGGGAGGTGCACATAAGTCCATTTACAGAGGAGAGAGTCCTGAAGGCACTCACAAATCTGAATGTGGACAAGGCAATGGAGCCTAATGGGATACACCCTAGGATATTGAGAGAGCTCAAAGAGGTGTTGGCTGCACCTCTGACAGTCCTATTCAACCACTTATTGGAGATGGGAGTGGTCCTGTACGACTGGAGGGAGGCAGACTTGGTCTCGCTTCACAAAAGTGGGAGCAGGGAGGATGCTGGCAATTACAGGCCAGTTAGCCTGACTTTGGTGGTGGGAAAATTAATAGAATCACTACTGAGGGAAAGGATTGTGGAATATCTTGAATCCAGTGGCTTACAAGATCCCAGGCAGCATGGAGTCACTGTGGGGAGGTCCTGTCAAACAAATATGAAAGATGTGTTTTACTGAGTGACCAGGGAATCAGATCAAAGTGGGGCAGTGGATGCGGCCTACCTAGATTTCAGTAAGATCTTTAACACTGTTCCACATAGGAGACTTGTGAACAAGCTGGGCAGTCCAGGAGTGGGTCCAAAGGTGGTAAACAGGGTAAGAAATTGGTTGCTGTTAGGTGACAGAGGGAGGTGGTGGTAAACAGAGTTCACTCTGAGGAAGGGGGGGTGATTAGTGGGGTACCACAAGGATCAGTAGTGGAACCAGTCATTTTTAATATCTTTATTAGCAACATTGCAGAGGGGCTAGACGGGAAGGTATGCCTTTTTGCAGATGACACTAAGATCTGCAACAGGGTTGACACTCGGTGGGGGAAGGGATAAAAAGGTATCTAAGAAAAACTGAGATGTGATCAAGAGTGTGGCAACTAAGTTTCAGTGTGAAGAGGTGCAAAATCATGCACTTGGGGTGCAGAAAAACAGGAGCAGAGTACAAGATGGGGGAGTAGTTCTGGCAACCACCAAACAGGAAAGAGAATTGGGGTAATCATATGTGATGATCTAAAGGTGGCCAAATAATGTGACAAGGCAGTGGGGAGAGCCAGTGAGATGCTAGGTTGCATAGGGAGGGGTGTCACCGGCAGTAAGAGGGAAGTGGTGATACCGCTTTATAAATCAGTGGTGAGACTGCACCTGGAGTACTGTGTCCAGTTCTGGAAACCACATCTCCAGAAGTACATAGACAGAGTAGAGGCTATCCAAAGGATTGCAACAAAAATGGTGGAGGGTCTGCAGCAAAAGCCCAATGAGTAGATACTGAAGGACCTCAACATGTATACCCTGGAAGAAAGAAGTGGGGGGGGGGATATAATGGAGACCTTCCAATACCTTGCAGGTATAAATAAGGTTTAAGAGGGAAGCCTTTGTCAGCAAAAAAGATGCCCAAGAACAAGGGATCATGCTATCAGGTTGGAGGGGGTAGGCTCAGGGGAGATATAAGGAAGTACTTCTTCACAGAAAGAGTGGTGGATACCTGGAATGGCCTCTCAGCAGAGGTGGTGGGCACAAAAACTGTAGTGGGTTTCAAAAAGGCATGGGCTGGGCAAAAGGGAACCTTAGTGGTAAGGAACGAGGGGGAAAAGCCAGTGATGAAGCAGGGTCTGTGGTGTTACAGTAGGTAGGGAAAATGGGCAGACTAGGTGGGCCAAGTTGTCCTTATCTGCTGTTAATTTAAATGTTTCTATGCTGGATGTCTGTAGGATGCTGTGTTGGTACTAGTACTATACAAAGGATTGTAAAAAAAAAAATTCTCTTAGCTGTTTATTGCTTTGCCTCCCCGTATAGTGGGCTGAACAATTAATAAACAGGTCTTCTCCAAATGGCTGGCCAATTGTATTACATTTTTTGCCAGAACCTTGGTAAGCAGCTTCATAATCCTGTTCATTCTCATTTCACCTACAGAGTGGTTACCTCTGTGACTTGTTTTCAAAATGTGTCCACTGCTGACATCTGTGCTGCTGCCACTTTGAGTACTGTTCATACATTCACTAAACAACCACAGTCTGGACTTCATCTCTCATAGACTTCAGCCTTTAGTATTCTGCAAGGTCTTCTTTTTCAGAATCATTAGGTGCTGCCCTCCTCCCTCTCTACTTGATACTGCTTGGGAATCATTCCTTGATGTGGCTCAATGGAGGGAGATATCCTCTAAAAAAGATAGACAAGTTACCTACCATAACAGTAGATCTTCGAGCATTGGGCTACAGCTCTCTCTCCTAACAAATCCTCTTGACAGATGATGACTGACTATACTGCCTGCTCTTGCAAGCTGTTTTTCCTCTGATTCACCCTGTGGCATCAATACTCAGGTTTCCGTATCCTTTCCTGTTTGTTTGGTATTGTCCTGGTAGCCTCACTCCTTACTGGTCTGATGATTCTCCAATCTTGTCCCCAGTGGGGCAATGAGGCTTGCTGGAGATGCTCACATTATATAGGTACTGATGAGGTGTGTTTACGTGGGTGGCCCCAGCTTGCAAAGTTTTCAGGTGATCATGATGTGACAGCATAAAGTTCCATGATGTAGCTCAATAGAGGAGATTCTCTCGAAGATCTACTGACATGGCAAGTATCTACTTTCTATAATTACGTCAAAAAGGCAATCTGTAGGCCAGCCTGGTGGTGCTGAGGGTTGAGGCACTGAATGACACACCTCACACCATGCTGGCGACCCAGGTTCGGTGATGGACTCAGGTTGCTGGAGGTCAGCTGGGGGGGAGAGGGATCGAGCACCCGATGGAGGCTCTCCCTCTCTGAGGAGGGTTACAAGCAAGCCCCACCACTTTACTGCCATCTCCCGGGTGAACCTGGTTATTGACAGTGCAGTCGGGGCTACAGAGAAGGAAAGGGAGGGGCTGATGTCAGCTAAGCGCCCTGGGCGGAGATGCATCTCAGCATGCCTCTATCCCATTGGCCCTCCTCAAGTGCCGACATCAGCAGGGGAGGGCACAGAACAATGAAAAATAGCACCCATAAGCTGGTCCAGGTGCTAAGTCACTGCATCGCATTTCCACAGTAGGGGCTGAGGGCAGACTCCACTGTACATCCACTCTCCTGAGGATCGGAAGAGGTAAGAGGAGTATCATGGTTTCTAGATTGAATAGGAGTGGTGTACGCTAGGAGCAGACACATTGGGTCCTGGTGGCAGAGTGTGAATGCATGGGGCTCTGAGAGAATGGACCAGCTGGGAAAAAGGGAGAGAAGTAGCAAAAACAGAGAGTAAAAAAAAAAAAAGACAGTCTGTTTCCTGGAGATAGCTTTAGTGAGCTAACCTGCCTGGGATAAAAACGTAACTATTTACAAACAGTTGAAGAAAGACATGGAGTTCTTATAGCCGAAAAAATTTTCCGTATGGTGAGCATTCTCTTTAGTCTTCAACCTAGTGACAGTGTCTGAATAAAACAATAAGCCAAACAATATTAAACAAGTAAGGTGTCCAAATAATGTCCCAAATTGTCCAAAATACAAAGAATCCCTTTCTCTCATTCTCAGTACAGAACATAGTCTTCAGAGTTCTGACACAGTACCTATGATGAGAGGTTACTCCAACACTGATCGCAGTCACTGCTAACTTAGGATCATGACCTGGGTGGAAAACCAGTGCTGTTTTCTTTTCTCAGTGTTGTCCATCCTTGGGGTCACAAAAATGATTTTTTTTGTTGTTGAAGAAGATGTCAGTGAAAGAAGGTAACTAAAGAGTTAACCACCTCCCAAACCCCAAAGCTGCTGAAGGATTGTGTCAAATTGTTTGCAATGGTTCTGTGCTGCAAATGCCAGACTATGAAACAGGTGCGCATCTTGTCCATCAAGTTGAAGTAGTGGTTGGGAGTAGACGGCATGTAAGAAAAAAAAAACTTCCTGACTTTCTGTTCTATGTGTTACCCTGAGTACGGTTCTGAGCTAGTTATAGTTGAAAGGGCAGCTGATCTGACATCCACATCATAAGTTTTTACTGTCCCATTTCCCAGTACAGCATCACTTCAAACTTTACTGCCTCTCGTAATCCAAACCCAAAGGAAGAAAGCAAATTGCCACCCTAAGCCCACTGGGAGATCCAGTTACCCTATATAGGCAGACCAAGCTTAATTGTCGTGTCTAGCTAAGTTAGAAGCTGTGCATTTTTGTCAGTCAGTTTTTGCTTAGTTGTGAGGGACTGCAGTAACAGGTCATCCACTTCTTTAGCAGCAGAGGTTGCAACTTTGAGCTCAGAGTCATGGATCCCATCCTATATAGATGCCTAACTATTGATGGCAGAAAAGGCCAATAAGCCCATCCAGTCTGCAACACTCTGCCCAGCTACTCTGCACTGGCCCTAGAAGCCATCTCATCCTTTAATTACTGCCCCTTCTTTTATCTTAGCCCATATGCCTGTTCCATTACTGCTTGAAACTCTTACCAGTTTGGCCAGTACCACTTATTATGCAGCTTGTTCCACTTGTCCACCACTCTTTCTGTGAACAAGTGCATATTGACATCTTTCTTGAATCTCCCTTCTTCTAGTTTCTGTGAGTTCCCCCGATCTCTGTATTTGAGCTCTAGGGAAAGAGTTTCTAGGCGTCCACTCTATTTATCCTGTACAGGTACTTGTATGTTTCTATTATGTCACCTCTTTCCCTTTTCTTGATGGCGTACATTGCCAAGTCCTGTAGCTTCTCCATGTAGGACTTACCCGCTGGCCCCTGGACCATATTGCTTGCCCTGCACTGTACTGCTTCCACTTTGTCATAGTCTTTTCTTAGGGGTTAACAACAGTACCTTGTGTAGTACTCCAGATGTGGTCTCACCAATGGTTTTACAGTGGCGGGATCTTCTCTAGACATCTGCTGCTTATCCCCTTCCCTGTATACCCCAGCATACTGTTTGCCTGTCCCATAGTTCTGTTATAGTGTGTTGTGGATTTCAGGTTCTCTGGAATCATGATCTCTAGGCCTTTTCATCCATGGAGCTTTCTCACTTTAGTCCCTCATTTTGTACTGCACTCTTGGGTTCCTTGTCCCAGTGTGAATCACCTTACATTTCTTTGCATTGAAGGACAGCTTCCAGATCTCTCTAACTTGCCCAGATCCTTCCTGAGTTCCCTTATCCCTTTCTCCATGTCAACCCTTGTGCAAATCTTTGTGTCTTCTGTGAAGTGGTAGACCTTGCCCTTAATGCTTTCCCCTATATCCAAATGAACACATTGAAAAGGACAGGGCCAACCACAGATCCCTGTGGCACACTGCTTGTAACCTCCCTTACCTCTGATAACATCCCATGTACTAACTATGACCCTTTGCATCCTCTACCTCAGCTAGATTTCAGCTCAATGCACCAATTTTTTTCTACCCCAAGTGCCTTCGATTTTGACCAGCCTCCTGTGGGGTACTCGGTCAAAGAACTTGCTGAAATCTTAAATACACTATATGTACTGCTTGCATCTTATCAGGTGCCCTGGTCACCCAGTCAAAGAGTCAACGAGATTCATCTGGCAAGTCCTTTCCTTCATGGAGCCATGCTGCCTGGGATCTAGTAGCCCATTTTCCTCCAGGAAGTCCGTTAGTTTCTCCTTCAGTATGGATTTCATTACCTTTCCCACTACAGACATCAGGCTGACTGGTCTTTAGTTCCCTGCCTCATCTTTCCTTTTACTGTTGTGCAGAGGTATCACATCTGCTGTCCTCTAGTCCCTAGAGGCCACCACATTGTCCAGCATGCAGTTGAATATGTCTGCAAGTGGCACTGCTATTACCCCCCCAACCTCTTGATCATCCTTGGGTATACAGTAAGTCATCATATCCCATAGATTTATCTACTTTCAACCTTTAAACATTTCCAACATGCTTTCCCCAATTAATATTCCCATGCTGCTGGTGCAACAATCCCTCTCTCTTTCCCTCCTTACCACACATTCAGGCAGTGGGCATCATTCTTCTTACTAAGTGCTGAACAAAAGTACTTGTTCAGTATCTCTGCTTTTTCCAGGTCCCCCTGCTTCAGTTCTTCCTCTAGCTTAAGCCTTACTATTCCCCCTTTGACCATTCACTTCTCTTGGATGTACCTGAAGAATGCCTTTTCCCCTTGATTCACCCCTGTTGCTATACAGGGATATGTCCCCACCTTGGCTTCCTTGACTTTTTTACTAGCTACAGCAAAAAATATATCAGATTGCTTCTGCACCACTAACAGAGTGGAATTGTGTGGTCCTGGTATTATTGTGATTTAGAAAGTTACATTTTACAAATTAAATGATTTCCCAGTGGTGCAAAGGCTAGGCATACCCTGTCCCACGTGTGGTTCTTTGGTTCCAAGAGACTTCTAATAACAAAAAGCTTCTTTCTTCATCAAAGTCTGTTCCAGCAACTTTTAAAGACTGCAGCAGGATGAAAACAGTTTTTGTCACCCTATTCCTATGCTGTTGAACATGGGGATTTACTATATTTAACTTCATTTTCTGCCAATGGTGATCTAGTGAATGGTCCCTAATAAGTTGCCCAGGGTTGTCTTTGTTGCCCTTGGTCCTTCTCATAACCAGAAGGAAGGAAGAGTGTGATTGCTTACAAAGCTTCACTATACTGCTAATGTTGTTAGGGTAGGGACTTTGCAATCTTATTGGAGTTTTTTTCACTGATCACTGAGCAACTGAGCACTTAGGTCACTGGAATTCTCTTTATTCTAGGCCTCCACTGAAATGACTTTTTTCCTGATCTGCCAGCATAGCAGTGGTCTCTCTTCTTCTGTCTGCTCTTTCTGCAGACTGCCTGACTTTTATGGTCTTCCACCAGTGGTAACCAAGTCATGCTGGAATTTTCCAAGTTTTGTTAGTGCCACCCTCCTGGACTGCTGTTAGAAGGTCTTTGATGGTAACCTGTGAGGTGGGCGCATGAGAAAGGGCATCGTCCGTAACGGCGACTCCTTCTGGGCACAGTTGCTCATGGTGATGGGAGGGTAGGGTGACCGGATGAGGCTGTGGGTGAACTGGGCGAGAGGATGTCGCTATGCGTACATGCGCAAGGGGGTGGGAGTGAGCACGGCGAGTGTGGGCTGGGTGGGGGTGGAGAGGCTGTAGGGGGTGGTGCTGCAGTAGCTGGCCAAGCTGCATCATGGCATTGGGGGTTGGCTAGTGGTTGGGGTGTGTCAGGTAACCGGTTCGGATCTGAGCGCTGGTGCAATTTTATTGTACCCAACCCGAGTCTTTATTTCTTTTTACTGCTTTCACCCCCCCAAACATGCACCCCCCTGGAGCTCAGAATCCTTAAGAAGGGGGGTGTGGGGGGGGCTAAAAAACTGTTCTGGTGCCATTGTCCTGATGCGACGGAGTTGTCAGAGTGCTAAAAATGTTTTCGGCACTCTGACTGAGTGATAATGGTGATCGCCTTTAGGCATTCACCATTATCACATAGACCCGTCTTTGATATTAGAAAACATTTTGAATCGTTTAGGGGTACTCAGGATTTGCAAGTTGCCTTAGGCTTTTTATTTATTTATTTATTAAATTTTGGTGACTGGGTAGGCCAACTGAGCCCCTAAGGTCCCTTTTTCAGGGAGGACCCGGGATAAAAATACATGTTTTGATACAAAGAAAATATATTAGGTTACAGAAAACATTTTCAGGTTTGCATGCAGGTTACAGCCATGGTTATCAACATGATACTGTTTTTACCAATTTACTAATTGGCAGGGATACAATCATGACTAACAATATGCAGTTTTTCAGGCGGAGAGCTACCTATTGGACAATGACAAGGCCAAAATACCTAGGATCATGAAAGGGTACCTGGGTAGGTCCACTTTGGGTGGGTTGACATAGGTAAGGGGGGGGGGTCTTATGAGCCATGGCAATGGCAAGTGCTGCCATCAGTCATGAATTAGCCTGAAACTCTAATATTCATTCTTTTCTTGTGATTCAGAAATGTACCTTATAAGGTGCTGCTATACCTTAAGGAAGCAAACTGAAAATATTTGTATTTTTTAAAGTAGCCATATGTTGCTTTTAATCTCAGAAGTATTTTCTTTTCTCCAAATGCTGTCAAGAGAAGGGTGAGCATGCTGCAGTCCCACTATATCATGTGCACTTTTATATACAAAGAGCTCTTTTACAGGGGGAAAAGGTAAATACAGCAATCCAACTCTAGGCTATGGAGTCTAAAAAGGAAAACAAACACTCACTGTACCTCAGACCCACACAGTTTAGGTTCAGGAATGGCAAATTTACTGCAATTACATGTTTGCTGCTCTGTAACTAGTTAGCTAGATACCTGATAGGCTTTGCTACAGGAGTGTGCCATTATCTGGGATAACCTTGAAGATGTAATTTTGACCTTTGAATAATGTCATCATTGATGAGCCTACCTTGTGTGGATGCAGGTACTGTGGTAGCCATTGCCACGTTCAAAGATATTGTGTGTTATCAGTCCATGACAGTGCTATCCAATGTCAGAGGAGCAAATGCTGAATGTTGTATTTCTTTAGCCTGTCACTAGGTGTCTTGTGAGTCATTGCTCAGTTTGGTATGGTTATGTAGCCCCTGACAACACAAAGTACACATTTAAGGTGCAGCACCTAATAACCAATACACGTTTATGTCTGATAGCCCTCGTTTTTGTACATTGTGTAATGTCACCCTTGCAATCTTCCTCCCACCTCTAGTTAGAATGCCAAGCCAATACTAACAGTGTGAAAAGCAAAGATGAAAACACCCTTGTTTCAGTGCACTATCAGATATTTTATTATAAAAGGTAACAAAAAAGTAATTACAAAGACATCAGAATGCAATAAATAAAATAGTTATCTATATTTTGAAGTGAACACCTGGGACCCAATATTGGAAAATGGGCGAAAGTGCAGCGCAAAGGTTAGTGCTGTGCTTGCCCTTGCCCATGACCCCAAGGGTGCTATATTTAGGCAAATAGCACATCAGTGCAGTCCAATGGACTATTAGGGGCATGTTGGTGCAGTACTAAGTCAAGTAACACTGCCCTGGCATGGATCTGGGAAGTGCAGGGAACAGTGTCCCCAGACCCAATAGTGTCCACAGCCCTTGGTGTGATATGCAGCTGGCACCATGCAAATGAGCCCTTTGGGCATGCAAGGTGCTAAGGGGCCATATGCATTCCCATTATGGGCTCATTTGCATCTGAAGTGACAGGTTTGCACCCCTGTGACCAGCCTCCCACCCTGATCACCAAGCTCCATATTGTAATATGTAGTCCATGGTGTCCTGTGGCACCCCCACCCTCTGATCACCATCCTGTATTGTAATATGTTGTCTCTTGTGTCTAGTGGCACACCCTACTCTCCAATTACCATCCCTGTATTGTAATATGTTGTCCCTGGTGGCTAGTGGCACCCCACACTCTGATCACCCAGCCCCATATTGTAATGTGTAGTCCCTGGGGTCGTGGCACCCCCTGCCCTCCAATTGCTCCCACACACTAAAGAATGCTGAATGAATAATTATGAAAGTGAAGAATATGCTGTCATAATATGATTCTAAAATAGTCAGAACTTGACTGTGTCAGACAGATATTTCCTTCCCTGAGGAAGACCAACGAAATGGGTGAAATGCTGGGCAATGACTGGGAAACCTGTGCTGAATAATATGAATTACAATAAAGCCTTAAAGAGGTCGTTAACATAGCTTATTCCAAGGCTAAAAAATAAAACATATGAAGAGAGACTTCATGCCACAGGTTTACATTTACTGCAAGCAAGGAGACAGAGGGGTGACTTGCTCCTCCTCTTTAAATTGCCACAGTCCCAAGAACTAATGGGAATCTGTGAAATTGAATATACTAATGTGAGGCCAAATTTAAGATCTCATAACAAAAAAACAGTACTTCATAAAGTCTTAACCAACAAGAGGGAACATTTTTATACTATCAGGACCATTAAAGCTTGCAGTAGACTGCACAAAATATTGTAGATATAGAGGTCTGGATAATTTTAAAAACATACTGGATGAAGAATACTACAGTAAACAGCTACTGGTATAATTTTCCCACTTGTGTGGGGGACATTCTAGATGGGCTGAGAGTCCCCTTATGCCCTATCTTTCTAGTAATCCTAGTAAAGAGTTTACTGACTTTGGTCGTGAGTGTGGCTGGTTCCTTTGAATTTTGACAGTTATCTTGCCTTAACCAGCCTCCCATCAAAAGACACTTGAAAATACACAGAAGGGGAACCCCTGATCTGTGCATTAGACCAGCCCTTTTTTTCTCCTTGTGCCATCACAGTTTACTTTATTTACTTATTTGCCCACTGCACACATATGTTATATGGCACAAGGGCATGAAAATCAGTGCTGCAAAGTGCTTGGGTTTCTCTGAGCTCCAGCACCTGAGATCCCTTTCTTTTTCACTTGTGAGAGGCACAATGTCCATATCTGGCAGAATGTTCATTGTGCCTGTGAGGTGCCCATAGACTACTCTCAGTGGAACTGACACAAGTACCCTTTCATCTGCATTGTATTCGGCACTGTCACTGTCTTGCGGTAAGTCTCATTTCCTCCGCCTCTATATTGATAGTTTCTCCCAAATGACTAGCTGTACTATGCCTCTCCTCTGGTGTTGTTTTTCATGGCATTGACATTTGTTACTGCATCTCTATCATACTGATTTTCCGGCCTTGAATCATTGCCTTCAGATGGTGTTGACCTGCCCAGATGTTCCATAGTATCCCTCATCTGATGGCGTTCCCACTTCCATTCTTTTATAACTACATAAAATGCTTGAATTTGTCTCTCTCTCTCTCTCTCTCTCTCTCAGACTCTTTTCTATGTTCTAGCTGTTTTCACATCCGCTCCTGTGCCTTGGTGCTCTGTAACTGCCCTTTCCCCTCATGTGCCCTTCACCTGCCTGCTGCTCTGATGCTTCCTGGTCCTCTGGCAGGCCTGCTGCTCAGATGATTCCTTGCCATCTGGATGGGCCAGCTGCTTGGGTCCTGCCTGTCTTGTGCTGCTGCCTTCTCTTGTGCATATGATGCTGACATAAGGATTTGTTCATGCTGTTTATAAAAGGGCAGTTCATTGTCCCCAGCGATGATATCACACTGTCTGGAACACAAAAAATGCATTTAGAATTGAAATACTTGGAATATTTAGTTATTTTTACTTTTTATTTAGTTTTTGTTGACCAAGAAAGGAGGACTAGACAATTCTGCTTATTTTCAGCCTCATCCTAGGGGAGGAGGATATGGATGGATGCCAACTGACATTGAACCAGATTAAGCTGTTGGTGATATTTTTAGCGAATGGGGGAAATTTGGCCAGGACATTGGGGAAATTACCCTGCTCTTTTCGAGAAGTGCCATGGGATTTTTAACATTCATCTGGACTATCACCAGAACAGGCAGATGGGACCTCGGTTTAACATCTCATCTGAAAGACGGCACCTCAGGAGTGCAGCACCCCCCTCATGCTGCACCGCAGTGTCAGTATTGGGATTTAACCCAGTTGCCTGGTGTGGGGAAAGACCCCACAGCCTTCTGATCTTCCTGCCTCAGAGGTGAGTGTGCAACCTGCTGAGCCACTGACACAGCAAAGAATAGAATATTGTCTGCCTGCCTGTGAACTACACGTACCAGGGTCTGACTGAGGTGTAGGGTGTCTATATGGAAAATTGAACCAGGGCCCTCCTGGAAAAAGAATAATAATTTTAAAAGTTGTGGTCAACATATTTCTAGTGTTAGGGATGATTTCTATCGTGATACTAAAAAAAATTGTTGGTAGTTTGTAGGCACATCATGCACATCAGTAAATATAGTATTTGGTGAGAAAGGGTTAGATTATGTGTCAGATTCATGGTCCTATACGAAATTCATAGCAGTTAAGAGTTATTGGAATAGCTATTATTCAAAACAATAATACAAAAGAATATTGTCTTATCGTATATTTCTTCGGCTCCTTTCTGAAAATCCAGTGTTTTATTGGTTGTACAGCATCTTCCTTCCCTCTCTCTTTCTGCTCATAGGTGTGCTGCTCTTCAGTTGCATTGCTACTCTTTTTTTCCTGTCAGGTCTGGATACATTTGGGGTCCCATAAAAGTCTGTGGTTCAGAATCTGGTAGTCATCTTGAATCCAATATACAATAATTCAGAGTACTGCCTGTCAATCAGATGTACATTTATAGTATGTAATCTAATTTTTCAAGCTCAGCAAAACCTGTGTTATACTGTACACTGTTCTCCAACTTCACGAAAGCCATCTGTTTGAAGCTGATTAGTTAACACTGTTTCTCTCATCATAGTTACATCATATCTCCCAGATCCTCAACATCTGATTTGCCTGCTCCTTAATTCCCAACTTGTGATTTGTCACAATTCATGGCCATGCCTACTGTGCCTGTCCCTCTGCTGTATAATTACTGTATATTTTTGTGCCATGTAATCACATCTTTTGGAAAAGATTTGCAGATCAAGAAACCACCACCTTTACAGTACTACTGTGACTAAGAAGCTGGATGAGAGATGTGGCAATGCTGTCCATGAAATGAGAATAAAATGGGACTCCAATGCTGGATATACAGAACTACCTTTCATCAGCCAGAATCATGATTTCTCTGTCCTCTACAAACATGTTTAACCATGCAAAGAACATCCACATAAGGTAACAGTGTGCACTCAGTGGGCATCTTGGACATTATAAGAACCATAAGCAAGATGGTCCTATGCTGCTTCTCTGGCCGTGAGCAAGCCACACTACACTTCAAGGCTGTGAGGTTGTTTGGGCTGCCTCTGTGGCCTTGAGCAAGCCATAGTACACTGCAAGGCAGTGTGATAGTTCAGGGCTACCTGTGTGGCCTTGAGAAAGCTGCAGTACACAACAAGGCAGTCAGATGGTCCGAGGCTGCCTCTGCAGCCACGCTAAAAAATACATAAATGAATGTTAAAATTGCATGATTTACTTCATATGAAACTTTTTTAAACTTGAAGGCACATCAATAAATAATGTGTATTAATGTCTTTTGCAGTGAGGTTTTCTAAATTGTGAATCACCTAACACTGGAGGATGATGAAAGCAGTGCAGCAGCGGTCCATCAGACACTCACAGAATGGGGCTGCTCAATATCTGAATCATCAAGCAGGCAAATGTGACACCCAAACAGATGGAGTTATGGCAGATCATGCTAAGTATAGTGCTGTGCCCACTGCATGAAGGTATGTAATCAATTTTTTCTTTTTAGTATATGCCACAAAACCATTTAAAGCCTTCCTGTTTCTGTAAGCACCTCATGTTTTGCTAATGTAGTGACTGACTGTAAGAATATAGGCTGTACTGTATGTACTGAATGTAGTGTACTGTACCTAAAAAGAGCAAGATAATGATGCCCCCCTCCCAACAGTATATGCCCTCTTGGTTGTGACACCAACAAACATAAGCAGCTGGAACAGTCTATGCTGTGAATGGAAGCAAATGAACAATTTGTGGGCATTATTTTTACTGAAAGTACCATATTGATGCAGTCTTTTTGCATCACAACTTTCCAGGAAAAAAAGGATTTCTTGTACTGAAACCACAACCCAAACACCCCCTGAAAATATACATCTGGGGTGCATCTTCTGCTGCAGGCCAGGGCCTACAGTATTATTCAGTGGCATTATGAAGGGCTATTTCTTCAGAGAGGAGACAGTGTCCAAAACACTGGTGCCTTTATCGAGCAAGTGTTTGCAAATGGCCTTTGGCTTTTCCAAGGTTCAATACTAGCAAGAGCAATTTGCACGGACAGGTTCTCTGTGTTCATGGTGGGGATATATACTGTAGCATAGTACTCTATTCATTTACTTACACATGTCTTTTTTTTTTCTTGTACAGATAATGAACCAAAGTATGCAACATCTGGGGTGTACATAAAGGACAAGGGAGTGAATTGGGTCAGGACACCACTTGAATTGCCAGACCTGAACCCAATAGAAATGGTGTGGCAGCAGATGAAGCACTACATTCAGAAACGTGTCAAGCCAAGGAACTGTGGCCAGCTAATATGAGTCATAAGAAACTTTTGGAAGAGAGTGCTAACAGCTGAAGAATGTAATAAATATATTGATCACATGGATAAAGTGATCCCAGTCATTGTTCATGCCAACAGTTGCACCACAGCAATGTAAACATAATAACAATAAAATTAAACTTTGCTTTCCTTGCAGTGTTTTTTTTTTGTGTTTCACATGTTTGCTGTGTCAGGATATAACACCTAGCATAACACATAACCTGGCAGCATCCCCTGAAGTGTGATCTCAGGTTTGCTAATTGCAGCTATGGGGGCTGGATGACAAAGATCTCAGGAACTACTGAATAGTAAGCCAGGTTGTGTTGCAGTGTCATGTTCCAACACCTAGCAGGGTAGCATCCTGAGGCATGATTTCAAGATTGCTAATCCCGTCTGCGGGGAGGGGAAAAACAAGGATATGGGAATCATTATGAAGGAGGCAGCAGACTGAAGGAAGAAGTACACCCAGAAATATGTCCATGTCCCTAAAATCATCAGAATCAAACAACACACTATTCCTCCCTCATTCAAGTGATTGTCACAATGCATTTCTAGCACCTTAGCTTCAGTTATGTATATTAGAGCCTTGTGAAAAATTTCCTTGATTTCAATCAGAGCTGTATCCCCTGGCCTGCTGGTTCATTATGTATTCAGCTGGAAATGGCATGTATTCAGCTGGAAATGGCGCAGCGTGTATCACAGTGCATCCCCCCCCCGTATGCTATTGGGAATGTGACAGATTGTTTCAAAGTGCCCCCTCTCCTCAGTGAAAGCTGAATCCTCTGGTCCACTGAATCATTAAGTAAAAGATGCTGCTTGCACAGAGAAAGTACTATATGTTCTGGCTCTAATGCAGAAATGAATATGGGGTAACGATGGACAGGTGCAGGGTACTTTTTGTCCAACAACCTGGTTCTAAAATGTTTAACACATACAGCACTACAGTGGGTATGTGAGGATAACATTTTTGTTTTACATTTGGATTTGTTCTCACCCATATTTTATAAATATGAAAAAAAAATCAGTTTCTTTCTCTGAAAAAACAGCTCAGTTATTTCATAAACGTTTTCTCAAATTCAGAAGAGCTACTGAATAGTAGCCTAGGTTGTATTGCAGTGTCAAGTTCTAACATCTAGCCAGACAGCATCCTGAGATGTTATTTCAGTTTGATAATCCTGTCTGTGGGGGTGGTGTGTCATCGAAAAATGCAGCAAATGTCCTAATCTGTGCTATGAAAGCTCTGGCATCATGCACACCATGTAAACTCTGAAATTCTATACATTTGTTATCTTACTTTCTACTTAAATGAGGTATGTGGGGCAGTATACAGTAAATAAACGTAATATGCAAACACAGAGTAAATTAATCAAATCTGCTTCCTAGATACAAGGTCAAATTAAACCTCTGAATCCAGATAGGGGTGATGGAACTCCAACTGTGATGTAGAAACTGTGTCCCACACTTGCACACTATATAATCACGCACCATCATGCTCAATGATATAGTACCTGTTTGCTGCTGTTGCTGATCCTGACTCCAGTTCTACCCACTGTATTTTTGGAGGGGGTGCTGTGACAGATTCTAATATTTATACAGCAACTGCAATGTAGGTAATGGCATTAAACTTCTCTTCTACTGTGCTACTCTGTTGATGCTGATGTGCTTACTGGGTGTCTGATGTGTGTAAAGTTGTGTTTAATTTTGTTCAAACCATTTTCCTGAAATGTCACCCCTACAATATGAATTTAATCAAATGTCTCACCTGCATAACCTTTGATATTCTATATGCTGTCTCTGTCCAATCCAGTACATTGCACCAAAATGGCTATGTAAGTACGTGGTGTGTTGGGGGAGAGTGTGGGGAGGCTTGGGTATACCCGAGAAAGTTGTGGAGGGTATCCCTCTCTACTTACTGGGATTCCCTGGAAGGGGGGGTGATCTGGCATGTGACCAAACCTACAGAGGTATGTATAGTGCACACCTGTCAGGGGTTGCTAATGTAAGCTTTCCCTATTTGTGTGTGTATGGGTGTATGTGTGTGCATGAGCACACACATGTTGTCATTGATGTTGTCTCCATCTTTTTGTCTCCATAGCATTTCCATGGATGTCTGGGATGGATAGTCCTAGAAAGGTGGTACCAACCTGATTGGGCACATCTGTGGTGGTGGCACTGAGGCACTGGTACCCGTGGCCACTTTCTATTCCAGACATCCCATCCTGGAGGGTTGGCAGTTGGGATGCCCATTATAAGGATGATATGGGGAAGTTGTGGGCCCTGGAGGAGCCACCAAAGGTATGTGTGTGGTGGGTGGCACTGTGTGCTGTCTGTATTCAGCTTTAGGTGTGCAGCCCACTCATGACTCTCATCTATGTTCTTTTCATTTAAGCGGCATTGTGGTCCTCTGTGCAAGATGGTATTTGTGGAGAGGGGGTACATAGTCACCACCCTAACAGTTCAAGTGAGGATTCACAGGAGGAGGAAGTGAAAGATAAGGCCTACAGTAATTTTTCCGTCCATTCATGGGATACAGTTTAATCTTGTTTTCTGTTTATATACTGTACATCTGTCTCATTTTTAATCCAGTAGATGATGACACTCCCTCTGCCAGGTCTGTCATACCGTCTTCAGATGGGAATTTGACAAAGTGTTTCCATGGGCCCTCCTCTCCTCACTAAAAGCTGCATCCCCTGGCATGCTGATTTGTAAGTGTTCATCTTTGAATGTGACATAGTGTTTCCAAGAGCACCCTCATGTCAGCTGGGAATGTGTCAGAGTGTTTCCAAGGGCCTTCTCTCCTTAGCTTAGAATGGTAAAGATTGCTTCCAAGGGGCCCCCTCTCCTCATTGAATGCTGCAACCCCTGTCATGATTATTTGTTAAGTGTTCACCAGAGAATGTGAGAGAGTGTTTCTGAAGGCACTGCTCCTCAATTGCAAATATGACAGAGTGTTTCCAAGGGCCCTTTCTCCTCAACTGGGAATGGCACAGAGTGTTTCCAAGCACCCCCTCTCCTCACTGAAAGCTGCTGAACCTGGCATACTGATTCATTAAATGCACATCTGGGGATGTGGCAGTTTGCTCCCAAGGGCCCCCTGTCCTCAACTGAGAATGGCACAAAGTGTTTCCAAGGGCCTCTTTTCCTCCGTGAAAACCCTGGCATGCTGATTCATTAGTATTCAGAAGGGAATGTGACAGGGTTTCCAGAGGCACCCTCCTCTAAACTGGGTATGCGGCTGAGTGTTTCTAAGGGCCCCCTTTCCTCAACTGGAAATGGCACAGAGTGTTTCTAAGGGCTCTCCACAGCTCCCCCTCTGTATTCCATTGGGAATGTCACAGACTGTTTCCAAGGGCCCCCTCTCCTCAGTAAAAGCTGCACCCCCTCATGTGCTGATTCGTTAAGTGTTCATCTGGGAATGCAACAGAATATTTATAAGGGTTCCATCTCTTCAGCTGGGAATGGCATGGACTGTTTACAAGGGCTCCCTCTCCTTAGTGTAAACCCTGGCATGCTGATTCATTAAGTACACAGATGGGAGTGTGACACAGTGTTTTCAAGGGCCCCCTCTCCTCAGCTGGGAATGTGACATATTGTTTCCAAGGATCCCCTCTCCTCAGCTCCCCCCATATTCCATTGGAAATGTCAGAAAGTGTTTCAGAGGGCCCCCTCTCTTCCATGAGATGAGGGAGTGTTGCTTATTATATAGGTTGATCTCCCTGATTGTACCTCATTTTGAGTGACTTGTGTTCTTCATTTCGGTGACAGAAGGTTAACGATATGAACCTCTCCTTTGCCAAAGCTGTATTACCTGGGCTGCTGTATCATTAGCATTCAGTTAAGAATGGCAGGGAGTGTTTGCAAGGGATCTCCCTCTACCCCCCACCCTCTTGTTATTCTGTTGGGAATGGCACAGAGTGTTTCAAATGGCCCAATCCCCTCATACATCAATGCACTATTACAAAGTATGTATTAGAGTGTTTATTAACCTAGATCACCTTTTACTCTGTGTACCTGCACATTGCTGTCCCCAGACCATGCTCAAGGGTCATGCATGCACAGTATAAGCATGTCCACAACATTCTGATATCAGAACAAAATTAACAAAAAAAAAAAAAACAGCACCATGAGTATGATGCCCAGTGCCATAACACAAAATCTTTGAACATGACATTGGCTACCACTGTATTGCGTAAGTCAGATTGCTTTTCATTCTTGCTTTTCTGTTTTGCCAGTAAATTTTCTTCATGACAGTACAGTGGGTGTAGTGTGTTACAGTAAATAACACTTCACATGGAGGTTGGCATGCCTAGGACTCTTTACCCCTTATACCTCATCAGCACTGTGACTTCACTAACTGTGGCATCACAACCTATCCACCAGTCCACAGGATGACTGTCATGGGATGAACTGTATCATGACTGCTGTTTATGTTATTGTAAAATGGCTAGGGAATGTTTTGCATCCAAACTGGTTGAATGGATTCTGAAGCCATATGCTTACATAGTGACAACCAGTGGTTTTGGACTCCTTTTCAGGATGCAGCAAATTAACAAACAGTACCTTCCCGAACATTTTTTCATTCAGCCCTGATTGTCATAACAAACATGGTCATCACATTTACTGATTTACATCAAGGCCCTAAACAAATAAACCTCCATAACATTTAAAGAAAAAAAAAGAAATTTACACACATTCACAAATAAAGAAACAGTGAAAGACTGCTCATATTTTTAATTTCTTTCCTTCCTTTGCTGACCATGAAAAATCCCCTCCTTTCTTTATTTGCTTACCAGAGAAATCTCTGCTGGTTATCCTGACACTGATAAAATTGAGGCATTGGCGCCATATCAACTTTTTGGTTTTGTGTGTGTGTGTGTGTGTGTGTGTAGGGGTTGAATATTCTGCCAGTGGAATTCTGCATAATTTTGAATTCCTGCATCCAGAGGTAAACAAAGGTTTCATCTATTGAATGTGTGGTAAAGTAGATGATTGACAAGTGTTGAAGAACAGCATTTTCATTAAATACTTTTAACAAAATAAAATACCTGTTTTTCATGAAAAAAGCTCTGTATTGTTTTTGTCTTTCTAGTTTTCTCATTTATAAGTGCAATAGGATACTTTAAAGAGCACCTTTCTCGGTGTTACATGGAAATAAGAGGAAACTTCCTTACCTCTGTGGGAGCTCCTCTGTAGCAAAGGCAGCATTTATAATTATACTCCCAAGGAAAAGGAAGGGATTGTAATTTTCCCCCAAGGGGCTAGCAGTTCAATCCCCTTCCACTTCCCTTTTGCTGGCAGTGCCATCACTCTCTAACATTTTATTCCACGGCAATAGGGAGAGCACGGGGCACATTCCCTTAAAGTGTATGGATCGTGATATTAAAAATACAGTTTTGTATTAAGTGGCCATTTAGAAATCTGATTAATGTTCAACCAATAAGACTGTTAGTTGAACCCTGGCTCTAATTTTACTAAATGGCCACTTAAATAGCCGAAAACTAAAATCACACTCAGCACAGTTCAATGGAGTGCACTCCCTATGCTGTCCCTATTGCCGTGTCATAAAATGGGGCATGGCCAGCAATGGGGAAGTGGAAAGGGATCGCACTGCTAGCCCATTGAAGGCAATTTATGATCCTTTCCCTTCCCTGGGGCTATAATTATAAATGCTGTTTTTGCTACAGAGGACCTTCCGTGGAGGTAAGGGAGCTTCCTCTTATTTTGGAGGGAGTTTTAAAATTTTCAGGAATGGTTCTCTTTAAGGCGATAGCTGTTAGTGTGATAACAGCACTTCCAGGTACCAAAGTCACACAGCATAAACACTTCATTTCTCGCTATCCATGTGGGTGTGTGGTTATCATATAACCCACACCCTGTTTGGTGTTACTGCTGACATCATCCATGACAGAGTGTGTGGTAAGACTAACCTTACCTTATACATCAGGTGCACTGAAAAGCAAGAGACAGAGCTGGATGCTTTCAACCACCTGGGAACTGCACTGAGATTTGTCATACTACACATACTGGAGTAGGTTACTGTGCTTTTAAAACAGCTAATGTGGGCAGAGAAAATATCTAAATGTGACATTTAATATATTTAAGGAATGATAATGTGTTGACAACTAGTTACTATGTACAACATATTTTACTTCATGTCATGCAGTTCAGCCAGTCACACTCTTTCTTCTCTCACTTCCGTTTTACAGTATAATTCAGTAGTTATATCACAATCATTGAGGTCACAATACTGATGAGGTAGGAGGGGGAATATTATTTGATATATTATGTCTGTCTCTAGTGAGACTGTCTCCTTTCATTGAGCCACATCGTGTAATGGTAAGTCATCAGCGTCAGGACCACCAAGAAACTTTTGCTGGGGGGGCACCCATGCCTATGTGCATCGTAGCTGCTTATATAATGTAGGTGGTTCCATCATGCCTACGTTCTTTCTCCTGCTATCAACTGCTCATCAGTCTACTGCTACTGAAGAATTCCATTGAAATTCATATCAGCAATGCTACTGCTTCCTTCTCTTTTGTATTTTAAATATGAAGCACTTGTTTATAACACTGATGAAAGGCAAGAAAGAACAGTTACGTGAAAACTTACCATAACAGTAGATCTTCAAAGAGTGTCTCTTACAGAAGGTAATACATTTGGGTTTTCAGCAGAGGCCGCTGTGGCACATAGCAGCTCTTCTTGCAGCCTTTTACCAGGGGCCGCCCACACATGACATCATCTTCCTGTTTCCTATATAAGTGTGGGTGGTCCCTGGTATCCTGAGTTTCCGGCCAGATTCAGCTCACAAAGTGAGGACTGAGGGGAACCTGAGGTACCAAACGAGTCCCAACCCAAAGGTTATTGGACCAGAATTTGCTCTCCTAGAGAAGGAGGGGGACGGAGGGTGGGATTGTACCTACTGCAAGAGATACTCCTCGAAGATCTACTGTTACTGTAAGTTTTTATGTAACTGTACTATCTTCCATGGAGTGGTCTCTTGCAGTAGGTAATACATTTGGGTAGAATCCCAAGCAGTATTGTCCATGTGAGAGGACATTAGGATAGTGGACCTTGTAGGACTGTATGGCCAAAGGCCATCCTATGTCGTGAGGCACTATCCAAATTGTAATGCCTTGTGAATGTATGGTTTGTGGACCATGTAGCCACATTGCAGATATCTAAAATGGAGGCTCCATTAAAGCAAACCGCAGTAGTGGTCATAGCTCTAATACAATGGGCTTGGACAGGTCCTGGTAAGGGTTTGTTATATTTTGTGTAACAAAATGTAATATGATTTGCTAACCAGCTAGAAAGGGTTATTTTAGTAACTGGGAGCCCTTCTTGGCCTGAGGCAAAAAGTGACAAACAATTTGAGACATTTTTCTAATCAATTTTGTCTGATTTGTATAGTAGCGTAATATACAATGGACATCTAAAGCATATAGTAGATATTCACCTTGGTTGGAGTACTCAGGACAGTATACCGGTAACTCCAGGGATTGATTTAAAATGTGTTCAGAGACTACTTTAGGAAGGAAGGAAGGGTTGGTACAGAGTGTCACTCTGTCCTTGTGAAAAATTAAGCACGCTTCCCTGCACAACAGGGCATGCAGCTCGGAAATACAGTGAGCTGAGGTGACAGCCACTAGAAATAAGATTTTCCATGAAGGGAAATAGAGGGCACATGTGGCCGCCAGTTCAAAGGCTCAAGAGTTTATTTCTCTATTAGAAATTGAGATCCCATGGAGGAGTGGATCGTCTTATAGATGGTTTGACATGTAACATTCCTTTCAAATATATTTTGGCTAGGTGATGTTGGTACAGTAATCTGCCATCTAGCAGTTCATGGAAGGCTAAGAATAGTGGCTCAATGGACTTTGATGGAGGAATAACTCAAACTGGACTTGGACAATGAGGTCCAGTAGTCTTGAACTTTTGTCAGTGGGCAGGAATAGGGATCCAATGATCAAGAAGCAGCCCATATGGAAAAGCGTTTCCATTAGGAGATATATGTTTCCCTGGTTGCTGTCTTATGTGAGACCAAGAGAATACTGGCAAGAGGAGAGGGTACTTGTAGTCTGGCCATGAAAGCATCCTCAGGAGCCAAGTGTCAAGGTGTAGAGCCTTCAGGTTGGGATGTAACAGGGTTCTTTAATTTTGAGTCAAGGGGTTGAAGATTGGAGCACCTCCTTGCTTATTGAGGTAGAACTCCACTGCAGCATTGTCTGATTGGATCAGCAATGGTCTAGAGTCAAAAGAGGTTGGAATACCAGAAGGGCTAAATGGAGTGCCCTCAGTTGTAGGAGATTGATGTGAGGCTGAGGGAGAGAAGTGGTCCACTCGCCTTGTGTCCGATAAGAACCCAGGTGTGTACTCATTACTGCCAGGGAAGCATCCATGGTGAATGTCTGCATGGAAGGGAGGGACTGAAAAGGCATTCCTTGTCATAAATTGGTTTCAGTTGACCATCAAGTCAGAGCTGACATCAGATAGGGAGTGACTCGAATCTTGCCTTCAAATTTTTCTTGTTCTTTGAGACCATTGAATTTGGAGGGTTCACTGAATAGGTCTCATATGAAGATGGGTGAGTGCTACTGTAGGGATGGCAGTGACCATGTGACCCAGAAGGCATAGCAGTTGTCTAGCTGTGACTACTTTCTGAGTCTGTATGCATGATGCCATAGACAGGGGTGAGGCCTGCCAGATGGTTGGACGGTAAGTTCTGGCTGAGACTATATCTTGGACAGCTCCAATATATTGGAGACTGAGTTGGGGTCAGGTTTCTTGATATGGGAAGATAAAGTGCTCTTTTCTTCTTAAAGCTGCTGCAACTACCTCTAGGTATTTGGTGAACACACTCGGAGCCAAGGAGAGGCCAAACCGGAGGGCTTGAAACTGGTAGTGTTAAACTAGCAGGTAGAAATGAAGAAACCTGCAATGAGCATGATGGGTAGTGATATGCAGGTAGGAACCTTTCATTTCTAGGGCACAAAGCCAATTTCCCTGTTTCAGTATTAGCATGAGGGAAGTCAAGGTTATCATGCAAAACCATTTGTATTGGATGGAAAGGTTCAGTTTTTGGAGGTCCAGTATCAGATGGAGGACTCCAGTTCATTTGGGTATCCGAAAGAAGTGGGAGTGGAATACCTTTTGATGTTGTGTGGGGGGTACTGGAGAACTGGCCTATGTCCACCAGTAGAGCCCTCAAGTCCTCTTGAATGATAGGTATATGATCTGATGGATAATGAATATGTCGGGGAGGATGAGGGAGAGGGCATGGAGATAAATTCCAGAGTATGACCCCTCTGTATAATCTGGAGTTCCCATTCATCTGAAGTGATCGATCACCCAACCTCTAAATGGAGAGCAAAATGACTGCCCACTGTGATATAGACAGCCAGTTCTGAGTGCTGTATAATATTTTTTAATATAAAATGTATTAATGACTATCTCTGCTGAAAAATCTAATGCTCTAGGAGTGACCTCAAACCCCCCGCCCCCCCCAGTTTTCAGCTGACAGATGCAAGCTAAGAGAAATGCTGACAGCATGTGTATCACACACACTCAGTTTTTAGATACAATGTGTTACATGGCAGACCAGGAACTAATTACAGAGTTGTTTAAGTTAACTTTGTTAATAGGGGAAAATCATAAAAAAAGGTTTATGACTTTGAAGAGAAAACCCAGGTTATTATACAGGGGTGTGAGGTTGTAATTGCTCATATGAAACCTGTGTGAGGAGGATGCAGCATGGATCAAAAGAGATGTCATTTGAAACATGAGTCATGCTGAAGGATTGCAAAATTGATACTTTAAAAAAAACCTACTGTTTTTTTTTTTTATTAGATGTATTTTTTTAAATATAATCTGACAGAGGAGGAGCTAGCTGACCTCACACAAAAATGGGTTGGCTAATACAGTTGTTTAAGGAATAATTCTGTTTTACAGAGACACATTTTTACCTAGACTCTGACCAAGCAAGATCGGTGAGCGCTTAAGCAAGTATTCAGAGACTAAGTACTGTAGTAGGAATTTGTACCGTTTAACCCTTGTTTCTTTTTAAAAGATTTGTATGTCTTTTGATATGAGTTCTGTATTTTGCGTTTTACATATTTTTAACTATTTTAGTAAAATTCTTTTTAGAACTTACTTGGTCTGTCTTTGAATTTCTTTTAGTTGTAAGAAAAGTATTTATGGTTATAGCAGACAATAGACATAAGCTTGAATGGTGGTACCAGACTGGAAAGAGAAGCGTTTTAAATCTGAGGTCTTTAAAGTTTAAAAGGGTTCATCTCTCTACACCTGGTTAGGTGCCCATAGGCAAAGATATCTGGCCCCACGAAGACAGATATATCTGAGCCTGGTATGCCAACAAGAGGTTAACAGTTTGAATCCCTCCAGAACTTGAGACCAAAGGTTGATCCAAACTCACAAAACAGACAAGAGGGTTACCTTGTCTGTTACACTGTTCACAAGACTGCACTCAGAGGTTGGCACTGTGGGAGTAGAGGGCCTGACCTGCTGAGTGGGTTTGTGACACCCACCACCTCCAAGGCCTGTGTTGAGGAGGGGTGGGAAAAAACCCTAGTGGTTCACTGGGTATTGGGCCCCCCAGCCTCCTGGGAGGGTGGGGATGGGAGTCACTGGCAGTGGAGGTGTTGCTTCCTGTGGGTTGAGTATGACCTCTATAGCTGCCTGTATTGGTATCTCTGTATTTTCCACCTCTTTCAGAGTAGGAAGAGGATTGCGTACAATAAGTTGTGTGCAGATTATGGTACATGCCATGAACTATACGTAGAGTTCTGCCTAATGCCTGTAAGTCACCCATTAAACTTTGAGTACCTGGACCATAATTACTTGGACCCATTAAAAGGGGAATTAGCTGCTTTGTGTTGCACATCAGGCGTAAAGCATGAAAAGTGGAGCCAGGTGTGGCATTGCAAATAAATGCCAATAGTTGACAGTCAGGCTGAGATATCTATGGCATTATATCCTGACCTGGCTAGGTGATGGGAAATAGCATTGATACTTGTCATAGTAGCCAATAATTGCTCCCATTCTGGTGAAGGAGGGAGGTGATTGATAGTCTCAATGGCAGATAACCCAAAGCTATGTTGGTATTTAATCATATGACCCATATAATTTAGAATTCTGATATTCATGGTACTAGAGAAAAGGACCTGTTTCTCCAGAAAGTAACGTCTTTGGGATTCTTTATCAGGTGGTAAGGAGTTCATTTGATCATGAGTGGCAGAACAGAGTCCACTTCTGGGATAGCTTGAAGGAAGGGATGAACCAAATGAGCCTGATAAACATGACCCACCTTACAGGGAACAGCTGAGATAGCTGGAGGCTGATGTCAAGGCGACAGCATGGCTTATTCTGGTAAGTTTGAATTAGTGTGGAAACCACCAAGATGGGCTCCTCTGGCAGATCAAGGTATTCTGCCATATCCTTATTTTGTCATGTTATTGTGGTAGAGAATCCCATGACTTTCTATATTTGTATAATCATTTCATGGAATGAAGGGTCATCCAGAGGGAGTGCTGCAGATTCTAGGCGGGCCCTCATTCAAAGAAGAGATTTCCAAAAAAGAGAGACTGAGGAAGAAATTTCAGCTTCTGGAAATCTTCGTGTTCAAGGTTACCAGTGAAGTCAACTAGGAGCACTTGTTCATCTGAAAAATAGTCTTCCATATGAGGAGGAAGTGACCAGGGTGGTAATGGATCCTGGTCATTATGAAAATTCTTAGGCGGAAGAGTAGGAGATCATGGAGGATCACCCTGCCCTATTGGATCGGAGGGCTGGGAGTGCCGTATGGCATGCAAGACGTGCCATATTACAGAGGAGATGTCTAGTTCCTTTTGAAAAGTGGGGGAGTGCTTGAGACACAAGGGGGGGTGATGAACAGGAGTGGACATGTAGCCTGAGCAGGTCTTGCCTCTGGGTGGTAAAGTCCAGGGTTCTGATCTCTGTCCACCTGACCATTGTGATTGTCCACCTAAGAGGGTGGAGGGATAGAAACATGGCATAAGCCATTGTTTTTTTATGAAGCCCCATTTACTAAGACAGAATATGAGGGTGCGCTGTCAATGGAGGGATACCTGGAGCAGTGGCCGTCGATGAGGTGTGAAGTACAGAAGCCTATGTCTCTAATGGAACCCAGAAAGGGTTATTTATGTATTGCCTTTTTATAGTGCTGGAAGCATTGTTGACGAGTGAGTGAGAAAACGTCCTGTCAGTGAGTAGGCCGAATAATGATGCACTGTCAATGGGGGACAGCTGTCAACAAGAAATAGGGATGCATCATTGATGGGGATGTCTGTCAATGAGAATATGGATGCATCATTGATGGTGGTGGATGTCAATGTTAATAGAAATGCATCATCTATGGTGGTAGCCGTCGATGATGATATTGATGGGTATGGCTGTCAGTGAATTTATAGATGCATTGTCAACGGTGGTAGCTGTCAATGAGAACACTGACAGTTACGTCCGTCAATGAGAATATAGATGCATCCTCGACAGTGGTAGCCGTCGATAAGGATGTTGACGGTTATGGGCCGTCAATGAAATTATAGATGCATTGTCGATGGTGGTAGCCATTGATGAGGATATTGATGGATACGGCCATCAATGAAAACATAGATGCATTGTCAACGGTGGTTGCCGTCAATTAGAACATTGACAGTGATGGCCATCAGTGAGAATATAGATGCATCTTCGACAGTGGTAGCCGTCAATGAGGATGTTGACAGTTATGAGCCATCAATGAAATTATAGATGCATCATTGATGGTTTGGTGGCCATCGACGAGTAAGAGAAACATAGAGGGTGAGGATGGATACTCCTGCTCTATGTGTATCATCAAATGTAGATCAGTAGATGGGGGAGCTCTTGTTGGGTGAGCCCCCTTGTTCATAGAATCTTCGATGTTGTTTCTCATTGATGACTGCTGTTTTCAGAAGTTGTTCTAGCTGCTGCATGTGAGTTAAAGATGGCAAAAAAGGAACCGAGGATGTCAGGGACCACCCACTTATATAGGAAACAGGAAGATGATGTCATATGTGGGAGGCCCCTTGTAAAAGACTGCTAGAAGAGCTGCCATGCACCACAGTGGCCTCTGCTGGAAACCCAAATGTATTACCTACTGCAATAGACCACTCCATGGAAGATCTATTGTTCCACTACTGTTGTTGTGGTAAAATTAAGATGCATAAAGATGTTGCTCACAATGTGTGCATCTGCTGCTTGGTCATCTCTCATGACGTGAGGGCCAGTAACATTTGCCATTGTTTTATCCAGGCTGCATGAAGACATGGCAAGAAAGCCATAACAATTTATTTAAAGCTTAAGACAATGAAATACAAGCAGTGTGCATCACAGACAGCTTTGTCATCATCATCTGCTTCTTCTTCCCATGGCTTTCTGTCAACCTGCCGCTCTCTGTGGTTGATGGTGCTGCCTGTTGATTCATTACAGAGAAGGGGAAAGCTGCTAAGTCAATGGAAAAACACTGACATGCTAATAAAGAGAAGCAACGGCATTGTGACAAAGATGCCTTTCCTTCCAGGTCTCACTCTCCTCTTAAAAGAGGTAAGTCTACAGGAAAAGACAGATCCCTGCCTAAGTCTTCAGGTTCTGCTGCCACTACTCTGACCATCTGTCAGACACCAAGCTTGGGATCTGGCACTGGCTTTAATCCACTGCCAAGGGATTCACAATTGATTCCACCATTGAGAACTGCCCATCTGTGAATCAGTTGTTGATGCCCCAGTCAGAGTCTGTTGATACACAAGGCTGTTTTAGACTATGTCTGAGCTATTTCAAAACATCTACCCTTACTCCATAATCAACAGTAAACTCGTCGCTGCCACCAAGTCCACCACTGTGCTCCCTTTGCAGGTTAGTCTACCTAGCATGGAGCTTCATATGTTGACGCCTGTTCCATTGATGGTTCCTCCTTTACAGTCCTCTCCTGCCTTAGAACTACTGCTTATTCCTGTCAATGAGGAGGAGGAACTGGAATATATTCTGGACTTGTTGGAGGAGAAATATGAGGAAGAAGAAGAAAGTATGACCTTCCCTCAATGTAGTGGGCTCCAGCTCCACTTGATCCTCCTGTACAATGTACACTAGATCCCCTCCTGAGGATGCCTCTTTTCATGCTTTCCTATGGCAGCTCCACTGTATGTTGCTTTTTACAGCAGAAGGGTAAGATTCTTTAAACAAGGCCATCTATGAATTCTTAGAGGTTTCTGCATTGCCTACTGTTATTGTCCCTCCCGTCCATTCAGCTTTGGAGGACATCACAATGACTACTTAGCACAGGCCAAGTGCTTTGCCTGCCATGCCTTGTAAGGTGGATAAACAATATTCTGTCTCTTTAGATAAGCCCTATTGTGCCACACAACCTGAAATAGATTCTCTGCTTATTATGGCTGTACATGACAGATCTGTAGCTTCTAAACACATGAGCTCTCCCTCCTCCTGAAAAGGAATCAAAGAAGCTGGATGTGATGGGCCAGAGGACATATGCTTCAGCATTCCTTGGTCTAAGGATTGCCAGCTATGTCCCTCTGGCATTCTGTGGGCTGTGGCTGGCAGAAAACATGGACATGCATCTGCACTGTGGGCAAGGTCTCCCACAGCCAATACCTTGTGCAGCAGTTGGAATGGGTATGGCACCATCCACCCATCCCTGCCTGCTCCACTGTCTCTGATGGGCCTGCACCCTGCATGTCCCCATGCCGCCACTTCATCCACAGCCATCACAATATGCCCTGAAAGGCAGGGTTCCACCTGCATGGCACTTCACAGTAGCAAACACCCACAGATGGTGGCAGCACAAGGAGTTAGACCAGATCTGGCTGGTCTAATTAGAGCCCTCAATGCAGTGCACCATCTGTCCCATCTGGGAATCTGAGAAAAGAGAATGGTGCTTCTCTTCAGTGGTGTATGTCCCTAAATGACATGGTGCACCCCCGTGTATGGCACAGGGCTGGTGCAGGGCTGATCTGGTGCAAGGGCACCCAATGTTGAAGAAGCCTGCACTCAAAAATTGGGAATGCCACAATTTGTGATACAAGGTGCCCCTTGCATCAATTCTTTTTAACACAGACACCTTGCAAAAATTTTGGGGCTTTGAAAATGGAGCTCAGGGTACCACATCTAAGTCCATCTCCTTTTCTAGTGATGATGGATTCTCAGGTTCTGGCTGGGGTAACCATCTGGGCCCCTTCTGCACTTAGGATCAGTGGCCCTGATTAGACACAATTCTGCACAGCAACACTCTAGAGAATGAGGGTTGTTCTGCTTGGCCTACAGCCCTTCACTACCTACCTTTGAGGTCACTCACTGTTGATCCATACAAACAACATTTTGCTGATGTGCTACATCAACTGCCAAGGCAGGGTCCCCTCTTATCCTCCTTGCAAAGAGGTGATGAGAGTCTGGCACTGGGCTATGTAATATGACATGTTCCTGCTAGCCGTCTTTCTGCTCAGTACCCTAAACACCCTAACAGATCATCTCAGCTGGTCCCAGGCACTCTGCCATGAATAAGAGTTATTGGACTCCATGGTAGGCATCATTTTCAGAAAGTGGAGTGTCCTGGAACTCCTCGACCTCTTTGCATCTCCATATAATGCAAAACTGCCACTTTTCTGATCACTCACTCCAGGGCTGCATGCTTTTTGGTGAGACACATTGTCTGTCTCTTGGAAAGGGAAGTTCATATATGCATCTCCTCCATTCCCTCTGATACAGAGGGTTCTGGTCAAGTTTTGGGCTGACTTGGCCACACTGACTCTGGTAGCTCTGTACTGGCCCAGACAAATGTGGTACCCTCTGCTTCAGCAAATAGCAGTATAAACCCCTGTCTCGTTCCTTCTATGAGAGGGACATCTGTCACAGGAACAGGGCTGTCTGGTGCATCTGGATCCTCCATGCCTGGCTCCAGAGGATATAGAACTGTACCATTTTGGGGTTTCCCCAGTGGCTGCAGCTGTTCTGTTGGGGGCTCAGAAGACATCTTTTAGATATACCTACTTGCAAAAATGAAAACATTTTATAATTTGTTGTTCTGACCATTAGTGGGGGCCCTTAATGTGCTCAGTCAGTCAAGTTATGGACTACCGATACTAGTCAATAGAGTCCTTTAAATTAAAATTGGACAAGTTATTCAGACTGAGAAAATTCTAAATAATATAGCAAGCATTATGGGCAAAAGTCTAACTAGCTCAGTGCCTACCTATGATACCTCCTGTACCTTACAGCCAAGGGCCTTGGTAATTACTCATTAAAGGTTCACTTGACTGTGGTGTCAGCTTTGTGTGCCCTCACTGATGGCAAAATGCTGGCCCAGCATGAAGATTCTCACAGGTTACTCAGAGTTATTTATCTACCCTTGGGTGCCTCTCATTCCAGCCTGCTGTTACTTGTGAGCTGTGCTTCCTCTCTTGAAAGACATTCTTCCTTGTGGCTATGATGTCTGCTCAGGGTATTTCTGAATTGCAGTCTCTGATTGTGGAGCCTCCTTATCTTGTTTTCCACAAGGATTGGGTTACCTTGCATATTAGTCTTCACTTTCTGCCAGAGGTAATTTCTGAGCGAACATTAAATCAGACTGTTCACCTTCTGATTTACCTTTCTACTCCCACGGGTAGTGGTTAACATCCTGTACACATAAGGGGTGCAAGCTGCACATTCGAGCAGACCTGATAGACCTCTAGGCCTTTATCTGCTGGCAAAGTTCATATGTTTGTATGCTTGGCATCTGTTGGATGTTGCATTGGTCATGTTAAGAATTGTGGAAAATCCTTTCAGCTATTTGTAGCTTTTGGCTTTAGGATGTTTTGCCCTTAGGATGGTGGGCTCCACTATTTCTAAGTAGGGCCTTTCCAAGTAGTTGGCCAGCTCCATTAATATCTGTTACCAGAAGTATGGTAAGCAGCTTTCTGATCCTGTCTGTGCTCACTCTGCCTATGGAGTGATTGCTTCCATGGCTCTTTTTCACAATGTGTCCACTGTTAACATCTGTGCTACTGCCACTTGGAATATTGTTCATACATTTATTAAACATTACAGTCTGGACATTGTCTCTCATAGATGTGCCAGATTTGGCCTTACAGTACTGTAAGGCCTCCTTATTCAGGGTATTTAGAACCTTTCTTCCTCTCTCGGTGCTTTGGTACTGCTTGGCAATCGTACCATGGCTCAGTGGAGCAAGATATGCTCAAAGAAGATAGAACATGTGCTTATTGTAACAGTAGATCTTAAAGAGTCTCTCCTCCATTGAACCACAGCTCTCCCTCCTTCCTTCCCCCTTTTTTGGCTGGTGGGTGGTTACACTGCCTGCACTCACATGCTGATTCTCCTCTTATGCCCAATTTCAGCATTATATTAATCAAATGTTTCATAACCTTTCCTGTGTGGCTGGTTTGGTCCTAGTTGCATTGGTCCCTGTGGGTTCAATGCATGCCGACATAGGTAGCCCCAGGTAGCAAAAGTTTCTGGGTGATCCTGATGCCGATAGCTTACAGTTCCATGATGTGGCTCAATGGAGGAGATTGTTTCAAAGATCTATTGTTATTGTAAATGAGTATTCTTTCTGCATTTAACAATCTATAGTGTTGTAAAAACATTCTGTAAGTGATTAAAGGAAAGATAAAATTATTTCAGACATTGAAACACAAAATTGACTGGTTTGTATTGTAATAATAGTATGTAAGGCTGTATTAGTCCTTGAACAATCAGTGGCAACATAAACTGCTATTCACATTATTTTTATCTTTTTCTTTTACAAAAAAAATTCATAACTGTACCAGTATGATGCACTTCCATCACTGTTGCCTTTTGGTTTCAGTGTCTTCACATTACCTGTGTGACAGCATGATGTCATTTGAGTTATAGCACCATTTTCATTCTGCTGAAATGAAGCAGATTACACCCTTTGATATAAATAGACTTGATTATGTCCCTGTACTTTGATATGAAATTGTTTATAGTAGAATTGGTACTTGTACAAATGGATATAGACAGAGTAGGTGATGTGATACAGTACCTTTATTGGAGCAACCTAATGTTACACTACATGAGCTTATAAGACTCTCTCAGTCCTCTTCTTCAGATGATTAAGTTTATATGTCACATTACTTTTTTTCATTTCTAAATAAAAAGAATTGTTCAAGAGAAGATGGGAATAGTAGTAATGGAACACCAGCTAAGATTATGTTCATCAAAATATTGATGGTCCTGTAAACCGGCAAAAATTCAATGGAAGTATGCATATAATATTACATTTTACCGATGCTCTTTTATCAAAAGCAACATTTTATTGCCAATATGTGTTCATACAAATATATGTTTTAAGTTACCATTGATCTTTACGTTGTAGCTTTATTTGCAGTATACACTAGCTTGATTGCCATATGCTATCACGTTTCTGTAACTTACTGACATCTTGTAAAAAAGAAGTTTTATCCTGCAGTCAGTAGGTACTGTATGTGACATGTCATAAGGGTTTTTAAACTCTGGCTCAAAAAGCACAGGATAGATCATGGCTCAATACATTTAACTAATGACCAGGGAATATTAAAGTCAATAGTAACCAAGTTAATTTTCCTAAAGGAAGATGAATCAAAATTAAGTTGAATCACAAAATGAAAACATTCTGACTTCCACTAGTACTGAGATAAAAAAAAAAAATACAAAGAGAACCCATTGGCCTAATTCTTCAGTGAGACCTACCATCTCAGACCCAGTAAGAAGAATTCATTGTTTGTTCTAAAGTGTTCTACAAATATGGAGCTTAAGGCCTTCTCCTTTGCTCCCATTTATTGGAACTCTCTTTCTCTGGGATTGTATGATGTCTCCTCTCACTTGCTCTTCATGACTAAACTAAGAAAATATCTATACACATTAAATGCCTATGTTTGCTCATAATTTTATAGTTCATTTGTTTGTGAGGATTATACATTGCTGTTGTCTATAACATTATATCTTAAATGCATGTTCTGTAATTCTCTTTATTGTATATAAGTACTGTACTTGCTGTATTTTACAGTCATATAGTTGTCATGTAGTCGGTACTGTCCCATGTGATGCCAGAAAATAGGCACTGCATGTTTAGTGTACTTACCTGGTTAGCAGAAACTACATAAATACAATCAGCAATCCTGCCTTCTTACCAGCAACATTCTTCCAAACAGCCAGTAATTACTTAATATGTCCACAGGTGATGTATATTAAATATGTTTTGCATACAACAAGCACTGTAGAACTAAAAATGTTCCCCACCCCCATACGTTTTTTATTTTCTTTTTTTAAAATAATGCACTTAGCAGCATACACTAATATGCTTTGTAGTAATGACATTACTTTGTCAAATGACCAGTCCTGGAAATAATTTACCAAATGACTCTTCCTTCAAGGTCACATGTTTGTCTACTTTTACTTCGCTAAATATTCATTATTTATAAAGTTAAAAGGACAGTAAATGGCTTTGTAAATATACCACTGCAGAGTAAGAACAGATCTGCTGCTGTGTACAGCAAGCTTAAAGAGCTCTTTTGTCTTTAAAAGGCAGCATGACGTTGGTTTAATGTTTGGTAATAGCTTATGTGACAGGAGTTTTTATCATAGAAGTATGCCAAATGATTGAATAACACATTTTTAAAAAACCGTGGCCAGAGCAAAAAGCCTTGAGGCACTGCATAGCATGACTTGGGTCCATTTTCTTGTAAAGCTCTACATTGCACGTATTTAGTATTTATAGACATACTAAACCCATATAATTGAACTTGCATGAATCATGTCTTTACAGGATTGCACTTACTGGTAACGCATACCAAGGGGATTCACATTTATTGCAGAAGATAGCCTGCATGATGTCATAATATATGGGCATACTCAGACCGCAGAACATAACTGCATATTTCATATATTAAATATCAGTTGTCTGTGATGAAAGAAATATCTTACAATAAAGGTTCTTACTTCAGAAAACTCTTTTTAAGATTAAATACAGACACGACATTTCTTAAGTAATAGATAAATGTGTTCTTAAAGAGTTAGTCTAACACAAAATGCTATATGAATGTTACATTGTAGTAAAAGCAGCAGTTGACATATTAGCTTTATAATCAACCTCCATTAATGTGTTCTTATTTCTTTTAGAAAAGTCAACTCATTTGGGGTGATTGCCACTAAACATGATAGCACCCTGTGCTTTGCTGCACCCACACCCAATACTGTCTGATGTGCTACTCATTTAAAGCAGATGTTGATACTGTAGCTGTGGGAGGGTATGGGTGTGGGGGGATGTGTCTGTGCAGGGAAATGCAAGTATAAAATGTAAAAAAAATGAATACAACTTACAGCACAATACACAGGCAAGTGTCTGAACAGATTTGTCCACTTTTATTGTCTGTATGAAGTGAATCTGCTAGGGATTGGTGGAGCGAGTCTGGATCATCAGTGAATACATGACAGCTATTCACTTGGCTGGGGAGGATTTCAGCATGATGCAGATCCATACTGGTTCATGCCTAACACCTTCATGGCATTTAGAATAGACACTATATCAGTGAAATACAGTAGCAACAGCAGCTTCTGAATAATAAAAGGGACAGGAGCCTTATTTCAGTGTCACTTGCAGTTTAAAGTGACTGACTATGTTTAAGCAATAATCCACAACAGCGTGTGGGTTGTGGTGGGATTTTATTTATTTTATTTATTTATTAATGGTATCGGAATTGCAAATCTTTGAGTCAGAGACTCATTTACAAAGGCTCCACGTCATGTTACATAAAATAATGCATACAGACATATAAAAAGATATAACAGGGTAAATATACAGAGATATATGATTCCTATACATATAACAAGATATAACAAGGGAAATATACACAGATATAAGAATCCTATACAGGGAAATGGATTTACACGTGCCTGATTGAGTTTGGTCATGAGTCCATTGGCTCACTGACTAAACTGCACCAGAAATTGGGAAATCCCACTGTAACCCCCAAGCTGGACTAGATTATTGCCATTATACATTTGGTGGCTATTAAAAAGAATTATGAAAAAGATTTTACTAGAAAAAACCTTTTATTAATTATTTTTGCATAATACTCTTCCTCTGTCTGGTAAATAGTACACTGTTGCTACGTAATAGATTGTGATGAGAAACCCATTCTGGTACTGGCTTACTGAGTGCATTGAGGGTTTGGGGTTTGTGTTACCAAGGGTGGAAGCGAGGTTCAGTGTCCACAGAGAGAAAGACAGGGATCCAGTGTTGAATGATTCATATACAGAGAGATAAGGAAGGGATTAACTGCAGTGGGGAGGAGATCTAATACTGAGATATGGGGCCCAGGCAAAGTAGAGAATAGACGATTGGCTGTCTGGAGCCAGGAAGGAGAGAAGAGAAAGCCTCTGTCTGAGTTTGGTCTACATTTTGTTTCGGAAGTACCTCACATTTATCACAAATGAAGTACTGTAATAGATGTACGGTGAGATCATTTGTGGGTTGTAACTTTTCTATCTTACTGTACATTTTGTTGTTTTATATTTTAGTTAATAATGGTTTTCATTTGCTAAGCATGCAAGATTTTTCAGATGGCTTTTAGTGGGAAGGTAATTTGGAATACCAGAGCAGGATTAGTGATTTACTTTAACATTTGGTTTTGTGTTGAAGCTGGCTGGCACCTTTCCTAGTGGCAATGCTAGGATTTATCACAGCTGACAAGTGCCAGTTAGCCAATCACATCGTCTTATTCTTGGACACCATTGTATAATCCTGTATTGCTACCTGCAGTAGTAGTCACAGACACTGCCAGATATTTCTTGAAATTTCTGTGATATTTCCAGACATATCTAATTTTTTCTCCATTTCTACAGTAGGGGCAGCAGAGAGAAACTCTTTAGAAATTTCACAAAATATCTGGAAATAGCTGGCAATGTCTGTGGCTACTACTGTATGTACTTCATTAAAACCCCTGTTGTTTTTTCACTTCAGAGACTAGTCAGAACCTAGCAGTGCCGAAATTTGAAAAACAAAAATTGCACTTACCATTTATTCACCATTTAATTATTCAGGGCTTGCAGAAGCGGTGCTAGGCACAAGTAAACCATGTGGCAGCTTTGGGTGACAGCACAAAAGGGGCACACTAAAGTAGAAACTATAAGCAGAGATCAACTGGAAATATGAAACTTGTTCATATAAAAAACAAAGTTGTTGTCACCCTTGTATTCATAGAATTACTACTACTTTTCTGATTGGGGTGGAAGCAGTATACAGGGCAGCACAAGTTTTCTGATTGGGTTGCTATTAGGTGTTAAACCAGTCCTGAGGTCCTTATTGACAAAGCCCCATCAACCTCTGTACAGGTACATAGGGAGGGCCTAGATGCTTGGTGACCTCTACAGAGCCATGTACATTAGAACACCACCTGTGTATAGTGTTGCTAACTCAATTCACATATCTATGGAGATGATTGGGTTGGGGTTCACAAAGAAGGCAAAGCTGTATTCAGTACAGTGTTCATGCTGTGTGGGGACCTGTAAGGATGCACAGATTACATGAGGGGGGGCCCTGCAGTAAGTCATGTGCTCTCCTCCAGTTTAGCCACCCCAGACAGTTCTGTACCTCAAATGCCTCCATCCCCCACCTGTTGCTCCTAGCCCTCCAATATGGCATGGAGGGCAATGAGACTGGTCAGTGAGCTTTTTGTTAAATTAACTCAAAGTAGAAACTTGAATTGCCATGTTCCCATGAACCACTGCCCCATACACAGCAGTGGCTCCACTCTCTGACTGTCCCAAGCTCATTAACAAATATGGTGGCATATTGTTTTACTTTAATACTTGTTGCTTGGCAGCACTGTTGGCAACATTCTTGACTGAAAAATAGCTTTTTCCTAGATTTTCTGGGGAATGCCCTATTTCTAACTTGGGTTCTGTTCTGCCATTGTGATAAGGGTCTAGAAAGTAAATGTAAGTAAAAAAAGTCTCAACTATGAAGGTTATCATTGCTTCTGAAGCACTTGCAGTGAGAATATCACAATATAGTGTGCAGTACAGCATTGTTCTCTGCAGAAATCCATCCTTTTCAATATGCTGTTGTACCACAGTTCAAAGGTCATGGAATGTGAATGTACCTTTCTGTGGTACAACAGCATTCTAAAACGTTTAGAGCCTGCACAAGTCAGCTTTATACTGAAAGTGAAAGAACCACAAAGCACACATTTCACATAATTCTATACACTATAAAAAATACTGGATGAGCAACTTTACCCATAACCAGTGTGTTCTGCCACCTCGGGGTTCTGATTCCCACAAATCTCTCGTGCTTCACTTTTGAGGTCAGAGGGAATCAGAACCTCTCTGTGGCAGAACACACTGGCTATGCATAGTTGCCCATCAAGTATTCTCTATATCTCCACTCTAGGTGGATGACAAAGCAAATATTCTCACTGTAGGTCTATCAGGATGGAATTCTGACATCATTTCATTCCACCAATTTTACTCAAAATTCTATTACTAGAGCTTTAACTTTAACCTTTTGGAGACAGCATCACCTACTGTACAGTAGTCTTACCACAGAAACCCATGCCATTGCATAAATCAAAATATAGCATAGGTCTAATAAAAATATGCCTGATATTTTATTTGTGTTCATGACCCCTGTGACATAACTCATGGCTTCACCACTCATGATGTTGGCACATGCCAAGTCCCATATGTAGTTAAATATTAGTTTACCAGATTGTATCTCATTGAGACCAAGTGTTCTTTTGTAAGCATGACCTGGATAAATGGTTGTGGGAGCCTAGAGTTGATAAGTATTTCAAAAATTCTTATAGTATTTACAATGCAATACATTTATATGGTTTAAGGTGCAGTTTAATGTGCATGATACATACTGAAAGAGATACAAATACAGAATCATACTTTTTGTTGTTTAAAATGTATACTGTGCCATTGAATTGATGTCTGAAATGTAATGCATAGAAGTAATGGAACTTCTTTATTGGGATTGTTATGCCTCTCTGACTGCCACTGAAGTATTACAGACTACAAATACTTGGCAAAGACAGATACTGCACACAGAAATAATGGGAGAGCTGTAAGCTGGAGCCTGACATTTAGATGAGAGCAGGTCATGTTTTTCTTCAGTCTGGTTTCAGTCAGGCACCGTTCTGTAGCTCTACAAGTGTACACCTGACATCAATGCAGCTCATGTCCAGCTGATGGGTAATGACAGAACACGTCTGCACTCAGCATCATTATCTTTTAATGTCAAAGGTTGTTCGGCCTAAGCATTTCAAAGCTGGAACAGTTCCTTTACTATCTTTGTCTATTTTTGCTGTATCCCCCAAATCCCCAAATGTGCAGTATTGGACCTGTTATAGTAAAGCCCCTAGTTAGTCCTCTTACAGTGAAAACAATGGAAAGATCATTCTGTCCTTAAAATACCTATTTTAGGGTGGGGGAGCTGAGCTATAAAATCATCTTCTCCAATTTTCCCAGTTTTGTTGTTTCAGAGCTTGACTCCTTCTCCATATTGCATGTGCACCAATCAAAATTGTATGACTACAGCACTGTGTAAATCTGATGAGATCCTTAAAAAGAAACAGGTTGTCAAACTTGTAAAAATGACCACTAATTATTTACCCATGCAATATTCTCTTAAATGTATTAACAAATAATGTTGATCTCACAAAAATCACAAAACTCCTTCAACCAGCTGCTAATTGATTGTCCCCATGCAGAAATAAACAAAATACTTGGCAACTACATGTTTATGGTTCTCTACACCATTCATGGTTGCTAATTAGTTTTTTGCTCACATTTCTGTTCACTTCCACAAACGAAGTCAAGTAAGGTACAGACTTCTCTGGCACCAATATACTGGCAGCAGTTATTCTCGATGTCTTTAGTCCTCATACAGTATGAGTGCTCAGAACAAGCCAGCCTTTTTTCTTGCACCAAAGGGGTTGATATTTTCTAACATGCTATCCTTATTGTTGACTTCATTGCTAAATTTTAACAAAACAACAAAGACAAGTGTTCTAGATTTATAAGTAAAACAAGAGTTAACAACAGTTTCCATCCTACCATGGTTTCTATGTAAATCACTTCAGTGTTAAGCCTTCTTTTCCTACTACCATTTAAACATAATTAGAATTATTGCTCCAGTCCATGGCATGTATTTCAGCACAGTCAATGCTCCTTGAGACTGGAGGGAAATCCATCTGGGACTGACAACAGATAAATCTGGTTGTTCATCAGTAATTACATAGTTTCTCCTGCGGGGCTACATGTGACCCGAAGCACAGGACGGCATGTGTACATCATGGGAGGTAGCCAGCCTGAACTTTGTTCAATAGTTATTTGCTTGAGAGACTAAATATGTAAAACAAAGAAAGGGTCCTCCTTCACAGACTGAATAATATAGAGTAAAGATTTGAGATGCTGTCTTCTCTGGAATCTGTGCTCAGTGGGCTGCATGCTTTGCTTGAGAATAGAGAGAGAGACAGACAGACAGAAAGACAAACAGGAAGACAGACAGACTGACTTATTTAGTAAGCCAATATTCTTGCTAAAATAAATCTCTTATTCTTTGTTTAAGCCCCCACTCTCTGACCTGCCCTCATCTATGAGCTCTGCTAACCCCATTACCCACCTTTTCTATGTGGGGATGTCAGCTTTCCCAAGGCCATCTTGGAGTTGTGTGTATTGGAGGAGGATGACTTCATTGACTGGATATAGGCTACATCTTGCAACTGCTGGGGTTCTTTTCCATTTTCTTCCAGCTGTTGGTATGCCAAGAATGAGGACAGCAGAGTGCATACACATCACACATGCTTATACACTATTAGGCAGTGTCCCCTCTCCTCAAAGATGCTTTAGTTTGTACTGCCACCACTTGTCAACCAGGTGATGGCAGTGCAGTGGAGCACTCTTGCCCTCCCTCATTCCCTCCCTGGAGGAGGAGGAGAGTATTGTAAGGGATGCTTGATTCTCTTCCCCCAATTAAACACAATGCCCTGGGCATTGTCTTAAACATGCATCACTGGCATCATAAGCACCAGGTCTGCCACTATAACAAAGGGTCATCTCTTGAAGTGCCATCTACTGAGAAATACATGATAAAACAAAAATACAGTGCATAACAAATAACTGCGTATAAATAACCAAAATACACTTAATTAAATTCATCTGGGAAAAAATTTCTAAAGAGGAATGTTTATAAGCAAGGAAATACATGTAAACTGGTATGTATCAATTTTAAGATATGAGCTGTGGCTTAACAAAACAGTCAGATTAAAAAAGAACTGGATTGTGGCAGAAATATACACTGCAAACATCCTGGGAGACTTAGGTTCGGTACTGGACCCAAGATACCAGGACATGGACCAACAGAAACAGTGTGCTCTAGATCCAGAGAGGGTGACTGGCAGATACAAAGCACCCTGCTGTTGGACAGTCATGGATCAGCCTTGGCAGCCACTTGCCTGGCCAGTGGATTACTAATGCTGCAGCCCCAAACTTTTGCACTTGTTTCTTTTGTAATTTATTTACCACAGAAAACCCAGCTGAGATGCAACATCTGGTTTCTAGTGGGGTCCTGATTTTACCCATTTGATGCACCTGGGTAGACTTTTTATTTATTGATTTACTTATTGATTTATTGAGATGTTTTACCAGAAGGGCACACTGAGCAACAGGTTGCTTGTCTCCAGGTATGACCTTGGGGGAAGGGGTACAATAGGGATGAGACATGTTACATTCAAGTTACAAAGATCAACATTGCATACAATTAATTAAGGCAGTTGTTACAAACAGTGTTGCATACATTTGTCATTTGTGAGAACAATTAATAAGTGCAATGGTAATAAGTGAACAAGTGCTATCATGAAATAAGGGGTGAAGGAGAGAGAGGATGAGATGACAGACAGTGCAGAGTCATGTCCCAGAGAGACCCATTCAGGATGTAGGGAATCCTGCAAGGGGACAGAGGCTGGAGTAGGGATTAGAGAGGGAGAGAGAGAGAGAGAAAGAGAGGGAGTAAGTGTGATTAACACCTAGGAGGGGAAATAAGGCCTGACCCAAAAAGAGAACCCTTCAGGATGCGATGAACCCTGCAAGGGGACAGGGAGGTTCAAGCAATGGTAAACCCTCCTGCGGTTAGGTGTTGTAATTATAGAGGGATAGTGAGAGGGATGGAATGAGAAATAATGCCCAATAAAGGAGTTGGAAGGAGGAGGGGGTGTTATAATTGAGGGGTAGAGGTAGGAAGGGAGTTCACCCAGCCAGTGTTTAGTGGTGAATTTAGTGCAGTATGAGAGGCATCTATTTGTAAGGGAGGGGAAGGAATGGCCTCGATAGAGGTCACAGTGGTGGATGCGAGAGGGAGCATCAAGGACAAAGCAGCAGAAAGAGTTGAAAAGAGTGTCAAATTGGTCAGGGAGGACCTAGGAGTGGCACCATAGACTATGTTGCAGTAGTCAAAAATGGGGAAGATCATCTTCTGGACAATTTCATGCCTAGCCACAGGAGGGATGCAGACTTGAGTAATGTGAGGCTTAATGACTTGTCCAGGGCCACTCAGTAAGTATTTGACTGTTGCAGGAAGTGAGCCTATGATCACCTGTTGCCTAATCCAGTGCTCTAACCACTGGACCACACTTAAAATAGTAGGGGACACAAAAAAAAGGATGAAGAATATGATGCCAATCATAAAAAATTGGATCTGAACTTCCATTAGTTTGTATCTTTAAAACCCTTTGTAAATAAAAATCAAGAAACAATGTTACATTTCAAGATGTTTTTTTTTAAATGTCAGTGCTTTTAAACCTTAGGTTTCCAAAGCCGTGCAATAAAAGATGCAATGGCAGGAGTATACATAGTGGCAGCCATGTATGCAGCACATTTAGATCAGATTAAGGGCAATTAGTTGTTGCTTGCCTGTTGTAAATAAAGTAAATTGCCAGGCCATTAATTTGAGATACCACTGCCTCTTACCAGAAGAGCTTTCTATCAGACTCTGCCAGATCCTTAAAAGGTAAGATATAAAAAACACTGTCTCAATCTGCAACATTTAGCTTTATTGCTCTATAGTGGGTTGTATGCTGACTATAGGTATTTCATCTTTCAAAGCCTTAGAGAGTAAGACACGCAGTGTGACAAAAAGCAAGATAGGAGCTTCTGAGGCAGACTTAATTAATACAGGCTATCTTAAAGGTTTTCTTTAATTAGCTGCACAATCAAGTTTTAACAGTCATAATATATTCTGCCCAGTTCTGTGATGGTTAATTATATAGCTACAATTATTTTTATGAAGTTGTGTTGTTACATGGTGCTAATTGGCATCTCCTCATTAATAGATTCTTTTAAGAGTAATGCTTCAATAATTACTGCCTGAATGTATGGTGCTCTAATTGCTGGCAAACAATTCTGTCATGCCATTCATCCCTGGGTACCTAGAGTGACCTACATCTTCACAAAATGTCTGCAGCTCATTTGAATAAAGTTCTGTGAAACAAGATAACTTGCATTACCCATGTGTCAAACTAGAACATATAACATAAACACTAACTTTATTGTGTAAGTTATACAACAGAGAGCATACAGGAAGCCAAACTGATGAATTCCCATCTAAATGCAGATGAACTAATCATTTCAAGACAACTCTCTTTGTAGTGAGAAAAAAAAGAAAAGAGTCAGAACAGACACCTTTTTATCTGGAGATCAATCCTGTGCCAGAATTGATGGCTAGAACAATGGAGATCACTCCAGAGCAGGAACTTCTCCCAGAACCCTGCTCTTTATCATTGCATTAGCTGGCAAAATCTGCCATTCATCCCATCACTCACTCAGTGGCTATAATAAATGACTTCTGCCTTGCACGGCATAGATAACAAGTGAGCTCCATGTCACTGCTGATTTGGAAAAAAAAATTAAAGATGAACTATTGATTAGGAGTTGATTTTCTGCCTGGAACAAGTGACATTTATGTGTTCATGAATGGAAACAAAGGGAACAATCAAAGGCCCCATAGCAGTGTACATTTAAAACTTGTTGGTTCTTTAATTTATGTTTCTTGTTAAAGGGGTCATATCTGTGGCTGGATTTTCAATTGGCTGAAGAACTAAGTCCCATGAAGCAGCCTGCCAGTGTGGACAAAATCCCTGCAGTGAAGAGAATTATATTTTCCACCCATGCTCCACACAGGCGGCAGGCACAGCTGCAGAGGATGGTATGCCTTGTCCAACCAAGCATAACATTTTAGCATAGCTCCATCAAAAAACAGCTGCAATTCTCCCACAAGTTTCCCTGGATAATGGGAATACCTCAATACTGGGTTTCCACCCTTCACAATCTATCAACCAATTGGGTCTGAATATGGGGGGATGTTTTATCACTATTTAACCAATGATAAGCTCTGTCTTACCCAATTTTATATTCTCCATAACATCTCTTACACTCCAGTTCACCTGTACAAAATGGGGAAACTCCTGCAATCCACATGCACCCGATGTAATCTAGCAGAGGGATCCCTGCTATGTATTCTGTGGGGATGCCCTAAAATTGCTCCCTTGTGGACACAGGTTAAAGTTAAGCACAATCCTTTGCTAGGATTAGAGGACTGCTTGAACCCTGAAATCTATGTGGTTGGCGACTTATCTAAGGTAGCAGTAAAAGAAAGGAGATATTTCATTGTACTAATAGCTGCATCAGTGAAGTGACTACTATTGGTATTCAAGCATTGGTTAGATCAAGAGATCATAGATTACCTGGGATGGTACAATGAAATCTTATATGGTCTTTGTGTAGAGAAAACAATAGCCAATATATGAAACCACTTGCAACTACACACTAAAAGATTGGGAAAGTTAGAAACCCTGTTGTCTGTGCCTCCTCCTCCATAGAAGGTGGTGGATGTGGGATAAACACTGTCTTCTTGTAGTGTTTTACTAATTGTTTATTGTCTGACATTTAATTTACTATGTATAATTAAATGCTGTTCATTTACAGATATCTCCAGAATGGGGTGGGGGGCAGGGGCATGGGTGGTTGAGTATGCCTAATTTTTCTTCTGTAATTATTGGAGGGATTTTATTTGTCTGGGTGGTGCCATGTATTGTTTTGTTTTGAGAATCTAATAAAGTATTTTAAATAAAAAAAAAACAGCTGCAAGCTGCTGTAAATCATGGAGCTGTTCATACAATGGATTTGTTTTTGAAAATCTGGTGCATGCAGGAAAAACTGCTGTTCCACAAGTGAAAACCCACTTGCGCACATTTTTCCTGTGCCTGTGCTAATTGCTGGGGGTTCTGAAAATAAGGCCCAGTTGAATACTTGGCTAGCAAAATCAACAGCAAAATGTATATATTTAAATTAAATAATAGGAGTTGCAAGCACTTCAAGGTTTTGCTTTTTTTAAATTAAAAAAGTGAGGTACTAGAGATGAGTCAAAGTTGACTAGAATTCTGTTGTTTAGCTAGGTGGGACCAAGAACACTATGATTGGAGATGTTCAGGTGGTTCAGAAACAGGGGTGCAATTTTGTGATTTCAGGTTTACGTTTGTGTGGGAAGGGTAGAGGAGAAAGCACAGCTCTAATCAAGTAAGGAACATGTTGTTTTTTTTTTTTTTTTTTTTTTTGAAGGAGTAGGCCAAGGGTGGGTATGCTTGGTGGGAACCTTTTTCCTTCAAAACACACAAAATGATAAAATCTGAAGAACAGTCAGACTACAGATTGTACTCTTCTTATTCCTTTTGTCCAATCTTGTTGGTACTGTGTCATCCCAAATCATATTATTTTAGCTTAACCTTTACTTTCTCTTTTGTGTCAGCAAACATCAAAAAAAAAAAGAAATAAAATGTTGGGGGGGACATCCAACTCCTCTGTTCAGAAAATGGAACTGACATAGCTTGGATAGCAAGACTAACCAAGTTGCAACTTGGCAACACTGAGCTGTATTTGCTGATGTCTCTGTTTTTGCTGTCTCTGCTGTATTAGATTCCTTTGCACTTGGAGCCAAGGAAGGGCACAGTGTAAATTGCTACTACTAGCAAGAAGCAGCATCCAGACACAGATGACTAAGTCATAGCAGCCTGCAGCATGAGAGTAGAACTTGTAGAAGGCACTATGATCTCATATGAGTCAAGAGACATAAAAAAGCCAAGTGGTCCCTCTAGTCCTCCCCCAATTTTCCCTCTAGTCCATCCTCTTTTGATCCCTCTAGCCCATCCCATTTGGTCTCTTTAGTCCCTCCAATTTTGATTCCCTGCAGTCCATCCTCTGGTCTCTATAGTCTGCCCTGTTTTAGTCCCTCTAGCCCATTTTCTTTTGTCCCTCAAGTCCATCCCCTTTTGGTACCTGTAGTCCATCTCCTTTTTGTCACTCCAATGTACCCTCTTTTGGTCTCTCTAGTACTCCATCTTTGGCTCTCTAGTCAGTCCCCAGTTGGCCTCAATAGTATGTCCCCTTTTGGTCTTTCTAGTCCATCCCATTTTGGTTCTTATAGTCCATCTCCTTGTAGTCCCTCTAGCCTGCCCCCTTTTTTTCCTTTTAGTTCATCCTCTTTTCTTCTCAGAAGATGCACCTATCATGGGATTTTCTGCAGCTGTGATGCACTGGTGTACATAGTAATGTTTTATTTTCATTATCCTAGTATAAAGAGAAAAAAATGGGTTACAGTTTATTGGATATAAAAATAAATAGTGAAGAACAGTGTTAGAGACTTAGGAGTGCAGGAAACCCATATAAAGAATAATGTGAGAAAGTCCTGAGTGAACGTTTGGATTGTAATGTGATCAAAGCCAGAATAAGAGGCAGGGAAGTTGGATAGAAGCACAGGGTGATAAAGCCATACAAAGGGCTAGTGGGATGCTGGGGTGCATGGGGAAGGACATCACTAGCAGGAGAAGAGAGGTATTGCTGCTATTGTACCGATCTCTGGTATGTCCCCACCTGGAATACTGTATCCAGTTCTGGTGCTGTTATCTCAGGAAAGATATAGGGTGGAGGGAGTCCTTAGAAGGTCAACCAAGATGGTGCAGGGGTTGCAAGGAAAGTCTTATGAAGAGAAACTGAGAGAATCAGGGTATTCCTCCAGGAGTTTTTCATGGTCACTCATGCTTCAGCCATTACTGTTCGGCAATTATTAATTACATCTGAGGATATTGAATTAAATCCACAACATTTAAAAAGGGAGCCAATACATCTTACCCAAGACTGGCATAAAAAGGGTACTTGATTTATGCATTTAAACACAAGAAGTTATGTGAATAAAAAAGCCAGAAAGTTAAGCATGGCTTACTATGTATAAACCTGAAGTACTCAGTTTGACAGAAACATGGCTGACACTTACAATGGAAGACAATCTGTGTAACATTAATGGACATAAAATGATTAATAAAAATAGGGAAGGCAAAAAGAAGGGAAGGGGTTATGCTTTTTATTAGAAAAGCTATAGAAGCTATTTTACAGGATGTATCTTACAATACCTCCACAGGATGTAAATGGTTGTTTTTTGTGGAACTCATTTTGGGAGGTCATTCCAGGGTAAATCTTTGTATAGTTTATAACCCCAATCAGGGAGGAAGGGCTTGATTAATGAATTTTTGAGTGTTTCCAGTCTGTTGCAACTAATAATTCTGCTCTGATTATGGGTGATTGTAACATTGACTGGGACAGGGTGGCTGGGACAGACTTGGAAACATTAGTATTGAATGCTGGTCTTACCCAATTTATAACCCGGATGAACAAATAAACAGATCATCATACTACATTAGATTGGATTTTGACTAAGAACATTAATAAAATAGTTATTAGTGGAACCCTCTCAGATTGTATAAGTGATCACCTTCCGATATTTTGTATCCAGAATTGTAAAAAAATGAAGATTCCTTTTTGGACAGATTTCTTATAGAAATTTTAGGAACTTTGACTTGAATATGTTGTCTTTAGATCTGAATAACATAGATTGGACCTATTTGGAGGCAATTCTGAGTATAGACTGTGCTGTTGATTTTTTTTTCCAATTCAATAATTGAAATTCAAAATAAACATTTTCCAATTCTAACTGAGAGAGTTAAGGGTACAGAAAACAGTTGAATTACTCCCCAACTCCACAAACTTATGAGACAAAGGGACAAGTTGTGGAAGATCTATAAGCGTTCAAAGGAGACTTCAGACTTTAACAATTACTGTCAGCTAAGAAATAAATGCAAGCGTTTGATTCACCAGTGCAAATCCACCTTTTTTTTTAAATCACAGATTGATACCTTAGGCAATCCCCAAAATTTTTGGCCTCTATAAAGACCTTAATTGATCCATCCTCATCCACTAGTACAAGGGTTATTAAAAATGAAAGAAATTAAATAACTAATTTAAATGACATTAGTGAACTTTTCTTAAATAAATTTGCTGATTTTCTTAAATATAATGCAGAGGTAGGTTCTAACCTAAATCTAAGTGGAGCCATTTCTAATTCAGGTGAAAGTATTAGCCCTCCTTTCTGTTTTCATAAAATAAAGGCACATCAGGTGATAAAACCTTTGAACCAAATGCCAATAAGCAAGATTTATGATCTGGATGGGCTTGAGCCAACCTTCATGAAAACAGCAGCACCCTTTATCTACCTACCATTAACAGCTATCTTTAATCTTTCATTGCCAGCAGGTGAATTTCCCAAAGTCTGGAAACAAGCAACTATCAAACCCATTCCCAAAACAGGTTCCATGTGGGACCCTGATAATTATCATCCTATATCCATTTTATCCCCATTGAGTTACATGCTGGAGAAAATTATTAATGTACAGGTCACAGATTACTTAAAGGACAATGGACTTCAGCCTCTGGAGCAGCATGGTTTTTGGAAGAATTACAGCACGGATACTGCTTTGACATGTTTCACAGATCTTGGTCATCTAACAGGTGTGGTCTTTGTGGATCTGTCAAAAGCTTTTGATTTGATAAACCATGCCATGCCATGCTGCTCCAGAGACTGAAGGACATTGGCCTATCTGAGTCCCCCTGTAATTCATTTCAGAGTTATCTTACAAATCATCTTTTGAGGGTTAACTTCTGGGGAGCTTTGTCTGACTCTCATATTTTGGAACAAGGGTTTCCACAGGGGTCCATGCTAGGACCCATATAATTTTCATTGTACATTAATCCTATTATAAAAAATACCAAAACAATATAATCTTTTATTATACGCAGATGACATTATTCTTTTTTCTAGTGGTAAAACTGTGGATGGGATGAATACAGCTTTAAATAATGATTTTTTAGCTTTAAGCACCTGGTTGTCCCAGCACAACCTGTCATTAAATACAAAAAAAAACAAAGCAAAATGTGTTGTCTTTGGTTCCAAACCCAAATTAGTTCAATGTTAGCCTTTACAAATATCTAATTTGGGTGGTACAACATTATAACAGGTGTCAGAGTTTAAATACCTGGAAGTAATATTGAACTTCAGCCTAACTTTTTCTGTCCATGTAAAAAATGTAACTTAAACTTTAACTCAAAAGTTAGGGATTCTATACAGGCTAAGGGATTGCTTAAGCAGGGAGGCTAATGAGGCTATTTCTAGGAGTGTATTATTACCTACCCTTTTTTATAATTAATTTTTGTTTACCATGATGACAAAAAAATTACCAAGATTTAATGAATGAGACCGTTAATGCTGTGTGTAGATTTGCCACTTCAAAACCTTACAAAACGCATCACTGCATACTTTATAAGGGAACTGGATGGTTGGCACCAGTATTAAATTTTATGTATCATTTATGTGTCTGGTTGATAATGTATTGAGATTGAAACACTTGTCACTTCTTCTTAAATAAATCAATATTAGAAAAGAAAACAGATCATTAAGGTCTTCTTCAGGCACTCAACTATTAATCCCTAAGATATTGACCTCTACTGGGGAAAAGAGCCTTTTCGTTACAATCTGCTAAACTCTGGAATACATTACCTCATTCTTACACTAATTTTAATAGCCATATATGATTTAAGATCATGTTAAAAGCAAGAACAAAAATGTGAGTGTTATTAATGTATATTTGTAATTTAAGTTATGTTGACTGTTTAATGTTACAATGTTTTATATTGTTTTTTTGTATGTGATGTTTTGTATTATTTGCCACATTTGCAGTGGCCTGGATTATTCCTGAAAAGGGACATTTTGCTCAGTGTACCTACCTGGTTAACAAAATAAATAAATAAAAGAAAGAAGATCTCAATAAGTACAATCTGGAGGACAGCAGAGTGAGGAGAACATGATCAAGACCTTCAGGTACCTCAGGGGAGTGAATAGAGTGTCGGGAAGGAGCCTCTTCCAAGAGAGGATGAACTCCAAGACTAGTGGGCATGCAATGAAATTGGAAGGGGAAAATTTCAAGAAGTATGTATGGAAATATTTCTTCACAGAAAGGGTGGTAGAAGCATGAAACTGATTACCAGTCAAAGCTGTGGAGGCTAGAACAGTGGACGGCTTCAAGCATGCATGGGATAGACACAAGAGCATATTATAGAAACAGGGAGTGGGGAGGGTCTCTGGAAACCAGTTAGGGTCTATGGAGGTACAATAGGCAGGGAACCCTTAGGCAGATTGAATGGGCCTAGCAGTCCTTTCCTGCAGATAGTTTTATTTTTCTGTGTTTCTAAAGGCCAGGTCAGAGACTGTCCAGACTGCACTGACTTGGGAAGTTCAAGAGTGGGCAAGGTTTGGTTAGAGGATGGCAGTCATCAATGGGCTCCTGTCCACTCCAGAGACATGCTGTCCCTACCATGTCTTCATATAGCCACACTCAGTAGTCAGTTAGTTAGGAATAATATGATATGTAGTGTCATATTTTGCTTGGGTATCATGCCAATTCCAATATAAAGTATTGAACTGAAAACTAGTTATGGCCAGGTGCAGAAAAAAACTATTTAGCTTTACTGTACTGGCAGTTTTGTTCTAATATTTTACATTCAACAGAACTGAGGATGTGCCATGTCATCAACACAAGAGTGGAGATCATTTGAGAGGAAAAGAGGATGAGTTACTTTATTGTGACGCCATCCAGACAGCATGCTGGAGTGATACTGAGGCAGGTCACTAGCATACTGAAAAAATTACACAGCAGAGCCAGTAGTGGATGGGTTTACGTGTCTTTGTCATGAGCAGCCATGTTTCATCCTGGCAAAGGTACTCACCACAGTAGCACACAATCCAAAATGGCAGCTTGTCACCATGTCAGATTTTCATAGCTGTTAATGTGGCAGCTGGACATGCTCCTTGACATAGCAGTTTTTACTATCTGGTTATTAACTGGCCATTTAACTTTCAGAATTGCAACATGTCAGCACAAATAAAACAGTTGAAACATACTCTGGGTTTCTCAGTGCCTCTCTCGCAGGAAAAAAGCTGGCTCTGGAGAAAATACTAAAGCTTTGTTTGTTTAGTAGCAGCAGTTCTTTTATATGATTGAGTTTTCTCTATGACATCAATTATATATGGTGTCTAAAACAGTCTAGAAATAAAAAAAAAACTATGCTTTAAAACTAGCAAGAGATACTGTACTTAAAGCAGACACCAGATCTAAAATCATATAGACATTGCCAGAGTATGGACCGCATATAACTTAGAAAGTACTTGTATAGGCAAGACTTGGTGTTGCCTTCACTATCAAAAGGTAACACCTAACTGTATAACTCTGCATATTTTAATGCATGCCTGCATATTTGGCAGCAAGTCTGTTGTGCACAGCAACATGTCTACCATTTAGTACACTAGTCAGTATAGATTCATACTGTAGAAGCAAGCATTTTATGCCCATGATGCTTTGCATTTGCTTTGCAGCTTAAGGGTGTGTGTGTGGCTTACAGAGGCACACAAAAATCAAACAATTCTGTAAAAAAAAAATACATAATACTAATAATTAAGGGCCCAATCCACAAAATTCTGCTACTACAGATGTGGTGCACAAGTGCCATGACTAGGGTAATACATATGGAAACAGCTGTAAACTCACACTGAGGGCCTGCACAGTTGAGATGTGCATCCATGGCCACACTGTAGAAGTGTGCAAATGTCTCAATTCATTTAGCTTGGCCTATACATCAGGTATACATCTGTTCACTGATTCACGGGATGAGTTGGGGGGAAAAACATGGGTAAAACCAGTGAGACAACTATGTATGTTGTGATCCTGCAGTAGGTGATGGTACATCTCCATTCTTCATGCAATATGCAACATCCCCACTGCAAGTGCACAGAAAACTCAACAGGATACCAGTACGATGAACATGTCTACAGACCAACTGGTCAGACACACAAAGGGTATACATGTGACCTCCCAGTGCTGCACATCACCTCTGCATATAGGGTCCAACCCAGGTACCGGCAGCAGCCCCACATCAATACGGCCAGCTATGCTCCTAAGGCTACATTCGAGCACCAATGATACCCCTTATGCAAAGAAGACCCAGATACACATGTAGTGAAAATATTTTATCTATACTGAAATGATACATACAGTGAAGCCTGTCAGGCTGCAATGTCACTGACTTCTGCATGACTAAAGAGATTATGTCATAGAATTACACTGTTTCCTACAGTAACTCTGAAGAATTCTGCATTAATCTAGGTAGGCTTCACTGTAGATACACATCATATACAACATGAAGCATTCCATTAGAAACTTACAGCAGTATAGCTGCCAATACTGCCACCCTTGGTGCAACCTCCACCACCAGCTTGATGTGTGCCTTCACATGGGAGATCTACTTGTCCACTCAGAGGCCCATAGATGACACAGTAGTGTCATGGGTACCAGTTCACCAGCCATGGCAAACTCAAGCCCAGCACACAAGCAGATGAAGATAGAATGGCCCAAACATTTGGAGGCAGCATCATGCTAGTAGACTGCTTTATCATCCCAGAATCCTTGGCCCTCCCTGACCACCCTCCATGGCAGCCAGACCATTTCTGCCCACACCATGAGCCTTGGACTTCTCCTTCTCCTACTAGACATGATGCCCAGAATGTTGGAAACTAGTACAAGACTTTTATGTCCCTGGCTGGCACAGGTCCTCCAAACACATTGGTGTTATGCTACAGACAGCCTGGCCAGGATTTTGAGGACTACAGCCCTCTGCATGCATTGCGTTCATAAAATACTGAGGCCAGAAAAAGGCCCAAGGCCCATCCAGTCTGATCTGCCTTACCTAAAATCCCACAACTCTGTTCAGCTACTCTGGAACAGGTCTCCCTGTACCCCCAAAACCCCCATAAATGTATCCCAGCAGGCCTTGAACCCACCACACTACCAGAGTTTACCTTCTTGCTGGGGCAAGCTGTTCCAGCAGTCTACCACCCATTTTTGTGAAGAACTTTCTGATATGTTCTTGAATTTACCCCATACCAACATATAGATATGCCCGTTAGTGGTGGTAGTCCCTTTTATAGTACACAGTACTGTTTTGTCTACCGTGCTCATCCCATGCAGAAACTTGTATGTTTCTGTCTTGCCCCCTTCCTTCCTGGTTTACAGTAAATACATGTTCAAGATAATTAATCTTTCATCTTATGCTCTATGCTGAAAACCACTGATCATCCTTGTCACACTCTTCTGGCCTGATTCCAACCTATCCCTGTCTTTCATAAGGTGAGTGGACCAGACCTGGAGACACAGTACTCCAGGCATGGCCTTTCCAGAAGTCTAAACAGAGGCAGGATCACTTCCCTCATATGGTTATGGATACTTCTTCCTATACTGACTAGCATTCCACTGGCCTTCTCATATGATTTATTGCACTGAGCATTTGTTTTTAGGCTGTCGCCGATGCTGACCCCAAGTCTTGTTCATGTGATGTCTGAGTCATGCTAAGCTCATCTATTAGGATCTTTTTTCTGGGATTCATCCTCCCTATGTGCATTACCTTACATTTGTTGGCATTAAACCTGAGTTGCCATATGTTTGAACATCTTTCTAGCCTCTCTAAATCCCTGACCATGTCCCTAACTTCTTCCCTCACTATTCACTCTCTCACAGTTTGGTATCATCCACAAACAGAGGCATCTTGCCATTGATCCCTTCCCCAAGTCTGAAATGTACATGTCAAATAGCGTTGGACCCAGTACAGAACCCTGAGGTACTCTGCTAGTGACCATCTTGACTCCTAACCATTTGCTGCCCAAGAGATAACCTGTGGGTCCTCCCATCCAGCCAGCTAGCATCAACTTTGCCCGTTTTTTCTTATGCATAGGTCACCCACTTTCTTAATGAGTCTCCAGTGTGACAGAGTTGAAGGCCATTCTGAAACCCTGATATAGGATGTCCATCACCTGCTCTGTCTCCACTGTCTGCATCTCTGAATTAAAGAAAGTTATCAGATTTGTTGACATGACCATTCCGTAATTTAACCCATCCTGCCTTTCATTCTGCAGTTCATGCAGATCTAGGAATTCCACTGTCAACTCCTAGACTGTAGTCTCCAGCAGCTTTGTCACTATGGAGTTCGGACTTACTGGCCTATGGTTTTCCAGATTATCCCTAGCCCCTCTCTTATGTGGCGGCACCACATCTGCTACTATCCAGTTCATTGGTGCTACCTCAGTTCACTGGAAGTCACTGAACAGATGTCCCTGTAGTCCTGCCAGAGTCCGTCTTTTATGACCCCGTGATGAAAACTGTCAGGACCTTGGGATTTCACATTCAAGCCCTGGTCTCTCTCTTAGGATTTGTGGCCACAGGACTCCATGGCATAATTGCGATCTCATAACAGCGATCGCTATTATGGTGAGTGCATATCGCTGAAAAGCAAATCAGTGATACACACTTGCTGGCGAATGGATGTCTGGCAAGGAATCCAAGTGTTTATTCCACACCCCCTGCAATCCCCTGCTAAAGGATTATCCACTCCAGGGGGCTGCATGTCAGGGAGATGGTGACATTCCAGATTGCTGCAAAAAAAACAAAAAAAAAAACAACCACAGCAGCAGCCAGCAGCACAGCTTTTCCCCTGGTCCCCAGCCCCAAACCCAGTATCTGCTGTGCCTAGGCTAGCCACCCTCACCACCACACCACATGGCTAGCTCGGCTGCAGCAGGTACACTACCCCCTGGCAAACTCTCTTCCCTATCCCTCCACTTCCCCTCACTATTCTCCCCTTCCGTTTGCCCTCCCCTATGGTTGCCTTTGCATATGATCATTACTCTTGCAGGATAGCCCATGAGGATAGCACTGATTATGAGTCGCCGTTTTCTTGGATGCTCATATTCAGTCACTATCCTCACGGGATACCTGGCCTCAGTGACCTCTGTCATTCACAAATTCTGTTCCAACTTCCCCTGGACTGGAACCCATTCCCTGGCAGTGGTCCTCCTGCTTCCACCATGAAGACTGAGCTGAAAATTTCATCTGGAATATTTGCTTTCTCAGTGTCATCCTCCATTGTGACCCCTCCCCCTCTGGTCAACTTCTCAATATCCCCCTTTGGACTTCCTTTTCTTACTTATGTAGAGAAAGAAGGTTTTGCCATGGGCCTTGTCCCCTCCCTTATACTGAGCTCTGTGTTATTTTGGCATTTTTGATCAGTTGTTTGGTTGTCTCATTTGGCTCAAGGTGGCCATTCTGAGTAAGGTTAGGCACAGAACATATTGACATATATGCATTCCAGGAGGAAATGGGTTTTAAGCTTATTCACATATTCATCTCATCGCCCCTTCACCTTTTCCCTTTTATATTTTCTGAATATTCCAGTCCTTTCCCTAATAGCCTTCTTAAATTGACCACTGAACCTGGTTGGCCTACTGTGTTTTTACCCTTTTTGTTATACCTAATGCTTCCCTTGCAGCTCTTAATGTCTAATTTTTTTATAACCGTCCATATGCTTTCCAGTTCAGTCAAGTCCTCTTTCCATTTTTTCTTATTCTAAAGTGCTTCCCTCAAACCATTGAGATCAGCCATTCTGAAGTCAGAAACCAGCCCCAAATAATCTGCTTTCTGCTTGCTCAGTGACATACTAAACTTCACCTTATTATTGTCACTGGACCTCAGGGTCTTCTGTATCTTTGTTTCTTATACTGTCCTGGTTGGATAGTAAAAGATTAAATGTAGCACCTTTCCTTGTTTTCTCCAGAACCTACTGGATCAGGAAACTATTTTTCGACCTCTATAACTCCTGGCTTTTAACACTGCCTGTAACTGGGATACCTCAATTTGCAACTGGAAGAGTAAAATCTCCCATAATCACAACACTACCTGAGCCTTCTGCCTTCCTTATTTCCTAACACAAGGCTTTATCTTTTTCAAATGTCTGACCTGGTGTCTGTAGACCACCTCTACCCTTATGTTTTCCCCCCTCCGACAATTAGCTGAACCAACTGTGTTTCTACTACTTCCCCATGCCCTTCTATTGCATTGCCCTCTAAAACCTTGATTGATTCTTTGATATATATACAGCGGTTCCCACCAAGCCACTTCCATGTCCTTCCTATAAAGGGCATAGACTGATAGAGAGATGTCCCAGCTTTGATGGCCCAGGTCTCAGTGAAGGCCAGGAAGTTGAATCTTTCTGTGGTCACTGCAGTCTGTAGGTCATATATGTTGCTCCATATTCTTCTAGAATTAGCATAAAATACCATACAGTCACTTTTTAGCATCCCTTCCCTGGTTTTTGCATATCTCTTCCCCCTTTTCCTCTCTCCGACTCCTTTATTCCCCCCACAACTGTTCTCCATAGGTTCTGTCCCCATATTTTTTGTTTCATTCAACCTTCTCCCCCCCCCATTTCAATTTCCTTATCACACTGCAACCCACCCTCATGCCTTCCTTTATTAGTATTGGGGAATACCACTAGGCCTTTTCATATGTACAGCTGTGATCTTACCCACTCTACAGATGCTACTGCCCTCCCCAAGCCTAGTTTAAATTTCTTTATATACATTCCACTATTCTCTCCTCAAAACTCTGATTCCTTCACTGTTGGGGTGAAGGCCATCTATCATAAACAGTCTCTTCTTTCTTATCACGGTCTTCAATTCCTCAGGAAGTGGAAACCATCTGTCCTGCACCACCCCTTTAGCCATGTAATATATAGGTGATTTTTAAACTGCCTAGTCTCCTCTTCACATAGAATCAGTAGGACCTCTGAAAAGGTTACTATAGCTGCTTCTTCTGAGTCTCCTACCTAACACCCTGAAATTCTGTCTGACTGATCAGATATCTCTTTGAGCCACATCATACATCCTTAAGTGGACTATCACATCTGGCTTCAAAACCTGTCCCTAGTGTACTTCCTAACTCTAGGAAAGGTCCTGTCTGCTGTCACATGGGGCAGCAATGTATCACTGTCTCCTAGGGAAGGAAGAACACACCACTTTGTAGATAAAATGTCCAGTCTCCACTAGCCTCCTTTTTCCCTTGCTCCTAGCTACCCCTGTGACGCTTGGTCAGCTGGTTATGATTGTTCTATGATATTTGTAATATAGAATGTGGTATGTGAGTGTCTCCCATGAGACATCCTGTGCTATGGGTGCCCCACCCCCAGGTTTCAGTTAAAATGACAGGATATGTATTAAACCAGCAGATCTCCATATGTGATTAACTTCCTTGAGACATTGCATTTTATGACCTGTTGCTGCTTTGAAGTGGAAATGAAATGGGACTTTATGAGTCTGGCAGAGGATGGAGATCATAAACTTTTATGACGTTTTAGAGGGAAAAACTTTACTATATCACTATGATGCTAAAAGTCATAAAATCCTTTGAAATGCATTGGAATAGGAACTGTTTGAGATCAAAGAGGGGATGTTAACTATGGAGTCATATTGGGAAATGAGTTTTTGCTGATATCACCTTATTTGAAATATCTCCTGACAGGAAGATCATTGTTTATATAATTGTTTATATTTAACAAGGAGGAGCTAGATGACATCAGGGAAGGGGTGGAAACACAGAGTTTAAACTGTATTCTGTGTTTCAGCTGAGTGACATTAAATTTTTGGACTCTTAAGAAACAACATCTAACTCTAAGCACTGTATAGATGTAATACATTCGATAGAAAAAGTCTAATTGTATTGTAGTAGGAGTTTTAGTTTGTACTTTTCCTTGTTTTCTTTTAAGTGATTGTATGCTTTGTGATATAGTGTTCTGTGTTTACATTTTACATAGTTGTATCCATTTTTAAGTAAATCTATATTTAAAAAGACTGCCCGGGAGTGTCTTCGAAGTTCTTTCTTTTTGCATGTGATGTCTAGATGGTTAAGAGTGACTAATAACTGTTAATAAGCTTGATGGTGTTATCAAACTGGGAAAAGGTAAGAATATACCTAAGGTCTTTTATAGAGTTTTATGGGTTCATTTTGGATACCTGGTTAGGTGCCCTTAGGTGAAAGTTATCTGGCATCCCCTGAAGAGCGATTATCTGAGCCTGTACATTTGGGTGCACTAGCATAAGGTTCATAGTTTGAATCCCCCCAGAACTTCAGACTAAAGGTGATTCAGACCCACAAGCAGACAGGATGGTTACCCTTGTCTGTTACCCATTCACAATACTGCACTCGGAGGTTGGCACTGTGGGAGCAGAGAGCCTGACCTGCTGAGTGCATTTATGACAACCCCTTCCCTACTGGCTTTACCCCATGGATGCCTCCAGTCCCCATGGGGGTCACTCTTTGAAGATGCACATGGTGGTTCAATCTGCACCTCCTTTTCCAGTGTCTGCAATCAGTTCTGGTAATCAGCTGGTGTCCCTCTTTGAATACCTCCCAGCCACCTCCTCCCCCCCATGCACATTATAATTTCCCCATTCCTGCTTTTAGGTGTCGACTGTGGGGGGGGGGATGCAAGAGACCCCTCTTCTCTGAGCCCAGAAATGCTCATCAAGAGCCTTACTGCAGCTCTTGCAGCAGATATATGTGAAGCTAACACACTGAGCCTTCTGCAGATTGGAAGCCCCCGTGTTACCAGAGTTGCCCCTGGAATACAATTGTGCATAGCCTCTATATGCCACTACTCTCCCTCCCATCCCTCGACCCTAGGGACATGAATGCTGTATCATCCCAAACTGATTGAATACTGAATTTATTTACACTTTGCTCAGACCATTGTTGCTTCTTGCCTTAGCACATTTCTCTACAGATATGAGACTCTCACCCTCTCTGCCAGCAGTTTTACTTACTGTGCTCCAGCTTTGCTCTCAATGACTAGCACCTTGTTGCTGCCAATGCATTTATCTCTGTGTTTTAAAATGTTACCTTACCATATAAAGTGATTTACAAATGTTGGCCCAGTGGCGCTGAGGTGCTGGATGGCACACCTCGCACCACGCCGGTGACCCATGTTCGGGAGCGAGCTCGGGTTGCCAGGGGTCGGCCAGGGAGGAGAGGATTGACCATCTGGAGGACAGGTCTCTTCTCCTGCAGAGGGTGGGGATCGTGATCCCACTACAGCAGCGACTCCCAGTGGAGACCAAGTGGGATCGTGCATGCAAAAAGGGGAGGAGGCATTGGTGGATGCTCACAAGCGAGGGTGAAGGAGCATGCCCAGCTCACTTGATGCATCTTTGCCTCCATAGGAGGATCACACACAGAACAAGGAAAAACCTCAGATTCTGGGGAGACAATGGCCTGCCAGCCCCATGCCCACTGCTGGATTTGACACACCCAGTCCCGATATCCTCCAGCCTGCAACCAACCACCAGACTTGATTGAAGGAGCACCCAAAGGTAAGAGAGGGTGGCCCTGCCCTGGGGGGCACAAGCTAGGGGGCATCTAAGGTGGTGGAAGGTGTGAGGTCGGGGTTCCAGGGGAACTTGATGTGTGGGGGATTTCAGACAGGGCAGGACCAGCTGGGGATGCCTGAGGGGTGCCTCAGAAACTGGTGACCAAAGGGAAATAAAGGGGAAAAAAAAGAGATTTGCAAATACAATTTGTTGTTGACTATGCAGGTAGCTACTGTATCACTGCATTTAAAATGTTACCCTATCTAAAAGAGGGTTTTACAGATGTACCTCCTTATCACAGCCTGTGAGCTAACTGCATTTAAAATGTTCCTCTACCTGTATAGGGATTTACAGCACTTCCTAGATCTGGCCTAATAATATTGACTCACAGATATATCATAACGCATAGGCTACACATCCTCAGTGTTGCCCACTATACTGTCTCTGTGGTCCTGACATACCCGGGTTGCTCACATAAGTGGATTCTTGGCCCTGTGGTAAATAAATACTGAACTGTCAGTGCTTGGTTGGTTCTAGGCAGTCATGTGCCCCCCCCCCCCCAAGATGGCACTGATTATGATTGCCACATCCCCCATTGTTGGTGGTGGGTCTGCATGCACAGGTGAGGAGCTAACCAGTTGTATGGCATGTCATAGCAGTTTGTGGAAACCATACTCTACAATCTGGACAATTGATTTAATTCAGATCTAAAATGCTTTTATCCAGTCACAATATTAGCCTGGATCTTACACCCCTTATGGCTGCCAAAATTATTCTTTTTATTCTGTATATACAAATATGTACTGTTAAGGATATTCCCTGTTGTTTCTGCATCCCTTGTCAAATTTATATGTTTTTTGCTCAGTACATGATGAGCAAACACATATTCAGAATCAACAGAACTAACCATGGCTTGCCAAGCTTGTTTTTAAGTTTCATGGTGGCACATGATGCCTTATGTATAGGATTATTTTTGTTAGTAAAAACCTTTTTGGGGCATCAACACGAGTGTTAAACTCAAAATAAAACAAGGACACACATTTGTCATGATGTTTTCATTAGTTTTTCCCACAGTGTAACAATATTTTGTAAATTGTTATTGTTAGGATACCCCTCTTGTACTAACATTCCACAAAATGTGGGAATATTTGATACAGTTTTACATGTAAAACCATATAAACCCCATGTAATCTACATAAAACGTGTGTTATACAAATATAGCAATATTAAGAACTCTCAGGAGCGTCATACTGTTTCTAGACATATCTGTTTTAATATTAATAGGTTTAGAGTTGGATGGTTCAGTACAAAAGTGACCAACAAAACTCAGTCAAAAATCAGACAGGCCTGCAAGTCATTCAGACTACTCAAAACTACATACAGAATGCAAAACACTTTAACATAAAAGCAACAGCACTATGCAAGACAGGCTGATATGTACTGCAAGTTGAGTGTACTGAACAATGACAACAGTTATTATTGCATGAATTTAAGTCACTCTCGTTGTATTTAGATCCTTACCTGGATAATAACATATTAGGGTAAAAAATGTAAGCAATACGGCATGACAGTGGGTGCATTGTGGTGGGATAATTGCCCACATTGGGTAGATTGAGGCACAAGGCAAAGCAGAGTGCTTCCACCACCCGAGAAGGGTCATTATCCCACCACAGAGCACCCCTTTAGTGCCTTATTGCAATTATGAAATGGATCCACTAGTCCAGTTCTTTATAAATTAGTTTTTTTTAAGGATTTTTTTAATGAAATAAAGAAAATATATGTAAAAAAAATAGTCCATATAGCTGATGCAGTGTTTGTGTCTGGCCAGAAGGTAGCATCAGCACTGCATCAACAGTGCTGCTTTTAAGCATGTAAGGACAGTGGCAGGGAGGCACTGGCTTCAGAAGATCAGTTAGCTAGTTTCCATTGAGGAGATTGGTCATTACAATTGTCTAAAGTATCGAGGATCATAGTGGCCCCGAGTCTATAGTTGTGCAGCAGTAAAAGTGATCAGCAGAAGCACAAGATTGGCAGTTACAGTCCACAAGTGTAGCAGATGGTGGTGGTCCCAGAAGGTTGTGGTGCAGCGAGTGGGTCAGCATGAAAGTGAGCATGAGGTGAGAGCCATTGTAAGTGAACCTCATTTAGTGAGACTCGTCCCTTGAGAAACAGCCACTGCTTATCATCAGCCAATTTATGACTCATGCATCAGGTTCTGTTCATGCTATGGTTTTCAATAAAGTCCAGTCAGGGCTTTGGGGAGCAGCCACAGTAGATGCAAGGAGAGATCAGCTAAGGACTGAAGCGAATGGCTCTGGAGGCCAATGCTGAACCCTTATTGCCTGGAACTACTGTCAGTCAGGCTGCTGTGCTGGGATATTGGCCCCACTGAAAGTACCCTTCAGTCAATCATGTGTCATTTTATTTCATAATAATCTAATAATGTTTTCAATGCATATAAGCACATATTTGCTTCAGCAAATGCCCTTGAACACTTCTCAGTGGAATCAGAAAAATGTGAATCAGAAACATCACACTCTTTTAGAGGGATCAGGACCTGTATGCATCCTGCTGGTCTGAATGATGTTCTAGGGGGCCTAGCAGCATACAAACATCCAAAGAAGCCAGCAGAAGAAGGCCACTTGGTCTATCAAGTCTGCTTGTGTTGCAGGGTCCACAGCCTGAACTACTGTCCCTGTCCCCTCTCCCCACTCCTCCCATCCTCCCTTACCCTCCCCCTATACCCGTCCCAGCCTCCCTTGAAGCTGTCCATTCTCTTCAACGAGATTTCCTCTTTTGGCAGTGCATTCCAAGTGTTCACCACCCTCTCTTTGAAGAAGTGTTTCCTGACATCCCTCCTAAACCTCCCACCCTCCAGCTTAAGATTGTGCCCCCATGTGTTATGGTTGCCACTCAGGTTAAAGAAACTCTCCTTATCAACCTTATTTATCCCTTTCAAGTACTTGATAGTCCCAATCATGTCCCCTCTCTCTCTCTCTCTCCTGTCTTCCAGGGAGTACATGTTCAGTGCCCTCAATTTCTCCTCGTATGCCTTACCCTGCTGACCAGCTATTATCTCAAGCCCGGCTGTACCCCACTGGTTACCTGTCTTGTGCCAGATAACTCTCCGCCCACAACCACCCTCTAAGTTCTGTCCATCAGCCAGTTTTCCACCCATCTGGCCATCTTTTCCCCAACCCTGAGATCCACCAACTTCCTGATCAACCTTTTGTGGGTTGGCAATTAAGCATTAAGGAGCCAATGGCACCAAAAATATCAGGCAGAAAATTTTAGTAATTTCCAAAGGTACAGTAGTCCCTTATTACTTTTTATTTCTGAAAAGCTTATCTTTTTCTATGTGACAGTTTTCTATTAGTTTAGATAGTTTAGTCTAGATAGTTTTCTATTAAATAGTATTGGCTGTGATGTGAAAAGCAATGCTTTACCTGGAACCACAAATACCTAGTTCTATTCCCCCACTACATCATCAGCATGTGATCTCACTTATTGTTACATCACACACCTCACTGTCTGATTGGTAACATGTTTCAGAAGTTACCAATCATGCAGCAAGGATTAGCTCTTCATGATTTTTAGTGATGTCACAGTCAGTCAGGCACAGTCAGGGCGGTCACAATGCTGATGATGTCTAGGAAGCAATGGAACTCAGTATGTCAGCCTCTAGGTAGAGTGCTGTACCACACATCGTACCCAGTACTGTTACGTATAAAATCTTCTAATTAGCAAAACAGAGTAGTAAAAATGGCTTCAGATACAACAAGTGATACCTAACTACCTCTAAAAGTAGGCAGTACACTAGCTTGCTATGAACTTTACAATTTACAGTTCTTCCTGTTTGTGAATGCTAGCTTTTTCACCATGTTTTATAGTTAACTTGTATGTTTGATGGTTTCAGTTAAGGAGTACAATAGCAAGTTATCCTTTTTTTGTTTACATATGGGCCGTTCCATAATTTCACACTGAGCTTTACAGTAGTCTTCTTTGCTCATGCGTAAATACAATGTGAAAACTTTTGGAGGATAATTACATATCATTAGAACCCAATTGTGTAACAAGTACTTGCTGTTTTATTTGCTTATGTGTAGGGTCTTAGGACCATTAGGTGTCCTGATATACAGGCATCATATTGGGAGAGGAGAAAATTAGTTTGGTTTGAAAAATAAAATTAAATTACATTTCTCATTTTGTAATAGAGATGTTATCCCTGTGGTGGGACCCCTCTCTACCTTCAGCCCAGTCTCCACTCCTGTCCTGACACTGCTCTGAGCTCTGGCCACTAATCCAGGTCTGCTCTTTTAAATGTCGTTTTGACTTCACCTCACAGCGGGCCCATCCTGTGTAGTATCCAACATGAGGGAAGGTTACCAAGTATGACACACTCCCTGATGAAGCCTCCTGTGTATGAGGTGAAGCACTGGGGCTTAATGCAGTGTCCTCCCTAATAAAGGTTGGATATGATGTAAACACCTTGTAAGTTTCATTATTGTTTCTGCTAAGTGCTACCAATTTATGCTGTTGGTTCATTTGATGTGCCAGTTGGCACCCCCTCTATTTACGAGTTTACGACTCTGTGTCCTGTATGACTGAATGTGCCATTGGAGCATAGGGAGGCATATACATCATCCATCCTGGCACATTTCCATTTTTCTCTTCTTCTGTGTTTTTCCTACCCACATCCCTTAAAGGACCTGCCCACACTGTACCTAATCTCACAGGAGGGGGGACCGACATCAGGTGGACTCCCGGCATGTCAGATCACTTCTAGACACCTGTCCAAGTATACGCTACTGTATTGGGGTAGGCACATTTTTTTTAGCCTTTTTGAAAACATTATAAATGATTTATAGTTACTCTGATGAGGTGCTATGTGGGTGTCCTCATGTAGTCTAAGGATAGCAGAACCACACACTGCTTCACATTATGCTCCTCCTCCCCCAAGGCTGTATGAAAAGACATTGGTATATTGACAAGAGTCTCCTATTTCATATATACTGTATTAACATATAAACAAATTTGCTTTTAGTGTATCGCTGTAGGCAGTTTGTGGTTTCTACACTAACCTCACACACAAACTAAATATTGTGCTTTCTTTAACCATTATACTGTATATTTGATTAAATGAATGCTGGTGCTGCAAATTAAAAGAGTAGTTATTTGGCATTATACAATGGCAAGAAAGAAAGGCTGACTCTGATTGGTCAGACTGGTACTGGACCCGGGATGTTATCCCAGTACAACATCACGGGTCTAGTCCCAGCACACAAATGACCGCATCTACGGTTATTAAAATCACTGAGCCTGCTCCTGTGATCCCCACTCCACGCCAGCTTTTGAACCACACACACACTATGTGCACCTCTCAGTTTAAATCCCTCCCTGGCACAGCACAGAAAACAACCAAAAAAAATATCAAAAACCATGACACAGACCCCTAAAACTGTCATTTTCTTACTATTAAAAAAAAAATTAGCCAAGTGAAAGCCAACATTGTGATTGGCTTCGCAGTACTCCCCCACTTGCTCTACTGACAGTCTCTGCTGTCGACACAATAGACGTATTCACATTTTTTAAATTTAACAGAAAGAAGACACACTGAAAGCCATCACATCGGCTTCAGAATCAAGCACCTCCACTGCCTCCCAGTCTCACTGTCACCTGCAAAGCCGTCATAACAATCGGCTTCCCTATTGCTTTCATCGCAATCACAAGTCCCCACTGGCAAACATACTGAGCACGTGCCTAACAGTCCATTTTACCTGAACATTGTTTTCCAAGCTCTGTTACTTCGCCAGGTAATATCAGTACCGAGAGAAGACACACAAGCACCACAGTCAGATGGTGGTGTACAGGGGCAATGTCCCACAGCCGCGATCCTGAGAGCAGCAGTGGGGGGGTCACGCTGACATCTTCTCGAGGTTCACATTTCCTGGAGGCACCAGCAAGAAAACAGACACATATACAGAATACTGAGACAAAAAAAAAACCCACTAAATATAAAAAACATAATTTACACCAAAGAAACAGGGCAGACAGACAAGAACAACAACACAGAAAGGTATCTGTGGAGTATGAAGCCACACTTTCAACATAAGAGCTCCACCTGCTGGCAAAAAGAAGAAATACGCACTATTTTCTTAAAAGGTAAATCTACACATTAAAAAAAACACCCAAAAATTCACTTGCAAACATAATTTTTAATCATTTTTTTCTTCTTTTTACCTCAAAAGCCATTGTATAATAGCAATAATGCACTCCAGGGTGTGTGTTGTGCTGGGATAACATCACTTCTGGGGTGATTAGTCGCACTCGGCCTGCGGCCTCGTGCCTAATCACCCCAGGCGTGACGTTATCCCAGCACAACACACACCCTGTCATGCATTATTGCTTAATTAGCTGCCATCTTTTACTTGATTGCATGTACTTTATCCTGTAATATAAATTTATGGGTCCATTTACAATGCTGTTATACCATCAATATGACATCAAATTGTTGTTATACCCTCTTCACTATGTCAACAATGGTATAACAAAATGGCATGTTCACTATGTGTAACATTCTGTGCTGTGAATTCAGCACAAACTGGTGCCCATACACTATAAAAGCTAGTGGATCATCTCTGGGTAACAACCATGCTGTCGTCACTTCTTGAGGTTGCCATGACAACAGTAAACCTCTTGAACTTTGCTCTCATGGTTTACAATGTCATGACAACCTCTCGAAGTGATTATAGCGTGGATATTACCCAAAGACCATCCTTTATCCTCCATGTTTAATTTTTGTTAACCTGGTAAGTAAACAAGGCAAGTAAAAAGCCTATTTTCAAGAATGATCCAGGAGTTACACAGCAAACCACCAATTAAAACAACTACATAGCAAAACTGGTGACATAATCAGTACACAAGTAATACAACTTTACATTTAAGAGCAAGTAACACAGTAGCTCATAGACAAGTACAGGTAGGAAGACTTTGAAATCAACTCAGTAAGTCTTACCCTTTTTAGAATTCATGTAAGTCTTGTGCATAGACAGCACATGTCCTCTCTGCAGTGCCTTTATATGCTTAATGGCTTTATAATTTCTGTTTATCTACTAAAATATGGAAGTTGCAAAAAAAATCCATTTAGTTTATTATCTCTCCAGCTGTCTCCACAGACTATAGGGCTGGATGGAGAATATTCTCATTGCATATGTCAGGGCAGTTAGTTAGTGATTGATGCTATATTAATGCAGAGAAAGACCCCTTCCTTTTGTTACTGAACATTAGACAAATTAGTCCTTACAAATTCATGTCCCATGCCCACCCCCTGTGCCTAACATTGGCACTCTGGCTGGTTAATACTGCTAATAACCTTCATTCACTGTGAAGTGAAGCATTTGGAGGAGGAGCTAGCTAAAGTAAGGGGCAGACTAGAGGCAGTGGTCGATGCAGTCTAATAATACATCACTAGGCTGTAGTCCTTTTCCCCAGCACTTCAGCACAGTAATGACAAATGATCATTTCATTGTCAGGCCCCCAAATTAATTTTCCCTCCCCCTTTTCACCAAGCTACAGTGATCTCAGTGGTTGCATTAAATTTACTATCAGGACAGCAAAAAAGATTAGTACTAAAATATTTTTTTCCCCAACTGCTTTTTTATCTGGAGAAGAAAACAGGGCACTAGCATGAAAGGGGAACCATTTCTCTCATTTTGACCATTACCTAGCCATTCTCAAAGATGCAATGCTTTATGATATGGAGCAAACAACCACAACTCTATTGTAATGGCTAAACCATGACAAAAGAGGAACAGAAGTGCATTGTTTTTGCAGCAGTTTGATTGAAAACTGATGGGCTATCCTGCTTCCTGCAAGGACTCAAATTCAAGTAGAGAAGTGCCAATAAATGTGCTATCCTGTATATTAAAGTTGTCTTCCATGATTAAAATGGTTTGTTAAATGGCTATACCCTGAAGGGATTCTAAGCTCAGTGTAGGCACTGTTGCAAAGAATACTTCACAGCCCAGATAACAGAACTCCTCACTGTTGGGCTACACATTTCTAATGAAAAAAGGGGTGAATATTTATTATTTATTTATTGGTTTATTTGAAAATTGATAATCAGAAGAGGCACACTAAGTCAACGCTATTTCCAGGTGTGACTCGGGGGAGGGGAACAGTGGAAGAACAGCAGCACAGTACATAACAGAAGCATTTGGTAAAAAGTTTATACAAAATTATAACAAATACAAAATTGCATGTGCAGAGTACAGCTCAATAAGAATAAATGCATATTCAGAAAGTGGCAGCAATACACAGTAAACAAGAACAACAATGACAACGGGTGATTAGCATGTAGGGCGAGTTATTGCCTGACCTCATAATTGAGGGAGAGAACTGATAGTTACGGCTTGGCTGGGGAAGTGTCAGGAGGAAGGGTAACAGGAACTGATAGGGAGGGGATGGTGTTTCAATTGGTGCCTGATGGAGCCAGAGGAAGAGGTGAGGTGGAGGGAGGAGGGGAGTTGGTTCCAGAGTGAGGGAAGTCAGTAGGAGAAGGCAAAATGCTCAGCAGAGGAGTGGGGGTAAGGAGTGGCAAAATTGTGATCATGCCTGGAATGGGGGGGGCAGGAGGCATGGGGGAGTTTGAGAGGAAAGGAGAGTTAAGAGGGAAGGAAGCCTAGCCAGAAATTGAATCAAATCAGTAAAACCATGGTTATTAAAATGAATAATCATGTAAAGCTTCCAGCTGTGCTGATTATCTTATATGGTGACATCATTTATTTTATAGCATTATTTTACCTTTTCTGCCCCTACTCCCAATCCCATGGTAAAAAATAAAAAGATGAGATTGTGCAGTTATCAACAGTTCTAACATGCACTTGTGCTTCAGGCACTTAGGGGAACTGTTATTTTTGGGAAGCACTCAGGCTGATATTGTAGGTTGGGGTGAGCTGAGCCAGAAGTTTAAAACTGGTCAGGTTCCAGAGATTCTGAAGGTTGTTAGAACCATTTTATCCGTCTCTACTACCTACCACAATCTTCCCCTTAAAAGGCATATGCATAATGCTCTCTGCTGTATGCCTGATAGAATACAGTTAGACAAAACAGATTTAATACATTTGACATATGACTTTCAAGGTGTACAAATTGCAGTTAATCATGGATAGCTGAATATGACTTTTTGCAGCTTTTAGTATTGCAGTCATAGTGCTATCATCTCTTAAATTGAAAATTCCTGTTTAGTATTCCCTCGCTAGACTTTTTTCTTATCTTTTTCCAAGTTTCAATTACTAGATGTTTTCAATGCTCGCATATTTTTTACTTTCTTCAATCCAGCTGCCAAATTAACACCTCATTTTGTATAAATCTATCAAGCAGTGTGTGTGTGTTACCTTTCCTGTTTGAGCAAGTCGTACATTTCCAAAAACTAATATTTCTGTCATTAGTTAGCAACACCTACTTCAAGAGTCTCTGGCACCTCAAGTGAAAGCTAAAACAAAATCATTTTTTTAAGCAGAGGAGGGAAGGAATATGTCAGAGATTCTGGCTGACTTGGAGTAAAGGGCCCATAGGACAGTGAAACCTCTAGATAAAAAATGCCTCTGTCCATCCCTAGAACCCCCCTCCTCACGTGACAGAAGTATCTATAATTTTCAGTATCTTGGTTAAGTTAAAGACCTTAGCCAATGCCCAGACCATATAATAGTTACTTGTAAATAGGTCCAAGGTACAGACCTGAGGTTTAATTCAGTATTCCCACTGACAGTTGTATTTTTAGTTGAATTTTCCTTGTGTTACTGCAATGAATGAATGTTTGTACTGTACTGTTTGTCTGTTAAACATCTATGAAAAATCAATAAAGTTTAAAAAAAGCCATTTTTGATACATTTCAGCTAATATCTCATATATTTGCTGTAGTCAGTCTAACCCCTTTTTAAATGCTTGTTGTTATGCTTTTTTACCCCACCCTGGAGTGACTCTTCTTCCTGTCTGTCACTGGCTTAGAGGTGGATTAGGCCCCCCTCCCACTCTTAGACAACATCCCAGTCCTGACACCGATCAATGGCATAGGACCCAAGAGTGCCAGGGGTAGGGCTAGGGTATCATGGACACAGCTGCAAGGGTTCTGGTCCTGATTTTCTTCCTTGCCCATCTCCTCTCCATGATGCTGCACTCCACCACTCCATGGCCATGCCCTCCTGCATCACCTGCTATAAATCTATGTGAACCTTTGTGGCTCACCACAGGACTCACTAGCTCCAGTTGACTTAGGTTATGCAAGCATTGCCTCCTGCAACATTCCCTGACTTGGCCACTCTCTCTCTTCATGCAGTCACCTTTGCCTACACCTTAACCAGGCTCACCTGCATGGCAGCATGACACCTTACTGCTAGGCCATCTCGTAGCCTCACTTCTCCCCTTTCTTAATAACTATGTACATTAACATGAAAACAGGCTCTCTGTCACCATCTGCTTCATCTGCTTGCCCACACCTGACATGCTCTGATGTCACAATCTAATGCTGTGGAAATGACTGTAAAGTCAGAAGTGGAGCATTTTGATGCTAGGTGTAGGACGCAGCAAGAGTAGATGGTATGTACGGTACTTGACAGTGATCCATTTCTCATGTTAATGCTCATAGTTATTATGGAAAGGGAAAGCTAAGCACAGAGGATAATTCAGCAGGTGAGATGTCCCCGTAAATTAGTACTTGTGCCATATAGCATACTTATTATTACCTGCTTAGGATATCAGGGGTGGGGGCAGACTTCATAGCCATGCCGGGGGGGGATTAATCTGACTTGAAAGAACCCCCCTTTTGAAACTCCCCTTTTTTAATCATTTGTACCATTTTTTCATCATTTCTGTTTATTTTGTGACTGCCACAGAGTGTTTATGCACACATGATGAACCCCAGCACTTTCTCTCTGCATGCACTGTCTCCCCCCATATGCTGTCAGTCAGCTCCCTCAGTGCCAGTAAGATAACTGGAGATGCTTTGTGAGTCTTTCTCCACACCCTTCTCCTATGACTGGCTGGCCAATTGGAGCTCACGTCAGCATCATGAATGTGACCGGAATACAGCACGGCCACTGCCCACAATTCATACTGTCAGCTAGCACTCGAGTAAGATGAAGCATGGCAGCAGGCTCGAGATGATGCCTCCAGGAGAGCAAAAAAGTGAAGACCTTAACTTTTAATACTGTCAGTCACTGGCAAGTAAATTTTGCTGGCCGCTATTTTTTTTTTTTTTTTTTTTTTTATTGTTTAACCAGGAGTGGCACACTAAGCTAAAAGCTTGTTTACAGGTGTGACCTGGGAGCACACACAGGGAAGTTAAGTGACTTGCTCAGGGTCACACAGAATGCAGGTGGGGGCTGTGGGATTCAAACCCAGGTTTTGCTGAAGATGTGTCCCTTAATAACTGTATATCAAGGGATAGGCTGTGCAGTTGGGCAAGGGAGCTGTTTGGGTGGGTGGGCTGAAGATTTAGAAATATATGGCTTAAATCCTCCTCTATACAAAAATGCAGAATTGTCATGTTTCATATGCCTGTTTTAACTTTTCATAAGTTAAGCAAAAGAGGTACCACAGTGGAAAGGCAATGCAAGTGTTTGGAAGCATCTGGCTGGGATCTACACTGCCACCTCACTAACTGTGCTGTTCTGAGAGGTCTTCACTATGGTCCCATTTTCATAGTCATTCAGTTCCACTTTTGTCTGTGTCATCATGCCAGATGCCATTAAAACAAATACCTTGTGATAAGCATTTTCTCCAGAGGACCACATGTGTCAGTAGAGTGACATTTGTTGCTACAGTTCAATGTTATGAACATACTCACTATACTTTTGGAAGCATGGAGGGGGTGGGGGGATGGCTTTTAGGAGATAGTAACTTTGCACTGGGAATTCCTGCCACTGTCAAATTATTTTCCCCCTCACTCCCTATGTCATGCCTACCACATTGGAGAATGGAGTGGGGGCAACAAGTGTAGTACCCAATATTGAACTAAGAATTATGTTACAGATTTTTTTCCAAGCAGGGTGCCTGGTATAGAAACATAGACAATGACAGCTGAAAAAGACAGAAGTCCATCCAGTCTGCCCAAGTTCCCTACAATCCCTGGAACCTACCATTTCTCCAGGATACTAACCCTCCCCATCCTCTCTTTAGTCTCCTCCTTGGTCCTGTCGCCCCCAGTAACCATTATTCCCTTCATTATGTCCCAGCCCTGCTTGAATCCTCTGTTTTTGCACCAACCAATTCAGCTGACAGACTGTTCCAGAGTTCCACCACCCCTTCCACAAAGTAATACTTACTCACATCTCTCCTGAACCTACCTCCTGTTAATTTCTATTCATGTCCATGTGACCACAAATTGGTACTCAGGCTAAATAGTACCCCGCAGTTGACTTTGTTAATTCCTTTAAGGAACTTGAGGGTCTCTGTCATATCTTCCCTCTCCCTTCTGGTCTACAATTAGTACATATTTAGTGCCTTGAGGTGCTCCTCATAGGAACTACCCTACTGTCCCTGAATCATTTTAGTTACTCTGCACTGTCTCCAACCTATCCTTATCCTTTCTGAGGCAAAGACTTCAGAACTGGGTGCAGTACTCTAGGTGAGGCCTCACTAGGGATCTATAGAGGAGAGTATTACCTCTTTTCTTCTGCTATCAATACCCCTACTGATACATCCCAGCATCCTGCTAGCCTTGCTATAGGCCATGTTGCACTGACTTGATTGCTTAAATGGTATATTAAGTTGGGGAGGGTGAGGATTACAGCAAGGGGTAGACAAGGGGTAGAGGAAGCTCAGATATGAGTTATTTAGACTTAGAAAAAAAGCCACAAAAGTGCACCACTGAGCATACCATAGTCCATGGTTCCTGGGGACCTATCAAACCCAGATCCCTGCCATAGAAGCAAGCCAGCACTGCAGTAAATTAGTAGTGTACAATACCCAGCCAAAACCAGCTGCAGACTCGCATTGAGGTTCAGTGCATATACTGTATGTATATATATATATATATATAGAGAGAGAGAGAGAGAGAGAGAGAGAGAGAGAGAGAGAGAGAGAGAGAGAAAATGTAGATATATACATATACATATACACATACACAACCTGTGCCATCCAGATAAATAACTGTCCTTGGAACAGGAGGTGGGAGGAGCTCACAGATGAGTTGTTTTGGTTTAAAACAAGCCACAAAATGAGCCACAGAGTATCTAGTACCCCAGAGCTTACAGGGGCCTGGCAGCCCCTAGACCCCTTACCTACACACCAGTAGATACAGCTGCAGATATTAAAGCTGATAACATAATATATCTAAGACAATGCTTTAGGTATATTACATTAACAGAATCTTGCTGCCCTCTGGTACTGAATACATATACGTATTCACCCTGCAGACAGCCAGATAACCATTTTGTTTAGAGCAAGGGGTGTAGGAGATCTCAGATATGACTTCTTTAGCTTCATACTAAGTCACAAAATGCACCACAGAGCATCTAGGACCCCATGGCTTCTGGGGTCCTGGCGGCACTAAGACCCACAGCTTTTTATTAAAGGTTGCAGACTGCATAAAAAGAACCCCCCTAGTAAAAATCCTGGCAACGGCCCTGGACCTGATGGTTCTGGAGTCCCCTGCAAACTCAAAATACAATGTTGTTATGATACTAGGTTACTGTGGTGCATGAAACATAAGCTGAATGGTGTCTAACAACTGCATTTTTTCACAGTTTACCGTCTGACACCTTTGGCTCTTTATTTTTTTTTTTGTACTTTCTATTTCTGCTCCCCCCCTGCGCCTTGCACTCTGCTGTCTTGGGAGTCACCTGTGGCATCTGTCCTGCCCCTTCTTACCTGGAGTCCATGGTAGTCCCTCCATGTAGTCATGTTTGCCCCCAGGCAGGGACAAGGTGGGGCCCGTACACCCCAAACATCTTCTGTACGTCAGGGCACTGGTCCGGGATAGGCAAGGGAGCTATGGATCTGCGCTGGAGTGCTACGTCTCCTCAGAGTGCAGGGAGCCATTTTCCTTGCTCTGTACTGGGTTTGACATGCACCCAGACTTGAGACCTGACCGCCGATGTCCACCACGCCTCCCCCTTATTATGTGGTTGGGTGCTTGTTGTACTCTAGGCCTCTGCCTAGGGCCAATCAAGCACCAAGCCACATTCCCCTTCCCTCCTGGAGAAGGTGAGTGGTCCCCTGGATGCTCAGCCTCCTTTCCCCCAGCTGGCCCTCCAGCTCCCCGGGCTTGTTCCCAAACCTGAGTCACCGGTGTCATGAGCGGTAGTGCTACCACTGTGCCAGTGGGCTGGCTCTGTGGCTCTTTATATGCTAATGATTGCTGTCAAATTTTGATTGGAGCTGTAACCATGGAATTTGCAGAAAGCTCCTTGACAGTTTTGAAATCAGGCCTAATTACAAACAGATATCACGGAAAAAGGAGAAAGTGCATCATGCACAGATTTTTGTCACTTGAAAGTGTTGTCTGATTTTTTTTTCCAACAGCATTTTATGTTCCAGCAAACCGATACATGGGAAGTGTATGCCTCTCCCCATCCCCCACCACTAAAAGGAAAGAAGTGTAGTACAGTGGTTAGAGCCTTGACTTGTGAACCAGAATGTCATACTTTCAAATCCCATTTCTGTCACTGGCTCACTGTATGACCCTGTGCAGGTCACTTGAGCACCCCTCTCCCCCCCCCCATTAGTAACTTCCTATAAGCAGAGCCATACGATAATGGAATATGGTATTTCTCTTGCACTATCTGGGGTCAAAAAAATTATTAAAGGCTGTTTGTAATGTCTGGCTCCCTCGGTGGGTGTGGGAAAATAGGGTTCCCACACATGCTCTGAAATCCCATATTGGATCTGGCTAGGGGATCTGATGTGTTGCAGAGAGGAGATGCTAGGCCGCCAGGAAAGGTGGGCACAGGTAATCCAACATTTCTGCACACCCTGTCAGCCAGTCATGGAGTGCCATTGGTATTGGCTGTGAAGACAGTTGCTCACTTACTCTCTGGGTCATAGCAAGGATGCAGCCAGGTGACCCGAACATTTGGGTGGGGACAGGGGAACCATTTGGAAAACAAAAAAAGAATAATAAAAACAATGGTAACAGGTGTATGTAAATAGCATGTAATGTCTCGATCGATAGGAACCTCAGTTGATGAATATATTAAAGAGCAAGTGTTGTTCTCCATCTGTCTGCTGAGGAAAGGAATATGGCCTAGAGGTTTGAGCTTCCAGTTATGTTCCTGGAGAAGCAGCAGGCCTGGTTTGAATCCACTAACCATCACTTGCATACTGTGTGACCCAATACAGGTCACTTAACCTTCCCGTACCACTGGAATGCAGCAGGGAACTAGCTTTGTCTCAACATGTTTTTCCCAGCCACAAATTCTTAACAAAAAAAAAAATCTAAAGCAATTATTTGAAAACAGGTGTACAACATAGAATGAATCTTCTTTTAGAATGATTGCACAGAAGTAGACTATTTATGTAGTAGGCATTCACTTATGCATACAATTTTAGAAACACTCTGTTCTGTTATTACAATTTAATATCTTTCTAAATTTCACTCATCTGTCCCAGATATTGCAATACATTTTGCCAATGTATCCATGAAATCTGCACAGAAACCTTGTATAATGATTTTCTGTCATCATGCTCACTTATTATGACATCATAGTACTTATCTACAGATTGTGATGGCCCCTCAAATACAACAATTGTGAGGTCAGTTGGGGGCAGTCAGATGATGATGAAACAGATTGCAGAATATGAAATATTTAAGAGATTGATAATTGAATAAAGCCAATAATGTAGAAATCATTGATATTATATTTAATTTACCTATTTTATTGAAAACATAATTTACTAGATAAACAGTGCCTAGAAGGGTCTGTTTTCCAGTTGTGACTGGGTGGGGGGGGGTGAGTGGGGGAGAATTCACTGATTAAAAAATGCAATCATATACATACTTTTTAATTACAGAATACAGTTCAAGGTTAAAGTAATACAAAGTGCATTATACAAAAGTAGTGCAATAGAACCTCAGTGTGTGACTACCATGTAAAGTGTGTACTACCGTAGGCTCCAGGTTGTCCTGCAGATATAACAAGGTACAGTACAAGTACCCTTGAGTTACAGTATCATAGAGAACATCTTGGTAATAGACAGCAAGTACACAACTAGTCCCTTATTTGACTGAAAGAACACTGGTACAGGCAGACCTGAAAAACAGTTGCAGCTCAATGACAGGTGCCAGCAGTGTATGATTGTCAGGGGCAGCTGGAGCATGACATCAAGGAGGAGTGATGAGCCTTGATTAATCCATTGCATGAGAAGTAGGTAAGAGATGAAATGACGTTGGCAGAAAGGCTGTTACAGATGTTGGGGAGCCAGAAGTGGATGGTGACTTTCCCTAGATTGTGCTTGCATCGGGGGGGTGGAGTCAGAAACCATCTTCATACCTAAGTGAGTAGGTGAGGTTAGTTGCCTGAGTGAAGAGTTCTGAGAGATAGCTTGAATGTTTGACAGACAAGTATTGGGGGAGTAGTATTGATGGCCACTAAATAGGAAAGAGACCTAGGGGTAATCATATATGACAACCTAAGGTGGCCAAGCAGTGTGACAAGGCAGTTGGGAGAACTTGTGGGATGCTGGGGTGCAAAAGGAGATGTATCACCAGCAGAAAAAGGGAGGTGGTGTCACCTTTGTATAAATCATTGGTGAGACCTCCCTAGAGTACTGTGTCCAGTTGTGGAGACCTCATCTCTGAAGGACATAGAAAGAGTGGAGGTGGTCCAGAGGAGGGTAACCAAAATGTTGCAGGGGCTGCCTAAAAAGCCCTATGAGGAGAGTCTGAAGGACCTCAGTATGTACTGGATATGATTGAAACTTTCAAATACCTTACAGTTACAAATAAGGTACAAGAGGGAAGCATTTTTCTGAAAAAAAGGATGCACAAGGACAAGGGGTCATGCTATGAAGCTGGAGGGGGGGTAGACTCAGAGAAGATGTGAAGAAGTACTTTTTCATGGAAAGAGTGATGGATACCTGGAACAGCCTCCAAGCAGAGGTGGTGGGGGCAAACACTGTAGCGGGGTTCAAGAATGCATAGGATAGGTATAAGGGAACCTTAACCATTAAGGCATGGAGGGCAGAGCCAGAGATCAACTAGGGTCAGTGGTAGTACAGTAAGTAGGGAAAAATGGGCAGACAGGGTGGGCCAAATGGTCCTTATCTGCCGTCAAATTCTAAGTTTCTGTGTAAGTACCTTGTACCCACTAGACCTGCGTTCAGCGAGTGTCTTGTTGAGGGAGGCACCCACCCAAGCTTGTTGTACATGGTACAGTGGTGTGTCTGAGGGGGGCAATTCAGAATGATTCTGCACAAGATATCTAAGAGGGAGGTAAGTTTTGTCAGAGTGAAGGAGTTAGCTGCAGTGTAAACAAATTTCCCCATATTCAAGCATGGAAAAGATGGAGCATTCAGCCCAGTTTCCTGATTTGGAGCTGGAGGAAGTTCTTTACCCTGTAGAGGGTACTAGGTTTTTTGTAGCATTTGGCTGCTGCCTGGTAGATAAGACCAGAGTAGTCAAGGTGTTGGTCTAGATGGAGACTTAGGTACTTGTACTGTAAGTTGATATGGAGTCTAGGCATTTGTCATGGGAAGAGCGAAGGTTCAGTGAGTCTGAAGAGCAGCTTATCCAGTGGTTAGAGCTGAACAGCATGGAGACAGTCTTCTTTTGATTCATGACTGTTTGGTTGTCTCAGAACCATTTTTGAACTGCGAAGAAGTCTTGTTGCAGTGGTTCCTTGATGGAGGGGATAGTGGGGCTGGAGGCATAGATAACTATCATCAGCATACATGTGTATGCTACAGGAGGAGAGAGGTAATGGAAGGTCCTGAATGAACACCATGAAGAAAATGGGCCCAGGACAGAGCCTTGGTGGACATCAAGCATGACTGGGGGAGGACATGGTTCCACCTAGCTTGGCAGACTGGGAGTGATTTTTGACGTAAGAGCAGAACCAGGATAGGGATGTGGGGGAGACACCTGAGTCAGCAAGCTTGTCCCTTATGAGGTTGTGTCCACAGCATCAAAGGCCTTGGGTAAGTTGATGAAAATGGTCCCAGTGCCCTTGACTTTGTCCATGCTTGAGTGTATGTGGTCAGTGACACTGAGGAGGGAGGTGGAAGAGGAGTGGTTGGGATGAAAGCCAAACTGGTAAGGGGTCAGGAAGTCAGAGCATGAGTGGAAATTGGAGAGCTGCCTACTCATCAGCAGGGCTGCCCTTGTGAAAAGGACAATTAAATGCAATAACTACAAACATAATGGTTTAAGGATTTTATTTTAGCAGTTATCTGCTCTTTAAGCAGTAAGACATGATTGGACAGTTGGTGAGGGGGGTGTTGCTGTCATGATAGTGTCTGGCTCAACAGGTAGCATGCTGCATTCTGGAGACAGAAGATCAAAAGGTCATAAGTTTTAGTCCCAAGCAAGGATCATAGGCTAATTCCTCATACTGATACTATACTGACTCTGTACTGGGGCACTAGAGGAGCTGCACTATTGAGGTAAAATCCTTTGATGAGTCATTAAACCAATGCCTCCCTTGCCCATCTCTGATGGCTGTCTAGGTCACATCAAAGAGCCCATGGTACTGATTGTGAAAATAGGGTATTTCTTTTAACTATCTCAAAGAATCAAATGCAAATAAAATCACTAATTCATCACATTTAAAAAAACAGTATTGTACACAATTGAGAGAAATACAGTTTCATCCTCATCCTACCTACAGCAAACTAAGACACTAGCGACAATTCTCCTCTATTTGTCCCTGCAGATGAGACTCTTCAATCTTGAGGACCCGCAGGGCATGCTGATTCTCTGCCCACCACACCAGTTGCAAAAACATGCTCCCCCGAGGGACCCACTCCTACAACCACTCCCACACCAATTGTCACTGCTGCTCCAGCTTCTGCTGAACCTTTTAGAGCCAAACTCACAACCACTGAATGTAGTGTTCATAGCAGTGTACTTTCCATGGGTCTCACTCCTTCACTCACATTGTCATCTGCCATGTCCTCATCTGCTGATCTGATGATCACTACACACTTGATCACTGAAGACAATATCCCTGCAGCATTTAACCTCTCATTGCTTGTGACACAAACTCTCTGCCCATCAGAACCAGCCACCTGTGCTCTAATCACTTCCCCTTCACCGTCATCTGGAGCCAACATTGTGAACGCTGGAAGTAGTTGCCACTAGTAATGGATTTTCTCTGGTGTCTTGGCCAACATTTCCTTATCAGTAAAATGGGTCCATAAGTCCCACCCTCCAGGCCACTTCTGCAAATGAGCTGTCTCAGTTTAGTGTGCTCATCATAGTTAGCTAGAATGATTTATAAATTCTAAGTATATTTTATTTTACTTTCAAAACTTAAATGAAGCCACCCTCCTCCTGACTGTGAAGTGGAATGCTCCACTCCTATTATTTTTGCATGATAGACCCCTGTGTGCATGACAAAAGGTACCATAGCTCTATGTGCTAATTGGCTGAAATTATGCAAGTGATTTATAATATACAGATAAATGGTATGCAGACCCTCCCTCAAATCACTGACCCCTCCTCTGTGTCCACTCTCTCTCAGAGCTTGATGCCATCTGTGGAGAGGCATATTTTGTCTTTTATGTCATCCCCATGTCATTAATAAACACACTGAACAGTACAGTGCTGAGCACCGACTCTTGTGGGACCTTGCTGGTGAAACCCCTCATTTACATAAGAATATATAAATTTCCCAGCAGAAGAAGGCCATACAATCTATCTAGTCTGCTTATTGGGGAGCCCATGTACTTAATGTTAACTTACGTTACATGTCGCTCCACTCCTTCACCCTTTGCACTCTTACTTTCCCCTTAACTCTGTCCCAACTCCCTTTTTAAAACCCCAAACTTTTGGGGGGATGACAACCTCCTCTGGGTGCTCATTCCACCCTGTCACCACTCTTCATGAAAAATGGTCTTCAGTCTTCGTTCTTCAACCTTCCACCCACCACTTTGTAGTTGTGCCTGCTCATATTCTCATTCTCACTGAGTCTAAAGGTTCTCAGTGCTTCCTCCCATATCACCTCTCTTTGAGTCCTCATCCCCATCCAATTTTCTACTCAGATTGTCAACTTGACCCCACCCTCAGGTATTCCAATTTCTTGATCAGTCTCCTGTGTGAGGATCGAGTTGAAGGCCTTACTGATGTCCAGGTACACTATGTCCACTGCCTCCACCCTACACAATTACTTCATAACCTAGTCAATGAATTTGAACAAGTTAGTCTAATACAGCCTCACTGCCATAAATCTGTGCTGCCTAGTGTCCTGGAGTTTATTTGCCTTGAGAAAGTCAACCAACCTTTTCTTGTGAATGGTCTCCATCAGCTTGCCAGCTATCAATGTCAAGCTGACTGGTCTGTAGTTCCCTGGCTCTTCTCTTGGACACTCTTTTGCTGGAGCACTACATCAGTTGTCCTCCATTCCCATGGCATCACCCTTTCCTTGGGAGATGTTCTTTGTGAAAGCATCAGAAGATAATAATGGTGTCATTGACATGAAGATGATATTTCACACTGTCCAAACATTGCTTAAATTGGTATAAACATGAGCCAGCTCAGTGGCGTGGAAGGTTAAGGCACTGGCATCTTACCTCATGTCACCTTGGTGACCCATGTTCAGGAATGAGTAGGGTCATTCGGAGGCTGGCTGGAGAAGGGAGGATTGAGCATCCTATCAAACTGCTCTTCTCCCTTGGGGAGGGGTGTTGTGTGACCCACTGTTTGCCAGCCACCTGGAGGTGTCCAGGTGGTAGATAGCATCAGGCACACACATAGTCAGCTAACACAGGTGTTTGAGGACATCTCTGTGGAGGCAGAGCTTGCCTGTTATGCCTTTGCAAATGGACAGCTGTGGGAGCAACAGGGGAAGAAAACAGAGGGGAAAAAACCCTCTGGCTGCAGGATGACAATAGGATCCTAGCCCTGCGCCGATAACCATGAACACCCTGCCTTGAAGATGAAAGGGTAAGCCCCAGAACAGGCAGTGAGATGCGGGGGGTGGTCCATTCAGAAGGGGGCTGGCCTGGGGTGTAGGAGCATAAAATACTGATGGAAACAAAAATTGATATAAACATTTATTTTTAATGTGTGTCCATTGAAATAAATGCACATTTCCATGTATGTTTATTATCAACCATTCAACCAATCAAGAGGAGTTGGTTATCTATATTAGCAATCCATCTTAGTGTTGCATATACTAATTATTATACTTGCCCTGATTGTATAATCAGATTAATATTCACTCATATCACCAATCCTCATTACACACATGGCTATGACACATTTGATTATAGAAGCTTGAAGGTATTTATAAAAATAAATTCAATTATACAACCAGAGTAAGTGTAATAATCCCTTTATATACAGATAAAGATGTATATTATTTCAATCTCTCTCTCTCTCTCTCTCTCCATTTTTGGGGTGCGGTCATGCCCCTATAGTTAGGGTTCAACAGCCACTTCTATGTTAAACTCAACATTTTGCACTTTAATAACTTTGCAACTGTTCAAGAAATTCATATGAAATTTTGCATGCACCATCAGGGACCAAAGTTCTCTTGATGCTGCAAATTTCATTCCAGTCAGTGTGTGGGTGTGGAGATACGGAGTGTAAAAAAAAATGTGAAAATTGTAATTTTTTGTAAAATTCTTTCTTACACTGCTGCACAAAATCTCTGTGGGATTTTAGTCTGAATTGTTAGGGTAGAAAGGCCTTCAGTCACAGATGTGCCTTTTGAACATTTGGCAAAAAAATATTACTCCATTCCGAGGTTATTAAATTTCAGTTTCCCATTATTTCCAATGGGACCAGTTAGATGTCCTGCTCAAATGTAGAATCCTTTTTTGCACACACTGGATCCTTTGCTGCAAATGAGAAATCTTTTTCCGTGCTGCCACCATCATGTTTTCAGTTAGCAGTGAAAACAAAATTAAATAACTAAAAAAATACATGGCTTTAGTTTTTATTTATTTATTTAGATCTCAGATTAAACACCGACACCAACAGTTGTCTTTACCTAATCAGGACCTGTAGAATCCGATTCTGGGGTTAGTTTTTTGATAACTTACTTACATATGTGTGTTCGTAACATCTCGAAATCCTTTTTCACAAATTCTGTAAAAAGAATTGCAAAACATGATCCTTTTTAGTAATTTATGAAAATGATTTTTCTTTTTCCTCAAATTGCAAAAAAGGAACTATAGAAAAGGATTGTTTTTTACAATTTGCAAAAAGGAATTTGAAGATAGCTGTTTCTTTGTTATTCCACAGTTGCGAAACGGTTTGTAAATTTGATCTGAAATGTCCTGGGTACTAGGGGCTTGCCCCACAGATGTGCCTTTTGCTGGTTTAGTGAAAAATATATTACTTGCTCTGCAGTTCTGCTGGTTTAAATTTTGATTACTTTCCCATAGGATAACATAGTAATGTGAGGTGTGCACAGTTGTTTCCTTGTCATTCCGCTGTAAAGAAACAGTTTGCAATTTTGCTCTGAAATTTTCAGGGTACAATAGGCTTGACCCACTGATGTGCCTTTTGCTGGTTTCATGAAAATATATTAATTTGGTATCAAGTTACACAGGTTTCAAATGTTGCTGTGTTTTCTATAGAATAACATTGCAATGTAAGATGTTTCTTTGGTGCTACACACTGTGGGATGGGAGTGCATACTGGCTCAAAAATTATGCATGTATGGGATGGCTCTGTGCTCCCACATTCAGTTAGTGATACCACAAGGAAAAGGGGATATGAATGCAATATCTCACAAATTATGGATCAATGGCACTGTGTGCCCCCACATGCAAATATGAATACTGTTATGGAGTGATGGGAGCGCAGGCCTTATGGACAAATAGTAGGCTCTGCTCTTCCACATGCAAATATGCATAGCAATATGGAGTGATGGGAGTTCAAAACCAGGAGGGCCCCGTGCTCCCACAGGGAAATAAGAATACAATTACATTCTCTCAAAAATTATGGATGGATGGGAGCACAGCTGCACTCCCTCAAACAAATAAGGCCACAATTATGCTATCTCAAAAAGTAAGGAAATTCTTTGCAAAAGACATCATTAATGCATTAGTTAGGGATGCAGCATCAAAAGTTGGGAAATGTGGTGTTAGGGTTTCCAACCCTAACACCCCATCCTGCATGCAGTAACAGGCATGGGGGTGTGCCTTGGGGTTGTCAACCCTAACACTCACCCCATTCTCTTATACTGTACCCATCTCAGCTTATTTACTCATGGAATGTAGTGAGCATTATGGCTGACAATGCCAAGGCACACCCCTCACCTGTTGTTGCCTGCTGGGTGGGAGTGGGGTGTTTAGTTTTCTTTTTTTTGCAATGAATTTCCTTACCTTTTGAGATAGTACTTTTTCTGTAATTAGTTTTTATAAGCGCATGAGTGTTGTTCTATAATTAGTTTTGATAAACGCATGAGTTACTATATATACAAAAAAACAACTTTTGATCAAATTCAGTGGGGGCTGTGGGATTCAAACCCAGGTCTCCACTTTAATAGTCTGTACCTTTACCACTACACTGTATTGCCTCATTTGATATCACTGTGTCAGTGTTCTCTTATCCAAAGTCAAGACAATTTCAAACTAAAACAGCCAATAATACTTTCCTGATTCTCTGTGTTGCCAAAAGTCTTTCTTAAAAAACTTTACATATTTCTAAGCCACATCTTCATTCTGTCAGTATCCAAAAATTAAACCAAAAAGAAATTGTTGTAAACTGTGATTCTGAACAGACCAAGTCTCCCAAAGAGGGATAGCTTGTAGTGTTCACCTGATTTTTCTAAGTCCCTCAATTAAAAAAAAAGGGGTATGCAAATAAGTTCATGATTATTCATGAGTTATTTGGTGACTCTAGGCCTCCTAGCTACACCCTTCATAGAGCTATTTTGAAGTGCTTACTGAGCATACCTAGAACCCACATTTTTTAAATGTAATAACTTTGGATTAGATTAATTTTTTTTCTCCAAACCAGCAAAGGAAATCCTTCTGACGCACACCCATTCTACCCTGAACATTTCAGAAGAAAATTCCAGCTCATCTGGGTGCTACAAGATGGCAAACAAATTGTAAAAAACTGTGATTTTTTTTTTACTCTTTTTTTTATAATCAGCATCTCGGAATCTGCACATCCAACTGGAATAAAACTTAACATGACAAGATATCTACTCCCGTCCCCGAGAATGTGCATGTAAAATGTTCAAATCCATTGAACGGTTGTGAAATATTAAAGTGCAAAAAATTGGGTTTAACATTAAAGTGCCTACTGAAAACATACAACACACTAATTGGCTGAAAATCATAACATGTCTGTTTATTTCAGCATAATCAAAGAACCCAGCATTTGCATGTGCTAATTTATTAAATGTATAGATTTTTTTAAATCATTTAGGACTATTTTATAAGAGCAGTAACACCCCCCAGGTGTGCCCAGGCATAAAGTCAGACATATACAAATCTCTTCGATGGTTGAAGACACTTGGCTTTGCCTTATGCCTCACAGCAAAACACAGTATATGTGTATTTCAGTACAACTTCTTCATTGGATTACTTAGTTTACTTAAATGCATAAAAATCTCAAATGTGTTTTAATAAATACATAGATCTACATCACTCTAGGGTGTGCAATGCACTATAATTACTGCCTTTAATTGGTGGTTGAAGGTTGTCAGCTGCATCTTGTGCCTCAAAACCTATGCAGGACATGTGGTTCTTACAGAATCCCTGCAGACATGGTCATGTGTTGTTCCTCACCTATGTGCACACACAGTATAGGCATTTTGTAAAGTAATCTTAGCATCCATAGAGACTTAGGCTATTTGTAAGTTGATTAAACATTCATTTTGCAACAGAATGAATATATGACAACAGCCCTTTTCTGTACACTCACATATGTTTTTCTTCATTGTAATATTTGAGAGCTATAGCATTCAAGGGTGAGGCTTCAGATTCATCACAAGGCAAATGAAAAAAGGTTATGGTACAACAGAAATGAATTGTAAGGCACATGAGAAATCTCAGTGCTATAGAACAGTGATTGTGTTTGTTGTATTGCTTGAGGTTCTTCTTGTAGGCCTCAGAATGAATACATTGACATATATACAACAGAAACCTGTTGCCTTCATATAAAAATTGTTTTAGTCCTTTGCTGGAATGACCTCTGACTTAGTTTATAACCTGTGATGTAATTAACCAGACCAAATTGGTATTTAGTATTTTTCTGACAAGAGTTAATTTGTCTTAACTCTTTAATTACAATTGAGAAGAAAATCACCTTCCCAATACCCTTCAATTATCTCAAACAGCTGTTAAGTTATAATTAAAATTTCACATGGATCATTGGTGTGCTTGGAATGTTTCCATTTAATAGCAAAACATTTGCACAGATGCACTCTCATTTTAAATCACTTTTTTTGTAATTGCATGAAATCTAAGTCTAGGTTATAAATGCTTTTCTTCCACAGTTTTCTCTGACTCTTTAGCTTCTGCCACATCAAACTGAAGAAACAGAAACATGCTGATAGAAAAGTCAAACATTCAGCTCTGTCAATCTGTAACACAGGGTAACATGGTGTGGCAGCATTTTGAAAAGTAGAGTGAAAAAACACTGCTTTAACAATAATAGCCAGTAGGTAAATAATTGATATGAAGGTCATTGATTTTCAGTGCAAAGTTCTGAGTCTGACTTGTAACACCTGGCTCAGCTAGAGGACATCTTATTTTTTATATTGGACTACTCTTTTTTGCTGAAAATATCTCACTGGCAGCAGAGATAAAAGCAAATTCATGTCATTAAACTTTAGTCTCCCCCAGTACATGTATAACTTTATTGAATAGAAATGTGGTAGGATCAATTAAAGTGCAACAGTCAGCACTAAGTGCTCTACACACAAGTTTGGGGCTAATTCCAATTTGCACTTTGTGTGCAGAAAGATTGGTCCACAAATTCAGATAGAACCTGAATATAGTGCAAATGTTTGTGCTGTGCTTGTACCCAACCAGATTGCAGCTATATTCTGTTGGATACTGAGAAGTGCTATCCAACTGAATATCAGGCCATGTCACTGAAGCACTAAGTGCAACTGCACTGTACTGACATGAACCTGGACTGTATTTAGCCCACAGGGAACAGCACTGTCCAAAATAGGATAGCGCCAAGACCCATGTGGACTATCTTACTGCCCTATAGTGTAGGGTATTCTGACCTTCCCCTCTGGTGAAACATATAGGGGATCAATGAATCAGCTTGTAAGGATCCTTCCTTGCTCTTCTGGATCAAGTTGTGCTAGGCCGTCTGAGTGTTCCTTTGGCCTCTCCTATCCCCTTTTTATAATCTCCTTGATGTACTCCTCAACCCCTAGCCTCCAAATGCAGTGTTGTCTGCTATACTCAGCCGATGGCCGACCTGCTATGTATGATGTTATTATCTTCCTACCACAGGGTAGGTATGGTCCCCTGGTGTTGCTGCATTTACCATGTTTATGACTGATGCCCTTACTCTACCTGCTCTTATTGTTTGCCTGTTGTACCTGATTGTATCCTTGTAATCATGTATGTATCTCTGTAATCTCCCGGGTCACACCTGAAAATAGGCACCTGGTTGTCTAGTGTGCATACCTGGTAGACAAAAACAAATAAAATAAATAAATATTCAGCCTGAATATGCAGATGAGCTCATTAGATATGCAAGGTGCTAAGGGGTCATTTACATGCCCATTATGGGCTCATTTGTATGGACATAGCGCCACTTAGCACCACCGACAGCCCTGGTTGTACAGTGATACCCTCACCCCCCAATCACCCATCCTAACGTGGAATTGAAATCCCTGGTGCTAATGTTACCCTCCCCCTGATCCATCATTCTAATGTGGAAGTGTAATCCTGGTGTCCAGTTCTAGCCTCCACCTCCCGATCACCCATTCTAAAAAAGAATCACAATCCCTGATATTCAGTGGTATCCCCCACACCCCCTGATCACCTCTTCTAATGTGTAATTGTAATCCCTGGTGGCTAGTGGTACCCACCTTCTCAGTCACCCATTCTAATGGGGAAGTACAATCCCCAGTGCTCAGTGGTACCCTCCCCCCATCACCCATTCTTACATGGAAGTACAGTCCCTCATATCCAGTGGTACCCCCCATCCCTGATCACCCATTCTAATGTAGAATTACAATCCCTGATGTTCAGTGGTATCACCCAACCTCCCAATCACCCATTCTAATAGACAACTGCAATCCCAGATGTCTAGCAGTACCCCCCACCCCCTTATCACCCATTCCAGTGTACAATTGCAATCTCTAATGTCCTGAAGTTTTCTGAAAGCACAACTCTGTACCAGGCTCTGTTAAAAAACAATCACAGTCTATAGCCATTTAATGAAATACCTGTAATGTGACTTGTCAGAAGTGCTGGATGCCATGTATGTGCAGATTGGGTGGTAAGATCACATATGAATATGATGATGAAGACCGACCTTTTTGATTTGAGACATATCATGCTATATTGGATCAAAGATTCAGACACATTGTGCCCTATATTGAAAGGTTAGTGATATTGTCCAAGGGTACCCTCACCCCACACCCCTGATCCTACACTTCTGTGTAATTCCCTGGTGGTCTAGTGGTACCCCCCACCTGAACAGACCCCCACCTCACCCACCTGCTGTCATCCCACTGCCCCACTTCCCCCTACCATAGGATCTGGCACTCATAACATCTGTATACAGTGGCTGGCGCAGCCCTCCTCTCACTGCTGTGGCTGACCGCCATATAAGCTCTTAGTATGCAGTAACTATTCAATACTGGGCCCAACTTGTTTTAACTTAGTGTTTACAACGGTATACAGTAGTAGATTGTATCAGATTGATTTTTCTGACTTGCAAGCTGACATTTTCTGTAACTACAAATCCTAGAATCCCCTTCAGCAGACATCAGAGGAGGGCTGCAGAGGTGGGATATTCAGTAGCCTGCAATGTATGTCAGAGGTGAATATGATCACTCTCCTTTTAGACTGAGGTTGCATTTAACAACAAATGGACTTTCATGCAACACCAACAAAGCTTACATGTCCTTTTTATCGGTGGGGTAAGCACACAATTTACTGCTTTGTAAAACAGTAATTTCCTAGCCCTATTTTTTGAAAATAGCCAACTCTGAAAATGAAAATGGCTAACTCTGAAACTATTTGGGCAACAAACTTTTTCTTTTTTTTCAATGAAAGCTGGTAGTGAAGTCAACATGGTTGTGTCATACAGAGGCAGTTTTCATGCATCAGGTACATATCAAATTGAGTTTAGAGCTTCATTAAGGAGAACCACTGCCTTTTTTCCACTAGTTTTTACTATGCCTTTTATCATTCTTTGCAGAATGGTTGCCTAAACTTTCTGAAATCCAGCAACCTTATTCTTCAAATGTGCACTGCATTCCTCCACACCAGTGGTTCTCAAATGGTGAGACCAAACTCCCAAGGGAGGCCCAAACTGTTCCAGAGGAGGCCCAGTCATGTCTGAGAATGTACAGTATTTAAAGTTTAGGTTTTGGGCTTTTTTGTGTGAATGGATGACGCAAACTAAATATGGGTAACCTCAGGTGGATTTCTTTAATTATGCATACATTTGTGACCAGAAAGGGCCCATTGAGCCAAAGCTTGTTTATAGGTGTGTATTTTTTAATTAAACCTCCTCTCAAACTCAAGACATTCAAAGAGGTCCTCACTATAAAAGGCATTGTAAACTAGGTACGTCATCCCTAAGTCTTCTATACTCCAGAGAGTACAAGTTCAGAGCCCTCAATCTCTTGACATATGGCCTATTAGATAGTGTCCTAATACATTGTGTAGCCTTTCTCTGTACTCTCTCAATTAACTTAATGCTATTTTTGGTATATGGTGCCCAGAACTGCACACAGTACTCAAGATGGGGCCTAACCAAGGCCCTATATAACAGCACTACCACCTCCCTCCGTCTCCCTACTCCGTAAGCTTCATAAAATATATCCCCAAATCCTATTACTCCTACCCACTGCTTCTCTACACTGTCCGTCAAACAATAATTTATTTGTGACAATGACTCCTAGATCATTCTCCATATTTGTGTCATTTAACCTTTTACCATCAAAAATGTATGTTGCCATCTTATTTCTTATACCAGATGCATTACCTTACATTTTTCAAGGTTAAAGGATAGCTTATGCCTTTTTGCTCAGTTTTCTAGATTTTGGATGTCACATTGGAATTGTTCTGTTGCTCTGGTATTGTCAACAATAGCTCCTAATTTTTGCATCATATGCAGATTTGCAAATCCACATATTTGTTGAGGTTTGCATGGATGAAATATAAACATTAAAGAGTGTGGGCCCAAATACTGATCCCTGCGAGACCCTGCTTGTGATTACTCCCTATTCAGAGAAATAACCCGTCAAACTCACCCTGTCTCCTATTATCCAGCCATGAGTTAATCCAGCTAACTGTATTGGGATCATATTTCAACTCCTTGAGTTTCTCAATTAGATGCAAATAGGGGACCAAATCAAAGGCTTTGGAAATATCTAAAAACAGGGCATCAACCAGAAGTTCAACATCCAGGGATCTGCTGATAGGTTAGAAGAAATTGAATAGGTTGGTTAAACAAGATCTTTTATGTTTAAACCCATTTTAGAAAGTATCACTAAGACCTTCCTTAATTATATGATTATTGAGTTCTTTTAGAAATTCTTCCAAAATGTTGCATATGGTAGAAGCAAAGCTTATACAGTAGGCCGATGTTTTCTAAAATCTTTTCTTGTGCCCTTCTTATTGATGGGGATAACGTTAGTTTCTTTCCATTCAGATATTATTTTCCCTTCTATAATAGATTATGAAAAAATGTCTGCTAGTGGGCCAGCTAGTTCATCAGTGAGTTCCTTCAATTGCCTGGGATGAAGCCCATCCAGGCCAAGTGATTTATTCGGGTCTAATTTTGGAAGTTTATTTTTGATATCTGTGGCACTAAAATTTACATTTCTATTTGCAGATACAGTAGTGTTTATAATCTTTATATTTTTTTTGTTGGTAGATACTCAAAAAGTGATTGTAAATAATTCAGCCATTGTTGAACTTTCCTGGATTTTTTCATTATCCACTTCAATGTAACCAATTTTTGGTTTCCCGACTTTAGTGCCATTAACATAGCTATAAAATGCTTTTTTATTGTCTTTTGTATTAGTGGCAAGACTCAGTTCAAATTCTCTTTTACATTTTTTTTGTAAGCAAATTAGTGTCTGTGAAAGGCACACTGAGTCAAGACATGTTTCTGCAGTAGTTGTTTATATGTAAATTGGTAACTGGAAAATGCACACTGAGCCAATGCTTGATTTCAGTTGTGACCTGAGGTAAGGGTACAAGAAGCTGCTTAACATCAGGGTAAGGGGGAGCGATGAAGTGGCTAGGTTAGTTGTTCCAGATAGAGAGGAAGCAGAGTAACAAGGGCCAAAGAGTCAGAAAATTTGGAGTGACAAGGGTAACTTGGGGTGTGGGGTTGGGGGTGGAGAGCAATAAGTTGAATAAAAGGAGAATATACTCAGTCAACTTTATTAGTTTAACTTTATTCCAGGTGTACTGTGCAAAGTATGATACATTTTTTTTTCTGTGAGGAGGCCAAGATTTTTTTCAAATTTGAGGGAGGCTTGAAATCTTTTCCGTGGATTGGGGGAGGCTTACCTATCACAAAGTGTGAGAACTAATGCCCTATAATAAATCCCTAGAAACCCATAACCACACATTATCAAAATTAATGCACTCCCCCAATTGGAATAACTTTTCTGAGTTCAGAGACAAATTCTCACTCCCTGAAACCTCACCAAGACTACCCCAAGCCCTGTTCATATTATTTTAAATACAAAAGTACTTCCCTCCAGGATCACCTCCCCTTCCCCTAAGTTTCATAAAGATAAACATAAACCCTTCCCTACCAGCTCTATTACCACCCTGTCATCAGTCTAAATAAATTCCTAGCTCCCAACTCGGCAACCTGACTCTCCTACAAGCCAGTTCTTATTTCAGATTCATTCAACCCCTTCTTCTTAGCTTGTCAAACCCTCCCCCAGATTCCCTGTACAACTGAAACATTTTTAATAGTCTTCAGAGCATTTCCTGTTCACTTTACAGATGCTGGTCCAAGTCACCAATATATTGCTATACTCAAAAGATGCAGTTCCTGTAAATTTGAGTATCCCTGGGAGTTGTACTTGTGGTCCAGGTAATGCATCTTTGTGTGTAATGCTACACCTGTAATTGCAAGCAGCATCTCTGGAACTGGAAGTGAAAGCCCTGACTAAGATTTACAAATGTTTTAAAGGTACCAGTATCTGAAGGAAGGTTTAATGAGTTGGGAGGAAAGGGCTGGGATTAATTGAAAATAAAGTTTGGTTTTGGGTGGGTTGTTCAACTGGGTTGAACATTTACATTTATGAATGTTCGGAATGCTAGAAGGGAAATGGACAATTTTCTCCCTTAATGGTTATTCAATATTCAACAGTTTCATAAAAAAAATCAATTTTCCATATGGAATAACATATCCCAGTCTGAGCATCACAGAGATTAAAGCACTTATGTGGTACAAAGGCACTGGTCTGTGCCTTGTACCTTCTTAGCACCCATAGCAGTGTAGTAAATTCTGGGCAGCACATTAAATCCTTTTATAATGCTTTTGACCTTTTTACAATAGATGTAAGTGGAATAACCCACTCCAGATGTGTGATGATATAATACTTGAACTGTCATGGTGGTTAAAAGCCTTAGGCTGTGTAATGCAACCCACTAAGGGCATTTGGGTATTGCAGCAACTCTGCACACCCTGTCATGAGTTATTTTCTTTGTGTAATGTAGAATCTGCCAGGTGTTATCCCCATTGTAGAAGTTTCCATTCCCATCTTCACAAAATGTCTTTCTAAACATTGAATAGCTTTGAGTACCTTTGAAGAATGAATTGTGTTTATGTGTTTAAGCTCTTAAAATTTTATAGTTAGAATATGTAACTATAATTTCAGCATTTAGCTTAGGCCCCTAAAACAGTCCAATTAAGCTGAGTTCAGTCCGGTGAATTTTTAGGTGGCAAATGATAGTTTCTACATATTATCATCATAAGTAGTCTTGTAGAGATTTTAAAGAGTATTGTTACATATAGTATGTGGAGGTCATCTTTGCTGATGCCTGAGTAGTGAGATGTCAGTCAGAATGTAGCATCATCTAAATCATTTTCTAGTTAGCTCCCTCAACAAACACATAGGAATTTGAATACCCATGATGCTTTGTACTAGATTTAATGATTTTGATTGTTTGTGTGTTTACAGAAGCCTCAAAAATTAGAAAGCATATGCCTTCCTTTATCATTTTATGCATCCTACATATTGTTGATCTTGTTTCTTATCAGCATTAAATAACTTCACCATAACAATAAAAAAGGAATTCAAATGTATCTGTTTTCAGAAAGCTGACACAACTGCAACTACCCATTCATATGGGATTCATCGTGTAGTGAAAAGGAATTGTCAGCACTTTGGGAGTAGTTCTCATAAAAGTCTGACCTTGGGTTCCAAGTAAACGGCTATAATATAGGGATGTTTATACCATTTCCGGATTCCACTCCTTTCTTGAAGCCAAAGATGGGATTTCTTGTGTATTTTAGCAAGACAAAAGTTTTTGGAAGACTATTGATACCTTTTAGTGTGCATGAACTGGCTATGATGCAATATATGTAATGACATGGGCCCGCATATTTAGAAGGTTAGTGTGGCACTAACAGGCATACCATTATGCTAACTGAACATAGCATGTTGGAATGGGGCAAATACCATATTCAAAGTGCCCTGTAATGTGATACACAGTGGATAGAGCATTCACATTAAATATACCACTGTGCCCATGCAAATGAAGTGGCCACCTGGCATGCAGGTACAGTAGTATAGTTAGACTTTTTTGGAAGTGCAATTTAAAGCTTCCAAAACCCTGCTCTTATCAGCTTCCACAATGGTGCATGACTCACACCCCCCCCCACTGCACTGGTGCCAGCGACACTTTCCCCACCCACTCCAACCCGTGATGAAACTGACCAATTCCCTTATAGTCTGGTGGTACCACCCACCCTCTCCTGATGAAATTGACAAAGTCGGTGGTTATCTAGTGCTATCCTCCTCCTGCCTCATACCCAATTGAACTGACAGATTCACTGCTATTTTACTGATATCCCCACCTGCTCAATCTCTTCCCGATGAAGTTGATCAATTCCCTTCTAGTCCTGCGGTACCGCTTTCCACCAATCTCAGATGAAATTGACAAATTCCTTGGAAGTCTACTGGCACCCCATCCCATCTGATCCCCTATGAAATTGACAGATTCCTTTGTAGTCTAGTGATTCTACTTCCCACCCAATCTCCGATGAGATAGAGATATCCCCTGCTAGTCCAGTGGTATATCCCTCCTGGCTGATCCCTGGTATACCATGACATACCCCCTCCCCAACCCTCTCACTCAACACCCATCACCCCTAGTGTTATCAACTCACTTTGTGGCTGCTGGCCAAGGTGATGAAAGAAGCGTCTCTGCCAGTTGCTGTCTACAGCTCTGCATGTGGTCCTGGATTGCTTTTCTTAGGGTGAGTTGTGCCAGACAGGGTTGGTGGGATGGTGGGTGGGCTTGGGAGGGGAGCATGTCATAGTATACTGGGGATCAGGTGGGAGTAGGGTACTGCTGGACCACCAGGTAATATTTCTGTCTCATCAGGGATTGGGTGGGAGGGGGGTAACAATAGACAGCTAGAGGATATGTCAGTTTCATCAGGGAATGGGCAGGAGGGGGTGCCACTGAACTACCAGGAAATTTGACAGTTTTTTGGGGGATTGGGTGGGAGGTGAGTACCACTAGATTATCAGAGAATTTGTCTACTTCATTGGGGATCAGGTGGGATGAGGACACCACTAGACTTCCAGGGAGTTGTCATTTCATTTGCAGAGATCAGGTGAGAATGAGGGCAATGACTGAGGCTTTGCATAGTGCTTCCATATATTTGTGCGTGGAGGCATTGTGCAGCACTGATAATGGCCACATAATGACATGCAAATGGCCCCTTAGTGTCTTGCATGCCATACAAAGGCAGTATAGCATAGTGTTTAAGAGCACTGAGCTGTAAACCTGAAAAATTGGGTTTGAATCCCATAGCCACCACCTGAATACTGTGTGACCTTGAGCATGTCACTTAACTTCATTGTGTTCACAGGATGCATCTGGAAACAAGAATCGGCTTAGTGTGTCTCCCATGGCCAAAAATTGTAAAAATAAATAAAATATGTTCATCAGTATGTCAGTTTCTGAATTGGCACCTGGCAGCAAAGGCACTGTTCTCTTTGGAATTCACTATCCTGGTTTGCATCAGGGGGTTCCATGTCGTAACAGTGATTGCAAAAGAATGATTGCCATTAGAGCAAGTGTACGTCACCGAAAAGCACAACGGTGATGTACACTTGAGGGGAACAACACATCTGGCAAGTTAATACGGTATTTATGCAGGGGGGCTGCACCCCCTGACTAAATATAACCAACTCCAGGGGGGTGCATGTCAGGGAGGGGGACACAGTCTGAAAAATAAAAATAAACACTACAGTAGCAATAAAAAATTCTGAGGTCCCCAGTCCCAAACCCAGTACCTGCTGCACTGATGTTAGCCACCCTCACCACCACACCACATGACTAGCTCTGTGGCAGCATGGCACACTAGCCCACAAAAACCCTCTTCCCTCCCCTTCTTGTCACTATCCCTCCCCTTCCGGTCATCCTCTCTTGCTCATCCTGACTGTCGCATTCGCATTCTGTCACTCCCCTTACAGGGTAGCCCAACATGATAGAGCTGTAAATGAGTCACTCTTTTGAGAGTCGCTCATGCACAGTTGCTATAATCACTAGATACTGCATCAGGGTGCCTGTTGCTAGCAGAAGGCTTTGTGCAGCACTAGTATAGCCCAATATTCATACAGGCAGCACATGATTGATATAGCACTGCCTGTATGCATGTGGCTTCCTATTGACTATGTGCTGTGTTTTGTGTTGCACTATTTTTGCATGTCACAAACGGCCACTGCCAAATACGAGTCAATGTTTATTGACACATATCAGTATCATTGGTACTTTGATTAACTACTGGTACTGCCGGGACTGAGAAATAACATAGAACTTATATTTATATAGTACTGTCCATGCACTGCATCCCAAATTGCTTTACAAACAGTTTGTTTACACAGGATAGCATAGCTGAGATGCCATATCTCATTTCCAGTAAGGTCATGCTTCTGCTTAGGACACATTAATGCCTCTCAGTATCACGCTATGTTTTTTTTTTTTTTAAGTAGCATGAGTAATATTCCTTGGTGCCTTTTAAAGCAAACTAATAAAGGGCAAACTAAGCTAAGTATTAGAAACAATTTTGCCACATTTTCTTTTTAAGGACCTTTAAACTGTTTAGCCAGCCTCACAGAGAATGCCTGTGATATTATGTTAGCTGTGCATGTTGTCTAGGATAAAGATGGGCGATTCAGTTCAGATTCAGGTGTAACAGCATCACTCTGGACCAGTCACTGTTGTTCCACTAGTATGCAAACAAACTGTTTCTACTGTGAATTCATTTTAAACAAAAGTTAATAGAATATGGTTCTACATATGTCTAGTGAGAATTCAGATCATCCTCAGTTTCACTAAATCAAACCATAATAGGCATGGAGGGGGTTATCACAATGTCTCCTTAAGTACAGGGATAATAAGAAATCTGTTGCAGTACCTAGGCTTTTCAGTTTCTTTGCCCAGCGGGAATGTTTGATTCAGTAAAACAAATCTCTTCATACTGAGGTTCTAAATGGCATTGATTTGCTTGAAATTGTTGTAAAAGAACACATTGAAGGAAGTAAAAAAAATGGACACCTCTGTCCTGAATGTCAGATAAAGGTGAAGCTTTTAAAGAGGAGAGCCTTTCTTCTGATTTAATAACTTTAACGTGCTCAGGGAGACATGTGCAGAGCACATCATTAGTGTGACAGGGTGAAAGGGACAGCATGTTTCTTCTGTTGCAGTGGGAGCAGGATGAATCTGGCACAGCTCTGATGTCTGCACCTTCCTCACCTCTCTCACAGATGATGTAGATTTTAATTGTACTTGGAGATGATTCTCATCGCACCAGCTACTACGTGACATCGAGATAGACGAAGCCATTTGTTGGCATTATCAGAGCCAGCTGTGTGCTTGGCTGCAGCTACAGTAGGCATTATAACTCACGCATAATCTTTTCATTCAGAGAGGATCACAGGCAACCAAACCATATGGCAAATAATTTTATTATGATCAAAAAAACAGGCTCTTGAAGATAGTTAAACAGAAGAGTCCTTGAAATTCTGTCAGATAATGTTTTATTCTCATGTAGCATTATCATCTTAAATTAGTTTACTGTTCAGCTGCCACCCATAAAACTCATGGATGCGTCTATGCCAAGCAGCTAAAAAAACATTGGTAATGACTGGAACCCAAATCAAGTTTATACAGACCTGACAAAAAAACAAAACAGCATTTGATAAGTATAAGGTCTCATTTTTGTTTTTCCTTAATAAAGCTGGCAAAAACCATACAGCACTTCTCCAGTTTGGAATGATGGGCTGCAGAAGTGCTCCGTTTTATCCATTCCAGCTGAGAATGGTGTATGAAATGTCTCTGCTGTGAAACTGCTTGCTTCTCTTCCCAGCTGTTACAGGTCTCACTGACATGGAAGACAGAGGTCAGCAGCAGCAGGCATCATGGCTATTGCTTTGGGCTGTATCACGTGTGTGTGTGTGTGTGTGTGTGTGTGTGTGTGTGTGTGTGTAAAAATTCAGGAGGGCTGCTTGCCTAGATTTTAGTGGTACAGTGGTAATTGAATTTAAATTCAATGATGGTGATGAAAGTTCTCAATTCTGCGATGGTCCTGGAAAATTAGGATAAGCCATTTAGTAAATATTTGGAAAGCCTGGTTACCTATTTATGTGCTGGTTTTAAAAACAACATTCTTTTTTTTTCTTTTAAAGAAATCACCTTACAAAAAAAACATGAACACATGCAGTCCTCAAGTTATATTATCTTTTACTAGGCGGTCAGGGTTCCTATCCACTGTTGAAACTGCATATTTCCAAACCAGGGGACTAAAGATTAAAGCATGCAACTGTTTGGCTCCCCAAACCAGGACTCTACCATGAAGGCAAAATAACAGCTCTGTTTGCTGAACTAGTAGGAGATCCCTGTATACTTTGAGCCTGGTGGTTCATGTCCCTCCCATTATTACATCATCCATTTATATACCCTCCTGCTAAAGAGGGAAACAGCTTTCCTAGTCTTACTCACAATAAATAGTATCTTGTGTTTAATTGCATATTTGGAGGTTCCACCACTGCCACTACCTGCTGAACACTCACTTCCATTGAAAATAAATTAACTGAACCCTTGCTTGCAGAACGTTCACTTGTGATGCTGCATTACTGAGTGTTCAGCAGGTTACAGCAGTGGTGCAATTTGCCAAACACTCACTGTTCTGCAACAGTCCTCTTCATAGAGTTAGAAGAGGTTAGTACTCTACGCTGAAAAGCACTTCTGTGTTACAGTACCTGATATGAACACTGTAGATGCACTGCAGTGCCTGAACTGCATAATTGTGACCTGATTTAGGGTATTTCTGCATTTTTCAGTAGGAGACAGCAACACAGATCAAGAAGGTTTTGCAGCAAAAATAAAGGTAGAAAAAATGGGCAGATTGCATGTGCAAAGTTGCCTTTATCTGCTCTCAGATTCTATATTTCTATGTTTCTATGAATATGTTAGCTCTGTAAATATATGGCTTAGGTTACTATTATATTTCCTTCCCACCTGCACTTTCACATCTTGGTGAATAACTGGTACACTATTGTTGCCAATATATTTTTAGAATTGCACCCACCCACTAATGAGCTGTTCAGATGGAACTTTTGTTTTCTAACTAGTACAGCAGCCTTCAGTGAGGCTAATAGGGTGCTAGGGTACATTGTGAGAAGGTTCAACAGTAAGAAGCAGGAGTTACTGTTACCTCTTTCTATGTCACTGGTTAGGCCACACCTGGAGTATTGTGCCTAGTTCTGGAGTCCCCACCTAACAAAGGACTGGGGCAGGCTACAGAAGGTACAACACAGGGTGATCAGGATGGTTTAAGGACAGGAAAGCAGATCCTATGAGGATCGGCTAAAGGCACTGAACATGTATTCACTCAAAACCAGATGAGAGAAGGGGGTATGAAAGAAACCTTCAAGTTCATGAAAGGAAATAAAAAGGGCAATCTGAGGGATATTATAATGCAAGAACTGGGAGCTAGGGATTAATCAGTCCAGAACAAGTTGGTTTTATGAAGGGGCAGTCTTCATCAGATCATTTGCTCAAGATTCTCCATATTTTCTCCGGGTCCAGAGGAGCAAAGCAACCTATGGCTCTTGTCTCTCTGGATGCAGAGAAAGCTTTTGATAGAGTGGAATGGAACTTCCTCTTTTCAATCCTGAATGTGTTTGGCTTTCCCCCAGCTTTTGTGAATTGTATTAAAACCCTTTATTCGCAGCCCATGGCAAAGATCTATTGCAATGGAGTCTTCTCCTCTTGTTTGGGCACTCAACAAGGTTGCTGTCTCTCTCCCATATTGTTTAATTTATATTTAGAACCTCTTTTGCTTAAGATTAAGGAATCTCCTGAGATAACGGGTATACAGTCTAATTTTCTTGATCTCAAGCTTTCTGCCTATGCTGATGATATGCTGCTGCACATCGCTAATCCTGTTACTTCTATCCCTTCAGCCTTATTGCTCATTCAGGAATTTGGTTGATACTTGAACTGTAAGCTTAATATTGATAAGACACTAGTGATGCCCTAACTTCTGCAGTTTACAAACCAGACATTGTGGCCATGGGACTGACATGGACTAATCAGCTTATAAGTATTTAGGGGTAGTACTTGCCCATAGTGTTACCCTTACAAAAAAATTAAACCTTGACAATCTTCTTTCCATTGTCCAACAAGATCTATCAAGATGGCTCTCTTTCCCACTATGTCTGTTGAGAAGAATTAACGTTGTTAAGATGAATGTGCTTCCATGCATTTTTTTATCCCCTTAATTCTCTTAATCTTTTTCCTTTGATGGGATGGTTTTGAAGAGACCATCAGATCATATCAACCTTTATTTGGAAGCTCACACCTCCAAGGAGAGCTTATCAGTGACTATTGGCCCCTAAAAGTCTAGGTGGTCCTAAGCTCCCCAACTGTTTTCTTTACTATTTAGCCAGTCACATTTCTAAGTATGCAAAATGGTCTGTAGCTACTTCACAAGCAGATGACTCTCTATATATTCCGGTATGGTTACAGTTGGAGAGAAATATGATAAGCTATGTGGGCTTTTCTGTACACAGTCTTTTTTATATCACTCCTAAGTTACTTCCAAAATGACTTCACAACAGTGTTATTCACACCTCTCTATGGGTATATGCCCAGTTATGCAAACATCTGAAGCGTAATCTGCATACTGATATTTCACAACCACTGTGTGCCAACCCAAATTTTAAAGCGGGTGGAACTATGCTTTCTTATGGGTGGCTCCCACAGCTTGCAAAGCTCAGAGTATCTGACCTTCTGGCAAATTGCCAACTTCAGTCCAGTCAGGCTATTCTAGCTAAATTTCAGATACTGTCTAAATTCATTTTTAAAGCCTTTCGGTTATGACACATCTTGATCCAGTGGTTTGGCACCTCCTCATGGAGTATTAATAATGAAAAACTCTGGCGGATGTTGTCAACACTGGCAAATAACCTGCATTCGGTTTCTCAGACATACTCATTTTTATTCTGTAAGATTTCTCCTATGATATCTGGTCAATCAAATTGCTGGAATTCATCTTTCCCAAATTATACATTTAATTGAGACTGTATCTGGCATGACCTCTATGTATATATTTCTAACGACAAGTTGAGATTCATGCAATTTTATGTTTACTCAACATTTATTTTACACCAACTAAATTGTATCAGATTGGGAAACTAGATTCCTCCTTATGCATGAGGTGTGGTCGGTCAGAAGGTACTATTTTTCATGTTCTTTGGGAATGTCCTAAAATTGTTCCCTAGTGGGATACCCAAATCTAGAGTCAATCCCCTTTTATGGCTCGATGAATGTTTTACACCCGAGATCTGTATTATTGCAGACTATTTGGGCTTTCTGGTTAGAAAATGAAGATATCACCTAGCTCTGATTTCTCTTTTGGTGAAGTGGGTATTCCTCTGCCATTGGAAGGATCAAGAGACCATTTCTTATAATGAGTGGTTGCAAGAGCTCCCTGTGCAGTCTTCGATTAGAGTGGATGATAGCCAGCTCCCAATTTAAGATTCAGGTATACAACAAAAAATGGGGTAGATTATATGCCCTATATTCTCTTTGACTTCCCCTTCGAGCAGCACCATAGCTGGTATATATTACAATTGACACAACATAGCAGTACTACTATATTGCCCTCTCCTCAGTGAGTTTATTTTTTTTTAGGGCTCCTGTATATTCATGACACTTGGACATCTTTTATTTCCAGACATTTTTATGCCAGGTTTGGCCATGTCATATTGAGTTTGTTATGTGTATCCTACATTAATTTTTGGTTCTCTGCTGTGGAGTTGGAGGGAGGAGGAGGGAAGAGGGTATGTTTTGTATTTTGTTCTATATTGTGATTTATTTCTGGGGTGTTGATTGTTTTGGCCATCGTCTTTACTGGTACTGTTATGATGTTAATGGCTTTTATTTGTGTATTTCTTCTCTTTTGTGAAAATCTAATAAAGTTTACTGAATTAAAAAAAGGAATTAAAAAGATGAACTGTGAAGAGATATTTACTATGAACAGAGAAGCTGGGACAAGGGGTCACAAGTGCAGGTTAATGGGAGGAAAGTTTAAAAAGGATGTGAGGAAGTATTACTTTACAGAAAGAGTGGTTGATCCATGGAATGGTTTACCGGCAGGGATGACGGGTGCCAGAACCATAAATAGCATCTAACACAGCTGGCCTAGCAATAAGGGTATAGGAGCTACTCTGCAGGATGAAGGAGGTGGAAACATGAAGAACAAAAGGTGAATATGGTAGGTGTAGCCTCCATAGGGACAGTAGGCCTTGGGTTACAGTATGCTAGGTAATATGGGTAGACTGGAAGGACCATCAGTCTTTTTCTGTCATCATTATCTATGTTTCTATGTAATAAACTGCCCTTTTACATTCCACTAAATGATGTTGTGAATTAACTATTATTTACAGCTTATTTACCCTGGATAGCCCATCTGAGATGCAAAATGTTCTCTCCACTGAGGTATTGCTTCTGTCAATATCCACAGCTAGTTGGGTGCGAGTACCGAAAGTTTACAGGATTTCTTTAAGGTCACTGTATTTGGCTGCAGTGGGATTTGAACCTGTGATTTCCCAGTTCTTAATCTGGTGCTCTGACCATTATACCATACAGCCTTTCTTGACACAAGGGTGACCATATCTCTGTACTACACCCTGGAGTTGCAGAGCTATTTCTAACATGGCTGCTAAACAAATAAATGCACTGGAGCTTTACTGACCCAAATCTGATGTAATCCTACTATTTTAGGAGTCTTTTGTCCCACAGTTTCAAATTAAGTCAATGGTCAAAATACATATGGGTGTGATGGTCAGATCCTGTGCTACATCACAACAACTTCAGCTTGGTCTCTATAAATGTGATATAGTATTCCTCTTGAGATTTATCAAATTAGTATGTAATTGTATTACCTGAAATGCACACATATTTATCCACCTGCAGAATATAAGAACTTTAATCAGCTCTTTTCCTGCTGGTTGGCTTCATTATCAAATGTCAGCTAGGAATAACATTGTGCTAAAGGGCACGTTTAAGAGCAGTTGCTGTGCTAAGATGCCAACAGTGATAGTGACTAGGCAAAATCATAAAGACAGCTCAGCATGTCGGCATGGCAATCATGAACAAGGCATTATAAAAAAAAGGAAAGCTTTGCACTCAGGCACCAGTTCTGTAGATCCAAACACATGTATTAAATAAAAAAAGCAACGTGCAGTAGATCAGCAGCTCAGCCCCACCACAGAGACATTTGTGGTGGGGCTGAGCATTGCTTTTTTGTTTAATATATCTGTTTAGATCTATATACCTGGCATCTGAGTGTGAAGATTTTCTTTTTTTCTACTGATAGTGACTACTCTTCTTCCCTCGTAAAACACACTTTAACACCCAGGTGGGTAATATATGTTATGGAGCAATGTTTGCTGGCACTGTAATTTATTCAAATTTCATTTCTTAAGTAGTGCAAGAAGCCCTTGAGTACAGTTAGTGATATTCAAAAATAAAATAACTTTTTTTCCTGTGTAAAAAAAATGAAGCTAATATTTTTCAGACATTTAATAGAAGTAGTGCTCTTTTATCTACATTTAAGATTTGTTTGCTTTGCGCAAGTTGCAGCACTGGAAATAGATGTTCTCTCTTGATATGGTAGGTAGAATCCTGGAATCCATAGTTCAGTCTCCCCCCAGATTTTGCATTGTGAACAGATTTCTACATGGGACTGACTGTGAACATTGCAACTCATTTAATGTGCACCACCAAACATTCATCAGATAATGGGGACTTTTAATCACTATCATCCTGGTATGGATTCCACCAGTGGCCTACATATGGGAAGGCTATATAATCCACTGTTGATACAGAGAGCTGTGCAGTCCACTAAATGGTTGTGCTGTTCTATAATAATGACCATATAAACTATTTGCAGTACTTTAATAACAAACACGTAGGATGTGCTAAACCATGACTTAAACACATAAACACATGTAGCCCATGCTAGTACTTTAGTAAGGATAAAAGTAATTAGCACTAGCACTGAAATCTTTAACTTGAGGTTATAAACATGATAATCAAATTATATATAACTGGTGTGTCTTGAGGATACATTGCATTTTGCCCATTATTGACAAACAGTAGAAGTGTTTAATTGAGCTGTATGAGGGATAAAGCTGTCTTACTCAGAATGCTTATTTTTCAGTAATGTGTGCCTGAAGCACAGTTTGGATATTAAGACTCCCTTAAAACTAAAACAACAACCCTTTTGGCAGTTTTCTTCTGTTTTCTCTAATAAGAGACTCTGAAACTAAAAAAGGGATGTTATTAGAAGCAGTATGTGAAGAAGGAAAGAAAGAAAGAAAGAAAGAATCAGAACCAATAGAAACTTCATTTTTAGGCAGTGTTCCTGGTTTCACTTTTCAAATAAGGTTCATTTAAACTCATCTGTAAATTCCAGTGTGTGTAGTACTGATTTGATTCTGATGGTTGGAGGGAGTGATATCAAACAAAGGGAAAAACTGTTACATTAAAACTAGAATTACAGTTTCTTAAATAGGTTCAGTTTTTTTAACAGAACTCAGCAGCAAAATGATCAGTTACTTTAGAAAATACAACTGTTTGATCCCTTTACTTCAGTCTATGGAAAGCTTTTCTTTTCATCATTTTTAATATTCCACTGTTTGACCAAAAAAAGGAAATGCAGTATGATGCTAGGGTAAAACTTCTCCTGAATTTTGCTAAATTGTGAGGAGTGGTCTGCCTAGGATTTGAACAATTGCCCAAAGCAGTGTTGGTGTAACCCTAATAACTGGTACTGCCTTTGAAGGTACAGAAAAACACTCCTACATTAACATATCCTTTTATGTTCAATCCTTTTATGCTCTATGACAGAGTGCCAAAGTTAGGGTGACACCATACTACAGTACTATAGTCATTCGAAGTCTAGAAATATCACACACTGTGATCACAAGACATTTTGCCATAATGTAATAATCTGCTTCTTTTATAGATTTATGCTGCACACCTGTTGCCATAGTCTTTTTTTTTTTGCAATTAATTTCTGTACTTTAAAAAAGTTATATTTAGTAACAGATGGACAATAATTTGTACTGACAGTGCTGGCCTTATGCCAGTACTGTCAATATTGTACTTTCCATGCACCACTCATTGGTGTCCAGAAGAAACTTTGTCACATACCATATCAGGTCAGTCTCTCTCTTATTCCCAGTGGCACCCCATTTCCCCAAGTCTGTCCAAGGCCAAGTACTCCCCAATGCCAAGTGTCACTTTTCTCCTGCTTTCTGTCCTAGGCCAAACACTCCCTGATGTTTAGTGACACCCATCCATCCCCTCTCCTGCCAAGCATTGGTTACAGTGGTACCAACACTAAAATACGAATTTCTGGATATTCAGTTTGTTAGTACTGAAGACAGTGTGCTTGAAGAAAAGTATTTTGTCCTGTTAAACTTTAATTCTTTCCAGCTGCTTTCCTGCATTGAAGTTACTGTACTCTACTTGTGGCATCAAAAAAAATTCCATGGCAACAGGTTATGATGTCACAGCCAATAATTATTAGTTCAAAGCAGGAAAAACAGTAGGGACAGTTCCGGACAGATGAACTCTAAGGGGCAAAAGAGCCTGCTCGCCTTTATATGTCTTTAGTCATAAAGAGTGGAATATCCTGAACTTATTTTCTTTAAATGCTATGAGATTTGAGTTCTGCTGATGCCAGCTGCCACTGTTTTGCAGAAAACTGTGACATCATTTTGAAGCAGCCATATTTGTTAGTCACCATGTAGGTTTGTCATTATTGTTTTTCTGCCAACAACATCAATACACTTATTTTTCTTTTAATGTTTTTCTTGAACTTGGATATTGGATTTTGAAGTTTTCTAAAGTTTCCACTCCTTTACTATACCCACCATGCAAAGATTAATTTAAATGCCTTAGTGTAGGTCTGTGCTGTTTACCATCAGAAACATGTGGCAGCACCATACAGATGCCTTAACAGTATGAATGTAGTATGTGCATTCATAAAGTAACCTCACTGGAAGAGATTTTTAAAAACTGCAAGTGGCAGCCATCTTTCATTACTTGAGTCATTTATTGCAACATTACTTCAAAAAGCTGATTTGAAAATATCTGAGAGAATTAAATATATACTGAGGAAACTGAAAATACACAGGGAAGCATCAAGGATGTCACAAATATATTTTTGCTTAAAAAAAACACAAAGCAAAACAAAAAACTGTATGATAAATGTTTTAGCCAACTACCAAATACTGCAGCTTTAAGGTACTCTACAGCCACAGACCCATATCAGGGAACCTTGAAGCCACATATTATTTCTAATGAGTAAATCAAAGTTTGTAGACCTCACACACTGAACATAGAACAGCAATGGTTCATTTAGCACTATACATATAAAGATTGTGCTTTCTCAAACAAGAACCTCACATTTCTGAGTGATGAAAACTAGGTAACAATGAAAACAAGGGCTAACACCTAACTGGATGTGCAGGTATACTGAAACTTATGTAAGCCTTGGGTGGACCGTGATATGTGTGCCATAGCCGGGTGCCTCCATACCTGAAAGTTTGTATGGAATATTGAAACTTGATTATACACCCAAGAGTGTGGTATCTCACCTATAATATAGGCAAAGTGAGCACCATAATTAAAACAACAAATTAGGCTAGTTCTGTATTGTTCAGTGATTAAAATGCATACAGTCTTCAAAATAATAGTCCATGTCTCTTCAACCCCTTGCTCCACAAATTATTTGACTCAAGCAAATAACCCCCCTTTCCTGAGCAAACTGCTGCTCTGAGACAAGGAAGAAGCATCAGTGATATCACCAAGCCCATGCAACTCTTTTAAAGGAGTCATAGCATTAATATGGATAACTTACTGTATTCACTAACTCAAAGTACCCTTCATAACACTGAGTTTCTTTTATGATCAAAAAAACATTTTATGAAGGGAATAATATATGCCAGTTTTTTGATTATGCTTGCTTAACCCACTAGCATCATTCACACTCTGTCATGTAACATTGCTTACATAACCACACACACTGGAGTGCTTTAGCATGTTTATTAAATGGTGAAAAAAAGCCACACAAAATCTCAAAATATTTTATTTTTAACTGACCTGTGCAATTATACCATAATAACTGTATGGTGATGTGACTGGATTTCACCAATCCAGTAAAGGATTTGTCTTTACCTTTTTATTTTTGGATTCAGAATAACAACAGGGGAAAGGTTATACTGTGTCATCACAGTATAAAACAACTTATGTGCAGTTTACCATGCAGCATAATTTTGAAAAGGAATTTAGTTTCAACAAGCAGTGCACTGCTTTTTTTTTTTTAATTCACAGTTTGTCCCCCCTACATGAATGTCGGCTATTGTTCTGGTTGCTCCTGCCCTGCTGTTCCCTTCAGATTTGCTCCTGCTCCCTCTGACCTAAGCAAATGCATGGAAGCCTAAAACAAGTGCACCAGGGCAATAAGAGCTGCAAAGTCAGATTTTTCACAAAATGATTTAGAGATAGCCAAGGCAATAGCCAGAAATTCTGGGCTACCCTAAAAGAGCTAATGAGAAACAGTAGAAAGGCCCCACCAATCATGATAACCACCCCTGGAGGTGTGGTCACCTCCCCAGCAGATATAGCCAAAGCTTTTAACAGAGCCATCACTGATCTTAGCTCACAGTTGACTGCCCATCCACCCACTCACAAAAGGCAGGGGAGATCCATAAGGATACCAGCTCAACTATCCCTATATTTTACTTTAGGCATGTCACATTAAGGGAAACCATCTGGCCACATGCCACAGGCCACACCTTTACAAGGACATAGATAAAGTGGAGACTATCCAGAGAAGGACAACAAAGATGGTGCAGGGCTTGCACCACAAAACATTTGAGGAGAGATTAAGGGACCTCAATATGTGCTCACGGGAGGAGAGGAGAGAGCAGGGAGACATGATTGAAAAATTCAGGTACCTCTGTGGCATTAACAAGGTGCAGGTGGGGGATCTTTTCCAATGTAGAAAAAGTACTAGAACAAGAAGGCACAATATGAAATTGGAAAGGAGTAGATTAAGAGGTAATGTGAGGAAGTTTTTCCTACCCAGAAAGGGTAGTCAAGGATTGAAATAGTCTGCCATAGGAGGTAGTGGAGGCAAGCACAGTGGAGGGGTTTAAGCATGCCTGGGACAGACACAATGGAAGCCTGAGAGGGGAGGGAGTGATGAAAAGCCATTGATCAGATAGGGTCAGTGGCCACATGCAACATATAGGGCCTACAGGCAGACTGTATGGATCTAGCAATCCTTATCTGCTGATTATTTCTATGTTTCTATGTAAATACATTAAACGCGCTCTAGTTAAAACCAGGATCAGGAGAGATGGGGTTGACATGAAGCTGCTAGCTATAACTCTGAACGAAATAGCTCACCCATTAAAAAAATCTTCAACCTTTCACTGAGGTTCTCCCAATTTCTCCAGGTTTGGAAGAAAGCTATAGTTACACCTGTTTTTAAAAATGGGGACAGCTCAAATGTCACTAACTATAGGCCTGTCTCAATTCTGTCCCCTTTGTCAAAAGCACAGGAAAGGATGGTGTTGGATCAAATCATGGAGTATTTAAACAAGTATAACCTAATGTGCGCAGAACAACATGGCTTCAGAAAGCAGCATGGTACAATCATGGCTCTTATTGAGTACACCAACTCTTTCCATGAGACCCTGGACAAAGGGCAAGTAGTTGGTGCTATATACATAGACCTAACAAAAGTGTTTGATCTCATGGACCACCCACTGCTACTCATAAAGCTACATTTTCTTGGTCTCTCTAAGGAAGCTGCATCGTGGTTCAGGTGCTACCTTGCTGATCAATCACAGAGGTGAATATAAATAGGGTCCTCTCAAGTGATAGAAGTGTCATGGTGGGTGTCCCACAGGGGTCAATCTTGGGCTCTCTACTATTCAATTTGTTTATCAATGGCCTAAAGTGCGTAATAGGACAAAGATATGTGGATGATGTGGTGATATACTGCAGCAGCCCTCTGCACAACAACCTTACTCAATAACTCTAGAACAGCTTTGAGGCCTTAGAATCTTGGTTTAAGTACAACAAACTTGTCCTTAACTATAAAAAAAACTAAGTCTATACTCTTCACAGGGGAACACCTTAAGAATAGGTCACCTCCTTTCAACTTACGCAACGAACTAGGTGCCATGCTGAAGCAAGTAAAATTCTTTAGATACCTGGGTGTTTTCCCAGACGACACCCTATGAATCAAAGAACAAGTGGACAACATTGTACAGATTGGCAATAGGAAGCTGGGAGCACTCTTCAGACAAAGGCCAAATCTAGCTAATGAAGCTAAACACATGGCAGTATCCAGCTCTGTGCTCTCATTCATCACCTATGGTTTCCCAATCTACAGGTCAGCCACTGACACTGTCTTAGACAGAGTCAGGACGCTGCTCAATAAAGCATGTTGCTTTGTACCTGGCTCGCATACTGTAAATACGCACACACACCTGCAATTGATATGCCCTTACAAACTGTCTCCCCTGCTCTGACAGGCTCCACTATCAAACAATCCTATTGGCCAAGAAAGCACTCCTGGGACTTACACCACCTACCATTAGCCCCCTATTTAGGCCTGTCCACAACACCTAGGTATGCACTGCCAACCATGCCCCCCCAACCGTGAACCACACGCGGCGACAGCAGGACGGCGAACTCCACAGGGTGACAGGGCACCAACAGCAACAGGGCATTGAGGGGGACGTGCCCCAGGGTGACTGCATAACCCCCAAAAAGGCATATGCCAGACAGTGCCGCACGTTGACAGGCAGGAGGTTGGGCAGGGGGACCCAGGCACTGAGGCTGCATCACCCCACAACACTGGCAATGGCAGCGTACAGGAGGCCCGGTGCCACACAGTCCCAGCACCACTCACACAGGCAGGCCAAAAGGAATGGCACAGCAAATGGTGGTAGTCCAGGTGGGTGGGCGCACACAGCACCACATCATAACGCCCCGGCTGGGGAGCCCAAGATACTTGTCCAGGGCAGAAGAGTAAGGCCACTGGATTACATGCAGAGCACCTGGGAAACAACCTTCTGTCATTCTGGGGTTCCTCAACCAGAGGGAGAGGGAGAAGACACACAGACCGGTGACCTACTGGAAGTGTGACCAGTACCATGTGGGCCAGTGCCATGGTCGGGCCCGAACCGCCAACAGGGTGGATGATGTGTCACTCACAGGCTGGCACAACCATGTGCCAGATTGTGCAGAGGCAGTGGTGTGGCAGGTCCAGGTGCCTGTGAGGCAGCAGGCAATAACATCAACTGAGAGCAGTCAGCAGGTAGTCGTGGCATGTTACAATTGGCTACCTGATGCTGTCAGAGGGCAACTACCCTTGGCCGCACACCTGAAATGGACAGTGCAGAGGGCATGGTGAAAGGAGCAGAGGGTGCTGCTGGATCCAGCCACACTTGCGGGTCTCACCATCCTGGCAGAGTACCAGCTGACCGATGCAGGTGAGCAGTTCCTACTCCACGACTCTGGGGGGCACCACCGGCTGCATCCTTCTATTCAGCACACAGCATAACCTCTAGTACCTGTCCCACTGTGCTGCATGGTACACCGATGGTACATTCAGAACCAGCCCAAAGCTGTTTCAACAGTTGTACAGCCTGCATGGTGTGGAGAGTGAGACCGTGCTGCCAGCAGTGTACACTCTGGTGGGGAGCAGAACAGTAGCCTGCTACACCGCCATGCTACGAAAACTGCAGGAGCTGTGCACAGACCTGAGCTCTATGTCAATAATGATCAATTTCGAGCCTGCCACCTACAAGGCACTGCACATGGTATACCCACAGGCACATCTCCGGGGCTTCTTTTCCCATTTCATGCAGTGCCTGTGGAGGAAGCTACAGCAGCACGGGGGACTTGGCACAACTCTACAAGACCAACGATAAGTTCATGCTGCACATTCAGATGCTGGCAGTGCTCAACTTTGTGCCACAAGGGGACATCATCATCGCCTATGAGGAGCTACGGGCCTGCCCATTCTTTGAGCCATTTGAGGACACCCTGGGCCCCTACCTTGATTACTTCAAGGACACTTGGCTAGGTCATTCTGTTCACAGTGATGTGCAGTGCTGGGCGACCTATCCCCAGGAGTTCTGGAATGTGTACGCCTCAATCCGTGAGGGACTGCCCAGGACCACCAAAGTCCTGGAGGGGTTGCACCAGGGCTTCAGTTCACTGATGGGTGCAGTGCATTCCTTCATCTGGCACTTCATTGAGGTTCTCCATGGGCAGCAGCACCTGACAGAGCTGCGGCACCAGCAGCTGTTATGCGGCAATGAAGTATCCAGCAGTTGCAGGAGGGCCCGGGATGCCACGGACTGTATACTGCAGATTGTGGAACAATATGATACACGGCCATTGAGGGACTACCTCCTGGGCATTGCCCTGAATGTCCATCTCCAGGTCTGAGCACCTGTGTAGCTGTGGACTGTGCTGTGTGGGACTACTGGCTATCAGCTGGTGTGGGTGTGTGTTCTGGGCACGGGTAAGGGTGTGTGGCACTGTGTTTGGTCTGAGTGTGCAATAAACATGTTTGGTGGCATCCCTGGCTGTGACTGTCCTATGTCTGGAAACAGAATCCCATGCAGTCACCGCTGTGTGCTGATACACTGTGGTGGTGGTGTCCCACCAGCACTGCTGTGGACGCCCATGCCTGTAGGACCATATGTATGGCACAGTCCCCATCTGTTGGGTGCAGGCCATGCGTCCTGTCCAGTGGGCATCTGTAGTCTATCTTCAGGCCCTAGCAATGCTGCAGCGGTGTCCCAGTGGCTCTTGTGCTGCCCGTGGTCGCCTGTGCCATGCCTTTCCTCCTATGACCACCACAGTGCCCAGCTGCCCTGTGCGGCCTGTCCCATCTGTATCCAGTGGGGCCATGCTGGGGGCTGTTCCATGCTGTGCCTCTTGTAGTCATGTGGCCCCTCCTCTGGGGCTGTTTGTGCACCCCTTACATTGTGGGGGGTGGGATTGCTGGGCTCGGCTGCCCTGTGGTGTTTGCTTTGGCCGTCAGGCTGTGGGTGGGTGCCACACACCCGTGTGCGCTGTGGTCCATCATGTCTGTGCCCTGCAGCCCTTGGCTGTTCGATGGTCTTACCATCGCTGTTCCTGTCTGCACTACATTGTAATGGCGGCCTTGTGCTCTACGCATTGTGGGTGTCACTGTGGACGACTTTGCAGTCTGTGTTGCTGCTGTTCTGTCATGGATACCAACACCTACACCACACAGAGCATGACATGGCAGGCCCTGGTAATCCCACTATGAAGACAAGACTGGGTCAGTGCTCCTTTACTAACTGGGAAGCTATGTGGGTAAATAAACTCCCTGACACCATAGCCAGTCTACACAAGATCTCGCAATTCAAATGGGCACTTATTGCTAACATTGTCCAGAACTCAGTTTGCCACTGCTTTGACCTTACCTAAACAGCGGAGGTGACAGCATTCCTGAGCATACCTTATTCTATGCTATTACCTGATCTTTCCTCATATGTGTAGATTATACAGCATAATACTGTACCGCAACCTACTGCAAATGGGTTATTTACTTGTATAGTGTACCTTACCTATTTACTGCATGTCTACCTTATGTAACCACTAGTAGGCCAGCAATGAGGCTCCTTTTGAGCTGAATAATCTGAATCTGTACTGAATCTGAACTCAGTACTGTCTACTGTATTGTTCTCACATGAAGTGGAACCTTTGCAAATGATCAGTTTGTGCTCAAAGATTGTTTCTGATTATTTTCAATAAACAAAAAAACAAACAATAAACAGATTTGCTATATGTTGTGCTGCATACCACTCAAACACCTGATCTCTGGCAAAAGCCCAGGAGCTTGTACCCTCTGGGGCTCAGGCCAGGCAGGAATGACCCAAGAATGCACAGCTATTTTGTGTTGTGGGGAGGACCTTGGGTAGGAGCACACCCAATGATGCGGCGCCCTGATGAAGCATTAAGTACTGGATGTGTAGTGTTGGGGTTTTCAAAGCCACTGATTCAGCACGGACATTTTTTTTTGATTTTAACAAAACTCTTTATTTTCAGCATCAAACACATTTGCTCCTTTGTATTTTGACACTGTGGCCTTTGTCACAACTTGGTCTTCAAGTGCAAGCCCTTAGTGTTTTTATACTGTGCCGTACAGGTTTTTCATCTTCCTGCACCTGCCTAACAGTGTGTGAATGCTTGCTGCAGTGTTCCAATGACATGGGGGCAGCCTTCATTAAGTCCTCAGATAAGTTAATTTTGGCCCCTATTTTCAGCTTCCTCTCCTCCCCATAATGACTCACATCACTCACCATGCTTACATTGGCCTGTGGATGAGGAGCTAATGTTGCATGGTCAACCATGACATCAAGCGCCTCACAATTCACAGGTGATGTTGAAATGTGAGCAGCTTCAAGCCACCCTCCCATGGACTACTGCATGCCACCTTTGAAAAATGCCCAAAGTCCTACCAGCCCAGAGTGTGGGAGTCTCAATGTGCACCAGAGCAGCACACTACCAGTTAGTGCCTCTAGGTTTGCAAACAAGTTTTTTGTATTAACATGTACTCTTTAAAGCAGGGTAGGTCACAATCAGTATATTGAAGGATGTGCCACAATGGAATATTGAAACTATTAGTATTTTTTATAATTCAAATGACAAAACTCTAGCTCTGTTCAGCACTGAATTCATATATAGATACATACAGTTAATGGCATTGGACAGATAAAGACTAAAAGGCCATTTAGTTTCCCCTGTTGTTTCTACCCAGAATCAATCCCTTTGCCCTCAGAGATCTCCCAACTTTCCTGCTATAGTACTAGCATTAATTACATTGCTGAGTAGTATATTTCACTCATCTATCACCTTTTCTGTAAAGAAAATATTTCATATTGTCCTTCTTGATATTGCCCCTAGTAGTTTGATGTTGTGTTCACTGGTGGTCATGTTAGTCTTTAGTTTAAATAAACCCACTGTTTTAACCCTGTGTTCCTGCATGAATTTGTAAGTCTCTATCATGTCCCTCTTTCTCTCTGTCTCTCTCTCGCTCTCACTTGTCCCCTAGTAAGTATATGTTCAGACTGCCTAATCTGTCCTGAAAGGTCCTACCTTGTTGCCCCAAGAATCATTTTTATTTACCTCAACTGAGTAGTTTCTAGCCTCTCCTTATCTTTTTCAGATGAGGGTTCCAAAACTACTCACAGTGCTCCATGTGTGGCCTAACCAATGACCTGTACAGTGGCAAGATCACCCTTTTGTTAGAATGAGTCAGATCTCTTCTGATGCACCACAGTATCGTATATGCTTTCCAATACGCTGTCCTGCATTGAGAAGAGGATTTCAGATTACTTAAGCAATAAGGCATGACCAAGGGTTATGTTAATAGTCTGTTAATCACCTTCTAGGGGTGTACGGTGGCATGAGGTGTAGCCGAGTGCCACATGCCCCTAGAGGGTGATTGACCATTAACATAATCCCTGGGAGTGCCTTATTGCTATTATAATAAAACATGTTTATAAACAGTGTTAAACCTTCTTCAGCATATGGTTAAGCTCTACATGTATGTTAACAAAAGATTAACATAAGGTTGCTAGAATGTTTGCAGCCTATCAGAAAGCTTCATTTCTCAGACCCTTTTTATAATATTTATTATAACTGTCATGTTCTTGTCCTCTTTTAATGTTCTACAATTACTCCATTGATACTGTAGCCAGCATGTGGAGTTTTGCTGCCAATATGCATTACCTTGCCTTTTAGTTTTAATTTTTAACTGCCATGTTCTTGACCACCACTCTAGGTTTTCTTCATGCTGTTAACCTTCATATCATTTCATTTATTTGGGGTTATAACCACTAAACATAGGCTTATTTGCAATGGTGACCCAAGATCAAGCTTACAAAGTATAATACAGTACATGTTTCAAATTTAATCAAGTAAATTTATAAGAAGCATTAAAGCAACATCTGGCCCCCCCACACAGAGTTTTGTGTTATCTGCGAGTTAACTTTTACAACGTGATCCCACCCCAATATAATAAATATACTGTACAAGTTGAAAAGCACTGGACAAGGGCCTAACCTTGGGCCATGCCAGTTGTGAACTTCCTGGCATCAAAGCATTCACCATATAGGACCACCCACTAGGTCCCACCTCTTAACTAGTTGACAATCCACCTAGTTAGGCTTTTCCCTAGTCCTATTTCCCCTACCTCCTGGATAAGACTTTTATATAAAAACACCAAATCAAAAGCTTTGCCAAAGTTGAGCTATAGAATGTCAACTATCTGATTCCTGTTTGCCATCTGTGTTACCAAGTTCTGTAAATTAAATGGTTTTGACATGACCTTTCTCTCATGAACCCATGCTGATTCCTGTCTGCAAGACAATTTTCTTCCAGGAAGCCTGCAATCTTCTCCTTAATGATTGATTTCAGCTTCTTTACCACTATAAATGTTATGTTCACTGGTCTGTTGTTACCTGGGTTTTCCCTCTCAACACTGTTATGTAGGGAGCCTCGATGACCACCCTCCATTCCTCCAGCACCTCTCCTGTAGTCAGCAGTTTAGTAAATAGGTCTGCCAGGGAGGCTGACAGTGATTGTTTCAACTCATTCATTGCCATTGGGCGTAGCCTACCTGGCCCTGAGGACTTGGTGAAATTAAGTTCTTGCTGACATATAAGAACACTTTGACAGCTGCACACCCTGTCTCTAGCCTACTACTATCGGTATCCATGATTCTAGTTTTGCTGTCAGGTAGTGGCAAAGTATATTCTATTGGTAATACAGAATTGAAGTAATCATTTAATATGCTTGCCATTTTTGCATCTTTCTTAATGCTTACTCCATCCTTCTTTTTTCTCCTTATGTTTTTATTTGTCTGTCCTTTACCTTTTGATTCCTTCAACTATCCTTAATTTGGTGTTTTCTTTTATCCTCTGTGTGGTGTCCTTACTCCTTGATAGTTTATGTTTGTACAGTATGTGGCCTTTTTGCTCTTGTCCTGGTTCCTCTTATATAGCCTAGAAGTTTTTCTTTTGTCATTTACTACCTTGCTCACTTGCTCATTGAACCAAAGGGGCACTTCTGTTTTTGATCTTACTTACAAATTTTATACAAGTGTTGCAGTAAGTCTTTTATAGTTTTAAGCATTGTTTGTATCTGTTGCTTCACTTCATAGGCCAACGAAGGGATATTACCCGGGTCCTGCTGAACAGATCCAGGCTTAGAAACAGAGGGCACATTGCAGATAACTGCCTCACCCTATTGAGTCTGCGGAAGTAAGGGAACATCTGTGCCCCTTTGTTCAAGTCTTCTGTTGCATCCTTTACTGAATGGTAGACTGCTGGATTTTCAGGAAACTGTATCTGCAGTTTTGTAGGAAACGGGGTCTGAAAACAGGCCTGCCTGTTGCAGGGCAGGGAGGCAGGGAGAGATGGGCATGTACTGCATCTGGATTGCTGGATTATAGTCTAGGTCAAAATAAATTTGGTGTTGTAGATCATAGATCTCTTTCTTTTGCCAGGCAGCTGAGAGAATTCTTTTCTTTGTGGCACAGCTAAGAAAGCACAACATAATGAAATGGGGGCATTCCATGTTCCCAGGTTTAGAACTCAAGGCCCTGTGCATGCTCTTAAAGTGGAGGGGCTCAGACTCTGGAATGTGCATGTTTCATGAATCAGTTTATCCACAAAGTGTATGATATAGTTCTCCTCTGCCCTCCGTAGTAACTCAGACACGAAGATTTTGTTTGCCTTATCCTTCCTTCAAGGTCACAGCATTTCTTCTCAGGCTGGACCTCTTTGTGATGCATATGCAGGATCAGGTCACTAGTGGTGTCCATTCTCTCAGTAATGGTTGTTAGACCTCCCTGCATCTCTCCTGAGTCATTTTTTAAAGCGTCCACATCTTGCTTGCAGGTTTGGAGGGAGCCTGCCACTATGCTTTTAATTCCTCCAGAATTTGTGCATTTGTAATGCTTGTACGGGATCGAGCGGGCTGAACCACTGATGATGCCATACTGCTGGATAGTGTGGTACTGCTGGAGTTGGTGTCTTGGTGCTTCTCAATAAACTGAAGCTTTACTCCTTTGTGCTTCTGTTTTTTTGCTTTTTGGAGCCTCCTATTCCATTCTGCAAGCATTCCCACACCTGCTTAAAATTGGCCTACAAACCTAACTGCAGTTAATACGGTGTTTTGATGAGGGAAAAAATCAGAGCTGCAAAAACTCACTCCATATCGGGGATTGACATCACCGGAAGTGTTAGTTTTATTTTCAGTTTTAATTTCATTGTTTATAACTGTGACGACCAAAGGTTGAAGATCATACAAAAAAATCATAAGTAAGAACAGGACAAACTTAAAACAAATCCAGTGTCTCACATACATTGAAAAGGCCCCATACATATGTTCACATATATTTATATTGGAAAAGTTCTTATTGCCCATGGTATGAAACTGTTCCCATAGTGGTTTGCATGAAAACTACCTCAGACGTTCTTGTGCTGGTCATAAGCAGTGCTACCGTACAGCAAACTGTGAAATCCCTGTCTTAAAATAGTAAGTAAGTAAAACTGTATTTGTTGCATACCCATTCCCTTGGGCTCAGTGTGCTATACAAAAGTCAGGACAATAAAAACGTAAACATTTCTAGATATAAAACTCTTGCAAAACAATCAGCTCATAATAAATAAAATAGATAAAAGATAAATTAAATTAAATAATCAGACAAAATAATTTCAAGTCTGACTAGCAAGTCTTACCAGTAGCCAGTGTGGGGGACCCTTACTAACACTCCAAAGGTCTCTGTAAATAGATATGATTTCAGGCTCCTCTTAAAGGCCTCCAGAAAAGGAGATTCCCTCAAAGATCTTAGAAGCGAGTTTCACAGGGCCAGTCATGCCACCTCAAATGCTCTATCACCAGATGATTTGAGTCATGCCCTGGAAACTGCTAGGAGGCACACCTTGGAGGAGCAGAGAGGGTGCTGGGTTTGGTAGGGAGTCAGGAGGGTACTCAGACAGCCAGCACCCAGTCTGCATAGGGATTCATAGGTCAGTAAAAGGAACTTGAAGGTGATTTGCCACTTCGCCGACAGCCAGTGCAGGTCACACAGGACCGGTGTCACATGACAGGAACTTGGAAGGCATGTCAGCAACCTGACTGCTACATTCTGCACCAACTGCAGATGGTTTAGGAACCTTCATTAACCCTAAGGTTAAGAGTGTTGCAGCAATCAAGTCCAAAAGTTAGAAAATCATGAACTAGTGAGGGCAGGTCATCAGGCGGGATCACGGCTTTAATCTGGGCAAAATTCATAAAAGGGTAAAAGCCACTGTGGATGACAAATGACACCTAAGCCTTAAGTGTCAACCTATCATCCAGAATGACCCCAGATTCTTCACCTTAGCAGAGGCAGCAAGCGGAGAGGAACCAAGCACCAGGCCAGTCAACACCTCTACCACTTATGCACCCTGCTGACAATCAGACTCAATCACCACAACCTCCGTCTTATCTGGATTTAGTTTCAGCCAGCTAGGGGACTTTCAGTCTTGAATTTCAGCTGGGCATAAATTCAGTACCTCAGCTGCATCATGCGTCCCAGGTGCAAACGACAAATACAACTGGATGTCATCCATACAGCAGTGAAACCCCACACTTTAGCATCTAATGATTTCCCCAAGAGGCAGCATGTACAGTACAAACATCATACATCAGAGAATAGAGCCCAGAGGAACTCTGCATGACAGGAGTTTCAGGAATGAGGAAAAATTCCCCATCACCACCCTCTGCATCCTATCTGTGAGAAAGGACTGAAATCAGCTGGAAATCCAACAACACACCGTGGTCCACAGTGTCAAATGCTGAATAGAGATCACTGAGAACAAGAATTGACATTCCCTTCTATCCCTGTCCCTGAGGAGATCATTATGCACCCTGACCAATGTGGTCTCCAAACTGTGCCTAGACCTAAATCCTGACTGGAGAGGCTCATAGATGTCAAAGGTAGTGAGATGTTTCTTGAGCTGCAGAGTCACTATCTTCTCAATAAACTTTCCCAAAAAGGGAAGGTTAGGGACCAGTCTATAATTCACTATGCAGTCTGGGTCCAAAGATGGTTTCTTCAGAAGGGCTTCACCAGTGCCTCTTTTAATGCTGTAGGGAAAGACCCCTCTGAAAGAAAACATCAGACAATCTCAGCAAATACTCGACCTTCAGACTCCACACAGCTCACAAGGAAATTAACTGAGCCTTGGTCCAGTTCACAAGTTGGCCACAACCTGGAGATTACTTCACAAACCTCTTCCACCCCCACTGACCTAATCCTGCTCCAGACAGGAGTGCTCCTAACAACACCCATCTGTCCACTGTGGGGCCACGACAGCCCCATTGGGGAAATCCCTGACCTGATAGAGGACATTCTGTCAGAGAAGAACTGCATGAACACTTCATGTTTGGCAGCTGAAACTGTTCTTTTCAGCTTCAAACAGGTAGGATGAAGTAAACTGTCTGCAGCCCGAAAGAGCTAAACTGATCTGTTCCTCCCTGAAACAATCTTCCTGGACAGGACTGTTGCCTTCTTATGGGCAATTGCTCTTTGATACTCACCGTAGTGTGTTCTCAAAATCAGTTTGTCCTCCTCAGTCCTGGACTTCTGCCAACAATGCTCAAACCTGGTTTCCATCTCCCCGAGCTCTCCATCAAATCACGGGTATCTCAAATGAGAAGACCTTAATTGTGTTCACACTGCTGCAACAAAGTTGAGAGCTGAGGCAACAGCCCTATTTTATGCCATTACTGTCTCTCATGAACCTGCCCCACAAGAAACCATCACACCTGAGAAGCCCATCACCACCTGGAGTCCTGCTGGGGACAACCCCTTTAAAGATTGATAGTGGGGTGGAGTCACGTGATGCAGAGCACGGACTAGCTGCTTTCTCCAGGTGCTCCGACCTCCCTTCACTCTAAACAACTTCTAGCTTCAGTGTAATTCGTCTTTTTTCGAAGCTACTGTATAGTTACTGACCTGGACAACAGGACAGAACCGACGGAAAACTCAATGGAAGCAGAGATGCGTAAGGCTGCGCCTAAACATACCCCACCTGCTACGCCGGAGAAGGCCTCAAAAAAATCCAGGGCCTCGATTTCTCCACAAATACAAACCTCTGCGACAGGGGCTAGGGAGGAAGAACCTTTCACGTTAGCAAAATTTCTAGAGGAATTTCGCCCCTTTAAGCTGGAAATGCAGGAATTAACAGGAGAGATTAAAAATATTACCTGCGCACTGGAAGATCTTACATTAAGGACCTCGGACAACGAAGCGAGGATACGGTCCCTGGAGGGGAGCAGCGCGAGACTGGATCCGGTACTGACCCAAGTGAAACACCGATTAGCTAAAATGGAGTCGAAAGTTGAGGACTTAGAAGGTAGAAGCCGCCGAAATAATTCGGTGGTCATTGGCTTGCCTGAAGGGGAGGAAGGGCCAGACCCGATCAAGTTTGTTCAGAAGCTGGTGGAGAAAATAGCAGGCCCTTCTCCTTTTGGACCCACTTACACCATCGAAAGGGCTCATCGGGCTTTACGCCCATTACCGCCAGTGTCTGCACCCCCACGATTCCTTATATTGCGATTCCTAAATTACCAGGAGCGGCAGCTGTTTATCTCCAAAGCCAGAGAAGCCAAGGAGCTGCAGTGGGCTGGAGCAAGGTTTAGGGTAGCTCAAGACCTGCCTTTGTCGGTGCAGCAAAAGAGGGCGGCTTTTCATCCCCTGGTCAACAAGCTTGTAGCGGCTGGAATCAAATTCAGAATGGGCTACCTGGCCAGATTTCAGGTACAGGTAGCTGGGGGCTGGAGCGTGTACGAAAATGTGGAAGCTGCAACTTCTTCTCTCCAAGAGGCATTTCCAAACCTTTTCAAAAACACCTGAGCTCACAGAAGGTTTGTTGTGTTAAAAAGGGCTCTTGGTGCCCTATCGGGGACTTGTGAGTGTCCGTATATTAAGCTCATGCCATGGCTGGGAAATCTACCAGAGAGGTGACCTGTATCATCAGCAAGGCAACTGCATGATTCCGTTCTGGGGCAACTGGACCTTCCTTTTTGGTTGAAATCTGTCAACCTTTGTGCTATGATGGCAGTCCCGCCTCTCATGAAAATAACGGCGGTTCTTTTTTGGTGTTTTTTTTACATTGTTAGCAGGTACATGAGGGCTGTTTCATGGAACCGGTGAATTACATGCAACCGGTGCAACTAACCCGAAGAAAAGAGCGTTTTACTTTCTCAAAAGTGGATCTGAAGTAGAAACTTGAACTTTAATTTACTGGTCCCGCCACTAGAGGGAGCCAAAGACCGATTGATGGCTTAAATGCGGTCTATTATTGGGTCCCATTTGCTTCATTTAATTTTTTGTACACTGAGAGGCTGAGTCATTACAGTTGCACAAATTAACATGAATGTTTAAGAGGTTAAAATGTTTTATTAATATTAGTAGGACCAGGCTGTTGTTATAGGCAGAAAAATTTAAATGTTAATAAGGATTAGATACAGAGACTTGGAGACAATTTAGTCCAGCTGGGTTGTATAATATCTCATTGTAGCAAAACAAATGGTATATGTCACAAATTTATACTGTCTCATAGAGTAATGTATAGATTATAAGGAAACTAGGGAAAGTAATCAGGAAGCATTACAAGTTACTACAGCTGAGCCTAAAGTTAGCTGAGTTTAAAGTCCATTGCCCTACTTTAGAAACCTGTATATGTTTGCATGATTCTTATAATGTACTAATTTCAATATAGAAAGCAAATGATGAATATGATACTCTGTCAGTAGTTTCGTTTAAAGAAATGGTTGGGGGAGGAAGGAGCGGGGAGACTGAGCCATGTGTACTGTTGTCATGGGCCATGATAACATGGTTCGGGGTGGAGGGCAGGAGGGTATGTGATGGTGAATATTACAGGGGAGGGAAGGGGGAGAAAGGGTTTGATGGACTCATGTATAAGGGTTTTATTTAAGAGGGAGTAGGGAGGGTGCACAAGACCACAGGTTTTGCAGATGGTGTCACTGAGGTGGGTTGTCTGGTTCACGATGCTAAGATGGCAGATAAAATTATGACATCAAACAGGACTATTAGATTTGTAAGCTGGAACGTTAAAGGAGCACGACAGAAATCCAAACAGTACAGAATCCTGAAACATCTAGAGGTTGTGAAAGCAAATTTTGTGTTTTTGCAGGAAACGCACCTACTATGTAAGGAGGAGAATAATATGAGGCGCCTACAAATTGGGAGGGTTTCTCTTCACAGGGTACCATACAGTGGTAGTTATGATACTAATACACAGATTGGTTCCTTTACTCCATTGTGTTATTCAAGATAACGAGGGTAGATACATCCTTGTCAGAGGAAGTTGCAAAATACAGAGCTCTTAGTAGGTTCTATCTATGGTCCCAATGTAGACACTCAGGATTTCGCTAAAGCTATTGGATGTACTCACGCCTTTTAACCAGCTCCCCATGATCTTAGGGGAGATCTTAACTCAGCCTTGGATCCTCTAATGGACAGATCCAAACCCTCCCAGTTGGGCCTGGACGTCAGCTTTATGGGCCTTAAGAGAGCTAATTGATTGCCTTGGCCTTACAGATGTCTGAGAGTGCTACACCAAATCTCGAATACACTTTCATTCTCGCCAGTTCATGGAACTGTATCCTGTATTGACTACATCCTGCTCTCCCACACTCTCCTACCCGGGGTATTGGACTCGACAATTGTAGCGGGACCTCCTTCAGATCATGCTGCAGTTTCGACTTCAATCTCCTTCTCATCCTTGCCCATAAGGGGCAACAGATGGAAGATAAATAACCAGATCTTGCGGAATCCTAAGGCAGTTCAAGATATATTGACTCAAATAGACGAATTTATAATAAATAATATGAGTGACACTGTCTGGCCAGACATGTTCTGGGGGGCATTCAAGGCATTTACAAGGGGCATCCTAATTGGGCTAGCGGTCAAGAGAAAAAGGGAGAGGGAGCGCATCATGTCAGACTTACTGACCCGGATAAGGGCCAAGGAGTCCAACATGTTTCCCCAGGCTTAGGAGAAAGACAAGCTGGATTTAGTTAAGCTTAGAGATATGTATCTGAAATTGTTAGGGGAACAAGCAGAACTGGCCTTAATCAAAACTAAAGCTAGTTACCTAGACCAAGGTGAAAAGGCAGGGAAACTCCTGGCAAGACGTATTACACAGCTAGAGTCTTCTCGAATAATTTCGGGGATACAATCCAAGGCAGACGGTTGCATTAAGACCACCCCTGGGGAGATTGTCCAGGAATTCCGGAACTATTTTGAATCCCTCTATGCAGCTATGGAGTTCCCTCCTTCTAAGACGGAGATGCTTACCTTTTTTGATGACTTGCAGCTCCCCTCAATGGCAGATCCTGACCGGGCACGGTTGGTAACCAACATTACCCAAGAGGAGATCGAGCAAGTCATTCAGAGTCTCCTGCTAGACAAAACGCCTGGCCCAGACGGCTTCTCGTCCAACTTCTACAAGAGGTTTTCCAAACAGTTGTCTCCATTATTGCTTATGCTTTTCCAGTATATTCTTAGTGGCAAAGAGTTGGACCAGTCACTCTTCGAGGCACTTATTGTTCTTATCCCAAAACCAAATAAACCTCCTGAGCAGCCTGCCAGCTATAGACCTATCTCCTTGCTAAATTATGACATCAAAATTTTAGCGAAATTATTAGCAGAACGAATAAATAAAGTCCTACCCAAACTCATTGGTGCAGAGCAAGTAGGTTTTATGAAAGGCCGGTCTGCAGCAGATCACATCAGGACCTTGTCGCATGTCTTCTCGGTTACCGAGGAGACTGACTCTCCTATGGCTCTTGTCTCCTTGGATGCCGAGAAGGCATTCGACAGGGTTCACTGGGGTTTCCTGCTAACTGTAATGGACAAATTTGGGTTTCCAGAGAGGTTCTTAGACTGGATTGGTTCCCTCTACTCAAGTCCCTCTGCAAGGGTTTCTTGCAATGGAGTTATTTCTGACCCCTTTGCCTTGCATGTGGGTACCACAGGGATGTCCACTATCCCCCTCCTTTTTAACTTGTATTCGGAGCCCCTCATCAGGCATATAATACACAACCGAAGCATTAGCGGTATCAAAATCCTGGATCATACTATCAAGGTAACAGCATATGCAGATGACTTACTGATATACGTCTCTGAACCGACTGTTTCCATTCCAGCCTTGTTAGAATCTATCAGGGATTTTAGCCGCTTAGCCAACTATAAACTAAATTTAGAAAAATCTATAGTTTATCCCCTTACGAAAACCCTCTTCAAACAGGAGATTAGTGAATTAGGCCTAGGGTGGAAATCCGAATCTTTTAAGTATTTGGGCCTTACCCTGATGAAGAATATGAAACGGGTGCGCCAAGGAAACCTGGGTGCCCTTGTACATACTATAGAGATGGACCTTAAAAGATGGGCACAACTTCCTCTCTCCCTCTGGGGCAGAATAAATATAGTCAAAATGAATGTTTTCCCCCCGACTGTTTTATCCCCTGAGTATGCTTAATATCTGGTTGCCACTTTCCTGGTTTAAGAAGCTTCATGGGTCTATAGCTAACTTTGTATGGGGATACAAGAAAGCCAGGATGGCCTATCATAAGTTGGCCGCATCCAAAGCATCAGGGGGGTTAAGAATGCCACACTTTGCCTTCTACTTCTGGGCGGGCCATGTCAACAAATATCTGATGTGGGTTCAGAACACAGACACTCTTACTCAGTTAACTTACATGCCCTTATGGATACAACTGGAGGGTGCCCTTATTAAGAAATATGGTCTTGCTCCGGAGGCCTTACTCTATATCAATCCCAAATTACTCCCTTTCCCTTAGAAATTCCTGATAGGGATCTCCCTAAAGATCCACACGCAGCTTTGCAATTTTTTAAAATATGATAATACCAGGGACTGGTCTCAACCTATATGGGGCAACCCGCAATTTCAGATTAGCCAGAAACCTATTAACCCCATGTGGTTGACTTTACCAGTTGGCTGTCGTCTAAAAGACTTCCTTAACGAAGAGGGTTGTGTGTACCCTTCAAGGGAGATCCTGTACAAATTTAACATTTCCAATAGAGGAATTTTTAAGGTATACCAACTTCGTCACCTCTTGATTAGTAAAATAGGTACAACTCCAATGCAAAGCCCGAAAGTTGATTTCCAAGAGGAACTGAGAGTTTCGGTGGGACTCCCTCATGCAATCTCCAAGATATATAATATCTTATTTAACTGGGCCTACTCTTCAAATCCAATCTCAGGGACCTACTGGGTCAAGGTGTTCCCGGAGAATGAATTCAATTGGACAGCCCTCTGGCAGAGCTGCCATAAATATATTCTGCAGGACCAGCTGAGACTCATTCAGTTTAAAATTCTCCACAACATCTACTACTCCCCACAAAAACTTGGGAGCCTAAAGCTAATCTCAGATTCAAAATGTAATAGGTGCCATTCCAGGAACGGAGATCTGTTCCATATTTTCTGGAACTGCCCAAAAATAGTCCCGCTATGGACAGACATTAAAAATAAAGTTGATTCCCTGCTTGGCCTTGAGGATCTTTTCACTCCTGAAATATGTCTGCTGGGGGATATGTCCAGTATTTCAGTTAGGAATAGAAAGTTCTATATGGCTTTGATTTCTATTACTCTTAAAAAGGTGGTTCTTAGACACTGGAAAGACCCTGTTGTGATCAGGTACCCTGAATGGCTTGAGGAATTACTCTATAATTTAAGGACTGAGAGGATGATAGCCACCCTTCAAAATAAACTTCCCAGGTTTGAGAAGATCTGGGCCCCTTTCTATATTGCCTATTCACTCTAAGACATACGGGCACCCCCTCATACACAAATAAATATAGTGGTCTTGTGCGGGGTGGGTAGTGGGGGAGATTGGGTGTTTTTTTTTTTTGGGGGTGGTTATGTTTGGGGGGAACGTCGCAGAGAATGTCTCCTGTCACTAGTTTGTTCCAAAACCAAGGTATACTTTCATGATTGTACCATGTTTACTGGAAACATTCTTTGTGAATAAACTTCAAATAAAGATTTAATGAAAAAAAAAAAAGATTGATAGTGGACCATCTCCACAGATGGCAAACCACCAGCGGGGCCCCGATTGAGAACTTTACCATGCAATGATCTGACCAAATGACCAGATCACTCTTGAGGTTACCTACCTCAAGCCCCAGTGAGAATTCTAGGTCCAAGGCAGGACCATGTCTGTGGGTCACAATAGTAACAACTTGTGCAAGGCATAGTGAATCCATCTTCTGGAGGAAGTCTTGTCCAAACTTCAAGAGATCATCATTGATCCAAGCATTGAAGTTACCCAGAACCAACCATCTGGATGACTCCAATACTCTCTTGGTGACAACGTCTGCAAGCTCCTGAAGAAATTCCAACTTGTCCCTGAAAGGCTGGTACACCAAAAGGATTCTGTAACCTGCACCTGGACCTCCATGTAGAATCATGCATTCAAATGATGACATAAAATCCACTGGGTGCACTGAAAAGTTCAGGTCAGACCTAAAACAGATGGCCAAAACCCACCCCTGTGATACCTCCTTGGCAGTGAACCAAAGAAAAACCAACCAGGATAGATGCCTCCAGAACTGGGCCAGTACCACCACTCAGCCAGGTCTTTGTGATGCAAGCCAGATCAACCGAGGAAATCAGGTCCACTATAACTTCAGTCTTGTTATTGATCGATCTCACATTGCAAAGCACCACACTAAAGGGATGGGCAAGGGTTCCCACCTAATAGCTACCAGTCCACTCGGTCTGGTGTGAGGCCTGGGTATGGGAACCAAACATGTCTGGCCTTGCTGTAGGTCCCATTTTACACTGGGGCTCCTCCTGGTCCTTACTACCTCAATGTTGCTCTCCCCATTATCAACCCTCACACTCCGTCACCTACCATACCACCATCTTGCAGTGGCAACCTCCCTCCAGTGCCTTTACATCACTGATAGCAGGGGGTGGTCATTGAAGGGGCAGCGGTTCAGCAGCTGGGTTGGAGAGCAGCTAAGCCTGAGGGGCCCAGAACCCACACATATCATTTCATTGGCTGTCCAGTAATACCCTAGAAACATCTTATTTCTTGCAAATTCAAACCTGAAACTTAAAAACCAGGCAACCCTCCTGTCACTCATCCTAAGCCCTGTGCATACATCCAAACATTCACACCACCCTAAAACAATAAATTTACTGTACAAGCTCACCAACCAACCACAGATCTACCATACTGCCAATGGACTCCTTCCCCAACCTCCCTACCACCCCAGTAAAACCACAAATTATAAAACAAATCAAATATACATCAGAGAGCCAGATATTATACCAAAAATGGGGAAAAGTCATTGTACAATAGCAGAACAGTTCTCAGTCTAAACTCTTGTTATACTTTGGCTCTGCTGCCACCATATCAAGTCCCAATACAGTAATCAGTAGAATGCCCCCTCCGCAGCAATCTCACCACTGTTGTGGGGGTTAACAGCAAAATCCAGAGAGAAAAGGAGAAACAATGTAAAAATTAAAACTTTAAAATCTCTATGTGAAAGTAGGAAGATAGAAAGTGAAGAAAACCAGTGACATTCTCCAGTAAAACTTTCTATCTAGCTCTACCAGTGACATTCTCCAGTAAAACTTTCTATCTAGCTCTAATTAACAGTAAAATAATAAAAAAAAACTAAAACAGAAATGGTTCTAGTATTAAGGAAATCTTCTAAGTATAGGAAAATGTACGAGGGTTAATATTATATGAGATTTTTTACACCCCGAGTTGTGTGTTGCTAAATAAGCCTCAAGAGTGATGCTCGAGTGGTTTGTTAAAGTAGCACACACCAAGAGGGTGCAAAAAAATTAACTTTCTCACTAACTACCATGCATCGTTTTATACAATTTACTAAGAACACCCTAATATCTACATGAAAACAGAGACTGGAGCCAATTTGCAGTTTCAAAATGAAGTTTTTACTCATTGTGCAGTCCGGATAACAAACTAGGAAAGTATAAAAGAAATAACAGGAAAACATCTTTGAAAAGTTCAACACAAGCATTGAAACCTTAATCTGTTCATGAAAACTTGGGGAAAAAACTCGCATTTTGAAATCAAGTACAAGTGAAGGTATCCTTGGCAACATTCATGATGTAACAACATAACCGAGCTGTGGGTAAAGAAATAAGTTTTACAAAGAAAACAGAGGCTCCAGTTGCAAGGTACAGTGGTTTTTTTTTTTATAAAGATAAACTGATGTGCAGGATAGAACTGATCCTTGGGCTGGCAGTATAGCCTAGAGGTTAGAGTAATGAGGTGTGAACGAGCATGGTACATCCAGCAGACCAGACCTAGGTTTTGATTCTCACAACCTCCACTTGCATACCATGTGACTCTGAGCAAGTCACTTAACCGCCCAGTGCTCCCAGGTTGCCCCTGAAAACAGGCACTTGTGCCTAATGGGCCTCACCCAGTTATCAAAGACTAAAATAAAAAAATTAGAACCATGGCTCCCTCAACTGTATGGTACAGGAATTTGACAGCATGGCAGCTTCTCTCTAACATGCTTTAAAACAGTTGAGTGGCTCTTGCAGTGTCTCTCTAACACACATTTGCTATGTCACAAACATGTATTATAGAGAACTGAGGCTCCTGATTTTTGATTGATATTGGGGTCTCTCAGTAATTATAACATCAGAGACAGGTTATCTGATAATTAATAGGCAGCATTTGTTTTCCCTTGTTCATTTATTACTAGGCCATTTGAGTGAAAACAGGAGAAGTGTCACAAGCCTTTGTTTATTACATCACAATGTATTGCTGTGAAAATGATTATGATGACACAAACACAGGACTGTGACTTCACAGAAGGCTACAGCGTGGCACTGCCGTGAATGGGGCAAACATACTGTTTTTATTCTGATATCTAGTAGTAATGTATGAGGGTCAGAAATACAGAAAAATCATCATACATAAGTTTAATTTTATCTGCACATCATATTTTACCAAGTTTTCCAGGATACTGGACAATTACTTTAAGGTAGATAATGCAGTAATGAGGATATAGTTCATATAGCAAAATCTGGTAGGACAGTTGAGAACTAAAATTATCTAAAGTACAGCCTCTGGCTAGGCAGCCTGACTAGAGGGTTTGGCACAGCTGGATAAATACTGTGTAGTTACAATAACATTACCAAATGGAAAACTAAAGATACTGTAGGTGACATTCAATGTGCCATGCTCATTTTTAGTAGATTGGGTAAAAAACTTAAAGGATGTGAATTGCCCAGACCATTTGCTCAGCCAATGATCTTGTTATCTGTAAATATTGGTTAGGCAAGCTCTCTGACTACCTAAATTATCTACTTATCCCTGCTTCCAACTCTAAAACTTACATACCCAACTCAAGAGTCCAGATCATCACTTCTACATGTCAGAGAAACTCTGATCAACAGGACTTATGATGGTGGCCTCCTCATCTTTGGAATGACCTGAGTTAACTTATTCCAGTAGCATTTCCACTAATATACTGATCCTTAAATTGCACATCATATTTGCATGGCTACACATGTAGTTCCATGGACGGAGCAACGCCATGCCCCCAATCAGACCTTAAAAGGCCACTCCTCCTGGCTAGTCCAGGATAATTTCCCATTGCCCCACCATCCTCCCTTCCTCCTCCAGCAGCTTGTCTCTCTCTTTCTCCTTTTCATGGGCTTCTTCCTAAGCTACCTTTAGCCAAGGGAACAAATCCAGGCAAATGGTTTAATACCTTTTACTGGACCAACAAGGATGTTACAAAAAGAACAAATTGCTTTAGCTTTTGGACCAACAAGTCCTTCTTTGAAAGCTTAATGACAGTTATTTAGAAAATCTCATATTATTAACACTTAGAACATGCAAAAATAAACAGCAATAATTCTCATTGGTTTAAAATAGGCCTTCAGAACATAATTAAAGTGACATCAGAGAGCTTGAATATCTTAAGTGTGCTTTCAGCTGAACCAAACTTAAAGGTCAAAGGTTGTCCAGCGATAACAGCAGGCAGAGAGTTCAACCCAAATATATTATACCATGTCTCAGTCTAATGAATAACAAAACACTAAGATTCTCTACTCACTAAATTATTCCCGTGGCACCTATAGGGGTGGAACCCTTTTCTAGGGTTCCTTGCTATCTATCTCTACAGGGTGGTATAGCACATGGATAGAGAGACGAATAGCCACAATGTATCTAAGTCACATAAGCATACATCATACCAAGTTGTGTAAGCACATCAAATTATTTGAGACTGCACCTGAATGTGTTTCTTGTTTTTTTGTTTGGTTATTTACTGTTTATACCCCTTCCTGAATCCAGTGCCTGACTTTCTCTGGAGCTTATAGGTAACAACACAATTGACTCTCACCAACCTCAGGTGCCATTGAGGATATACCTCCTAACTCATTGTTTTAATGGGAGGCACAATGTGAAGGCAAAACCCAACCCATAAATATTGTTTTTTTTCATCGTGGGCGCTGGAGCCATTTTGTTCTCTTTTTCTCCTGCCCTCACTGCCCTTCAGCTGTACTGCCAACTCTGGTCACCCAGTTGGCAGTATTGCAATATAGAACAGAACTGTCCCTCCACAAAGAAAAAGACTATCCTCTAGTACTTTCAGTTCTTCTCCCACTGGCTGGCCCTGGCAACTCAGACTCCTTCCCATACCCAGGTCACTTTCATTGCAAGTGGTAGCCCTAACATGAGCGGATGGGCCACCTGTAAAGGAATTTCTTGATTACCAGTCATTTCTTGTTCAAATTTTGAAAACTGTGCACTTGTTATCTTGCTTTGTTTATTTACTGTTTGCTTGATATTATTTCATTTGAAATACCTGTATCTTATTGTCCCTACAGTCCCGTTCCCCCATGCTACATCTGTAAGTGAGGTCATCATTTATCTCTGTATGTTTACCTGGTAAAACAGTTTTCAAATAAAGAAATATGACAGTGCAGCCTTTTCATGAGGTTGTTCCTGAGAGCTAACAATTTTGTGAGCTGCTGTGCAGTGAGGAGTTGTCTTTAATGTAGTTGAGAGAAAGAATGAAACCTTATGGTCTCATATGTTTTTTTTTTTTTTTGCTGCGGGGGGTGCTTGATAAGTACAACCTGATATTGAAGCTACTGTACATTACACTGTTGATGTAACATTCCCTTACCTGCTGCAGAAAACAAGTTAATGTGCTAAACTAAAATCTGACTTATACTAAGACTGGGTTAAAATGTAGATGAAAATATATGGTGAAAATCTTCAAAGGGATTAAAGCAATAAAGTAGAAAATAATGTTACTTCAGTGTTTACTGAGTCAAGTCCACCGACAAACTTTAGGTGTGCATGTAGCTTTCCTATAGATTCAGTTGGTTTGCATATTGATACTACACGAAAAATGTTTTTTTTTAGGCAAACTATACAAATCATGCATATTTCACATTGACAGAATTTCATACAATTTGTTTTCCTCAAAATGTTACCCTACGCAAAGTCCTTAAGTTTCAAGAAAAAAAAAAAACTAATGTGTTGTATTAATTGTTCATGTTTGTGGAAAAAATATTTGCTTTCAAGCATAAACTTCCCCTGTTGCTGGGAAAAAAACAGAATTGCAACAAAAAAACCTTGCTTTTTGCCAACTTTGAGAAACATGTTTTTTCTTTGTCATTGTTTGCAATACTGTTTATGGCTCCCCTCCTCACTGGTCTTAAATTCCTCCCCACTGTCCTGCGTTCCTTCATTCTGGTACTTTGCCTACTAGCCTAGGCTTCCTTTCTTGTCCAGACCCTCAGATCTCCAGCACCTAGACCACCCTGGTCTTGTCACCCAAGTGGGACACTCCTTTGAGCCTGGACAGAGCCTACTGGGGGAAGAAAATACTGATCAATCCATGTGCTGGTGGCAATGAGAATGAGCTGAGTGTTCATGTAGGCCAGTTGAGCAAGAGCAGATCTCCAGCTTGGCATCATCCTGTGGCCTGTCTCTCTTTAAGTCCAATTTACCTCTCCAATGTTGTGTGGATACACTCTTGCAGCTCCCGGGAGGGGGGAGGGGGGGTTCTAGGCTGCATCTCCACCAGGCCATCAGTTTGGTGTCTCTTGACGAGCAACACACAAAACTACCCACTCCTGAGAGAAGAGCATTGGCTTTTAGCCCTCCCTACTGGCCTTCACCACTGACATTCCAGGCTAAAGTTCACTGACATGATAGTGTGATCCCCCACAACATGGCTGCCCTGGGGTGGTTCCAAGCTGCACCTCCACTGTCCCACTAGTAGGTGTTTCTTGATGAGCAGCCAAAAAGCTACCACCCCTGGTAGGACAGCATCTGCTTTTAGCCCTCCCTGATGGCCTTTCTCGCCCCAGTGTTGTGCAGATACACACTTGCTGGTCTGCTGTGGCATGGTCTCAGGCTGTACCTCCACCATGCCACCAGTGGGTGCCTGTTGATGAGCAGCACACAAAACTGCCCAACCCTAGGAGGAGAGCATCTGCTTTTAGCCCTCCCTGCTGGCCTTCATCCCTGACAGTCCAGACTTAAAGAGTGCAAATCTGTGTAAAGAGTGCAAATCTGGGTCAACATGATAGTGCAGTCCCTCACCACTTGGCACAACTTAGCCAGCAAAATATTAGATGTTCATGAACTCCTTCCTTTTGTGAACCTGGGCAACCACAAAATTAAGAACTTGTATGTAATGGCTTGTATGCACCTGTAATTGTGTACATTGAGTCACGAGAGAGAGGAGTTCCTTCATATGCTTGCCCTTGTAGATTGAGATTTCATAAAAATGGAGCTGCTGGAGAGCCAAATATAGTCATGCAAAACAGGAAGAAGCCAGAAGGCACTTCTTCACTGAAAGGGTGGTGAGAGGCTTGATTGCACTGCTGGAGGGGATACTAAACCACAGTACAGATGAGGAGCTTAAAAGAGGATGGGATAGATTCATGGGTTAGGTTGATGGCGGAGGGGGGCAGCACAACATGTAGCATGGAAGCGTGAGCTCTGCATTAAACAGACATGATAGACCTTTGGATCTTCTTCTGCTGGTCTTTCCTATGTTCATATGTATATTTGTATTTATTTTACCACTGATCACCAAGAATAAAAGATTGTACATTTTCTTGAGCAGTACCACATCAAGCATGCATGTCTATTGCAGGGATCTATGTATGAATTTGAGTTTGAAAGTCCAAACAAGTGCACAATTACTACTTTTTCTAGAAAAATGTGCATGGTTAAATACCTGGCATTTGAAAAATGTATTATTAAAATCTTAAATAACTACATTTCTCTTGTAGAATCACTCATTTTTTACACTAAAAATGTAAAGGTGTATTGTGAGGAAAGGACAGCCCCAGCTACAGCAAAACCAATACCATGTTGGTATAATAGACCTGGGGCCCAATTTTCAGAACAGAACAAAGTGGAGTGCAAAGGTATTCACTTTGCTTTGCAATTGCCCAGGGGCTCGAGGATGCTATATGTAGTCAGATAGTGCACCGGCGCTATCCTACTGAATATAAGGCCATGTCGGTGCAGCACTAAATCAAGCAGCACTGCTCGAACCTGGCTTCCAAAGTGGGCCTCTAGAGTGGATAGCGTATAAGTGCTATCTACAATTTTCAAATGAACCCATGCAAATTAGTCTATTGGGAATGAAAGGTGCTAAGGGGCCATTTGCATCCCCATTTTGGGCCCATTTATATGGGTGGCAGAGGAAGGTTAGCATGGTGCTGTCCCCCCTTTCCCCCACCCAAGACAGTTATAGATATCCCTGGTGCCTAAAAAACTCCCTGCTGCTAATGGGTCCCCCTCCCTCCCTCCAATAGCCAGCCTTTATTAATAAATAAACTCTGAGATGCTAGTGGTCCCCCCCTCCCCGTCTGATCACCAATCCTTACTAAAAATAAACTCCCTGGTGCTAGTGGTCACCCCTTCCTCTGATTCCCATAGTATAACTTAACCCCCCTGGTGTCCAGTGGTTCCACCCTCAGCACCAATCCATGGTACCTCTGGTCACAAGTCCATAATTCCTGGCATCTAGCGGCCACCACTCACCATGGCACCGAGTACCCACTTATCAGTATCCTTGGTGCCAAGGGTATGCATATGGTGATTAGTGCAGCCCCCTCCACAGCTTTTTGGCCAGCCGCCATAAGTCCAGACAAGAAGTGTGCATCTTATTAATAGGACAGGATGCCTTGTTCTATATATGAGATGTGCCCACCCTGTCTGAACATATGGTGGCTGGCCGAGGAGGTGTGAGGAGAGCTGCATTGTTCACCCTATGTGCAACCGTGGCAGTGAGGATACTGATAAGGTGACTATGGGGTTGGGTGCTCAGTGCCATGGTGGTGGGGGTCACTAGACACCAGGGATTACAGACTTGTGACTGGAGGTACCGTGGATCAGCCTGGGGGAACCACTGGATGCTAAGGTGGATTTTAAGTTATACTATGAGCTGGCAATCGGAGGGAGGGGGGACCACTAGCACCAGTGAGTGTATTTTAAGTAAGGGCTGGCAATCAGAGGGTGGAGGGACCATTAGCACCAAGGAGTTTTTTTTTTTTTTTTAAGAAGGGCTGGCAATTGGAGGGATGGGGGATCACTAGCACTAGAGAGTTTTTTTAAATATGGGCTGGCAATCGGGGGGAGGGTGCTACACACAACAGGGGGTTGGGTGCTCCCCCGGTAGCCAACCAGCTAGTTGGCTCTTTACCTCCAGCAGCTGATAGAGTAGCACAGAGTAAGTGGGAGGGTTTGTGCTGTGGTATTTGTGCTGCACAGGAGGACTGCACTAAACCCTCTTGCATGATGCAAATCTGCTGACTATTGACTTGCACCTATATTCATGTCCCCGCCCCTCATTAGCGTACACCCATATTTTGATTTGTGCAGGCGCTAATCCTGTTTGCTGGTGCAACTGACCCTTTTGAATTTTGGACTCCAGAGCAAAACCTGAGTTGTGCAGGTAAACACCCATTAATGCCTGCATAAACTTTTGAATATCGGGCCCCTGATTTCTACTTATTAAAAAAAAAAAAGTAAATGTCCTCTACTTGTATAGAGTACTGCAATATTTTACCAATGGCAGGATTTTAAATTAGTGCATTTTACTTTTGGAAAACTCTTTTTTTTTATATAGTACACATCTTGCCTATTGCATTAAAGGTGAACAGCAGCACACAGTGCCCCACATTCAAGTGTGGAGCTGGTCGCAATTTGCACTTTGTATGCAAAAATATTTAATTTATTTACTGTTTATTGCAGTATAGTAGATTGTATCAGACTAATTATGCTTAATTCAAAGCTGACATCTTCTGTTGCAACAAATCCAAGAATCTACTGGAGATTATATCAAAGCAGTAGGCAGTAGTAGGAGAGTCAACAACCTGCAGTGCATGTTAGGGCTTTTATATTCTCCGAACAGATGTTTTCTGGCTATGCTTTTCTCCCGGGGCTATGTACAGTCCTGTGACTAGCAAACAAAAGATCATAGCTTCACATTGTAGGCTGTGGAATCTCTGACTGTTGCCTGCTTCTCTGATGTCAGCTGCAGGGGTTTCTGAGATCTGTCGTAACAAAATATGTCAACCTAGAACTGAGTAAAATAAGTCTAATGAATCTCATATACAACAGTAAGTAACCCAAAATGTTTTTGCAAACAAAGTGCACTTTGGGACCAGCCCCACACTTGAGTGTTTGGCCCTTGGTGCTGACTGTTCCCATTGATTCTGGAATCAAGGATAGGTAGTATAGTCTAAAGGTTAGAGTAACAAGCTGCAAATGAGCTTGGTACGTCCAGCAGACCTGGGTTTAATTCCCATAACCTCCACTTGCATACTGTGCGACTCTGAACAATTCACTTAACCAGCCCAAAGCTCCTGGATTGCCCCTGAAAACAGGCAGTCATGCCTAGTGGGCCGTACCTGGTTAACAAACAATAAATAATTCAATGCATGCATGCAAAATTGTCAAGATTGGCATGCGCAGCAGGATAATGAACTTGCCTCCTCATTATAAGTCAGCCACAGTCCAGGAAGTTGCTTTGAAGACTGCTTTGGCAAACAACTTTGAACTTTAAAGCAGCAGTGCAATGAAAAAAGTTATTCCAAAAAGCTAATTTTCTGCTACGGGTATGAAAAATATTGGCAGAACTGTTGATTTGGGTTTTCTAGATGCTTTCTATGCTGTATACTATACATTTGCATTTTTGTCTGGACTCTTACCCTCCTAGGTGTCCTCAGTATTATTTCTATGCAAAACTGAGATGGCCTTCTTTTTGTCTTGAGAAATAATTATTTAAAACTTTCATAAAATTCTTAAATGATAATGAAAACTGAAAATCTTACCACCAAAATAAATTAGAAGACATCTGGCATCAATTAGGAAGAAAAAAAGGTGGGTAAAATTTTAACCCATTTTCCTTGCACTGCTACTTTAAAAATATTAGCTACCATACAAATATATGCACCCAAGTTCATGGATGAGCAAATATGCCAGGCAGTGTTGCATTTTTAGACCACCAAGTAGACACCCAAGTTTTGACTGTTAGAAATACCTGGGGGATAGTGCTCCCCTTGGAATCACATTTTTTGAGCTTTTTGTTTTCATTACTTTTTATGTTGCAGTGGCACACTCTAGGGAGAACCCTGGTGCAGAGAAAATATTTTCCTATAATAAGCTCTGTACCTTTAGGGTTGAACATCTTATTGTATCTGCTCCAGTGATGAACAGAATTATGTTACTTAAGCACTATTGGTTTCTTTCATAGGTACTATATTCATTTCGAGTAGGTTTCACTGTGCAATATACTTTTCACCAACAATGCCATCCTTTGCTTCTCTTCTCATCATATTGTTACAGTTGAAATTATATACATGATTGGATTTAATGGCAGTTACGTTATGGTGGATTGTACTGGCTATATTTACCCACCTCCTCTAGACTGACAACAACTCCGTTCAGATATGAAATCCAATAACAGTAAAGAATTATCTTTATAGTAGTTGTTGAAGTGAGACTTTCTGGATCATGAACGTATGTAAATCTGTCCAACTGATTGCCCTTCACACTCCTTTGGCAACTTTGGAGTAAAAACGTTGAACTGGTCCATTAGCTAGCTTCCCTATTAGACTAACAGATGCAGTTAAAGCTGCTGAATTGTAGTTTCATACCAGTGTCTGCTCACATTAACCTACAAAATATATGAGCAGTCATGTTAGCCTGAATGCTTTTTTGAATTTAGAAAAGGGCAAATTTATTATTGAAAGGTGCAGGGTAAACACATTGGAAACGGAAGGCAGCAGGCTAAGTTGATTACATTCGTTGTTCTTCTTTGAATTTTGACTATTTTTGGTAGCTGGTTATTTTTCTGAGAATTTTTTATTTTATATTTCTTTAATCATAGTGTACATGAACAATCAGAAATGCATAACCTTACACCCTAACCAAGTGTAAAATAATACTACAGTCATGGATGCCTTTCTTTACTCTGAACTAATTTCATTCTATCGGCCATGAGGGTCATGCATAAATAATGGATGGAGAAGGGTGACAGGGCCTCAACACTTGGGGCTTGACAGATTACTTTGTGATGTATTACAATTAGATATGCTTCATTGTCACTTAATTTATTCAACTAGTGAGTGAATAACTGTTAGATCTGTTAGTGATTGAAGGTCCTTATTCAAGGCCCTTGTCACCACATCTTTTTATTGGTTATAGATTTTTAATTGTTAACTGTTTTTAGAATTCTTTTACCTTTCAAATGGAGTTCATGTTAAAATCAGTGATCTCAAGTTTGATTATGGTATCATTGGGTTTCCAGATTATATTTTAGTTCAACATCTGGTAGGGTGTTTATTCTGATATGCCCCAAGGCAGTTACCAGATGATGAATTGCCATGCCGCTTAACTTGTCAGCAAGACCAAATGGGCCTTTGGGAAGAAATAGTGAAAGATAACTGTACTGAGCTTGCAGGAAATTCTGTTAGACAAACCCCAAAATACTGTACTTTACAGTATAACAGCTGTATGTGCAAAAGATAACCAGTTAAAGTTAACTTCACAGTACTGCAAGTGAACCCTCTCATCTTTGACCCTATAGACCTTCTGAACACATTGTTCCCATTGGGTTAAGAAAGATATACATACTGTAAATTTGGGGTGGAGGGATGTCACCAAAACTCAATGGAGTTTCTTTTTTAAAACATTCAACACTTTAAACCATTTACCGACTGTTAAGAGTTCTGATGTGAATCAGTTACCCTTTGATTTTAAGAATGCATTGGTGATTCTAACCCTTAATACAGAAACATAGAAACATAGAATTTGACAGCAGATAAGGACTGCTTAGCCCACCTAGTCTGCCAATTTCCCTACCTACTGCATAAACTCCAGATCCTATTTGATCTGCAACTTACCCTCTCCTTCCAACCACTAGGGTTGCCTTCTGTCTATCCCATGCATTCTTGAATTCACCTGTCATTTTTGCCCCTATGACCCCCTCAGGGAGGCTGTTCCATGCATCCACCACCCTTTCCCTGAAACAGTACTTTCTCACATTGCCCCTGAGTCTTCCCCCCTCTAGCCTCATATTGTGACTGCTTGATCTTGCACATCTCTTTTTTTTTAAAGATACTGCCCTCCTGAACTTTTTTATCCCCTTGAGGTACTTGAATGTTTCTATCATAGCCCCCCTCTCCCTCCTTTCCACCAGGGTATACATAGTGAGGTCTTTCAGCCTCTCCTCATAATGTTTCTGGTGTGTTTCTGGTGTAGTCCTTGTACCATTTTTATTGCCCTCCTCTGGACTGCATCTCCCAAATATCATAACTATTTATATTGTTATAGAAATGTATATGGTTAACTATGGTACATAAACAGTGAATGTGTATTTTGGGGGTATTGAGCTTTTAGCACATAAACAAGATTTATACAGAATGTCTTGTTTGCTTTAAGGACAAAAAAGCATTATTCATCCTTTAGTAATGTTATGAAATGAGTGAAAACAGCTATCTGGTGTCCAAGGTAATTTTTTATGGTTACATTTAATAGTCAATATCATTCAGATACTGAACAAGTATGATTCTGTCCTGACAAAAGAAAACCTTATGTGAAGGACAGATGATGCCCACAAAATATATCAGAAGTTTATAACTCCAGGGTAATCTGAAAATATATAGTTTCTTTTCATGAGCCACCTAATTAAAGGGTTGTCCTACAGAATATATATATATATATATATACACACACACAGTATATATACACCTAGATAGATAGATATAGATGGTGACCACAAAATCTGACAGAAGTTTATAACTCCAGAAGAATCTGAATGTATATAATTTATTTTCATGTGCCAGATAAAAAAGGGTTGTCCTACATAGTATATGTGTGTGTGTGTGTGTGTGTGTATATATATATATATATATATATATATATATATATATATATATATATATATATGTGTGTGTGTATACAGTATGTACTCTTAACATTCATCATTATGTATATAACTTCTATTGGAAACAGCAGCTCTGGATAAACAAGGTTTCAAAGGAGTCACTCCTTCTTGTAAAAGCTGATAATAATTGATGAACGACTGGCTAGCCAGACCCTGACAGGTTGGTTGCCTGGCCTTTGCACTCTGCTAGTTCAAGCCTCACAAGTGTGAAATAGCCAATTACTGGGATACCTATTGAAAGTAATAGGCCAATGAGCAAATTGCTACTGTGGGACACTCTGGCAGTGTAGATGGAGAGAGGCCATGATAAAGTTCTGCTAGTAGCAGCTGCTCCCACCTCAAGCTGATAGTACTATATTGGCCAGAGGAGAGATGAGAGCAAAGTATTTTCCCCTTTGTACTGCAAGTTTCCTGCATTGTATTGATGTAAAGTTTATGATGCATGGTACTATCTTGTTACACGGGATCTAATTTGCAGAAATAAATCCTCCTTTTAAAAGGTAGTTAAATGGGTAATGGAGGACAGCCATGGTCGTAGATTTTGTGCAGAAGCATTAAATACAATTTTTGCTTGAAATGAAAAGCCATATACTGTGCAGAGTGTTAATACTTGCCAGCTATTTGCTATTGACAGAACAATTTATCTTGATAAAATACAGTGAAAAATTCCAATCTATTCACTGACATCACATTATCAGTGGTAATATATGGCTGCATCTAAATATAAGGTTCAGATCTGATACAGCTGAAAGACTTCACGTAATTTTCCTGACAATATATTGTGTACAGGACAATGAGCAAATGGAGCTTTTAACATGTACTACATGACCTACTGGATCTTGATATTAGATCTCAGATTTTACCATGTGTAATAGGACAGACAGTACTGTTCCTAGGAGTGCAATACGTTTCTTTATCCATGATTTTGTGCTCAGTAAGAGTATTACGCTCATACAGCAGATTTAACAACTAAATGTAGCTACAAAGAATCCTTGTTAAGACCCTTAGGAAGGCTGGTTGTGAGGCAGGGTATATTCTGCAGGAAACTAGAAGGGAAAAAAAACAGCAGGCTAACATTTTTCATCTTGAAGGTCGTGGTTTCTAATCTAAGCAGTTTAACTGAACTACAACTCTTGCTCGCCAGGTTCTCCTGCACAGGAGTTGAAAGTTGGCCCAAGCTCACACCAGCCATCTTGATCCCACCTGCCAGTGTGTTCAGCAAACTGTGTCATCAATGTCACAGAGGGCTTTCGGAATTTAATCCATAGATGTTTCAAGCAGGGATGCTGCTGAGGACCTTCAGAAGTTTAGAGAAAAGAACTAGAAATAATGAATGGAAAGATGAAAGAATGCATTGCATTTCAGTGCAAAAGAAACCAGACTGCATGTCTCCTGTATTAGTTCAGTGATTTTTTTTTCTATTACATGTAGTTGGGTAGTTCTTCACAACTTTAGTTTTAAATGCTGCAAAGTATAAGAAAGGCAATTTTTTTGTATTTTAGGTTTCTAAATACAATTAAATTTGAGATGGAGCTCATCACCTGAACAATAAATACTGTAATTGTGCTTCTCTTCGATGTGACACCTTATTCACCAAGATCAAGGCTCTAAACCTCACCCAACTAATCGTGGACCCCATCTGGCTAAACCACAAAATGCAAAATCACTCACTCCTGGACTGGGTCCTATCCTCCCACCCCCACATGATCCTAAGTGCGGGCCTGCTCCCAGACTCCCTAAGTGACCACCACATGATCTTCATGATCAGAAAAGTGCACAGGCCCACTGCCCCCCAAGATACTGCGCACAAGGTCATATAATTTCCTGGACCTAGTATCGCTCTTGCAAGACCTAGGACACGTAGACTGGTCCTTCATCCCAGCGGCTCAATCTATTGACTACGCATTCGCAACCTTCAAGGCCAAATTTCTAAAAGTGTGGGACTCCCATGCCCCCCTGCACAAAAAAAGGGTTGGAGGTGCCCACCTTCCCTGGATCACCACTGATATCATCAGCCAATGCCACTCCAGGGACCACGCATGGAAAGCCCACAAGAAACTGGGCATCCAAGCATCTCTCCAATGTTACAGAGCCCACTGCAACTCCTGCACCAAACTCATTCACCAGGCTAAAAAGAACTACTTCCTGTCGGTCTTCAGCGCAAACCTTAACCACCCGACAAACTTTTGGAAATCATTCAAATCCCTTTTCTCCTCCCCCAACCCAGCCGCCATCACCGACACTAACACTACAGGGCACTACCATCACTGACCCCTGTGAGGTAGTCGCTGCTTTCAATACCTACTTCTCCAGCTGCGCAGACTCACTCCTATCGTCCCTCCAGCACCCACCCACTCCATGCCCCCCCACCAAGAGCACTCCTACCAACCATCCAGCTTCTCCTTTTGCCCTGTATCCCCAGCCAAAGTACTCAAATCCCTACGGTCCCTGAACCGTACAAAGGTAAATGCCCCATGGCCCTGGACGCCAAGATGTTATACTTGTCTGCTCCAGCCATAGCCACCCCACTAGCTGATCTTTTCAACCTCTCCTTCTCACTAGGCAAATTACCAAACGAATGGAAACAGGCTACCATCATACCCCTCCCAAAAGGGGGTGACGCCTCCTCACCGGGTAACTATAGCCCCATCTTCCTCCTCCCAATTCTGGCCAAACTACAGGAATGTCTTGTCCTTGCCCAACTCTCTCCCTATCTGGATGCATCCTCCTTCTTCACCCCATACCAATCTGGCTTTCGAAAGTCACACTCAACTATCACTTCCCTGCTAAGAATCACTGATGGCATACTTACCGGCATGGACAATGGCCACATCACCTCTGCCATCTTTATAGACTTGGCCAAGGCTTTTGACACTGTCTCCCATGCTCTGCTCCTATCTTAACTAAAAGATGCCGGCCACTCCGAGCCGGCTTCCAACTGGTTTCACGACGACCTGGTAGGTAGGCACCAGTCTGTAAAAATCGCCTCCCACATCTCTAGCCCCCTACCAGTTACTGACGGCATCCCCCAAGACTCAGTCTTGGGCCCACTGCTCTTCTCCATATTTTTAAACGACCTCCCATCAGCCTGTCTTTACTCATCCATCCATATGTATGCGGATGACACAGTGTTGTACGCCACGGGCCCTTCCACAAGTGATGTGGCTCATCTACTACAGCAGGATTTCAATGCCATCCTGCACACTGGTTCCACTCAAATCAACTATTCCTAAACCCTAAGAAAACTATGTTGCTAACCTTCGGTTCACAGCAGAGACTCTCCCGCCAAGCCCCTTGCCCCCCCTTCCAAACACTGGAAGGGACCCTCCTGGAAGAATGCACCAGTTTCAGATACTTAGGTGTCTGGCTCGATCAGCACCTAGATTTCTCCACTCATATTGATTCTATCCATAAGAAACTACTTCCTAAACTCGGCGCCCTATATCAGTACAAAGGCTGCCTCCCCTCTCCAGCCCGGAAATCTATTGTTCAAAAGATGATCCTCTCAATACTCGACTATGGCAACATAGTCTATGGCAGTGCTCCCTCCTCCTCCTTAGCCAGCCTTGACACACATTTTCACTCCTTCTGTCGCATTATCCTCGACTGCACGCAAACAACCCACCACTTGCACTTTATACAGCTCCCTAGCCCTGCTGTCCCTCCAAGACTACAGATTAACCCACTGTGCTAGGCCCGCAGCCAAATTCTGTTCCCAGTCCCTTCCCTCCTACCTGGCCTCTGTCCTTTCCCCACAACCTCCCCCTGCTTACTCCCTCGGAAGCACGGACCCCAGGCTCCTCCACATCCCCTTCATGTGCACAACCAAAGGACAAACAGCTTTCAAATTCTGTATCCCCCAGCTCTGGAACACCTTGCCAGCCGATATTAGACACTCATCTAACCCCCGCTACCTCAATCTCCTACTCAGCACACACTTCTCCTCCAGCTGCTCATGCTTTTAGCTAGTTCCCACTATATGCATGTATTTTGTGTTCTCAGATGGTATTCTGTGTAATTTTATCCATTTGTATTTCCCCCTCTTCTGTTTTCCTTTGTTTCTACCTGCTGATTATCTGATATGGCAGGTGGCCCCCTCGCTGTGATGTATAATTACTGTGCCCTGTGATGTACTATTTCTTGGGACTTGTCCCCCAGGTCGCATCTGGAATCAAGCAACCCTGCTCAGTATGCCTTCCTGTTTAAACTCGTAAATAAATAAATAAATGAATTCTGCTCACAGACAACTATGAACTTCCGTCCCCACCCACACACATACCTGACCTCCCACAAAATGTGTTTATAATCAAATTGGGAATTCAAATGCCACTTTAACACCACATGTTTCATTTTTTATTGAAAAAGTAATACAAATTGCATTGGTGTTGTTTTTACAGTTAATATTGTGAGTTGGACTAGATGTGATTTCTTTTAGTCTACAAAATTGATTCTATTTTTAATAAAGCAATGTTCTTATTTTACTAAAATAATTAAATGCAAAACACTCTTCTGAGGTTCAAAATGCCATCCGAGTGTCTAAAGGGTACAGGAAATGTGTGCTAATTGCCAGCTGTTTATAAAGACCTTATACTCAGAAACGATATGCATTCTCCTAAAGTATCTATATTTAACTGTACCTAAATAAAAAGTGATAGATAAAACTGTAATTTGCATTGTTATATTTTATGGGCTGTATTCTGTCACAGTTCACTTCATGGAATCACTTATGTGTAGTTGTTAACTATGTCACAATTTGTGTACAGAATGCTAATTATGAGCTGCTGACCTACCAGAACTGCTTCGAGTTCTGTGCACAACCCATGACAAAGTTAAAACTCCAAATTATTGGTTCCATGAAGAGAACTGTAACAGAATGCTGCCCATAAAAACAAGACAATGCAAAACACAGCTTTTTATAACACTTTTTATTTAAGTACAGTTACATATAGACAATTTAGGTGAATGCATATCATTTCTGAGAATAAGAACTTTATAAACAGCTGTCAGTTTGAAATGATTTCCTGGCCTCTTTAAAGCTACGTTTATGAAACACATTGCATTAATGGCAGTTTGGAACCTATGAAAATCATAATCCCAAGACAGTTTGAGATAATAACAGATTTTGACAAGATTCTGAGTTAAAGTTGTTTTGCCACTGAGCAGTGAAGAAGAGAGTTTAGGTTAAGTGTTGAGCCAGGGGGAATGTAAACAAAACTAAAAAAAACCTGAACTTGATCAGAGGTTTGCTGAGTGCCTGGGAGGAACAGAAGAGAGGATCCGTACTTCTATACTGTGTATGGCAGTGAGAGAAGGTGACCACATGATTCTGCTAGTCCAATAAGCAGCAAGGAAGCAGGCTTGCTAGGTTTGATTCTGGCATCTTGAGGAGTGTTTAGTAGAGTACATTTGTGGCTGAGCTTAGGTATGAGGGTGGTATATAAGTGGAGCCAGAAGGATTTAAGAAAAACTTAATTGGAAGTTTGCTAAGTGTCTGGGAGGTGCAGGGGGGAGGATCCATACTGTGCATGGCAACGGGAGGAGGAGACCACATAATCCAACTAACCAAATAAGCAGCCAGGAGAAAATCAAAACTCAGTGCACGCTTAGAGAAAAAGTGATCTCAGGCAAATAAAGCTGTGAAATTAAAAACTTATTGTGCAGATACAAAATAATGCTTGATCACTACTGGAGACCCATAACCCCAGCACTTCGCCACTATGACTTCAACGGGGGGGGGGGCACTGATAAAGCTACATTGTCAAAGCACTGGGGTTATGGGTCTCCCATAGTGAGCAGGCATTATTTTGTATTTGCACAATACATTGCTAAGGTCACACCTTCATTTGCCTTAGGTCACTTTTTCTCTAAATGTGCACTGAGTTTTGATTTCTCCTGTGGGTCTTTGAGGGTTTAGTTGCCCCTCTCAGAAGCACTGCTCTCTGGGTCACTGTAGCGCAGCTGAAATATGGTTCGGACTGTAAGCAGCCAGGAGGTAGGCTAAATATGTTCAGAAGAGCATCATTTTCAGAAAACCCTGAAGTGTAAGAACCACAAAGCAGGAGGATGCTATCTATGTGGGCATCATCAGGGAGGATTAGTGGGTCGCTGGGAGACACTACTCTTTTTGAACAAGACCTGGTAAGATTAAGCCTGACTACAGTCACCAAGGGTGAATACTTGTGACCCATCTATTTTATCAGAACTGCCCTAGATACTGTACTGAAACTGTGGGGGTAGATCCCTATCTAGGATAAGTAGCACAGGGACTACCATGTGTAAATGTGCTAGGTAGCACCAGTGGGAATGTAGGTTCTGTGTGATGCTTGTAAAAAGGTGTTGTATTGTACTAAGCAGGTGCTAGAAAATATAACTTTTTGGGCAGGTCTCTATCTAACATAGCTTAACATCCACAGGGAGAAGTAGGTAGTTGGAGGAAGTCCTAGCCCTCTGCTAGGTGCCTTGGGCAGACTTGGTCAGCCAGGCAGTCCTTTTCTGCCATCATGTTTCTATGTTTCTATGTATCATATCCTCTGCTAACTGAGGTAGGCAGCATCAAGTGCAAGCAAGATGCAGAGAAGACAAACATCATAAGTGCATTTTTCAGCTTGGTCTTCAAAGTGGAAGTAAGGAGTCCACTACCTAAGGGTGGGGTTAAGTTCAAAGCAGAATTAGAGCAGAATGTGGAGAAAATAACTTTTCATATAAGTTCTCTTATTGTCTAGGGATTTTACTGGTGTGTGGCATAGATCAGTCATCAAACAGGTCTCCTGTGCACTACCCCTAGTAATCCCCAAACATATTGTTCGTATGCTCTTTTTCTTCGGACTTCATGATTTTTAAAGAGGGTTGATTGATTATCAGATTTCAGCTGAGATGCGAATCGAACTCAATCACCAGACAACAAGGTGAACCCCATGGTTGGTACCTACTCTAACATTTAAATCTTAAACTTATCTGAATTAACATCTTAATTTTCACTTTTAAATAAAGTGCAAACTCTTAAAATATGCACGTGGTCAGTGGGAAGCTTGCTAATGGAGATAGCCACTCATCTCCCAATGATCAAAGACTACCAGGTATAACAAGCTCAACCTTTGCTCATTGGACTAATAAATGTTTTTATAAAGGATAAAACTGTTAGGATCCATAGGCCCTATTTACAAAGTTGCTCTGTTGTTCATACTATTATTATAGTGCAAATAAAACACATACCTCCATAGTAAATACAAAAAAGACAGCCATAACATATTATGGATAACAATCAATAAAAATCAGACAAATACATTACATATTACATTAAAGATTTGATTTTCGAAGAGCAATAGCTTGTCCAAAGACTGAATTGCGTGAACAAGTTTATGTAAGCAATAATATGTGACAGGGTGTGCAAATTGGGGAATACTGGACCACCCAGGGACGTGCTGTAGGCCAACACCACTAGTTTATAGCTCGCTTAGCAAGTGGAGAAGAAGTGGCATTTGGCATGCTTGAAAATTCAGGGTGCCCATTGATATCCCAAGTAATGGGTCACCCCCAATTGGTACTTTTTTTATTTAGCAGGCTTCTATTCAAAAATACCTGCCCATTAACTTTAGTCTCCTAGCTGGCCCATTGGCGCAGTGGTTGGATTTCCACTTGCGACGCCGGTGACCCAGGTTCGGGAATGGACCAGGGTCACTGGAGGGCCGGCTGGAGGAGAAGGATAGAGCATCCCTAGGACTGATCTCCTTCCCCAGAGGGAGGGTAGGGAAGTGTCCGGCACATGGATGACCACTGGTGGAGGCCGGGAGTCACACAGCTACCAGCACTTGCATACACAGGAGGCGGGGGCGGACACTGGACATCATTGCACAAACCCACCTCCCCCAGAAAACTGGAAAAAGAACAGCTGCTGGTTGCCTTCTATGAAGCCCACCATGGCTTCAATTAGCCCCTCAGGCCAGCTCTCGGACCTATCCAGAAAACTGTGGTGTGTAGGGGGAACGCTGCAGTCCCACTGTGGGGGGGGGGAGCCACGGGGTATCGGAGGGCTCACGGCCGATATGAGGGGTGGAAGTGCTTGTCCCATGACTGGTCCGAAAGTACCAGGCGGCTGGTGGCTCAGGGGGAGGAAAAATAAATAAATAAATAAATTTAGTCTCCTAGCCAGTCAGCATGCTAGGATGTAATGTACCATTTTCTAATGAAATTTAACATCAAACAATGTATCCTTAACATTTTTAAAGGCCATTATTAGCTTATTTTTTTTTATCTAACAGAAAATATATCCCAATTTACGGTTTCAAAAAGATCACAATAATGAGTCTGTAATGGTTTGTTAAAGACTCTAAGTGGTCGAGTATATGTTTAGAAGCAATACTATATGCTATGCTGCCATATTCAAGGACTGATAATATAAGCTGAGCTGCTATGTTTGCTCCAGCTCTTTTAGTTATGGCTGATGCATTCCTTTTAAGTACTTCTATTCTACAATTAGCCTTTTTAATTGTGTTACTCAAATTGTTTTCAAATTTTAATGAATTGTCAGTTAGTATGCCAGTGTGTTTCTATCTGTTAACTGTAGTAACCGAGTCCCAGTTTAGTAGCCCAATGTTTAATATGCTGTCTTTTTGTTTGTCACTAGGATACAATACGTTTTTTATGACTCAATACAGACTTAGAAGTTCTGAACCACATTTCCAATCTGTTGAAGTCCTCCTGGAGTTTCACCTCCATTTCTTTTTTAGCATTTGATGAACTTATCAAAACTGTATCATCCATGTAAAGCTTTATGTCAGTTTTTTTATTGTTTTAGTTGTCATTTATATATATTAAGAACATCAGGGGGCCCAGAATGGACCTCTGAGGTACACCTGTTGTTACCTGCCATATGTTAGATATAACATTATCAACCATTACCAGTTGTGGTCTTCTAGTAAGGTAACTGAAACCAATTTAAGTTCTCAGAAGCCACACCAATATTATCCCTTATTTTAAGCAAAATGTCATGATCAGCATGCTCAAATGCTTTTGAGAGATCAACGTACACAACTCACCCACAATCTGCACCTCATCCATGGCACCCGCTACCTTACTCACAAATTCATTGAGAGCAGTGTCCCTTCACCTCCCAGTTCTAAATCCTTACTGTTGTTTTGCCAGCAATTAGTATTGTTCCAAGTACACAGCCAGTTGAACACTGACCATCCTTTCCAACACCTTAGGGTGAACAGCAGTGTGACTGGCCTGTAACTGGAAGGGTCACTACGGTCTCCCTCTTTGAGGACAGGGACCACTTTGATACAATTCCAATATCCTGGGGATCTTCCATAAGGCTTCTGTTGCGTAGCTTAAGAAGTACAGAGGATATTATTTGAGCTGACATTTTTAGAAATGGTTTCAATTTGCTCAAGGCCAGGTGACTTAGTAGTATTTAGTTTAGCAAATTCCAAAATCATACCTCTGGTTTTGATTTTTTAAACCTATATTTTGGTACCTTCATATTTTCAGGATCAAGATGTTCACATTCCTTGTTACTATTAATACTATGGATACTAATGTCAGGTAATTTATTCAAGCCATTTTCATTTACAAAGTTTACCTTAGATTTTTTTAATTTTTTACTGGGTCAAAACTTTTGATTGGATTCCAATATGAGGAATGATTTGTGGTGGAATCTGCTTTTTTGTTAAGTAATCTTTTTTTTTTTTTGCTGTGAGGAATAATTTTTTACATCAGTTTCTGAGCAACTTACATTTAGTCCAGTCTTCACTATTTAATGTTCTGCAAGCTTTCTTCCATAATCTGTCTTTTAATCTAATCTGTTTTTTAAGTTTTTGTTGTGCCCCAGGGCATATGCTTTTTTTGAAGTCTCTTACTTTTTTAAAGATGCAACCTGATTGCATACATTTAGAAATGTTCTAGTAAATTCTTGTATTGCCAGATCTAGATCTGGTCATACAAAAAGTTTTAATCACAGACTTAGAAATTCCCTTATTTTCTAGATATGCTACTGGTGCATAGCTTAAATCAGTAAACTAACAGAATCCAGTGCACACCCTCCCAATTGCAGTCCTGGGGGTGGGGTTCAGTTTCCTATGTTTCCCTACTATTTATCCTATATTTTCTTCAAGGCAATTTGGGCATCTTTACAGCTAGAAGAGAATTCAAGCACTTGTCTTCACAGCCATTGTCCCTCCATGATTGGTTGGCAGAAGGGAACAAGCATGCCATGCCCTACCTTCCCTAGAACTAAATGTCTCTGCCATATGATACACGTCACCAACTGTGGAATTCTGGGACTTCCACATAAACCATGGTTTCTGATATTGTAGTGTACTGCTGCACCACTGCCAGTCCATAAACTGGTCCATAAATGATTTTATTTTTATTTTAATTTTGTACATTTTTTCAGACTGCTGAATTAGACAACTTGGTGAAGAAAAAAGGGTGTCAGTGAGAAGCTATAAGGAAACACAGAGGAGGAGAACAGGGAGGTGTACCAAGTAAATCAAAGTGAAGCAGGGGAGGTGGCAACGGGAGCAAAGGCCCAGACAAAGAAAAGGATAAGACTTTCTTCAGGTACGTTAGGGAGAAGAGGAAAACAAGGGGAAGGAAAAGTAGCTTAAGGAGTGCTGCAGGGGTAGACTGCACAGAAGAAGACCAAGAAAGAGTTGACATCCTAAACAGGTATTTCTGCTCATTCTTCACAGTAGAGGGAGGGGGATGGACCACCAGGGAGCAGCAGGAACAAAGGGGGGGGTAGGTGGACACAAATCCATTTTCTGAGGAAAGATTCCTAAAGAGACTTGCAGCTCTGAAAGTGATCAAGGCTATGTGACTGGATGGGATACATCCAAGGGTACTAAAGAAACTCAGGGAGACCCTAGCTGCCCTACTGATGGCCTCATTCAACAGTTCAGTGGAAACAGGGACGGTCCCAGAGCACTGGAGGAGAGCAGATGTGGTTCCTCTACAAAAGAGTGGCAGCAGGCTAAGAACTAAAGGCCAGTCAGTCCCATTTCAGTGGTTGGGAAATTAATGGAAACTCTGTTAAAGCAAAGGCTGGTAGAGTACCTTGACTCCAGTAAGCTGCAAGACCACAGGCAACATGGATTTGTGGGGTGAAGAGAGGGAGAGCATGCCAGAAATAGATCAGGTGAGGGTGGTAGATATGACCTATCTGGACTTGAGCAACATGTCTGACACTGTGCTGCACAGGAGTCTGATTAAGAAATAAAGCAGCCTAGGGGTGAGATACAAAGTGGTGAATTGGGTCAGAAACTGTTTAATGTCTAGGTGTCAGAGGATTGTGGTTAACAGTACTCACTCTAATGATGGAAGAGTGATCGGAGGAGTGTCACAGGGCCAAGTAATGGAGCTGATCCTCTTCAATGTCTTCAAATGTGACATTGCAGAAGATCTGAAAGGGAAGATACAGTATGTCTTTTTGCAGATGATAAAATCTGTAATAGGGAGGACACTAAGGAGTGGGTGGACAGTATGTGCAGGGATTGTGCAAAACTCGAGGAGTGGTCATGAGCATGGCAGTTTGGGTTCATTGCCAAAAAGTACAAAATCATGCACCTTGAGTGTAGAAATCCAGGGCTGAGTATAGGATTAGGGGTACTTACAGTCACCAAGCAGGAAAGGGACATTGGAGTTAGCATAATGGATGACCTCAATGTGGCAGGGCAGTGTGATAAAGCAGAGGGTATGGTTAGTGGGATGCAGGGTGCATAGGGAGGGGTATATCCAGCAGAAGGAGGGAGATGGTGTTGCCACTGTGTCGCTCGCTGGTGAAACCCTACCTGGAATGTTGTGTCTAGTTCTGAGAGCCACTCCTCAGAAATGAGATGGATAGGGTGGAGGCGGTCCAGAGAAAGACAACTAAAATGGTGCAGAGGTTGCAAAAAAAGCCTTATGAGGAGAGATTGAGGGTTCTCAACATGTACACCCTGAAAGAGGGCAGAACAAGAGAGGACATGATGGAGACCTACAAGTACCTTACTGTATTAATAGGATGCAGGACGGTAGTCTCTTTCAAAAGAGAAAAAGCATCAGGAATGGGGGCATGTGATGAAGCTGGGAGGGTGAGTTGAAGAGGGATGTGAGGAAGTATTACTTCACTGAAAGAGTGGTAGATGCCTAAAACAAACTACCAGCAGAAGTGATAGAGGTAAAAACAGTGGGAGTCTTCAAGCTGAATGGGATTGATATAGGGGGATGTTAGTAAATAGGCAGGGAGGAGGGAGAGTTGCCAGATACCAGTTCGGGCTTGCGGAGAGAGACTAGGCAGGGAACATCTGGTCAGACTGTGTGGGCCAAACATTCCTTTTCTGCTGACAAATTATATGCTTCTATAACAGCTTTTTTATATATGATGACTATTTTATATGTTTCCGTCATACTGCAGTTTGAGGTCATGCAATGCTCCTCTTCTCTTGTCTTGTATGAGATCGTACTGTACAGAACCTCTCTATCATTCTTCATTCACATTTTTATTAGTGGTGTCTAAAGTTGCCCTGGGTCCAAACCAGATAAAATGTTTAGCCCTTCTTCTGCTTCACCCAATCTATCTCCATGACCTGCTGACCCACCACCTGAGGAGATCCTTTTGTGCCCCTGCCATGGGCATGGGGCTGCTGGAAGCCTTCCATTCTAGGGTGAAATCTGCTGCAGACAGGGTATTCCTGATAGTGATTCTGGCCCTTTGTACCCCATCCAACATGCCTTACTGATTATATTAGAGAGCCATTTTAGAATTGAATCTCAAGGGAGGCTCTTTGGTCAGATTCCTTCAGTCTCATCGCCTGAGCATTTTATGCAGTTATTCTTTTCTTAATGTATGTAGTTTGGATTTTATTTATCTGTTGATTGTGTTTTTGTTTGTAAATTGCTGTGTTGCATATATTTGCCATAGATGGTGCTATGGGCACATAGCAAGGCATTTTAATAAACAATATAACTTCTTAAAGTATGGCTTCAGGTGTACTCCTTGTTCAGCCAATTTCAGTTCTGTCTGGTCCTCCTACTCCCCCAGAAAACTAGTCCAGAATACGCAGTCCCTCCAATTCACACAGTGCATCTTGGAACAAACCTGGCTCACCCCCTTAGCTTCAAACCTGTCCCAAAGTTGTTGTTTTTTTCCTCCCACTCCCTTTTCAGAGTTCTCTGTGACCATCATATGGTCTGCTGTAGGGGTTCTCAACCTTCTGACAATGAGGACCCCGATCATGACTAGACAAGCCCAATGACTCCCTGATAATCATGAAACATGGCTGAGGACCACTGACCATGACCACTCTTGCTCAATGACCCTTGTCCCCAAGCAGTGTTAAATTATTTGAAGGTTTTTAATTATCCAGTATTAATTAGAAATACAACATGTTATAAATATATAATATTTGTTAATATTACAATGTCTTTTAAAGTTTGTACTTGTTTTTTGTGCCTTACCTGCCAGGGACATTGAAGTAAAGCCTCGAGGACCTCCTGGGGACAACAGATCCCTGGCTAAGAAACAATGGTCTACAGTGTGTATAAAGTTCACTGTACTAAAGGCTCCCTCCCACTCAAGGACATTCATCTCAAGTCTTTCAGATCACTAGAATTATCCTCCCTGCTGTCTAACCTTGATACCACTGGCAGGTTCTTTATCTCTACATCCATTTATGTGGAAGATGCCCTATCTAAATTTTAAACTAAATTCACTGCTGTTTGGAAGAGGCATACCCACTTAGAGCATCTGTGTTAAAGGCTCACATCCTCTCATCTTCTTTGTATCTCACCTGACCTCACTGCCTGTTTCAAAGCTTGAGACTCTGCCTTGCACATGTACAAGGCCTCTGACTTTCCAGAGGGCCTTGTAGAGTGTACCCAGCCACATAACTTGGGTTTGGCAGTACCTCCTAGAGGTTAGAGAAACAAGGTTTTCCATACCAAATTTAAAACCAAATTTGGGTCAATGGCATTTGCATAAATAGCCTCCCATGTTTGGAACAGTTTGTCACCAATTACTAAACAGGTAAATACAATAACACAATTTCATCATTCAGTGCAAAAAGAAGCTAGAGAGGCGTGTCAATGTCTGTAAAGTCAGTGATGTATATTGGCTGTTGTCTTGTTTAGGGTGTAAAATCAACAGCATTGCAATATGTATATTTAAACTGTTTAGTGTAGTTTGTGTAGTATGTAACTTGCATTTTATACACAGGTCACTTTTGAATACAGGATACTTTTTTGTCTTAAAGAGCTAGTGGAGCCAAAATAGACAGACTGCAAAATAATACAAATGTTAAGATATGGTCAGTTGTAATGTTTCTGAGGTGTTTTTTCTTTTTCTTGCTGTTCATTGGAAAACTTTTTAATGTGATAATATAGAAACATAGAAACATAGACTTTGATGGCAGATAAGGACCAACTTTCAGTCTGGCAGCTGACATTTCTGTCTCTCTTCCCCCCAGTACATAATCAGCATTGTGATTTCATGGACAGTGACACCACAGGCAACTGACTTGGCAGCTACTCAGTGGCTGTTCCTAAGCAGCAGTGATGTCACAGTCAGTGAGGTCACAATGCTGATGATGTAATGGGCAGAACAGAGCTAGGTATGTCAGCTGCCAGGCAGAGTACTGTTCCACACATCATACCTACTAAAATCAGATAAACAATCTTCTAATTAACCAAAAGAAAAAGTACCTCAGATATAAAAGGTAATGGTTGATTGTTATTGAAAACTAATATTAGTTTTAGGCAGTACAATAGCTATTTAAGAGCTACATGCTGTCAAAAAATAAAGACTACTTGTTTGCTGTACCTACTTTGGCATCAGGCAGTGACTGGCAGAATCTAGTCTCATCTTGTCCTTACCACCCTTGATTGCTCCCATTGGGTGTCTTTCTGATACCTAGGTGTTTGGATGGATGACCCTCTCACCTTCTTTTGCCATGTTGACGCCATTCATAAGAAGCTACACCCTAACCATGGTGTATGATATAAGAACAAAGCTAGCATCTCTCTCCCCACAGAGAAATTAATGTAAAAATAATCCTCCAGATTTTCAACTATGGGAATGGGATGTATAGTGTTGCCCCAAAAAACTAACCTCACTCGTCTCCCACTCTTTCATTCCTTTGGTTTTTGACATTGACTGCCTTCTGCACTCTCATTATTGATCCCTTTACTCTGTTCTCTCACAAGAGGCTAGATGGCATTCTCATTGTGCCCTCCAGTATCCAAATTCTGGTTTGTGTCTTCCCCTATCCTCACTCCTGTCCTGTTCCCTTCTTACCACTTACACAAAAACCCTGACCCATACTCCTTCACTCTCTCATAGGTTAAAACCTCAGCTGGCGAGTCTGCTGTCCTTTGTAGACTCCACTAGCTTTGGTCTAGACTCTCCACCTCATCACTTCCTCATCCATTCATGTCTTTGTCACCACTCGGTTGGACTACTGTAATGCCCTTTATCTGGGGCTACCTGCAGTGGATATTCACCATTTACAGCTAGTGCAGAACGCGGCTGCCAGGTTGTTAACTGGAACCCCTAGATTCAGTCACATAACACCTGTGCTGTGCTAACTGCACTGTCTACCTATGCAATGGTGAATCCCTTTCAGGGGTTGCGTTGCTGGCATATAAAGCCTTACATGAACCGAGACCCCAGTACCTGAAAGACCTCCTACTTCCCTATCGCCCCTCCTGCTCACTCCGATCCTCTGGTAAGGGATTGCTAGAGGTTTCCAGGATGCACCCAAAGACCTTTGGAGGAAGATCCTTTGCCTTTATGGCACTAGCCCTGTGGAACTCTACCTCGTCAGATACATGAAAGCCTGACCAAGGAGAGATTTAAAAAATCCAGTAAAACACGTTTTTTCGAGAATGCCTTTGTGGGGACATAAATGGTTTTATAAGTATATGTTTTTATATTATTTATGAATTGTTTTAAGATATTTTATTGTGCTTTAATATATGGATATTGAATTTAATACGTCTGTAAAGCATATAAAAAAATTCAGGTAATAGCCTCAAAGGTTTAGTGATAATACTATTGTCAATCACTGGTAATACTATTGTTTTGTGCTGATACCTCCTGCCCCCACATCATAAGCATGCCTCCTCATTTGCCGGTTTTCCTGTGTGGGCGGGCAGAACAGTTGAAAAAACATGGCGGCCATTCTGTCGCTTAGCGAGGGCGAACTCACTTCTCCGGTTTTATTTTCTTTTCCCCGATCAGCAAATTAAAATATCTGGTTGATCCTGCCATTCCAGTGGTGAAGAGCAGGTAAGATCTCATTTATTTGAAAAAAAGAGGCATATGCCGGCAACCATCAGGAGCGAGCAGACAGTTGAAGACACAGCGCGAGACAGTGCGGCGGTTCACAATGACCCACACTCCTTAACTGAACTGGCAAACCACCTGTCTGAAAAGACCCCAACACACACTCAGATCCATATATTAAAAGAATAAGTATGGTTCCATATTATTGTTGTGATCAACAATATTTTCCATCTCAGTTCTGGACACGTAGGAACCTCTCAATGGTATTACTGACCGGTAATACACATGGAACCATACATTATTCTCTATGTATTGTACAGGTACTTCGAACACTGGAAAAGTACCTTTAATAAATAAATATTTGCTTGCTTGCTTTCCCCAGGTCTCACCTGGAAATGAGCTTCTGCTCATGGTGCGTTTCCTGGTTGCCAACTTTTAAATAAATAAATAAAATCCTCTCTCTCTGCTCTGAAGACTTTATTCCATAACAACACTAGTCAAATGTTTTTCTGCATGTAACCACTCACTGATTTCTTTCCCTAAATTCCAGCATCTCTCCTTCATGCCTTCTAGCCTCTTCACTCCTTCATGTCTAACTGTACAACTATTAGTCATTCTGGCTGGTCCTTTGATGCCTATATCCTCATTGTTTGTAAGTCACTACAATTGTATAATACTTTGAAAAAGGCATACTATTTCCTTGCTGCTGAGCTAACCTAAATAGATTTAGAGTGTTATTTACGTAGCATCATTTCAGGGCTCAAAGCACTTAACAATAAAATGCAGATATAAACAAAGGACCATACACTTCATAACATTTTGACAATGTCAATTTCCTAAGTCTGTGTTCTCACCATTATTCTTTTAATCTACCGGTATTCCTCTTGTCTTTTTAAAGTGTTTTACTCTGTCATTGCACTGTTTTGGAATGGTGAAATTTTTCACTTTATTTTACGTTCTAGCTCGCCCCAACCTTTTTTTAGCAATTACTGATTTTTGCACACTTTTATTGTACTAAATTGTTTAGTTCTGTTATATTAGTACTCCTGTGTACCTTGTGCCACACAATGCATCTGGAAAGGAGCTGTTCTAATTTTAAAATGTTTTTTTTTCCTGATGAAACCTTTTAAAAAGTATAGGGTGTCACTTTAACTTTTTTCCAATTGCATTGTTTCTACTCTGTTATTACTCAACGTGTGCAACATATATGGCAGGGCAGGCAAGTCTGGAGGAGGAATTTCAGTTGGAAGAGAGGGGAAGGAGGGAAGGCAGGAAGACATCATAACAGGGGAGGGCAGGACTGTGGTAATGGTGGAAGGTGGGAAACAAGAAGGGGGAAACAGGTTAGATGGAGAGAGGGATAATGAGAATGGAGAGCCATGTGTATCAGAGCAAGGAGTCTGAGAAACAAAATATTTGACCTTGAGGCAATCATTGTGGAGGCACACCTAGATCTCATGGTCATAACAGAATCATGGTGCATGGGCAACCACAGCAGGGAAGTGGGCATCCGGGCCTGCACCATGTTCCAGATGAACAGGTCAGGGAGGAAAGTCAGAGGGGTTATTTTATATGTGAAGGAGGGTATAAGGGCCATCTGAGATACAGGGGCAACAGCGGGACAATGAAGGGCTGGAGGTACTATGGGTCAGCCTAGAGATGGAGTCAGGGCTGTTATCCACATGTGGGTGGGGCTGTACAGTCCTCCAACACAGGGGAAAGATTTAGGCAGAGCCCTGGGGGAAATCATTAACAAAATGGCCAGCAAGTGGGAGGTTTTGATAATGGGGGACTTTAAACTGCCAGATGTTGATTGGGGCATTCTTGCCATAGCTACATCAACAGGCAGGGCCATCCTCAACTCCATTCAAGGGGCATGTCTTAGGCAGCTGATTTTGGAACTCACTAGGGATAGAGCAGTGCTGGACCTGGTACATAGAAAGACAGAGAGCATTGCTGAAGTCACAGTGGGTTGTCCCCTGGGTACAAGTGATCAACCTACTGTGCTGTTTGGCACACGGATTGGACAGGGGAAAAAAACACTAAGATGAGAGTCCTGGACTTCCGGAAATCAGATTTTAAAGAAATGAGAAACTGCCTCAGAGAATGCCTTGAAGGGTATGAAGGCAGAGGGGGAGTGGAGGCCAGAGGAGAAAAAATAAGGAGGGTATAGCCAAGGCAACTGTATGCTGTTTGAAAGAAGTGAGCAAGGGAAAGACGAAGAAGAGGCTTCTATGGTTCTCCAAGGGGATGGCAAAGGCAGTGAAGGAGAAAAAAAACAGCATTTCGAAAGCACTAGGAGACTGAGAAGGATGAACACAGGAAGGTATAGCTGGTACAAGACCTTCTTTAGGTATATGTGGTAAAAGAGGAAGACAAGGGGAGGGATAGTGAGAATCATGAGGGTTGGGGGGACTGTGTAGAGGAAGATCATAACAAAGCAGAAATGCTAAATGATTACTTCTGCTCTGTCTAGATGGTAGAGGGGGGGGGGAACCAGTGTGCTGCAGTAATCTACAGGGGGTGAAAGTGGACACAAGTCAATTCTCTCTGGAAAGGATCCAGAAGGGACTGAAGCCTTAGAGGAGAATAAGGCAATTAGACAGGGTGGGAATCATCCAAGGGTCCTAAAGGAACTGAGCATGGTGTCGGCACCCCCCTCTGGCAGCACTTTTTACCAATTCAATGGAGATATGGATGTTGCCAAGGACTGGAAGAGGGTTATGTGGGCCTTCTGCACAAAAGCACCTGCAGGTAGGATGCTAGCTACTACAAGCCAGTCAGTCTCACATCAGTGGTGGGGCAGTTAATGGAGACACAACTGAAGGACAGATGCGGCAGTTAATGGAGACACTACTGAAGGAGAGACTTGTGGAGCACTTGGAGGCAAAAAGGCTGCAGGATCACAGGCAGCATGGTTTCATGGCGGGAAGTTATATCAAATTAATCTCATAGATTTCTTTGACTGGGTTACCAGAGAGGTGGATTAAGGGAGAGCAGTGAACATGGCCTATCTGGACTTCAGTAAAGCTTTTGACACTGTGCCACACAGGAGGCTAGTTAAGAAATTAAGCAGCCTATGGGTGGGAGAGAAAGTGACAAGCTGGGTATCAAACTGGTTAAAGGATAGTAAGCCAAGGGTGATGGTAAATGGTAGCACATCAGGCAATAGGAGAGCACCTAGTGGGGTGCCACAGGGTTTTGTGATGGGATGAGTCCTCTTCAATGTCTTCATAAGCAACATTACAGAGGAGCTTGAGGGTAAGGTGTGTCTCTTTCTGGATCTTTATTTAATAATTTAAAAAATTTTTTTTTTTTATTTTAGTCCTTGGTTACCGGGTAAGGCCCACTAGACACAAACGCCTATTTTCAGGGGCGACCTGGTAGCACTAAGCAGTTACTGTAAGTGACTTGCTGAGAATCATACAGTATGCAGTGGAGGTTGTGAGAATCAAACTCAGGTCTGGTCTGCTGGATGTGCCAAGCTCATTCACACCTCATTCCTCTAACCTCTAGGCTATACTGCCAGCCATATGATGATACAAAAATCTGCAATAGAGTTGACACCGATGAATGAATGGAGACAGTGTGAAGAGATCTGAGGAAACTAGAGGAATAGTCTTGGTGGAGGCAGGTGGGTTTCAATGCCAAGACATGCAAGATCATGCACTCAGGGCTGTGAAACCCTGGGGCTGTGTATAAGATGGGAGGAGTGGATCACACAGTCACCAAGTAAGAAAGAGACTAATGGGTGTAAACACAATTACTACTAATTAATTTAATTCTGTTGCTGTCTTAAGGAAAGATGTGCAGTAAATTGTGCTTATGTTTTTCTGTAGCTATTTCCTGAGATGACAGATTTACTCAGACATGTAGTGCAATTGGAAGCTGTTTATTTCAATACACAGTTAACATATAACATATTTCTGACACTTAAACAGTACAAGACATTTTTAAAGATTCTCTTTAGACTTTTTCAGTTTGTGCGCTTTAACTCCTTACGCAATCTTTACTATGTACATATGAGGCCCTGTAACTCCTCTCCGGTGGTAATTTAAAGTGGTGTTCTCTTTAGAATAACTTTAACCAACACAAGTACACAGTTCCTTGGTACTAATACACTTTGCTAGCATTTAAACAATATTTCCCTGCTGTTCATCTATGCATTTAAATATGGAACCAGGATTCTTAAAACACATGTAGTCAAGCACCTTAAAAGTCTGTATAATTTATATATGCTCAGCCAACTTTTCAAAGAGTCTCTTATCTCCCTTTCATCTGGAGATTTGAAGTGTCCTTGAGGAAGCTTGATTGAAGAACGTTTCCTCCTGGCATCTGAATTATTTTCTCCTCGAGGCTTGCAAATAAAATGGCAACGTTAGTACAAATTCAATGTCTCTTACTTTTGGCAAAAGCCAAAAGTATTTAGAGTTTAGCAGAATAATAGTTCTTAAGGCTCAGTAGAAGTATTGTAGATGTGAGATTTCTTCCAGCGATGAAACACAGATTCATAGGAAGTGAGATGGCAATGCAGCGTTTTGGTCTATGGAGACGTCTTTTACTGTATAAGTAAAATACTTCCTCAAAAGTATCATAAAGTTTCATTCTTCCTCAGAAGTAGCATGAGGTTTTGGAATAATATAACCATATTCAGGTAGAAGCTTATCGAGTTGAAAGTCTATAACATACGTATGGAGGTATTCTTACTCATCAGATGCTCTGTCAGTGATCTGGGTATTGTCCTCTTGAACTTTGTTCATGAGGTGACAATTAATAGATTTATACCCACAAGACCTTCCACTGAGCTTGTTCAAAAATGAGGTGATGGAAGTTTATCTCATTGTGGCTTATGGAGCTGTGGTCTGGTTGTAGATGGTTTCCTGTTGAGAGGACCCAGTTCCTCGTTCAGCTGTATGGATTCAGAGGTGAGGCCATTTCTTATGGTATGACTCAGTGACCTAAGAATTGCTGGGTTTTGATTTTAAAATACTTTTGAAGCTGTCAGCTCTTTGCACAAAGTCTGAGTCTAATGAATCCATTCAGTTGCATTTCAATTGTCCTTGAAGTTAGCAAGTTTAAAACATATTTGTTTAATGTAGATTGTTCCATGATTTCTGGATTAAGCATTTGCAGGTCTGCTTAGTAAGAAGCTTAAAAGCAAATGTTTTTATGACCAATTCTTTAATGTGCATTAACAGCAGCTGAGATTAAGGTGAACATCCTTTTTATACTTTGGCAGGGTCTGTCGGCATATGTCCGCTATTGTGCCTACATATCCCCCCTTTTGCGAGGCAGTGCCGCCATAGCGTTGGTGCGTTGCAAAAGGATGTGGCACTTAAGGACCTGTCAAAGTGTAGTAATGTGAATTTATGAAAATCATGGTTCCACAGTTTTTAACTTTACAAAGCTGTTATTCTCAAAATCAACATGTTGAGATGAAATTTAAAAGTATTTATCCTAAGTACCTATTTCAGATAAGCTAAAACATATTTTTTTTCTAAGCAAATATCTGGAAATACTGAGATATATTGCTATTAAGCTATATCTAATCAACATCATCCTTTCAGTATATAGGAATACTACTACTAATGATATCAAAATCATTAATGCAAGTAAATGTCACAGCTCCTATGCTATAACACGGCCTATATGGGTGCAAACATGCATTACCAGCCATGTTTACTTTAACTAAACATACTAAAATGAGCTCTTTAACGTTTAAGCCTTGCTTTTGTTGTTTCTTAAGGCTACGCCATAGCAATTCCTTTCATAGAGCATTTCACTAATTTCCTGTTTTTCTAAAGGTGGATCATACGGCTCATAGGGTTACAGTGTTTCTCTAATGGGTTCCATATCAGCATATTCTTACTCTTCATTTATTAGGACTAAGGCCGGAGAGTTGGGTTGGTTGTTAATAGATCTAGTGGGGGATAAGGTCTCATTTCGATTCCCAAAGCATGGTTATATAAACCCTGAATTCTCACATGATTAGCATGGAGTTGTTTGTGGGTGGGATATAACATCCACAGGAAAGCGAGAACCAAGGTGATATTTAAGACACAAAGGAATGCGATAGTGAGAGGCCACTGTACTGGTATGCAAATTCGTTCCTTATCACTGGGACAGAACTGTTTATCAGAGATAACCAGGTCAATCTCAGATACAGTGATCTCAATTTCATGAAGATCTTTGGCATCTAAAAGATGCTCAAGGTCATCAGCTAAAGAAAGCTCATGACCTCAGAATGCAGAAATGGGAGTGATTTTCATTTCCTGGGAAACTGGATCAAGGGGATATAAGGTGATATGTCCAAAAGGATATGTGCACCTGCAGGAACAGAGATGAGTACTTCCTTGCTGGGTAAAGTGAGCTGAGTGGTAGTACCATGTCTGTTACAAGTAACAGTGATTGCTGTAAAATTGGTGCCAACTAACTACTGAGCTCCTGCAATTTCAGCATGTCTTTTCTTAGCTTCACCTGCATGGGTCAAAGTAACCTTACACTTTTCTGGGACATTGGTGTTGCTAAGGCCACAAAGAACCTTGGTGATATCATTTTGAAAAGGTTTATTGGGACACATCCAATGTTGTTCTTTAGTAGTTTGACACATCTGTAAGTTTGGGACAAATTAGAAATCTGGATTAAGTTCATGGTATACCACTATAGGTGTAGTGTTAATTTTTGCGTAAGTATCTCTTTGCCAGGTATCCACAATAAGAATGGTCTTTATTTTGTAGATATTTTGTTGTTCTACCAAGGGAACATTTACTATAAAGGCAATAGTCATCTCTTCTAAAATGACGTAAACAGGAATAACACTTCCAAGACTGTAAGCGATACTCGCATGTAGTGGCTCTATCTTCTCTGAGGTGGCAACACTCAAAATTTCGGTCATCAATTCTGGGGGAACTAAATAACGTGGAATTCTTCCTGCCATTAAATCTCCTATGCCACTATTTACTTCTCTCAGCAATAATTTAATCTAATTTGCTGAATGGTGGTGAGATCTTCACTCATAGTTTAAGCTAGGTTATGGAGTTTTTGCAAGGTATTATTGAGAAGAGCTGCATGGAGGTTAACCATAACTACAGTATCTCCCACAGTTCTTCCCATGTCTGATAGAAGCTTTTGCTGTGTAGTGAATTGTGCCTTAATGTTACCCATATCTTTGCATAGTTCCTTAACTGTATCCTTTATTTTAGAAATGTTAACTGACTTCATGGTGTTCATGCCCAATCCAAAAGTGGTTCCTAATGCTCTTAAGCCAGAAAAGAATAGGGAGGCAGCTCTCTCTCTATTTTAGTGGATATGTCAGGGCTTTCAGGATATACAATAACAGTTTTTAACTAGAGTAAAATATTTTTCATGTCTCATTCAACGTAAAGCATATACTCTTGAAACTATTTTTGGTCCTTTTTGTTTAACCAAAAATGCTTTTACATGCTTTAATATTTACCTTAATCACATTGTATGGACTGGCCAAAAGTTGCCCTCCCCCCATGCAAGGTTGGAGAGGAGTGGGGATCTAGTGCTGGTGGGTATCCATTGGAATAGGCACTCCTAGGGGTGTAAGGAGTGGCATTAGGGTTTGGTGCACAGTGCCAGTATGGTGCCATAGGAGTATATTTATGAATTTCCTCTCTTAATTGCCAGATTTTCCTTTTTAGCTGGTCAGTAGCATAGCTGTTAATATTTCTGTCTTGGTTACGCCAGGGTTGCTCATTCCAATCATCCAGGTGTTCTCGGAAGCCTCTGACCCCTTTTTGTTTGAGTTGTGAGGGCTCTGTGATCTAGGGTTCCAACTGTCCCTCCCCTGATTTGGGAATTTTTTATTATCCCTAGGAAGGCTAGATGTGACCTCTTGTCTGTTTTGGGGCAATTCTTTTCCTTCCATTTGGAGGGAGGTCTGATCACTAGTAATGGCAAAAAGCTTAGTATTAGGGTCCGTGGTATGTTTCTTACCTGCATCTGGGTTAACAGTTATAAACATTCTTTTGGCCCATTCATTGATATCATTTATGGGAGTATTTGGTTCTACCCATGGCTGGACTAATGTCCTAACAGAGGGGTGAAGGCCTTTTATGAAGGCCTCTTTTAGGTGAGGAAACAGGTCTGGGTCTTTCTCCTTCCCTCCTGTGAAAAACATTCTACTCAGGATTTTATAAAAGCTTTTGGGGCTTGATTCTTCTGGCAAATCTCTTTAAAAGCTGCTGTAGGACTTCGATAAGTGATGTATTCTTATTTATTTATTGAATAGAATCAGAATTACAATCTTTTGAGCCATAGATTTGTTTGCAAAGGCTCCACATCAGTAAAAGTAAAAATACAGCGTGTAAGAGAAAAAAATACAGAGTAAAACAAAATACAATAATTAGATATATACAGGTAACACATGTTAACAAGTAACTTGCCATAATACATGGACCGTATGTCCAGGTTATAGCTTATATGGTGGGTTACCTCAACTGGGAGCATAGAGAAGTTCTCTGGTCAGTGCTAATACAGGATATAGTTTCATAGGATCTTGGAGGACCCAGAGTCGCATTAGCAGGACAGTGGGGGGGCATAGGACTGGGGGTGGCAACCTACTAATCATTTGCTGCAGGATAATATACTGAGATGGAGTAGGCTCCTGTGTGGCAAATGTCTCAGTAATTATGGTGGGGGGGGTGGCAACACTATGGGATGATTTACAGTCGCAGGTTGCTGAGTCCAGAAGCAGGGTTTTGAGACCTGACTTAATTGGCTGAGGCTATGGGTCATGGAGATGGAGGACAGAAGACTGTTCAGCCATAGAGGGGCACGATAGCAGAAGGAGCTTTGTCCAAGCAAGGTTCTACAGTGGGGGACTAGAAGGGTAGAGTTTGCTGAGCATCTTAGGATCTGTCTATTGGGGGGCTGTGTGGATGAGCGGGTGGAGGCCAGTGGGGGCTTGCTTAAGTTGTATCTTTTTGGCAAGGAGGCATGTAAAGTACTTAAGTCTGCCTTGGAAATTTAGCCATCCTGTCTGATTATAAAGCTCACATGTGTGCGTTAACCTGACACATCCCGAGACTAGACGGCAAGCTTTATTAAGGGCAATGTCGATGCTGCATAGGGCAGTTTGATCAGCTGATCCATATATGATAATACCATAGTCTATCAAGGAAAGTACAGATGAGGACACAGTGAGATGCATGGCCTGAGGGGGTAGGGAGTGCTCATGCCTGTAAAGGATCCCTAATCTAGTTTTAATAGAGGAGGTGACCTGTTGGATGTGAGAGTGGCAGGAGAGGGAGGTGTCTAAGGTGACTCCAAGGTATTTGAAACTTGTGACCTGTTCAGTAGTGGAGTCATGGGTGTTTTTTTTTTCACTAGGGGTGCATGACAATGGGGGCTTTGGTGGTGTGCAAAGATCATGGTCTTTGTTTTCTTGTAGTTGATTATAGGATGGTGTTCAGAGAACCATGTTTCTGTCTCCCTAAAGTAGCCCTGTAGAGCTGATTGAATGAATTAGAATGAGGATGTTTCCAATATATAACTGCATTGTCTGCATATAGTAGCATGTGACCACTGCAGGATTTAGGGAGGGAGTTAAGGAAGAGGGTGAAGAGTAGGGGGCCAAGGACATACCCTTGCGGGACACCAGTATGAACCGTTTTGCCTGTGGAGATAGTAGTATTTATTTTGACTTGTTGTGTCCGATTAGAGAGGTAGTCTTTGAACCAGGTGGAGACCTCTGGTGCAAAGTTTAGGGTTGGAAGGGTATGGAGTAGGAGCTCATGATTAACAGTATCAAATGCTTTGTCCAGGTCAACATAGATAGCTCCAGCCATGGAGCCTTGTTCTAGTGCCTCATGGACAAAAGTAGTGGGTTCAATGAGTGCTGTGGAGGTGCTTTGGCCCTTCCGGAAGCCATGTTGTTCATGGCAGAGCAGGTCATGTTTGAATAGGTAGTCAGTTAGTTGATCCAATACTATTTTTTTAAGGGCCTTAGAGAGAGGTGGCAGGATTGATATTGGCCTATAATTGCTTGTGGCTGTGGGGTCTCCACTCTTTAGGATGGCCGTGATCACTGCTCTCTTCCAGGCCAAGGGGAATGGGCTGAGGCATAAGGACAGGTTGAGGATTATAGTGAGATGTGGCAGTGTCACATCCAGTGAAAGCCAAATGAGTTTGAGGTCCAGGGAATCACTGCTGTAACGAGAGTTTGCCAGAGCCTTGGTGAGATATCTTAGGGCCTCATTACAAGAGATGACTCTTAGACTAAAGGGGGCAGGGATGCTGGTGGCCGAGGGGATGTAGGAAGTGTGAGTGGTAGGGTCAAAGAAGTGAGGAGGGAGAATATGAGAGAGGTCTGAGGAGGAGGTGTTTAGGGCCTCAGAGATAGCCATAGGGTCATGAGTGGTAGCCTTATTTACTATAAGCTGGACAGGGTAGAGGAAACAATTTTCCCACAGAGATCCTTGATATTGCTCCAGAAAGTTTTCCCAGAGTCCCAGGTGGAGGTGAGGATTTGTTTATAGTACGTGGACTTGGTTTGCCTGGTGGCCCATGTGCATTTGTTACGGGCCTCTCTGTATCGTTGCCGATCCTGAGGGAGCTGTGAGTCAAGGGCCTAATACCACAGGTTATCCCTCTGATACATTTGATCAAGTAGAGCTTGGGAGATCCAAGGTGTGTTTCTTTTCTTTAATATTTGTTTGGAGAAGGGTGCGAATATATCACAGGATCTATTGAAGATGGCAATAAAGTAGGTGAGTGCAGCGTCCACTGACTGGGCTGTGTGAACAGAGGACCAGTCGCAGGAGGCAAGGTGGAATTTGAAATGTGCCAGATTACCTTTTTCATGTCGTCTGTGTATAATGACATTTGGGGGGGAGGGGGGATTCTTGTGGACCACTGGCAGGGCACAGGGGAGTGGTCGCTAATTGAGTCCGGGAGCACAGTGACTTGGGAGATGTTTTTAGGCTTGTTGGTGAAGATAAGGTCGATGAGGGTTGAGGTCCCTGTTCTGGTATCCAGTCTGGTCAGAGAATTGACAACATGGGTGAAGTCACAAGCTAAAGCCGTGTCTTTGCTGGGGGATGAGGCAGGTGACAGCCAGTTGACACTGAAGTCACCAAGTAAGATGATTTCACTCCTAGGTAGGAGGTGGGAGATACTATCCAGTACTGAATTGAAGGCTAGTTTTTGGTTGCTAGGGGGAATATAAACTGCCATAATGTAAAGTGTTTTACCTGGGCTGCCCAGGCTGAGCTTGACTGTTAGGGTCTGGGCTCCATGCATAGGTGGCAGTGTGTGAACCTCAAGAGAGTGAAGGGAGGATCTTACATAGACGGTACAGCCACCTCCCCTCCTGCTAATCCTATCAGCCCGGTAGATGATGTTGTCACTGAGGGTGATAGATCCGTTTGGTATTTTATCCGAAAGCCAGGTCTCCGATAGAGCTAAGACATCTAGTGAATGCTGGGCAATCCAGCCCTGTAGGGGGCTAAACTTTTTTGGGAGGCTGCAGATGTTAATTGTAGCCAGCAGGAGTCCTCCTTGCCTGGCATTAGCAGCGACAGCAGGAGGGGGTGGACCAGGGTTGGGGTACATATTACCTGAGAGCAGCAGGAGGAGGAGTGTGTGCCAGAGAAGTGCTAACCTAAGCAGCTTTGAGAAGGCGGTTTTAGACTGGTTATTAGTGGGCCTTTTATTGTGTGTAATAGGGAGTGGGAGGGTGTGTAGGAGGTGGGTTATCATGGTGATAAGATGCTGGACTCCAGGTTGGATGGTAGCAGAATGTGTAGGAGGCAGTGGTCTGAGGGGTAACAGAGTAGTAGTAGTAGTAGTACAGCGAGAGAGGCGTGCATGGGGGTTGGAGGCTAGCGTTGGGAGGGAGTATGTGTATACAAGGTCATGTATCCAGGGGTAGTGGAGCACAATGGAGTGCAGTATGAGGTCGTACCAGGTGATTACTTGGTGGCTGGCAGTGCAGTTGCCATGTAGAGTTAGTTCCTTGGGAGGTGGCAGAGCCATTTGGGGGATCATAGAGGAAATGATGATAGTCATCAGTGGAATTGGGAACATATTTACTTTTAAGATGGCTAGGTGTGTGAGACTGAGATGAGTGGCCACTAGTGGTGAGCTGGTATAAGCTGCTGCTGGAGAAGTGAGCTGTTAGGTTAATTTCATACACACATGATGTGCTACTGCCTATATAATAGAAAGCCAACCAAGGGTGGTGGTGGGGGCAGTGGGGAGCCAAATGCGCAGCGTTCGGCGGGGCAATCCTCCATTTCAGCTGATCAGCAACGGTCGCGATCAGATGAGCAGGGCGAACAGTAGCAGCTTTGATTCTGTACCTGGGCAACGTTTTGATTGCTGGCTGTGGGGGAGGGCTTCTGCTAACCCTCGTGACCTCCATGTTCCTCGGGGGGTTGGCTGTGGAGGAAGGAGAGAAAGAGACAGTCGCAATTAAATAGGTAAGGGGAAGGGAGTAAGCTGAGGAGGGCTGGGCTTTATCGGGATTTTAGCTGGCTGACTTACAGTAATTGTAGCTGCAGGATAGAAAAAAATAAAAGAAATACCCTGCTACTTTCCACCAGGCAGAGCTTTAAAAAATAAAACAAATTCCTTGCTACTTTCCACCAGGTTTAACAGCTGAAGTATGGTGATTGCAGTTACAGCTTCATTTTTGGGCAGAAATTCAGTAAAAGTATTCTTTGATCAGGGATGGGCACATTTTATCAAAATTGGTTTTGATTTCCATTTTTTGTCTAGCCATCCAGGCTCGAACTTCTGATACAACAGAAAACCTTAAGACCCATAACCGATCTTCAGGGTTATTGATCCCAAAGTATTCCAATTGTGATTTAAAATCGAAAAGGTAATCTTCTATCTCCATACTGGTCTTGGGGTCGAAGCTTCTACCTATGGCCTTATAACTCTGATCAGTTGCTTTGGATCTGGTTGGTACAGAGTTATGGGGCTAGAGGTAATGGGGCAGGTAGGGGTTGGCTTGTCCCTGCAAGGGTACTATTTTGGTAATCAGAGGTCTGAGGGCCATTTAAAAGTTGTGCCCCCCGGCCCCATTTTAAGTCTTGAATTTATTTGACTAAATCCTGGACCTTGACTGCAAGGTCCTCTGCTACTGGCTTTAGAGGGGTTACTGGGACAGGAGGTGGCAAGGGTTCAGCTGGTTCTGGGACCCCAGCTATTGACCAATAGCATATAGGGATTCAGTAAGTGTTTCATGCAGCTGGTTTATTTCTTGAAGGGCTGCACCTAGCTGGTTTTCGTCTCTCTGGGTTGTCTCCTGGGCTGCCTTCACTTGCATTGCAGCCTCTGCTAATTTTTCCTGACACCTGGAGTTTTCTGCTTTTAACCCAATGTTTTCAGCTTTTAAAGCCCTTATTTGCTGTGCAGGTCCCTAACTTCACTAGGCCCAGGGATAAGTTGCTGTTTTAAATCCCCAACTTCTTCTGTCAACCTCTGATTAATGGCTTTTATGTTGTTCCTGTCTGCATCATTGATTTTAAGAATGCCCAAATATTTGGCTTTCTCTGACTGTAATTCCAATTCCAAGGCCTGAATTTTGGTGGACTGGTCCTACCTGCATTGGTCAAGTCGAAAGCTAAGCTCCCCTAATGTATGTAGCCTGCTTTGGGCTGCCTGATGGCAGACTTTATGTTGGCAAAAAAGGATATATCCTATTCATGTGGGATTCAGTTGTTTTTTTTCTTTAATATGGTTTTAGCTTCAGTAAAAAGTGAGCTTAGATTACAATCAAGCTCTGAGCATTGTAGCTTTTTAGTGGGTATGCTCTCTAGGGGGAATTTTCTGATCAATAATTGCCTCATGAAAAAAAAAACTATCTCTCTGAACCTCAGAAAGGGTCTACCCTGGTTAGTCAAAGGAAATCTCTAATTCTGGGAGGTTTTCTTTAATCTCCTCCTTCTGAGGGCTAGCCATGGTGGTGAGTATTGGAGGAGTGACCTCTTGATCCCCTGAGAAAAACCCTGATAAAAACATTTTTTTTTCACCTTTCATGTGTTATACAAAGCAGGGTTACTGTAAAATAAATGCTTTGTTCCTTTAAAATGTGTCTGACAAAGCTTGCTGCTCTTAATGAAGCCTGTGGTTTCCCAATAACTTTTTCCCTTTCTCCCAGGTAGCTAAGCCTTGAATGAGGAAAGAGGAAGTGATTATTTTACGTCAACTGGCAGTTTTTAAAAGTGGAGAAAGTATTTTTTTTTCATTCAATTATAAAACATTCATCTTTTGACACAATCCTAAGAATATTTCAATTGCAATTCATGCCAAGATGGTCTATCATAGCAAGAATTAGCATAAATCTCAGGCCCACCTCACAGGGATGCCATTCTTGTAAGCACAATTACTATTAATTAATTTAATTCCATGACTGTCTTAAGTAAAGGTGTGCAGTAAATTGTGCTTACATATTTCCATCGTTATTTCTTGAGATAACAGATTTACTCGAACATGTAGTGCAATTAGAAGCTGTTTATTTCAATACACAGTTAACAGTACAAGACATTTTTAGAGATTCTCTTTAGACTTTTTCAGTTTGTGCGCTTCAACTCCTTACACAATCTTTACTATGTACATATGAGGCCCTGTAACTCCTCTCTGGAGGTAATTTAAAGTGGTATTCTCTTTAGAATAAGTTTAACCAACACAAGTACACAATTCCTTGGTACTAATACTCTTTGCTAACACTTAAACAATATTTCCCTGCAGTTCATCTATGCATTTAAATATGGAACCATAATTCTTAAAAGACATGTATTCAAGCACCTTAAAAGTCTGTATAAGCTATATATGCTCAGCCAACTTTTCAAAGAGTCTCTTGTCTCCCTTTTGTCTGGAGTTTGAAGTGTCCTTGGAGAAGCTGGATTGAAGAAGGTTTCTTCCTGACTTTTGAATTCTTTTCTCCTCAAGGCTTGCAAATAAAATGACAAAGTTAGTACAAGTTCAATGTCTCTTACTTCTGGCAAAAGCCAAAAGTCTTTAGAGTTCATCAGAATAATAGTTCTTAAAGCTCAGCTGAAGTTGTATAGATTTGAGAGCTCTTCCAGCAATGACGCACAGATTCATAGGAAGCGAGATGACAATGCAACGTGTTGGTCTATGGAGACGTCATATAGGCAAAATACTTCCTCAGAAGGGATGCATGGGATAGACATAAAGGAATTCTGGAGGTCGGGGTAAGGGGCAACAGACTTCTAGGAAAACACAAACTGAACTTACAAGCTCAAATGGGCAGACTGGGTGGGCCATAGGCCCTTATCTGCCGACACTGTCTATGTATCTATGTATCATAAAGTTTCCTTTTTCCTCAGAAGTAGCATGAGGTTTTGGAATAATATAGCCATATTTGGGCAGAAGCTTATCAGGGTCAAAAGTCAATAACATGCTTGCGGAGGTATTCTTACTCATCAGATGTTCTGTCAGTGACCTGCCTAATGTCCTCTTCAGCTTAGTCCATAAGGTGACAATTAATAGACTTATACCCACAAGACCTTCCACTGCGCATGTTCAAAAATGAGATGATGGTGGTTTATCTCATTGTGGCTTATGGGGCTGTGGTCTGGTAGTAGATGGTTCCCTGTTTTTTTTTTTATTATTGTTTAAATATTGAAATCTTGGATGACACCTGTGAGCGAATGCTCATTGAGAGGTTCCACATCAGATACAGTAACACAAGAAGACACAATATACTTACAGTAATTATACTTATAGAGTACAAAAAATTCAACAGTACATGGGTTGCCATGACAAACAGTTACACAGATTGTGCTATGGCATGGTACATGGTATGTCAGTGTCCTGCAGAAGAGAGAGAGAGGCAGAGGCAGACTGTCAGGGTGAGGTAGGAAGGGGCAGTGGGAGCTGGGGTAGGATGGGCAGAGGGAAAGAAAACAGCCAAGGGGTAGGGGTGGGAAGCAAGTGCTAGGGCAAAAGGGGGTCGGAGGCAAGTGCTTGGACAAAGACTTAACTTGGTGGGTCAGAAGTTGGAAGTGCTGATAGAGACTAAAGCAGTGGGTGCAAACTAGCAGGGGCACCTACAGGTACTATTGTCAGTGAGGTGCTGACGGAGTTTGCACTTAAAGGAACCAAGAGTTGTGGCTCTGGCTATGTCAGGTGGTAGACCATTTGTCCACAGAGGGGCCCGGTAAGCAAAGGATCACTGTGCCATAGGTGTGCGGCACCTGGGCACATGGAATACTTGTTTAGTCGAGCTCCTGGTGTGCTTGACATGTATATGTGGTTACAGAAGGCTCAGAGCTCTGTGAGGAAGTAAGTTTAGTGAGACCTTTTTTGTGAGTAGGCAGGTTTGATAAAGTATTCTGTCCTTCAATTGAAGCCAGCCCAATTGCGCATAAAGCTCACAGGTGTGGGTGAGTTTTGGAGCATTAGTGATCAGGCAGCAGGCTTTGTTTAAGGCTGTTGGAGATGTTGGAACACTGTGTCAGTAGCAGAGCCATAGACAGCTAGGCCATAGTCAATCAAGGTGTTGAGTGAACTGTTAATTGCCAAGTTTGGAGTTTCATAGGTCAAGCAATGTCTGTGCTTGTAGGCTTTGGCCATGGTGTGTAAGACAGGGCAGTGTCCAGTGTGATTCCCAGGTACTTGAAATGGGGGACTAGTTCCAGGGTGTTACCAGAGTCATTCTGTATTGCCAGGGGATAGCGTTTTTGCGCAATTTGGACTGTGGTGAAGAGCATGGTCTTGGTCTTTTTATAGTTCAGGACCAGTTTTTGCTCTTGAAACCATTTTTCAGCCACTGCAAAGCAACTCTGGAGGTCATATTCTAGCAGTGCAGGGTCAAGATTGCTAGTAAAGCTCACCGCATCATCTGTGTAGAGGAGCATGTGGCTGTTGCAAGCAGCCAGGAGGTTGTTTAGGAAGACTAGGTGGGCCAAACGGTCTTTATCTGCTGTCAAAGTCTATGTTTCTATGTTTAAGACACTGAAGAGTAATGGACCAAGTATGGATCCTTGTGGTACCCCTGATCTGACCGGTCGACCTTCTAATAGGATGTCCCCGATCTTTGCTGTGATCACAGGCTAAGGTAGCTACAAAACCATGCCATGGTTTCTAGGACTAGCCCTATATCCAAGAGCTGTTCAAGGAGGAGGGCATGATGGACTGTGTCAAATGCCTTTGATAGGTCAACAAAGGCCGCCCCTACAATGTGCCCTTTGTCAAGAGCACTATGTATGAATCTGGTGAATTCCAAGAGAGCCATGATGGTGCTGTGGCCGTCTCAGAAACCGTGCTGTTCTGGGCATAGGAGCATATTGATCAAAGTACTCCACCAGCTGGTCAGCCACAATCCTTTCAAGGGCCTTGGAGAGTGGAAGGAGTATAGAGATCGGCCTGTAGTTGTTTTGAAGAGACTGGTTATCACCTTTGTGTACCAGGGTGACCATAGTACTTTCCAGATTTGGGGGAATTTGGAGTGGCAGAGGGCAGAGGGATAGATTAATTATCTTTGGCAGTGGACCAAGTACTTTGTCTAGCATTAGTCAAACAAATTTTAGGGCCAGAGAGCCCCACTGTGCCTTGATTTGCTGAGGGCTTTTTCAAGGTATTTTTTAACAGTGGCTTTGGAGACCAGTTTGAAATGGAAGAATGGCCAGTTTGGTCATGCTGGGGTCTTCTCACTGACCCTGAAGCAGGGGTATTGAAGAAGTTCATCTGGTGCATACTTCTGAGATCTGAGAAGGTGAGGTTCAGAGAGTTAACAATGAGCAGAGGGTCCAAAGTAGGGATGTTCTCAACATTTAGCATAGCTGGGGCTATTTTAGGGTCCTTCTCAGTGATATCATTTAGATTTGCCCAGAATGATTGGCTGCTATTCCAGGTGTTAGTGAGCACTTCCTTGTAGAATTTGCTTTTTGCCTCACGGACTGCTTTTGTACACTCATTGAGGGCCTTTTTATACTTTTGGATGTTAGTTGGTGTGTCATGTGCCCATGCTGTTTGCCAGAGTTGGCCTCTTGTGTTTAGTTGCGCTAGTAGTTTTGGGGTAATCGAGGGAATTATAGGTCCTCTATTTTTTCTCTCTGTGACGGGATCATGTTTGTCACAGGCCGCATTGAATTTTGAGATAAAGAGATCTAGTGCAGTGTCCACATCCATGGTTCCATACAAGTCTGACCAGTCCTGCTGCTTTAGGTCATCCTTTATTTGTGGAAGGTGGCCCTTTAGGAGTAGGCAGTTTTGTACAGTTCTGGCAGGGGGGGTTATGGTAGTTTTTCCAGAAGAAACTGACAGGGGAGTGGTCACTCAATGAGTCAGGAAGCATGGTGAGACCTGTGATGTGGGAAGGGTGGTTCGAGAGAACACAGTCCAGAAGTGTGCTGGTGCCCATCTTGTAAATGGTTCGAGTCTGCGCGTCCACCAGTTAGGAGAAGTGGATTGTGGCAAGGGTATCTTTGATGGTGTTAGCATCAGGTGAGACCCAGTTGATATTGAAGTCTCTCATCGGCATTGTTTCAGAATTTAGGCTCAGTGTGCTGATGTAGTCCAGTAGATTGTTGATGCCAGGTGTGGTCTGCTTAGGTGGGTTGTAGATGGACAGTAGGGTGGGCACTCTGTTGTGTGCTCCTAGTATTAGTTTGATGGCTTGTACCTGGAGATTGTCATTGCTGGGTGGTGAGGGTATGACATATCCCTGGAGTGTATTTCTGGAGTAAATGACATGTCCTCTATCTCTTTTTGAGCTCTGATCCTTTTGGTACAGGGTGTAGCCAGGCAGGGATATGGCAGTATCTGGTATTTTTGGGGAAAGCCATGTAGAGAGATCCAGGCCTTGAGACTGTCCATTTTTGGAAGGAGGCTGCAGATGTTTAGGGATGAGAACACGAGACCTGCAGTTTTACACTGTCTAGCATTGAGAGTTACTGGAGGGCCAGGGTTGGGATGCACATTGCCAGACATCAGGAATAGGAGAAGCAAGAGCAGTCTCAGGAGCTGTTCCAGTATTAGTTTATTCTTCCATTGTCTTACTCATTTGCTGGGTGCCTGCATTTTCATTTTGTGAATATTGCCAGAAGGTTGGAGTAGTAGTAGCTGCAAGTGAGCAGTATGGGCCAGTAGGTGTTTCAATTTTCTTGACCACTGCCTTTTGCTGGACACAGGTACTTTAGTGGTGCTAAAGTGGGCAAATAATCCAGGGATGAGCGGTACCAAGGAGGGACCTTTTGGGTGACAGCACTGTGACCAGGTCCTGGGATGCCCATGATAGGTGTAGCTTTTGGACCCCTGGTAGGGGGAGGTGATTGTGACATACACATTAAGGACTGTCTCCTGGTGGTTTAGTTGGGAGAAAGGAGGCAACCTGGTGCACGGAGTTCCTGTTGGGGATAACAGAGTGAGTATGACAATGCATAATAGGGTCCAAGAGGTCCTAATCGACATTGTTGAGAAGACCCAGTTCCTCGTTCGGCTGTATGGATTCAGAGGTGAGGCCATTTCTCATGGTATGACTTAGTGACCTAAGAAGTGCAGGGTTTTGATTTTAAAATACTTTTGAAGCTGTCAGCTCTTTGCACATTGTCTGAGTCTAATGAATCCATTCAGTTGCCATTTTTTAAATGTCCTTGAAGTTAGTAAGCTTAAAACATATTTGTTTAATATAGATTGTTCCATGATTTCTAGGTTAAACATTTGCAGATCTGCTTAGTTAGAGGCTTAAAAGCAAATGTTTTTATGCCCAGTTCTTTTAATGTACATTGATGGCAGCTGAGATTAAGGTGAACATTCTTTCACATGTTGGCAGGGTCTGGTGACTTATGACCGCTATTGTGCCTACAGGGGTCATCATATCTGATGATCTCAAGGGAGCCGGACAATGTGACAAAGTAGTGGGAAAGGCTAGTAGGATCTGGGATGCATTGGGAGAGGGATTTTTTGCAGGAAGCGGGAGGTGGTGCTGCCACTATATTGCTCACTGGTGAGACTCCACTTGGACTACTGTGTCCAGTTCTGAAGGTCACACCTCCCAAAGGACATTGAAAGGGTGCAGACAGTACAGAGGAGGGTGGGTTATATGAGAAGTCATATGAGGAAAGTCTGCAGGAACTCACCGTGTACTCCTTGAAAGACAGGAGATTGAAAAGAAACATGACTGAAACCTACAAGTACCTCACAGGCCTGAACCAGGTGCAAGTGGAGGGTCTATTTCAGAGAAACAGACACTAGAACAAAGGGGCATACAATGAAGCTAAGAGGGGGAAGTTTAGGAGAGATGTGCAGAAATATTTCTTTACAGAAAGAGTCGTGGATGAATGGAACAGTGTGCCAGAGGAGTGTGGGGGTAAAGTCTATAGGGAGCTTCAAACATGTGGGGGGTAGGCACAGGGCATATTAGGTAGAGAAATGGAGGGAGGGAGGGAGGAGTGACACCTATGAGCAACTAGGGTCCATGTTGATGCAATAGGTAGGGACAAGAAGCAGACTGGATGGGCCTAAAGGTCCTTTTCTGCTGACAAAATCTATGTTTCTTATATATTTGCTACATTTAACTATGCTAAATAATAGATTTACAGTTTGCATTTCAAGTAAAATGGACAAACTCTTTCATTCCATATGCAGTGTAGGGTTCAGTAGTGAGGAATTCTGTTATAAGCATAGAGATCTGCTGAGCCTGGTTTGTTAGGCTTCCTGTGATTCCATTATTGCCTGTGGTCCTAGTTTTGTTGTCAGCTGCAAGGCTGCCTCCCCATTGATTGCCAGCATGCTGTAAGGAATAAGGGTGCAATCAAAGTCATCACAACTACCTGTCCCAAACTGCATGTAATGCACCTCCGCATGTACTTGCAGAATAGCTGCCTGTAAGTGTTCTTTGAAATCCAACAGTTCAGGTTTTGTTGTTCTGTCATGTACTTGTAATTGATGGAGTCTCAAAAGTTTCAGTAGACACACAATACTCTGTAATAACAAATTCACTGAACTGCATAAAATGTAATAGGTAGAAGATGATGTGCTTACTTAGAGGTGTAAAGAGGACATTGTCTATTTGGAGATGCAGCCACTTTGTATTTACAAGTTTATTGCAGTTTAAGTACAGTTATGTAACTTTGCACATTAGCTTAAATAAAACTTACTAAATACCTGGCTGCTGTATTTGAAAGTAATTTCATCTTGAGTTCCTATTATGGAACTATTTTTACTTTCCCTAATTATGGTACTTACTGTGTGAATACTTAAGAGTACAGAACGTTGTCTTTACAAGTAAAGCTGTTAACTAATACATGCACGATTTACATGTAAAGTAAGAACTGTATTTTTGTGCATTGGTGCAATCTTCCTGAAGTTAAATTAAAGTGGTGATGAATGCTGTGTCCTTTTAATTTTGTAAGTGTAGCAGTGTAACAGTTGCGATGGGGAAACCCAGATGGCTTGTTTGGCTTGGATGCAAGAAGCAAATTGATTTATGTAAGCTGTGTGAGTGCTGAGATTGGGGCTGTGATGAGATCAGAAAATAACATTTGAGGGGGTACCAAATGAGATTGATTTCATACAACAGCTCATATTTTGCTTTGCTCTATTTTATGAATTTAACTTCCTTTCCAGCTTTGCTTTAGGAAAGGTAGCAGCCCATACAACAATTCAATGGCTCAGTACCCACCCAGCAGAGCCTGATGCTTGGCAAAGGAAAGATTGCTTTATTGAGGGATGAGATTTTATAGATTGGAGATAAGAAAATAAACCCATCATCAAATATTTCTCACTTCAGAGCCTAATGCAAAAGGAGTTTGTGGACTATTTCCCAAACAGAAATCCTATGTAAGAATACCACATCTTCTTTACTTTTTTTGCTTAGAATTCATGGGATGAATATACTGTTTATAGAGGGTGACAAAACTGAAAGTGCAGGAAATCTCTGTTGATTCACAAGTAAAGTACAACGCAAGCTTCCCCACACTGTGGTACAAATAGTGCTAGTGTGTTTTTTTATGCTTTCATGTTTAGTGCTAGTACGGAGACACCAGCACCACTCAAGTGTAAGAGGCTAATTCATTTTTCAGACCCATAAGGGCCTCTTTTTTTAATTAAAAAGGATTATTAAATGATGTAAAATGTTGCTCACTGGGATAGCCTCATGAACAGCAGTGTCTGATTGTTGTGAGGGCCCCTTGGGACAGCAGAATACATCTTAACATCAAGTTACAGACCACCAAACAACAGTGGTATAACTAATACAATGTGGAATGTGCACATATTAATCGACACTGGTGAGCAGTAACAATTGCAGGGATCTCTTAGGTAGCCATATATATATATACATAAACATAGCAACACAAAATGTTTCCACAGAAAAGAACTGTTTGGCTACCAAGTCCCCCCAGGTGGTCCCAGCCTAGACTGTTTCCACAGACCCTAACTGGTCTCTGGCAATCCTCCCTTCTCCCTGCCTATTTACTAATATTCCCTGTCTATCCCACACATGCTTGAAGCTCCCTACTGATTTGCCTTCACCACTTCCACTGGCAGTCTATTCCAGATGTCTACTACTTTTTCAGTGAAGTAGTACTTACTCACATCCCTCTTGAACTCTCCCCGGGTGTCATCTTGTGCACTCTGGTGCTGGGTCTTTTCCTCATTCAAAATAAACTTCAGTCCTGCACCCTGATCACCCTTGTGAGGGTACTTGTAGCTGTCTATCACATCCACTCTTGCACTCCACTCTTACATGGCGTACATGTTGAGATCCTTCACTCTCCTCATGGGACCTTTGGTAAACCAGTACATGAATTTAATTGCTCTCCTCTGGACTGCCTCCTCCCTGACTATGGCCTTTCTAAGGTGTGGCCTCCAGAACTGGACACAATACTACATGTGGGGACTTACCAGTTACTCATACAGTGGTAACATCATCTCTCTCCTACTGTTGAAGATACCTCTCCCAATCTATCCCAACATTGCACTGGCCCTACCCACTGCTTTGTCACACTGATCTGACATGTTGAGGTCATCAGATATGATAACCCCAAGGTCCTTTTCCTGCTTAGTGACTGACAGTACCGCCCCCATCCTGTATTCAGTTTCCAGATTCCTATGCCCTAGATACATAATTTTGCACTTTTTGGTATTGAACCCCAACTGTCATGTTCTTGACCACTCTTTGAGTTTCTTAAGATCCCCATGTATTCTTTCCACCCCCCCTCCTGAGTGCCCACTGTGTTACATATTTTGATATAATTTGCAAAAAGGCATACTTTTCTTTCCAGTTCATCTGCAGTGTCACTTATGAAGATATTAAAAAGGACCAGTCCCAGTATATGATCTGTGATTTTGTGAAGGGAAGTGGTAGTCTAGTGTTTAGTATGGTAGCCTGACTGTTAGATGGAGAAGAACCTAATTCTGGCAAAGCAATCAGTTAGTCTGCCGATCAGACCATCTAGGGTTTTAGAAGCCATGTTTACATAGCCACACTGCTCCTTCCTGACCTCCACTCTGGTGTTCTCCCATCTCCTGAGCCAATGTGAGGCCATATTTGCATGACCCCTCCGTGTGCCCATGCAAACCATGCTGGGGGGGCCATGTGTCTTGGGTTAGTAACTGGAAGCACTGGCAGAGACAATGATGTGAAAGGAGAACAGGGTATTCAGGGCTTGTTTTTACATTTCACCCATTTTCCCACAACACCCTAAAGGAGGACAAGTGGCAAAGTGACTGTTATAGATAGTGGGGGCTGCACAGAGCTGCAGGGACTAGATGGAGGGAGTGGGTGTATTGAGCAGGTATGATGGCATATGGGACTGGTCCTGTCAGAGATCTTGGTGGTGCCTGATGGATATCTTACATTTGCTCGACAGTCAGTAACCCAACATTCATTTTGCCGAGTCTGACATACCGACAGACACAGTATCAATGATGTTCAGATCCCGACCGCAACAGCCAGACAAAACTACTCAGAATGCACCGCATAGTAGATTTTAGTGCATATGTAGGGGGCTTTGCCCACTGCATCCTCCGTCATGGGGGGCTCTGCCCATGCACCCCCCAGTTTCAAAAGATACATCCTCCAAGTCTGATTGGGGAGCGATGGGCTAGATATGAAGTTACTATCTCTCACCCCTGATATTCTTATTATGCCCGTAACAATGCTATTTAATAAATCCTTGGCCCTAGCTCAATTTCCAGAGGTATGGAAGCAAGCCCTGGTAACTCCAGTGCATAAGAATGGTGACAAGGCACTGGTGTCAAATTACAAGCCAATATCTATCCTCTCCCCACTATCCAAAGTTTTGGAATAAATTGTGCAAGTCAACTTACAGAATACCTCAATAAGTACAATCTGCTCTGCCCAAACCAGCATGGCTTCAGGCCAAAACACAGTACCACCATGGCACTGCTGGAATACACTGACTATGCGCACAAGGTGCTGGATGAAGGCAAATTGGTGTGGTCCATCTTCATTGACCTCACCAAAGCCTTCAACACCATCAACCACTCTCTACTAGTACTTCAGCTCCAAAGATTGGGTGTGGCACCAAACGCCGTGAATTGGTTCAATGACTACCTCACACACAGGAGCCAGTGTGTCAAAATCGGGCAGACGTTATCCAGCTCCAGAGATGTACACCTAGGAGTCCCTCAAGGATCAATTCTAGGGCCCCTGCTTTTCATCCTCTTTGTAAATGACTTACCCCATGGCCTGTGACACCAAACTTATTCTGTATGCAGACGATGCCATGCTGCTGAGCAGCAGCACCTCTCAGGTTGCCCTACAAACAGAACCACAGAAATCTTTCAATAAACTTGAGGACTGGTTCAGTAGGCAAAAGCTACTACTAAATTGCAAGAAAACCAAGGCCATGCTACAATCCAGCCCCTACAACAAACACAAGCATGCTTCTCTCATAATCACCAACAAGGCTGGTGAGCAGACTGAACAGGTGCACTTGTTCAAGTACCTTGGAGTCACCATTGATGACTCTCTCACTTATACGCACCATGTAGACTCCCTTGTCAAAGTGGTAAACACAAAGATCGGGGTCCTCTATAGGCATAAGAAATCCCTCACCCCGGAAGCACTCCGAATCTCAGTCTCCAGCTCCATACTCTCCATGATAGACTACGGGCTGGTGGTCTATGGAGCTACTACTGATACAGTGCTCAAAAGGGTCCAAATTGCACTCAATAAGGCATGCTGCCTCACCCTCTGTGCAGATCACTACACTCATACTTGCACCCTGTATGAGCGTACAAATTGGCTTAACCTAAAAGACAGGATCAAATACCAAACTTGCCCTCCTGGGAAAGAAGGCACTCCTCAGAAAAAAAATCACCCTGTATAGGAAACCTGCTCAAGGCTTCTCTCTCAACCCACATCACCAGATGGAGGAAGAATGGAGCACTGTCCATACCATTCCGACGAACCTCACTAGGGCAGCTTGCTTTCTCCTATCAGGCCCCCCTCTGGATAAATGAACTCCCAATGAAATTACAAACAGACAACAGCCTGTCTCATTTCAAAGTAGGCCTCAAACAGCACCTAATGTCTAACTCAAAATGCACCTGCTTCTCAGGCCCCACTTGATAGACAGGCCTACCCCAAGGTAACACCCAGCAGGGCTACCTAGAGAACCCTGCCTCCATTCCAGCCCAGCCAAGGGCTTAAGTAAGCTATCAGTCCTCTTTAAATGCACTTGGTACTGCCCCTCCCCAACCCCCACACACACCATACTCGACAAAGCCCTCTGGAGATGCTACCCCCATCACAGCCCCCGTTTCACTGTCCCCCCACCTCTCGCTCTCTGCGGTTGGTTTCAAACCCAGTCCCCCTTGTTTCATTGTCATCCAGCCTCTCGCCATCTGGGATAGTGTTAAACCCTATGCATTTACTCTGCCATAGTCTATCAACGGATTTGGAGGTTTCCAGAGATGTGCTACCTAAGGCAACCGATTAGAAATAGCTTAGTATTCAATTACAACTGCACAGTTTTTTTCTCCTATTTGTCTAATTGTCATGTAATTGCTCTTTAATGTCTAATGATCAGGCCTCTGTAACCACTGAATATGTGTATTGTCTTATTGTCCACCCTGACGTGGAATCTTTGTAAAAGAGCTCATGCTCAAAGGTCTTTCTGAAATACTAATTAAATAATTAAAATTAAACAATTAATTAAGTTTGACGTGACTTGGGGAAAGTATGACTCACTGGTGATAGCACAATGATGGAAATGGCACCTGTAAAGACAGCACATGTGCAACTGCAGCTAAATGGCCAAAACACAGGAAAAGTAATTACTGAAAATGAGCCACAGAGCACAATATAAAGCTTCATTACAGGCACGTCCCTCAGCTGAACAAGCTAAATGCACAGTGGAACACTCATGAAAATACACTGGAAATAACGGGACATAAAACACAAGAAACACACACAAAAACACAAAACAACACGCAGTTTGTCGGCAGTGTCAGAACACCATGCAGCTTGTCGGCTGTGTCAGAACACCACGTAGTAGGTCAGCAGTGTTGGGATCCACTATTGGGATCCCCACTGTCGATCACACAATATTGTTGGGCTTCTGGACTCAGGATCCTGGGTGTCGGGATTCTGGGTTTCAGTCTTTTAAAATACTCCCTTCCTGACAGTGGTAGGATTGCTCTCATGTGGGCAGCAAAGTCAAGTATGAACCCACAATGTGCAGGGTACACGTCTGGGTTCCAGTGGGACATTTTGTAAGAAACAAGCTCATTGCAGTGATGTGAGCAGTGTTATCAGTCCACACGGCAACTTACACTGCTCACATAACTGTGCATTCCCAACTCTGCTGATGCTGCAGGTGCGGAGTTAGGAGTGACTTACCACTCTCAGGTTAGTGTCTACATTGCTGCATTTGCAATGTAGCAATCCTAGTACTCAGGTTGCTGCAATGCAAATATGGCAGTGGAAACAGGCCTAGAGAGGATGAGGAGTAACGAAATAGGGTGATAATTAAGCAATAAGGCATGACAAGGTGTGTGTTATTGTGTAATAACGTCACTCCTGGGGTGGGTTGAAGCACGAGGTGAAGCCGAGCACACACTGACCAATCAGAGTCCAGGAAATTTTCTTGCCATTGTATAATTGACAATATCTGTGAAAGGATCATAACTGTCTTCTTTCATGCAGAAAGAAACGCACCAGATAGAAGTGAACTGTTGAAGATGTGTGTAATTTGTTTGACAGTGCAATGACACCTATTTTAAGCATTTCAGACCAGCACCGTCTGGACCATCATCTGTAAAGGGGTTAAAGGCAGTTAGTTGATTTTAGACTTCAGACTGAAAGACTGGGGAAAAGTTGAAAGGGGGTTGCTAAAAGGCTGGTGGAGGAACAGACTGGTGCTGGGAAGGGGTATGGTGGCCACAAGGGCTGTAGGAGTTAACAAAAGGAGAAAAGCTTCAGCAAAGAATTTATACTCACTTAAGACAGATGCACCTTGAGCTCCTTGATATGAACAGTGGGAATAGGCACAAGGCTCAAAAGGTCACTGGCAGTCATCCAGAATTTAATGGGGTCATGCTGCAATGTTACTTTTTCTGCGTGTCAATTTGTTGTGCTTTGATGTTTTGCTTGAATACCAAATAAAAGCTTTATTTGTAAAAAAAGGTATTGATCTATTGACCGCTCTGAGAATTACAAGTGGGTCAAGTGTCAAACTTTGTAGTTCAGCAGTTTATGGTTAGTTTATGACTTTAAAAAAAAAAAAATTTCCCCAGAGTAAAAGCAATGTTTTTACTTTTATAACTTCCATACTGCAAAAAGTAAATTGATTTGAGAAGGATTTTCTTTTTTTTACTAAAGAATTGACATTTACCCTGTGATAATTTTACACAATTTAGAATGTTGCATAGAGAGTACCCCTCTGCTGACCCCGAGGTAAAGAGCATTGCAATTGTCAAGTCTGGACATCACAAAAGAACACACTAGTATTAGAATTCTGCTATAAAATAAGAATATCATTAAAATTTATATAAGCTGTTTTTTAGTAATGGTAACAGTGAACTGTAAAATACAGAAAAGTGCATGAAACAAACTTTTTAGGTCGGGTTATTTTCTTTAAATGGACCTGGTTACTTTGATGAAGATGACTGATACTAGAGATTTGTTGTGTATAGATCACTGAATGCAATCACTCTGAGCATGTTTTTCAAAATAATCTAACATCTGCCTGGCAGTTTATTCAAAACATAAATGTATCCAAATTATTAGGCTATCTGTTAGATGCTTTAACAGCATCTGAAGTGTGCTACAAAAAAGACTCAGTTGTGGCAAAAAGTACACAAACTGCATTTTGTCACTCAGTCTTGGCTGAGTGTATCCCTCTGTTTTTTCCCCATTTCCCTACAGCTCATAGTCTCTGCACTCACCAGTTGTTGTGCTTGCCAGTCCTTGAATAGTAGCTGCCACCAACATTATCTGTGTAATTCTGTCTCAAGCTTACACATGGTACTTCTTTCACCTTTCAGTCCAGCACTGACACTGGATTGCCTCTGTGGATCTCTTCAAAAACAGATCAATCCTCTCCGCTTCCTGGAGATGTACATAAGATGCACATAAGATGCACTTGGGTATTTCCTACAAAATGTAGAGCTACTTAGAAATATTTACTCAGGCACAGAAATACCTAATACTCCTTGCTGTTGCACAGGGGGTTAAACAGCTTAGTTACAGATGTATGAACTGTCAGTTCTCTGAGGTACAGCTCTTTCTGTTTCTGTCTTTCCATCTCTCTTTGATTCTCTGTCTCTCTCTCTCTCTCCCTGCAAGGTTCTTTACTGAAGTTAAATACTAGGCTGCCCTGTAACAAAGGATTCTGTAATTGTTCTGTAATTGCTAAGAGAACACATTTTACAGCCACCCCTGAAGTGTTTGTTACTGTGACCTAGACAGTTGTAAACACCATGTCTGCCCCAGGATCAGTGATTTGGGGTACATGCAATAAAGTCATACTTCCTTGTTACAAAGATTTTATGGCTGTTTTCCTGGGACAGAACTATTGCTTTTTCAGTTCTAGCAATGAACAGTAACACTGAAAATGCCACCGTACATATTTATGAGATGCTGCCCCAGCTCAGAGGCGGAGCTAGGTGGGGGCTCGTGGGGCGGTCGCCCCTCCTGGCTGCTCCAGTGCGAGTAGTGCTGCCCCACCACCATCTTTATTCACTGTTTAGTGCCCATTGTGGAGCCCAAGATTGACTGAATAACCCCTCCCGGCTCCCAAATGCTCTCAAACCTGGCTCTGCCACTGCCCTAGCTGATATTGCCTAATATGAAATATTATTTACTGTCACTGTCCTTGGACAAAAGATATGCAACAACTAAATAATTTCCAAGATTAAACAACAAGGAGTATATTTTACTGGTTGTTTTCTTGACAACTTCAAAAGCTGCAGTAAAGTGAAAGTGAATTCTTATAACTTACAGACAGAAAGACTAGAAAAAGAACAGGACATTGAGCTAGAAACTTGAGTAAAACAACATGGACAAATAACTAAGTATTATGTGGCCTTCCTGAGAGCACTGGAAGGAGTCTAGGTCAGTCTCATCAATTTACTCAAAGATAAACTAGGAAAATAACTATTATCTAAAACAAAGATACCATGATGACTAATGTTAAAGAGCAGGAGATCTAACAGATTACAGTCTAAAAAATGATTCTCCAGGTTACCAATATAACATCTTGAAAAAGGTCCTCAAAATATAGCTGGTGCTTTCCAGTTTTACACTGTATGAGATCACCTGTTCAGACCATCAAAAGAAATCCATGCTGAGGATATAGAACAATATCTGTACACTTTGATTTGCCAAGGGTTCTGAAGAAATAAAGTGAATATTGCAATTGCCATTTACAACTGGAGGGATTCAGGACCTTATTTAATTATGTTAACCTTTCTCAGGTAATTCACCACACCAGCTCCCCTTCTGCCCTCTCATCCCTCCTTCACAATTTTCTCTCCACTACTTGTAACTGTCTTTAACTCCCTTTTCCCCTGACTCTTTTGACACCTCTTACATGTTGCACTTCCATTTGAATTCTCCAGTTATGTGACTAATTAGTATATATACTGTATTATGTTTTTTGTATCTTTCCCTAATTTCCTTTATATTATTGTATTGTGTTTTTGCTGTATACTGTTGTATCCCTATTCCCCTTCCCCCAAGATGCACCTGGAAATGAACATTTTTTGCTCAGTGTGACTTTCCTGGTGAAACCTTTCAATAAATAAATAAAACAATGCTTTGAAATGGAGCATTTTGATTGGCTAGCTCACATATTAAAGGGATTAGTTAATAACTAGAAATCTCATGTACAATTGGACAGTAAAAAGTTTAACTATAAAAAAGTCAATTAAAACATTGTAAACAAATGGGTTCAACAATAGCATTAAGTCACACCAGGGGATGAGCTACCATCATTAATCTAACCCTAGTGGCATACAGCCCTTGGTCATACCTCATACCCCCTAAGATTAGATTGATTGACTGATGGTAATTAAACCCCTAGTCCTGCCATAATGCTTAAATTGTAGTATATAGGTATGCTAATGAGGTTTATGAGACATTTTCCAGGAGGATACTGCACCACAGCAAGAGATCTACAGCCATATATTAAATATAGGGGAGATATGAAAGGTGACATATTATTTACACAGAATATAATAAATGACCTTTCCCTTATGCAGGCCAGGGATCTGGAGTTTAAACAAGTCATGGTTAACACAAGAGGTCACACGTTACAGCTTGCAAGGGACAAATTTAATACTAAAAAAGAGGTCCTTTTATTCACAGAGAATAGTGAATCCATGAAACTCACTCCCAACTTCTGTGACAATTAGTGAAAATATAACTACCTTTTAAAACAGACTTGATAATTTTATGCTTTCCAAATACAATTTCACTTACTACGGGTAAATGACAGGAGCTTCTTATGGGCATATTGCCTTTTTAGCTCCTATATTCCTTAGCAGTACTGAAGCAATTGACTCAAGCTACTGTATTTGTCTTTTCCTAGCGATGGCAGGGATCATTCAATATTTCAGAACCCTGGTCAGAACTTGAAATTAAGATCATATTGTTTGGCATTTTTTATTTATTTTTTTACCAAGAGAGACACACTAAGCTGAAAACTTGTTTACAGGTGCGACCTGGGAGCACAAGGAAGTTAAGTGACCTGCTCAGGGTCACACAGTATACAAGTGGGGGCTGTGGGATTCAAACCCATGTCTCCAGGTTTGTAGCTCAGAGCCTTAAACAACTGCCCTATACTGCCTACTCTTATATCCAGACAAAATTCATTTTTTTAAAGATGCAGTGAAAAGGAAATAAGAAATTATCTTGGCAACATAGTCACAGAAACAATGCAAGGGCATTCCATGGAGCATTTGATCACTGAACTCTATATGATTCTACAACAGGTATCCAAACCTAAGATATACATTCAAAATGAGAATTTCATAAAGTTCCTTTTTAAAAACAGAGAGACCAGATTCATAATAATAATATTCACATCACAATATGAGGGAAAATAGTTAAAGGAACTTAGATAATGGGTAAGAAAAATGTTGGCCTGTTAGCATTCTCTGCTAATACATTTTTCAGGAAACACAACCCGATTAAACATAAAAAAAAAGAGTCAGTATGCTGCTCACACTTGCTCACTACCTTCGGCTTTCACTACCACCATCACTTACACTATACCGCCAAGTAAATAAATATGTACTTCATAGACACACACAGGTTTCCAGTGTTGGCTGCAGATTCCGATCTTATGGCTCGGTGGCATAAACAGCATGGGACAGTAAAAGTACACATCGTGTAACCATAACAATTAAAGTAACCACCACCTCCACAGTACAATCAACAAACAGCAGACAACAAAACTCTTACAAATAGTGTGGGATTTTTTTGGATCCCAACTGCTGTATTGCATATCACATGCAAGAAAAAAAAAATCAGCAAAACAGAAAATGGTACTACTCTCAGGGCTCACTCAAACACAGCTGGAGTATCACCCTCTAGTAACAACTTACTATTTTTTTTTTATCATTATATTACCTGTGGAAGGACTATTTTACATTGAAACACTTTTTTTATGCAATATTAGAGGTTTAGCAAGCTCAGCACTGGCTAATTAATTGATATTTGATCGCTTTTCATATACATTTTTCTTAATTTTTTTACAGGTGCTACTGGTTTGTGGCCAAGATCAGAATCAAACAGTTATAATAATTAGGCACCCCTACCTCCCCAAAAACAAGCTGCTACAAAGACTGCAATACACATAAAGCAGCAGTATATGATACTGTTGAAAATTCTAATCTGTGCTTTTCTGTTCTGTTTCAGATTGCCTGTTATCCCTGACTTGTATCATACCCCTTTTCCCTATTTTGAGTCTGCTTCAGCACTTCTTTCCACATTTAAAATAATAAAAGGAGCACTCTTTTTAACATGGCTCGAACCAGGTTTTATCAGTATTTGCTGCTGTTTTTGTATAACAGTTGTCCTGTAAGGCCAGTGAGCAGTATATACAGAATGCTATTTTATAATGGTTACAAGAAAAGTGATTTTAAAGAGGGACTCTGGCCAAAAGTGCCACTTTGCAGAATTAGAAAAAGCATGCAACCAATAAATCACATACCAAAAATTAGGTTTCTGTATTACTTCATTTTAAAGTTATGAGATATTTTGTAACCCTGATTTCACTACCTGTTCAAAACAGCCAGTTTCAGTGAAAAGCTGCTGCTGATGTCATCTCCAGAACTCACAGTTTAGTCTTCCCTGTCAGCAAGTTTACAGGACCCATTGCTCCAAAGTTTTAACATCATGTGCAATGGTTTTTACAAGTAAAAGTGGCAGCAACATTCAAATAACATTTCTATAAATACTATGGTCGGGATATTCAAAGGGTTTACGCCATGGAGAACCCCCCAGTGTGCCCTGGTGTGATATTCTAAGTGGCATTGGTAGTGTATGCAGCATAGATGCAGGGGGTGTGCCCATGCATATGTGGCACATCCCGATATTCAGCCCAGGATGTGCGGCACAGATGCTAGCACAACCCCTACATGCGCCACACACTGATGCTCAAAGTTGAGCCATAAAATATAGGCTCAAATGCTGGCCACCCACAGGCAGGTGGCTGTATTGCAAGGCACAAAACAACAGCTGCCAGCTGTGGGTGGCCACCCGCCAAGCAGGAACACCGTCCACAAGCACCCCGACCCCCCTGGTAGTCCAGTGCCCCCCCAACCCACATGCCTGATTGTGGGCAGTAGGAAAGATAACCATATTTCTATGCCCAATCACAGGCTGTAGTAAAGATACACATATTCATATGCCTGATCGTGGGCAGTAGTATAAAGAAACATAGCCCTATGCCCGATCATGGGCAGTGGTACAAATATACATGATCCTATGCCCGATCATGGGCAGGATGAAGAATAGTCATAATCCTGGTGGTCTAATGGACCCCCTCCCTCCCTCCCCATATGCCCGATCATGGGCTGAAGTACAATGGAATGTAATTCGATGTCCGTTCGCAGGCTGTAGCAATACTAGAAATCAACCTGGTGGTCCAGTGGTACCCCCTTCCCCCATCCACCCACAGAGGCCCCTGGCCACACAGCGTCCCCTCTCCATCAGTGGGTGGCAGTACCCCACCCGCATACTGCTCGGCCGCCTGCCAAATGACAGCATACAGTATGATCTGTCCGCCTATTGGGCCACAATGTGGACCAATGGGCATGCAGACCATACTGTACTACACAGGACCAGATATGTGATACAGGAGGTGGGGCTGCAATGGCCCACCAGGGAGCTAATTCCCGACATCAGAAGCTTGGCAGGGCACCAGCAGGCACAATTCCTCGGGATGCCAAGCGCATCACATGCAAATGGAGCCATAATGATATGCAAATGGCTCCATTTGCACCATGCATAGAGTATGGCCTCATTTGCATGCCCCCAGCTGAATATCATGGGTGATGCACCTAGTGCAACTGCACTTGCACTGGTGCATCCTTATGTTCCCATTCTGTGCCTTGCACATCTCTCAACAAAATAGTGCTCTGTTTTATAAATAGTCTTTGCCTAGCAGTTCTTGTAAGTTTCATGTCCTGTCTTTCACAATATGGGGTCATTTTTTCATGAAGGTCAAAAGGACTGGGAAAGATGCTGACAACTCCTCTGTCTTCTCTCAGTCCCCATGCTTTATTACCGAGGCAGAAGAAAGTCAATTTTACAAAAAAAAAAAAAAAAAACATACTGACAAGGCATTTGGATTTTGGCATAATGCACTACTAACAGGGTGTATTGCCTTTTTGATGTGATCCATTTCTCCAGGGTTGCTGAATGCTGAGTCAGCATGACTCCAAGCTGCTGATACCAATTGGGGTGCTACTCTGCTATTTCTGTTAGGAATTTGTATTGCTACTAGTATTGCATAATGTTAGTAACTTGACTGATGTTTGTCAGTGTCTGCTTTATAACATATTTTAAAGAGCACCTTTCCCAGACCTTTTGACTTTCATGCATAAATTACCCTTTCTTGCATTGATAAAATGAATGAAGTGCAATTTCCAGAATCAGAGAAGAAGGGGTGATGTATGCATGAAAGTCAAAAGGACTGGGAAAAGTGCTCTAAATCTCAATCTCTATCTCTCAACAAAATATTGCCTAGCAGTTCTTGTAAGTTTCATGTCCTGTCATTCACAAAATGGGGTCATTTTTGCATGAAGGTCAAAAGGACTGGGAAGGATGCTGACAACTCCTCTGTTTTCTCTCAGTCCCCATGCTTTTTACCGAGGCAGAAGAAAAGTCAATTTTACAAAAAAAAAACAAAACTGACAAGGCATTTGAATTTTGGCATAATGCACTATTAACGGTGTATTGGGGAAGGGGGAACAGAGTATGTACATTGAGTACTGGTAGTTTTCCCTTGCAAAATTGCTGTGACTACACTGTACTACACAGTGTGAGTCACTCCTCTGCCCTACAGTGATGCCATCGGGAGCCAGCAGCTGAACAGCAAAGGCAAGTATAGCAGGGCTAAAGCAGGGCTCAAAAACAAATCCAAATTATGGAAGGCAGAGTAAACCTTGGCCAAAAATAACAAATGCACACACTCTTTCAGGTCTAGTACTGCATATAATGACTACAAGATGTAACTTTTTCAACCATCATGAAAGATGCTGTTTAACAGGGACCTAATATGTGTTAATTCCTGTGGATGGTGCAAGTGTTAGCCCTGGTAAAATTATCATTTTAATGTGGAACACAACATAGATGAGTTTGAATATAGGTTAAGTAACAGCCTGTCAGGGAGAAAACACTAGGAACCAGATATTCAAAACTTTGCGCCAGGAGCAAATTGACTGTGCCAAAATTGCACCATGTTTGCACTGGAGCGCTATATTCAAAAAAACAAATAGCACTGGTGCAACATGATAGTGCCAATGCTATGAGATAATGTATGCATGGTGCAAAGTGAGGGGTGGGGACATGCAAAGAGGTACAATGGTATATTCAAAAGTATAGCACCAGCCAACTTGCGTTAGCACAACATGTAGCATGGAGCAAATTACCACCCATGAAAAGGTGGTCTTAATACCAGGCAAACACAGGATGGGGGGTGTGGACACAGCAACAGGGAACAAGACTGTATGCATCCAATGAGTAGGCAGTGTGGGCAGACGGCCACCCTGGGCCACTCCAAATACACAGGCACACAAACTATGGAATGCAGTGCCCCAACAGTGCTGTGAAATGAACACTCATGTAAATGTTACAACTGAGCTAGAACACCTCTTGCAGCAACAAACTATTTGTACAGTATTGTAATGTGTACCTAATGTGATATTCGTGTATTGTGTGTTGTTGTGATATTTGTGTATTGTGTGTTGTTGAACGTTGTATGTCTTTATTGTACACCGTTGCATCTCAGCCACTCAGTGAGTGTCCCTGGGTTATTTTTGACACTGGGCTTTGGCCCAGTGTGCTTACCTGGTGAACAAGGTGATAAAAAACAATGAACAGAACACATACATGGCAAAGACATGCTGCACACAGATGGCACCACCCATGTCACCATCATCTTGCAGCGGTCCTAATCCTGCCAGGCATTAGTGGGTGTCCCAGTGCCCAGTGGATACCATGGCAGTGCATCCATGCAGCACACACCTCCAGTTCTCCCATTTGGGTATACCGACACTGTCCAGCAGACACATGCTGCACTGGGGGAATGGAAGGTGTTGAGGGGAGGGTGTACAGGTGGCCAGCTGCACCACATAGTAGGTACTGCCACGTGGCTGGGGCCATCCTCCACTGCACGTTCCACTGATGGGACTGCTCCTGACAGCAGTGTGCCAGTATGATGGTATGTGTGCCCCCCCGGGGCACATACCCTGCACCTGTCCGGGATCCCCACACACATGGGCAGCCATGTGTATGGTTATGTGGGGATTCCATGCCACTGGTACAGCACATGAGGGTCACAAGACAATATGACTGTGGTGTCCTCTGTCAGAACACACCTTCCAGCTGTGCTTGTCACTGTGTGGATAGTACCAGTCACTGTTTCCAGACACACCATAGGCATTGCTGTGTACCTCACAGTATCACCTACTATGATACTGTAGCATCTGATAAACACTGCAACAGGAACAATGATTTGCCTCTGGCCTGCAACTTGACTACCTGTTCCTGTAGTGCTACTCCCCTGGGCCACATTAGTCTTTGCGTTTGTGTCCAAACCAAGACTGCAGCTAATGTCCTGTGAGCTGTGAGCACACAGTCAATGTGGCACCTGACCTGTAATACAGTCAGACCTACAGGTGGAGGTGTGAGCACAGAAAGAAATGTGGCTATTGATCTGTAATTCCAGTCGGGCTTACAGGTGGAGCTGTGTGCACCATGTTATAGCACTGGGAAATCCACTTGCAAAGCAGGCTGCAGTGAGATGTCAGTGTGGCTGTCTGCCCATGGATTGCCTGAGCAGGCTCATTTGCATTGCAGTTTTGAGTATAGCAAACTTTAGCACAAACGGAATTGCACTGGGCAAACATGTCAGTGCCATACAAAAATGTTAGCGCCGCGCAATACTGTAATGTTCCTTTACATGGTTCTGCAGTATTTAGCCTGCACTCTTTATTGTTATTTTGCTTCACTGCTTTGCTAGAACACACGTTGCCCACATTGTTCAGCCTTACCTCATTCCACCTCTGTGTGCACTGGGCCGCTGTCACAGTTTGCACTGCTCTCGGTTGCTGTATTCAGTGCAGTCTTATTTACTGGGCTATTGTTGCACTGCACTCTTAGCCCTGTTTGTACACCTTCATGTACATGCTATATTCAACTCATTTAGCCCCGGGGCTATTCCTTTGAATATGGCGTGCAAATGGTTCCGGGCTAATTTTGCTCTGGGGCAAAGTTTTGAATATCTGACTCTAGGTTGGCTGGGTTGACTACTGCATAGAAACTCACAGTAAGGTTTCATAGACTCATTGCCTTTCCCATCCCCATTTACAGGGAGATACAATAATTGTTTTAAACTGCCATCCTGAGAAATCACCTCAGTTGAATGGCAGGTATGAATGATCGCAGCCTTCCACCATATCAGAAAATTATTCAGTCTGCAAACCTCACCAGTGGAAACAGGACATTTTGCTCATGTGTCTTTCCAGTACAAAAAAAAAATAAACTAAAACTAAACCTCACTGCACTGTGCTATGATTCAGCATTCAGCAACCCTGGAGAAAAGGACCTCAACATAAAGGCACCAAAATAAAAAAGAAAAAAGAAAACACATTTGTCAACTTTTTTACAAAACCTGAAACACAATTTTTATTGCAGTGTTTTTTGAATGTTGCTGCCTGTTTTACTTATGAAAATGATTGCACGTGAACGCCAACCACTGAAGAAACAGTTTCTATAAGCTTGCTGACAGGGAAGACTAGACTCTGAGTTATGAAGATGACATCAGCAGCAGCTCTTCACTAAAACTGACTTTTCTGAACAGGCAGTGAATTTAGGGTTGTAAAATGACTTGTGACTTTTAAACAAAGTAACTTCGAGATCTCATTTCTGGCATGAGGCTGATTAGCACTATGCTGATCCAAATTCTGAAACTTGCTGATGCCAGAAATTTTGGCTGAAGTCCCTCTTTAAACAATGGGTATTCAAAAGCAACAGGGAATGGTGATAAAAAACAGGTCTGGGCCATAACAGAAGAAGCACTCTTTTTATTATTTCAGCTGTAAAAGAAAGTAGTAAAGCACGTTCAAATTGGGGGAAAGGGTATTATACAAGTCAAGAAATAAGGGGCAATCTAAAATAGGATAAAAAAGTATACTGTAGGTCAACATGTTCAGCGCTATGATGCACTGCTGCTTTAAAATGATTCCATGTTCTTACTGTTCTTACTTTCTGTCTTCATTCCATCATTTTAACATTTCAGTGGGGTTCTTGGTCTCATCATTTGGCTGAATCATGATCAGCCTGACCACCGACAGCAAGGTGACCCCCCTCACAGGTCAGGTTCCCACACTTTAAATGTTAACATGTCAGAGTGAGTGGAGGTCCCACTGTTATCTCTCTTTATCTTGCATGGAAACCACTCTCTGGTTGCATCTTTTATATCATTTGCTGGACCATACAAAGCTCACAGGTGACTATTCGGGAACTTACTAACTAGGAGAAGGCCACATATTTCCTGTTCTTTGATGCAGTGTTAAATGTTTAGCGAGGTCAACCCTTGCTAATTCTTTGAAGAATATCCATGTTTCTGATACATTTTGCTTAAATTTTATAGGGGTGCTACTGGTGTGTGACCAAAATCAAAATCAAACAAATACAGTACCAGTGGCCCCCTCCCCACCAAGACGCACTGCTCCAGAATCCCTTGAAAATGTTAAAATGATGGAATGAAAACTAAAAGTAAGAACATGGAATTATTTTAAATGATTTGCAAGCTATGGAGCAGCTTGCTGGAGGTTGTGGTGGTGGTGGGGTACTGGTACTATTACTGTTTGAAAACTTCTTGTATTTTTCATTAAGGACACAAAATCCATTTTCTAAGCACAATACCATACTCCAGGGTGTGGGGTTTTGGGGAATACCCACACTTTTAGTGGCTGTATAGTCTTTTGCTTATTGCATAGGGCCTCATTATTCCCCTGGGTATTTGGGTATCCCCAACACCCCACACCCTGTAATATCATATTGCTTACATGTATCCCACGGCTTACATTTTTTAATATAATTGTAAATTTGGGCACTTGTATAATACCCTTTTCCCCCATTTTGAATGTGCTTTACTGCTTTCTTTTACAGCTGAAATAATAACCATTACTGTATCAACTAACTCCTTCAAAACATTAGCAATCTCTAAAATAAAAGACATATGTAGATTCAACTAGACCTCAACACCTAATCAGCTCCCCAAGTATCCACTGGCCCTCTATTGTATAAACTGAAAAGTGTTACAGTACATAACATAGGACTAGGCTAACTCTGAAATGTACAGCATTATAGTATAAGAATGTCCATTGTATATACCCCCTAAATGTATATAATTCTCCACCGTTGTCCTACATTGTATATCTCCTATCTATGTAATTATGTATTGTGTATGCTTATGACTCAGGACCTCCTTGTAAAATGAGCTTGCTCAATGGAGTCTTTCCTGCAGTAAACTGGAACAATAACATATGTGTATTATTTTGTGTGTTTGTATTGAAATAGACCTATTTTTTTTTATTTGAAGCACTTTGTTATTACAGACTCTTCCACATCCAATATTATTTTTTTGATTACTCAGCAGTTCCAGAACCCACTGACATCAGTTGAGCAGATGCCGTGCATGGAAAAATTAATTGTAAGCTTCTGCTTAACTGATGTCACTGGGTTCTAGAACTCATAAGCAATTAAAATATTAATACTGAGCAGGAAAAAGTAACATAAAGAAAAGAACCTTAAAGAGCTGCTGACGCCGGAAAGAAAACTTTGAAAAACATAATACTTAGGTAAAATTCAGCTTGCATTCCATATATATTCTGTAGATTTCTGCTCCCCATTATTTATTACTGAAGAAACTTCCATGAATACATGATATTTGTCCCTTAGAGTTCATCTGCCCCTATAGCTTGCTCCCTACTTCAAGTCATAATCCTCTGTTGTGACATCACTATCTGTTGCTCTGGGAGTAACTGTGATGTCACATAGGGAATAAGCAACAGGAATAAGTGAACTGTTCAGAAGCAAAGATCCTGTTTTCATGCAAATGACTTCAGCAATTAAGAATGAGGAGAAGGTCCTGAGATTTCCAGTGCCCTCAGATGCATTACTCCTAGTCCTGGATAACACTCAGTGGTTAGGAGTAACTACCTCAGCACAAAAGGCCTGGTTTATGGCTGCCATTGTAGAGGCCAAGAGACTTCTTCTGCATAAGTGGCATTCATTGGCTCTTCCTACTTATGATGATTAATGGGTAGAGGGAATGCTTTGCCTTGCAAATAATGAGAGACTATCCTATGTGGCTGCTAGGAAGTATGGGCAGTTTGAGTGATGTCAGGTGAGGCGTGGTTTCTTAACCTTTTGTGACGTTTCCCTCCAGTCTGGTAAATTAATTCTGCCCCACCCCTGCACTTGATTGGGGTCACCAGAAGGAATTCTGGGTGATTCCAGATTTGCACAGGATTATGGAGCATGACTTGTTCAGGGTGCAGTATGTCCCGTCTTGTTCATTCTTCTTGTCCCCTTTTGTCCTTACCCCCCCTTTATTGTCTTCTGTCTTTCAGTTTTATTACCCCATTCCTTTATTCTTCACTCTCTCCCCTTCTTCTTACCTTTCCGAGCAGCGTGTTAAGTTCATGTTCATGTTAATGTTAATGTCAATGTAAATGTTAATGGTAATGTTAATGTTCATGTTACTTTTAATGCTAATGCTTACATTAACGTTCATGTTTTAAGTTAATGTTATTCAGTTATAATGTCTGTTATTCCTTTTCATTATTCTTAAAAAAGTCTAATCATATTATCATTGAGGTTATTAGTATGCTTAGATCCAGGTGATGTCTTTGTAGTGTTAGAGGGTTTGTAGCTGATGGCAGTAACTTGGCATGTGCCTCAAATGCTCCCAATGTGTGAGAAAACTGTGCATATTGGGGAATATATGGGAGTTATGAGAACAGTTAATTTTCTAGCTGTAGTTTGTATTTTTTCCATGGGTAAAGTACCACCAGTGATACATTCTGGACATTTGTTTGGAAGTATTACTTACACTGGTTTATTGTATTTTATACTGTTTCTTGTTTTTTGTTGTTGTTATTGTTCCTGTTTAATTAATAAAATATTAATTCAAAAAAAAAAGAATGGGGAGGAGAAATACAGAACTAATGTCAGATACAAGGTGAACTGTGTCTAAATATTATGTTTTGCTAAAGTTCTCCTAAAGGCGTCAGCTGCTCTTGAATAAGAAATAAATGACCATTTTAAAGCACATGCATGAACAATACATAGGAGTTGTTAATCAGATTTCACACATGCTAACATTTTAAATTAAATTAACAAGTTTTAGCAACAGGGATTATGTTTCCTTTAAACACTGGTTATGTTAAGAAAGCATGAGAAATATAGTTTGGGAAATGCTAAAGAGACTCTGTGGATAAAGGTGACTACACTTACAAATTTTGCAGATGTAGGGAGTATTGAGAGGAGCAAATGCTTTTAGGAATACACACAGACAAGCACATGTGCAGAGCTGGAGGCAACACTGGTATGGAAAGAGATTTAGAGACCTTATTATCTAGGTGGAACATTTGTTTTGCTGAAATGTGCATGTATAGTATAAATTAGACACACAGTGTATAGGTGTACATACTGCATCTGAGATATGCCCAGAAAGAACAGTGACAATGAAGTTTAAACAGCCCCACAAATAGTTCTTGCTGAAATTAACAAATTCCACTTTCACTGATTTTTTTTTTTGTTGTGTGAAATTTTATGAATTTTGTGAAATTTCACAGAATTGTGTGGACATTTGCAAACTTCTTTACTTTGTCATAATGCAATTGTTCTTGCAGCTGGAGTGCTGTAAATTGGCATACATACTTTCTGTAAGGAGTCCTAAGAAGATGCCATGTTTCATGAAATTTGGATTAGTAATTTTGAGCTTATAGGGGCTCGAAGGCTGGCAAATAATTTTTTGTGAATTTCTCTGAAAATGTTTCTGTGCTTACAACTTAACCACTTTTGGAGCAAGCTCATAGAAAAGAACATGCTTGTGTAACTATCTTAAAAGGGTCTTAGAAACTACAAAATATGGAGAGACTTGTTTACAGTTAATAGATTTTAAGTTACAAGACTTCAAAAGTTCACAATTTAGTTTTTTGTGAAATTCCTACTTGCTGTGTTGATGGTGTGCGATAGTTTGTAACTGACAAACCAAGACTGTGGCCTGACAGAGACTAGAAACTGGGAAAAGCATTTTTATGATTTAGAAAAAGCATGCCATGGTTGCCATGAGCTCTGCTAAGATTTAGGATACTTTCCAGTTTTTCTGACTAGCAGCACTGCAACAACTTTGAGTCCCTTTCTGGTCCTGTGTTCTACTTTTTTCCCCCATAGTGGACCAGCAGCCCTTGTGAATACGGGACACACTTACTATGAGGCGAGTGACAGAGGAGATTAGAGGAGACCGGAGGAGAAGAAGAGAGGAGTGAAGAACTAGTGAGAGAGCCAGAAGAGTCAGGAGAGAGAAAGAGAGAGCTGGGACAGTCTTGGGAGCTGTGGGAGGAGAGAAGAAGGGCAACACCAGGAGTTGGGAGGCGATGGGCGAGGAGGGTAAGCAGTGCAGCGTTATGCCCTTCACGGCCTATGGAACAACAACAAAAGCTAGTGAAAATTGGATCCTAGTACTGAAAAACTGCTCAGGGGAGTTGGGAGTGGAATTCCCTGTTTGTAGGTTTTTGTTTTATCTGTGAAGTGTATTTTCAGTAACAGCCCACAACAAATGCAATTTAGAGGACAACATGTATGAATATTAAGAGGGATTACATTTCCTTTAAACACTGGTTATGTTAAGAAGGCATGAGAACTATAGTTTGGGAAATCTAAAGAGACTGTGTGGATAAAGGTGACTACACTTACAAATCTAGCAGATGTAGGGAGTATTGGGAGGAGCAAATGCTTTTAGGAATACACACAGACAAGCACATGTGCAGAGCTGGAGGCAACACTGGTATGGAAATAGATTTAGAAGATCTTATTATTCAGGTGGAACATTTGTTTTTCTGAAATGTGCATGTATAGCACAAAATGGACACCAGCTTAGACCCATGGTGTATAGGGTACATAGTACTTCCTTTCCATCATAGCACACCTTCTTTTCACAGAATCGTCACCAGTAATTTTCCCATTTTGCAAACTGACCCTAACATTGGTGCTTCCTTTACAGAACCACCTATTGCCTCCTACCACTGGCAACCTAACCTGTGGAATCTCCTGGTTAAAAGCAGCCTACCTACTCCTAACGGTTCCTCCCTACCAGGTACCAAACCTTGCAACAGGACTCACTGCTACACCTGAAAATGTATTTCCAGTGTGACTTAAATTCAGGGGCCTACAGGTGTTTTTCACATCACCAAGGAGTTCTCATGCACCTCCACTAATATGGTATATTGTATTCCTTGCAGGAAGTGTACAGTTATTTACATCGGAGATACTGGTAGGCACCTTGCTGACTATTTCAGGGAACAAAAAGCAGTCAGGAATAGTGACACTACTAAACCCATTGTATCCCACTTTATCTCCAGGGGCCACAGCGTCAATGACCTTTCTGTTTGTGTCCTTCAGCATGGCTTCTGGGATTCTGACCATAGAAAAAACATGGAAGCCAAGCTGATCATCCGCCTTGGCTCCCAGCAGCCCTCTGGTTTAAATGGTAGACTTATTTTCCAGTAACATCTTTCAGCCACCCCTTGTTTTCCCTTAAGTCTGTTTGTATCTGTACACATTTAATTTCTTTTTCATTTTCACCATCAGTCTCCATCTCTGTCTCCTTCCCACACATTTGTCACCTTTCAGCCTTCTTACTAGGCCCTGTTAATTAGTCCTCATCTGGGGACATCTCTAGCTTTTTCTCTCCTATTATGATTCATCTTTCCCGTCATAACCTTTTTGTTTCACAGATTCTCTCTTAATCTTGCCATTTATCACTTCTTCTCCCTAAGCCTCCCTTTTTTTCTCTCTCTCTCTCTCTCTCTATATATATATATATATAATCCCTCATTTTAATTCCCCTCTACACTAACTTTGTTTTTTTCTCTTTCAGATATTTCCTGAAGAAGACCTAAGGTTGAAACATAGATTTTTAACTCTGTTTTCTATTTTCAGCATGCATTTAATATAACCATTTTGTTTTGAATATTATGAGTATACCAACTTCATATATTGTGTAGGTTTTGGTTTACTTTAGTTTATCAGTATTTTTCTATGAGCTAATTAATTTAAATAGATCAAACAAAATAAGATAAAAAATCAACAATCTAAAAAAGTTATATGTCATCTGTTAGGTGTTCTGATTTTTGCACTGTACACATGTCACATGACTGGAATAGATAAAAGGTGCATGACTGTTCAGAGAGGCAGAACACTCAGACAGATCACAGGTGGAATGCAGATGCTAAATAGTGGATGCTAGATGCCTATGCCAATGCCAACGGGGGCTGCAGATGCCAGCAGATAAGACAGCTAGTGGCATTTTTACTTTTATTTTTTTTTCATCCCTTTTAAGAAAGACAAGTAAAATAGGTGTACATTTGGTATATTTGTATAATTGGTATGCTGGGAAACTAGATCTAGATATTGGTCCCTGGTACAAAGGAGGCTAGAGGTGGCTGAGGGCAGCAAGGCTGCAGCAGATGAAAATGCTACAGTAGTCTGGGGAAACACGAGATAAGAGTCGCCAGCAGTAAATGCACCTATACTCATTCAGAATTATTGAATCATTGAATGACAGTTTATTTTAAGTAAAAAAAAGTCATAAAAGTTATAAAAGATGTCAATTATTTATTTAAAAAGTTACAAATTAAAAGTTATAAGCTATAAGTTTTTAGGAGTTTTTAGGAACAGGCCAATAGGGTTTCGGTTAGGGACCTAGATAAGGAAATGGGCTACATTAGGTCCTGTTCCTTTAGTACTGGTCTCATCATTTTATTAGTCCTTAACAACTGATTTTATATCCATTCTTACAATTAATATTTATATATATATAGATATAGATATATATCTATATATATATATATAGATATATATCTATATCTATATATATATATATATTATGATATATGTTGAACTGTTTTAACCAGTACAGTTTTATTAACATACTTGGTCAAGGTATTTGTGTTTAAATACCCAGGAGTAGTATTTATATTGATTGAGACAACCCTTCTTCCTTTTTATTAAAGTCCAATTAGCACTTGTCTATTTTGTAACAGTGTTGTTGGGGTGGCTGGCATTCCCAGTAAAACCAGCAGAGGGGTTTTTGAGACAGAGACCCCTAAGGGCCAGGGGAATTCTCACAGAAGGGGTTTCTTATGTAACATGGTGCCCATCCAGCCATTAACAGTACAAGAAATAAGCGCAGTAAGTACTCACAGCATTCACAGCATCCACAGAAGAAAACCAGCTACAAATAGCTTAAACACAAGTAGGAAGTTTAAAGTCATGGTGAAGCATATACCCCCTCAGCTATGGTTCAATATACAAACTACAAACAGTTACAAATAATTAAGTTCAACTAGAAGTTATGAACATTAAGGATTTTGTATGAGTGTTTACAAATGTCAAGATCAGTGAAGAAATGTACTTCCTTAAAGAACAGCAAAACCCTGATGACGAACTTGGGGGATATTGTGCCCCAAATGAATACTAGACAGGCAACAAAACAGATTTCAGATTCCTGACTTCAGCACTGACAATCTTAAGCTTGAATTTCATACCCTTATTATTCACTGTTAGCAAAAAATCATCCTTTTTTTTCCTATTGTTGTAACAATTACAACAATAACTGATGATCTAATAACAGCTCTAGATAACTTGCCAATTTATAGAAACATAGAAATTGTCGGCAGATAAGGACTGCTGGGCCCATCCAGTCTGCTCATAGGCCCTATACATTGTATGTGGCCACTGACCCTATGTGATCAACGGCTTGTCATCACTCCCTCCCCTCTGAGGCTCCCCTTGTGCCTGTCACAAGCATGCTTAAACCCCTCCACTGTGCTTGCCCCCAATACCTCCTGTGGCAGACTATTCCACGTGTTGACTACCCTTTCTGTGTAGAAAAACATCCTCACATTACCTCTTAATCTATCCTCTTCCAATTTCATATTGTGCACCCCTTGTTCTTGCACTCTTTCTACATTGGAAAAGCTCCCACACCTGCACCTTACTTATGCACTTGAGGTGCTTGAAAGTTTCAATCATGTCCTCCTGCTGTCTCCTCTCCTCCAGCGAGTACATATTGAGGTCCCTTAGTCTCTCCTCATATGTTTTGTGGTGTAAGCCCTGCACCATCTTTGTTGCCCTTCTCTGGATAGTCTCCACCTTATCTATGTCCTTGCACAGGTGTGGTCTCCAGAACTTCATGCAGTACTCCAGGTGAGGCCTTACCAATGTTTTATACAATGGCATCACCACCTCCCGCCTTCTGCTAGTGATACCCCTGCCTGTGCACCCCAGTATACCACTGGCACTCCCTGCTGCCTTTGTACACTGCTTTGATATCTTAAGGTCATCAGAGATGATAACCCCTAGGTCCCTTTCTTCTTTGGTGAGTCAGCTCCAGCTCCTCTCCCCAACCTGTAGCTCTCCCCAGGGTTCCCTTTACCCAGGTGCATTATTTTGCACTTCTTTACATTGAACCTCAGTTGTCACATCTCTGACCATCTTTCAATCTTCTTCAGGTCCCGCTTCATTTTCTGCACCCCTTCTGGAGTATCCACCTGTTGCAGATCTTGGTGTCATCTGCAAACGGGAAGACCTTTCCTTCCAGCCCCTCTGCAATGTCGCTAATGAAGACATTGAACAGGACTGGTCCTAGTACTGATCCCTGTGGTACCCCACTGGTCACCCCCTTCTCCCCAGATTGCAACCCATTTACCACCACCCTCTGTCTCCTGTCTGTTAACCAGTTCCTAACCCAGTTCACCACCTTGTCTCCCATGCCCAGACTACCCATCTTGTTAATCAGCCTTCTATGTGGGATGGTGTCGAAAGCTCAACTGAAATACAGGTAGTCGACATCTACTGCCCCTCCCTGATTAAGTTCCCTAGTCACCCAATCAAAAAAAATCTATTTGATTCATTTGACATGACCTTCCTGCTGTGAATCCATGTTGCCTCAGATCCTGGGCACCACTGGATTCCAAATGTCCCACTATCCTTTCTTTCAGCAATGCCTCCATGATCTTTCCCACCACTGAGGTGAGACTGACTGGCCTGTAGTTCCCCACCTCCTCCCTGCTGCCACTTTTGTACAGTGGGACTACATGTGCCCTCCTCCAGTCCTCTGGAATGACACACATGTTGAGTGAGTTTGTGAACAGGGCTGCCAGAGGTGCTGCTAGTTCTCTTTGCAGCTCCTTTAATATCTTCAGGAGGATGCCATCTGGCCCCATGGCCTTATCCACCTTCAGCTTTGTGAGTTCTTCCAGAACTCTATCTCTACTGTGAATTGGCTGGTGTTCATCTCCTCCCCATTATCTCTGCAACCCAACTGTGCTCCTTGATCCATCCCTTCCTTAGTGAATACTGAGCAGAACTATTTGTTCAGTATTTCTGCCTTCTCCAGATCCCCCTCCTTAAGCTCTCCCTTCTCCTCTTTGAGTGTCGCAATGCCCCCCAGTTTTTCTTTTTTCACTGATGTTCCTATAAAATGCCTTATCCCCTTTGTTTACAGACTGTGCTAAGCTCTCTTCTGTCTGCACCTTCACCCTCCTAACAGCCTTCCCTGCTTCCCTTAGACATTCAAGGTACACCTCCCTGTCCTCCTCCCTTTGGCTCCTCTTATATTTCCTAAAACTCAGCCTTTTAGCCCTGACTTTGACCTTCACCTTTTTGGAGAATCATAGTGGTTTCCTTCTTCTTTCCCTTTGGCCACTATCCTAATGCATTGGTTTGTTATATCCACTGTGGCTCCTTTCAGGTTCTCCCATTGTTTTTCCACGCACTCTACTATCTCTTCCTTCCCCAGGACTGCTTGTGTACATCTACCCATTTCAATGAAATCTGCCCTCCTGAAATCTAGTACTCTTGCCCTTGTATGGCTTGATTGAGTCCATGTCTCCATGCAGAACCACACCATGTGGTGGTCACTGGGCCCTAGCTGCCCTTCCACCTGTATTTATTTGACTCTGTACCCATTGGTCCATACCAGGTCCAGAATTGACTTGTCCCTGGTTGGCTCATGCACCAGCTGCCGGAATCCAATCCCCTGCAGAGATTCTAGGATGGCTGTGCTTCTGGCTGAAACAGCCATCTGGGTGGTCCAATCCATGTCCAGCATATTGAAATCCCCCAGTGGCAGGATTTCATCCTTAGCTGCCATGTCATGTATGTTCTCCACTAGTTCCCTGTCTACTAACTCCCTCTGTGCTGGAGGTCTATAGATCACCCCAGTGCATATTGCAGTTCCATTCTCTGGCTCCAGTGTGACCCACATTACCTAGGCTTCCCCCTGTCTTCCCTGAACTTCTGTAGCCTTTGTACCATCTCTGATGTACAGGGCCACTACCCCACCCTTTTTACCCTGCCTGTCCCTCCTGAACAATGTATAGCCTGGTACATTGACTTCTCAGCCATGATTTGTAGTAGTTTCAGATTAGTCAGTTAATTGTATTATTAGCATTCTTTATTCTCTGTTTATCAACAGTTGTAACATATTGTTACACTCATTGCTATACACAGTTGACATGGTATAATTTTGCAAGAATTTTTGGAAATATGCCTGCCTCAACCAGAAGTGGTAAAATTACAGGGAACACAAATATGCTAAGCACAGAAAAAAAGCAAGGGCCCTCACTCCCTTAAGTATTTGGCAATAAAAGCCCTAAATAAAATTTAAATTATGGTATAAAAAAAGGAAAAGAGATAAAACAACCAAAAAGATAGTGAAAAAGAATATAAAGACTACCTCTACACCAACATTTAATACAAGGAGGAAAATAAACAAAATATTCACTTGAGAAAGGGATTAGAGACAACTCTATAAGTGCTAGCCCACTTTTTTGTTTATTTAAGGATAAAAAGAAAGGGATAAATCCAAATAAAGGGCAACATTGAGACATACCAGAGAACACTGAATAAATCAGGATAGATTTCTCAGATGTATTCAACAACTTAACAAAGTTAAACAATGAGGTTAAAAGTATGAGGGAATTGATAAGAAAAGAATTAAAAGAACATACAAGAAGAGAGTCTATACTAGACACATACAAGCCTGAACATCATACTGAGGAAAAAGGGATATTTATGGAAGAAAGTGAATGCTCCATGATAATGAGCCATGAAAGCCCCAGAACACCTGATATAGAGGGAATAGTGAGCGATGTTACTTTATCATTAAAATATCCATTTACAGCTAAGGTGCTATTATTTAAACAACTAGTCAAAATAAAAAAAGATATGTCATGCATCAAAGGACTCTGACTGGAAAATAGGAAGAAATTGGAAAATTTGGAGGGGCAAGGATACAGAAAGGGCAGGACAAAGGAAGATAGTGGAAATAATGTAGGGGTCATGTCTATAGAAGACAGATCAGAGGAGGTGTTGAAACATGTCCCTGAAATGTTGGATAGTACTAATACATCATTAGACAGTGCCAGCACTCTGTTGGAAGTGCCATCCAGTACAGAACCTGAATGCATTTTGTTACCAGATATTGGCATGAGGAATGACAGTAGAGGTGAAGACCTGAAACTCAGGTTTTCTGGTTTGTGGGCAGAAGGAGAAAAACAAGAAAAATCTGGGGAGAAAGAAAAAAGGCTAGGAAAAAAGGTTAAACAAAATAAAAAAAATCCCACATCAGTACTAAGCTAACAGATAAGGGTAAGAGATTCGGGAAAATGTGTACACAAGCAAAGCAGCTGTGGGAACAGAAGTACAAGGAGGAGAACAAGAAAATAAGATTCAGAAACCAAAAAGAAATCAAGATAAAAACAATATTGAACTTACAAAAGCAGTTAAAATAAAAAAAAAAAAGAAAACAGAATTATAGAGGGAAAACCACAAAAAGGGTTCAAGTTAATGGTAACAAAGGGGAAAGCAGGAAAAAAGGGAACTTCCAACAATGAATTATGGAAGAAGAAAATGGAGGAAGGAAAGGGGTAGAATCTGAGGGGGGTGAAGCCGAGATAGGAAACACATTACTGGAGGGAAATGGAAATATAAACACAGTGAAAGGCAAAAAGGAGGACAAGTCAGGAGAGGAACAAGCTAAGGATACTGGATCTCATAAAGATAGGATCTTAAGAGAAGAAGAGCCCTCAGAGGAAGAAGACTTCAATGGGAACTTTGGGAACTTCCTAAACAAAACATTAAAAACAGAATTTGTTTTACCACTGTATAAGGTTGGATGTATACCTGGTGAGGCTAAAGAAACGTTATCCAGCATGATACAAAGTTTGCTCATTACCATTGTGGATGGTTACAGACAGATTATTTTTATTTTTTTTATTTATTTAGGGATTCAGATCATACCTTTGAGCTTAGAGCTCTTTTACAAAGGTTCCACATCAAACAGCGACAATGACAGCAATGACAAACAGTTTACATACAATACTCAAATAGTAGGTAGCTAGTATACAATAAGGTTACAATGTCATTCATAGTACCAATGGTGATAGTACAGCATCAAGAGCATTCAACTAGGGTAAAGGACAGTGTTTATATGTAGTGAAGGAGATAAAGAGTGTGACACCTAGTGTGAGAGTCCAAGGAGGAGTAAAGGTGAGGGGAGGGAGAGTGGGGAGTGGCGCCAAAAGAAGTGGCTTTGTCCAGGAGGTTGGGAGGTAGTAGGTTGGTTTTAAGGTTGTTCCAGTGGGAGAAGAGGCACGGGGGGGGGGAGACAGAGGGATAGGGCAAGAGGGAAGAGTGGGGGTTAAAGGAAGGGGAAGGAGAATGTGGATGAGTGGGCATTATGGGTGTTAGAGTCCTAGTGGCAGTCACAAACTGTCCTAGTAAGAAGGTGTTGCGAGATGCATTGGGAGTTTAGAATGTGCACTGGGATTTCATTCAGCCATTGGGGGGCCCTATAGCTGAAAGCATGCTGTCCCTGCACAGTTCGATGGAAAGGTGTTGATAGGGCCCCCTCATCCTGCCTCTGGTGGTATAGCTGGTAGCACTTGGTGTTGGGATGCTAGAAATGCATGGGGCGGTTTTACCCATTAGTGCCTTTTTTCCAAGGAGACGTGTTTGGAATATAATCTTGTTCTTTAGTGGCAGCCAATTGGTCTCCTCATATAAGGAGCAGGTGTGGGTATTTCGATCTGCAGCCATTGTGAGCCTACTTGCCTTGTTGAGGGCAATGTGAATCCTTTTTAGTGCAGTGTCTGTTGCTGCTCTGTAGACCACCAATTCATAGTCGATGGTAGAAAGGATGGAGCTGGAGACTAAGAGACGGAGGGCCTCTGGATTGGGATACTTTTTATGCCTATATAGTACACCCAACTTAGTGTTCACTGCCTTTACCACTGTGTCGATGTGTTGGGTGAAGGTGAGGCAGTCATCAACGGTGACCCCCAGGTACTTGAAGGTCTGAACTTGTTCCAGTGGCTCACTGGCTTTATTGGAGATGGTGAGGGGAGGGAGCTTTTTGTGCTGTGGGCTGGCTGTGAGCATCACCTTGGTTTTTGTAGTTTAATAGAAGTTTATGGCTACAGAACCAGTCTTCCAGCTTGTAGAAGGATGCCTGCAGCTCAGAGTGGAGGTGACTATTGATGAACTGCTGGTGAGAAGCAGGCGTCATCTGCATAAAGTATCAGTTTAGTGTCACAGGCTTCAGGAAGATTATTTAGGAAGAGGCTGAATAGTAAGAGCCCCAGTATTGACCCTGTGGGACCCTAAAGATGCTTCCCTGCTGGAGCTAGATACCGTGCCCAATTTTACACACATTGGCTTCTGTGTGTTAGGTAGTCCTTGAACCAGCAGACAGCATTGGTTGCAACCCCCAGGTTCTGTAGTTGAGTCAGGAGGACAGAGTGATTGACAGTGTCGAAGGCTTTGGTGAGGTCTATGAAGACTGACCCCACCAGCTTTCCTTCGTCTAGTGCCTTGTGCGAGTAGTCAGTGTAGTCCAGCAAAGCTGTGGAGGTACTATGATTCTACCTGAAGCCATGTTGGTTGGGACATAACAGGTTGTATTTGAGGTAATCTGTGAGTTGGGCTGCCACAATCTTTTCCAGGGCTTTAGATAAGGGAGAGAGGATGGATATTGGCCTATAATTGGCGGTGCATGTCATATCACCGTTCTTGTGCACCGGCATCATGAGAGCCTGTTTCCAGATCCCAGGGAACTGTGCAAGAGCCAGCGATTTCTTAAATAGTTTTGTAACTGGCACGATGATGACATCCAGTGTTAGAGATAGGAGTTTCATATCGATTCCATCACTCCTCATTCTGATCTTGCCTAGTATTTTTTTTTATGTGTTTGTAAGCGTCTTTCACTGACACTTTTTTGAAGTAGAAGACAGGGATTAAGCCCCCTTGAGGCATGCAGTTGGTTTGTTCCCCAGCAGGGTGCAGGTAGTCAGGGGGTAGCACTCCAGTCAGGTCAGTAAATGCTGTGTTGAGAGAATCCGTGATGTGCCGAGGGTCAGTAATTGTGACGTTGTTAATGTTGAGCGAGTGGGGGATCATCTTCTCATCCTTCCCAAGAAGGTTTTTGATGTTCTCCCAAAAACTCTTCCCATTGCCTCAAGTTTTATTAAGCTGCTCCTTGTTATAGATCACATAAGTGTAATTAGTCGCTTGCCAAATTCAGGATTGGTATTGTTGGTCTCTGGTCAATTTTATATACTAAAGGCTATTATAAACTAGAAGGGAGATTTTAAGAAAATGGGAATGGATATGGAAGAAATCTTCATTTTAAAATATCTTTTCCCAGAATTTTATAGATATAATTGAAGAAACAGTAATAATAATAGCACTTTGATATCTATATTTGGACTAAAACAATTGAGTAATGAAAACAAAAGGAATGTGAAAGCAAAACTGATGGAAACACAGAATGCGATATTTAAAATACATGACTGTTTTGTCAGGAAATAGAAAATGTGGTTAGATGGGAAGAGATCAGTCATATGTCATTATGGCTGCCTAGTGGAGAACTGCATCAATAATTGATGCACAAACAAAAAGTCTTAGATGAGTTAGGTATTTTTCTGTATGAAGAAAACCTACCTGACAGAAACAAGGATTACTGCAAATCATCATCCAGAGGTACTCCGTCTAAATGGAAGATACTGATAGAAACTTCAAATACATTTGAGGTTCTTTTAGGAATGGATGGTTGATGATCAGTGGTAACTATGACAGGAAGAAAGCCACAGGGAAGAAAATATTTGCAATTTTCTGATCAGTTGAAGGGGAAAAACATGCACAAACATGATATAGCTAACATACTGTCCTGGAACATGTCAGGTTTAGGGGATAAGATGGGTGACCCAGAAGTAGAGAGCTATCTGCAAGAATCCCATTATATATGCATCCAGGAAACATGGGGTAAGGGTAATATTTATTTACACGGTTAGAAAGCATACTGGAAATCGACAAAACAAAAACATAAAAAGTATGGCCAAAATGTGGGAGGGCTAACATTTTTTGCATGTTGGACAAAAATATTACCGCAGAAGAGATACATAGCAACCATGACAGCATTTTGGCTACCAAGATTCTTCATGGTAAAACAGAAACAGTACTAATGCATTTTTGTATACACCCGGAGAATAGCAAATATGGCTAAATCAGCTAGATTAATAGAGGATCTTTTATATAATAACTAGGGCTGTGCATGGGCTGAATAGTGTTTTCTGAATACCATGAATAGTAGGCTTTCCGAATATTCAGATGCGTTTTCCGAATAGGTCACTATTCGGCCACTATTCGGGAACTACTATTTGGTGAGATTTCCAAGCCTCGCAGAGCTTTGTTGGCCAATCAAAAACTGTTTCTTTAGCTCAAAGGCAAGCACACCATGTCACTTCTTCACTCTGAGCTGGTAGAAGAGAGGAGACTGTGGTTTCTGAGAGCTGCTCTACAGTACTTATGAGACCTTAAACTTGCTAAAAAAGAAATAGATTTTTGCTTCACAGGCTTCTTTGGGTCAGTATAGTTTTTTTGATCAGTGTCAGAAAAGCTGTGTTTGGCTTTCTGACACGTATTTTGTCCTTTTTGCTGTACTCAGTTACAGGGACTAGGAGAGCTGTCTGCTAACACCCCCTCTCTGCTGCTGTCTGACATAGCTCCAGTGTCATTTTTTTGGGTGAAGAACATTTTATTTTTGTGTTTTTTTTTTTTTTTTGCTATTGTCTGGTTCCAGGCTTGGTTTCCTACATAACTGATGAGGGTGTCTGTGAACTCCCCCTCCTGCAGTTCACTGCTCATGATTTGCTGTATATATGCATAATTGATTTTGTGAGGCTTTGCCCTGCATGTGCATACTTAATGTATTTTTTCATGATGCAGGGCCACACGTGTGCACAGCTGTGTGCACACAGCATTTGAAATAAATTTCTTCAGTTTTAAGCCAGTCATGCTTGACTTACTGAATTATTATTGTTAGTCCTCTGGTTCCAGGCTTGGATCCCAGTACACATGAGGAGTGTGTTGGCTGACCCCCCCCCACACATTTCTATAGCCCACTTCACACAGCTAACCTGTGCATGTGAAATATATTCCTTCCCCCAAGTCTGTGCCTTGTGAGTGCACTGTGCACATGCATTTTTTATGTTTGCTTACACACATCTGCAAGAAACATAGTGCCACCATACGAGTTTTCATAGGTGTGCCTTCCCACTTCCAGTGCCCTGCTTCCTTTTGCAGGAATGGCTGCACCGTGCCAATGAATGTCTGAGCTGTCTATGACAGCCTTTCAGATGCAGTGGTGTACAATTCTGGGGAAAACACTGCAACAATCAGTGGTGGTAACATGTAGGCAGTTTTCATACAGCTGTTGGCAGTATGCAAATTGGATATACATCAGCACTGCATCTGAAGTGTCATAGACAGTACGTCCCCCCCCCAACGAACACCTATGTAGCACACTGGGAGCCCACCCCAGTGTGCTCATGCACTCCCCCCCCCACACACTGTATGGCTGATGGGGTGCCCAATCCCTTGTCGACTCTGCTGCCCCCAGAACAGACTTCCAGGTGTCATGCTGTGAGCCCACCCCAGCGTGGGAAAAGTCCTTATGGTGACAGGGGTGCCCAATCCACCCTTGGCTCCACTGACCCCCCCCCACAAAACAAAAACAACAACTTCCAGTTGCCATGCTGGGAGCCCACCCCAGCATGGCAAATGTACATATGGCCAATGGGGGTGCCCAGTCCCTCTGCCGCCCAAAAAATAAACTTCCAGCTGACACTCTGGGAGCCCACCACAGCATGGCAAAAGTCCCACGTCGTCTTCTAAAAAGAAAAAACACACCTGTAAATAAAAAAAGGTCCCTCGTTGACTGTCTTACCTCCCTCCCCCAACCTGTGCCCACCCTCTGCACACCCACCTCACCACACCCCCACCCCATACTTACCTCTGGAGCCCAGCGATGATCTTGATGGACCGGAACATGTCTGCACTCTTCAAAGCCGACCGTGAACTGAAGAAATGCCGGTAAGCTGCATAATGGCATAAATGTTTTTTTTTTCAACTTTGGTGCATATCTCGGCCATTTTGGGGAATTTATTCATCAAATTTTCAACTTGGGATTCTTGGAGCCCCACTTCATGAACACGGTCACTGTCATTTTGTTATTCAGTCCCGAAAGGTGGTTTTGCAGTCACTGCACGGAACCACCTTTTGGGACTGAGTAAGAAAATGACAGTATCACAGTTCATGAGGTAGGCCCCCAGAACCCTATGTTGAAAATTTGGTGAAAAAATTCCCAAAAATGGCTGTTTTATGAGCGTGCATTGTGTAGTTCCTATGCACACTCATAACTTTGCAAATTTTTTATGTTTTCATTCCAGATTTTCTACACTGGCATGTTTCCACACCTCCTTATGAACAGTATAGCTGTCATTTTTCACATCTCACCCAAAATGTGTTTTCGCACATGTAGCACACAATGGTGCAGTCGGTGTGCAAAATCAATGTTTGGGACAGATTAAGAAAATCACAGTGATACTGTTCATGAGCAGAGGTCTTAAAATGGCTATGTTGAAAATTTGGTGACAAAAGTCCATAAAATGACTGTGTTATGAGCGTGCATTGCGCAGTTCTACGCACCTTCATAAGTTCACAAATTTATATTTTCAGTCCAGATTTTCTACACTGGCATTTTTCCACACCTCCTTATGAACAGTACAGCTGTCATTTTTCACACCCTGGCCAAAATGTGTTTTCACACTTCTGGTGCAGAAATGTATGGTCGCTCTGAGAAATCAGTGTCCGGGACAGATTAAGAAAATCACGGTGACACTGTTCATGAGCGGAGGTCCCAAAATGCCTGTGTTGACAATCTGCTGTAAACAATCCCCAAACTAATTACATTATGGGTGCGTTGCTCACTTTCTATGCACGCTCATGACTTCACCATTTTTTTTATATTTTCACTTCAGATTTTCAACATTGCCATTTTTTACACCTCCATATGAACAGTATAGCTGTCATTTTTCACATCCTGTTCGAAATGTGTTTTTGCACCTGTGGTGCCAAATGCCGTAGTCGCTGTGCAAAATCATGAGGTGGGAGTCACAAAAAAACCATGTTGAAAATTTGGAGTGAAAATACCAATGAACGCCTGGGGCATTAGGTTTCCTGGCCATAATGCCCACCCTGCAGAGACTGACAGGCATCAGGGGTGTGACTTGGGATTGTCGCCTGTAATGCTCATGCCATTCCACCCCCACCCTACAGCCAGTGACAGGCATTGAGGTGTGCCTTGGGCTCTTCGGCTCCAAAGTTCACCCCATTCTCCTATACTACACCCACCTCACCATATTTCCTTATGGAATGGGGTGAGCAAAAGTCCCAAAGACCCCAAGGCACACTGTGACACTTGCCGGTGTCTGCAGGATAGGGTGGGGTGAAATGGCATGGCTGTTATGCCTGATGACCCAAAGGCACACCCCAATCCCTGTCAGTCTCTGCAGGGTGGTGGTGGGGTTGGCTTCAGTTCAATACTTCACTGCCATTCCTATTATGCATCTCTTTAACTCCTACATTACCAATGCCAATGCCAGCAAGCAAACATTCAGCATTGACAAATGCTTGTTGTTTGTTAGTTTGTTGTTGTTTTGTTAATTAAACCATTGCACTTAGTGGGGCAGGCTTGTCTCACTGAGTTGACTGTACAGTACATCATCTGTCAGTTCCTTGCTCAGTTCCATGTTTGACTAAAAAGGTTGCCCTATTCTTCACCCTTCTTAGTAGCAGTGTTTTTATTTGCTGCTACCTTTTTGTGGTACAGTATAACTGGTAAGGTTGGCATATTACTGTAGCCTACCGGGTCATAATGTCATACACTTAAAGAATTATGCTGCATGCAAGAATCGCATTGTATTGGCAGTGCAATTTTTGCATGCAGCATAATGTCTTGTGACATTATGACCCTGTGCCTTACTGTAGTTCCACAAGCACTAAGTAAGGCATCACATACACAGGTACTACAGTATATAGTAATAGTTTGGGTTTTACACATTAGCCACTAGTGACCTGATCCATCTTGTCTTTAGCAACATTGCAAACATGCTTGGTCCAGGAATGTCAAATTAAACAAGGGGCAATAAATTATTGGTTTAAAGCTTATGGAATGGCAGAAAATAGATTCCCAAGATTATGTGTAGAAGAGTACATTCATTATCTGAGACAAAATATAAATTTCCCAAGTATTTCACTTATAGATAGGGCTGACAAACCATACGGATTATTAAATTGTGTGTCATACATATTTAGGCTACCTATGGGTAAAGTAAAAGCATAAGTAAGGAACAGGGTTAAAGACATGTTCATACAAAAACATGTAAATGGCTAGTTAAAAATAAAAGGAGTTACATCATGGAATGCAATTTGAAGGCAGTCAAAAATCCTAATAGTAGGAAGATCATTTTGTGATTTAGATTTGAATGTTTCAACAGCTAATGGAGAATGGACTAGTTTAATAATGATAATTATTGTAAACCCTTCTTGGGAGGGATATTGGGCACATTAGAACTCAAACCACAACATATGGTAACATATTTATTGAAATCACAAGCAATCAAGACAAATACTAGAACCTGTGGCCTCCTTCCTAAAAATCATGGAAGAAAATTACACCTGAATCAAGACATGCAAAGGTCATCACACATAGGGGCATAAATGCTTAAAATTTACTCTGAAAACTATTAGGTGCAATACATTTATTTATTTATTGAAGTCTAGGATCACACCACTTGAGCTCAGAGCTCTTTACATAGGTTCCATGTCATGATAACAATACAAAACTGGGTTGTACAAAATTACAAAGTTTGAGGATACAGCAGATGCAACATGAATTGTACATGTTACAGAGGAAGTTAGGCTATTGGAAGCGGGGTTAACAAAAAGACACTTAGAGGTATGAGATGCTTGAAAGGAAAAACCAATCAGTTGTCTGTGGGGACATAGGGTTAACAGAAGAGTAAGTGCTAGACGTGGTGAGGAGGAACCCCAAGTGCCAACGAACAGGGATATTGTGAGGTAGTAAGTCTGGCAGGGGGAAGGGAGGGTATGAGAAAAGCAGGAAAAGGGTGGAGGAGAGAGGTAAGGAGGGAGCAGCATAAGTCAGGATAGGAGTCAGGGGTGAGGGGTGAGAGGAGGATCACAACTCAGGAGGGAGGTGGGGTGAGGGGTGAGAGGTATGGGAGGAGAGGATCAAGGGAGAGTTAGGGAGGGTGGGGTGGAGAGAGGATGGGGTGATAAGGCACAGGGAGGGAGGGAGGGATGTGGGGAGGGGTGGGGGAAGAGCAGGGAAAAACCAGAGAGGAGAAGGGGCGAAGCTATAGGTGACAGTCACAACAGGCGGCATTTAGCAGGAGTTGCTTGAGGTGGACTTTGAAAGCACCCAGTGTAGGCAAATGAGCAAGATCTGCCTGGAAGGAGGTGAACCAGTGCAGGGCACAGTATGCAAATGATCTTTGGTCTGGGGAAGTGCAACATTTTGGTACTGTGAAACTCTGAAGTTCAGAGTTACGTGTGTGCCACCGGTTGATGCTAGGCACCAGGAGTTGATTAACCCCAGTCAGAAGTGTTTCAAGGCTAATCTTTTTTGCTAGCAGGCAAGTTTGGAATTTAAGTCGAACATTGAGCGGGAGCCATTTTGCATTGGTATACAGGTTACAGGTGTGAGTCAGCCTAGTTGCTCCTAAGGTTAGCTGGCATGCTTTGTTTAAGGCTGTTTTTAAATGCCTGAGTGCAGTGTCAGTGGCTGCACCATAGACAAGCAAGCCGTAGTCAACAAGTGAGCCCACAGAGCTGTGGATAGCTATTTTGAGGGCTTCAGGGATCATACTGTGCCTGTGCTGATAGAGCATCCCAATACGTTTATTAATTGCCTTGGCCATGTTTTCAATGTGTAGAGTGTAGGACAACAAGTTGTCAATAGTTATCCCCAGATATTTAAAGTGTTGGACCAGGTCCAGGGAGGTCCCAGCAACATTATGAATAGATAATGGTTAGTTATGAATTAGAATATTGTATATGGAAATAATTTCTCTTTCTTGTACTTATGTGTACTGATTTATGTGAAGAATGACAACAGTAACACTTAACAGTCAGGTTAGAGACATTGATTGTTTATTCTAAGGTCTGTGACACTTGTTTATAAATACTGAATTACTTTCAATTGTAATGTATATAAGTCTTTTTGCTGCAGCCTGAGTATTTATAAGGTCAGGCAGGAGCTTAAATACTTTTTTAAGTCCTTGGGATTTTTCTCCAAATTGGATTAAGAATTAAAGGCTACAAAACGCTATAAGAAATGTAGGTATCTGGGCCTGAATCTTATAGAGTTCTGTTTACAGTTAGGGTTATCCTGAGTTTTTTTATAGTAAATGTAAGCTCTTGCCTGACCTGTTAAATTATATCAAATTAGAAATGAGGAAGTATTTATAAAGTACTGTCTCTGGGTATTTTAACATTATTGTAGCTGTATTTTTAATTATGTATGGTGATATTTTGTAATGATTATTTTTTTAGACAAACAATAAAATCTGAACATGAACCTATTTGTGAAATTTTCTGAAACTTTTTCAAAACTTTGGAGGGTTGTAGCTCCACTGCTTTTACAGGTATACACCCCAACTAAGGCATATATATCCAATATAAATTGGCTCTGGACTCTAACAAAGCTTAGGAAATTTGGTTTAGTAATTTAAAATGCACAGTGGAAATACCGCAAATTACTAATTGGAAAAATCCCCCCAAAAATCATGGAAACACAATAGATAATGCCACTTTAGCTCCACTTGTGGAATTTAACTTTTGCAAATCAATTATCAGTCCATTGAATCCATTTAGCTCTGCAGAGCTGTTTACAGTCCTGAAGTTCCTTTCTGGTTGACTACTTTGCCCCTCCTTCACTGGATTTTTCTCTGAGCTTGACCAGTTGGACTTAGTGGAACTGCTCCTCAGTCTGATTTCCAGTTTGTTTTTCATAGCGCCCTCCCTTAAAAAGCAAGCCACCAACCATTCTTCCTGTCAGATCTGTCCCTTCTTGGTGCCCTCATCATTATCTTCCCCACCAAGTCTCTACAAAAGCCTCTACATCCTTGACTTCCAAGTGCATCAGACTCTGAGACTATTCAGTTAGGCTGACATGATTCTCACATGGCCTATTTTCAAGTAAGAATTCTTCCTATATGCTTCCTTACTCCAATTTGGGGGTCTGTGATTCTTCTGCTGTTCAGCTCTACTGCCTTTCCTTGGTGAACCCATGTATCTATCTCTCTGTGTAGATGCTTTCAGTCTGTCCAAGATTATCACCCCAATAATTTTTTTTTCAGCTGTTCTTTCCCTGTATCGACCCTTCTCATCAAGTACTATATTACATTTTAGGGGTTTTGCTCCCAATGTACATTGCCTTACACATTTTATGTTGAATTTAAGCTGCCATATCAAGGACCTTTTTTTAAGTATTTGCTAGTCCTCTTTCACTGTTTTGAACCATTCCTTGCCAGCTAACCTAACTGCAGATCTCAGTGTCATCTGTGAAGAATCAAATCTTCCCTTGAATCCCATCTCTATGTCACAAAGGAATATGTTGAAGAGGATGGCACCCCAGGCTGAACCCTATGGCATTCCACTTGTCATCTCCCTAATCTCTGAGTATTCCCCATTTATGACCACCATTTGCATCCTTTGCCATAACCTGTTCTCTACCCATTTAGTTACTTTTTTATCCCCTGAGCTCTCTCAGCTTCTTGACCAGCCTTCTGTGAAAGACTGAGTTGAAGGCTTTACTATAGTCCAGGTATAGTGTTTCTACTGCCTGTTCCTTATTGTCTACCCTCATTACTCAATTACAAAAATCAGTCAGGTTTGTCTAACACGATCTCCCTCTTGTGAACCCATGTTTTCTGATATCCTGGATATTGTCACCAGGAATTCTATCAATCTTTCATTTATGGTAGATTCTAGCAGCTTCCTCAGTATAGACATCAAACTGAGCTATAGTTTTCTGCATTGTTCTTACTGCTATTGTTGTGCAGGGGCACTACATCAGCTGTCCTCCAGTCCTGGGTATCACCTCAATGTTCACTGAATAGTTGTAGATATCTGCCAGCCGTGCTGTGAGTGCATATGGCATCTCCTTTGGTACCCATGAATGTATCCTGTCTGGGCCCATGGGTTTGTCTACTTGTATTTTGGGGATGGGTTTGCTATTGGCCCTCTATAGCTCCCTACCTGTGGATCCTGTTGTACAGTGGTCCATTTTCTTCTATGGTAAATACTAAACAATAATACTAGTTCAGAATGTCATCCTTACCTTTGTCCCCCTCCTCCCAGCCCCCTTAATCTGACTTTTCCTTTCTTAGTTTTGTGCTTCTCCCACGTACAGTGGCACTAGCCAGGATGCAACACAGTACCATGCAGTATTACTGCAAAATGTTGCAGTATGCTGCAGAGAACAATGTAATCCATTAGAAATTTAGCCCTTTTGTCATGCCATATTTTGTGACATCATTTACTACATGTTATAGCATTGCATCCTGGCTGGCACCACTGTATACCAGAACAATGCTTTGTCCTCTTGCTTCGCTCCCTCTGCTGTTCTCAGCTCTGCCTCAGACTTCACTTTTATCCCTATCCTCTTCATTTCCCTTGTTCTTCTTATGTATGCTTTCCTGTGCTTATTTTTTGGCTTTCTTTGTACCTTTTGAATGTTTTTCTTTTCTCTCAAACCACCTCTTCAACTACACTTGTAAACCAAATTGGCCTTTTCTTTCTTTTTTCTATTTCATACCTCCCTAATGCAAAGTTCCATAGCTTCTGCAATGTCCTTCTTAAAAGCATCCCATTTTCCGGGGGAGTCACTTGATGCAGTGCTCTTGCTAGCTGCGCTTTCTGTCTGCTCTGCATAAACCCTGTCCATATACCTTTCTCTTGGGACCACCGGTGGTATTTTGGCATTTTTAAAGGTACTATCTACTGACTGAAAACTTCGAGGAAGGTGGTGGGTGTTCAGATGGAAGAAGAAATGCCAAAAGCGGCAGCGAAACATACCCCTTCGGCAACTCGAAAAGGCCCGAGAAGCCTCGGGCCTCGCAATCACAGCCAGCCCAGCATAATTACCCGGGCAGTGAGAGGGAAGATCTGTTAACGGTGGCTAAGTTTCTTGAAGAATTTAGGCCTTTTAAGGCTGAAATAGTGGAAATGGCTACTGAAATTAAAAACATCACTTCCACCCTGGAAGACCTGAACAGAAAAGTATCAGATAATGAGGCACGGGTCAGATCGCTGGAAAACCGCATGGATAGGTTCAATCCTGAGTTGGTCAAATTAAGGCAGCGCTCTGCCAGTCTTGAATCAAAAGTGGAAGATCTCGAGGGCAGAAGTCGAAGGAATAATGTGGTGGTGATCGGCCTGCCTGAAAAGGAAGAAGGAAATGATCCAGTAAAATTTTTTCAAAAATTTATTGAGAAGATTGCAGGCCCCTCGCCCTATGGTCATTGCTACAACATTGAAAGGGCGCACCGAGCTCTCCGTCCTATACCACAGCAAGGGGCACCTCCTCGCATTTTTATGGCCAAGTTCCTAAATTTTCAGGAGAAACAAATTTTTTTGCAGAAGGTCAGGGAAACTAAAGCCCTGCAATGGGAGGGGTTGACATAAGGATCACCCAGGACTTGCCGCTCTTGGTTTGGCAAAGAAGAGCAGCCTTTCACCCCCTCGTGTCGAAGATTATCGCGGCGGGTATTAAATTTAAAATGGTATTTCCTGCTGCGCTACATGTATACATCTCGGAGTTGTGGAAAAAGTTTGATGACCCAGACAAGACCTTAGCTGCACTTCAGCTTGCACTACCTACTCTTTTTAAAATCAAATAGGGGTTTAACTTCCCTTGGTATATTTGTTTCTGTAATAAGTGGAAAGGCCATTAAAGTTTTCCCCAGGAATTTGTTTTGTATGTTCGGACGCATTATAGGTTCTGGTAGGTAGTGCTCCTAATCTGGGGCCGAAAGGATGCGGGCTTAATTTCCCGGTGATCCCCCCCCCCCGGACAATGGCGATTCTTCCAAAGTGTGCAGTTCCTGGTGTAAAGTCGACTTACCACATCTACCTAAGTTGCCTGATTCTGCTTCACATTGCAACAGAATATTAGTTTCTTGGGGGCTGTTTATTCGCATGTGAATCTCATATATAGCGGTCCAGGGATTTGGAATGTGCACTCCCAATTTCCACTCGGTGGATGTGTGGTTGCCAGCGGAATAGTTTTGTGGACTCTGGGTAATCCTAGGGAAGATCTGTAAATGCGATGTAATGGCACCTACCAACATACCAGAAGGTGGATCGTGGAGTCGACTGGCACCATAACTGACTGTTGTTCATTACTGGGACTATGGTTTTTGATGGAAGGGACTCATGAGTGATGTTGGTAGGGGGGGACCGATACTGCTTTTGGCCTGGTCACTAGAGCCTTGCCTCATTCTTACACTGTATCCAGGGGAACATAAGGAATTTGTGCTAGCCAGTAAAAAGGATATTTTTCAGAATTTAGTGCACTATATTGTAAGTTGGGAAAAAGGGTACTTGGCCACCCTCGAGGGTCAGTTTGGTTTAATTTTGCTCTGGTGAAGGGATGTTGGGGCTAATCATTCCCTCCTTCTCTGTTTTTTGAGATGTGTCAACAAATGTTCAATTTTGACGGCTTGGGGTATCTGGATAGGAAATGTATTACTGCTGGGTGTTTTTCACATGGGAAAATTAAAGTTGGGCATTACTTTTTACTGAGGGTATGGACAGGGGGGCAGGGAGGAGAGGATACAGTGATGCAAGCTGTCATCAAGGACCGTGTGGATGTGGGGGGGGAGGGAAGATAATGGGGGGTTAAGGTTAAGTGGGAAATATGTTACTTATGGGGGCTATCAGGGTGGGATAAATTTCAGGGTGGGAGCACAAGTCTTTAATACTGGTGACATGGAGTACCGATTAAATGGGAGCATACCATGGATTGAACTAGAGATGCAGGACAGTGGCATTGTGTGGGATGTTTAAAGTTGTAACTTGGAACATAAAGGGAGCACGCCATAAAGTTAAACAGCATAGCATATTAAAGCACTTGTAGGTATTAAAAGCAGACATTGCGTTTTTACAGGAGACGCACTTGCTTCCAACCGAATGCACTTCCATGAGGCGTCTACAAATGGGGTCAGTTTTTTCCTCGCAAGGCAGCATGCAAAGCAGAGGTGTTATGGTGCTCATGCGTAGGTCTGTCCCCTTTACCCTTCTTCAGGTTATTCAGGATGATGAGGGTAGATATGTTCTTGTTAGGGGTAGGTTACAAAATACGGAAATACTCCTTGGGTCTATTTATGGCCCCAATTCTGAATCCCAAGGGTTTTTTGTTAAACTTCTGGAAACTCTGACCCCATTTGTACAGATCCCCATGATTCTAGGAGGAGATCTAAACCTTGTGTTAGATCCTTGATGGACAGAACCAGGAGAAATATTGCGGCCTTTTCTCCAGCTCAGCGGGCCCTAGGAGAACTGCTGGACCAGACTGGTCTAGTGGACGTATGGAGAGTTGTTCACCCAAAGGCTAGGGAATATACGTTTACTTCTTCGGTTCACGGTTCAGCATCCCGCATAGATTACCTATTACTCTCTCGTACTCTCCTTCCTGGTGTGCTGGAATCTGAAATTATGCCGGGAACCCCTTCCGATCATGCAGCTGTAGTGGTGTTAATCTCTTTTTCCTCTCTTCCTAAGAGGGGCAGTAGGTGGAGGATCAATAATCAGATACTGTGTAGCCCCAAAATAGTGGAGATTATTTCAACACAAATAGAAGAATTTATAGCTAACAATCTAGAAGATAACATTAGCCCCGACATTGTTTGGGGAGCTTTTAAAGCCTTCATAAGAGGTATATTAATTGGACAGGCATCCAAAAGGAAGAGGGAGAGGGTACAAATTCTGTCCGAGTTGCTGAACCGAATAAGAAGTAGAGAATCTACATTGACTTCACAGTCTGCTGAGGACGAGAAGCTGGAGCTTGTTAGGCTGAGAGATCTCTATTTAAAATTGCTTGGGGAACAAGCGGAGTTAGCATTAATTAAGACCAAGGCTAGTTACCTTGATCAGGGTGAAAAGGCGGGTACGCTCCTTGCTAGGAGAATCAAACAGCTGGAATCATCTCGTATAATTCCTGGGATTCAATCCAAGATAGATGGCTAAGTAAAAACCTTGCCAGGGGAGATAGTGCAGGAATTCAGATGCTACTTTAAATCCCTGTACAGTAAAATGGATAACTCCCCCACTGAGATAGAGATTCTTACCTTTTTAGAAGGATTGGATCTCCCCTTGTTGTCTGAGTCCCAACGGACACAGTTAGTGTCTGATATCACCCAGAGTGAGATTGAGACGATCATTCAGAGTCTCCCACTGGATAAAACTCCAGGGCCGGATGGGTTCTCGTCTAATTTCTACAAAAAGTTTTCTAAATTATTATCCCCTTTACTTCTAAGGTTATTTAGACATGTCTTATGTCATCAAGTACAGGACCAATCCTTGTTTGAAGCACTCATTGTCTTAATTCCCAAGCAAGATAAACCTCCTGAACAACCATCTAGTTATAGACCTATATCCCTGCTTAATTATGATATTAATATTTTGGCTAAATTGTTGGCGGAACGTGTAAGTCGGGTATTGCCCGGACTTAATGGCCCAGAACAGGTCGGTTTTATGAAGGACAGGTCTTCCACTGATCACCTGAGAACCTTGGCTCATGCCCTTTCGGTGTCTGAAGGTAGTGGTACCGCTATGGCCCTGCTGTCTTTAGACTCAAAAGGCTTTGATAGGGTCCATTGGGGTTTCTTTTAACTACAATGGGAAGTTTGGGTTTCCTGATTCTTTTTAAAATGGATAAGCTCCCTTTATTCAAACCCTACAGCAAGAGTTAGCTGTAATGGAGCCATCTCGGACCCCTTTAATCTTTATGTAGGTACTAGACAAGGATGTCCTTTGTCCCTCTCCTCTTTAATTTATACCTCGAACCCCTCATCAGGACAATAGTGCATAAACAAAGAAATTACTGGTATTAGAATTCTTGACTATACTGTGAAAATAACGGCATATGCAGATGACCTTTGATTACGTTCTAACCCGAGGGTGTCTATTCCAGCTCTTCTGGATGTTATTCGGGTATTTAGTAAATTGGCCAACTATAAGTTAAATTTAGATAAATCAGTCGTATTTCCCCTCAATAAAATATCTTTAAGCAGGAAACTACTGAACTGGGTTTGTCCTGGAAATCAGACTCTATAAAATACCTCGGTCTGAACTTAACAAGGAATAGGACTAAAATACTTCAGTTAAACTTAGATCCTTTGGTGCGTATCATCGAGCTAGACCTAGAAAGATGGAGCAGGCTCCAGTCTCATTATGGGGAGGATTAATTTAGTTAAAATGAACGTCTTTCCCAGATTGTTTTACCCTCTTAGTATGTTGAATATCTGGATATCACTTACATGGTTTAGAAAATACGTAATATTATAGCTAACTTTGTGTGGGGTTACAAAAATCTCGTATGGCCTACCATAGGTTGGCCACTCCCAAGTCATTAGGGGGTTAAGGCTCCACATTTTGCCCTGTACTTCTGGGCAGCTCAGCCTGCAAATACCGTGGGTGAAGAAGGTGAAGTTGCACCGGGCATTCTTATACTTCTATGGTTACAAATCGAGCTGGCCTTATTTCGAAACATGGGTTAAAGCCTGAGGCTCTGCTTCATCTCACTCAAACTATTACCTCCCAGCTGCATAGTTCCCAATTGGGATTTCCGAGAGCCCATACCCAGCTTTGTAGCTTCCTCAAATATGATCACCTCAGTGACTGGGTGCAGCCAATTTGGGGTAATCCGCGTTTCCTAATAAATAATAAAATTCTCAACCCGGCATGGTTGCCCCTACCTGGTGTATGTTGTTTGAAAGATTTTCTTACGCCCGATGGAGAGATACTCTCCTCCTCTGAGAGCCTGAATAAATTTGAGATGCCCACCACGGCAGTTTTTAAGGTACATCAGCTTAGACACCTTTTGATTAGTAAGGTGGGTAGGGGGACAATGCGGAGCCCTAGGGTGGATTTCTATGATGCATTAGGGCTGTTGGCAGGCCTATCGCATGCAATCTCCAAAATGTATTTAGTGTTATTTGAATGGGCGTATTCTCAAAATCCGGCTAAGGTTCATACTGGGCCTCACTGTTTCCAATACTGTATCAATTGAAGGCCTTTATGGATGAACTGTCACAGATTCTTTTTACAAGATCGATTAAGATTGATGCAGTTCAAAATTCTTCATAATATTTACTATTCCCCACAAAAGTTGGCTAGATTAAAAATTGTCACAAATTCTACATGTTACAGGTGTCAAGCTGGGGTAGGGGACTTGATGCATATTTTTTGGAATTGTCCAAAGGTAACCCCGTTGTGGGCAGAAATTAAAAATAGAATGAACCCATTATTGGGACTAGGGGACCTCTTCACTCCTGAAATATGCTTGCTGGGAGATGTTTCTCATATCCCCATCAAGAGTAGGAGGTTCCATATAGTTCTGATTGCTGCCACGTTAAAGAAAATTGTTCTCAGACACTGGAAGGATTCTGTCGTGCTCAGTTACACTGAATGGCTGGAGGAATTACTAGCCAGTTTGAGGGTTGAGAGAATGATAGCTATCCTCCAGAATAAGCTTCCTAGGTTCGATAGGATCTGGGGTCCCTTTTATGCTATTTATTCTCTATAGAAGAGTGTAGACTATCTCCTGTCTGATGGTATGCTATCTCATTAGACTTGTGCTGGGAGGCTTATTGGGTGGGAAGGGAGTGGGTGGGGGGATTTATAGGGGTATGTTACAGGGACTGTATTATTTTATGTTTTGATATAAGTATGTATGTACTCCTACATGTCTGTATCTGATGTTGCTGGATTGAATCCCTGTAACTAAAAATGTAATAAAAACTTAATGGAAAAAAAAAGCATCCCATTTTCCATCCTCTCCCTTTATTTTTATGACTGTGGGTGGAGCCAACAGGAGTATTGCATGTACAAAAGAAGTGATGTCATGTTTTCTGTCCGTGGAACTGACTGAAGGTGTAAATAGTCTCCTCCGCCTTATCCTCCTCCAAGCAATGTTTTCCGCCCTCAAATAAATATGCTTTCATGTTAGTCAATGGTTGCAAGGTACTATTTTCTTTCTTTAAATGGGTGGTACAAAAACTGAAACCAGAGTAGTGAGAGGCAGCATTAGGTTGTTTTTTTTTTTTGAGTAAGATCCACCTCCGCCTCCACTCCAAACTTTTTTTCTGATTAATGTGGGAGGGGCATGAGATAGCTCTAGCATGCTGTAATGAGATACACTAGTTTGGGACCTTATCAATCAACAGACATGCCTTGGCAGTGGAGAACAGAACAGAACAGAAGAAATTTAATGCCTTCAAACTGACTTAAAAATCATTTGGAACAAATGATTATCAGAGCCACCTGGGACCTCAGAAGGAGACCTAGACACACATCTAGCTCTGTAAGAACATTTTCATTTTTTTTGTGGGGTCTATGGGATTCAAACTCAGCTCTAACTGCCCAGATCATCAATGCTATAAAATGCTATAATTAACAGACTCTAACTGTTTTCTTACAGAAACCCCACTCAGTTAGATTTCAAGTATTTGCTAAATTGTAAATATAGGTATCAGCATTCTGTTAGTAGTTAGTGCTGATTGTGGTCTGTGACAATATCATTTTTTTTTACAAATGAAGTGTATGATAGGAAGCTGAAAACAGACTTTGATGATAAAGTGTGTTTTTTTTCCTTTAAGTTGAGTTGTATTAGAAAACTTTGAACAAGAAAATAATTGGTGATTTTAAAAGCTATTCTGATCAGAGCTGACAAATAAAATCTTAGCTATTTTTTATTTTATCATGGACACTAGAAATAGGATGTCACCATTAACTCCATTAAACCTGGTTTTCAGGTTTTTTATAGCATCCCTGCCAAGGTAATCTTCCCAGAATGCAATACATATGTTATGTAGAGTGTTTTGATATGTATGTTAAGTCCTAGTGTGTCCTTCCCTCTGTCTGGTATTTGGAGTTTTTCCTAAATTGCCTGCTAGCTGTATAATAGTTTTACGACACCTGGGGATCTCCATAACAAATCGTTTTATTGGCTTTCTTTCTCCTAAGATGCCCCCTGTCTCATGTGAAAGTGATGTAGACATGCCCTTAGATTTAGCATGTGTACTGTTTTAAAATTAGTTTAGCAACTGCAGAATCTTGTAACTGTTCTTATCCAGGGAGCACAAATGTCAATAGTTAGTTTAGCAGATACCTGAAAGCTGTCTAACTGGGGTTTCTGTAAGAAAACAGCTCCTAAATAGCTCTAATTCATTATTTGTGTTTTTGATGTTAAAACACTCCTGCTAACTAGAACTGATGCATAGAGAAAACAAAAATAGTGAATTAGAGCTATTTAGAAGCTGTTGTCTTACAGAAACCAGGTTAGCTTGCTCAAAGGTTTGTAAATCTGATATTTTTTAAATAAATAAATACATGTTTATGTTTAAGCCTATGAAACACCCTTATCTAGTTAATGCATTCACAGTCATAGTGGATCTGCCAGATCTTGTTACTATTGTCATAAATCTACTTCCCAGTATCTCCTGCATTCTCCAAAGTCTGACCTCCTGAAGTCCCATATCTTTTTTCTCTACTTGGATCTTAATCCACAATGTCTCATGATAACTTGTTTCAAGTGAATCCTGGAGTGTGACATTCTGAACCCAGATTCCAGTGGGTTAGGACCAGCTCCAGTGTGGCACTCTCTCTCTCTCTCTCTCTCATAGAGGTCTGCAGTAGCTGTGCTAGGAATACTTCAAGGCATGCCTCAACCAGGAGATGATTCCTTGCACTTGCTGCCACTGGCACACTCAAATCAATGTCTGGCATATTCAAGTCTCTCATCAGTAGCACCTCTCTCAGTTCTGCTGTCTTCCTAATGACCTCTCCATTTCCCTGTCTGCCACCTGGTTCTGCAGTAGTGGTCTGTATACTATCCTAATGCTTATCTTCCATTCATTGTCAGTGATGGCCTGCAGCCATTTGATTTACAACTCTTTAGTTCCCCAGTATTGTTAATCACAATGGCCTTTATACTTTCTTTAACTTATAAAGCCACTCACATTCTCTCCATCTCCCTATTCTTTCTGACTAACAGGTGGCTGGGTATGATCACATCCCATCATGATTTGGTGCTGCTCACATTTCTGTGACCACTGTCATGTCTAGCTGCACATCAGCAATAAACACCAGTAAGTTTGAGATCTTGCTCCCCAGACTTGTGACATTTTCTGCATTTGAAAACAGTGGCAACAAGTGACAAATATCATTACAACTAATTGATGCTGAGGCCAGGATGTTGGCTATCATCCTGTAGCTCCTGGCATGTGTGCCAGCTTTGTGTGACAGTCTGCAGGTCTCATTCATCCAGTGTGGACATGCTGTTGGCAGCACTGTTTGAGTCTGAGTGTGCATTTTTTTTGGGGGGGGTGGTCATTCATATTGACTTACCAGCACAAGCACTATGATCCTACAATACTCCTGCTATAGTACTGCCAAGCCACATGTGCCATCATGAGTGAAGATATTCAGATACTTCTGGCCCAGTGACCTCAGTCACAGTTAGTTTTAATGTTTGATGTCACTGTTTTCAAATGCCAGAAATATACATAGTTATTTGAAAAACTGGTAAAGAGCCAGCAGGTGGCATTGTACAAAAACATTGCTGTACATGTGTGTGCCTCAACAAGTGATTTAGTCTGTGAGCTCTAGTTGTTAGTTGGCAAATTGCAAGATGACAGGCAAGTGTAAAGGATGGCCCTGTCTGTTCTTGATGGTTGTCCATTCAGGATACTAATTGATACGAGGGTAGCTGGTCCTGGGTACTATTAAACTTTTAATAATAATAATAAGTTTATTTGTATAGCACCTTTCAGCATAGCAAGGTGCTGAACATAATAAAACCACAACATCAAATATAAATCAATAATACATATAAATAAAATCATATCATGTTAACAGCGATTATTAAAATCAATTAATAAATACAAATAAAAATCTCAACAGAATAAATTTACTTAAGCATCCAAGAAGGATTAAGCATCCAAAAAGGCCATTTGCCACAAATAGGTTTTCAAGTTCTTCTTGAATTCCTCCACGGAGGTGCACTCCCATAACAGGCATGGTAGAGAATTCCAGAGAGTGGGGGCAGCATGAGAAAAAGCTCTACTGCCAGAAGATTTTAAACTCACTCTTGGAATCTCTAGCAACCCCTCATCAGCTGAGTGGAGTGATCAGCCAAGGTAGTAAGGCACCAGAAGTTACTTCAGATAGGCCGGACCCTGATCATGAAGGGCTTTGAAAGTCAGTAAAATTACTTTAAAGGTGATCCGCCACCGTATAGGCAGCCAGTGCAGTTCGCGCAGCACCGGGGTAATATGGGAGGACCTACTTGTCCTAGTCAAAACCCGGGCTGCAGTGTTCTGCACCAGCTGTAAGTGGCAGATTTCAACCCCAGAAAGCCCAAAGTAAAGCCCGTGGCTTTATAAGTTGCAATAATAGAGAGCCCCCCATGAATGCTACCTTATTACCACTCTACCCAGTTTTTTCTTTCCTTCTTCATAACAGCTCAACTGTGTAGAAGACCTGGATATGGATGTGGCTTCCAAAAAAGCACCACAAAATTCCACAATTTTCACAACAGGTCATGGGATTTAATTTTAATTACCAATGTTATTATGCAGTGTTTGGCTGCTTATAATTTGGCCATTCTTTAAGGAATAGATTAGAAAGTTTAAACATAGACCCTATTTTTAGGAGTCAATAAAATTTGGTGACATTGCATTCACCAGTTTTAAAATTATAGGGGCTTAAACTGTGCGGTTTAAGTACTTGCAAAATGTCATGTAAAATTGTCTGAATATTTGAATGCTTTTAAAGTGAGAACTCTCAAACCTTGTTTCTAAGATTAAGAGGATATCAAAAGTAGAAATTTTTGGCCAGCCTGGTGGTGCTGAAGGTTGAGGTGCTGGACAACAACATCTCATGCTATGCTGGTGACCCAGGTTTGGGAATGGGCTCAGGTCATTGGGGTCAGCAGGGTGGAGGAGGAGGAGGATTGAGTGTCCCAATGGATACTTTCCTCCTCCAAGGTGGGGTGGGGTGGGTTACCGTGTAGTGAATGCACCCATAGCACTACCACTGGTGGAAGCATGGGCGGTAGGCGTAAGGCTTTACAGAGTCGGGAAGGAAGGGTACTGCTGGGCACTTAACTGCAGCATGCATCTGCACACCGTACATCTGGACATATTTCCTTTGCACCAGTGCACTCAGGGGATGGGGACAAAATAAGGGGTAAAAGTACAAAACAACCCTGGACACTGAGCACTATGAAGCCAGGATCCCAGTACGTCAGGACCCAGCAGAAAGAGTCAGGGGGGTACAAGGCCCCCTTTGAAGAAAGGCCAAGGCCTGGGCAAGTTAAAAAAAAAGTGGAAATTTTCATGTAGTGTGGAGGCTTGGCCTGGCTAGCCAACATGGTGAACACACATTAGCTAGGCTCTCCAATGGCAGCAATATAAAACAGCTTTCAGATTCATCTAATGTATGCAGAAACTGGCTCTTTATGAAGAACTAGATGTCTACAACTGATGGCACTGGAAAAATCAGGCAAAAATTGTTGAAACTGTCTTTTTTTTTTCAATTGTTTTACCAAGAGTAGCATACTAAGCTGAAAGCTTGTTTACAGGTGTGACCTGGGAGCACAGGGAAGTTAAGTGACTTGCCCAGGGTCACACATGCAAGTGAGGGCTGTGGGATTCAGATCTAGGTCTCCAGATTTGCAGCTCAGAGCCTTAAACCAATGCACTATACTGCTTCCCTAGGAGAATATGTTGTCTTAGGAGGGTATCCCACAAACATCCAGTTTTACAGCAAAAAGCTGAACCAGACTGTAAGCAATGGCAGTGGAAGCAGGAGTGGGAAAGATAGCAGCAGAGAAATCCATAGCTTCCCTGATGACCGTCATTGCAAACCTGCTGCAGGGGGTTAAATCAAGGTTTGTGAACTTAATGGTGTCAATTGCTCATCTTTGTACTGTTGTCACTGGCTTTGCCAAAATGTCTACCACCCATATCAGCTGTCTCACTGAAGCGGGACATCGGATCAGTAAGCTGGAAAATATGATATGCAATCTGACTCAGGAAAGAACAGAGCCCAAAATGGCCATAGCAGGATTATTTGAGAGGTCATAAGATCAAAACAAATTGGGATGCAGAGATCCAATTTTAGAATATTCTGTCTCCTCAAAGGAACCTAAGGAAGAGACACTGGACAAACCATACAAAGATGGCTGGGCCAAGAAGCTGAACTTTGGATGCAAGGTGGCAACATTTAAAATACAGAGGGCACAGAGAATGAGGCCAAAACTGAAACAATGAGAACTGCTGAGACTCTTTCTCATCAAGTATCTGCAATTCCCCGACAAGGAAAGGGTACTGAGGGTAGCCAAAGTTCATAACCCGGCAGAAGTAGAGGGAGACTGGGTTTTGGTGTTACAAGACGTCACAGCCTGCAGGTGCAGCACCAAACATTCTCCGATAGTATGACCAAATTGCATAAAAGGGGCTTGAAATTCAATCACCTTTATCCTTCTAAACTATGCATCACAAGACCAGGTCACCCTCCATGTTTCTTCTCAAACCCTCAAGATGCGAAGGACTTTGTGAATTCAGAGGATGCTACAGCAGATGGCTACTCACAACAGTGCACCACAGCACCAGCTTATTAAAACCAAATTATGCAGATAAGCTTTATGACCAGTGATGACAGTAAACAAATTGAGATGGACTTTGTTAAAATTACTGTTCACTGCATAAATTTTTGCTTGCTGACGTAAAGTGCTCCAAGGCTCCCAGACCTCCAAAGTTCTTCTCTGCAACTGTGTGACACCCTAGACTGCTGAGCACCTACATAGATTCTCCTGAAGGGAACACCTTCTAGCACTAAATGCTGTTGTCACAAAATAGATTTAAACTGAAAGAACAAGGGAAACATAAAAAGTTGTGCTGGAACGTTTGTGTGTACTGACACCCTCACAAAAGTGGGAAAACAAGGTGGAGTCACAGCAGGAAAATCATCCTCCCCTAATTACTTGAGCACCATCTTGATTCAGAATTGCTAAACTGGCTAACTGTTTATGTGTGAGCACATTCATGCGGGGGTGCACAACCAAACTGAACTGCAGTGAAGATACACTGTGGTAATGTGTACTTGCTTGAACAAAACTCCCATGTTGGTATGTTGTTGTTTAATGCACGCATTCAAGTAGGAATGCTACTCAAGGTTAACCTTCATTAGGTGTATCACAATTCTGTGCACAAGTCTGAGGGGAAGGGGAGTGCCTATAGGGAAGGCACAAGCTGTCAAGTTTAATCTCTTTACCAAAGAAAAAACTCATGTTCTCAAAATGACAAAGTAAATGTCAGGTATGCCAAATCAGGAGGGATTAGATACACATATTTTCCCCTTCCTCCATTTAACTTTGAAACACAGACAATGAGAGCAGAAAAAGAACATCGGTCCATCCAGTCTGACCTAAAAGCAGCTTAATGGTCTTCTCTGAAATACAGGATGTACTGAAGAATTATCAAAATTCACATGAAATTTTGATAATTGGGGATTTAAATGTTGATTGGGGAAATATAGATGTCCATCATAGCCTAATTGATATGGCTACTACATTGAATTTGGTGCAAATGATAAAAGATGTTACTAGGTTAAATGCAGTAAATCCCAGTAATTCAACTATGTTAGATCTTATTTTTACTACAAATCCAGAAAAGTTTATAAAGAGTGGGGTGTTACCAGACTCAATGTCAGATCATTAGATAATTTTCTGTATTAGAAATCAGAAATCTAGAAAGACATTTAAGAATGTTGTACAAATTAGAGTCTTTAAACAGTTTGATTATGTTCAATTTATGCAGGAATTAGAAAATTATAACTGGGAGAGACTAGAACTAATTCCCAGTGTGGGGGATGCGTGGGATATGTTTCAAAAGGATTTAATACAAATTTTCAATAAACATGCTCCTATAAAAACTAGGTTGATAAAATCAAACGAAGCGCCATGGTATGACTCAGGTTTGTTTAAAATTAAAAGAGTTAGAGATAAGGCATGGAAACAAGCTAAATTAGCAAAGAGAGACCAGGACTGGTATAAATATAGGCAACTAAGAAATTTATATACAAAGGAAATTAGAAAGGCTAGATTGGCCTATTGTAACAAAAAATTGTCTAAAGAAATGATGGAAAACTCAAGAGTATTTTGGAACACAATAAATAAGATGCATAAGGGACTTAGTTTGGGATATCCTAATAATTTCCTAATTAATGGTAATAGGATGGATTTGGGAAACAAGGTAGTTAATGAGTTTAATACCTTTTTTACAAATATGGGTATTAATGAATTACATTTGGGTGGAGGAGATGTAAATCAGGTTCTACAGAGAAATTCTCAGGCAAATGATACAAATAGAGTTTATGTACAATCTGGTAAACAAGCTGAGTTTGAGTTTACTTCTATTACTAGAGGAGATGTTAGGGATTTATTATTTCAAATTAATACTAATAAAGCAGAAGGTATGGATGGTATCTCTAATATCTTATTAAAGTATGCAGCCCCTATTATTGATTTACCTTTAGCAAACTTATTTAATCTGTCTCTTCTCTCTGCGGAGTTACCTCAAACTTGGAAGACTGCCAAGATTGTGCCAATTTATAAGACAGGATCTAGGTTATTATTAGAAAATTACAGACCAATTTCTCTTTTACCAACAATTTCTAAAATTTTGGAGAAAATAGTTGCAAAACAATTACAGGTATATCTAAAAGATAATGAAATCCTTAATAGTTATCAATCCGGCTTTAGACCCGAGCATGGAACAAACACTGCCCTTATAAAGGTCACAGGAGATATAATGGAGAGTATGGACAAGGGGATGCCAGTGGGAGCAATTCTTGTAGACCTTTCAAAGGCCTTTGACACGCTGGACCATGGCATCCTGACTAAAAACCTGTGGTATGTCTGAGTCGGTTATAAATTGGTTTCGAAATTATCTTGACTCAAGATTGCAGCAAGTGACTATTAGAGGGTGGTCATCTGATCTGAAATTGATTGTGTCAGGAGTCTCACAAGGATCCATTTTGGGTCCTATACTATATAATTTATATATGAATGATTTGGGGTTTGAACAACCAAAGCTACAATACCATCTTTATGCTGACGATACAGTTTTATATTTTGCTGATTCATCAGTGAGAACTATTCAAATAGTATTACAACAGGCTTTTGATCAGTTACAGGAATTTTTGCTTAGATCTAAATTGGTTTTGAATGAAAAAAAATCTCAGGTAATTGTGTTTCATAGGGTTACTGGGCCTAAAGCTGAATTTGAGGGGTTACAAATTAAAACATTTTCAGGAAGAATCTTGCAACAAGTTGTTAGTTATAAATATTTGGGGTGTATTTAGATACAAAATTTAAATGGGACAGTCATATAGATAGTACCTTGACTAAAGTTGGTAAGTGCTTGGGGTCATTATATAGAGTAAGAAATAGTATGTCTTTGGAAATTAGAAAATTAGTTGTAACTGTTGTTGTACTACCCATATTGGAGTATGGTAATTTGATATATATGGGTGCGTCTAAAGAGCAACTACATAGGCTTGACGTTATGTATAATAAATTAATTAGATTTATACTGGGAGCTGCAAAGAGCGCACACAGAGTAGATATGTATAAAGAATTAGACTGGCATACTTTGTATCAAAGGCGGGCTCTTAGTACAATTATGTTAATGTTAAAATGTATCTCAGGAAAAGTCCCAAATATATGGCTGAGTCCATTAAAATAAAAAAAAGACCTATTAGGGTCTGCGTTCTGCTAATTACTTGGACTATGCAGTCCAAAGTCAAGTAACTGCTTGGGGGGGATAAGCATTTTTTTAATATCGGACCTTCTATATGGAATAAATTGCCTGGGAAGTTTAGACCCCTTGAGGGAAATTTTCAGTTGCACCAAATTAACCAATGTCTTATCGAGAACACTAGTTATGATGGGAAATAGTTTGAATTTAGGATGGTAGATCGTAACTTGTATTAAATGTATACTGTGAATTAATTATTGTTTTTTTGTATGTTTTTCTTGTCCTAGTTTGTTTTATGATTTCGGAACTGTGTTTATATTTATTGATGTATAATTATAGTGTATATATGTGTTTTTCTTTGTTATATATTGTTAACTTATAAGAGTAACTGGAAATGACACCTGGATCTCACTGTAAAGGAGCTTTGGCTCAGTGGAGATATCCTTATTCATTTTTTGTATGAATAAAAATTTTTTACTACTACTACTACTTACTACTTACTAGATTAAATGTTTCCCTAAGGTGCAGTGGTGAAATGCATACCACCAACTAGGAAGTGGGATTCAGCACCAAACAAGTTAAGCTTTGGGAGGGGGGAGGAAGGGGGAGGCAAAAGTGGCTCAAGTTTTTTATTGTTTATAGCATGTGTTGTTGTCAATATTATTAGGAAGAGGGTTGGGGAAATGTTTGACCAATCTCTCTGTTGACAGCTGATTATAAAATAGTGGTCACAATTATAGTCAGTAGGCTCAGAAAAGTGCTCCCAAACTGAATACGTTTTGACCAAGCTGGCTTTGTGCAAGGGAGACAAGGAAAGAATAACATCAGGTGCACATTACACGTGATCTGGAGGTGGGCAGGGAGATCAGCCAAGGAGTACCCAGCTACACTTGCACTAGATGCTGAAAAAGTCTTTACCATGTGGTGAGAGATACATGTTTGAAACCTTAAAAAGATATGGTCTGGGTAGTAATATGAGGTGTTGGATATTGACCCTCAACAATCAGCCTACAGCACAAATCTTGGTAAATGGAATACTTTCTAACTCTTTTACCCTTACTATGGGAATGAGGCAGATACGCCCTCCATCCCTGTACTTTATATGTTGGCACTGAAACCCCTGGCAGTATTGTGCATTTAGGAGTAGGTAATACCAACCACAAAGGGGCACTGTTCAAGAATGGTTTGTTGCTGTATGTTAAAAACCCTAGGGAGAGTATGCCAGTAATTAAAGAATATGGCAAACTCTCAGTTGGTGCAAGACTGAAGCCATGGCATTGGGAAGAGGCTCTAAGGAATACCTCCTACGCAATCATTTTAAGATGAAATTGGTTCCAGCCATAAAATATCTGGGAGTGAGAATACTGGCCAAACTATCCCAATTATATAAGGAGAACTACACTCCTCTCCTCATAAATATTGAAAAGGAGTGTGAGAGCTGGGTGATAGTACCTATCAGCTTCCTTGGTAAAGTTAATAGAGTTAAAGGATACCTAAACCCCTTAGTTGACATGTCAGGTTTTTAAAAAATGGCTTCATGGCCTTGTAATGGAAATGCTGTTGTTTACATAGTAACACAATAGTCGACAGCAGATAAGGACCCCCTAGGCCCATTTAGTCTCAGTGAGCATCAGTGCTTAAACTGTATTTCTTTAATTAACATTTAAATGCGTTTCATAGCCTTTGAAAAATGTAAAAAATTTAAACAGAAGCCCTCTTCTTTTTAAAAAGCCCTCTCTGACTCATTCTGGAGATGGCTGCCAATGTGCAGTGTGATGTGATTAATGTAGTGAGAACTCTAGCAGCTCTTCCATAGTATTGTACCCAGCTTGACCACACTACACTGATTTCAACTTAATTTTATGCAGAAGCATGACCTGACTTGTGTATTATTTGTAATAGTGTACAAGCTAGTCATGGGTTTGATATATTTGTGTTAAAATCTGCATAAAATTAGTTCAGTGTTGCACCCTTAGTGTTGAATAAATGGCTGCAAGTGAGCAGGGACCCCAGCATCCACTACAAGCAGGCCAAGCTCATCAACATCAAACACCCACCATACCATTTGGAAATCGGAACCACCTAATATTATGGTGAATGATTGCAAAGCAATCTCTTCTATAATGTGGACCTAGCAATCACCCACCTAGACTCCCAGATATCTGACAGCAGTTCCCCCATTGGATATCAGGCTTGTGGCTGACACAAGGAATAGGAACAGCATTGTATGGTGTTACTGCATGGAGAGAGTATACTCTGTCATTTCAAGTGGATATACTACCCATATTTTATATTTTAGAACTGAATTACAGTAATCGTGTGCTGTGTATTGTACATGCCATGCCATAATCATAGATTGCAGTGTTGACTGCATGCACATACAAGTTCATGAAGTGTATTGAATTTATTTATTGAATTTGGTTGACTGGATTGGCCCATTGAGACTAGAAGTCCCTTTTTCAGGGGGGACCTAGGGGGGGAGGGATTCAGATGGTAACCAACTGAAATTGAACCAGACTAAGCTGTTGGTGGTATTTTTAGTGAACTCTTTCAATAAACTATATTAACAAAAAAAAAATAACTGACATTTCCCTAATGTTTCACTTACATTTTGCAAAATTTCATGAATTGCTGGCCCACAGGTGCAGCAGTAGCACTACCACTTGGGGCACCAGCAACCATGGTTCAGGAGCAAGCCCAAGTTGCTGGAGAGCTGTCCAGGTGGAGGAGGATCGAACGTCCGAGGGATTCTCTCCTCCTCCTCCTCCTCCTCCAAGGAGGGAGGACTACCGCTCCCACTGCAATACTGCCACCTGGGTGCAGATGAGTGGATGTGCAGCTGGAAGTGCCATGTGGGAGGGGTGGACATCGGCAGGCACCTGGAGCAGCATTACGCCTCACCATGCACCGTCTCCATGGACCCCATTGCATGCCGACATCCTTTTGGGAGGGGAGTACCTAAAAAAAGAAAATGGCCCCACTTCCTCATCTGACGCCAGTGCTCAGATTGGGAGTGGCCTCAGAGATGAGTGTGCTACCTGCTGAGCCACTGACACTGCTATATATACATATTAGTTGCAAAAACATTGTTAATGTATCAGTTAGGGTTGCCGTGACAAAAGTAGGGAAATGAGGAATTTGGGTTTCACCCTAACACCCCACCCCTGCCCTGCAGAGGCCAGGAGGTGTTGAGGGGGAAGGGGTGGCACTGGGGTTGCCAACCCTAACACTCACCCCATTCTTCTATGCTGTTGCCACCTAGCTTATTTTACACTGGAATGTGGTGAGTGTTAGGGTTGACAATCCTAGTGCTACTCACCCACCCCCCCCCCCACTCCTCTTGGTCTCTGCAGAGCAGGGGTGGGATGTTAGGGTGAAACCCTAATGTCTTATTTCCCTACTTTGGTCGTGGCAACCCTAATTGAAGCATTAACAAAATTTTTGCAACTAATTTCCTTACTTTTTGAGGTAGCATAATAGTATCCTCATTTTACTGTGGGAGTGCAGATAGTATAACAGTATCCATATGTTATGGTGGGAGCGCAGAGTCCTTCGCACCATGCGCTTCCATCCCTCCATCAAGAGAGTACAACAGTATCCATATGTTATGGTGGGAGCCCAGGGTCCTTTGGACCCTGCAGTCCCATCCCCTCCATTGATATAATACAACAGTATCCTTATGTTAGAGTGGGAGGGCAGGGTCCTTTGGGCCCTGTGCTCCCATCCCTTCATTGAGATAGTATAACAGTGTCCTTCTTTGAGCTTACATTTTCAACATAGCCTTTCTATGACCTCACCACATGTACCCAGCAGAGAAAAATTTCAAATCCCCACCAAAACATAATTCTACACAACCACAATGCCATTCTACACATGGCTGGATCCATTCACATATCTGGACTGTGTAGTATGGTATGGGCTGCATACCCATTGGCTCACGCTGTGGACCAATGGGCGTGCAACCCTTCCCTGCGTGTGAGATAGTGCGGCGGGCGGCAGGCGGGTGGGGTGCAGCTGCCGCCCCTGACCGGGGGAGCGGGCAGTGGGGCTCAGTGGGCGGGGTGGGGGGTACCGTTATTGGACCTCTACATTTTACGACATATGCCCATGATTGGGCTATGAGTGGCCCACTGGACCACCAGGGATATTGGACTTCTTTTATTCCAACTTATGCCCGCGATCAGGCTGCGAGCGGTCCACTGGACCACCAGGTATATTGGACGTTATTCATTTAAACATATGCCCATGATCGAGCTGACAGTGGTCCACAGGACCACCAGGGATATAGGACGTTATTTATTTAAACAGATGCCCATGGTTGGACATGGGGGGGCGCTGCCACAGAGGTGCAGCCGGAGCTCAGGTGGCCACCCACAGGTGGCAGCTGCCGTGTTGCACCCTGCAATTTGGCAGCTCACCTGTGGGTGGCCAGCCGTTTTTCCTTTTTTTTTTTTTTGCTTACCCGTGTGCAGCGCAAGTAGGGGTTCACATGCATGGACTCAGGACATCCCGGGCTGAATATCAGGATGTGTGGAGTATGCATGGGCACGACCCCTCTACCTGCGCTGCAAACATTACTGATGCATTCTGGCAAATCGTGATTTGTGCCAGGCACAATCCCCATTTGAATATCATGCCTGGGTGCATCAGTGGGTTGTGCATGGCGCAATGCACAACCCTTCTGAATATCCGGGCCCATGTGTGCAGTTTATACAATAGGGGTTTCTGATTTTTGTGCTGGTTTACTGATGTGTTTCTTGAGTATAACGTGTTTTTGTATGGTGTTATTTTATCTTTATGTATGTCTCCACAGCTTTCTGTGTTCTAGTGAATGAGTGCTGCTGCCTGCTTTTGTGAATGGGAGAAGTATGTACAGTATTGTTTGATTGGTTGCTTGTGTGAATGGCTACGTGTTGAAATATTTTGATTGGGTGATGTTCTGTCTGTGTGTGTTTGGCATGCATTGCTACTGGTTACTTTAGGTTAGTGGGCGGGGTTTTCACACGGTGAGGGAGTCAGTATTCGATTGTGAGGTACAGGATTATTTACAGGATTTATGGTTGTATATGGTGAAATAATACTGTTTTATTTTTATTTTGCAGTGTTTATTCAGTTTTTAAACTGTTTGTGCACTTTAACATTGTTTACCGGTTAATGTCACCAGCTTCGAGAGGAATTTTTTTTTTGTAAACAGTCTACTTTCTCTTTGTATTCTTTGTAACAGTAGAAAACTAGAAGATGTGACTAAGAAAAAACACTGGGATAGTGCTTTGATGGAAGTTATTCTGGTCAGGTATGTGTTCTGGAAAGTTTCATGTCTTTACGAAGCAGGATATGGTTTTTGGGAACAGGGTTACTAGTCTACGGCATTCTCCGTGGTGTCGGAGTGTGATTTGAAAAACCACAGGATGAAATGCTAGAACGTGCTTCCCACAGGTGTATGTGCAGGGTGATGTTATAATGTTTAAACTGTGTGAGAAACTAGTTACAGCACAAGACATGTTACAGTGGTTTAGGTGCTGACGTGTCTACTGTGATAATAACATGTGGTGACGTAGGCACAGAAGGTATAAATGCTCCAAAAAAATTCACAGTGCCTACGTCAGCACAGATTTATTCAACGGGAGTGTGGCTATCAGTTTTTATCTAATGAAATACACACTTACCCCTATTGTATAAATATATCTATACATCATAGAATCATAGAACTTGATGGCAGAAAAGGACCTCCTGGGCTATCTAGTCTGCCCCTTTCCCCCTGATAATCTCCCCTCTTCCCACTTAAAAGCACTCACCTCCCTCCCCTGTAACCTCGTGTGCCTGCCCCATGCTTTCTTGAAGCCCGGCACAGTCTTGGACCCCACCACCTTCTCTGGAAGCCTGTTCCATGCCTCCACCACCCTCTCAGTGAAGAGTTGTCCTCTCATGTTACCTCTGTAGTGTCCCCTGTAGTCTCAGGCCATGTCCCCTTGTTATGGTGCTCTTCTTCTTGTGAAATAATCACCCTGTGTCCACTTTGTTTATTGCTTTGACATATTTAAAGGTCTCTATCATGTCCCCGCTCTCCCTTCTGGTCTCCAGTGTGTAGAGCCCCAGTTCCATATGTCTCGGTTCATATGTTTTGTCCTTCATCCCTTGCACCCGGTTGATCACTCTTCTCTGGATGCTTTCCATTAAATCTATGTCTTTGCACAAATATGGCCTCCAAAACTGGACTCCGTCCTGGAGGTGTGGTCTCATCATGGCTTGGTACAGGGGCACCAGGACTTCCCTCTGCCTGCTAGTGATTCCCCTGCCTATACTTGCCAGCATCCCATATGCCCTCCCCATCGCCCTGGTGCACTGCTTCCCCACCTTGAGGTCACTGGAGACTACTCACTGGAGACTACTATCCCTAGGTCCCTCTCCTACTCCATAACCCTCATTTCCTCCCCCCAGGTGTGTATCCTGCCCTCGGGTTTCTGTGCCCCAGGTGCATAATTGCACACTTCTTGACATTGAATTTTAGTTGCCAGTTCTCAGCCCACTCCTCAAGTATCCTCAGGTCCTGCCTCATGTCTTCAACACTCCCTGCAGAGTCAGCCCTGTTGCAGATTTTCGTAACATCCACAAAAAGGGCCAAACGACCCTTCAGTCCTTCCACTATATCACTTATGAAGACACTGAAAAGGAGTGATCCCAACACCGACCCCTGGGGAACCCCGCTCATCACCCGCCCTTGCCTGGAGTATACCCCAGTCACCACCACCCTCTGGCTCCTATCTGCCAACCAGTTTTCTACACATCCTGTTACTTTGTGCCCCACCTCCATGCTTTCTAGCTTGTTGCCTAGCCTTCTGTGGGGTACGGTGTCGAAGGCCTTACTTTAATTCAGATAGGCAACATCCACAACTCCCACCTGGTCAATTACCTGCTTCACCTGGTCACAGTGTGTGTGTGTGTGTGTGTGTGTATATATATATATATATATATATATATATCTGTATGTATAGCTAGAGATATATAGATATATGTTTGTGTGTGTTAAAGCCCATTTTTGTACTTTAATAACTTCACATCCATTCAATGGATTTGCATGAAATTTTGCATGCATGGTCTAATGGGGTGGTAGATCTCTGGATGTGCCAAGTTTCATTCCAGTTGGATGTGCAGATTCCGAGATCTGGATAGTGCAAAAAGGGAATTTTTCAGAATTTGTTACCATTGGTTTTGTTGGGTTTTCTTTGAATTTGGCTACCACCCAGACAATTTGAAATTTTGATCTGAAATGTTCAGGGCAGAAAGGGACTGGCCCACAGGCATGCCTTTTGCTTGTTTGGTAAAAAAAATATGATTCTGTTCCAAGGTTATTTAATTTTGAAATTTGTATTTATTTATTTATTTTTTCTTAAGCCTTTCTTCTCCTACTTGGATCTCGGTCTGCCTTTGGTCATCTGCACATCCAAATCCTTCGGCCGCCATCTGGTGCAACCCAGTTCCTAGGGACCCTCGCCACCCCCTGTGGCTTACTCCTGCTGCAGGGTGGCAGAGACCCCCCTAATCTCCTGCCATGGCCGGATCCAGTGTACAGTGATGCCCCCAAGCCAGGCACCCCGTAAGATGGCCATCAAGCCACTGCAACCGGTTGCCAGTGCACCACCCCCCAGCCTCCGCTAGTGGCCGAAAGTGCACCGACAAATGAGATCCCCCCACCCCAGAGTGGGACAGCAGTCACTCGAACGCTCAATCCCTCTCCTCCCCTACCAACCCCCCAGTGGCCCGAGTCCATTCCCAAACCCAGGTCACCAGCATGGAGTGAGGTGTGGTGCCCAGCACCTCAGCTCTTATTGCCACTGACCTTGCAATTGTGAAATTTTTAAAAATTGGTTCTGAGCATGCTCAATAAGCACTTCAAAATAGTTTTATGAAATGAAACAAGAATCTTTTTTCATATAGGACCAATCTTTTTTTGTAGGGGGAAAATCAATGTTTCATTTGCTGCCATTTTGTTGTTCCTTTTTTCTAAAACATTTCAATCTGAAAACCCACAAAAATGACATGTTTGAGGCAGACCAACACATCTATTTTTCTCATCTTGACTCTGTTAGGTCTGCTCTGCAGTTAAATGTTGGACAAATGATTCCAAAATGTGTTTCTTTTAATATATATTTTAAATCCTTTTTCGAGATTTGCTTTGACTTGTTTTGTTTGACATTCATATGAACGAAAAACTCTGTGACTTTTTGCTTATTTCTTATAAGAGCCCCACCACAGAGACAGTTTGGAACTTTATCCTGATATTTTCAGGGTAGAAAAGTGCTGGCTCACAGATTTGGATTTTGCTGGTTTGGTGAAAAAATATTAATCCATTCCACAGTTTTTAAATTTTAAACTTTAGGGTTCTGAACATGTTCAGTTAGCCATCCCCTTGTTGTTAATTATTTTCCTGGTGTCTAGTGGTGCCACCAACCCACTGATCACTATCCCAATAATCTTTATTATTTCCCTGGTTTCTAGTGGTGCCCCCCCCCACTAATCACTATTCCCATTATTGTTAATTATTTCCCTGCTAGGGGGGTCTGGGGGCATGCCCCCCCCGGAAGATTTTCCAAAAAATTAGTCGATTTGGTGCATTTTAGAGAATTCTGGATCACAATCAGTTTTGTAAACTGAAAACTTTCAAGTTATATTTTAGTAATCTGTCTTCCTCAAAAAAAAAGTTGATCTAGGTTAATAACTTAACATATTTAACATGAAATGGGATGTATGTAGCGGGTTTTAAGATTCACTTTTTCAGTCTGCAAGAACATCATATGCACTCCTTCCCACCCAACATTTTTGGTACACACACCGGATATCCTTATATGGCATAAGACTGATGCATACCTTTCAGAGACTCTGTACAGCTGCTGAGCTAAGGACAGAACACTGGTGTCACATACCTCTCGTCTCATTATGAGGGATGTCCCTCATCCCACAACCCCCCCTTTAAAATTGATCCGTCCTCCAACGTGGGAAAGGCACTTCCCAGAACAGAGTAGGTGCAGTAAACTCAGACTTTTAAAGGAGCAATTTAAAGTCCTAATATTCTAATGTGCTAAATCATAATTAATCTTTACACAAATTAAGGCACTGGTTTCCACAGTGTTTTGCTTATAGCTCCCCCCCTTAGATGATGTGCCCCACGTAAGGATGGACTCCAAACCTCTCAACTGTCCCTGATTTTCAGGGACGTCCCTGATTTTGCCTCAGAATTTTACTCTGTCCCTCCTAAAAATTGTGTTTCCGTGACCAAACAGCAGGAGTTATAAGCACTAATGTCAAACATTAAAGTTACAGACTTGTTCTTCTTTAGAAAATGCATTTTACACTAAGTTCTTTATTCTACCAGCTTTCTGAGTGGATATCTCCAATTTTGAAGAGGTGTCCCTGATTTTGGTCCTTTGTCCCTGATTTTTTTAAGCCTTGTCCCTGATTTATGAAGCAGGAGGTTGAGAGGTATGATGGACTCTGACCCACACTGTCCCACATTTCGAGTGTCAGTGTCCCATATTTCAGGGACCTAAGGTTGAGCTATATGGGTGGATGATTGGTGACAAGGCCTGACTGAGCCCTTTGCACTGCTCTTGAAACCCTACAGGTCTATTAGCAGACCATCTCAGCTATCACTGTCAGGACCCCTGCAGTGTAGACTTCCTTTAAAAATTTACAAAAAATAGCATCCTCCGCTAAGCCTCTGCATGAAGACAACCTGGTTAATCACGCACAACGCTTGGACAGCAGCCACTGCGGAAACCCACAGGCTCAGCCCAGCCCAGAATGTGATTGGTTTTGATAGGAAATAGAGAACTGCTTACCTCCACAGAATTGCAAAGAAACGAGGACAGCGAGAATATTGCGGCGTTTTCTAAAAGTAAAACTTTCTCTGCCGTCCTCTTCTTTGCAGATCCGAAGATGCACGGAGCTCCACCCGGCTGGATCCCTCACATTTACACCATGACCAGTACAATATACTGAAGTTGACAGAGCAGAGCACAGGGAGGAGGCTCAGTGCTGCTGGCGGTGGCTGGGAGCTGCTCATCCTGGCCCGGTCGCGTTTGCAGCAGCAGGGATCTGAGCCAAGTCTCTTGGCTGCATGCAGTATTGCTGAAGTCGTGAAGGACGCAAACATAGCAATAATTCACTCCCTCCTCTCTCCTCCTACTCCTTTAGCCCCTCCTCCCGGCTCATTCCTTTTGGGGGCTCCCCAGGAGCTCACTGCACCTGCAGAAGGGAGAAGGCTCCAGTGCAGGCATTACTACCTACATGCTGGGATGCAGCGTGCCTGCTGTTGTAAGGCACCCCCATATAATGTGCAAGAAACACAGAGCGATGACCCCCAACCCCATCTTCCTTAAAGCACTACAGGTTCCAGTACGCAGCAGGGGGCAGAGGTTCAGAACATCAGAGATAACTGTAAGGTAAACGGATGCATACAGCTGTCCCATTGCCCTATTTTTTCATGAGCCTGCAGAAATGCAAGGCTTATTACACTGTCCCATTTTATGACTTTTTTATACTGTTTAAAGTACAAAAAGTTCAAGTTGCAGCACTTACTTCTTGTGGCACCACCTTAATTTTCACGTCTCCCAGCTGTTTGTCACTGGATTCCACACTCTTGAGCCATATGCTTAGAAGGCTATGAAAGATTGGGCTTTGGTGTTGAATAACCTTTATGGTTAAAGGGTAGGGTGCAAAGCATAACTAACTGTTTGCCGCGCGGCAGTTGTCAACCGCCTTCTGCTGATGAGCTATTGGTCAGGTAGTTTCCAGCAATCACAGACTGTGTTGTGTCCACAACACAATCCGTGATTGGTGGAAATTACCTACCTAATTGACCAATCTCTTCTGATCAGCGACCAGACTCTCTCTGACTCCTCTGACCCCCCCCCCAACGAGTTTAAAAAAAAAACACACAATGTATTTTGTTAGGCGTGCTTTATGTGGATCTGCAGTGCAGAAAAAAACATTATTTTCTAGTGAAGTACCGGGACGGCATTCTGGTCACAGAAAAAGTACCGGAATGCCGTTCCTGTGCATTCCGGCTCACTTTCATCACTGCCAAGGAGGGATGTCTCCCACAGACAAATGAGAACACAATTATGCTATCTCAAAAAGTAAGAACATTCTTTGCAAAAATAAAAAACATTGATGCACTTGTTTGAGTTAATGTGACAAAAGTAGGGAAAGTGGTGTTAGGGTTTCCAGCCCTAACACTCCACCCACCCATCAGGTAGCAACAGGAAACACCATTACAGTTTCGCCTCCCCTGCATCTTCGCTAATCAGTTGTTAATAATAATAATAATATTTTTTATTTTTTAGGTGCCTTTCAAAAAACCAAGGTGCCGTACATAATAAAATCAACACTTCAAATATATAAACAGTCATTCATAAATAAAATCATACACATATTATAGTACAACCAACGCACTCAATTAATAAAAGCCTGAGACCACAAATAAGTCTTTAAAGCCTGTTTGAATGACTCCACAGTTACGCACTTCCGAATCCGATGGGGTAGAGAGTTCCAAAGGGTAGGCGCAACAAACTCAAATGTTCTTGCACCAGAAGATTTGAAACATACCCTTGGAACCTCTAGCAACCCCTCGCCAGGTGAGCGGAGCAATCGACCAGGCTGGTAGGGAATCAGGAGCTCTTTCAGGTAGTCTGGGCCGAGTCCATGTAGGGCTTTAAAAGTCAGCAAGCTGACTTTATAGGTGATCCGCCACTGAACTGGCAGCCAGTGCAGCTCGCGCAGCATCAGCAAAATATGACAAGATCATAAAGACCCCAGGTGTGCCTTGGGGTTGTCAGCCCTAACACTCACTCCATTCTCATATACTCTACACATCTCAGCTTCTTTCATGATCCATTGGTGTGAGCATTACAGTTGAAAACCCCAAGGCACACCCCATGCTTGATTAGGGAAGATGCAGGAGAGGTGAAATTGTAGTGGATATTCCTGTTGCTGGCTGGTGGGTGGTGTGTTAAGGTTGGAATCTTTAATGCCACATTTCCCTACTCTTGTCACTTTATCCCTAATTAGTGCATTAATGAAGTTTTTTGCAAAGAAAAAATTATATATATATTTATACAGTGTATGTATATGTGTGTGTGTATATATATATATATATATATATATATATATATATATAGTATATTGGGATATTTTAATGCATTGTCATCAGAACTGCTACATTGTCCCATCTATTTTTATTGCACTGGACTTGCTAAACATTGCACCAGTTTATTCTTATTTCTTAATCAGCAATCTGTAAGAATACCTTTATGTCTGTTGCAAGTATGGTATTCTGGGGGACTGGATTCAATTCCCAGTAGGTCACATTATTTCTTTCTCAATACAGTTTGTGATTTAAATTGCTTAGCAGTTGCTGATACTGCGCCAAAAAAACATCTAATTGTCTAATTGGAAAAAGGTAACGACTTTGTTGTTGAGGTTCTGGGACAAAAATAATTGCTTCTGTAAATGCAGGGAATGAAGGCACTGTCAGTCCCTGACAACACTACATTTCTTAATGTATGGGAATATGTGAAAATACAAATCTGCCCAGGTATCAAGCTAGGCACAGAATGAGGAGCTGTCATATGCAATTTTCTGAAAGTAGCAGACATTTGGTTCTCATCTGGGAAGAACAACTCCACAGGCATAATTTCCTGAATGGTACTTGACAATCTTAACAAGTCCTTCTGTCTCTTCTAAAGCTGAACTTGTTATAGGCATGAAATAGGAATTGTGTTCACTTCTCTCTTCTCCTACTGAGATAGAACTGACATGATAATCAGGGGAATAAACTCTGTTTTAGCAAACTTAAGGCATTCATCCACTTATTCCTTCCTCTCTGATTAAAAGGTTTGACAGTATTTACACTGTTTAACCACAGTTATTTCTCATGTGGATTCTAAGTTCTGCACTTTTGAAAACAGTTTATTTGACTTTATTAGCAAAAGACAAGATGAGATTTGTGAGTGACTGTTTTTTACAAGTGTTGAACTGAAGTATGTAAGATGGAAATTAGCTGTAAAGTTGACAAAGTGCACTCCTTGGGAGCAAAAATCCATTTCTTTCTCTTGCTTTGGAAAAGCAGAAACAAATTTGGGATCAACTCTTTTCATTCTGATGAAGTTTTATTATGTATTATACAATGGGGTCCGAAAAAGCAGTAATGTGATTGGCTGGCTGGCACCTTTTACCTGTGGTAAATCCTAGCATAACCCATGGGAAAATGTGCCAGTCAGCTGCATCTAGAAACCCCCCTCTTTAAAATCACTTTGACCGCCCCAACATCCAAAGTGAAATCCAAATCCACCATATTAACTCCCCGCTTACCCCCGGTAAATCCCACCGATGAACAAAAACTGCTGACTTTTTGAGTGAAGTACATTTCTCACTTTTTCTTTTAAAATACTCAGTCTGTGCCAAATGATCCCTTATACCACTCCCTTTACCCTCCAGAATGAGAAACACGGGACTGGCAAAGACTGTGATTGATGGCAAGATGGTCAGTCACACGACTCCACAGTTCAGAGTACCAACCATTCCTGCTTGGAATACTTGAACATCACACTCTCTACAGTATTCCAGGAAAGCGGAGGCACACAAGAAAAAAAAATAAAAAAGGAGTATTTTGTAACATCATCCCAAGAAAGAACATAGCCAGCAAAAGTTTCACACAAATGATGGCACAAATTTACAGTGCCATGGATGTGCAGAACGCCCCCCCCCCCCAAAAAAAAGGAACACATCTCTAGCCAAAAACAAACCAAGTAGCAAGTATAAATAGAAAGCTGTCCTGGCTCATAGAACATAAATGGAGCCGGGAAAGAGCCAAAAAGCAATACAGGGACAGTTTTAAACATTTTCTGACCCACAAAAGAAGCATTGCGCTGGGAATGACAAAGCAATACTGCACATGCACAGAACCACTGCAGCCCCAGCAGCCAAGGACTATTTTTTGTGGCAGAGCAATAAATACAGTAAAAATAAGTCAAAATGAGAAAAAAAAACTTTTTATTTACTATTTATCTATCTGCAGAAAAAGGGAGACATTGTATAATCGCAATATACCACTCCAGGGTGTAGGTTAAAAGCTGTATTTTTCCACTTCTGGTGTGGTTTGCTCACTCAGCCTGTGGCCTTGTGATCAAACCACATCAGGTGTGGGTAGATCCCAGCATAATCCACACCCTGTCATGGTGTATTGCTTTTTTTTTTTGTATGATCTTTTTACCTCCCCTCACACTCCGGCATCCACCTCTCCTTCTGGTCACCTAGTGCTTCCGTGCCTCGGCTGTCCTCTTCTGGAGCTCCTCCACACACACATCACAGCCGACCCCCGATTTTGTCCCCGACGTATCCCATCACTGGGCGGGTCCCCCTCCTCCTAGGAGGAAGGCACCGGGTGGCAGGGAACCCTGACACACTATTTTTCCACAGTCTGGAGGTGCTGCTATGGTGGAGGATGCTCTGAGGTTCTGGGGAAAATGGAGCTTGGAGGCCATCATCTGGTGACGCCGAAGCTGTTTTTCCAGTGTTCTGGTTGTCCCTCCTGTGCTGCTACATGTAGTACCCCTGGTTTCCACCAGGGGACACTACTAGAGTGAGGCTTCCCACCCAACCACCCACCCCAGGAGAGGAGAGCAGTCCTTCGGATGCTCAATCCTCTCCTTCCCCAACCAGCCCCCGACAACCCGAGTCCATTCTCGAACCTGGGTCGCCAGCATGGTTCGAGGTGTGGCATCCAGTGCCTCAGAGCTTTGCACCACCAGGCTGGCTAGATGGAGTATTGCTTAATTATAGGACATTTGGAGATGTCACTTACATGACATAGAGTATCAATTGTATGTTTGCTTCATATTTTCTTTTTCATAAAGCTTTTTCTCCCTAGAGCAGGGGATCATGGATATAGCCTGTTCAGATCTGGTGTGCCCTCATCACCCTGGATCCAGCTACTACCTAAATGACTCCCATGGCTTCCCCTTTGTGGACAGGGGCTGTAGTGGAGGGACATCTTTCTCCCCCCCCCCCGCGGTAATCCACAGTGGACAAGGATCTGGCAGTGGTAGCACAAGGACCCAGGGGAGCCCAGGACTGGACATCATATAGACAGAACATTGGTTTTTAACCATGGTTTTCTAACTTGTCCTCCTTCCCTCCTTCTCTGGCATGTGATGGCCTCTGCTGCATGTAGAAATCTCCTATGGAGTGAGGAAGCTCCCCTACTCCACTGCAGGGGGCACTATGGCAGCAGGTGCCCAACATAACCACCCCCAACAGCAGTGTACTGCTGAATGACAGCTGCTGCTGCAGTCTGGCCTGCCTCTTGACATGGTGTCCCAAGCTTGCTTCTAAACTGGGGTCAACTGCATGGCAGCATGATGTGCTGGCATTAGGCCATAAGGGCAGCCTATACCTTGTGCCACTAATTTGTTCAGATAGCAAATTATATCCCTAGTTTTACATCTGAATTTAGTGCAGTACTTGCATTTCCTTACCTAGTGTTTTTCTGTACATTAGGATACTTAGTAGAAAATCAGGTTTTAGAGTTGTGTTTCATCAGTTATGCCTTGTTGTTCAAGGTCTCATAACAGAATCTGTTGTGTCCGACATCATTATGAAATTTCATAGCAGATGAAGTCTGGATGAGTTAGAATGTATTTCTACAACTCATTGAGGGACACAGACACCAAAGTTGTGTTTGGCTTAAATTAAGTTATAGTCATCATGTTTGAAGGGATTAAATGCTTTTGTAGAACAGTTTGCCTAGTACTACTCCAAATGATGTAGGGCAAAGATGGGATATTGATCATTGCATATTTGTAATATAGCAAAAGAACTGCTGATTTTTCCCAAGTGTAGACAACTCTGCCAGTCATTGTCAAGTAGATGTTAGATAAATTGGTTTATTTTGACTAAACATTTAATGTGTGAAATGGACTGGGCAAATTGTTTTGGCAGAAAAAGAGTATATTTATTCAACAAGAATAAACAGAATTTCTGATGGTCATACATGTGGTGGTTCAACTGCTGCATAAAAACTCCAGCCCTGTGTACTTGATTTAAGCCAGTGAACTCTTAAGGCAACTTGACCATGGTTTATCTTATGCAGGATTGAGAGACCTGCGTTGCACTACTATATGAACCAAGAATGGAGGCTGGGGAAGGTATTGGGAGGGTCATTTTGGAGAAAGGCTTGGCAAAATAGTAATTTGTTCAGAAAATAACAATAATGGTCCCTATGACACCCATGAAAGCAAAATATTCTCACGTCATTGTCTCTTTTCTGCTAACATCTGTTTAATAATAAGCCCATAATACAATAACTGTAAATAATAAATATGAACCTGTTCTCCAAACTACGATGAAAACTGGCTTGTAGCAAAATGTTCCTCCTAACTGAGACTAAACTATTGTATAAAGCTTGGCCCGATGGCCTAATTATGAAAACGTTAGTTTATCATGTGGTGAAACCAAGTAATTTCCTGAGCTCAGTCTTTCAGTCAAGATGACTGGACTCTGAGTACAGTCTCTAGTTGAGGTGCTGTACCTTTGGGAGAAGAAGGCATATTTCTGACATTCTACAGCTGCCTCTGGCTTGCCCTGGAGAAAGGGGAGCCATGAAGGCAGAATCGCTCCATCAGTAGCTCTGCATCTGAAGTCAGAATCATTAGCACCTATTTTTAGGCTGCATAGGCAGCCTTACTGCTTCTGGCATTGGCTTGTATTTCAGGATCTAGACATAGTAAAGCTTTGGTTCTGCAGGATGTAAAATGACAGGGGACCCCTAGTATCAGCCACAGATGGAGCCTGGAAAGGTCCTGAAGTGAAAATTACACAGTTAGCCAACATGAAGAGAGAGGGAGTGAAGATGGGTTAATAAAGGGAAAAACATACATCTAGGTGTAAGTTTACAATAGACCATCTCTCTATGGTAGGTATTGATTTGGCATGATAGTCAGTAACTGTACCTGGCCATATATGTTTTATATGCTATTGGTTTCTAGTATTATGGTCCTATCTTACCTACCTTCATTACTTCTCATTAGTTATCTTATCTACAATCAAAGTCCTAAACTAGCTTTGCTATTATCCTATCATCATTTTTCTGTCTCTTCTGCCCACCCCCAGTCATATCTGTCATGGAAACCTGGCTATCCTTGAAGATACCTGACATGGCCATCTCTCTGCCCAGCTGCACCCTATACAGACAAGAAAAAAAAATAGCCAACTCAGTTAAGAAGGGGGATAAAACCTTTTATAGGTACATTAGGGAGCATAGAAAGGTTAAGGGAGGGATAGTGAAGATTAATAAAGGAGAGGGGAGGTGGGCAGAGGGAGACAGTGAAAAGGCAGAGATACTGAATGAATATTTTTGCTCAGTATTCACAAAAGAAGATGAGGAGGAGTTACCTAAACCAGACAATAGAAGCACTCTGGGTAGGAGGGTTGACACCAGTCCATTCACAGAAGAAAGAGTCCTGAAAGAACTCTTAAAACTCAAGGTGGACAATGCAATGGAACCTGACAGGATTCACCCCAGAATCCTAAAATAACTAAGGGAGGACCTAGTGACACCACTTACCACACTTTTTAACAAATCATGGCAGGATGGGGCGGTACCTGAGGACTGGAGGAGGGCAGATGTGATTTCCCTTCACAAAAGTGGGAGCAAGGCAGAAGCAGGAAACTACAGACCTGTAAGTTTGACCTCAGTGGTAGGGAAAATGATGGAATCACTTCTGAAAGAAAGAATTGTTGAGTACCTAGAAGCCAGTGGGGCAGAGGACCCAAAGCAGCATGGATTTACAGCAGGAAGGTCATGTCAGACGAATCTAATTGATTTCTTTGACTGGGTGGCCAAAGTAATAGACCAGGGAGGGGCTGTGGATATGGCCGACCTAGACTTTAGCAAGGCATTTGACACAGTCCCACACAAAAGATTAATAATCAAGTTAGCCAGCCTGGGAGTGGGTCCCAGGGTGGTAGCCTGGGTAGCAAACTGGCTGCACAACAGGACACAGAAGGTAATAGTGAATGGAACACATTCTGAAGAAAGGGGGGTTACTAGTGGAGTACCTTAGGGCTCAGTACTGGGTCCAGTCCTCTTTAACATCTTCATAGGTGACATTGCAGAGGGTCTGGAGGGAAAGGTATGCCTCTTTGCAGATGACACAAAGATCTGTAACACAGTTGATACACAAGAGGGGGTAGAAAAGATGAGAAAGGACTTGGCAAGGTTGGATGAATGGTCAGACATATGGCAACTTAGATTCAATGCAAAGAAGTGCAAAGTAATGCACCTGGGAAACAAAAACCCAGGAGAAGAGCACACAATAGCAGGGGAGGTACTAACAAGAACAAAAATGGAAAGGGACCTGGGGCTAGTCATAGCAGGTGACCTAAAGGTTGGTAAGCAATGTGAAAAGTCAGTAAGGAGAGCCAGGGGGATACTGGGATGCATAGGAAGGGGCATCACAAGTAGAAAAAGGGAAGTAGTTATCCCTCTATACAGACAGTTGGTAAGACCCCATCTGGAGTACTGTGTGCAGTTTTGGAGACCTCATCTATGCAAGGACATAGACAGGATGGAAGCAGTCCAGAGGAGGGCAACTAAAATGGTGCAGGGTCTGCAACAGAAACCATATGAAGAGAGACTGAGAGAGCTTAATATGTATACTCTTGATGAAAGGAGGGACAGGGGGACATAATAGAAACGTTCAAGTACCTCAAGGGAATCAACAAAGTCCAAGAGGGTAGCATCTTTCAGAAAAAGAGATGTGTAAGAACAAGGGGGCACAATTTAAAGATAGAGGGGGGACGGCTCAGGGTAATGTGAGAAAATGTTTTTCATGAGAGAGTGGTGGATACATGGAACAGCCTTCCTGAGGAGGTCGTTGGGTCTAAAACAGTGGGGGAATTCAAACATGCATGGGACAGACACAAGGCAATTATAGTGGGGGGTTGCAGGAAGTAGGCTGTTGGTTAACTAGAATCTGCAGCTTATCCAATAGGTAGGGAAATGGGCAGACTGGGTGGGCCAAGTGGTCCTTATCTGCCGTCAAAGTCTATGTTTCTATGTTTCTAATCGAAATGAGGCTTGGGCTGTATCATCTACACCAAAGACCACCTCCAGGGTCAGGTAACACCCTCACCATGTAGCAGTGACAAGCTACAAGCCCTAGCCATCAAACTGCTACTAGGGGCCCACAACAGAGTGCTCACCCTACTGTCAGTTTATATTCTGTCAAAACTCTCTCTCTCTCTCTCTCTCCGGTGCCAACAACCTGCTGGACTGTATCAACACACTGAGCCTAAACACTGAAATAGTACTATTAGGAGACTTTAATATCAGCTGTCTCTCACCTGCATCTACCGCTATCAAAGATACCCTTTTCACAATCCATTTCTCCCAAATGGTGAAGACCCTAACCAGATTCAACTATAAGACTAGCACCAGCACACTATTCCACTGGGTCCTCACAAACCACCCTGTGCATATCTCCGACCTTACCATTCTCCCTGATGCCCTGAGTGACCACTCCCCTGTCAAATGTTTGTAGAACAACAACCACTATAAGCCCCCCACCAGAATCATAAAACAAAAAACAGCTGCTCTTAAAAGGCCACCTGCCACAACTAAAAGTTGACCTCAAACTACTTGACTTGTCAGACCTTGTAGAATCCAGTGATAAGAACACGGCGCTCAACCTCTTTATTGCAAAATTTAATGCTGTCTGCAAAAAATATGCCCCTGTCAAAACAATGAAAGCTAAAGGACCTCATAAGCCCTGGATTACCCCGATCTAATAGCTCTGCTTAATGCAAAAGATCAGTACTGGCTAAAAGCTTGATCACAGGGTTCTGTAGCAAACATCAAGTGATATAAAAAGGCTTGCAATGACAGTACAAAAGCAATCAGACAGGCAAAGAGTAAATTTTACAAAGAAGCCCTCACCGACTCATGGAACAGCAACAAATCCTTCGGGCAAACCTGCAGGATATTACAGGGAAAGATCCCAAAACACCCCCTGCTATGCTCACTGCCGAGGGTGTCCTGACCTTAGACCCCCTACTCATTGCCAACTCACTGAATCAGGCATTTACTGACCTCGGTAGTGTTCTATCAGTGGACTTCTTCAATGGCCCTAACCCAAGAGACACTGCAAGGGTATCTACAGCACATCCCCTCCAACCGCCTTTCCACTTCAAGATAGCATCAGAGGCAGATGCAAGAAAATACATAGAGAAGGTCCTAGGAAAGTCAAGGTATAGTGAGAACTCACTGGACCTCAAATTCAGTCTCCTGACTCTGGACAAAATAATTGGACCACTAACAAAAATAATTAACTTCTCCCTCTGCCACTCTTAATTCCCTCAAAGATGGAAGTCTACCACAGAAACGCCTGTACATGAAAGTGGGGAGCAAACTTTACACAAGAATTACAGACCAGTCTCCATAATCCTGCTACTATCCAAGGCACTGGAGTGGATTGTGGCTGACCATATGGTAGAAAATCTTAACCAACACAAGCTCCTCTGCCCAGAGCAACATGGGTTCCGGTGCAGCCACAGTACCATTACGGCCCTTCTAGAATTCACTGGGTTCATGAACAATGCCTTGGACCAAAGCCACCTAGTAAGGGCATCCTTCACTGACCTATCAAAGGCTTTTGATATGGTTCACCATGCCCTCATCCTTGAGCAGCTTTCGGAAATTGGACTTGCAGCCAAAACCGTGGACTGGTTTAGCAGCTACCTGAGCCTCCACTCCCAACAAGTTAGGGTTGGGGATGTCCTATCCAATAGCTGACCTGTCAGATCTGGTGTACCACAATGGTCAGTACTGGGACTGCTGCTACACAATGTCTTCTTAAACAACCTACTGGCCACTTACCAGTGCCACATGCTCTTATACGTCGATGACGTGGAAATCTTTGCCAGCAACCCGCACCCAGAACTCCTCAAAACAGATCTCCAAAGCAGCTTTGCATCAGCTGAAAAATAGTTCACAGAACATAATCTGGTCATGAATTACAAAAAGACTGAAACCATGCTCTATGCAACAGCCCAAAACAATCTAAAAAACTACTCCTTGGCAATATGGAATGACAGTGGCAGCACCCTGGAACTCGTCCCACACTTCAAATACCTGGAGGTTACAATTGACTCCTCCTTGTCCTTCACACAGCACATCAACAACACTGCTAAAGCCATCAACACCAGAATCGGCATCCTCTACCAACACTGGCACTGTCTCATGCACGAATTGCTGAATCTGGCAATTAACAGCTTGATTGTATCCCTTATAGATCATGGTCTGGTAATATATGGATCTGCAACTGACATGGCACTCCAATGCATCACTGTTGCCCTAAATAAAGCCTGCCGCTTGCTTACAAATGCACCTAAACTAACCCATACCTGCGAACTCTATACCTGTGCTGGCTGACTCCAATTTAATGACAATAAGATATCAAACCTGCTTCTCGCCAAAAAAGCTATGCTAAACTGGCATCCTCCTGGAGATCAGAACCTACTGTCCCTACTGTAAAACGCCAGACAAACCAGGAGCTCCTCCACTCCACTCAAACCTTCCATGTGCCCAGATGCCACACATCCATGGCACAACATGCTTTCTCCTACCGGTCATCACTCTGGATAAATGCGCTACTGCCTGATAGCTCTGGTGCTACTACTCTTGGATCCCTCAGATTCAGACTGTGCCAACACCTTATTGATAGGAGTTGCTGCAGGTGCCACTGCTAGACACCTCATGCACCAGCTGACTACCACCAGCACTTCCCAGTCCCTACCCCTTGAGATAGGCAAATCCCAGCAGTTAAGCAATCCCCTTAACCTCTTGTACCTCTGTCCTGTCCCAGTCAAACCCCTGCCTCTTCCCACACTGCTGTGCTTACCCTGCCCCTCTTCCCCCCTTCCTTCTCATGCTCCTCCTACTGACGCAAGCATACTTTGTACAGTGCTGCAACTTACCTGTTCCTGGCTGGATTTTTTGTACCCGTTATGTTTAACAATCTCATTATCTGTTTGCTGAACTCTCGTTGTATTATCTATAAATTGTCCTCAGTCTCTTTTTTTTTTTTTTTTGCCTTGTTGTTTGAAGTATTTGACGTGGAACCTTTCAATGAGCATCCACTCACAGGTGTATCCAAGACTTCAATAAATAAAATTAGTAAATAAATATGCATATTGGGAAATCATAGCCAAAGCAATCATGCCCAAGCTGTAGTGGTTCTAGAGGGCAAACTTCCAGAAACTATTTGTGTGATTAGCAATTGATTTTAATTAAACAAACACTGAGGTCAAAATAAAAAAAAAAGTGATGCAGATAAAACTCTCTGGGGGTGCTGTTTGATTCAAGTCATAGTATCACTTCATGGGAAGCCATGAGGTGGCTGATGCTTTGTGGCAGTAAAAATAAAAATTATGGATTGAAATAGTTGTTTTAAATAGGAAGAAACTATCATTATTGCTGAAATTCAAAAAATAATATCATGCCATTAAGATTTCCAGCTGCATGGAGATGGCAGCGGGGATGTTACTGCAATTTTCTATAACAAAAATGTATACTAAGCGAACATCTCTAGAGCATTGTTGCCATTTTGGCAAAATATTATGTATGTGTTTGAAGGAATATATCTCTTAATAATCAAATGTAATGAGAAGCTCAGTGCTTGAAATATTCGTACTTGAATGCACGTAATGCTGCACTTTTTATAGAAGAATTCACAATTTGTCTTTCTTACTGGTAACATAAATCACAAATGTTTCAGTGTGTATTTTCTGGTTCTGATATGGAAAATATGTCAGAAACATTGCAAAATGCACTTTTTATTGTTCTCATGTGGGTTTAGCAAACTAGAAGGGAGAAAAAAAAGACAATATACCATAATGCAATGTGGAATCCTGTGTGTTGTTAGAAATCCTTCCTGATAACCATCATTTACAGTAAATCTATCTACCATAACAGAACCTTGACATATTTTGTATATGCTACTAAAATGGTTGTCAAAATGTACAGTATGTTTTAATTCTAATCCTTAATTCACTACAGAGCAACACAATTCTGTCTCAATGACCACAAATAGGTGATGTGCTCCCAGGGAGAAAAGACAAACTGCAAACTTACAGGCACCAGCTGTCTCTGCGGATCGAACCAGCAGCACTCATAAAGAGCAATGAGGCGTTAGGTTTTCCCTAACACCCCACCCTCCAAAACCAGAAAAGAGAGCAGATGTGGCGTGTTTCTTGGGCTTCTCAAACCTAATGCTCACACTGTTCCCATCTGTAAATAAAGCCAGATGTGTAGACTTTATAGTAATGGGGTGAATGTTAGGCTTGAGATGCTCAAGCCATGCCCCACACCTGCTCTCCTGCCTGGTTTGGGAGGGTGAGGTGTTAGGGAAACCCTAATGCCTCATTTCCCAACTTTTGTCACTTTGACCATAACTGGAGCATTAACACAGTTTTTTGCAACTTATTTCCTTTCTTTTTGAGATAGTATAATATTATCCTTATTTTACTGTGGGAGTGTGTTCCCACCCCTCTGTGTGTGTATATATAGTTGTGGAAGAGGGCAGCCCTGTGCTTCCATTTATAGGACAACAGTGACCAAATTGCCAGCATAGCCACCTTATTACCCTACCTCATGCAGCCGGTACAGAAAATGTTTGAATCCTCACCAAAATGTAATTCTGTGCAACTGCAACATTATTCTGTGCTACAGGTGCAAAGACACATTTTGGCCAGGATTTGAAAAATGACAGCTGTGACATACATGAGGTTGGGTGATAAGAAGACTATGTTGAAAATCTGGGGTAAAAGTATTTTAAACTTCCAAATTTAAGAGCGGGTGTAGCGAAATTACAATGAATGGTCATAATTTTGGCATTTTTGTATATTTTGACCCCAAGTTTTCAACATAATCTTCTTATGACCCCACCTCATAAACCCCATAGGTGAAAATCTATGCCAAAATGCCATTCCACACCTCAGGTGCGAAAATACGTTTCAGAGACAGGATATAAAAAATGACAGCAGTACTGTTCATGAGGTGGTGTGACAAAATGACTATGTTGAAAATTTGGACTCAAAATATTGAAAATTACCAAAGTTATGCACATGCATACAAACATTTCTACAAATGCCCATAACTTGGCCATTTTTAGGAATTAATTCACTAAATTTTCAACACAGCCTTTTTGGGACCCCATCTCATGAACACTGGCACTGTCATTTCATTATGAGACAGCTGTGGTTTGCTAGTAGGTGGAGTCTTGATAAAACTGTATCACCAGTAAGAGAAAAAACAGACATCACAATAAAAGTTCCAAAAAAAATAAAGTTTTATTCATAAACTCACTTGGGGATTTATCTGGAGGCACAAACAAGAGCAAGAGCAAAAAGCAATAACCCAAAACTGCGTCCAGTCAGCAATATTCATGACTTCATTAGAACAGAGTGCTCACCCTTGCTATATTCTAAAGACCTCATGAATATTAATGAGTGTCACCCTGCTGCAAACTCACAACTCCAGTTACCAGACTATGTAAACTTAAAAAAAAAAACTCAGCTCATTTATCCAACAATGAAGTGCAGAATCCTTCTAAGGGAGTCCCATTGAGTAAGATACATGTGATGGTATCCCTGCAGTACATACTTTTTATGGGTTTTGAACTTTTTTTTGACAGAAAAATGGAAAACAAGATGGCTGCTTGCGAAAAAGGAATTTTCTCTCATGAAAAAGGATTTTGTTCTCGCGAAACAGAAAACACTTTCGCGAGACTAAATCCTTTTTCACAAGATCAAATCCTTTGTCAAACTTAAAACATCTACTCTGAAAAATGAACTTCCTAGAGGATATAATGAAAACTAAAAAAATGAATAACTTTGCCAACAGTTTATTATTTTTGTGCCACACTAACAGTGGCAGTTCTGTTACCTAAGTGCTTTCTACCATAAAAAAATCACACCAAAATTCCACACCTTCTGGGTGTGAGGTGATGAGGAAAAAACTTAAAAAAATGGTGGCTTTTGTACTTTTTTCCACTATCCTGATCTCAAAATCTGCACATCTGACTGGAACGAAACTTGCCATATCAAGAGACCTTCCCCACAGGACAGAGAATACCACATTTTATGCAAATCCAGTGATCAGGTGCAAAGTTATTGATGTGCAAAATCTGAGGTTTAACATTAAACAGGCTACTCAACCCTAACTATAGGGGGAACGACTGCACCCATATTATATATATATATGTATATATATATATATATATATGTATGTATGTATATATATATATATATATATATATATATATTACAGGCAAAAATCCATTTAATGCATTAGTTAGGGTTGTTCCACAGCGACAAAAGTGAGGAAATTCGCTGTTAGGGTTGAAAACCCTAACTCCGAATTCACCCCCCCCCCAGCACCACACACACACATATGCAAGTATGGGGGAGGACCAAGTCAACACAACCAATGACAGACATCCAGCAGCAGGTGACAGAAATAACAATTGTCTAAATGTACTACGAGACATCCCCACCCACCTAACCAGGTACTACATACTCAGTGGAGATCAACAGCAAAACTGAGGCCATGTACACCAAATGTACACATCCCTGATTGCAGCTGCACACAAAACATACCACACTTAGTAGTTGCATGGCCTTACCTACCGATGCCCCACACCACACCACAACTGGTACTGTGCCATTAGTCAATATAAATTCTGAAGGTGCATGATGACAGTTGTAGAAAGGTTTTAACACTAGTGAGTATACATTAATTAAGAGAAGTACATAAATTAACTACAAGACACTAGCATGCTCAAGGTAAAAGTAGTGTTACATTTAGTATGTGATTTACATAGTAGTACATTTACTGCACTGTTTACTCAAGACAGAGAGGCTGATGTAAATGTATGGAAAAGCATTGACTGTTCAACTGTGAAATTCGTACTGCCAGTATCAGATGCATTCTTACTGATGAAGGTGTACTGCTGATGTACATACATAGACCTTCAGTGTGTTTCAATACTAAAGATGCAGAAAGTATTCTATGTAAGAAACAATGTAATTGCATGGATCAGGCCAAGGAACTTCTAAATATCATAGCACTACTGAGCCAACAATGACATACCTGTATCAGAGATGTCTATAGGATAGATTTTCCTGTAGGTACTTACTGAGTATGTTGTACCTGAGAAAGACAATCTCATTGCATCTGTGATGACTAACTTATTCAAATAGTGATACATTTACTATTGTTTCAATGAGTGATCTATGCCACTTATGGATACAGTGTAATTTTTTTAACAGTTGTTTCATACTCAGGCTGTATGCCTAGTGTTTGGGTTGCCACACTTCTGTCACTGATGCTATCAAAGTGATAACTATGTTAATTGTGGTACAACAGGAATCAAGTAGGTATAGTGTAGATATAAACAGAATGTCTTTTAGTATTGATTTAACTCACAATGGGTAAGTGTACTAGGACAGCAGGGTTATTCTCTATCACTGACTCTGACAGTTATAATCACACTAAGGTCTGGTGACTGTAATGACAGGTTACACTGTTCATCTTCATGAGTTCATATTCAGCCATTCTCCAGTAACTAGACAGTGTATGGTGTACCTGGGTGGGACACTGTGTTGCAAAGCTGCTGCAGTGCCTAGCAGAGGAGAGTATCTACTCATAAAGACAATTAAGCAATAAGGCATGACCAACAGTTATGTTAAATGGTCTGTTAATCACCCTGTAGGGTTTAATGTTGAATGAGGCGTAGCCAAGTGCCACATGTCGCTAGACAGTGATAAACTGACCATTAACATAATACCTGGGAGTGGCTTATTACTATCATAATAAAACTGTTTTTTTAAATAACATTAAACCATGTTCATCATATGGTTAGGCTCTACATGTATCTTAATAAAAACTAAACATAAGGCTGTTACAATGTTTACAGTCAATTAGAAAGCTGAATTTCTTAAACCCTTGTTATAATCAGAGATATTATACCTGTACAACTCCTTGGTTTTGCTCAACTCTGTTGGTCAGGTGGCCCACCACATGTGGTGTGGTCTGGTGTGGGGCATCTGTAGGTAAGGCCATGCAATTACTAAGTGTGGTACGTTGTGTGCAGCTGCAATCAGGGATGTGTACGTTTGGTGTACATGGCCTCAGTTTTGCTGTTGATCTCCACTGAGCATGCAGTACCTGGTCAGGTGGGTGGGGATGTCTCGTAGTACATTTAGACAATTGTTTGTTATTTCTGTCACCTGCTGCGGGATGTCTGTCATTGGTTGTGTTGACTTGGTCCTCCCCCATACTTGCATGTGTGTGTGTGTGTGTGTGTGTGGTGCTGGGGGGCTGAATTCGGAGTTAGGGTTTTCAACCCTAACAGAGAATTTCCTCACTTTTGTCGCTGTGGAACAACCCTAACTAATGCATTAAATGGAGTTTTTTGCCTCTAATTTCCCTTCTTTTTGAGAATGATAATGAGAAATAGTGAATGTAATGCAGCGGCGGGGCCCCTCTCCCACCACATGATGTCTTGTGGCATAGTAACAGGAACAGCAAAGCAAACAGAAGTGCTAACAGTGGCGCACAAGGTAGCATAGACGAATGAGAACAGAAAGGGTAACACACACGGTGGCGTAGGCGGAGCGGTCTGCCACGTGATGTGTTGTCACATAGTAACATGGTACCTGCAAAGCGGAAATGTCAGTGGGCATGGTGAGCCAAAGCAAAACAGAAAGAGAAACAGTACTGTAGACACAAATGGCAAAAAATAACAGAAACACAAGCGCAAATGAAAACGCAAAGGATAATGCACATGGTGGCGTAGATGTCAACGGTAAGTGAAACGGGCACGGAACTGCAAGCAGAAAGGGCAATGGTAACAGTAATGTAAGTGCACAGGCTGGTTTTCCCCAGAAGCTGAATAGAGAAAGACAGTGAATACAAAGAATGTATGCATAATAATGGGTATCGGAGCAGAAAATGAAGACTTGGAATACTAAATAGGTTATATCTCAGGAACCGTACGACATAGAAAAAAAATTTAAAAGTCATATGATTTATGACTGTCCTGGCTAGTTTTTTACTTAGCCCCCAGTGAGGGGCTAAGAGTTTTTCTGACGAAAAGTCCGTATCTCGCACCGTTTCCGAGATATGGGCCCTGAAAGGCGCGGCGAACGCTGTAATGTTATCCTATGGGAAGAAAAAAGAAGTTCAGAGCACCATAACTTTGCCTCCCTGTAGTATTTTTTCACCAAACCACTGAATGACACATCTGTGGGCTGTTGGCTATCATCCCTCCAAATTTCAGGAAAAAAGACCAAACCGTTATTTTGCCGCAGGGTGCCAAAGGATTCCTGTAATGCGTCGGGCGCCGTAATGTTATCCTATGGGAAAAACCATCAACTTTGGAGTGCCGTAACTTTGCTGCCATGTAATATATTTTCAATACAGTGCTGAAAGGCACATCTGTGAGATGTTGTCTGCGTTCCCTTCAAATTTCAGCCCAAAACTCCCAACCATTCTTTTGCAGTGCAGTGCCAAAGAATTGCTGTCATTTTCCCACAGACTAGAAAACTACTGTCGCAATTTGCGAAAGCTTTCGTAAAAATTTGCGACACTTTCAGGAGCACGAAAGTACTTTTGTAAAGTACTTTTTCCAGAAATTTGAAAATATATTTCTGGGGTGTTTTACACAAAATAAAGACACGTAGCATCCTCAGGGTCCGACTAGGTGAATACAAAAGAATTAGGTTGCTAGAGGGTCCCAAATTTAAATGCCAAGCATTTTTCTGATCACCAACTGAAAACAAAATGGCCGATTTGCGAAAGTAACAGGCCCATTTGCGAAAGTAAAAATGCATTTGCGAAAGTGTTGAACTTTTTGTTAACTTTTCCCATTGACTTATAATGGGAAATTGTTTTTTGAATAACTTTTGAACCATTTACTATTTTTCACCAAATCTTCAAAAGGTACATTGGGGACCCCGGCTGCATGTTCCCTGAAGATTTGGGGCCAGTCGCTCAAACCGTGCGACCTGTACGCGTGACCGTAGAATTCCAGAAAAAGCGTAAATGCACGTGCAAATCATGCTTAATAACTCTGCAGCCGTGTATCCGACCAGTACAAAACTTGGCAGATGCCAAGGCCTATGGTTCTTGATCGTGTATTCCAAATTTCAGGCAAATCCGTCAAATGGTTGCAAAGTTATTAAGGTGCAAAATTTTGGGGTTTAACATAGAAATGGCTCCTCAACCCTAACTATGATAGCACTACCGTGCTACCATGATATATATATATATAGCAGGTATAGTTAGGGTTGCACTGCCTTTTCTATGTTAAAGCCAAAAGTTTGCAATTTAATAACTTTGCAATGGTTTGTCCAATTTGCCTGAAGCTGTTCATGCTCCATCTTCTACCATAGATGTCTGGATCTGGCAAGTTACATTCCAGTTAGGTGTGCAGTTGTGGAGCTGTGGAGTGCCAGAAAAAGTGCAAAACAACACTTTTTTGGTAATTTTGGCAAATTCTTTGCTTGTCTCTACAGCCTGAATGGTTTGTCCATCTGGTCCGAAATTCAGGATATATGGGGACTCTGTCAGAAAAGTGCCTTTTGATGATTTGGTGAAAAAATATTAATCCATTCAAAAGTTATTAAAGTTTAAAGTTTCCCATTATAGCCTAAGGGGAAAAAAGTATATGTTCCCCTTGAAAGCACTTTTTACCTTGAAAGCATTTTTTGCTTTCGCAAATGGGTTTTGTACTTTGTGCTGCCGCCATCTTGTTTTCAGTAAGTGAGGTAGAAAAAACATTGTAGTTCAAAAAAATACTGCCCCTAGGTAAACACCAACACTTGGGTTTACCTAATCAGGGCCCTAGGAGCACGACTCTGGCATTATTTTTTTGTCAGGACACCCATAAATATGTTTTTAAAGTTTTTCCACCATCTTACAGAAGTTCCGTGGCCTTTCGCGAAAGTTCCTCAGGTACTTTTGCAAAAGTCCTGCATTTACAATGGCGGGACTTCCATGAAAGTTATACAGTACTTTTGCAAAAGCTCACCCGTATAAACCAATGGGACTTTTGTGAAATTCCACAGAACTTTGGCGAAAGTTCCACAGTTCAACAGCCCCAAAATATCACTTTCTTTGCCACTTCATAGCAAGACAATGGTTAGGACCTTTGGGCTGAGATTTGCAGGGTGGCAAGTCCTCGCCCCACAGATGTGCATTTTCCTGGTTTGGTGAACTAATTTACACTGGTTCCAGAGTTACAGTAGTCCAAATTTTCAAATTTTCCCATAGGATAACATTGGGGTGGCTGTGGCGACTTTTGGCACCTTTATCTCGAAAACAGTTTGAGATATGGATTTTTTGCTAAGCGCAGTTAGGTGAACTAAGCGTGAGTGGAGCTGGCCAAGTCATTAATACAGCTGCAAAGGAATTTTTTCCAAAGTTGCTATGGTTACTGAGATATTGCCACATTTGCATGGTTACTTGGAATGCCTCTAGGCCTGCACTATGTGTCTATACTTATGGGTAGGTGGGAGAGAAGGGCCCAGAGGGCTGTGCTCCCAACTATGCATACCATTTATGCTAAACTGAGAGCAGTGGGCCCTCCTATGCTATGCCTCTACACTCGTGGGAGGGTGGGAGCACAGGGCCCAGAGGGTCCGTGCTCCCACTTATGTAAAACTAACAGTACAGGGCCCTCCTACACTGTGTCTCTATACTTATAGGTAGGTGGGAGCGTAGGGCCCGGATGGCCTGTGCTCCCACCCACGGATACCATCCTGCAACTCTTGCTTCTGTAAATTTCATGTTGATTTGTTCGGGGGAGGCAAAGTTACAGAGGTGCAAAAAACTGCAGATATCTCCATTTTTGAAAATGTTAAGACTTTTTGTGCCACCTGATAACTAAAAATTTAGGAGGATTTGAAACCTGAAACTTTCAGGCTTGACAAAGCTTGGTCCAATGTATATGCTTTTGTGTTTTTTAGGTCTAGCTGTTAAGTAGTTTATAGATTATTTAATAAAAATGCTCAATTTCTGAGCATGCACAGTTCAAAAAATTAATGTTCTGTTTGTAACTGATTTTTTTTACAAAAGCAGCAGTTTGCACTATACAACACAGCTGTCTTTAATAAATGGCAGCTGTGTCGTATAATACAAGTACTATATGACACAGATGTATTTAAATGACAGCTATGTTGTATAGTACTTGCACTATACAACACGGCTGTTTTTTATTAAAAACAGCTGTGTCATATAGTGCAGGCCATTGCTGTCATGGCTTGTATGTCAGGGATGGGGCTACTGTCATTGTATCTTCACCATACTGACTGTGTCTTAATTAAAGTGTCTGTTATCTGTGCACCAGGGGCCCTAATCCCTGGTAACAGTGTATTCATTTATTGCTGTTAATTTCTTTTACTCTTATCCGACACCAGAATGCCCACCCCAGGTGTCCAATGCCTCACCCCTGTGCAGCCCCTTGCTTTTTTAAAGATCAATGGCAACCATTTTACACATTGTAAAAAAAAAAAACCTTAAAAAGCCTAAATTCAGGTCCCAGTGTCATAAGTAGTGTTTCCTGAAAGTTACATGATATTTAGTTTTGTAGTTTGCTTTAAAGGAGCATGTGTTAACTTTTTCTGCCCTAACTGAAAACAGTCAGGCTGTTTCTGTCCCTCTGACTGAGCCTGGGAGAGTGATGACATCATATGTAATGAGGCTACAACTTCAGCAGTGTAAGTACCTGCTTGACTGATGAGCTGCTAACTTCCCAATTAGAACAATCTGTGTGTAACCCCCCCTGCAAATGGGGGTTCCCAAAAGACTTCCAGGAGCTTGCTTGAATGCTCCGAGCCTGAATGGTGTTTGGCATTTAAGCCATATATCTGTGAGTGTTTTTAGAGCCTCTGGTACTGTCTCTTTAAGAGCTGTCTGCTTGCAGACATAATTAGTTTGTATGGGGGGGGGACTGTGTGTTTCTCTGCTAGAGTCCTACTCGAGCTGCTGACAATTCACTCCATTTTTGCAGTCACTAAGAGTGCAAAGGGAACCTGTCTGAAAGATGTAACTGTTTGCCAGAAATCATTTAGAGTAATAATGAAAATAGTTTGTCTAACCTGCTTTTCTTTGCAATCAGAACTGTGTTTGCCTAGTTCCCCATTCTAGTTTTGAACTGCTGAACTGGACCAATCAGTGTGGGTTAAGGTAGCTCTAAAATGGTGCCTGTGGACGAATCAGAACTTGGACTCATAATCTGAGCCAGCCACAAGAGGATTGTATGGGCAGTGACTCTGGGAAATGTAGTTTGGACTTCGGGCGCCTTTTTGCACCAACAGGAGGAGGCTATTGTGAGTGACAGCCAATCCAGCCAAGAACTGGGAGGAACTCAAAGGAAGTGCCCGGTTTTGTCTACTGGAGTCTCAGTTTAGCTCTGGCAGTGAAGAGGGAAGGAGCCCTGTGCTCCTTCAGTGCGCAGTTTTAGTCGGGAAATGCGTGTAAGGCCACAAGTTTCGGTCTGCAGCTTGTGCAAGTGCTTGTTTGGACTGAATCTGATCTGTGAAGAGGATCAAGGAGATCTGAAAAGTGGAAACCAGGCTCACCCTGTAGAAGACTGGAGAAATTGCTGAATTGTGCTCGGTCTGTCAGGAACTGAATCTGCTGTGTGTTCTCCCGGGTACTGTGCAGTAATTGGCGATCGGGATAGAGAAGCAGCCTGCCTGGTATAGTACTTTCTTTTTCCATATAAATGTGTGTAGTGCTGGTGGGGACTCACGTTTCAAATCCCCTGTACAGTGAATTGCGTGCATGAAGCTGCAAGTAAACCCCAGCTTAATCCAGACTACATCCATTTGCTCTGAACTGCCTTGGGGTCCAGTCACAAGGACTTTGTCCACATGGTCTGCTCCACCTGGCAATCCAGGACAATCTGCCTTCCATTCAGTTTCAGCATTGAATTTGTGAGTACAAATCAGGGTAGCTCCCTGCCATCATCTAATTGCAAGTGTTCCATCTGGATACTTTTCCTTTCTTTCTCCACGAACTGAGCCTACCGGCTCCAGATTACAATTTGGGTATTGTGCATGCATTTTCCATCTTCAGGGCCCCAACCAGCTGTACCAAGTAGGCTAGCCTCTTATTGCCTGGGTACCCAGTAAGAGTGACATTAGGGACATTTGGGATTCTGAAATATGTGCACAGTACTGTGATCATTAATGCTTTTAAACTAATTAACCTGATTTCCCCCTGTCCTTGTTATATCCCCCTAAATAAATCAGATCTGTTTGTTTCAGCAAAGTTACACTGCCTGAGGTATTCGTCTATGTTAAAGTATTGTACTGTGGTTTTTGCACTGTATCATCTTATTTTACATGGAGTCCCACTGTCCAAACCAGTCCTGGGGGTAAGTGTTTACTGTGAAGGTAATTCTGATTTATTGTGTGGGCCACTAGTGGGAAGAAAAGGGGGTTGCAGTGTCCCAGAGGGCTGTGACCAAGTTAGTTTAACTATTGCAAACCCTGACCTCTGGGTGGAGGCACCCGCCATCGGATCCAGGCCCCTCAACCTGTTAGTGGCAAATCAGGCAGGGGTAGTAGCCCTTGGGCTAGTGCCATCTAGGGATTACATGTGAGGTAATTGTTTGCTCTCCAGGGTTTGCATAAACTCAGCCTCTGGTGTTTGTTCAGATGAATTAGCTGAAAATCCACATTTTGTTATTCTAAAGAGCTGATCATTTGAGTTTCAGTGCTGAATTGAAGTGGTATGCATGTGAGAAATCAGCTTATCTATATCACAGCTGCTGCCCGTTCTTTCTGATCAAAACTGTGTGTTTTACTCTAGCTATAATGCTAGATTGTTTAATTAATGGATATAAAATAAGTCAAAAGTGTGTTAGTTAATACAAGTAGTTTGTTTTTTTTAATGTAATCTCAATAAATAGGTTCATGTAAGAACATTATGTTCCTCTCAGATTGATAGACAGGTGCCTGCCACACACTGCTATTACAGGCACATGTACTATATGAACTCGCAAATTTCAGTTCTTTGATGGTTTATGAGTTAAAATACATGATGTATATGTATAACTAGAAACACTACATGGCATCCTGATGCCCCCATCTCCTACCTACAGTTGAGGCAGCATCACTCTGCTGCCTCATGTCACCTGACCCACATGCACTCTGCCTCCTGCCTCAAATTCAAGGATGCTCCACCCTGCTGTCCACTTTCTTGTCCAATAGAGTTAGGGCTTCTGCACCCTATTGCCCCATGTCCTGCCTGAACAATTATGGCCTCAGCACCCTGCTGCCCCCTACCTGAACAGTTGAGGTTACAGCACCCTACTGCAGATCTTTGTCCGCCACCCTCTTAATCAGAGCCACTGCACCCTGTTCCTGTCACCATAGTCGGGGCTGCTGTGCACTGCTGTACCCTAGAATCCCATGCCCTCTGCTGCACCATGATGCCCATGCCACCAGAGGTGGAGCTTTTACTGCACCCCGCTACCTACATCCATGTTCCCAAATGGGCAGAGCTGCTGCCCCCCCCCATGTTCTGCCCCACAATCAAGGCTTCTTTACCATGCTGTAGTCTGTCTCCTGTGACCATAGTCAGAGTTGCTGCACCCTGTTCCTGTCTACACAGTCAGGGCTGATTTACCCTCTTCCACCCTACAACCCAATTCCTCCACAGCCGCATGAGTCTGCAATTAGGGTTCCTGCACCATGCTGCCTCCTGCCACCACAGTCAGATTTGTTTGCTACACTGCTCAAAAGAAAAAAAAAACAGGAAAATGCTTTCATCTTGTATTATGCAGGTGAAGGACAGAGGACATTAGGGTGCAGAAGTCCCACCTGTTTGGTCAGAAGACAAGGGTGGCATTACGGTACAGCAGTCCAAGCTGTGGGACAGGATGCAGCAGCCACACCTTGGTGGAACCGACACAACTATAGGGGCAGAGGACAGGGGGCAGCAAATGCCCTAATCCTTATGGCAAGTGGCAACATGGTACACCAGCCCCAATTGTAGAGGCAAGGAGCTCTAGGCACAGCAGGTCACAGCAGCCCTGCCTAAGTAGTCCAGAGCAGGGTGAAACAGCCCTGGCTATGGTAGTAGGGGACTGTGGACAGCATGGTGCAAAAGTCTTGACTGTGGGGCAGGACATAGGGGGCACCAGGGTACAGCAGCCCTGACTATGGGATGTGGTGCTCGTGGCAGCAGCCCAGCTCATTTGGGACATTGGATGTGGATAGCAGGGTGAAGCAAAAGCCCCACCTCTGGTGGCATGGGGCAGCATAGTGCAGCAGCCCCAACTGAAGATGCAAGATACAATGGACCCTAGGGTGCAGCAGAGCTCAGCAGCCCTGACTGTGGAGACAGAAACAAGGGGCAACAGGGTGCAATGTCCTCAACTGTGGGTTTGGGGGACAGTGGATAGCAGGTTGCAGCAACCTCAGCTGTTCTGGCATGGGGAAGCATGGTGCAGCAGCCCTGACTGTTCATGTTGATCGTGGGCAACAAGGTGCAGAAACCCCAACTGTGTGGGAGAAGACAGTGCGCAGCAGGGTACAGTGGCCTTGAATGTGGGGCAAGAGACGGAGGGTTTGTGGTGGCAGAGGATAGGGCATCAGAGTGCACCTGCCTCAACTATGGTGCAGGAGAAAAGGGACATCAGGATTCTATACACTATACATTATGTATTTTCACACAGAAACCATCAAAGAACTGAAATTTGTGAGTTCATATTGTACATGTGCCTGAAATAGCAGAGTGTGGAAGGCAACTGTTTGTCAGTCTGAGAGGAAGAAAAATTGTTCTTACATGTACCTATTTATTGGTGGAAATCCGTGGACTCTGTTGGGGAGTAGTATTACATTCTCCTGACCCCCATGGGAGGAGAAAGTTGGAGAATTCGAGGCAGAACTGTTGAAGAAGGGTGATTCAGCCAGAATAGCGATCGTGGAGTATTGGTGGCTGGACTTTTTTTTTCGAATATTGTCGGAATATCATCTGACAATTATTGCTGGCAGACTGTTTGCTGTTGGTCCTTTCTGGGAGCTGCTGGACAGGCAAATTGTGAAGGTTGGTGGGAGAATTTGGGGGTTCTGCTCTGGCCCATCCGAGGGCAGTTGCTTTGTGTCAGGCCCATGACGGGAGGTGCCGGTCCAAGTCTACTGGAGGCCAGATCTAGGCTGCTGGTGGCCTTAGGTTCCACGGGGGGAGGGTCTGCTGCTGAGCGGACACTGGGCCGTGGGCCGTAGTTGGGGGTTCAGTTGACGGGGCAGCTGTCTTTCGGGGTGTGGGTTTTGAGGGACCCCTTATGTTTCCCAAGGTGTTCAAGCATGTGGTGCAGTGCTCCTAGATGGAAGGATAATAAGATCTGTGGAGAAGGCATCGTCAGTCCACACAAAGTACATGGGAAGGATTTGTCATCAGACTTACTACTGGTTAGACTTTTTGGGGCATGGCTCTATTGCATGTTCTTAGGCAGTGAGAGTGCCTTTAATAATTCTGTTTTAAAATAACTTTAAACAATTTCTGCTTCCCTATTACCAAGGTTCATAGTGAGAGCTGAATTTTGGTTTTAGGCTCTGGTTTCATTGCCTGAAGAGGTGAGAGCTCGGATGGACCTTCAAAAAATCTGCCCAAAGTGACTTTTATTGATCTGTAAAGACTGTCTTAATGCCATAAAATTTTATTTTATATTTAATTTGTTTAGTTTTATTTTAATCAATTTATTGTAGAAGGGGTGTCTAAGATTGTTAGTTTGTTTATTTAAGGGTGGGTAGTTGTTAGGGGGTAGAAGGCAATTTTGTTTATTTAGAGTTAAATAGTTTTTAGTGTTTTAGTTAGTTATTTAAGTGCTTTTTATAAGTTTTGGAGTGTATCTGCTGTTGTTGGGTTCTTCATTATGTGTAGGAGGCCTACCCCCATGTGTTATTTGTCCTCCGCCCTTCGTGCCCTCCATCCTTTCTCCCCCCCCCCATACAGTTATCTGCATACCAGCGCTGTAGAGCACTAGGTAATGCCTGGCCTGGGGGAGGGGGTTGGGGGTGCGTAAGTGGAGGCCTAATAAGGGGCCATTGTATTTGTGTAGTGGGATCCAGAAGATGACCTGGGGCCAAATGGAATCTGGAGCATGGTCCTTCATGCTTAGTTTCCATACCCAAGGGCACCACCAATATTAGTGGGCAGGTAGCCCGAGCTGCTCCAGAGGCCTGTCCTACCCGACCGGTGTTGTGTAATGCCAGATCCATCAAAAATAAGACTGCAGTTATTGCAGATTATGTTGGGTCAGTGGATCTGGCTTGCATCACTGAGACCTGGCTGGATGAGAATGCAGGCCCCATATTAGAGACCACTATTCTGGCCGGGTATTGGGTGTTGCACCGCTCGATGTCAGACCGCAGGGGAGGTGGGGTTGCGGTCTGTTTTAAGACTGAACTGGGACTCGCGAGTGTACCAGTTGTGGAGGCTGAGTCATTTGAGTGTACCATAGTGGCAGGTGTGGGTTGTAGGATCGCCTTCATTTACCGTCCACCAAGTAATGAGAAGCGTTTCCTGCAGGAAGTCACAACTTCATCATTGACATGGCATTTGAGTGACCCAGGCTGATGGTCCTGGGTGACTTCAGTGCCTGGGTCGATGACGAAGTCTCACAGTTTGGTCAGTACTTTCTCCAGTTGATGACGTCTTTGGGCCTTACACAAGATGTTACTTCTGCTACTCATAAAGGCACTCACTCCCTTGACTTAGTCTTTCTCCTGGGGATCGATGCCTTCAATTTGGGGGTGGAACCAGTCAGATGGTCTGATCACTACACCGTGGGGTTCAGTTTTTGCACCCCACCTCATAGGCCTATTCCTGTGGAAATGGTCTGGTACCGCCCTTTACGAGTTGTATGCTCTGAGGGCCTGATGGCGGTGCTTGACCTATCAGACTTTTCTGGAGTGTGCAATGATCCAGAAACCTTGGTGCTGGCTTATAATAAGTCAATCTCCTCGCCTCTGGATAATATTGCTCCTGTCTGTGTTTATACTCTCCCCCTTCACTCTCAGTCCCCTTGGTTTGATGGAACCTTGATGGAGATGCGGCAGAAAGGACAAAGATTAGAACGTTGCTGGCGGAGATCAGCCCTTGATGCCGACCGTCTTAAATTAAAGGATCATTACCAAGTCTATCATTCCGCAATCTCCCGTAGAAGGCAGAGTTCCTGTCCGGGGAGATTGCAGCTGCTTAGAACTGACCAGCTCAGCTCTTTTGAACTGCAGACAGACTGTACAACCCAGCCTGTCTGGAGGTTTGAAGAGCCTTTTCACAAATAGAGTGTGATGAACTTGCTCATTTCTTTGTGGCTAAGGTGGCCAACTTCAGGGCGGAACTCTGGCCAGCATCTTCTATGGGAGAAGTAAGGATTGGCATTGGGTCACTAACCCCGAGCTCTCCTGGAGTTTCTTTGACCAACTGGAGCTCATTGATGTCATGCGGATTGCCCAGGGTAAGCGCCCTACCTTCTGTAGTTTGGATCTGGGCCCAACTTCCCTGATTAAGGGTTGTTGTGATGTCATTGGCCCAGTCCTAGCATGGATAGTGAGTTAGGTAGATAGGTGAGTTTCCTAGCTCCCTGAAAGAGGTGGTGGTAACATGGTGGTAACACCCCTCTTGAAGAAAGCTTCTTTGGACCTAGAATGCTATGCTAACCACAGACCAATCTCTAATCTTCCTTTTGTGAGGAAGGTGATTGAGAAAATAGTGGCCATGTAGCTGGAAAACCATTTGACCATCCATGACATTTATGAACCATTCCAGTCTGGTTTCCAAAAGAGGCATAGTGCTGAGACTGCACTGGTTTGGGTGCTCAATGATCTCCTGATGGTGAGAGATCAGAAGAGCCATTCCATCTTGGTTCTTCTTGATCTCTCTTCAGTGTTTGACACTGTGGACCATGGGGTTCTTCTCAAATGCCTGAGGTTCATCTATGACCTGTCTAGTACAGTTCTCGGGTGGTTTAGATCTTTTCTCACTGGCAGAACTCAGAAGGTGATGTCGGGGATAAATTCCTCTGGCCCAATCTCTCTGTCATGTGGGGTACCTCAGGGTTCGGTGTTGTCCCCCTTGTTGTTTGTAGTGTACATGCTGCCCCTCGGAGACATTGTAAGAAGGTATGGGCTAAGGTTTCACTGCTATGCTGATGATACCCAGCTCTGCCTATCTTTTGCACCTGACCAGGATGGAGCTTTCTCGACTTTTAATAACTGCCTCACTGAAATTCAGAACTGGATGGATTCGAGTTGGCTAAGGTTGAACTCGGAAAAGACGGAGGTATTGGTTGTGGACCCGGGTCACCGGATAGAGAGAAGGGGAGCTGGTTTGCCTTCAGGACTTTTTCTTGGTGGCTCCCAGCTCCCTACCTCTGAACAGGTGCAAAATCTGGGGGTGATTTTTGATGACAGACTGACACTGCAGTCGCAGGTGTTGACAGGCATCAAATCTTCCTTTTATCATCTGAAGAACATCTCCAGGATTAAGCACCTTGTTTCATCCGGTGATCTGCCTACATTGGTCCACACCTATGTGACCTCATGCCTTGATTATTGCAACTCCCTTTATCTAGGGCTACCAGATGTTGATATCCTTCACCTGCAGCTAGTGCAGAATGCTGTGGCTCAGTTATTGATGGGTACTTCTCGTACCTGTCCTATTTCTCTGGTACTGTGCGAACTGCACTTGCTGCCAGTTCAGTGGTGGATCACCTTTAAAGTCGTACTTCTGACTTATAATACCCTACACAGGCTTGGCCCAGATTACCTGAAAGAGCTTCTGGTACCCTACTGCCCTATGCGATCTCTCCTCTCTGCAGTTGAGGGGTTGCTAGAGATTCCAAGGGTTTCTTTAAACTATTTGGGGGTCCATGCTTTAATGTACATGGCCCCAGCCCTTTGGAATTCTGTACCCCATCCACTTTGGGAGTGCACGTCCATCGAGGTTTTTAAATGGGCCTTGAAGATCCATTTCTGGGAGCAAACTTATTTGACTTGATGTTATTTAATCAGATTTTAGGAATTAGTATTTATTGTATGTTTGTTTTAGTATATTTTATCTGGAATTTTGTTAAAGCGCCTTGGTTCAAGAAAGGCGTGGTATAAATAAACATTATTATTATTATTATTAAGGCTACATCAAACTACTTCTATGAATTAACAAACTTTGGATTTATTTTATATCCATTAACTAAACAACCCAGTGTTATATAACTAGAAAAAAACAATACAGAGTTTTAATGAGAAAGAACTGGCAGCAGCTGTGATACAGCTAAGCTGATTTCTCAAATGCATATCACTTCAATTCAGCACTGAAACTCAAATGATCAGCTCTATAGAAGGACAAAATATGGATTTTCAGCTAATTCATCTAAACAATACCCAGAGACTGAGTTTGTACAAACCCTGTACAACAAACAATAGCCTCACAGATTGTTCTAACTGAGAAGTTAACAGCTCATCAGTCAAGCAGGTACTTATACTGTTGAAGCTGTAGTCTAGTCCCATATGATGTCATCACTCTCCCAGGCTCAGTCAGAGGGACAGAAACAGACTGTTTTCAGTTAGTGTAGAACAGGTTATAAAATGCTGATTTAAAGAAAACCACAAAATCAAATAGCATGACATTTTCAGGAAACACTACTCATAACACAGGGACTTGAATTCAGATGTGTTTAGGCTTTTTTTAAACAATGTGTAAAATGGCTGCCATTGATCCTTAACACTGCCAACATCAGAGGGTCCAAGCCCAGTGTCAGCATTTAAACCCCCCAGCAGTGTGTGACACTGGGGAGCCTACCCCCAGTGTCCCAAAATAGTGAAGTTCACTGAAAAGAAAAAATGTCCCGCGGCATCTTTTTTTTTCCCCTGAAAAAAAGAAAATGGTCCCTAGCTGTCTGCCACCATCTCTCTTTCCCCAACCCGACCCTCCTACTGAGCACTTACCATCCCATACCTGCCCCCCCATTATCCTATACTTACCTCCGGAGGTCAAGACATATATGACACAGCTGTCTTTAATAAATAAGTGCTGTATCATATAGCGCAAGTACTATACAACACAGCTGCCTTTAATAAATGACAGCTGTATCATATAGTGCCACTATATTCTGACTGTCATTTATTAAAGACAGCTGTGTCGTATAGTGCAAGTTGCTGCAGTCATGGTTCATGCAGTAGGTCAGTGATGGGGCTACTGTAATTGTAGCCCTGCCAGCCTGACTGTGGCTTAATTAAACTGTTATCTGCACACCAAGGGCCCCAATCTCCACTGACAGTGTATTCATTTATTGAATTTATTAATTATTATTTTGTATTGTTATCTGATACCGGGCGGGATGCCCACTCCCAGTGTCGGTTGCTTCCTCCCTTTGCAGCACATTGATTTATGACCACTGTTGACATCGGGGGCATTTACACCCCCCCCGGCAGTGTGGGGCACTGGAGTGTCCCAAAATAGTTCTATTATTTTTATGTTTGCCCTGAAAAGAAAAAAAAAGAGTCTGGCGATGTCTTTTTTGGTTTTACCTGGAAAAAAGAAAATGGTCCCTTGTCATCACCGCCGTCTCCCTACCCCCAACCTGACCCTCCCACTGAACACCCATCACCACACACCTCCCCCTTACCCTATACTTACCTCTGGAGGATGGCCGATGTCATCTTCTGTGGACTGGGACATGTCAACACTCTTCAAAGCTGAACTACGAACTGAGGAATACAGGTAAATGCCATATAATGTATTTCCAGTGGTGTTTTGAACTTATGGTGATATCATTGCCATTTCTTTTGAATTTGTTCACCAAATTTTTAACATGTGTTTTTGGGACCCCGCTTCATGAATACTGTCGCTGTTGTTCCATTAATCGGGACCTGAAGGTGATTTTGAGGTCACTGCACAAAATCATCTTTCAGGATGGATTAATGACATGACAGTGCCAGTTCTCATGGGGTGGCGTCCCAAAAAGCTGATGTTGAAAATTTGGTCAAAAAATTCCTTAAAATGGCTGAGTTATGAGTGTGCTTTAAAATTTTTCTACACAAATGCATAACTTTGGTAATTTACAATATTTTAACTCCTGATTTTCAACATACCCATTTTTTCACACCACCTCATGAACAATACAGCTGTCATTTTTCACATCCTGTCTGAAACATGTTTTCTCACCTATGGCTTGGAATGCCGTTTCAGCATGGATTTGAAATTTTCACCTGTGGGTTTATGAGGTGTGGTCATAAGAAGACTATGTGGAAAGGTTGGGGTCAAAATATTAAAAAAACAAAGAATTTATTAAGTAGTTTTGTTTGCAGGGATATCCGTTGCACCTCTGGGGAACATGCTGCCTTACCGTGCCAGTGAGCTGAGTTCAAGTGTGAACTTAATGAGCCAGTTTACTGGGACAAGTCTGATGGGGAAGGCGCTGCAGTATGCAGCACCAGTCACGGCCTGAGTTGGGACAGAGCAGTGTTTTGGTGCAGATGCTGCACCTTGTAGTTGGTCAAGAAACCTCACCCACAAGGTATCGACATGTGTGCCAGGGTCTGTTGGGCCCATACACTGAATCAGGATTGTTTTCATTATTGTACTTAGCTCATGAGGACACAATTCCAGGACTGTATCCAATATTGTATTTATCTCATTTTGCACGCAAATGAGAATACAGTTCAACTATCACAAAAAGAAGGGAAATTCTCTTAAAAAACAATATTAATGCAGACATTAAGGTTGTAAAATGCAAAGCAGAGTATTGAGGAATCAGTGGTGGTGTCATTGACAACCCTAATGCCCACCCCTACCCTGGATCAGATATGGTCAAATGTGATGCGTGAAGAAAGCTCTGACAGATTATGTTGGTCATACTGTACCACTATGAGGCATTAGGTTGGAGCTGTATCTTGTGCTTTGGACAGGAGGCTATGGGCTAGGGGGGTGGGTATTAGGTTTGACAACCTCAAGTAAGACCCCACCACTAAGTTGCCAATAATCCAGAAACCCACATCCCTAATGTTTTTTTTATTTCCCATCTTTGTGTACTTTGCATTTTATAACTCTGATGTCTGCATTAACGTAGCTTTTTGCAAAGAATACACATATATATATATATATAGCAAAGAATATACACACATACACAGTATATACTGTGTATGTGTGTATATTCTTTGCAAAAAGCCTTGTTAAGGCACCAGATAGGGTTCCAGTTAGCACCACAAAAGTAGGCAAATGTTGTGTTAGGGTTTCCAAACCTAACTCCCCAGCCCTATCCCCAAAGAAGCAAAAGGAAAAAAAAAACATTAAGATTTTGGGTCTCTGGAGTCTTGACGAATCAGTGGTGGAGTCTTCCATGGGATTGTCAACACTAATGCTCACCCCTCCCCCAGCCCATAACCTCCTGGCTAAAGCACAAGGTACAGCTCCAGGCCAGTTCCTCATAGTGATACTCTTCAAAAGTAGAGAATTATGTTTCACTACATGTTGCCCACACAATCTGTTGTAGCTGTCATCATGCAGGGCCTGAAGATCACATCTGACATTGTTTGCTGAGGAAAAAGGGTGGGCATTAGGGTTTGCAAGCCTAAGGAAGACCCCACCACTGATTCACCAGGTAACCTAACTGGTGCATTAATGATGTTTTTTGCAAAGGATTTCTTTTCTTTTTGAGATAGTGGAATCATATCCTCATTCACCAGAAGACATACAAGGAGAGACTAAAGCAGCTTAATATGTATACCCTTGGGGGGGGGACATGATAGAAACTTTCAAGTATCTTAAGGGAATTAGCAAAGTACAAGAGGGCAGCATCTTTCAGAAAAAGAGATGTGCAAGAACAAGGGGGCACAATTTGAAGATAGAGGGGGGACGGCTCAGAAGTAATGTTAGAAAGTATTTTTTTCATAGCGAGGGTTGCGGATGCATGGTACTGCCTTCCTGAGGAGGTTGTGGAGTCAAAAACAGTGGGAGAATTCAAGAATGCATAGGACAGACATAAGGCAATTCTAGTGGGGGTAGGAGGAAGTAAGATGTTGATTAACTAGAATCTGCAGCTTATCCATCAGGTAGGGAAATGGGCAGACTAGGTGGGCCAAGCAGTCCTGATCTGCCATTAAATTCTATGTTTCAATTCACTCAAGTACCTTCAAGACATGTGTGAAGAGAAGCAGACGTGCACCTGTGCCAAGGGAAGACTCCATCAATCTACAGAAGTGCAGGCCCCTTCTGTACTGCGACAGATTTCAAGACTTCATAGGGCTTTCTGGTGTGCTGCAGAAACTGGAGCCCTTTGGTTCCTGTGCTTTCATATTCCTCCAGATACAGATGCACAGGGGAGAGAGTCCATCTGTCAACCAAGGAACAGGGCCTTCTGAAACCCATGTGTGCAGAAGTGCTGGCCTATATGCGAAGAGGTGAGTTGTCTTTACTATATGGTACCTGGGCCCATGCGAGCAACCTAGCAGCTTTCATTCCCTGGCTGAGGTGAGTCACTGAGCTTGCCCCATAACTCAGCTTACTGGCATGGGATTACAAAGCAAACCCACTGGGGTGAAGACATACATTTTCAAGATAGACTTTTTATGACTCCACTTACAAACATGACATGTGACATTTATAGTATATTGTCTGAAACCTCATTTCACGCCACAATTGTGAAACCATGTCTTGTCCAGGATTTAGATAAATACACCTCTCACATTTATGAGGCGGGGTGAAAAAATTGCTATGCTGAAAATTTGGAGTTAAAATATTGAAAATTAGCAGTTATGAGTGAACACTGAAATATTGCAATGTTCACTCAAGTTATAACCTGGGCATTTTACCATATTTATACACCAAATTTTCAGCATAGTCTTCTTATTGCCCTACCTCATGAACCAGGTAGGTAAAATTTTGAAAATCTCCACCAAAACATCATTTCACATCACAGATGCAAGAACAAATTTTGCCCAGGATTTGAAAAACAACAGCTGTCACGTTCATGAGGTGATGTGAAAAAATGACAATGTTGAATATTTGAGGTAAAAATATTGAAAATTAATAAAGTTATGAATAAGCATAGGAAAATGTCAACGTATGCTAAAATGTTGTCATTTTTACATATTTTGATCGCAAAGTTTTCAAGATATGACCCCAGCTCATTTACAAGAGCAGTGAAAATTTTCAAATCCCGCGAAAAGGTGATTTTGCAAAGTGACCTCAAAATCATCTTTCAGGCCAGATATACATGATTCCATCACAATTGGTCATGACGTGGGGTCCCAAAAAGACCATGCTGAATATCTGGTGTAAAAATATTAAAAACTGACAAAGTTATGAACAAAAGTTCAAAACCCACTGAAATACATTAACCTGCACTTACCTGATTTTCTCATATTGCAGTCAGCTGGTTCCAGCAGCAGGACATTTCTTTGATCGGAGAGTGGATCTATGCCATGGAACATGTTTAGGTGAGTGAGGGTGTGTGTGTGGGGGGGCATCAGATCAGCGAGGGAGAGTTTTCTTTTTACAGGGTTAAAGAAATCATCAAGGGATGGTTTTCTTTATTTCAGGGGATATTGTAACATTGGGGATTTAGCACCCCAGTGTTGGGCTACTCTTCAGCAGCACCAGGGGTGGGCACCCTGGTGCCATCATTTACTTAGTGGGAACAGGGGGCGAGTGATCTGAAGGGAAGGGGGGAGAAAGAAGCAGTAGCAGGGGTGTGCACCCTGGTCTGCTTAACATAAATGATAGATAGATAGACAGACAGACAGACAGACAGACAGAGAGGATTTGAACTGAGGCTAGCAGCATGACTCCAGCTGTGGCTTTAGCATTCAAGAAGGTCCCACCATTCTAATACAGAGAATGCAGGTGAACGCTTATGTCACTAAGCTGGGCAGCCCGGATTTTGCAGTGCCCAAAAAAGGTATTTCTGGGCAGTTTCTTAAAGAGTAAACACCAGAACCTAGTTAAATGGGTCTCATTTTAAAATGACATAGTTTTATGTATTTTTCATGTTTTTTTATTTTGGTGGAACAGCATTGTGGCCTTTATGATAAGAATTTTGTATTTTCTTTGTGCTGTGAGAAGCAAGTGGTGAGAAAGCAAAGAAAGTCTGCAACATGGAATTTTTTGTGTCATATCAGAACGTGAGCCAAAAAATCCTAGTGAGCATGCTCAGAACAGAAAATAACAACTTTAAATCCTTATACTGTAACTCTAGAACTGTTTAATATTTTTTCATGAAAACCTTCCGAAGCCACTACCTTGGCACAAAACACTTCTACCCTGAAAATTTTGGAACAAACATTCCTTTCCATGTAGGCTGTAGATGCCATCAAAACCAAAAACCCATGTTAAATATAGGGAAAAAAATAGACATCTACAGGAAAATGACACGTGGATCCCAGAAACCACATAAGCTGCCATCACAAAACTTTTCCCTTGTTTAGATGTTGCCTACTAGACAATGAATTCAAAATTTCAGCTGATTCTGTAAAACACTGCCAAGGCAATTTTTTTTTTTTTTTTGTGGCCAGACTCCCCTAACCCCGCAACGGGCTCGCCTATCTCCTGGTAGCTCCGTCCCCTCATACTTGGGGAAGCCCCCCCCAAGTGGGGCTGCTAGGGGTGGAACTGTCGTGGCCAGAGGAGACAGGCACCAGGAGTGCACAGGGAGCTGGCATTTTCTTGAGATTGCTCTCATGGAGCTGAGTGCGTGCAATGACACAAGCTGGGGAGGAACCCGCACACTTCTGTGCATGCTCTCCTCAATGTGTCTGCACTCAGCTCCCCCCATGCTTGTGCAATGCACCTTGCTCTCCAGCCTCCGCCAGAGGGCAACCAGGCACCGATGCAGCACATTCCCCCTTCCCGGAGAAGGAGAGCCATCCTCCAGATGCTCAATCCTTCCCCTCCCCTGCCGACCCCCGGCAGCCCGTTCCCATTCCTGAACACGGTTCGCGGGCATAGCGTGAGGTGTGGCATCCAGCGCCTCAGCCCTCAGCACCCCCGGGCCACTGCCAAGGCTATTAAGGTGCAATTTAGGGATTTTAAGTAGAACCTGTCACTGAATCCTAACTATACTGGCACTACAGCACCAGTATAATATATTGTAGCTGATATTTTCATGTAAGGGTTACAAGCCTGCAGATATTGTGGTACATTCAATTAATTGAAGAGCAGCTAGACCGTAGTAGTGGATCAGCACAGAAGGTGAGAAAGCTGAGTAAATCTGAGATTAGGTTTTGATTCTAGTTATGCGGGTTGGGTCTTAAAGCATTGGTAATAGTGCCACATTTCTGTATCTCAGTTGCTATAAATACTAATACAGTACTGATTCAGTAGATAAATATTGTTGAGTTAAACACCTGCAGTATACACTGCATAAATATTGTTAACTTAAGCACCTGGAGCTGGGGTTTCTAAGATTCCCTGTCTGGCAGCCAAAGCTGACAGACATGTTCATGTGCCACTTGATATGATTTTTGAAAGCAGACAGGGTATTGAACAGAGTAAGAGCTAGATCATCTATCAAGTTATACCCAGAATTGGCAGCAGACGTCCAATTGTTGCAACTGGATACAGCTTAGAAAATGTCACTTGCATTCAGGCTGAAGCCACATGCATCTGGTGCTGTCAGAGGCAAACTCATCTCACAGATGCATTTGCATCCAGCCTTCCAAAAATTCTGGCCCATGAGTATAACTTCTGTGATGATGCTGCTTGTTCTTGATGGTAAAACAAATTATACAATAGATCATGAAAATAATTTTACCTCATTCATCAAAACACACCTCATGATTGTTGATTATTTTCTAATAACTGCTCACTTCACCTGAGCAACATATTAAAAAAAAGCCCATTTTATAAGTGGGATAAAACACTGCAGGGTATGGGGTCATAAAGGAATAATGCATGTCTTAGGTGGCTGTGGCAATCAACTATGCCTCATGCCTAACAATCACCCGAGGAGTGCATTATTCCTGTATAACTGCAAACCCTGCCATGTGTTATCCCTTACATATAAAAGTTGGACTTGCTGTTGAGTCAGTCATTTTTAGAGCATGAATTTTCCTGCTATAGAGCATATGCTTGTGAATCTCCTGTCTCTCAAGCCTGTTAGTTTAAAATGCCTGCATGCTTTATCCTCAAGCTGCATGGATGCCAGCCTTGTAAAAGAGATGCTAGAATCAAACAATTCAATTCCACGGATTTGAGGGGCAGAAAAAGAAGGTATGACAGAGATATGAGTAATCAGAAAGGGATAGATAGTTTGATTAAGTTGTTATAGAGAGTGTCAGTGACAAATGAAAGGATGTGCATTACTAGAGACAATCATATGATAGAATCAATGCAATGGGTAAAGAAAAAACACATACGAAATTTCTAAGCATATTTAAATTAGTACTCCCTTGTTTGTTCATTTAGATTATAACTTTTGTAAGGACTTGGTAACTAGCAGCTTCATTATAGAACCAATAATACTTTTTTATTTTCTAATGTATGCCCCATTGTTCTAATCTATGTGACTAGGTGCAGCTCAATCTCATTTGCCAAAAAAGGAAAAAAAAGTGTGATTAATGAATTCTCACTTCCTCCTAAACTGCACAAAAGCTAATTTATAAAATTAATTACAAGAGAGTGAATAAGCGGAAGCCCAGCCCATATCATGCAGTTTGAGTGTCATGTTGGTTAGGAGTTGTGTAACCTTTGCTGTGTAACCATTGGTTGATTTGTGAGCATTGTTCCCTCTTGGTTTAATCAGTTGTGTGTTGTGATGCAGAACCTACATTCCCTGTGGACCACGTGCTGTCAGATCTATTAATTTATCTTCCAGGGATTAACATTGTGTTGGTTAATAGCACACTGTCTGTCCCATCCATGGGCAAAGGCATATACTGGAAAGCACATTGACCTGCAGCGAGCCATTACCCTGTTATGCTTTTCCATTAGAACTGCCTGAAGTGGACTTCATACAGGAACATTTGAATAAATGCATTTTCCCCTTCTGCCTACCCTGCAGAATTTTGAGTTATGTTATTTATACGGGTACAGGGCGAAGAGCGGAGAGCTGTTTTGTAGCTGAAGTCTGTGCAAAGAGTTCTTTGTCATAAGCTCTGTCAAATGGTGTGGTTGCCATGACAACAAAGGCTAGATAACCCATTTGGGAAAATACTTGTAGAACCTAACACTCTATCATCTGTCATTCAATAATTTCATGTTCATAATAACTAGAAAATCAGTGCTACCCTCAGAGATGGTCTTTTGGGAAGGGTAGGTGCAGTGCTGGCATTGCACTTTCCTTCTGCTTACTTAGGTTTCTGCCAGTTGCAGAGCAGTGAAAGGTGTCTGGATACTAAGAAAGGCTCACTGGTTAGAAACAGACTCATATTTATAATATAATTATTATGGTCATGCTGACATACATAAATAAGATCAAACATGCTAGGCAGCATTAATAGCAACATTTATGGTTAGGGCAGTAATGCTCTGAAGTGATAACATTCATCACATTTCAAACCATCTGGAATAAAACCAGGGACAAAGCAAACTGCATTAACCAAGCAATGGCTTTAGTTGCTTTCAGGTGAATACTCAGCCTCTGTTTTCAAATGGCACTGCTTGTTATGCTTAAATTATTACCTGGCTGATGGAAATTAGTTTTATATTGGTTACATTATAAATGCACCAAGCTCACAGCTTCAGTGCACAAATATTATACAATAAACTTTTTAGCTGATGCATACAAACATCTTGTATGTATCCATTTTACTCTTTTCCTTAGAGTTGTAAGGGAAAGGGAAGGGAAGGGGAAATTGTTTAACAAGGAAAAGCACATTAAGCCAAAGCTTGTTTCCAGGTGTGACCTAGGTGAATAAGGAAGTTAAATGACTTGCTCAAGGTCACACAGTATGCAAGTAGGAGCTGTGGGATTCAATCCCAGGTCTCCAGGTTTGCAGCTCTGTGCCCTAAACCGCAGCACTATATTGCATCCAAATGGGAATGTAATTCTTTGGGGCTTGCCCTGGCCAGAAATGTATGCTGTATGTTTACTTTTGATCTGTTTAACATGAAAACAACAATAACATTTGTTAGAAAAAACCTTTTTGGTTTAATACTGATAAACTATATAGAAAGACAAATGTTGCTATTGCTTTAGCACATGTACATAATCAGGTTTAAATGAAATATAAGGGTCTCTGTGGACCAGGCAGTTAAGAATATATTACTGAATACTTTATATGGAACTCTGGCATTATTAGAGACAACATAGTAATGGCTGAAAACTATTAATATTTAATGGCTGCAATTGTCAAAGTAAAAGTTTACAAGCAGCAATATTAAACACAGCAGACATTTGCTATACCTCATAGGCTTAGAGTAAAAGTGCTATTCTGCTATAAAGTTGAAATCTGTTAAAAGAATAAACTTGCATCAAACAGTTTTCAGGGCCTAATTCTCAGATGCAGTCAGTAATAATACAAAATTGATGTCCTACACTGACAGTGCTGCAATCATACCCAAACCTGCAACACAAAAGGTGATACAGAGTGTACAGGGAAGTGACTCTTCATGATTGGTGCGCAGTGCAAACCCCCTGTACACATAGTGACTGACACAAATGGTTTTGCACAACGCCAGATTCCAGCATGCACACATGAACATGGAACAGCATGACTTTGCAACATGAAAACGTCACCATGGCCAGAGTTGTGCTACATTGATGGTAGTGGGCACAGAGTCATCCCAGCATGATGTGTCCCCCATTTCTACCCCCCCTCCAGTTATCAGCTCCTTGGTTGTCCAGCAGTCCTGCCAACCAATCATCAATCCCTGGGTTGCCCAGTGGACCCACTCCCCCAAGATGTAACTATTCCTGGTGGTTCAGTGCTTCCTCCCTCCCTAACTCCAGTGCACTATATTGTAATACCTCTGTGGATAAAAGGGAAAGGGTCAAAATCTCCACTGAGCATAACTTCACATGGTTTGCAGTGGAGTACTGGCACTAAGAGATCTTTGTTGCTATATAGTGCAAGATTCAGCATTTGGAAATTGGAGCTGATGTGTTAAAAGCAGCAGTCCATGTTATGCCTGAAGTTAGGTATTTGTGCCTTTTAATTAGTTTTTAGATTTTCCCTTTCATTATGTCTTTTATTCTCTACTTCTCCCAATATTAGTTTTTTCTATGGCATCTTTTAGTTATAAAATAATTAAAAAGTGATACTTGTTAGGATTGTCCAAAGGTCCTGCTCTATTGATATCATCAGAGGTTTTAGAGGGTCACATGACCATATTTGTTGCCATACCAATAAAGCAATTTAGTAAAACTGGTGCAAGGGTATTGAAAGCCGCTTTGAGGTTAGTGACTTGCTAACACTGCTTAGTGCCTGCAAAGCAGGGTAGTGGTAGAAAATGCTATACTGGATGGCATGGTTAGTGAGTTGTTAACCTGTTCATAACTGTCCCTACTATATGCCGGTATGCCTGTTCTAAGCAGCAGACTGTGCCTTACATGTAGGCACACCAGCATATTGACAAGTTTTGAGAGGTAGTAACTTATTTATTATTTATTTATTTAGCTTTTGTTAACCAGGTAAACACACTAGACAAAAACAGATGCCTGTTTTCAGGTGTGACACTGGTGCGAACCTGCAGTTAGTGCCTCGCTAATTACTGCTTCCCCAAACCAGGTCTAATGCCCATTGTGCCCACAGCTGCCCCAAACTACTACTATCACCCACCCATACTATAGTAACTGATTTCCTGATGGTCCAGTGGTCCTCCTGTCACTCCACATGCCTGGCCATTTATTGGAAGACAATCCCTGGTGGTTCAGTGGTTCTCCACACCCCCTATAGCATGCCCTTGTAATAGAAGACAGGCCGTGGTGGTTTAGCAGCTCCCCTTTATTTTATTTTGTTTTTATTTATTTTGTTTTTGTTGAGTAGGAAGGAGGACTAGACAATTCTGCCTATTTTCAGCCTCATCCTGGGGGGGGGGAATACAGATGGATATCATCTGACACTGAACCAGGTTAAGCTGTTGGCGATATTTGTAGTGAATGAGGGAAATTTGGCCAAGACACCAGGGAAATTGCCTTGCTCTTTTTGAGAAGTGCCATGGGATCTTTACCATCCACAAGAACTTGCCACTTGCCCACACACAGCTGTTGACCCCTCCACCCCAACTCCACAGCCCACCAATCACTGGTGCAGCTCTCCTAATGGTGCCTGAGACAACCACTCCACTCACCACCTCAGCTGGCTGCTGTCTGAATGGTGGGAAGCAATTGCACACCTTATATAGACACAGCTGTTCCTACAGTAGGCACACAATCACTCTCTTGTCATTCAGATGACTGCCAGCGGAGATGCAGAGTGAAGGCATTGTGCCAGTCACCTTTTGGGGGTAGTATAAAGGTGGAGCTGCATTGGTGACTGGGGGGGCATCAGGGTGGTGGGGGTAGAGGGGCTTGAATGGGTGTGACAGGGAGGAGGATTAAAGATGTATGGGGCAGTGGGAACTGCTGGACCACCAGGATCTGTCATTCATTATATGCATGTGTGATCAGGGAGGTGGGGGAACTCTGTACCAGCAGGGAATATACACCATTACATGAGTGGGCAGTCAGGGGTGGGGGACCACTGGACTACCAGTGATTGTCATCCATTAAACAGGGAGATGATTGGGGAGGGCAAGGGGGACAACTGGACAACAGGGACAGGGTTGTAGGCAGCACTTGCAGGTGCTCGGGGGGGGGCACAATCTCACTTTGCTTCTGGACTGTAATGGGGTCTTAATGAGATGCAAATGACCCCATAACATCTTGCTAGTTCTATGGGGTAATTTGCATATAGAGGTACAGATATGGTGATTATCTTGAGGAGCAATTTCCATTTATGGGCCTTAACAGCCAGACTGTAGCTGCATGGCCCACAGTACATTATTGGTCACATACCTCCTGTGGCCAGTAGTGAGTTAAGGATTGTGGGCACAATTTGGATAGTGCCTGGCTGGAATATTGCAACATGCCTTATGTGCTTACAATGTTTGTCAGCATGTTTCAATATACAGTACCTGTGGTTTGGCCCAGGCACTAATTTGTTCCTGGAGCAAACAGTCAGCAGGCTCAGTCAAGGAGCTTTGAATATCCTGGCAATGGTGTCTTTTGTTGTTTATGTATGTATGGTGTGATTTGTGTTGTGACCTCGTGCATCTAATTTTTTTTTAAAACCTTTTTCTTTGTTTAGTTAAAAATAGCTAGTTTGCACTCGCAGTGTGCTTCAGCATGTTCCAATGTACAGTACTTATAGTATGGTTTGCCTCTGGCACTTATTTGCTCCTGGACCAAACATTTGCTGAACCAAATCCAAGGTCTTCTAGTATGCTGGCCATGGCGTTTTTTGTTACTTACTTCTGTATGGTGTGTGGTGTGACCTCACATGCTTATAATGTGTTTTAATCTTTGTTATTTGTTCAGTTACAAATACCTAGTTTGTGGCAGCAGAGGTTTTCTCAGGGAATATTTTATCGCTTCTAAAAGGAAGGATAAGCCAGGAATGCTGTCTTTCTGCATCTACTCTCTGGACTGAGGGCTTTTCCTTTTGGTTTACAGTTGGAAAATGTGCCTTTTTACTTGTCCCTACCTAGGATTATTTATTTATTGAAATGTATTTGATCCGGATAGGAAAGCAGAGATTAGCTGTTTAATCTTGTTTCCAGCTGCAACCTGGGGGAGGGGTAATTACAGAGGGAACAGGTGTAGAAACACAAAGCCATGTAAAACAACATTAAAAACAAAGTGTTTAAAGCAGCAGAATCAAGATAATTACAACAGAATAACATTATAAGAAGAACAAAAAGAAATACAGCAAAAATTAACCTCTGATCCCAGTGTTAAGGATTATTTCTTCAATGAATGTGTGTTAAGAAGTAGTTTTCTTTAGATAGTAACAGATTAGAGGTCTGCATGGAAGGAGAATAAATCAAGATGTAAAATGTGAAGCACTAAAGAATTATGGACCACATATTTATGCTGTATATTGTGGGCACAAGTGCAAAGCAAAGATTTAGCAGTCACTAGTGTGTACTTGATCTGACAGTGACATATTGGATATTGGTGGTCACAATGTAGGAATGACGTCCTGTGTTGTGATGGCCGCATACAGAAATGGGCCCATCTAGCTTAAAGTATGGGGTTACAAATCGCAACCCATTATGGGTAATGAACCAGTAATCCAATAATCCCTTTCATGATTGGGGGGAGGATATAGGGACTAACATGTACAGACTCAGATCCATGTCCTTTTCATAGATGAGGGCTTTTACACGGAGCCCTCAGTCTCCAAAACCATGCAGTAGGTGATCAAACTATTAGTCCTTTAGATGTAGATTGTAGCCAAAGCTGTATTCCCAATGCCATTGCTCTTCTGGACTAGGGACCTCTAGTTGTATGTTTCAACCTTCCCCAGCCAAGTTCACCACAGACCATCCCTGGTGCTTATTATTTCATTTTTCATTTATTCTTTGGTAACTGGGTGAAGGCACTGCACCAAAGGTCCCTTTTCAGGCCGGACCTGGACAAAAAAACATACAAAAATACACAAATATAATCAACAGCAATACAAAACCAAAAAACACAAATTACAAATTGCAGTTACAAACAGATTCATGTAATAAATAACTTTTTAATCTTTGTTTAAAAGTTAAAACAGAGGGAACAATCCTAACATCAAGTGGGAGTGAATTCCAATACAATGGTGCTGCTATTGAAAAAGCTCTAGAGCTTTATCTAAGCCGAGACCTGGGGACAAAATATAGGGGTCCGTCAGCCGACCTCAGGCTGGGAAGCAATTCTCTCATTACAACAAGATCAGAAAGAGGGAAAAAGGGAGCCAAAGTAGAAATATTTATACATCAGACAGCCAACAAAATATTCTATTCTACAGCTAGGGGAAAACCACCCCAACCGAGAATAAAGATTATACCAATGCATCCTATTGGGGGCTCCTAAAATAAATCTACAAATATTATTATAGGCCACAGTTAGTGCCTGCATTTCTTTTATACCTGTGTTATAATATAAACAAGAACTGTAATCAAAATATGGAAGAAGAGAACCAATAGTAATTGCTAATCTAGTTACTTATGAGAAGAATGACTTGAATTTGTATAACACCCCTATTCTTTGATTTACTTTCTTAACCATTGACTGAATCTGAGGCGAAAGGTCAAACTGGGATCCAATAGTGTTCCCAGATACTTAAATTGAGACACTTGTTCAAGCAGACCACCCTGAAAATCAGATACCTCAGTTCTGGGGTGTCCACCAACATAAATTGTGTGCCAAATAACATAACTTTTGTTTCAGCTGTGTTCAAAACCATAGCATTTAAAGTAAGCCAAGAACAGATGACATCAAAATCCTTTTCTAGAGAACAAGAAAGTTCAGACACAAAATTTGACTGAGCACAAATTACAAGATCATCTGCATAAAGCAGTGATTCACTAAACTTACAAACTCCAGGAAGCTGATTAATAAAAATAAAAAATAATAGGGGTCCCAAAATGGACCCATGAGGCACACCACGACTAACTGGCAAGACATCAGAAACCACAGAACCTACCTGAACAAATTGACACCTGTTACTCAGCTAATCACAGAACCAAGAAACAGCGACATCAGAAAACCCCAAATCTTTCACTTTTGTGCAGGCCAAACCATGATCAATCAAATCAAAAGCCTTGGTTAAGTCTATGAACACCACCCCGGTCATCAAACCCTTCTCAAACCCAGGTAGGACGGTATTCATGAACCCAACCAAGGCCGTGCCCATACCAAAGTGCTTACGGAACCCATGTTGTTGCCTTGACAACAAATCATAGGTAACCAAATAGGTATCAATTTGCTTAGCCAAGTAGTTTGTTAAGGGGATTTAGTATTGCTATTGGCCTATAATCATCCATGAAAGTAGCACAGCTCTTTTTTGGAATTGGAACCACCTTAGCTTTCTTCCAGGACAGGAAAAACACCTGTAGCCAATGATATTTTAAAAATATAACAAAGGGGATCTGTGATAAAGGGGATAGCCAATTTTAAGAAATGGGCACCCAACCCTTCCCCACAGTCAGTCCCTTTATTTGGGAGATACTGCAGAAGATGAAAAACTTCATTTGATGTTACTTCCTTAAACAAAAACCTGGGTCCATCTACCAAGGGAACAGAGGAAAAGGATTTAGTATTACCAGCCTGAGGAAAAAAGTTCTAAACTTAGAAAGATCTGAAAATTTAGAATTCAACAATTTAACAGTTTCAGACAAGTCACCAATTTCATTGTTGTCAACATTTAATTTCTGGATGTCAGATTTTGATTTAGGAGAAAGTAAAGAATTTATGTATTCTAAAACTTCCCAATAGATTTGAAAAATAGAAACATACTGCAGAATTTGACAGCAGATATAGAATACTTATACTATTCAGTCTGCCTATTTATCCTATCTATATACAGTATCACTGCAGACCCTAACTGATTTTCAGCTTTGTTTCCCTCCCCCTTCCTTGCCACCAAGATTCCTTTATGCTTGAGCCATGCATTCTTGAACCCCACCACCTTCTCTGGAAGGCTGGTCCAGGAATCCACCACTCTTTCTGTGAAGAAGTACTTCCTTACATCTCTCCTTAATCTACCACCCTCTCACTTTATAGCATGTCCCATTGTACTCTGGATCATCTCCACTCTGTCTATGTCCTTCCAGAGATGTGCTCTCCAGAGCAGGACACAGTGCTTTTGGTGGAGTCTTACTAGTGATCTATACAAGGGCAACACCGCCTCCTGTTTTTCAGCTGGTGATACTCCTCCCTGTGCACCTCAGCATCCCACCAGCCCTCCCAACTGCCTTATCACACTGCCTGCCCACCTTAAGGTCATCCATTATAATTATAACCTGGCATTTTTCCTGCTTGGTGGTCATCAATACTGCTCCACCCATTTTGTACTCCACCCCAGGGTTTCTGTGCCCTAAGTGCATTACTTTGCACTTTTTCACATTGAAACCATGCTGCCATGCCTTTAACCACTCCTTGAGTTCTCTCAGATTTCTGCTGATCCTTTCCATCCCCCCTGGAGTGTCCACACTATTGCAGATAAAGGTATTTGCCATAAAGAGGAAGACCTCCCCTCCAATTCCTCTGCAGTGTCGCTTATAAAGACATTGACTAGAACCAGCCCCAGCACTGGTCCCAGAGGAACCCTGCTGGTCACCCTCCCTTTCTCTGACTGTATGCTGTTTAACATCACCATCAGTCACCTATCCCCTAACTAATTTCTTACCCAGTTTACCACCTTTGGATCCTCTCCTAAGCTACCCAGCTTGCTTAATAGTCTCCTATGTGGGACAGTGTCAAAAGCCTTACTGAAAAATCTAGATAGGCCATGTCCACTGTTCTACCCTGATCTAATTCCTTGATCACCCAGTCAAAGAAATCTATCAAATTTGTTTGACATGACCTCCTGCCCCCTGGGAATCCATAATGTCTCTGGTCTTGCAACCCACTGGATTCAAGTTACAGTACATGCCCTTTGTGTTTTTTTTTTGTCAGCAGGAAAGTTGCAGTCCAATTTCAGGTTGGTGGGCTACTTAGGCAATAATGTACAACAGGGTGTGTGTCATGTTGGGATAACGTCATGCCTCCTGTGGTCGCACATGAGGATGCAGGCTGAGTGCATGCAGCACCTGAGAAGTGACATTATCCCTGCATGACACACACTCTGGAGGGCATAATTGCTATTATACAATGTCTTGTTGTTATATACAGAATAAAAAAAAATAATTTTAAAGAATGTTTTTGTTAGTGTGGAAAAATGTTGTTTCTTAAGAGAAAGATGCAAATAATGCAAATACAAACAATGAGTCAAGAGTTTCACAGTGCTGAGACTAGATCAGTGATGTTCTACAGGGATACCATCACTGTGCCAGGCACACACTGACCAATCAGAGCTCAGGATTCTTTTCTTGCCATTGAATAATTAAGCATAAACTATGAGAGGGTGTGGGTTATGGGGGGATTTACCACAGCTGGCATGGTTTGGCCACGAGGCATGGCCAAGTGGTCAGATCTCACCAGTCATGGTAAATCCCCCCCCAACCCACACCCTCGAGTGGGTTATTGCAATTGTACCAAGGTAAATTTTTTAATATAATAAAATAAAATTAAATAGATTTAATTTTATTTAGTTTTAGTGTATTTGTTACTATGCTATGACAGAAATAGTTCTCTTGCTATCATACAGCTTCCAGGTTAGTGTTGTCATGCTGAAAATGGACTGGGGGAAAGCTGATCCGAGTGGTGCAGGCAGAGCTGGTAATGGGGCCAGCTGCCAGAACGACTGAAGGACTGCAGTTTTGGCCAGAGGGCTAGATGGGAAACTTGGAGTCAGTACAGTTGTGTTGTTCTGTGGAGTCATTTTATTTTTAATTGTTGAATTTTGAAGATCACAGAACATTTCCTCTAGTTCTGCATTGTTGATAAGCTGTAAGGAGGTGTCCATTGTTTTTTTTTAACGGTACCGGAGGTTCTGAAATGCGATTAGTGGGAGGTAATATGGTGGCTGTCAGTGCTCGGCTTGGGTATTGAACTGATTTACTGTTAGGCTGGTATGTGAGTGTGGCAGGCTGACACCTTTACCATTGTTCATCAGAGGATTTACAACTGAGGTAAGGTGCCAGCCTGATGATTTGATTAGTTCTTTATTTATGTCCATGGTATAATAAAATATCATGCATCTGAATGTAAATATTGATCCGCATCTTCTGCATGTGCAATAGGCTAACACAAAAATGCCTTTGCAAAACCAAGCTAAGCCAGTATGGAGTGTTTGCTAACACCAATGAACATAGCGTTATCTGTCACCAGTGTTGGGTAAGTTACTTTTTCTATTACTTTCTATTGCTTTTGAAAACCTGTCCCAGAAAGCTCTGTGCAGTCACTAGCAAGGATGGAGAAGTACTGGAAGATGTAATACACCTTACAGTTACGTTTACTTATGTCTTTTTATACAAAAGAAATACATAACTATAACTGATTACATTTATTTGAAAGCAACTAGTAACTAACCTATTACTTTCAAAAAAATGTAATCTGTTATAGTTATTCATTATTTTTGTATTGTTTTTGTATTAAAAGAAATAAGTAACTATAATTGTAAGGTGTATTACTTTTTCTAGTACTTCTCCATCCTTGCTAGTGACTGCACAGAGCTTCCTGGAAAAAGTTTCTAAACGTAATAGAAAGTAATAGAAAAAGTAACTTACCCAACACTGGCTGTCACTAATGTTTAGCACCTGCTAAAGAGGACACAAAGCATCAAGTAGTTGGTACAAACAATTCCAAAATTAGACCCTTTATCTTTTTTGTTTTATCAGTGATATTGACAATATAGTTATGTCATTGATCTGCTGTGGAGTTTCAAAAGTAATTACACTAGGACTACTCAAAAAGATTTGTTCTGTAAGATAAAGGACTTTCTTATACAGAAGTTGTGCTTAAAGCACAAGACCATGTGTGATGTGATAAAAAATTTCAAAGCACTGTATGGGATTTAAGTGCCAGACTTTCATCACTATCTGCAGGGATTGCGTTCAGAGTGATGAGAGTAACTGTTTAAAGGGACACTGTCAACCCCAGTCTGTTAAATTTTTAACATATCATTTTTGTTACATATGTGGGTTCCTTTTTAACGTAGTAAACTTTGTATGTGTTTAGTTTTTGAAAACAAAGCTCTGGTTAGCTGTACTTTTAAAAATCGTGTGCCACAGTATACCGGTGTTACCACACTGGTTCCGCACCTTTGCTTATGTTTTTGTTGCTGTGCTCATGTATCTCCTACTTATTTCATGAGCATACTCACTCCTGATTCAGAATCTGTTGATCTTGACAGACTCTACATTGTTTACAAAGTCTCCCATGCTTACATAGATCATTTTCACAGATCTAAGAAACTTAAAACATGACTTATAATTAAAATACATCCAGCACCGCTCAAATCCCTGTATGTGTTATGTTTTTATTTCTGATTGTGTCATCACTGTCCAAACTTACAGTAGATCATAGGATGCTGGCAGCAGTCCGCAGCAGTCAGAATAGACTGAAGAAAGGTCCATGTGTCAACTGGCTGCTCCTAAGAAATAAAGGGCTCTGGACCAAAAGGAGATGAATATCCATGAACAAAAAACTTTATTCAGTGCCACAATACATGTAAGTGCTGAAAAACAGTACTCAGAATGAGTAGTTTACACTCCATGGAACAGACCTTCACAGAAATTGGCTGGCGTCCAGACTCGAACCTCATCACTGAGATGACAGGATTCAAGCATGGGCACCAGCTGATGCTGTGATTCAATGGACTCCCTACTGTTCAAGGATTCCTGTGAATGTCTGTTCTGTGGAGTGTAAACTGTATTCCTTTTGGTACAGAGTCCTTTATTTCTTTGATGCAGCCTGTTTACACATGGACCTTTCGGCAGGTGCACGTCTCTGCTTTTGACTGTTACGTGTTAGATCTTGGCACTGCCTTTCCCTGTTTGTAGTCAATGGTTTCTGTCTTTGGTGAACCAAAGAAATACATGCCTGTCTTCAGCCATTTTGACTGCATTTTGACTATGATCTACAGTAAGTTTGGACACTAATGTCACAATCAGAAATAAAAACATAACTCATACAGGGTTTTGAGAGATGCATTTTAATTATAAGTAATGTTTTATGTTTCTTAGCTCTGTGAAAATGATCCACGTAAGCACAGGAGACTTTGTAAACACTGTAGAGTCTATCAAGATCAGTGGATTCTGAATCAGGAGTGAGAAAGCTCATAAAAAATAAGTAGGAGTTACATGAGCACAACAACAAAAACATAAATAAAGGTGTAGAGCAGGTGTGGTAACACCGGTATACTGTGGAACAAGATTTATAAAAGTATAGCTAACCAGAACTTTGTTTTCAAAAATAAACACATTTTACTAAGTTAAAAAGGAACCCAAATATGCAACAAAAATGATATGTTAAAAACTTAACAGACTGGGGTTGACAGTGCCCCTTTAGTGTCAGTGGCTCAGTATGTAGCACACTTGCCTCTGAGGCCAGGAGATCAGAGGGCTGTGGGTTCAGTTTCCACATCTGGCACTTGTGTTAATATCCCAATACTGACACTGTAGTGCAGCATGAGAGGGGTACTGCACTTCTGAGGTGCCGTCTTTCGGATGAGACGTTAAACCAAGGTCCCATCTGCCTGGATTGGTGGTAGTTCAGGTGGATGTTAAAGATCCCATGGCACTTATCGAAAAGAGTAAGGGAATTTCCCCGGTGTCCTGGCCAAATTTCCCTCATTCTCTAAAAATACCACCAACAGTTTAATCTGGTTCAAGGTCAGTTGGCATTCATCTGTATCCCCCTCCCACTGGTTGTGCCTGAAAATAGGCAGGATTTGTCTAGTGCACTTACCTGGTCAACAAAAACTAAATAAAAAAAAAAAAGTAAATAAAATAAAAATAAAATAAATAAAGAAGGCACGTTCATGCACATTGGCCATGTGTAGGCATCTGCATCTGAGAAAATGCCTCTCATGTGAGTGCATGTCAGTGAGTGTATGTGTATGTGCATTTGAATGTAAGACAGTGTCTCAGCACGTGTGTGACTTGTGGTACTGTATATGATAGTATGGCTATATTTTTTTCTATGCATGGCTAAATAACTGTGCATACAGTATGTGAATTTGGCTACTTTAGAAGACAGAACATAGTAACTGTCGGCAAAAAAGGACCACTTGACTCACCAAGTCTGCCAAGTGATTTACTACCTAGTGTACCTCCACAGACCCTAACTGGTCCTCCATGTCCCTCCTCCTCCCTGTTTTTGTAGTATTATGCCAGTATATCTAGCCCATGCATGCTTAAAGCCCACAACCATTCAAAATGGAAAAAAAAAGTTAAAAGAGTGCTCCTTTTAATATGGTTATCCCCAGGTTTCAGCAGTATTCTCAGTTGTTTTTGAATACCCACTATCTGTTTAGATCAGGGATCACTGGAAGGATTAAATGTTCAACCAGGGATTTGCACATTACCAGTGCTAGGCAGTCACCCACTGATAGAGGGCACCAAGTTTCCTGAGCAATTTTTAAACAAGTGTCTGGATATTTGAAGAAAAGTCCATGGAATAATTCTGAATGACACCTAGGTACTTATAATTTGACACAAAGGATGAGGAGTTGGAGACAGCATCCAAAGTAATATTAGTCAAGTTGGGCGCAGCAGCAAGAAATTTTTTTAAACTTTTATTGTATTAATTTTTGAAGGAATGTAAAATTCCCTGGACTTGACTGCTCCCATTCGTGTTCGACCACTCACTCTTCGCCCAAGGTCCGCTGGGTATGATGGGTCCTTGAAGTAGCTGAGGTGAGTTGGTCGTAGGCTGGAGAGAGCATGGCAGAAGTCCAGCCTGGATGCTGACAGGCTTAGATTGGTAGAACATTACAATGGCTATCAATCAGAAATCACCTGTAAGAAGGCAGAGTTCCTGTCCAGAGAAATTTCTGCTGCACGGAATTGAACGGCTCAACTCTTCCAAACCATTGACAGATTGTGCAATCCAGTCTGTCTCCAGTCCAGAAGAGCTTTTTCACAGAAGAAGTGTGATGAGCTAGCTCGGTTCTTCATAGATAAGGTTACCAGTATCAGGTCCGAAATCAGCCCGGCTTTCTCTATGAGAGGTCGATGGGAGGTGGTAAGCACCCAGTCTGTCTGGATGGATTTCAGCCAACCAGAATTCAGGGACATTGTGAAGATCATCCAGACCTTGCACTCAACCTGTTGAAGTTTGGATCTGGGCCCTACCCCCCTTTTAGTGGGATGTGTAGATGTTCTCTACCTGATCCTAGCTGAAATAGTATGGAGATCCTTGGAGGAGGGGATCTTTCCAGACTCCTTAAAGGAGGCAGTCATTCGACCACTCTTTAAAAAACCTTCCTTGGATTCCGACGATCCAGTTAACTACCACCATGTCTCTAACCTTCGCTTTGTGGGGAAGGTTATTGAGAAGGTGGTTGCATTGCAGTTGGATGATCACCTTGTAACCCACAATGTCTATGAATCCCTTCAGTCTGGTTTTAGGAAAAGGCATAGCACAGAGACTGCCCTTGTTCGTGTAATAAGCGACCTCCTAATAGCGAGAGATTGAAAGGCTCGTACCATCTTGGTCCTTCTTGATCTCTCAGCAGCCTTTTTCACTGTGGACCATGGAGTGCATTTGGAGACCCTGCGGTTCCTTTGTGGACTGTTGGGTACAGTCCTCAATTGGTTTTGATCTTACCTTGCAGGCAGATCTCAGAGGGTGGTCACTGGAATTTATTCCTCTGATGCCCTCCCTCTGTCCTGCGGGGTGCCGCAGGGCTCCATATTGGCACCCATGCTGTTCACAGTGTACAGGCTACCATTGGGAAATATCATCAAGTGATATGGCTTGAGTTTTCACTGCTATGCAGATGATACTCAGCTGTATATGTCCTTTGTGCCCAGACAGGATGATGTGATCTCTGTGCTAAAATAATTGCCTCTCTGAGATCAATGACTAGATGGGTTCCAGTTGGCTGAGACTGAATCCGGATAAGACTGAGGTGTTGGTTGTAGACTTGGGACACCTTGGGGTGGGTCTGGGGGTTGGACATGTGTCTGACCTGTGGCTTGATGGTGTCCAGCTCAGTACCTCAGTTCAGGTGCGGAACCTGGACATCATTTTTGATGATGGCTGGACCCTGAAATCTCAGGGTCAGCCATGGTCAAATCCTCATTTTACCATCTGAGGAATATTGCCAGGATGAAACACCTGGTTCGGCTGGGCAACCTTCCAACATTGGTTCATACCTTCATCACTACCTGTCTTGACTACTGTAATGCCTCTACCTAGGGCTGTCTGGGATTGATATCCACCGCTTGCAGCTGGTGCAGAATGCTGCAGCCAGTCTATTGACAGGTACCTTTAGGTCCAATCATATAACATCTGTGCTGCGCAGACTGCACTGGCTGCCAGTTCAGTGGTGGATCACCTATAAGGTAAGCTTGCTTACCTTTAAAGCCCTACAGGAACTGGGACCCAACTACCTGAAAGATCTCCTGACTCCCTACACCCCTTATCGCCCTCTCTGATCTGCCGATGAGGGATTGCTAGAGATTCCTAGGGTTCATCTTAAAACATCTGGAGCTCATGCATTTTTATTTGCAGCACCAACCCTGTGGAATTCTCTACCTCATCGGTTAAAAGAATGCCTGACTGTCAGTAGTTTAAAATCTTTGTTAAAAACTTATTTATGTGCACAGGCCTTCCCAGACCGAATGATTTTTAATTAAGTATATTGCTCTCTGTTTTTATATGTTGTCAAATTCTGTGCAGCGCTTTGATACTGAAAGGTGCTATATAAATAAAGAATGATTGATTGATGCATACTGTACCCATTACAGATAGTCTCCAGTCCAATACATTAAAAGAACAATATAGATAGTAAAATGTAATCAAAACATTTAAACTTTATTCAGCAGACAATTATACTACATTAGCAGGCCTGTTATTTAACTAATTACAAAATTATTTTAAACTACCATGCATTGGATCTGAAGTCAGGAAACAGAAAAAATGATGACAGTATTATATAATGAGACCATTATTTTTGCATCTCATTCATAGCCCTACAGGCCAAAGCAGTTGTCTGTATTAAAGAACATTAAATTGAAAGCTAATTCCTACTTAATTTTAATCTGTATTAATCATGAGACTCAGTCAACTCAATATGCATCATTTTTCCTTAAATCATTCCATCTTCCATTTCTTGTGCAGTTGCAGAAAGTTCTTTTTTGGATATTGTAGCTTATTTCCCTTCCATTGATGAATTTGCATCATATTGGGCTCTCAAAAAAAAAAAAGACCAGCTGATCTGTTTTGAAGAAAATAAAAGTTTTGCCCTTCAGAAGAAGTCACACCTTAGCAGGTGCTAGCAAATGGAAGGTTCTCCCAAGTTTGAGTACCTCTTATGTATAATTAAGAAATGTCCTTCTTCACTGCTAAGTCTAGAAACAAAAATCTAGATAAATGAAAAACCGGAATATTTTATAGATCAGTGGCCACTTCATGTGAAAAACCTTAATAAGCAAGTCTCTGTCTGAATCAAAAGCAAAACTTATTAAGGTTGTTGTTTTTGCATTGGCATCTGCTCCTTGAGTATCATCACACTGAACTATTTTACTATCAACCTGTTGCCCTTCTGAGGCCCTATCACATTATGTTTTTCAATTTTCTAAAGGTTCTTATTATAAAAAGAAGGTATGCAGGGGTAAATCAAAAACGTCTACAAAGATGTCTTACTAAACCTCTAACATTTTCAAAACAGGAATCCGGACTATTAGGAAGTCCTGCAAATCTTAAATTGTTATATCTTATTTGATTTTCAAGGTTTTCCACCTCCTATGCAAATTGTAGCTCTCCTTAATGGTTGCAGCATTTATGATTTCTAGTGCAAGAGTTTTATTTTCAAAATATAAATTTTAAGAGGTACTGATTTCAATTTGTTTAGATTTGTTAGTGCAAGTTTCTTTTGTTGTTTTTCTTTCTTTCTATAAGAAATCTAGTTTTGCATTGAAAGCATCTTGCTTCCTGTCTTGTCATTCCAAAATAGTTAGGATTCAGTCAGTTGATTTTCCGAGTGAGTCCAGGGTGTAACCAGCATTAGCAGAGCTTGGATTGGGACCAGAAAAGGGCTGTGTAAATTTACTAACACTGTTTTCCAAAGACAAAACACCCTGAATTACGGCCAAAGTAGCAGCCATTTGCAGTTCCAGAACTGATTGCTCCACTTCCACCTCATGTTTGAGACCTGCTTTTGTATTAGATTCAATCTTGAAACACTTTGCAGGTTCTCGCTCCAAAACACAGACTGATTTGGCTGACTTGACAACAGATTTTGGCTACTATCTAGGATGAGGTGTAAATGTTTCATGAGGCTGGAAGTTGCCAGTTTCACAACAATATGCTGACTTTGCGTGCAGTCCGTTCGGTGAGGGTGCCATGGGAGCAGCTGAGCTGGCAGAGATGGCTAGTCCCCCATTCCAAAAGCTGAATCTTGGCCAAAGAAATTTCTTTTCAAGTGATCTGATAAAAAAAAAAAAGAGGCGAATTCCATGTCTGAAAAATATATAGCTCTGGTGTTCCTCATTTCCAACATTAAGCAGGTATTTCTGTAAGGTTTTCATTGAGGCTAGACAGTGTTACAAACTATCACATTTAAGAGAGCTCCCTCAAAGTGCTGCTGTTCTGATCTCAGCCATATTGCTCCCCGTTTCCCTCAACAAGACATTTTCTGGTGCCAAAGGGCATAGAGACTGTCTTGGATTAGTTGAGGTCTAGGTGGTTTGTGGTGAACCATCATGATAGCATATTAAAGTCCACTTGTAGGGCAACAGAGAAATCAGCAGGAAAATGCCAAGAAGAATAAAGAATAGTGTCATTGGCGTAAATGAGGGCATTACAGTATTTTACAGAAAGTGGCAAATCATTCACAAAATGGTAAAAGGAAGGGGCACTAGAACAGAGCCTTGTGGGACCACCATGATGAAATGTCTAGGATCAGATAGAGCAGTGCTAATGGAGACTTATTGGGTACAACCAGAGAAGTAAAATAAGAACCAGGAAAGGAAAGTGCAAGTTATGCCAGAGACAGGAAAGTTTGTTCAGCTGAAGAGGATGGTCCATGGTAGCAAATGCTTTGGCTCAATTAAATTATACTGGTCAGAAGACCCTTATCCCTGTTAGACAGAAGGAAATCAGTAAGTCTGAGCTGAGAAGTAGATGTTGAATGAGCGGCACGAAACACAGATTGGTATTCAGAGAAGAAAGAGGTACTATAGAGGTAGACAGATAGTTGTTTGGCAGCCAGACTCTCTAGCAGGTTGGAAAGGATGGAGAGTAGAGAGATAGGCTCATAGTTTGCAGAGGAGTCAGAGGGGCCACCTTTATGTAGGGAGATAACTATAGCATGCTTCCAGAGCAAGGTGGAAAGCACATTTAGCAAGGGAGCAGTTAACAATATGGGCCAAGGAGGCAGGAATATCCAGGGACCCCAACTTCTGAAGGTGGGGGAAGCATCAGGACCAGACTAGAAACTCAGCTTGATGCAGGAGAGTGCCTAGAAAACTTCCAAAAAAGTAATTCTGGAGAAGGCAAATGTGACACCAGCAGTGAAGAGGAGGGTTGTGTGTGGGGAGGGGTGACTAGAACTGTAGCCAGCATGAGGAGAGGTGACAATAGCAAGGGGTTCAGCAACAAATTAGTTACTCAAGGTATTAGCAATGGCATACTGACCAGTGACCACACCAGAGGTATAAATATGGCAGGTGATATCAAAGCCAGAATGGGAGGAGTGGAGCAGATTATTTACCACATTCCAAAATTTAGACGGAGTTGGTGATTCCCTAATGACTTTGGAATGGAAATAAGTGGATTTGGCTTTACAGATAGTTGCATGCATGGGCTCTTGAGCCTATTGTACCATTGATGATGAACAAGGTCTACCACTGGCATTATGGGCTGAGCAAGCAACATCCCTTAATTTGGCAAGTTCAATATAATCAGCAAAGATCCAGGGGAGATGAGCCCTCCTTACACTGGTTGACCTGACCACAGCACATGAGTCACAAAAGGTTAAGGATAGGATGTAGAAGTGAGCTATCACCTGATCCAGGTCAAGGGATTCATATACCAGGCTCCATTCAGCAATCAAGAGATCAGACAGGAAATCAGGCAGGGAGAAATTATGGAAGGAATTCCCTGTAATAATTTTAGGAGGGGCCATACTCATCCTGATTTTAGAGATGCAACAGATAATACAGAGATCACTGAACAAGTCAGGAAGAGTATCAGCTGCCACAGTATGGTGGGGGTGAATAGACAGGATCCAATCTATAAGGGAGCCATTTTAGGACTGACTGTTTAATAGGGTATGGATGGTGAGTAATTGGTAAAGTTTCAGGGGTTTAAATTTGGCGTGGAGAATTGAGGAATTAGGACAGAGCCAGCTAAGATTTAAGTCTTCAAGGAGGATGTTCCAAAGCCTGGGGGTGTAGATATGAGCTAGGTGGCTGGATATTATATAAGTAACGGCATCCTGTCCCTTACCAGGTGAGCAATTTGTAAGGAATAATCCACGGTTGGGAGTGCGGCAATATTGTAATTACCAAATGACCTGGACCTTTAACCGTCCAGGAAATGAGATTATTACAGCACTGACACCCACCTGGAGTGGGTTATTACACTTATAACATTGATAAAATGGTTAAGAGTGTTGTAAATGTGAGTAATTAACATGGGGATGGAATGGTGGAAGTGATTTTAAAGCAGATTAGCTCACTGGATCTAGCAGTTGCTTTCTGGGAGGTGAGAGTAAATGTAGGGGTGGAGGAAACATAGAGGGCACCCCTCAACCTCTTTTTCCTCTGTGCTGATGATAGACAGTGAAACCTGGAAGAGAAATATCAGTCAAGGGAGTATTGATGGATATCCAGGTTTCAGAGAGCACTAGAACCTGAGGAGCAGCCAGATATACCCAAACCATAATAAGGTCAATCTTGGGCAGAATGCTGTGAATATTAATGTGGTAGAGGCAGAGACCTTTAGGAGGGGGAGGGGGAGAGGACACGTTGGGGGTGGGTAGGATTGATGGGGTTCATGCAGTGGAGGTGTTCCATGCTCTCTGGTGCAAGGTTTAATGCAGGATGAGGGGGTTGTTGTCCCTATTAACATGTCCAAAAGCAATGAATGGGTGCATTCATATAAAGAAGCAGCTGCAAGTTCCAAAAGTTGTTGTTTTTCAATGCCTTATATTTTACATTTGACATAGGCAAAATTCCGTAAAGTTTTGCTTAGTCTTAACAGGCTTCTTCAGGAGAAATTGCCTTTTATCTGCTTACTGCAGCGGTATACAACTTGCTGCCAATTTTCACTTTAATATCAACTTTTTAATTTACTGAATCGTCTCGGTGTCCAAATGTTTTAACGTTGCTTGCTCTGTGTTTAATTGTTTTGCTGTCCTCATGACCTGCACTTCTCAGAGTTCTAAACAAGTGCGGGCAGAGTTGTTTAGAACTCTAAGGAGTGCTGGTCATGAGGATACATTGAGGAATTATGCCTATGTCAAATGTAAAATAAAAGGCATTGAAAAACAACAACTTTTGGAAGTTGCAGCTGCTTCTTTATATGAATGCATCTCCTGCCCCACCCCATCATTGGTTTTGGACAGCTCATAAGCATCAGGTGACAGCAAGGAAATACAGGAATCATTTCCTGTGGAATTTCTGGGATTATACAGGAACCCTCTCTGTAACTCCTATTAATGTGAACAAACAGGTTGATTCTGCACTCACTGAACACAGTTCAAGAATTATTAAATGAAAAAAAAAAGAAATGGAAATTCCAAGTTGCTAGTTGACCATTGATTTTTTTATGCAATGGTAACAGTCCTAGATGCTGGTGATACAGACAATCCACTACCACACCAGGTGCCCTAGCTCTTCGATCATTAGATCTTCATCAGGTGGTTGTTACCTGGACAGAAAGACAACTCATTAACCAGTGTAATAACTTCAATGTTGTAGCAGTTGTAAAAAAAAAAGGGGGGGGGGCATTTAATGTGTTGCTTTTTTTTGCCATTCAGATTTTGTTTTTCAAACAGTTAATACATTTTATATAACTTCACTTTGGTGATTTCATATGTATTTGATACTGTATGTGTATGCTGCCTATTGTGTCTGAACCCCCCCCCCCCCACACACCATTTTGTAACTGTGCTATAATATTGAAGTAATTCTATTGGTTAATGATAGCAGCAACCAGTATAAAAGGGTTGTCTGTCTGTCCAGGTACCAGCCCTTAACAAAGATCTAATAATTGAAGAGCTGTTGCCTTTGGATAAGAAATCATTGGTCAACTAGCAACTTGGAATTTCCATCAATTTTTTTTTTCAATCAATAATTCTTGAACTATGTTCAGCAAGTACAGAACCAACCTGTTTGTTTGCTTAGGATTGAGGGCGGCCTGGGTTCCACTCAACATCACCACAAATAAAAGTAATAAAATTAGTATCCTCTTAGTAGCGGTGGTGAACTTCCAAGTGGTCAGCTTCTAGGAGTGGCCTGGTCATGGGGGGAGATGCGAAGAGGAATGGGGATGGCAAAAAAAGAAGCATGATCAGAGGTAATTGCCATTTGGTAGACCAGCACGAATAAGGGAGTAAGAAGATAAAGAATCAATGGATGTAGGAACTGATGGATGGGTAGAGCATTGAGACAGGAATGTGACAGAAAGAGCAGAGGCTAAAACAACAGAAAGCAACAGCAACATGGTATGCTAAGGATTTGGCTGGGCTCATCCCTTGGGGGTAGTTTGTCCTGCTGACTGCTGCCCCATGCTAACACCCTCAGTATGATGCTCTTATCACTCTTCCGTATGACACCCTTGTTGCGTCTCAGCATGTCACCCTTGTCACTCCTGCTCTTAGTGCTCTCATACGCAGCGCAGAGGTCCACTAGGATGCAAGCCCTAAAAAACAATAAGTCCCACCCACCAGTGCAAAAAAGCCACATGACTGGATGGAGGTGGCAGATGAGGCATAGCTTTTGTCTTATACCTAGAAGTCCTAACAGGACCAAAGAGGCTGGAACTCCAGCAATCATTGGTAGGGGTGAGGGTGGGAGCCTGGAGTCTGAACAGCCCTCAAGGCCCCTTCCTCTCCTGATGGTGATCAAGAAGTGGAAGGCAGCATGCCACTCCAGTGACTAAGGTCAAATTTCAGTAGGCTTTTGTAGCACTGCCCACCTGTTAGAAAACACCACCCAATTGGATGGAGGAGGCAGAGGAGAAATGGCACTTGTCTTGTCCCGGGACGCCTTTACAGGTCCAAAGTGGCTGAAACTTTGGTGATTGTTGGTTGTGGGAGGATGAGAACTTGGAATCTGGACAGCCCTCACAAGCCTTTCTTCTCCCAGCAGTGATCACAAAGTGGAAGGTAACCATTGCTTCATCAGCTAAGTTAAAATTTTGGCTGGGTTTCGTAGCCCCGTCCACCAGTCCAAAAACATCACCCCATTGTATTAAGGCAGCAGAGAAGGTGCTGGTCTTGTCTTGTCCCTGAAAGCATGTAGATCACCAAAGTGGCTGGCTGGCAATTGTTGGTGGGGGGCAGTGAGAGCTTAGAATCTTGACAGCCCTTATGACCCCTTCATCTCCCAGCAGTGATCAGAAAGTATGAATGGGTATGACTATTTGACTCTATATCTGTATGGATACATGTTTGTATGAGTACAGTATATGAGTGTGTTTTGCATATTCTGTATGTGTGTGGGCACTCTCTCCTTTACCGCCCAAGAAAAAACACACACTAGCCAGCTCTTGTTGGCACTAGCTGACTCTTGTTGCCATTTGTTTACTCTTGCTTAAGCTGACTGTAGCAACTTTTCAGCAGCATTTTCAGAGATTTTTAAATATCCCTTATTTGCCCTCACCAGTTTACTTACTGACCTGGACTAGCAGGAAACGAACATGGTTACCTGACCTTACGTGATACTGGGTTTAACTCCAGCCCACATACTCAAACTTCCAGCATGGCAACCGTGTAAGACAAAATAAAATGTGGCTCCACACAAACGTATTTGAATGCTAAAATTAACTAAAAGGAAAAAAAAAGCACAGTGAGAATAAACAGTTCACTCGTCACTGCTCAAAATTTTACTATACACTATGTTTTTGTTGTTCAAGCAGCCTAAATAAATATGTATGTAACTCTCTGTAGCTAACATTTTACAGATAGTTATGATTCCTTAGGGTGGAGATAGATCTTAATTTCTGAGAAATTTAAACACATAAAATAATCAATATAGATTCACAGTGTGGTATCCACAGATTTCATATAAAAAGTTGGCACAAGGGGGTTAGGTCATAATGCTACACTTTCAAATAATCTTTCTAAAAAAAGCTACAGTATATGTTCTATTCCATTAAATATTGTTAGTTCAAATAGTCAATGCAAAGAAATCAGTTTAGTAATACCTGAGTAAATAAGCAAAGATGTAGGTCAGGCTCACTGAGAGAAATGAGTCATTGTAGGTGAAAGTCAGGACTTAATTGTCTAGTAATATCTAGCCTTTGCAGCTGACATATGCTGAAGGTTAAACATAAAGAAACTAAACAGTACTTTTTAATGAGGATTATTTACTTATTCAAATTATTTGAGACATCTTGATATTTAATTTGTATATGATGTTAAATATTTCAAAGAGGATATTATCTCATTGTGAAAATGAATGAATTTAGAATGACCATATGTATAAACCACAATATCCTTTTGCTGGAGTCCTGGTCTTACCTCTGACGCTGTGTTTTAGACAATTAAAAATACATAAATAAACAATATGTCATTTAATTCTTGCTCTAGTGTTTGTAAGGCTCACTGCCTCCAAGTCCACCTTGTAAATGAGCTTTGGTCAATGGTGTTTTGCCTGGTAAAATAAAGATTTGATTGATTGATTGATTGATTGATTGACATATTCAAAGGATATCCAAAGGTTTACCTTAAATATTATTGCAGAATTTTGCAGCTCCAGTGCAGTTTCAGGGATTTGGAGTACACAAGAAAGGAAGCTGAGCAAATGGAAGTACTTCCTCATTTTGGAATCTGGCAGCGAGGATGTTTAATTCAAGGCATCTTCACAATGCGATGAGAGTGTGCATTTGACATCACTGCTGGTGATGCAATGCACCTTGCACCCAGCCTACCCACAGGGCAGCAACAAGAAGCAACGTCTTAAACGACCCACACAAAGACAGTTGGAAAAAGTGTGCAAAATAAGAGTTGATATGCAGACACATGTTAATGTAACAATTCTGATTACAGAATTGAAAATTAACAAAAGGTCTTTAATTGTCTAAATAGTATACTGTACATGTAATCTAAAATGGAAAGAGAGAAATTAGGGAGCCCTAATAAGTATTACAAAGTAATACATAGGCATTGCGGTCTAGTGGTTAGAGCACTGGCTTGGGTACCAGGAGACTGCAGGTTCTAACCCCACTAGAGTCAAATACTTTACATGTGACCTTTGGCAACTAGTTAACATCTCAGTGCTCTAGTCCAGCAAGCTGTGGAAAAGGACCCCACTTGAAATGAAATGTTCCATCTCAGTTTGGCTAGTATGGGTAAATAAATAAATATGTGTAAGTGTGGCTCACTTGGTAGCACATCTGCCTCTGGGCCAGAATGTCATGGATTCCAGTCCCACATCAGGACTGGGCTCATACCTTGAACCCTGGCACCTAAATGCTGTACTGGGGTGGTGTTGTACTGTCAGGGTGTGCCATCCATTGAATGAGACATTAAACCGAGGTTCCTTCTACCCATCTCTGGTGCTGTCCTCTGGTGGAAGTAAGAGAACCCAAGGCACTCTTTGCAAGAGTAACGGATTTTCCCAGTGTGCTAGCCAGAATCCCTCTTCCCATAAAACAGGTTCATGCAATTGTCCAAGGCTGTGTGTGGGTGTTGATGTGGAAAGGGCTGCTACTACACACTCAGTCACTTCACTAGCAGTCTAGCATTGCTTATAAAGTGTTTTGGGATACAGTGTGTGTGTAAAAAGTGCTATATAAATGCTGATTCTTCTTGATTCTTCTTCTTCTTCTGAACTGTAAAAAACCAAAAAGGAGGTAACAGAGAAGGTAACATGGGAAGAGGGGGTCAGAGGGAGCTTCAAGGAATAGCATAGGCAGGAGGGAGGGAGGGAGAAAACAGGAAGGCAGGGAGTAAGGTATGGACAGCTATGAGCACCAATGCAAGGAGTCTGGGAAATAAAATTCTGCACCTGAAGGCCATCATGAAGAAGCATATCCTGGTTTTGGTCACCATAACGCAGTCATGATGCACTGACAACCATGACTGGGATATGACCATACTGGGCTGCCCTTTGTTTAGGAAAGACAGTAAAAGGAGGAGGGGGGTGTACTATATGTGAGGGAAGGAATCAAGACTATGGATGTACAGGGGCACCCAGAGGGAAATGAAGGACTGGCGGTGCTGTGGGTCCTCCTGAAGACAGGTGCTGGGACAACTGTCCATACAGGGGTGGTATACATTCTACTGCTGATTCTCAAGTGTATTTCATTGTATTAATCTGCTGCAGTCCCTACTCGAGCGATAAGTTAGAAAATTCTACTGCAGATCTTTAAGTATCTCTTTTCAGTGATTAATTGTTGGCTAAAACTTCTCTCTCAGACAATTGCCCACCCCTGATCTCAACCGCTTTTGTATTTCGCTGATCCCTTTCTCTGCTGGTGCCTCTAGTCTGTGACCCCCCCCCCCATTTAACCTTTATTTTTAAATCCTGCTCCTTTGTTTTAATTTAAATTGCCCTCTTCTCCTAATCCTATTCTTACTCCACATTGCCTTAGCTAATCTCCCTGTCTGTCCCTTCTCCCTCAGGAGTCTTACCTAGCCATCGGGCTGCCACTGCACCAGTGGTCCCATTCTAAAGCTGAAGCACCCACCTCTGCAGCGTAAGGTTCCTAGCCTGTCACCCACTCTCAGTTCATTGACTCAGATATGGTCAGGACTCTGGTCCCTGTAATTAGACCTCATCTCGTAAATTACATCGACCAGAATCTTTTGAAAGACCGGTGCCTTTCAGAGTGAAGCCCTCATTGGTCTTCTCCAGTCCCAGGAGCTCTCTGATTTGGCCATTCCTGCCCGGTACCTTCAGCTACTACAGAACAGACTCTGCTCCCTCCTGCTAATTAATTTGTATACCCTTTCAGCCTACACTTTTTCCTGCTGGCACTTTGTGCCGGCTCCCCTCCAGCCCTCTCTGGGATATTTCATATATAGTGTTGTTCTGTCACATGACCAGCACCTGTAATTAAGTCCCTAAACTTGCATTAGCAGGTTATAATATCCTGCCACTAGAGGGCTGCTCTCCCATTGAAGATCCCTGGCAGCCACTGTCTTTTACTGTCCAGCTTTTGTCACCTACCCTTTTTTGCTTTTTCTCCACATAACCTTATCTAGCTCTTTTTAATTCCAAGGCCTTCCTTCCTAATCTCACAACTACTACTAGTTCTCACCTCTGCTCTAAATAGTTTTCATACTGAATGAAGCCCCAATCTCCCTCCTCAAAAATGCTAACCCCTTTCTTCTTTCTTCCCCCTTCTTGGTTCTGACCCTCATCTCCCCTTTTCCCCACTACACCCACTGTTGCATCTTTCTTTCCTACTCTCCCTGCTGCCTCTTTCATCCTTGCAATCACTCCCACCGCCCCTTTCAAAATATGGCCCTATTTTCCCCTCTTCCCTCCTGCTTCTCTTTTTTCTCTTCCTAATCTCTTTGCTTATCTTCACCTCCTTATCTCCTTCTCTCCTGCCCCTCCCTCTCCCTCATCCTCCCTATTTTCCAATCTTGAATACACAAGTCCTAAACTACATTACTTCATCCTTGCCCTCCTCCTTTTCTCATCCGGCAACATCCATCCCAACCCTGGCCCTCCCCTCTTCACCCCTCTCGGCTGTCTCCCCCAACTCTATTACATCTAACTCCACAGCAACTATAATTATCCCCAATGGGTTGAAACTTCTTCATTTGTACATCTGCAGCCTGCTATCTAAAACTGACCTCATCCAACCTCTTGTGGTATCACACACTCCTGACATTTTAATTATAACTGAGACTTGGCTCAAAAAAGCACCCCAGACAATGCCATCACTATCCCCGGGTATTCCCTCTCCAGATAAGACTGGACAGGTCGGGGAGGGGGAGTGGCCATGTATACCCAGTCCTCATTGCAATTTTCAACTATCCCATCTTCTTTCATCCCCACAACTTATGAGGCCCTTGTCACCCACATTACATTTCCTTTCATGGTCCCTGTTTTTGTACCTGATATCTATTGTCACCCAAGCACCCAACTTTCGGTTGCGGTGGAACTCTTATCCTCCATTACCTCTGTCTCACAATCTGGAGAGCTGTTCATACTGGGTGACCTGAATCTAAACTGGATGTCTCTCAAGTCAAATAAGACATGGAATGATGTTGCAACACTTAACCTCACTCCACTTATCCTTGAGCCCACACATCCAAATCATAAAATGCAAAATCATACCCTACTTGACTAGGCACTCACTACACATCTGCACCACGTCATCAAGTCAGGTATCCTCCCAGATGCCCTTAGTGACTACAACTCCATTTGCATGGTTCACAGGTCCATCACCCCAAAGCCCCTCCCAAAATAATTCAGCTTCACCCTTTTAAATCCTTAGATCTTGCATCACTCCAGTCCGAACTTGCCTCTACAGACTGTGCCCCCTCTCTCCTCTGTCACTTCCATTGACCAAGCCCTTGACTACTTCAAAGATAAATTTATCACCACCTGGAACGCATTCGCTCCCTTCAAGTGGACCAGAGTCCATGGGATACACCTCTCCTGGATTACCCCAGAATTACTTGCTTGCCTCACAGAATGCGACTGGGCCTAGAAAAAACACAAATCTACAAAGCTCTCCAGTACCCTGTTCTCTCCTCCATCTCACCCCCTCCCACCTGTTTTTAAAATAAATAATTCCTTGGTATCTGACCCATGCTTGGTGGCCAATGAATTTAATGTCTACTTCACCTCTTGTGTCACATGTTTCCTATGCTTCCTCCCTCCCCAACCAGCTCCTTCCTCGAGCTCACCTCCACATCCTGTGTCTGTTTCTCTCCCTTTCTCCTTCTCCACCATCTCCTCTGATGAAGCTTTAAGCACCCTCCTCCCCCTTAACCCCTCAAAAGGTTCCTCTCCAGATGATCTTGATCCTAAACTTCTCTACCTCTCTGCTCCTGCAATTGCTTATCCTATCTCTTTAATCTTAAACCTCTCCTTTACATCTGCTCAACGTTCCACTTCCTGGAAACATGCCATTGTCCTTTTCCTCCCCAAGGGCAGTGACCCATCCGCTCCTGGTAACTATCACACAATCTCTCTCCTTCCTACCCTTGCTAAACTCCAAGAACACCTGGTTCTCTTCCAAATTTCCTCCTTCCTCACTGACTCCTCCTTCTTCACCCCATTCCAATCTGGTTTTTGGAAGAACCATTCTACAACCACCTTCCTCCTCACCGAATTCTTCTGTACTGGGATGGATGATGGCCTGATCACCTCAGCCATTTTTGTTGACCTAGCCAAAGCATTCAACACTGTCTCCCATACTCTGCTTCTTGACTCACTCTCTGCAGCAGGCCTTGCCTTGTCTGCTACACACTGGTTTATATCCTACCTCATTGGTAGGACTCAATCAGTAAGAATCTCTGATTCCACCTCCCCTCCACTCCCCATCAACACTGGAGTCCCTCAGGGCTCAGTGGTTGGTCCCCTGCTTTTCTCCATCTTCCATAATGACCTTCCCACAGCCTGCTCCACCTCCTCCATCCATATGTATGCCAATGATACTGTCTTGTACAGTTCTGGCAAAAACCCTGCTGCAGAAGAAACCAGCTTGCAGCATGATTTCAACAAACTTCAGCTCTGGTTTGCTTCCCACTAGCTCTTCCTAAATGCCACGAAGACAGTCTCTATGACATTTGGCAGCAGGCAGAGACTGTCTAAGCTCATTGACCTGCCCTCCTTCCACACCCTCAATGGGACAACCCTTGAGGGCACATCCTCATTTAGGTATCTTGGGGTCTGGTTGGACCAACACCTCAACTACTCTTTGCATATCGATGCCATCATGAAGAAATTGCACCCTAAACTTGGTGCCCTGTGCAGGAATCATAGTTGCATTCTGCTGACTGCGAAGCGCAAACTTGTCCAGAAGATGATACTCCCCATCTTTGACTACTGTGATGTAGTCTATCATACTGCTCCCAAATCTTCCCTGATCAAACTGGACACTCTCTTTAACTCCTTCTGCCACTTTGCCCTTGACTCTCCCACTGGTACCCATCACAGTGAACTCTATCGCACCCTTGCCTTCCCTCCACTATCAAACAGGTGCCTCTCTCACTGCGCCAAACTAACCTCCAAATTCTGGCTTGGTGAACTCCTTCCCTACCTCTCATCCTCCCTCACCACCCCACCCTCACTCTCCCTTTCCCTCAGATCTAGTGACATGTGCACCTTGGTGGTCCCATGCTATTCCACCCTCATCAGCCAGACTGGCTTTGCCCATCACTTCCCTGAAATCTGGAATTCTCTTCCCCCTCAAACACATCAGTCCTCTTCCACCTACTCCCTTAACACCACCCTCCACAATTTCCTCCCTTCCAGCTGTTCCTGCTTTAACCCTCCTTAAAGGAAAACTACGCCCTCATATCTTCTAAATGTTATTTGTTTCCATGTCAACAGACAACTCTTTTCGTGTAGCTGTTAAGGATGTATGCAACTGCTTTAGTCAGTTTTCACAGTTCATACTAGGCCCTGTTACTGTCCTGGGAGGCTCTATTTCATGGTTGTTGAAATCTCATTGTTCCTGAGAGCTGTGTTAGCATATGAGAACGTGATGAGAACTCACCCTTTAAACTCCCCAGTATGCCTGTCTGCTTAATTAATCTTCAAAGAAGCAAGCTGAAAGAAGGTGTGAACCACCACATTTACCTTCAGTGAGCTTTATAAACTATCTGAGTTATAATGCAGGGTTTTTTCCCTTTAAATTCCATTCATTTTATAAGTTTCCAGTGAGTTTTTGCAGGATATTTGTTCTTTTAGAATAGAAATACATGATATAAATGGTTGATCTGACATCATGTTCTCATATGCTAACGCAGTTCTCATGGATAATGAGATTTCAACAACCATGAAATAGAGACCCCTGGGTCAATCACAGGGGACTACCATGAGCAATGAAAACAAACCAAGGCTAACACATATAGCCCTAACAACTACAGGAAAGGAGTTGTCTGTTGACATGGAAACAAATAAAATTTAAATGATAAGAGGGTGTAGTTTTCCTTTAATTACCTTTATTCCTAGTTCCTGCCTACCAACTCCTTACCCCCTTGCAGGGTTCTCAGCATCCTGAAGGGGAAACATGTTTTGGCTGTCTTCCCTCCCCCTTCCCTCCAGCCCCCAGCTCCCCTTGCAGGGTCCTCATCATCCTGAAGAGGTAATTGTTTTTGGCTGCTTTCCTCCTCCACCCCACCTCTCCTCCTCCTTTTCCACTTCATCTCCTCAAAGCACTTATTAGCTACTCCCCTCCCTACTCTTCCTACAGCACTTGTGTACTGCCTTGATCCTAGTTCTTGGTACAGTATATCATTGTGCTATGATTGTTCTGTCATATTATTGTACCATCTGTAATACTGTATAGTAAATATGTGGACTCCTATTGCTGAATTATTTTACAAGCTGTAATTGTCTGTATCACACCCTAACTGTTGAATTATTTTATCTACCTACTGCTACATAATTTGTAACTATTATTCCATCCATTAATTGTATAATCTCTGTTTTCTTATCCTCATTTTACCCCCTCCCTCTATGTCACACGGTGAGATGAGCAACTTGTTGTTCAGTGTGCCCTCCTGGTGAAACATTTCAATAAATAAATAAAATAAATAAATACAGACCTCCAGCACAAGGAGAGGAGTTTGATAAGGCACTTGGGGAAGCCATTATCAGGATGGCAAATGAGGAGGAGGTGCTGCATGTTGGTGACTTCAATCTGCTAAATGTGGACTGGAGCCTTCCAACTGTAACTTTGGTAAGGAGCAGGACCATACTTCATTCCATATGGGGGCTTTTCTCAGTCAGCTAGTTAATGAACTCACTAGGGACAGGATATTGCTGGACCTAGTGCTTACAAACAGGGACAGCGTTGTGAACATCACTGTGGGTAGTCCCCTAGGTACCTATGATCACCACACAGAGTGGTTTAAGAGTAAGAAGGGAGCAGAGGCAAACCATACAAGGACAAGGGTCCTGGAACGTAGGAGGGTGGATTTTAAAGAAATGGAAGCTTGCCTTAGTAACTGCCTAGTGGTTGGGGGGGGGATTACCAGTAGTGGTTGAGGAACAGTGGAGAAAAATAAGGGAGTGCATAATTAAGGCAAAGAGCCTCTCCATAAAGGAAATGAGTAAAAGCAGAAAGAAAAAGAAACCATTATGATACTCTAGGGAAGTGATCACAATGGGGAAGGAAAAAAGGTTAGCATAGAGGAGATATAAGGAAACACAGAGGGAGGAATAAAGGGAGGTGTAGCAAGTAAAGCAGAGGAAGTAGGTAAGGCAGTGAAGGGAGAAAAGGCACTGGCAGAGCACAGGATAGTCAAAGTGGAAGCTAATGAGGATAAGACTTTCTTCAAGTATATGAGTGAGAAGAGGAAAGCAAGAGGAGGGATAGAGAGAGTAAGAAGGGCAGCAGAGGGAGACTGCAAAGAAAAGGACAAAGAAAAAGAAGACATCCTAAACAGGTTAGCACTTCTGTTCGGTCTTCACAGTGTGGGGGGAGTACCAGGGAGAAGCAGGAACAAAGGGAGGAGAGGCGGATGTGACAGGGTGAACCCTGTCATAGTGGACACCCCTGGGATAAATTGAAATCCCTTCCTCAACCAGTTTATATGTTTTGTATAATGTCCAACATGCTGGTTGGCTGGTTATAAATTAAGTGCTAAAGTGCTTATAATGCTTTCTGTGCATAATAATCTAAAAACAAAACTAAGAGAGTAGTTTTAATATAAGAATAACATATATTTGTGTCTGCTTTTTTGTAGATGTTAGCAGCCCACTTCTAATATATATTTTGCAGCAGACAGCATGAGGTAAGGTGGCCCTGCAGGAGAGTTTAGGAGAGCACAGACTGTTCTGACCTTGGGTCTGAAGTTTAACAATGTTGTAAAGAAGTTATGTAATGTTCTCCAGGGGCCAACTAACTGTTATCTGTGGTGCAATAGTGGCCCCTAGAGGCTAGTTTTATGTTATGTCTACTGTTAATCAAAAGGCAGGGGGAATTGTTTTTTCAACTTCTAGTGAACTTATAAAAAAGCCCCACCTCAGTGCTGAGATAGGATAGATTGGGTGATCAGTTGGATACTGACTGAGGAAGGTAAAAGACCTCCTGGTAGTGTGTCCTTTCACACTGTTTGATTCATGCTAGGGTGAAGAAAAGCCTTAGAAACTGTTGAAGCTAAGCAGTTGTCTAACTTACCATTTTCCTTTCCGTATATTTTACTTGACAAAAATAAAGTAACAAATGCAGTTGTGCATTTTTTATGCATCTGATTTGTGGTCTGACTGAAATTGTGTTATCCTAAACCCACACCCAGTGACATTGGACATAAGTCCATTTTCACAGGACACAGTCCTGAGGGGACCTGTAGCTCTGAAAGTGGACAAGGTTATGAGAACAGATAGGATACACCAAAGGATACTAAAGGAACTCAGGGAGGTGCAATCTGCCTCACTTATGGCCTGGTTTTGGAGAACTGGAGGAGAGCAGATGTGGTCTGTTTACATCACAGGGGCAGCAGGGAGGAGGCTAGCAACTATAGACTGGTCAGTCTAACCAAAGTGATGGGGAGACTAATGGAAACACTGTTAAAGGAAAGGTTGGAAGAGTATCTGAATCCAGTGGGCTGCAAGTCCAAAGATAGCATGGATTTATGGGGAGAGGTCATGCTAGACAAATCTGATTGATTTCTTTGACTGGGTGATCCGGGAAAAAGATCAGGGTAAGGCAGTGGACATAGCCTATCTGGACTTTAACAAGGCCTTCCTACACTGTGCTGCACAGGAGACTGCCAAAGAAATTGAGCAGCCTATGAGTGACACCCAAAGTGACGAATTGGGTTAAAAACTAGTTCATGGACAGGTGGCAGAGGGTGGTGGTTAGCGGCATGCACTCTAATGATGGAAGTGTGTCCAGTGGGGTGTTGCAGGGTTCAGTACTGGGACCAGTCCTCTTCAATGACTTCATAAGTGATATTGCACAAGAACTGGAAGGCAAGTTATTCCATTTTGCAGATGATACCAAAATCTGTAATAGGATGGACAATCAGGAGGGAGTGGAAAGAATGTGTAGGTATCCTGAGAAACTCAGGAAGTGGTCAAGAGCATGACAGTTGGGGCCAATGCCAAAAAGTGCAAAATCATGCACTTAGAGCATAAGAACCCAGGAGATGAGTATAGAACATTGGACGTATTGACCGTCACTAAGCAGAAGAGGGAATCCTGGGGTTATCACATCTGATGCCTCAATGTGGCAGAACATTGTGACAAAGCAGTGGCTAGGGCCAGTGGGATGTTGGGATTCATATGGACAGACATCTCCAACAGGAGGAAGTGGGTAGAGCTGCCACTGTATCACTTACTGGTGAGACCACACCTGGAGTATTGTGTCCAGTTCTGGAGCCGCAGCACAGAAAGGACATAGACAATGTGGAGGCAGTCCAGATGAGGGCAACTAAAATGGTACAGGGGTTGCACCAAAAGCCCTATAAGGAGAGATGAAGGGATTTCAACATGCACATCCTGGAAGACGAGAGTGAGAGGGGACAAAGACAGAGGCTTACAAGCAATGCTGGGTGAAATTTTTAGTATGCTTGCAAAATTTCACATTTGCATAATGTTCACCAAATTGTGTCAAAATACAGCATAATTTTGCTTCCTTTTTTCCAAACTGCACCCCCCCATTGCACATTTTTAAAATGGGAGTTCCTAAAAATTCACAATTTCAGCAAATAGCATCATCTTATCCTAAATTGAACAGTTTTAAAAATGGAAATTCTTAAAACTGTTATTTTAGCAAATCATGCTACAGGTTGAGCATAAACTTACAAAAGTGTGTATTTTTATAAACCTTAAACTGCAAAATTGCACAGAAAGCTACACAGTGAAATTGTCTTGTCTCACTGAAATGTTCTATATCCAACAGGTTTCTATATAATTAATTCTGGGTTGCCCCTGAAAAAGGGACGTCTTGGGCCCAGTGGGCCTACTTGGTTAACAAAATGAAATAAATAAATAAAATAGCACTGAATATTGTGCTCAGTTCACAAAACTGTGCAAAATTAAGCAAGAATGGTGCATATTGCAAAAGGTGCACAAAACCGATTTTCACAGTTTCACCCAACACTACATACAAGTACCTCTCGGGGGTGAACAGTGTGTAGGACGGAAGTCTTATTTTTTTTTTTCAAAATTGTTCAACCAGGTGAGACACACTAAGCTGAAAGCTTTTTTACAGGTGCAACCTGGGAGCACAGGGAAGTTAAGTGATTTGCTCAGGGTCACACAGTATATGCAAGTGGGGGCTGTGGGATTCAAACCCAGGTCTCCAGATTTGCAACTCAAAAGCCTTAAACCACTGCACTATACTGCCTCCCTTTAATTTATACAGGCTGTACTGCCTCTTTCAAATGAGGAATTGCACCAGGACCAAAGGGCATGTGATGAAGCTGGAGGATGGGAAGTTTAAGAGGGATGTGAGGAAGTACTGCTTCACTGAAACAGTGGTAGACACCTAGAATAGACTGGCAGGAGATGTGGTGGAGGCAAAAATAGTAGGGGTATCAATCATGTGTGGGATAGACATAGGGGAATATTAGTAAATAGGCAGGAAGGAGGGATGGTCGCTAAAGACCAGTTATGGCCTGCGCCTAGTATTATCTCTAGATCCCTTTCTTCTATGGAGGAATAATCTGTCCTTCCCACACACCCACCCATTCACTGAGGCAGTCCTCCACAGGCATTTATAGTGCATGGCTTCACCCTCTGAAAACTGATCTGCAAATACAATTAGGACTTGCAGTAGTGGGGGCCAGTGACTGTGGGGGGAGGGGGTCAAAAATGCACTATAAGTATCTATAGATCATTGTCAAGGCAGGCAGATGAGGACTGTGGCAGTTTATTTTTCAGAATTTGGGGGTGAGGTGGAAGAGGTGTTGTACAGCAAGTCTTGATGTTAGAAGTTAAGAGCCTAACCAGTAGTATACTGTAGATATTTTATATACAGTATGTTACCTAATGCAGTAGAACGGCAACATTTTCTTTATAGCGTAAACCTAATTCACAACATGTATCTGTGTTAAACTTTGTGCAAAGCTCCCATTGTCTGTCTTGCCCACTATGGTGAGAAATCTTGAAATCGGGGAGTATCATGAAAGCCATATAGAAAGTTCAAAACATACAATCTGTGGGCAGAAACAGGCCTGTTGGCTCATTGTGTCTGCCCATTACTGTCTAATTAATGCTGAATGAAAGAGAACTGAAGACTTCTCACCCCGCCATCCCCCTCCCTTTCTAGTGTGGTCTTTACCAAACCCTTTTATCTGTCACGCTATACAGTATTTTAAATCTCTCCACTGATTTTGCGCAGACCACCTTCTCTGGCAGCCTGTTCCACCTTTCTACCACCATCTCTGTGAAAAAATGCTTCCTGTTATCTCTCTTAAACTTGCCCACCAGCTTCTTGGGGTTTCCTTTGGTGCTTGTTTTCCAACTCAGGCTGTATGCTTCCCCTCCATCCACCTAATTTAACCTTTGGAGGTATGTATATGCTTCAGTCATATCCCCTCTTTCTTTTCCCACCCCAAGCATGTGCATGTTCAGATCAGCTAACTTCTCTTCATATGTCCTTTCCTGCTGTCCCTGGATCATCCTGGTTATGATCCTCTGCACTGACTACACTCTGTCCCTGTCCTTCAGATGTGGACTCCAAAACTGCACACAGTGCTCCAGGTTAGGCTGAACCAGTGAGCTGTACAGTGGCAGAAGCACCTGTCTACTCCTGCTGGAGATCCCTCTCCCTGTGCACTCCAGCAATCTATTTGTCATGCCCACTGCCCTGCTACATTATGCTGATATATTCAGTCTGCTTGCTATTATAATGCCCAAGTCCTTTTTGTGCTTTCCTTTACTACCGCCCCATCCTATACTCAGTGTTAGGGGTTTTTTTTTTCCTGTGTGTATCACCTTGTATTTTTCTGCATTAACTTTTAACTGACGTACATTTGACCACCTTTCCAGTCAACCTTAGCTCTCCTTTATGATTTTTACCCCACTTCACTACCCACCCAGACAGAGATCATTGTATTATGTGTGAAAAGGTTTATCTTGCCCTGATCCCTACCCCTTTGGATTATGCAAGCATTTCTAGCTATAACACAGCAGGTGGTCCAAAGGACTTTGCTATACCTTTTGCATATAACATTTATACTTGCTCATTGCAGACACGGTTTTAAACTGTGTTGAAACCTTTGGCATCAGGAGGGGTTGAGATAAAAAAATCATCCTTAAATGTAAACCAGTAGGGAAAGTCTATATCATGAACAGTGGATGTAGAATCATAGTACTCCTGGCACATCTGTAATTTTGGATGAGGCAGATTTCATTGTACAATGCTTCACTACCACACCCAATTTTAAACTAAATAATACATAAGGCACTAAAATGCATTATGCACACAGGAAACCACACAAAAAGACATACATTATGTAACATACATAATAGATAAACACCTCATTTTCTTATCAGCTGGTACAGCGACCCTCAAAACCTTTAATTATTGCAGCCGAGCTGAGCCTTTCCGCATATCTAAAATGGATAGCCTGTTGTATTGTTTTAATCAAGAAGCCCTCTTCCAAAAGCCCCAACTGAACCAACTTTGTGGATTACCATGTAAAATGAAAAAGTAATTTAACCCATGTTGCTTTGTAATCTGGGGTCAAACTAAGAACATTCAGGGCCACGGCCTAGTACACATTTCTCAAATAAGCAACAGTGTTTCTTTGTTTTTCTTTAAAGTATTGGTAGCACGTTCTTAAGAGTAAGTAGCATTATTTGCATTTGTTAAACTGCTAACATGTCCTCAACAGCCACAAAGTCTTTAATATTTACATACAGTAGTGTACAAGAGAGTGAAAGAGTATACTAGCCTACTAGAAATTTATAACAGTAACAAGGTACATAATTCAAAAGACTGAGGAAACTCAACACTGAGCAGTTCTTTAGCTTTTAGGGTCCAGTTATAAGAGGCAACACTCCTTCTTTTGCTAAGGAGACAATTGCATGGACAGTTTGTTCTGACTTTTGTCATCAGATTTCAAAAATAAGTGTGGTTAATCTGAACTGCTTTCCCGTTTTGCCTCTTAAAAAACTACAGTCTTTCTTAGCTGTTTATAATTCTTAAAAACATATGACAAGCTGTAATCTGAAACAACAGAATACTGATACTGCATATCACACTTTATGCAATTTTACACACAGAAGGTGATGGCAGATAAAGACCGTGTGGCCTACCTAGTCTGCCCCTTTACATACTGTAGAATTTCATTGTATTCTACATAAATCCATTGTATATTACATGAATTTTTTTATATTTTCATTGATTCATTTTGGTTGCTGTAGCTGCCTAGTTGGTTTCATTTGTCCACTTCTCTCAAAGTTTTGTAATGTAGTTGAATCTTGTAACCATTTATTGCTTGTTGCCATTCTGTTTATTGACTGTATCATTGTTCTGGGCCACACATGGAAAAGAGAGTCAGCTCAGTGGGCCTGTTCTGGTCACCAATATACTAATAAAGAAATAATATGATTAATTTTATAAACTTTTTCCAGGTGTATTGTTAAATAGTTGACCAAAAACAGTGGATTCCCTGGATTCCGGCATGACCAAGTCTTGCATCTTACAAACCAGCTGACCCTTAGCTTGGTTTTCATAACCGGACCATTTCTGTCTAGTCATATTAGGTGCAGACCAATGGGCCACAGTGTAATCGAAATCACATATATGTCCTTGCATCCAGTGTTTCTGTTGACAGAATTGCAAAACTGGAAGAAATAATGAGCAACCCTTTTTGAGAAAGTCATTTTCTCAACAATTATGTGCTCAGTCAAAGTTTTGGATTATATTTTTGTCACGTGAACCTGTTTCATCCTACAGATTTTGGTAGAATGCCATTCTTTCACTGCATATTGGACATGTAGCAATTCTTAACCAGGACTAACACTGAGCCAGGCTCAGGCATTCACAACCCTTGATTTGTGTGTACCTCTATAAAGCAAAACATCTCTCATGCCAACATATACCTGGTGTATTTTCTGTGCCTAATGTTGCAGGCATTAAATAATGATTTGTCACAATATTGTCATCTATAGATGCTTCTTTTTCACAGACTTTTAAACTCAGCACTACAAATACTACTGCCCAGATAGTAACTAAATAGTAAATATATTGCTTTTCTTGTTTGTACTGTATCCTTTTCATTGTCCCACATTACATGGGATGTCCCTCAGTTTACTGTTCAAAAGCACTATGTACCAAATAGATAAAGTGCTGTTTAACAATCACTAGTGAGGTCTGCTGGACTGTGGTAATTGTATGAGCATGAAAGCACTTATTTCCACAGTCTTCTGAAGTTCTGTCCTTATGGTATGAAATGTGCCCACATGCTTCCTAGCATTCCTGACTCAGTGCAATCAGCTGTTGTGGTATGCAAGGGATCTCTTTGGACCAGTTGGGCCACAATTGCATTAATACCTGCTTGACCCCTCTCAGGATTGTACCATTGCACAGTGGACTGCCTGTTGTAGCTGGACTTGTGCTGCTGGGTCTGTGTTTCACTTGGGAGCATTTATGTCCTGAGGGGGTGGACCATCCCTAATATTTCTTCTTACCTTCTAAGCGGTCCTCCACTGTGGTCATAATACTTAAGGGTCATAGCTAAAGAGCATCATGGAGTCTGACTGGAGTCAGCCGTCAGCCTGCTGTTGGCCAACCATGCTATCCCCCTGGGCATCTATAGCGAACCCCCTTCTGGACTAATATCTTATTTACAAGTGACCTGTAAGTGTAACTTGTACTAAAAAAGTGCTCCTCTCTTCTTTACTTTTCAACTAAGCTCTTGTGAGTTCCACACCAATTATTGCTTTAATTGAATTGCATATATCCTGTTATCTGCTAGTTTTGTGTCTAGATTTGTTAATGTGCCAAAATCGTGTTATCCTTTTTCACCATATTTGGGTATTCCCTTATTTTTTGCTTGTCATTTTTTTTTTTAACTACTGTGATTTCTGATTCTCTGTTGGTTTTACAAGGGTTGCCTATTGTGCAGTGTTACTTCATTTGTACTTTTGTACTGCCTGCTTTAATTTCAGTTATCTCAATTAGAATTATCCTATTAGTTTATTACTTTTCCCCATCTTCCCATTTTGTTTTACTCATGTTCTCCTTAGGGTTAAGCTAATTTATTCCTCTCCCAGGTTAAATTGTTTATTCCAGCCTCCTTGGAATTATTTTAATTCTGGTCACCCACATTTGGTAGAAAACACTCACCATTTACTCTTTAGAGTGAAACTTGCCCCCCCCCCCACATACTATTTGTACACAGCAGAGTGTGCTTATGCCTTCTTTACATATCCCCTATGGTGTTCCTATCACTTTCTCTCTTCTCCATTCTGTTTCCCCTCACCTCCCTCCCCCATCAGTCTTTTCTAACCTCCCCTACCATTCTCCCTTCCTCACCCTATCTAACTCTCCCATCCTCTTGTCTCTCTCTGTGTTATCTCATTCTTCCTGGCATCCTGGTTGCAGTCTCCTTTTAGCTTCTTGGCGTTATCTCTCAGGTCCCTCAGGTCCCTTCTACTTCCCTAAGTTCTATTCTTGCTACACTCACCCTCCTTCCTCTCCCAGTAAGAATCTCATACATTCTCTTAAGCTTTTTGTCTCCTTGCTGCTTTTAGTTGCAGGTAATATTGAGCTCAACACTGGCCCTTCCCTATCTTCTTCTCTCCCCAAAGGTTTGAGAGTAGCTTATGATAACATGTTCAGTGTTCTCCCTATGATTGACCTGTTGCAGCCACTTATAGTTAACATTAAACCTGATATGTTGGTGATCTTTGAATCTTGCCTATCCTCCATGATCCCTGAATCCTCTGTTACCATCCCCGGTTTCACCATTACTTGTGAGGATTGAGCAAAGAGGGGAGGTGGTGTAGCCATTTGCCTCTTGTCAAATCCCCTCTACCTATGAGCTGCTTCTTCTCAAACTCTCCCTCCCTATGTCTGTACCCTTATTTATTGCTGGCATCTACTGCTGCCTTGGCTTGTCCCCAACTTCAGTAACTGAGTTACTCACCTATGTCTCCTACCAGGCCTCCTCTGGTGAGTTATTCATACAAGGTGATTTTCATTTAAATTGGCTGTCACCATTTCTTCATAATTTTTGCCTTAATGTAAAGTCCCTCCTTGTAACTCAGCTAATTTCTGTCTCTGCTCACTTCAGATCTCTAAATCATTCTCTCTTGAACTGGATTCTCTCCTCCCATCTCCATCACATTGTATATGGGAGCACCCTCCCCAATGCCCTCAGTGATCACCATATGGTCTACTGTGTGTGCAACATTCATCATCCCAAAACTCCCCCAGATTCATCCAGATCTGGTCATTTTGTTCACTGGACTTGTCCTGCCTTCATGCTGATCTGGCAGCCACTGACTGGTCTCTTATTTCTCCAGCTGGCAACACTGACAGTACCCTCAGATTCTTCACCTCTAAATTTATGTCTGTCTGGAATCTTCACACTCCCACTTAGAAGAACCTGTAGATCTCAACTGAGTTGCTTGCTTGTCACCATGCACCTGGCCTTGCCTGGAGGACCTACAAATCCTCTGGTTCCACTTTTGACCTTACAAATTACCAGACCCTTCATAATGCTGTACTAAAGCTACTAGGCTTGCAAAGGCTGAGCACTTTGCATCTGTACTTCAGAAAAACCTTAATCACCCCTCTAAGTTTTGGAAGGTAGAGTAATTCATGCACTTTTCTCCCCTTCAACCCAGTCCCATCTCTCTGTTCTTAAGACATGTGATGCTTCTATCTCTGACCTCGCTGCGTCCGTCAGTTCCATTTTCACCTCCTTTGCTTGTTCACTCCTCTCTTCCTTCTCCTCCTCCTCTCCCTCGCTCTCTTCTTCTCTTCACTCTCACTCTTCTCTTCTACCTGTTCCTTTTTTTTCACCCATTACTCCTGCTGATGCTCTTAAGGCCCCTTTGTCTCTAAACCCTCACAAGGGTGGGAACCATTGTAGTCTTGACCCTAGATTCCTATTTTTCTCTGCTCATGCCATTGCCCTCCCTATTACATACCTCCACCTCTCTTTCTCCTTATCCTATGTCCCTAAATCTTGGAAGTTGGCTACTGTCATTCCCCTTCCTAAATAGGGTGACCTCTCTTCCCCTTATAACTTCCATCCTATCTCTATCCTTTGGCTCCTCTGACTCTGATTGTGGTGGTGACCATGTGAACAAGCTATTAAAACTGGGATCAAGACAGATTTTTGAAATGGACTGTATGGTACCTGAAGGGCTTAATGAAGTTATGGACTTAAAGCTTTCTTATCACAATCGGTTGTGCTTTATATGCATCTAATTCTTTTTCTAACTGTATTGCTATATTTATCTGCAGTATTTTATCTAACATACATTGTTTTGTGAAGGTTATGCAGACTATTTGGACTGTTTCAAATGTTTTTCTAAGACAATATATATATATTCTCTTTGGGTGGGGGTTAGTTAGTTTAGCCTAGTGACAGTTTTTATGAGCTAATTTGTTATAGAATGTAGTTTTCAAAAAAGTATTGGAAAAGTAAGGGGGTATTAGGGTCATGCTATTAATTGTTCTGGTATTCTGGGATTAAATATGAAAAAGTTAATCCTGTAAAATATAGTAACAACTCTGATTATTGGTCATTAGCTTCTTTGCTTGAATTTTTATGCAACTGGGTTGCCGTGCATACTTAGGTTACAACCCCTGCCTTGCAGGCTCAAGCCAGGTTGAGGGGCATGGACTCTGTTCTGATCTGAATGGGGGGGTTCCTTCCCAATAAAGATTGATTAGCACAGTGCCTCCACCCAGAGATAAAATATATTGGGCCATATATCTGTCTGTCTGGTACAACCCCCTGGGATGCTGTATCTACCCACCTCACCTTGCAGACATCCTACACATGGAAAACCAACACCCAATTAAATGTTTCACAATGTAAGCTATTATTGACTGTAGGTACTAATATGCTCATGCAACAAGAGATGCTCATGAGATAGATTTCAACAAGAACAATAAACAATGTAATAAACCAGGGTACGGGGAATGAGAGCTGCAGAGATAAATAGCCATTTGAAATATTTGATATAAGTGATAAAACATGAGCAACAAACAATAACAGTGTTCACCCCCCCCAACAACAATAACACACTCAATATGCCCCACATCTCCACTTTTACCAGTGTTTCCCAAAGTCCTGACTGGGTACCCCGATGGTGTATGGTGCAGGCCCAACAAGGTGCAGTTGAGTGGCCAGAATTAGCACACTTACAGATAAAACTGCAGTTTGTTGGCAAACTATTTACAGATCCCTAGGATCAGGGCAATCCCTAAATTCACTCACAGTCCTGGAGATACCAGTCAATGTGGCTGTTCAGGCTGAAAGAAAATCCTCTCTCTGTCTGCAGCTTTCAGGGGTTATTGGCAGGCATGCAGGTCTCTTGGCTGGGATTCAGTTCTGGGCTCTCCTGCAGCTCTCTGTACTCTCTGGGAACTCTTCAGGATATCTTGCAGCTTTCCGGAATGGACCAGTCTGAGGGCCAGGGCCACACACCTCACCCTCCTGTCCAGGCATTCAACCCTCAGAGTGAGGTGATAGGCAGTGTCTGACTGTGATACTGCCCCACTGATCCCACCAACTGTGTGCTGTCTGGTCATCGTTTCCTGGCACTCAGGAATGTAGTCTTTTATGGCTTCAGAAACACTGCAGGCTTTCAGCTGTGGCTCAAAAGTTCCAAGGAAACAAATATAGTTCTATGCATCCTCCCAAGTCTGTGGGCAGGACTCAGTTTCTTGAATTCCAAAATCTCCAGCTCTGGTCAGCAAAGCAACCTGCCACTTTAGATACTGGTCTGGTTTTCCAGATGATAAAAACAGGCAAGGTTCTCCCCAGGCTGTTTGCTGTGGAAGACCCAAGCAGACCTCCATCCTTTTTCAGAACACACATCAGAGCCTCCTCACATTCTGGAAGCTCCCAGATAACTGCTCCCGGCTAGATCTGCCCCCAGGTATCAGGGGTTCATATCAGAGCCTCAGTTTGTCAATCAGGCTGTCAATCCATCTAATCAGTATGCAGAATGTTCACTTGATGCCTGATTGGCTGGGGGGAAAAGGCACCAATACACTGTCCTCACCTTTTCCCGAGAGTCCAGCTTTTGCAGTCTTTTGGATTCCTGGCTTTCTCGTTGGCCGCAGAGCAGGTCAAAGGCAACAGAGATGGCTGCTACACAATCTGGCAGTGCAGTCCAAATCAGCAGTCCGAACTTCAGCTATACGTTGCAGACAAACTGTAGCAGTTTAACATTAACTGCCCCCACAGTTTGGTAGCTGGTCCTCTGCCCTATTATCTGATGGCAGAGTGGGGCATGGCAAAGTATCCCCTGCCTGTCACTAGCGCCATAGTGCTGTTCCCCTATGTGACAGGCAGAGCATATCTTCACAGTGCAGCCTCTGCTATTCTTAAAGCTACAGAGATTAAAACAACTTGTTCAGAGTTTAATTTCTTTTCTCCTTCAGCATGTCTCGAACCCCCACTTATGTCTTGGAGTCCTAGGGGTCAGAGCACATGAAAGAAACACTTGCTGAGCCACCAGTGTGGCTTTAATATTAGGCACCATAGAGCCAACAGTATCTGTAGGCAGACCACAGCAGCTTGCATGTTCAATCAGGAGCCAGCTCAAATGATTGCACACAGAGCTACATGGTGCTTTACTGCTTGATCAGAGCCAACTGCACTGCAACACTGATCTGGTGGGTTTTACCTCCAATACACATGCTCCTCCAGTCCCCCACAGCAAAACAGGCATGCAGAGCTGGCAAGAGCAGTAAAGGGGGCACTACTGCACTGGGACCAGCAGGACTAGGTGGTTGGGAGGCAGACCAGGTAAGCCCCATCCTTGAGAGGGGTTACACTTAAAGCACTTTTGATTGGTGTGATGGCTTTTACTAATTGTAAAATATAATATTGTATTTACTGTTTTAATTTCAGATCTCACCTTCATTTGGTATGGACCTAGGCTAAGCATTGATTAGGGCCTCAAATAGCTAGATAACAATATTTGATGTTGACTGTATAAATGAGTTTCTCACCCATCAAGCTATTATGGTTTCCTAGCAATTAAATTGCAGAGTGAAATAAAAAATGGGATTGATTATTAAATTAGTAGTGGCAGTGATTAGTCTGCTATTTAAGGAAGGTGGTGATCTGATGCACCATAATTTCACCCCTTGAAAAAGGCCATGTGTTTTGGCCAGAGCCAAAGTGATGCATGTTATGAGGCATGAGTATTTGTAATATGCCAATAAAGGATTTTAAAATCACAGTTTTACAATCTGCAGTATTTTTATTTTTTCTAGAGTGTAGCCTACATTTGTTATGTTTTTTTTGTGCATTGAAAAGGGTCGTTGTCATAGGGTATAATAACCTGCGTACATCTCCCATTTGGTTTCTATTTTGAGAGGGAGATACTGAAATAACACTGCGACTAGGTCCTCTCCTTTTGTGTCGTTCCTTTATGTATCTTGTGTTATGTGTAGTCTTGTCTCTTTTCCTGCATAGCCTGGCCACCTATGCATTTAATTATTATTTTTCTTTCCTTGTGCTTTATGTCGTTTGTTTGATTGTTTGTTGAACCCCCTTTTCCTAGTCGCGTTTCTATTTGGTTCTCTGAAAGTGAAGGAATGCTTCTGTAGCTTTAAATGCTTTAACAAAGGTTGCAGGGCTTTAAACACTGAAAAGCCCTTGAATCACCCTTCGTGCCTCAGAATTGTCCTCTGGTTTGGTACTCTGTATTGGAAAAGCTGCAATAGCTTTTCTGCAATATGTGCCCTAAAATTAGTAGTGCTTGGCATTTTACGCTGTTGCGGCATTCCTTGCGAAGCTCTTGAACGTCGCACTGTCGCACAGCTCATAAGGATCGCGACTCATCCAAATGTTAATTAAAAGGGCTAAAATCGCTAAAATACAGCAGGTTAAGCTTCTATCCGCTGCTTTTGCGCTATTAAGCCTTTGTTGGAATCCCTTTTATGTTTTGGGAGCGTGACCAGCGCTCTATCTTACTAGACAGCTGCTAAATAATTTATACTGACAGTGCACATTTTTTTAAAAGGCTACTAGCGAATGCTCCATAAAGGAGATCAAATGAAATATAAATATTGAAGCTGAATCAAGGGAAAAGGGGTTTTACCTGCTCCAAAAGAAGAAAGCTCTCTGAGTAGCAGCCTCACTTCCTAAGGGCCAGCCGGCCATGTTTCCCATTGTTTTATAGAGGAAGAACAATGGGAGGAGGGACTGAATCCCCAAAGCTAGAGTTTGTGTCTCAAAAATATATTAAAATGTGTCTAAAGTTTAAACATAAATAAAGTGTTTCTGAAAAGCATCAGTTAAAATAAATCTTGTGAAAAACTAAGTTTATTTAAGTAAAGATTGTATTATACAGTTTGAATGACAGGCCCCTTAGCCTATCAGGAATAGCCTTATAGTATATATAGCAGCTCTCTCAGGAGAGAAGTCAGTTGTTCTGAGGGTGCTGAAGTGCTTACACCCTAGCTAGTGCTCTAGTGTCTGTGTCTGGGACCACTATGAAGCTGCAGAGTATTGCTGGTGACTTGCTATGTCTATGGGAAGCCTGTGAATTTTAATTTTCTTTTGTATGACGAATCCAGTCCGCCTTTTATTTCTTATTACCTTACTTCATGTTGGAATTCTCCAATAAAGAAGCTGTTGGAAGAAGAAGCCTTTGTGTGTGAGTCTGTCAGCATCCCAAGCCTTTTACACTGGTGTAAGAAGTGGGATACTGGTTGGGACTACATCCAACTAGGGCGTCTGTATAAGACTCCAGTTGACTGACTCTACATATGCAGAAAGAGAAGGTGGAACCTGAAACCTATCCAGCAGTAGCCACTCGTTCAGTTACAGCAGCTTACCAACTGCCTATACTAACTGGACTGGGACCAGTTGTAAGAAAAAGGAAGCAAACTCATGTCTGAGATGGAAGCAGAGCCCGAATTGCAAGCTTCTGGTGGTGGAGTGGAAGAAGCGTACCCTCTAGAGACTCATGAGTTGGTAAGATGGCTATGTATGCATCAAATGGAATTAGAAAAGCAAAGAGAGGGACAAAAAGGAGTATGAAGCCAGATGGTCAGACACATTAAGGGCTATACAAACTTTGGGGTGTCAGGTCTCCAGAGCAGCCAGCTAGCAATTATAAAGATATTAAATTGGTTAAACTTATGGAAGTGATGACATAGAGGCATACATTACAACCTTTGAGAGGTGGCAACAGCTACGCATGGCCCAGAGACCAGTGGGTGATACGCTTAGCACCCTATCTTACTGGGAAGGCACAGCTTGCATATAGTCACATGGAGGTTGCCTTTGTAAATGATTATGATCAGGTTAAAGCTGCTATCTTGAAGCGTTACGACATAAATACGAAACATATCATCAAAGGTTCAGGACTTACAAATACCATGCTGCTGACAACCCACAAGATGCTTACATTCGACTAAAAGACTTATGTCGAAATGGTTACAGCCTACTATCCGGACGGTAGACCAGATTTTGAAACCATTGTGATGGAACAATTTATTAAGATTTTACCTCAAGAGTCCAACTTTGGGTTAAAGAGCACCGACCTGAGACTTCTGATGCAGCAGTCCAGCTTAGAGGACTTTATTGCAGCCCGACCTGCACAGCTTAAGGAACTATGTTACCCGGACACCAACCCCTATCTCCCGACCAGGAGCACAACTAAAGCTCCTATGTTCCCTCCCTCTTCAGGTACTAAAGTCGCTCCAAGAACCCCTCGATTTATAACCCAGATGTTATTTGCCGGGAGTGTGGAGGAAAGGGCCACATTGCAAGGTTTTGTCCCAAGAAGAAGATTGAGACCTCCCATTTAGCATTGGCCAACTGGGGACAATATATGTTGCCTGTTCAAATTGGGGAGCACATAGTATGTGGCCTTCTGGACTCAGGCAGCAGACAGACTTTGGTACAGACAGCCCTACTAAACCCAAGGTCTGACCAAATGCCACAAGGAACTGAGGTAGTCTGCATCCATGGAGACACCCACCATTACCCTCTTTATAATTTGGATATAACTATACAAGGTCGAACACATACTCTACGGGTAGGTGCTGTACCTCATCTGCCTGTTCCTATACTTATTGGGCATGATTATCCTGACTTTCAGAACCTATTAACTGGTAATGTTACAGCGGTAGTTACTCGATCTCAAGCTAAGGGGAAGCTGGGTCAGGTATTACCTTTTGCTGATGAAATATTTGGGGAATCCAAGACGGAAACAAAATCCAAAGCCCAGAAAAGGAGTGGGTGGGCTTTGGCTCCATCTCTTGCGTATAGGAGATCTGTACTTTATTTATAAAACAAAAAAAATATGTACTCAGACAATCTATTCTGAACTATTTTTTTTTCTTGAGTGGGAGGAGAATGTCATAGGGTATAATAACCTCGTACATCTCCCATTTGGTTTCTATTTTGAGAGGAGATACTGAAATAACAGTGCAAAGGTCCTCCTTTGTGTCGCTCCTTTATGTATCTTGTGTTATGTGAAGTCTTGTCTCTTTTCCTGCATAGCCTGGCCACCTATGCATTTAATTATTATTTTTCTTTCCTTGTGCTTTATGTCATTTGTTTGATTGTTTGTTGAACCCCCCTTTCCTAGTCGCGTTTCTATTTGGTTCCCCTCTGAAAGTGAAGGAATGCTTCTGTAGCTTTAAATGCTTTAACAAAGGTTGCAGGGCTTTAAACACTGAAAAGCCCTTGAATCACCCTTTCGTGCCTCAGAATTGTCCTCTGGTTTGGTACTCTGTATTGGAAAAGCTGCAATAGCTTTTCCTGCAATATTGTGCCCTAAAATTATTAGTGCTGGCGTTTTACGCTATTGCGGCGTTCCTTGCGAGCTGCGCGAACGTACGCACTGTCGCACAGCTCGTAAGGATTGCGACTCATCCAAATGTTAATTAAAAGGGCTAAAATCGCTAAAATACAGCAGGTTAAGCTTCTATCCGCTGCTTTTGCGCTTATTGCGCTTTGTTGGAACTCTTTATGTTTTGGGAACGCTGACCAAACGCTTCTATCTTACAGAGACAGCCTGCTAAATATTTTATACTGACAGTGCACATTTTTTAAAAGGCTACTCGAATGCTCCATAAAGGAGATTAAATGAAATATAAATATTGAAGCTGAATCAAGGGAAAAGGGTTTTACCTGCTCCAAAAGAAGAAAGCTCTCTGAGTAGCAGCCTCACTTCCTAAGGGCCAGCGGCCATGTTTCCCATTGTTTTATAGAGGAAGAACAATGGGAGGAGGACTGAATCCCCAAAGCCAGAGTTTGTGTCTCAAAAATATATTAAATGTGTCTAAAGTTTAAACATAAATAAAGTGTTTCTGAAAGCATCAGTTAAAATAAATCTTGTGAAAAACTAAGTTTATTTAAGTAAAGATTGTATTATACAATTTGAATGACAGGCCCTTAGCCTATCAGGAATAGCCTTATAGTATATATAGCTGCTCTCTCAGGAGAGAAGTCAGTTGTTCTGAGGGTGCTGAAGTGCTTACACCTAGCTAGTGCTCTAGTGTCTGTGTCTGGGACCACTATGAAGCTGCAAAGTATTGCTGGTGACTTGCTATGTCTATGGGAAGCCTGTGAATTTTAATTTTCTTTTGTATGACGAATCCAGTCCGCCTTTTATTTCTTTTTGCCATTACCTTACTTCATGTTGGAATTCTCCAATAAAGAAGCTGTTGGAAGAAGAAGCCTTTGTGTGTGAGTCTGTCAGCATCCCAAGCCTTTTACACCTTCCACCCCTTTAGCATGGCTTGCACCACCTAAGCTTTGCACCGAACAGTTTTTTGTTCTTGTCATAGTATTCTTTGATTAGGTAATGAGGATCATGGATAAGGGCCATGCTGTGGACTTACTCTACTTTGATTTCAGCAATGCTTTAAGTTCGGTACCTCATAGAAGGTTGCTGATGATGCTGGATGATGTAGGTGCAGTGCAGTACCTAGATGAGTGTGAGACTGGTTGGAAGGGAGGCAGCTGAGGGTTGTGGTTAATGGAATCAAATCAGAACAGAGGGAGGTCACCAGTGGGGTGTCACAGTGATTGGTCCTGGGTCCAGGCCTTTTCAATGTGTTCATCAGCAACATGGGAGAAGGAATCCAGGGCAAGATGGGTCTCTTCCAAGATGACACTAGACTTTGTGGCAGGGTGAACAGAGAGGAGGGTTTAGGGAGATGCAGAGAGACTTGTAAAAGCTAGATAGGTGGTCAAAGGTTTGGTAGTTGAAATTCAGTGCCAATAAGTGTCAAGTGATGCATGTATGGAGCAAGAACTCCAGGACAGAGTACTGGATGGGGGATTAATGCTGGGCATGACCGCTGAGGAAAGAGACATAGGGGTCATAGAAACAGAAACACAGAAACATAGAAGTTGTCATCAGAAAAGGATCTCTTAGCCCACCCAGTATGCCCTAAAATTCCCCTACCTAATATACTACCACAGACCCTGCTCGATCTCCTGCCTTAACCCCCCCCCAAACAGCCTGGTACTAAGGCCCCCTTGTGTCTGTCTCATGCAGGCTTGAATTCTGCCACCATTTTAGCACCCACAGCATCTGCTGGGAGTCTGTTTCAGATGTCCAATACCCTTTCTGTGAAGAAGTGCTTCCTCACATCCCTTCTGAGCCATGCCCCTAGTCTAATATCATGTCCCCTTGTCCTTGAGCATCCCTTTCTATGAAAAATACCACCTTCTTGTACCCTCTTTATACCCTTGAGGTACTGGAACATTTTTATCATGTCCTCTTTACCTCCTTTCCTCTAGAGAGTACGTATTTAATTTCCTGAGACTTTTCTCGTAGGGCTTCTTATTCAGGCCATGCACCACTTTGGTTGACCTCCTCTGGACCACTTCCATCCGATCTATATCTTTCTGGAGATGGAACTTCCAGTACAGCACACAGTACTCCAGGTGGGGCCTCATCATTGATCTGTACAGGGGTAAGAGTACCTCCCCTCTTTCTGTTGGTGATACCCCTCCCTATTCACCCCAGCATTCTACTAGTCTTCCCCACTGCCCTATCACATTGCCTTGCTACCTTCAGGTTATAAGATTTGATGACCCGCAAGTCCCTTTCCTGAATTGTTGTTTCCATCACCTCTCCCCCCCCATTTGGTACATTGTCCTAGGGTTTTTATGCCCTATATGCATAATTTTGCACTTCTTCTTGTTGAAGCCTAGTTACCAGGTTTTTGACCAGTCTTCCAACTTTTTCAGATCCTTCCTCATTTTTTTTCATCATCAGTGACTACCTAAATCAATCAAACCAGTGTTATAAAACCTAAAGTAAGGCAAATCGGATGCTGGGGTGTATAGGAAGGAGTGCTAACAGCAAAAGAAAGGAGATATTACTACCTCTCTGTAGATCACTGATGAGGCCCTACCTGGAGTACTGTGCCCAGTTCTGGAGTCTTTACTTAAGGAAAGATAAGGATATACCCAGAGACAGTGCAATGTAGGGTGACCAAAATGATTCAGGGCCAGCTGGACAGATCTTACAAGGATCGGCAAAAGGCACTGAACATGGACTCACTGGAGGCCAGACGAGAGAGTGTAGATATGACAAAGACCTTCAAGTTCCTGAAAGGAATGAACAAGATGAACTGTGAGGAATTATTTAGCATAAGTAGCAGATCAAGAACATGGGACATGAGGGGAAACTAATGAGTGGGATGCTCAAGAAGTAAGCGAGTAACTTTTTTTTTTTTTTACAGAAAGGGTGGTGGAGCCATGCAATAATCTGCCAGCTGATGTGGTGGGTGCCAAAACTATCAATGGTTAAAAACAGTACTAGGACAAAGTGAAGGCCTTAGTGGTTGCTCAGGGTGGTAGTGGTAGGACAGGGGGCATGAGCGTGGATAGTGCAGGTTTTAACCCTGTATAGACAACAAGTTCCATGTTTGTCAGAGTTTATGGGCAGACTGGATGGATCAGTGGTCTTTTTCTGCCATCATTGTCTATGTTTCTATGTCATAAATGTTGGGAGAAAGAACCCAGGAGTAGAGTACAGACTTGGGGGGAGGGGGGAACCATCATATTGACTGAGGAAGAGAATAACTGTGAGGTTGCAATTGCAATAATCCTGAAGCCCTCTCTATGAAGCAGTAAAGCAGTGAGGAAGGCAAGCAGAATGCTGGGTTGCATAAGCAGGGAGTTCACAAGCACAAGGAATGAGGTCATATTGCCGCTGTAACAAATCCCTGGTGTGGCTGCACTTGGAATACCATGCACACATGTGGAACCCCTACCACAGAAAGGAAATAAACCAACTGGAGGCAGTGCAAAAACCAGTCACAAAAATGATTCAGGAGCAGCATGGGCACTTGTACAAACAGAAACCTGAATCTATGTTCATTCGAGGACAGAAGGGAGAGAGGGAACATGATACAGGCCTTCAAATATCTACAGAGCATTAATAGGGTATACCCCAGTTTATTATTATCAGTGAGAAAATACAAGGGAAACAGCTATAAATTGGCTGGGACAAATTCAGAAGGGATGCCAGGATGTACTACATCATGAGAAGAATGGTGAAGGGATGGAATAAACTATCTGAGAAGTTATTAGTCATAAAATGTGTGGACCACTTCAAGAGGAGGTGCGATAAGGTAAAGGGTCTGGTAATGGTGTCCAGAAGGGAGGAGTGAAGAGGCATGTAAACACAAGGTACATGTGTTCCACTTCAGGCAGGCCCGATAAACTGTGAAGCCTTCTTCTGCTGGCAGAGTTCTATGTTTCTATGCCTTCCTTTTTCTAAATGCTTTTGGAGACTTCTTTATGGAAATTTCTAGTTAGGGTTAAGCGCTTATCGAATTTTTTTATGTATTAGTTTTTGTGATTGTATTGATGGTGCACTTAGTGAGAAGGGTGCTAAGGACCTACAATATGTATCTAAAACTATATCCGGGGACTTTGTGTGACCCAATAATTGCAAAGATGTTTGATTTCATGTTACTTTTACAAATGTTTACAAAAATCACAAATGTTAGACAAGGGAAGGTATGTCTGCCATTTTAAATACAAACGGATTATTTTATGTTAAAAATATGCAAAATAGTCCAGTTCAGTGCCAGTGGTATCACAATGTGCAAACATGCAAGAGACCCAGATTTGCATTGCAGTCCCATCTCCCAAACCAGGGCGGAGGTGTCATGGCAGAGACGGTGGTCTCTGGATCCAGGAACACAGTTGTTGTCCCCACTTATAATGCATGCTCCTTGTCCCACAGATAGGGGGGACTGATTGTCATTTTATTTGATTCATTTAGGATAAAACCATAGAGCACAGCCATCCTGTTGGTGCAAGGGTATCACTACTGCTTGTGAAGCATTGACTCAGGTTTGGAAGTGAGCCTGGGTTGTCGAGAGCTGATGAGGGAGGTTTTCTGCCTCTGCAGCAACACTCCCACCTAGGTAACCATGGGTGGCAGTGCAGTGGATGTAGGCTGATTAGGGACAGTTGTTGGCTGGGCTCATGTGCAGCATGCTGCTGTGTGTGTGTGTGTATGTGTGTGTGCGTGTGTGTGTGCACACTAGAGCTCCACGCTGGCTAACAACATAGGGGTGACAATGGATGACCCTCAGTACAACCCGACCCTTGTGTTCCCATTGGGGCTACTGCCTGATGAAACCCGGGAAAAATTTGAGGGGTACATCCCCTCCCGTACCGACCTCACTGAGGGTACAGAATCATGGCTCCATGGAGGATCAGGACTGACTCTGAGAGACGAGTCAAAGCCAGCTTGTGCAATGGACCCTCAAAGAGAATGTGGGCCAGAGACTGAAGGGGGCCTAAAAAGGTGAGTAATAAAAAACTATTGAACAAAGCTCATTTACAGTGATGTCATTTCATTACTTTTAGCACAAAATAGAAACATAGAAATCTGCCAGCAGATAAAGGCCTTCAGCCCATCTAGTCTGTCCCAATACCTCCAATAACTGTGCTCATTTATGCTTTGCCAGTATTAGGTTGTCTCCCTTCTCCAGTTACCAGCAGTCCTTTATGTCTAGCCCAAGAATTTTTAAATCCATTTATTGTTTCTTCCCCCACCACCTCCACTGGCAAGCTGTTCCACTTGTCCACCACCCTCTCTGTGAAGAAGTACTTTCTCATGTTCCCCTTAATCTTCCTCCTCCCAATTTCATCTTGTGGCCCCTCGTCCTTAAGCAACTTTTTCTCTGAAAATTTGTATTCTCCTGTACCTTATTTCTCCCTGTGAGGTACTTAAATGTTTCCATCATATCCCCCCTCTCCCTCCTCTCCTCTAGGGAGTACATATTCAATTCCTTCAGCCTAGCTTCATAGGTCCTGTGATATAGTCACTGCACCATTCTGGTCACCCTCCTCTAAACTGCCTCCAACCTATCAATATCCTTACGCAGGTGGAGCCTCCAGAACTTGACACAGTACTCAAGATGTGGCCTTACCAAAGTCCTACACAGTGGAATTATTACCTCTCTTTTTCTGCTGTTGATTCCCCTGCCTATGCATCTTAGCATTCTGCTAACCTTTCCTGCTGCCTTGTCACACTGCCTGCCAACCTTGAAGTCATCAGAAATGATCATGCTGAAGTCTATTTCCTGCTTGGAGCATTCTATTTCCTCCTCCACCAGATGATATGACACTTCAAGTTTTTGTGTCCCATGTGCATTATCTTGCACTTTTTTACTTTGAACTTCAGCTGCCAATCCCTTGATCAATCTTCCAGCTTCTTTAGATCCCCCTTAATTCTATCTACTCTTCCTGGTATTTCCACCCTGTTGCAAAGCTGAGTGTCATCAGTGAACAGGCAGATCTTCCCTTCTAGACCCTCTGCAGTGTCACTGATAAAGGCATTGAAGAGAACCTGTCCCAGTACCCCACTGGTCACTTTACGAACTTCAGAGTGAATGCCATTTACCATCCCCCTATGAATCCTATTATCCAGCCAACTTTCAACCCATGTTACCACCTTCTTTCCTACTCCTATGCTCGGCAGCTTCCTTATCAACCTACAATGTGGGATGCTGTCAAAGGCCTTACTGAAATCCAGTGTAGGCTATGTTCACTGCCACCCCCCCCGATCTACCTCTCTGGTTACCCAATTGAAAAATTCTAGGAGATTAGTCTGGCACAACCTCCCTCCCGTAAAACCATGCTTTCTTGTGTCCTGTAGTCCACTGACAACCAGGTGTTCCATGGTTCTTTCCTTCAGTAGTGTTTCCATGACTTTCCCCACCACTGAGGTCAGGAGTTCTCTGCCTCCTCCTTGTTCCCACTTTTGTATAGAGGAACTGCATCAGCCCACCTCCAGTCATTGGGAACTTCCCCCCTGTTTCTAAAGATAGGCTGAACAGGGCAGTCAGTGGTTCTGTCAATACTTCACTTAGCTCTTTTAGAATCCTGGGGTGTAACCCATCTGGTCCCATTTCCTTATCAACTCTCAGTTTCTCCAGTTCCCTAAGGACCTCTTCCTTTGGAAAAAGACCAGTGTCCATCTCTGTGCCCATTATGCCCCGATCACTTGTTGGCCCACTCCCAGGCCCCTACACTGAAAAAACTGAGCAGAAATATTTGTTCAGTATATCAGCTTTCTGGTGTCATCCTCTACACTTCTCCCATTTCCACTTTCAGTTGTACAATTCCCCGCCCCTTGCCCTCTTTTTTCACTGACATACCTATAAAAAGTTTTGTCTCCCTTTACCACTGAATTTGCTATACGTTCTTCTGAGATATGAATAGCTAAACCATTTATTTATTTAGTTTTTATAAATCAAAACAAGGCAGCAGCCATTTCTTTGACTCTTGAGACAGGATGTGATGTCATTGAGGGGTGAGCTGTAATTAACAACAAACATCTTGCCCCTCAGTGACATTATTTTCTGTCTCGAGGTTCCATGAAATGGCTGCTGCCTTCTTTTTTATTTACAGATTATTTAGATATTCGTATCTCCTAACTCCTGACACCTACAGGTAAGCCCAATAACTCTTTTGAAAGATATTTTCATGGGCTTTCACAGTTTGAATGCTCCTGCAATGTTTACTTCCCCTTTAATAAAAATTGTTTGAATGCGGTTGACCAAATAATTAGAAAATCATATAATGACCCCTGTCACAATCTGTTTAAAGCAAGTTGATCCAACAAAACAACATGTTCAACCATGTCAAAGGCCATGGAGATATCAATGAAGATGGCACCAATATATTTATGTGAGTCCATAGCAATGTTGATGTCCTACAAGACCCTCAACATGGAAGACATTGTTCTGTGGTGTGGACAAAAAAACTCATGGGTGGCAATGCAATGCTTGGCTCTTACCTATGAAGGTATTGCATGGCTGACTGCTCCTATATCAGGTAAGTGGAAGGGTGAACTGAAATTGGGTTGAAAATGCCACTGATAGCACAGCGATTTTAGAACCACATGCCATGCTTCTGACCCAGGTTCATGTCCCAAGTCTGGGATACCACTGCAGCCTGACAGGTACTGGAAAGGTAAGACACCCAAGCTTTTGGGTAGGAAAGTATGCTTTGTCTATTCTGCCACTGATCCCTGCTGTTTTGGAGATGTATGTGCAAGGCACAGAAGCAGTCACATAATTGTACTGCCCCACGTCGATACACTTAGGCATGTGTGCACTTGCTGGTCTTGCTGGTACCTTGTAAGATGGGTGACAATTAGGAGAAAATGTCAAAATCAAGGGTGCTGGCACAGAGTACTCATAGGCCTGCAACCTTTTTGACCCACCCAGATTGTATGTTGGAAGGATTCCCCCAAAGGCCTACCACAGAGAGAAAGCCATGGATGCAACCAGCTCTAGTGGGTAGCTGACAGGGCTGGGAGCTCACCCAAGATTATCTGATATGGCCCAGCAGTCTGAAGGAGGATAAATACAGAATGGGAAAAAAAATAATGCCTAGGCAGCACAGAAATTACATCAACATATCCACATTCCAATAATCCATCAACACTCTTCTAAGGTGCTCCAGTCTCTGTGTCACATCCTGAAGGGGTAGTATAGAGATCCACAGTGGGATGAAGCCACAGTGGTGCAAATTAGTGAGGTGGCATGCTGAAGGGTCCAGAAGAGCTCCTTGCCAGCAAATTGTGCACCATTTGTCTTGATAGATTGGTGTTGACTGAGTATGACAGCCTGAGAAAGCATAGAGACAAATAGAGAGTCAAAATTAAAAGTCAGGGAAAATCTCATCATCAAAAGCCCCACTAAAATGGATGTCAAGATAGACCATGGGTGCACAGACTAGACTGTGACGAAAAACAGAATATGTAGTATGTTAGGGGCAGCATAGTAGAAACTCAAGCAAACTCCTGTACTAAGGTATGTCAGCATGAACAAATGTGAGTGTGGAACCAAAGAAGGTACTCTGTATTGGATGAGGTCCCCTAATAGGACTCCAAGCACTATCATGTGTCCAGTATACCTCCTGTAAGAGCGGCACAAATCTCTAACCCATGTGGAAGTGCAAACCACAGTTGTGATAACACATGCAAGGCACCTCACCTGGTACCTCACTTTGATCAAGTTGGGCAGTTTGTGAGACACAAAACCATTAGTGCAACAGCACAGAACTGTAATATTTGTACATAAAAATGCTAATGACCTTACGCAAAATGTAAGGCCCTAACACCTACTTACCATATCTTTGTCTGCCATCTGTGTGTCATTATCAAGGCACATTGCTCTTTGCAGTGGATGAAGGCTGTGTGGGCTGCATAGTACAACAGATCCATGTGAGTAAAGGGCTAATGTGAGGAGGATGAACACCAGAGTAAAACAAATGCATTGCTTTATTAAGGGAGACCAGCATGACACTTGAAATGTGCTTGCCTCAAGGTCTACTATATCAGTATGCAGTCATACCGAGGTCCACTGACCACATGGGCTTCAAATCAAAGAACTTCACCCTCCATCAACATTACTCCATTGTCAGTGTTGATCCATTCGCTTTGTTCACCACTGCGTCATAACTGGCTTTTACATGGTGCTAGTATAGTGGTCTATATGACCTATGTGATTTTCATGTTGTTAAGCCATGCTTTTTGCTAAGAATTAACTAACACTGCACAAACAGCCAGTTTGTGCATTCCCTGGGCTTCCAGTATGCCACTGTGCCATGTATGCACAACTCTGCCTTTCAGTTGCATGTGCTCTTGCCTAGCCTTTGTACTGCTACTGTATGCAAACTGCTTTGTGTCGTGCAAACTGCAGCACCCAATAAAGACTTCCATTTGAGCACTGGCATCCCTGTTGTTGTGGAACAAACAGTTTGCAAGGCACAATCAGGTCAAATATGCTGCCCCAGATGTTTTGAAAATGTAGCCTGATGCATCTAAGTGAAGATTCATATTGATTGAAGACATGGGCTTTAAACATTGAAATAAGAAAATTTGCACTAAGTTTTGAACTCTGTGTTCAAAACCTAACTCTGTTCTTATGAAGGCATAGTGTTTCACATCTTAAAAAGCTTTATTTGCAGACAAATGCTACCAATGTACATTTTTAAATAACACAGTATGCACTTTTATCCACTAACTATAAAATCACTGCAAAGAAAGAAAATGAACATCTAAGAAAATCATGCACAAGTAACATTGGGAATACAAAGAATTCAGTTGGGATGTGATCATTTCTAAATACGGCAATGAATTATTACACAACCTTTCATGATTAAGCTGTGCCAGCAGCAAGATGTTTAGGAGGCACTACTTTTGCATATTATAGATCTCGTTACTGTTTTCTCTTACTCTTTTTTTTGTTGTGCTGAATGAAATGTAACTTTTTTTTCTTTTCTTTTTCCTGATGAAGATAGTGTTGTATTTCCATGGGGTTGTTCTTCATTTCTCCAGCCAGGCCTTAGTTATGTTTTTATAACCTGACAATTGTATTAATGTTGTACTGTTGCAACTTGCTTGTACAAAAGATAAAACAATAAAAGTTTGTTATACAAAAACAAAATCCTGAGGGGGCCAATAATATCTCTAAGTAAAAGATTGCCATACTGGGATAGTTTCATTGTGTTTAGTGTTACTGTATTGGACTCATTGAGGAACTAGCTCTGTAAACAGGCATTAATGGAATTTTTTGTAATATTCCATAGAATACTGTAAATTTCTGATTTGGAAAGCTGCTGAATTTTTTTCAAAGGAAAATCATAAGGAATTACACATTATACAATGGGGTTCTAGAATTAGGTATCCTGATTGGCTCACTGGCACCTTTTACCCATGGTAAATCCTATGACGTGCCAATGGGAAAAGGTGCCAGCCACCAGTCAGCGACAACAGAACCCCCCACAGAAATCACTCTGAGTAGCATAAACTGAGGAGTAACAAAGATGGTGAACTCGATGATGAGATGCTCAGTCACATTACAGCTCACAGTACCGCCCATTCCCGCTGTCAACTGTCCACAAAACTCAAAATGTAATTTTTTAAAGCAGTTCGTTAAGCCACACCTAGGCTCAAACAGCATATAAAAATGCCTGCAACCACTTCCACATGGCTCACCTGTTAACCATAACTATCGGTTCCACTATATACCTCCAGTCCATTGTCACAATCCATCGGCGTGCCTTAAATCATTTGCTACTCCTGAAACCACAAATCAATTCCATAGGGCATAAAATTTTTTTTTCTAATTAATCAAATGTCCATTCCAGCATTAGGGTTAGGAAATTAAAAACTGTACTTCCTGACAACCACAAAACCCAGGAAACAAATGTTCACGGATGGCACCCCGTTAGCACTCCGGAACTCTCAGTACTTACAGTATTGTGAAAAGAAAAATAAATAAATCACTTGCACAGGTAGGATCCTTGTTCAACAACCACAACAAAAAATAAATAAAAGCACATTACTGTGTGTCTTTTGGAGAGGGGGGAGCTGAATTAGGAGGACCTCAGAAGCAGAAGTTTGGGAACCACAGCCAGTTAGCGCCCTCACTATACAGACTCTCAGTACTTGCCGGCTGTGTCTGTAAAAAAAATAAATGAAAACTGGGCACTGCAGAATGTTTGTTGAAGGGAAAAAAATCACAGCACATTACAGTGTGTGTTGGGGGTTGCATTGCAGTAGCTGCCCAGCATGTCTCTTACACACATTCAGTCCAGCAACACAGGGCTATTCAACCTTGCAGAAGGATACCACAGCTCAAAATCAATAAAAAAAGGTTTTTTTTCTTAAACTTTTTAGTATATCTTTAAAATCTTTCACTTTCTGCATATTGTATAATCACAGTAAACCACTCCAGGGTGTGGGATATGCTGGGCTTTACCATGGCTGACCTGGATTTGACCACTCGGCCTGCAGCCTCGTGGCCAAACTGCACCAGCCATGGGAAATTCCAGCATAACCAACCCCCTGTTGTGCTTTATTGCTTAATTCTACAGTCTTTTTGTGTGCAGTGTTTACAAGGGTGGATCCTGCAGAACTGGGGAAAGGCATTCAGCACAGCTCCATGTTTATTTACTGTCAAACTCATACTAAATGAGGAAAGAAGTGTGTTTCTGATAAGTGTGACTTTGACAGATGTGATCTTATTAATTTATTTATTGCTCTCTTTGGTAATGAAAAAAAAAAAGTTTGTAAACTGATCCAGAAAGGGACTTTTTTACTTCATGTCTTTGCTAGTACTTCACCTGATTATAATTTATTAATTACTATAGGGTAACCACACACCACCTTGATGCAGTCAGTATAGCTCATACAATACATGGTACACCTCAGAATTAATCTACTGTTGCATCCTCTAGTTCCTCAAAACATTGAACTAGTGGATCTGTTTGTGTAGCAAAGCAAAACCTGCCACCCCCTTGGGCCAGCCAACTGCAGCTGTTTTATCTGAATCAGAGATTTAAAAAAATACATTTTTTTCTTGGTAAATGCTATCTCCCCCCCCATCCTCACAGTAACAAAATCACTACTTGTTTTTCTTTTTTTTATGACAGACACTTTACTTTTTGAGAGAAAGTGCTACCCCCATACCTAAACATTTTACCCACAGCTGAAATCTGGAATTCATTCCTAAACAGTTTTTTATTAAATACAAACAAATGGTGTTCAGAGGACCAACACAGGTTGCTAAATCCCTTTGCAATTTCTTCACAGATACCCTTCCTAATGTCTCAGCCTTCTGATTGCTTTTTGGAGCTGATATTACTGTACTATACACATTACAGCGGACTATAAGGCTCAGGAAGGACAAGCCTTTGGCAGAAGGAAAAAAAGTACATTGGAAAGAAGTTCCAATGTACAAAACTCAGATTTTTTGCCTTTGCCTTCTTTTGGTCATTATAGGAGTTGCACTGGAGTTTAGGGCATCTGTACCACAATCACCTACACCTGTAGGCAAACGAAGACGGTCCTGTTGTCAGTGAAGTAAGATCAGCATTTCATTCATTTATTGAACTGATATCTAAGCAATTCAAGTGCAAAAACATTTTAGTATAGCGTGGAGAATGGTTTTATAATTTCTCACTGGCTTTGGCTGAAAACACTGGAATGCTTTTAAGGCAGGTGATGTCGGGCATGGCAGCTGCTGTAAGCTATATTTCTGGGATGTATTTCCTTCCTCATATCAGTGTTTGTTTCCTATATCTGCTTCAGAAAGGGGGGGGGAGGGTATATTTCTAAACTGTGTTCCACACCAGGCATAATAGCATTGATCACATTGACGTCTTCTGGACAATGAAAGACAAAAATCATTTCAGTTCATGTCACAAGCTTTCAGATTTACAACATACTATTTAGCAAAGCATGCAAAGTGTTAATTCAGGTTCTGAATCCTTGAAAGTCACTGCAGGCATCATACACCAAAATCACAGACCTGTCAATGAATGGACCGTCGCATGGCAGGCCACCATAACATAGCTCCTCTGTCACTTACATTATATTGATTTTTAACAACATTCTGCCAAGGTACAGAAAAAGGCTGTCATCCAGAGATAGGGTTTAAAGCAAGAAATTCTGTCTTATTTTGCCAGGAGTCAATTGCTTTTCTTTAGACAACATATGCACCCACTAGCTTGAATAAAATGAAATGTTTGCCATAGCAACCCTTAACATCTATTTACAGTATGTCTATCAGTTTTGCAAGGGCTAATTTGTCATGTAAAGTGTATGCTACATATGTCAGATTTTAGTATCTGTTCATTTGTTTTGATAATCAAAATCTTGACAGGTTCGTCCCACATGGCAGGATTTATTGGTGAGGATTTTTCTTATCACCGTGTTAGACAGATATCTGGAATTCCAAGGTCTTATATAAAAATTGAATGGAAATGAAATTGGTTCTTCCAGTTTGCTAAATAGAAGAAAGAATATCCAGGAAGTAAAAGGGCTGATTTCACATTTATTTCTCTATGTTGTTGCACTAACAATAGGTTATGGATAAAATAATTAGTGATAGATGTCAAGTGCCTTTTTTGGTATATCAAGTCCTTGGGCCACATTCTGAGTTGCACATAGGGCTGGCACAAAACAGATTCACCATACCCACCCGAAAATGGCATACCCAAATTAAGTCTCTTGTCACAGGGAGAGGAGTTCCTCACCCCAGTCTCTCACTGTGAATGTGTTATAGTGAAATTGCTGATACAAAATGTTTGAAGGTCGTACTGAGGATAGCACCTGCTAATATTCTGATCATTGGGTGCAGACATGGCTGTGTATAGTGCTGGCCTTTGGCACATCCAGCACAAGGCACAGAACTACATAGCACTGCCTCCATGGTGCTGGGCCCAGATGGCACAGGCTCTCATAGCTAATGTCTATTGGTGCACCATGTCCCCTGACCTGACTGATCACAATTCCTTGATCTGATACTCATTGGTCATATTCCACTTCCTCCTGACCAAAATTATGGCAGTCCACCTTCCATCTCCCCCATTCCTATAGCCCTGCATCCCTACTTTCCTGTGGTTCCACCTCTCTCAACTCGGTAGTCACATATCTGTGGTATCCAATGATGCCCTTTCCCTGCCCACTCACCCAGACCAAAGTTTCCACACATGACCCATCCAGTAGAACAAGCCCTTACATTTAGTGCCCCCACCTCCACCACACAGCTTGTATTGCTATGAGTTGTCACACAGAATTACTGCCTCTTTTTATTATGCAGTAACTCTGTGCCCACTCTGGCTGACAGTCCCTTTTGTGAGGGCTGGAATGCACTGGGAATGATGAAACATAGAGAAAAGTATATTGGCCACTGGTATCTACCCATTCCTACCTTATGAAAGTTGACTGAGAGAGCCCTAGAGTCTCAACACTTTCCGTAGAAGGCCATTTATCATCTGGCTCCTGCTGCTTTCCCCAGGCACTCACAAATGACGTTTGCTGAAGGAGGACATTTTCTCCTTTAAATTCCTAAGTGTCTGATGGGACAGTCATCTTGACTTTTCCTGTCAGACTGATGCCATTGACAAAAAGCATCTCCTGAAACTACCGGTACCATAGAAGCAATCTAAAGGAATAAAACCTATATCAACCTATCCATCTGCCATTACATTCTCATGAGGAGGATCCTTCTGGCATTTATCTGTGGTGATATTGTGTATAGCTTTATCTGTATTCAAACCTTACCAGACTGAATCCCCTCTTCACTTTTCACTTTGCTTTTGACTTCCCACCCCTCCCCGGACCCATCACTGTTCACTTTATTCCTCGTCCTCTCTCTCCTTACTTTTGAAGGCAGATGCCTCTCCCACTGTGCCTCCTTCATCTCCAAATTCTGGTTTAGGTTTCATCCCTGCTACCTCAGCTCCCTTATGTATTCTGTCCACCTCCCACATCAGAAACTCAGATCCTTGTTCTTTGTCTAACACATACTAAAACGTCTGTTGGACATTCTACCTTTTCTTGCAGATTCCCCCAGATTTGATCTAGCCTACCCCATTCTCATTTACTCTTCCTCTGGCTACTATGTTTAGAAATCATTTTTCTGTGACCATATGTCTCATGTCTGACTTTGTGGACCTGACCAGCTTCACACTGCCCTCTCCCTCTTCCCCATGGCTTGCACCCTTTCTTGTGGGCCAGTTACTTGGTTCATTTTACTTTATCTTACCCAGCCTCCTTCTCCAACCAATTTTTTTCTTACCCCTGGCCTACATCTACCTTGATTTGCTGACTGATGTATTGCACACATTTCAGTTTAGTATAAATTGTGTAGATGTGTAACATTTTCTTTTTTGCAAAGTCCTCCATGCCCTCATGCTTAAAATGTACAGTTGCATTGCTTGTCTTTCTTGACAGCCTTTTTGCACATATACCTGTACTCCCTCATTTATTTGTTGTTCTGTTGTATTACTTATTTGGATCCTTTTTTACACTTGTACCCCTCTCTGCCTTGTTATTTTGCATATTATTGCTCTTTAGTAATATTTTTGCACCTTTTGCATTTTGTTGCACTTCTCCGTAGTTCCTTTTCCCTTAAGATGCATGTGGAAATGAGCTGCTTCCATACTGTTCTGTTGAAAAGCTTTAATAAATAAATGGTTGACTGGGAGCTGCAGTATCGGCTTCCTCACATTTTTCACCAGTGCCCTTCAGTACTGACCGGTGATCAGTGGTGGAAATGAGGCTGAAATTTATAGGAACCCAGGAATGAAATTGAAAGTGTTAGTTACAGAAACAACATGAAAGTATAGAAGCATAGATGGGTAGGACTGCTCTTGTGTGAAAAGTTCTGCAGATATCATAACACTAACTAAATGAAGTGCAAAAATGCAACACATAGTGAGGAAATGTACCCCAGACCCATATCAGGTATGTTTGATCCTGCATTAACATAGTGGTTCCCCCAACAAAGTGTCTTTTTCCAACAGTGTAGTGATGGGTGTAAACCTTTTATTGGATATCCACGATTCTTCAGTCATGGTTCTCTGTTGAGCATTATCTGCCAGTTGAATCAAGTTGTGGGTGTTTTTGTGATGAGCACTGCCATCCACTAATAACTAAGCTGAGGTCACATAACTAATTTTATAGGTGAAGTGAGTACTATGTAAATGTAGGCCATATCCAACACTGGCATTAAGTACTTTAACCATGATATTTGTGGGTTATGGTTTTACCAGATAACGTTCATCAGCTTTGTATGAGAACTTCACCAGAAAGTCCAAAATGGGTAGAATATTTCCATTGGTTTCATGAAAATCCTCAGCTAGATAATGTTAAACAGAACAACATGAAATTCCAGAACAGCATGACATTCTAAGTTTCACTTCAATTTGTTTGAAATGTTGCTTTTTTGTTGTTGCTGGAACAAATCCGCATTTCTGTGGTAAAACTCAAGGTTTGCCTCTCATGAATTTGAATGGAAATGGGGAGATTCACAACATTTAGGATCACCATGGGTAACATGATACTCCGTGCCTTCAGGATCTCCAATGACACATTTGTGATAACTCTGCTTCCATTTTGCCCTACTTGCCATATATTTAGGATACTGTTATTTTCACATAAAAAATGAAGTAACCTGTTTTAAAGCTTTTGCATGTTTGAAAATGTTCAAACTGTTTGTCAACTTTGTCTCCAGTGTTTGTACCCATAAGCCTCTTATCTGTGGTTTTGAAAAGTTTTTCTCACCATTAGAATATTAAGAACAACTTTGCACAGATGCTGCTGATTAGCTTTTGAAGACTTAGAAAACTAATCAGCAGCAACTGAAACTGAGAACAGACCAGTGATATCCTATTTAGACGAAATATTGCTGTTTCACCTAAATTAAATACTGTCTGACCAGCTCTGTTTTGAGGAAACTGGCAAGTCTCAAGTTTTTTAATTGAAAGAAGGAGGCATACATTATATTATAAACAAACAAAACACCCCCAAACTGTGAAGAACAATCTGTTTCTCGCACCTTGAAAGGACCAGCCCATCAAAGAGTGCTCAAGCTTCACTCTTGTACTTTATGACGTCCCTCTCTCTCCTTGGTGTGAGAACCTGTTTGTTATTCACGGCTGGGGAGATTTGTTTTGTTTATACAGTTTGCAGCCATATGGTTCAATGAAACATTTAGAGATGTCATCTTCTGCTTACCATTCCTGCCTGGCTTGTATTTTCTATTAGTTTATTTCACCGGTTTTCACTTTCCAACGGTTTGATATGGTAGACTTTTACACCTGCAGTTTGGGGTCTTCATTTTTGTTTCACCTTTTTATTAATGCTCCCATCATTACCAATCCTGGCCTTCTTTTGGATATGCCTCCTGGCAGCCCAGTCCATCGCCATCTCCATCTCTTATCCATCTCCTCTTCCAGGGGCTTTCCTCTCCCCACCTCCATTGGGGCCTTGGGGTCACGCAGCCGCCCACTACCAGACAGTGTAGTATTCAAAGATGGCAGGCAGTCAGTTTGATGGGGCCAAATGTGTTGGCATCATTATGTACACTGCCAGAGTTTTTTGTGTTTCTCTGCCCTCTGGGACATAAACAACATCGGCCCAGTAGAGTGCACATGCACACAAGTGCATGCAGGTTCCACGGAACCCATCAGCATTCCCCTTCCCTACTAGCATCTCCAGCTGCACCACCACCTGTGGTTACCTAGGTGGGTGTGCTTTGGGCTCTGCATCCCTCCCTCCCTCCCCAGAAGAGGAATAGGACAGCATCCTCTGGAATTCTTGATCCTCCTCCACTGGGCTGGCTACTGACATCACAGGCACATTCCTTTACAAAATCACCAGAAACACAAGCAGAACTGCCAACTAGACAGACAGTTTCATTATTTCTACAAATGTTGAACACCCCTGCCCCTCCCCCCATTGGCAGACAAATGTCTGTTCACAATATCCAGTTACATTATCCAAATTTCTAACTATTGTGGATTCTACTGTCCTTAGACATTCTTGCAAGCATTCATCAGGCAAAGAATACATTTTATGGAACAACCAAACTGCACATGCAAATGCTTTGACCATTCTGACACCTGTCTTTCTTGTGTCTGTCTTCAAGGTTTCTCTTCACACATGAAACTGGCATAAACAGTAAGTGGATAAAAAGTGGAATAAACATGAAAAGGATGGCTGCTGTAGCTGTTTCTTCAACATCAGAATACTATTACTCTGAATCTTAGGAAAAAGTATTGGTTAAATGAGATTCATGTGACTCTCAAATGTTGCAGCCTGGCTGATGAAAAAATAACAATATTTTTAAGACAGCTTAGTTCAGAAAGCTAACTGTCCCCTGCTTCAATAGAAGCTCGAAAGAAAGTGCTCTAAAGTAATGGTGCCGCACAGATATTTGTTCTTCCCCTTTCTATTGCAGCATAAGACCTGACTTTTGCCAGTTCATTGGATGATGGCAATCATTCTGAGTCACAGACATCCTCTGAACCTAGAGGTCAGTGTAGCACCACAGCTCAGTGGTCTGGCAATGTAACAATGTGCCCTTGCAACAGCTGCAGTTGATAGGATGAGACCCAGACTGCTGCATTACAGGCAGACATTTCTTGGAGGAGGGTGTCCTTATTTAAACTAATCTTTAAGAAATGAAGTATAGCTGGAAGGAAACTTGTTTAGTATATGATATTATTTCATCAAACAGCAATGGAAATACTATTGCTTTCTTAGTATGAAATTAGGTTAAATAACTGGAAATTAAACCCAGTCCCCCTTTAATTCAATCCCAGTTCTCTGAACGCCATATTTTTGCAATTCATTTTTTACCTACATGTATTACCATGCTACAAAGTAAAAAAAAATTCCTTTGATGCATTTGCCATTAGGTACACAATATAGTATCATGTGGAGGGATGTGTACAATTGATGTTCTGCAGATCAACCGCCTCAAGTAAGACTGGCTTGACTCAACTCAGGGTGTTCAAGACTTTGTGTGTCAGCTCTGTCTGGACTTCATAGGGTCTATATATGTATGTATTTTATTGATAATCTTTTCAAAAATGAATTCCATAAAACTACTGGAACTATTAAAGTGCAACTTCTAAAATAAAACTGAAGGTAAATTACTTTTCAAATAATTAAAGCAATGAACCAGACTATGAGGGGATGATATGTCAGTGTCAAAGACTCAGCAGGCAGCACACTTGCCTCTGAGGCCAGAAGATTGGAAAGTTGTGGGTTCTTGCCCCACACTGGGAACTTGGGATAAACCTTGTAGTGACACTGTAGTGCATCATGAGGGGAGTGCTGTACTTTTGAGGTTCCAGCTTTGGGATACGACATTAAACAGAGGTCCCATCTGCCTGTTCTGGTGGTTGTTCAGGTGGATGTTAAAGATCCCATGGCATTTCTCGAAAAGAGTAAGGGAATTTCCCTGATATCCTGGGCAAATCCCACCCCCCTTCACTAAAAATACCAACATCAGCTTAATCTGGTTCTGTATGTCACTTTACATCTGTATCTTCCCCCTCTCCCCAGGACAAGGCTGAAAATAGGCAGAATTGCCTAGTCCTCCTTTCCCAGTCAACAAAAATAAAAAATAAATAAATAAATGTCTAGAATACTTCCTAGGGTTGGTGCTGTGCCACTGTGCAGTGATATAGATACGAGTAGTACATTGATGTGCTGGTATAATTTCTAACTTTGGACATATGTGTGTTGTAAAAACTGCATCTGGATTTAGTTAATTTTGCAAAGGCTGTGTGTGGCAGATGGTGGCCGTCAATGGCAGTGGCAGATGGGTAAGTGCCAGCCACTATTTTTGATGCTGTACCAGGGGGTACCCTGACTTGTAGATCAGGGTGGGTGTCTGCAGACTATTAAGAAATAATTGTTAATATATGGGAACAGTGATCTGGTGGGGGCTGCTAGACTACCATGAAATAATAATCTGGACAACACTTGTGTGTTGGAGGTGTCACCAGACTACCAGAGATTAATATTTATAACATCAGAACTCTGATTGGGCAGGAGGGCCACTAGACTACCAGCAAACAATAATTCATAAATCAGAACAGTGTTTGGGTCAGGGTGATAGACTACTAGGGAAAATAATTTATGTATCGGATCAGTGATTGGGTGGGGGGGGGCACATGACTATCACAGAATAATGATTCCTACATCAGATCCGTGATCAGGTGGAGGATGCTAGACTGCCATAGAATAATGATTTATGTATCAAAGCAGAGATCAGGTGGGGGGGGGGTCACAAGACTACTAGTGAATAATGAGTCCTACATTGGAACCGTGATTGGGTTAGGGATACTAGACTACCAGAGAATAATGATTTATGTATTGGAGCAGAGATTGGGTGGAGTGGCACAATACTACCAGGGAATAATAGTTCGTATATCGGAACTGTGATCAATTGGGACACTAAACTACCAGGAATAATGATTTATGTATCAGAGCAGATATTAGGCGGGGGCACAAGACTACCAGGAATAATGATTCATATATCGGAACCGTGATCAGGTTGGGGATGCTAGACTACCAGGGAACAGTGAGTTATATATCAGAGCACAGAATGAGTGGTGGGGGATATTAGACTACCAGGAAAAAATCATTCATACATCAGAACAGTGATCAGGCAGGAGAGGGAGAGCACTATTCAGGGAAGACTTGTTTGCTCTTTGCCCTGTAATAAGTCCATATGGGATACAAATGACCCCATAGTGCCTTGCTTTTGCTATGGTATCATTTGCTTGGAGATGTTGGACTATGGCAGATTTCTCAGCAGGAGCAATTGCCTTTTTTTAGTGCTACAAGCACTTTTTCTCCTCACATCGCTATAGCTCAGAATTGGACACATACAGTACCTCACGTGGGCAGTAGTGTTTGTGGATTGTGAGGAGCAAATGAGTTAATGCCTCCATCCATCAGCAGTGTATTGAAACATGCTTTTAGCACTCACAATATGCTTTAAGCTTGTTCCAATATAAGTACTTGTAATTTGCTCCAGGCACATATTTGCTCCTGTAGCAAACATTTCGCAAGTGCTAGTTCCAGACTTCTCATATCCTGGCCTCTATGTGCTGATAAAGCACAACTTGAAGGGAGATTTTACAATTGTGCATTTTATTTGTAATTTATGTACCTAGGACAGCCCAGCTGAGATGTACATATTGGTGGATGAACTCATCAATTTCCCTATTTTTCATGTTCTCATTCAACTAAGCAGTTCAGGTTTTGGTTCACAATTCCACCCCTAAACTTAAAGCAGCAACACATGCTGCAGGGACAGTTTTATCCCTGTACCATTTTTATTCTATTTAAATGATCATTTTCTCATTTCTTGCAGCTCAGGAGAGGAGGGAGGTTGGGGGTCCACTGGACCACTGGAGGGTTGGGTACTTCGGGGGGGTTGTGCTATTTGGAGTGGTATCAGTGAGCAGTGGGGGACTTTGCCATTGGTACAGGGTTTGGCATTCTGGGGTGGGGGTTCCACTAGACCACCAGGGTATACTTATGACACTATGGATTGGCAACCGGTGGAATGGGGGGCTACCAGACTACGAAGATATGCTTGTTACACTACAAATCGGGGTGAGGGGACTTGACTACCAGGGAATGTGGTTTCATGAAAAGATCAGTGATTGGGGTTAGGAGCACAATTGGTGTTTGCTCCTGTCCTGTAATGAGGCCATAATGATATGTAAATGGCCCCATAGTGCCTTGCCAGGGCTTTGAGGTCATTTGCATGGGGAAGTATGAATATGGCAAAAGCAATCGCCACTTGTGAACCCTAACTGTTTCTTTGCTTCTGTCAGCCCAATATATCGCTATCTCCTTATTGGCCACAAAACTCTTGTGGTCAGTAGGGGTTTGTGATTTGCAGTAGCAACCAGGATAGTGCCTAGCTCATTTGTTTGCTATACAGGAACATGCCAGTAGCATTCGCTGTGTGCTTGGACATGTTCCACTATACCAGAAGACTGTTCCAGGCACTAATTTGCTCTGGAAGAAAACTTTTTTGTGAGTGCAAGTCAGGGTTTTTCAAATATTCTAGTCATCTTATTTTGATGTAATTCAGCTTATGTTTCACATTAACTCTGTATTTCATATCCCACTTATTTATTTCTGAGGTCATATGCATGAAAACAGGATCTCTGTTGCATGAAAATCAGATCTCTGTTTTTTTAATGAGAGTTATTCAGCTGCTAATGCTTATTCCCTACCTGAGGTCATAATATTCTGTTTGTGACATCACAGTTACTCCCATGGCAACAGACTGTGTCATCATGACAGAGGATTGTGACTTCAAATGTGGAATATGCTGCAGCGGTGGATGAAATCTAAGAGATAACAAGTCTGTCTTCATGCACATTTCTACAATAATAGGAAGGGCAGAGAAATATGTGAAAGATATATGAAATGCAACACTCAGAAGGTATAAGGAGATGCAGAGGGAGGAGGATAGGGTGGTGTATTGGGGGAAACAGAGGGAAGCAGTGAAAGCAGTAAGGAGTGCAGAGGCACAAACTGAAGAGAGAATAGCACAGGAGGTAAGAAAACGGGCAAGACACTTTTTAGGCATGCAAGTGAAAACAGAAAGACTGGGGTGGGATTGTAAGGTTAAAGAGGGAAAGGGGGACTGTGCAGGGGGTATACTGTGATGATGGTGACTGTCATAATGGCGACCCATATGAAGGCACTATCATCGTGGGCACCTGTAAGGGGATGGTGAACGCTGCGACCGTGAGGTTAGGTTGGGCTACAGGAAGAGAGGGTGGGTGACAGGACATGGAGGAATGGGGAACAGGGATGTGACCCTGTGTGAGCCTGCTTCCGCCGAGCCAACCATGTGGTGTGGTGGGTTCGGTGGTTGGCTCCGACGGAGCAGGTCCTGAGTTTGGGACCAGGGCGGGTGTTCCTTTTGCATTTCCTGCAGCTGCGGGGCTTAGATTTTTTTTTTGAACTGGGATGTGCCCCCCTTCCTGACATGCACCCCCCTGAAGTTGAGAATCTTTATTTAGGGAGGTGCGGGGGGGATGCATGGTAGTTCAGGCCCCTCCCATGCACAATTCCCGGTAGACTTTTTCTGTATGCAAGTCATAATAATAGCGATCCCCTTTGTGCAGTTGCTATTATCACATAGCACCGTGCAGAGGGGAACCAGGAAAAGGCAGACATCCTGAACAAATACTTTTGTTCAGTGTTTACAGAGAAAACCTAAGGGGAGGGGCCACAAAAAAAGTAACAAAAGCTTTGGAGGGAGGGAGGGAGGTGGACACTAGTCCTTTTTTGGAGGCACAAGTCCTGAACGGACTTGCTAATCTGAAGGTAGACAAAGCAATGGAACCAGATGCAGTGCATCCTACAGTATTGAGGGAGCTCAAGGAAATACTGGCTGCACCTCTGACAGTAATTTTTAACAGCTCACTGGAAACAGGAGTGGTTCCAGAGGACTGGAGGAGGGTGGATGTAGTCCCACTACACAAAAGTGGTAGTAGGGAGGAGGCTGGCAATTGTAGGCCAGTCAGCCTGACATCAGTGGTGGGACCGTTAATGGCATTACTGCTGAAGGAAAGGATTGTGGAATATATTGAATCTGGTGGGTTACAAGACCCAAGACAGCTTGGATTCACGGAGGGGAGGTCATGTCAAATGAATCTGATAGATTTCTTTGACTGGGTGACCAATGAACTAGGTCAGGGTTGAGCTGTAATAATAATAATAATCTGTATTTCCATAGAGCAATTCAAAAAATATCAAAGAGCTGTACAGATATTAACAATAAGAACACATTAAAAAGATAAAATGATAAAACACAGTGCTATCCAGATTTTGCACCAATATGCATTAAAGCAATTTATTACATAAAACCCCTAAAAGTGTGATAAAACAGATGGGTCTTTAAGGCCTTCTTAAAGCTCTCGATGGTCTGGCACTCTCGGATCTGATGAGGTAGAGAGTTCCACAGGGTGGGGGCCCCGTATATAAGAGCTCACTACCCCAAAGTTTTTCAACCATACCCTGGGAACCTCTAGCAGCCCCTCGTCGGTTGAGCAGAGTGGTCAGGGGGGCAGTAAGGAATCAGGAGCTCTTGCAGGTAACCCGGGCCCTGTCTGTGTAGGGCCTTGTAGGTCAGTAAACTGACCTTAAAGATAATCCGTCACTGCACAGGCAGCCATTGCAGTTCATGCAGCACAGGCCTAATATGACTCGCATGAGAGACCCCTGTCAACAACCGGGCTGCTGCTTTCTGCACTAACTGCAAGTGACGGATATCAACCCTTGGAAGCACTAGGTAGAGGGAGTTGCAGTAGTCCAGGTGCGAGGTCACAAAGGCGTGGATCAACGTTAGAAGGTCGCTAGATGGAACAAGATGCTTAACCTGGGTGATGTTCCTTAGATGATAAAATGAGGACTTGACTACTGCCAACACCTGTGAATGCAATGTCAGCCCATCATCAAGAATCACCCCAGATTCCACACCCATTCAGAGGACAGCAGATGGCTACCCCTGAGCCAAAGCCCAGAGGGAGACCCTGCCACCGGCCCCTCTATCCAGTGACCTGGATCCACCATCAACACCTCAGACTTATAGGAATTCAACTTCAGCCAGTTGACCTTCATCCAGTCCTGGATTTCTGTGAGGCAGCTATTAAAGACTGAGACCGCACTATCCTGGTCAGGCACAACATACAGGTAGAGCTGGGTGTCATCTGCATAAAAGTGAAACCTCGGTCCATACCATCTCACAAAGTCTCCCAATGGCAGCATATACACCGTGAACTCCACTGGGGACAGCACAGAGCCCTGGGGAACCCCACACGGCAGAGAGAATGAGACCAAGGAATACATCCCAGACACCATCATCTGAAACCTGCCAGTGAGGAAAGATTGAAACCATCTGAGGACCATCCCTGACAACCCAGAGATACCACTGAATCACTCTAGCAAACCCTCATGGTCCACAGTGTCAGAGGCTGAACAGAGATCAAGAAGGACCAAGATGGAATGGCACTTCTGATCTCTTGTGATCAAGAGATCATTGAGCACCTGAACCAGAGCAGTCTCAGTACTATGCCTCTTCCAAAAACCAGATTGGAGAGGATCATAGATGTCATGGATGGTCAAGTGGTTCTCTAGCTGCTGCGCGACTACATTCTCAATCACCTTCTCTACAAAGGGAAGGTTAGAGATTGGCCTGCAGTTAGCAGAAGAGTTTGGATCAAGAAAAGATTTTTTAAGGAGTGGTGTCACCACTGCCTCCTTCAGGGAGTTTGGCAACTCATCTGACTCTAAAGAGCACCAAACTATCTCTGCAAGGACAGGGCCAATGGTATCAACACACCCCAATATGAGGCTTGTAGGGCCTGGGTCCAAACTATAGCCAAGGCCCTTACAATTCTCTTGACACATAGAATTTTGCGCCAGAACACAATCTACATAGAACTTCTGCGGTGCACTTGAAATTCACTGTTCTTGGTGATTTTTATTAATATTTCTGTTTAGACATAAAATCTGGTTCCCTTCCCCTCTTTTTATATCCAACCCCCCCCATATGTTCAGAATGTGATGTTATCATTGCTATAACATCATACATTAGCTAATGAAATGGCTACATTCTGCAACAGAAATGAACAGTCACTTATCTACCACAGCTCCCACTGCCAGAGACAGTGGCACAGCACATCAGACATGGTGATATTTGTTCAACCTGCACTACAGCCTAATACAATTTTCAGTCTTACATTATTGCACTAGGGCCAACTTAAACAAAACCTTGTCAATAGCACAGACCTGTTAAGTCCATACCTCACTTTGTACAAACTTATTTGTGCCTTTAAGGTATAGAGACGCTATCTGAAACGAATAACTGGTAAAATTGAATTAACTGTCTAACTTTTTAAGAAAAATAAAGTAATTATGCCCAGAAAAGTGAAATATAATAATGTGTAGATCTGTTGAAAGAACAGACCTGTTAAATAATTACACTGTACGCATTTTTGCCAGGGTTACTGATTACATATTGTCATTGGTTGATAGAATCACTTAAAAGTTATTGAGAAATGTTGTGTGCAGGGACAGCTGTTGGGCCAGAGGGTAGCATGCTGTGTTTCCATGCTGGCAACTCGGGTTCAGAGATTAGCTCTGGGAGCTGGCTGGGCAACACAAGGATTGGTGGAACACATCACTGCTCGGAGCCTGGGAAGGTATGGTGCAGTGTTCTGTCATATGGTGAACACATTGTAATGGGCTGGAGAGCTGTATCTCACAATTGGTTCACATGCATGCCATGGCCTGATGGTGTTACGTAGTGTGTCAGGGAAAGCAGGTTGACATGAAAAATGAGTTTTGCAATAACTCCTCTATTCCGTTTCCAATGGGACCTGTATGAATGAGGATGCAAGTTCATGGAAATTAAAAAAAAAAAAATATATATATATATAACACACACACACACACACACAGTATCTCTGTCTCTCTCACCACCCACACACGCATATTAGTATGTATGTTACAGATTGCATATAAATATATAAGTGATACACAGTGGGAACCTCATGAGTGGTGTAGAAAGCACATACAAAGATATATGATAGACTGTGGAAACCTCATTAGTGGGATAGATAGCATGCATATAGAAATACCTTATTTATCACACAAGATCCCCTCTGTATATGTCATTTATGCAACAGGCTAGGACCTTAAGGGAGAGACATTTGTTTTGCTTTTTTAGGCATAACATTATTTTTAGAAGTCTGTTATTTTTTGAACTAGTGTTACTGTGCTTTCCACCATCCTGATTGCTATAACCACTGCCATGAAAGTGAAGTCAAGATGACAAGCTGACACTGTGATGTGGTAGTTTGTTAGTGCCGCAGAACTTCCGCAGAAATTACAAACCACCGCCGCAGAAGTTCTGCGGCAAATGGTAGTCTTGCCGCAGAACTTGGTCCCACTGTGCCGCAGAAAAGTAGGGTCCCTGACTATAGCAAGTTGGCTGCATGCTCTGGACAATCCACACAGCATACATGATCTCTGGCCGGTCAATGTGTACCCAAGAAAACTGAGGGGTAGTAACCAAGCACTGACCACTCACAGCCCCCACAGAACAAGCTGATTGGATCTCTGTCCTGATGTCGGCCACCTTATTAGCAAAGAATCGAGCAAGTTCATCACACTCATCCTGTGAAAATGCTCTTCGAACGTGCAGATAGGTTGGATTGCACAACCTGTCTACAGTTTGAAAGAGGTGAGCCAGTCGATTCTGAGCTGCAGCAGTCTTCCCGGACAGGAACTCTGCCTTCTTATGTGAGATTGCTGATTGATAGTCCTGATAATGTTCCATCAATCTAAGACAGTCAGCATCCAGGCCAGCTCTCTGCCAGCACCATTCTAGCCTTCGTCTGACTCGTCTCAGCTGCCTCAAGGTCCCGTCAAACCAAGGGGACTGGGCAAACAGTGAGAGGATGAACTCAGACAGGAGTGATAGAATCCAGAGCTCCTGCCACGGCCCTATTATAGGCCTGGACCAGATTACCTGGACCCTCGCTTGCACCCAGTAATCCTGATAGGGCTAACACTGACAGAAGACCATCAGGGGTTACATCCCTCAAAGGGTAGTGTCTGACCATCTCCTCAGGAGCAAGCCTAAAGGGAAGAGCCTAGAAATTGAACCTTATAGTATGATGGTCAGACCATCCAACTGGTTCCACCACCAAATGGAGGCAGTATAGCGCAGTGGTTTAAGGTTCTGAGCTGCAAATCTGGAGACCTGGGGTTTGAATCCCACAGCCTCCATTTGCATACTGTGTGACCCTAAGCAAGTCATTTAACTTCCCTGTGCTCCCAGGTTGCTCCTGTAAACAAGCTTTCAGATTAGTGTGCCACTTCTGGTTAAACAATTGGGGGGGAATCAGAGGTCTCCATCCCCAGGAGAAAACCAGGTCAAGTGAGTGACCCTGGTTATGGATTGCAGAGGCAACTACCTGTGTGAAGCCCAATGAATTCATAAGTTGGAGGAAGTCCTGACCAAATTGTGAGAGTTCATCATCAACCCAGACCTAGCTAGATTTCAGCAAGGCATTTAACACCATTCCACATAGGAGACTGGCAAGCAAGCTGGGTAGCGTAGCAGTGGGTCCAAAGATGGTCAACCAAATAAGAAATTGGTTAGCAGATAGGCAACAGAGGGTAGTGGTAAACAGAGTCACTCCAAGGGAGGGAGGGAGGGTGACCAGCAGAGTGCCACAAGGATCAGTGCTGGGACTGGTTATCTTTAATGTCTTTGTAAGTGACATTACAGAGGGGCTGGAAGGGAATGCCTCCCTCTTTGTGGATAACACCAAAGTCTGCAATAGGGTGGACATTCTGGGGTGTGTGTGTGTGTGTGTATGTGTGTGTGTGTGTGTGTGTGTGTGTGTGTAAAGGATGAGTAGAGACTTGAGAAAATTAGGGGAGTGGTCAAGGATAAGACAGCTGGGTTTCAATGCAAAAAGTGCAAAATAATGCACCTAGGGCACAGAAACCCTGGGGTAGAGTACACAAGTGGGAGGAATGCTATTGCCATATTCAAGCAGGAAAGTGACCTGGGGTAATAATATTGGAGAACCTAAAGGGGTCCAGGCAGTGCAACAAGGGACTAGAGAGGCTGAGTGGGATCCTGGGGTGCACAGGAAGGGGTATCACCAGCAGAAACAGGGAGGTGGTGTTACCTCTGTATAGATCGCTGGTAAGACCCCACCTAGAGTATAGTGTCCAGTTCTGGAAACCACATCTCAGGAAGGACATAGACAGAGTGGAGGTGGTCCAGATGATGGCAACTAAAATGGTGCAAGGTCTGCATCAAAAGCCCTATAAGGAGAGACTAAAAGGCCCCAATATGTACACCCTGGAACAGAGAAGGCAGAGGGGAGATATGATAGAGACCTTTAATACTTCACGGTGGTAAATAAGGTAGAGGAAGTGAGTATTTTTTTTTATAAAAAAAGGTGCTCAAGAACAAGGGGACATGCTATGAAGCCGGGGGGGAAGGGATTCAGAAGAGATGTGAGGACTTTTGGGCTTTTGATGCAGACCTTGCACCATTTTATTTGCCATCAAGGTCACCCTTAGGGTGAGCGGGTCTGCTACCCTCTGATTAAATGGGAATCTCCTAGCCCAGATGTAGGAGAGAGATAAGTGTTGGGCTTGTTCCAAAGGTACCAGTGATCCCATGATTATTCAAAGGTACAGACACCTCAGGAACAAGTGCAAAAAAGCCATCAGGGCAGCAAAGAGTGAGTTTTGCAAGTCCGCCCTACTAAGCTCTGCCAGTAATCCCAGGAGGTTCTGGAGAGATATTAAATCCCTTGTCAGCGGATCCTCCTATCCGGGGGTTACGGACATGGTTATAAATGGAGTCTCCTGCAATAATCCCCGTACTATTGCCAGCTCCCTAAATAATCACTTCTCTGACCTCTCTGCCTTCACAACCCTCTTCTCACCTGATAAGGCTCTGTCCCACCCCCTTCTCTCCACTCTGCTGGAGGGTCACCCTCCTTGTCCAATGTTCCACCTCAGGGCTGTATCAGTTTAGGACTTGCAGAAATGCCTAGCTGGCCTCTCCCAGTACTCCAGTCCTGGCCTAGACAACCTGGAGCCTAAACTCCTTAAGCTTGGTGCTGCACACATTGCCTCACCAGTAGCCTTTATCTTCAACCTATCCCTTGGTCTGGGGACCATCCCAGACATCTGGAAAGAGGCGAGGATTGTCTGTACTGAAGCAGAAATCCCAAACTACCTGACAATTATCGACCGATTGCCATTCTCCCAACCCTTAGCAAGCTCCTTGAAAAGGTAGTGGCTGAGCAGCTTTCAGAATATATCCACTCTCATAAACTTCTGTCCCCAGCCCAGCATGGCTTTCGTAAGGGACACAGCACCACCACAGCCTTAATCTCGGTTACGTCAAGTATCCGGACAGCCATGGACCAGGGCAAACTCTCTGGTGCAATATTTATCAACCTGTCCAAAGACTTTGACCTCATTGACCACAAACTGCTTGGTGCACAGTTGTGGTCACTTGGCCTCTCTCCCCATGCCATGAAATGGCTAATGGGTTATCTACATGGCAGAAAGCAGCGTACCTGCTTCAATAAAGTCCTCTCTGAGCCCCTACCGGTGACCTCCGGAGTGCCTCAAGGCTCAGTACTGGGTTCCCTCCTCTTCTCCCTCTTCATCAATCAACTACCCATGGTTACTACCAGCTGTAGTGCCACCATGTATGCAGATGATCTGGTAATCCTGGCTCACTCCCAGAATGCCACTACCCTAAACCAGAACCTGACCGATGACTTTAACTGGGTATTGTCATGGGTTACAAGTCACAGGCTGGTCCTGAACCTGAAAAAGATGCAGGCTATGCTCTTTGGCTCAATGGCTAAAATCGAAGCCTCATCGGCCTGCTTACACATCACCAGCGCAGATGGATCCCCACTACCCATAGTGAGCTCCATCAAATATCTGGGGGTAACACTTGACCCCCAACTTGACATGGGTAATCATATCCTTAACATCTGCAGGGCGGCAAACTGCAAACTGGATCTGGCCTATAGGGCCAAGTATAACCTTACAGTGGCAGCCAGGCTTGCCCTAGTGAAGGGTGTGGTCCTTCCCTCCCTCAGCTATGGGCTGCACCTATTTGCTCACTCTCCAAAGACACATCTCACCCGGTGGTACACTGCTTACAATAACATTTGTCATTTTGCCTTGGCTGCTTACTGACACCCACCGTTGTGAGCTATATGAGAAACTCTGCTGGCTCTCACCAGTTAGATACCTTGATTTTGGTTTAGGATGCCTCTCTGGGAAAGTGATCAGAACTAGCACCCCCCAGGGGCTGGCCCGGCTTCTGCCTAAACTGAATCCCACCCCCTACTAACTTAGGTCTCTCACATCGGGGATGCTCAAAGTCCCTCCTACCCGGACCCTCATGGGGGATCGGGACTTTGCCATAAGTGCGCCCAGACTCTGGAATTTGCTGCCTGTGGATATCCAAGCTGCCCCTCCTATCTGAGTTTTCGAAATTCCCTGTGGGGTTTCCTAAAACTAGCATCAGAGTGTGACTGCCCCAAACCTCCCTAGAGTAAAGTGTCAAATTGTTTTGTCTGAACCTCCCCAGGGTGTCTCCATTGAATTCCTGGAGATATTTTCCCCACTGTATCAATGACTTCTGAATACTCCTGCCTAAAAAGCCTTGGGCATTTTTACACCCATTATTGCTCCACGGTCATAGGCTAACCATGACATATTGCACCTTGGTCACTTGGTAGAAACTTGTACTACCAAGTGTTTCTGTTTCTGTCTAACATGTGCATATTTAGAAAAATATGATGAGCTGTATATACTTGTCCGCGATCCAACTAGCCTAGGGGGTGTATACGACAATGTTATAAGTTATATTATGACCAATCCAGTCCTTGAGCTATGCTCCACTCCTATGTATGATGACCTGTATATATCTGTTAGCTGAACTAGCTAGTCTAGAGTGTATAATCTGAAATGTGCTTACTACTATATGTTTCCCCTAGGGTCAAATGATGTATTTCCCACGTTTTTTTACTGTGACAAAAAACTGTACTCTCTTTGCCATGTCTCCTTGACTGTTGTTCCTCATGTTGTATTCTCCCGGGTCGTTCCTGAAAATAGGCATAATACTTGTCTAGTCTACTTACCCGATAAACAAAAGCTAAATAAATAAAATAATAAATAAGTACTTTTTCACAGAAAGTGATGGATTCCTAGAACAGCCTTCCAGAGGAGGTGTTGTGGAGTGAAAACAGTGATAGGGTTCAAGAATGCATGAGACAAGCACAAGGGAATCATAGTGGAAAGGAATTGGGGGAGGAAGAAAGAGCTGTAGATAGGGCCAGGTCTGCGGTAATAGTATATGTAGGGAGAAATGGGCTGACTGGATGGGCCAAGCAATCCTCATCTGCCATCAAATTCTGTGTTTCTATGCAAGCTGAAATGTGTCTGATTATCAAGTTTTCCAAAGTTTTTTCAGAGGCATCAGCAGCTCTTTAAAGTGGAACAGTCAGGATTAAGAGCCTCACACCCAAGTGAGAGGCTGGTCCCAATTTGCACTTTGTGTGCAAAAATATTTTGTTTTACTTACTGTTTACTGCAGTATGCCTATTTTCAAGCTGGCTTTTTTAGTAACTAGAAATCCCAGACTCCACTGCAGCTGACATCAGAGTAGGGCTGCAGCTACTGAAAATTTCAATAGCATTCAGTGCTTGTTAGAGCTTTTTATAGGCTCAGATCAGACTTTTGCCAGTCTTTTTGTTTTCCCAGGGCAAGGTACAGTCCTCTGTGACTGTACTTACCCATGGCAGGACAGCGGGACCAGCAAATAAAAGATCAAAATTTATACAAACTTATAACATGCAGTGCAGGCTACTGAATTTCCCACTGCTGCAGCACTGCTCTGATTTCTGCTGTTGGGGATTCTGGGATTTTCTGGTTACTAAAATGTCAGCTTGGAAGTCAGCAGAATCAGCATGCTACAATCGTTTATACTGCAGTAAACAATATGTAAAAGAAAAATGTTTTTGCACACAAAATGCAAATTGGGGCCAGCCCCAGTGGGGCTGTTAGTGCTGACCGTTCCCCTTTAAGGTATGAAAACACTGGCAGTGCACCGTTTAAATGTTAAGCAGCAGCCTTGACTTGTTTGAAGCTTATATTTAAGAAACTGATCCCCCCCCGACACACACACAAGCACTGTAATAACAGTATGATTATTGATAACTTGTGTGAAAATTGAACTCCAGCCCTGCCACTTTGCTCCTACAGCTCAGGTCAGCAAGCAGACTAAATGATTACAAACAGGATGACAACTGAATCTGATCCTATAGTTGGGTTTAGTCCTCCTTTAGATGTAGCATTATTTCTATGGTGGGATTTGTCTACTAAACAGTTTTACAGATGGGTAGGACTGAAGCATGGAAAGCCATTTGACTTGCTCTAGGTCACAAAGTAAGCCAGTGGTGGATGTGAAAGTCAAACCAGAGTCTCCTGGCTTCCAGTTCATTTGCGTTAACCATCAAATATCACTGCCACAAAATCCATTACACTGACATGTTAAAAAATATAGAATAATGTATGGAGAAGTGTGGTTTATGGAGATTTTATGCACCCCCAAGGTGTGTGATGTCCCATAATCCTCGAGGGTGAAGCCTGAGGGGTTTATATGGTCATCACACTCTAAGGGGTGCATAAAATCCCCAGAGAACCACACTGCTCCATGTTTTACTTTTTATATTTACAGGGTTTGGGGTTTTTTTTGTTTAAATTGTCTTTTTTGTCACTTTGTCAGGGTAACTGTTACCACCAACAAGCTTGTCTCATGCTGAGTGATTGATTGTGTGGTGCTTGTGAGCATCCTGTGTGAGGACAGCTTGTTCGTCAGTTTTCTGGTGGTGCTGCAATACTGTTCTGCCCATAGTTTGTGGAGCTCCATAAACCTTATATGTGGTTTATGGAGCTGTTGGGCACTCGCTGGCAGTATTTTAAAACTGCTAACCAGTAAATATATAAACATAAACACAACCATTTCACATCCATCTTTGATCTTTTAATTGTATAAAATTTTTTATCTGAGAAGGTTACTGTACCTGGACTTTGTATCGAGTTAATACCCTGCATGCTTAACATTTGCAGCTAATCAGAATGCACAGTTGCATGCTACTCATCATATAATTCCACTTAAATGTGAAATGAGTATCATTATCTTATCAAGTGGAACCACACTGAATTTTAGCACTGCATATGGGAAACTTTCAGTAATTTTAATTGTTGCTGCCAGTTCATAGCTAAGCAGTCTTCCAGTCACATAAAACTAATTTAAAGCATCCTTGCCAAGATTACAGCTTTACAGCAAAGGAGGGAAACATATGATGTATTGCTCCAGCCTTGAGTGGGGTTAGCAGTGGATGAGTGAGAATGTAGTGGTGAGCTGGAGCAGAAAACAATGGTTGTAACATTGTCGGGGTGCAGTGTTGGTGTCATTGAACTGTTAAGAAGGAAGTGCTCCCAGCTGAAACTGAGACTGAACAGACAGCTAGATAAATGTAACCCTCTAGGAGTCAAAGAAAGGATGATGTGTGACAAACCTTCTCTCACACTGACATACTGTCCTGGTTGACTTTTGTTTTGTTTCAGGAGAAGACACAGATCTCAGAGTATGGATCTGTAATTCTGAGCAGAAATCCTTTTAAATCTTGGCAAGATAAAGCTGGATTTTGTAAGCTAATTTGTTTTTTGTCCCAGGAGTTTTATACAGAGTCAAGCTAAATAGAGTTTAGCTGCTGTGCTCCTATGTGACACAGTGGGATGCCTTTTTATATGCAAGTTCCTAAGTTTAGATCCAATTCTTATCTTTACAGTGGCCCCACATAAACACTGGTAGAGAGCTTTAGTAAGAGGATGGCTGCCAAGGCTGTGGTGTGGTGTGCTGTAATCCTATTAAGTACCTGGACAATGGTGTAACAGCTGGTGCAGGCTCCAGCCAATGTGTTAGTGCAGTATGTTGGGACTTGGTCTCCACCCAGACAATGGGCTGGGTCAGTATGGAGCAAACCTGAGTGTTTCTCAGACAGCTGGTACAGTAACCTAATGCCAGCCAACCCTCTGAGAGAGGTACATCTAATACCATTAATTTCCTGCAGCACAGACGGTTAGGTAACCAAAGGCAGGTTGACAGGGAGCTTCAGTGGGATTTCACCTAATGTTCTTTTGACAAGCAGGTGCCTTGGCAGAGACTGCAAGCTTTAACCCTCAACTTCTGAGTGGTGGATAAAATAAATCTCTGTTGCTGACTTCCTAGTTTTGTATTTTTTGATGGCACATTGTCATCATTAAATCAGGAAATGAGAATTGCAGGCTACTATAGATTGTGCCTCAAAGGAATCATATTATGGTCACAGTCAAAATATAAACAGATCATCTGGAATCACTGCTTTACAAAACACAGTGCACAGTTTTGCTTTTTATTGTTACTTTTTGGTGAAAGTGCCTTCTTCAGTCAGGTGTTGTGCTGACTGGGAATGTTTTATGAACGAGGAATTGCTACTCTGCAAGCCAGGCATTTTCTTTATTTACATAAAATTAAAATGTAGGGATTCAGGTAAGTGTCAGAGTGGCTCAATTGGTGGCACATCTGCCTCTGGCCAGAAGGTCATGGGTTCTAGTCCCACAGTGGTACTGGGTTCATACCATAAACGCTAGCACCCGAGTGCAGTGCTAAAGGGATGCTGTATTGTTGGGGTGTGCTATCCTTCGGATGACAAGTTAAACTGGGACCCATCTCCCTATTAAACTTCCCAAAAAGAGCTGGGGAATCCCCCCCAGGTATACTGGTGTTTCCCCCCTTTCACTAAAAATACCACCAACCACTTATTCTGGTTCAATTTTAGTTGGGTGGCATCTGTACCCCCCCCCATATGAGTCTGAAAATAAGTACTATTGTGTAGCCCTCTTCTCTCAGTCAACATAAACTACTATAAAAAAGTATAAATTTGTATGAGGGTGATAAAAACCTTCCTTTTTATCCATCTAAGTCTTTCCTGGCTGATGAAATCCCATTTCTGTGTGATGCTTTCTCAGTCACATACTACAGTCTAAGAAACCAGACACCTTTCACACTCATAAATGGTACACTGCATGGATGCATTAGTTTCCATATTTATACATCGCTCCATGTAAAACTAATACAGTGACATTGACAGTCACTTGTGGGTGCTTGAGAGGACTGCTTTCAAAAACAAATTGAGACAGAACGTTTGTTTGGGAGAGGCTAACCTGTAGAATTATATAATTCTATGCTACAGAAATGTAGAAGATGGAATCTGACAACATTAGAGGGCCAAATTTCATCCAGTCTAGTAAGGGCAGACTTGATGGACCGTCTGTCTGTTTCTGCCATTAAACTCTTTGTTTGTACATTTATAGAAAGACAGCTCTGCATGTTGACCAGTATTCAAAGATCCAGCATCTGTGCGCACATCAATGCTTTTTGATTGCAAAAATACTATATGCTTTTATGAAAAGGAATGTTTTAATAAGCAATTTTACTATTTCTAGGCACTGATTGGTCATTTACAGTAGCCGACTATTAATTTCACTGTGTAAGCTGCACTAGACACCCAAATATAGCACCTGATCCCAAAGTTAATGGTTCACTTGATTGGGTTCAGTTATAGGCCATTTTGTCCTCTGCTACTGCAACTCAAAGCAAACCTCCGTCTGTCTATCTATATTTCTTCCAGGTGTGACAATTAACTCATGACACATACTGTTATTGTGTTCAGTTAAAGGAGTCACTGGGCAAAATAGAAATTCCCTGCTCCAGTTTTTTCAACCTGTAATCAAATCAGCTATAGATTCAGTGTAAGACATCAGAGGAAATATTCTTCCAAACCCCCCCCACCACCATTACTTCAAATTAGCCTGATGAAGGTTTTCAATCTGTTTCAAGAGCATCACATCTGGCATGTTTTGTTGTAAATTTCATACTCTAATGCTCTTAGTGCAATGCTTTCAGTAAAGGTATGTTTATAACAGTATTTTTATATTGATTGGATTCTAAAATCCTGAAAACTGGACTCTTGTAAAAAAAAAAAAAAGTAAAAATAGCTTTCCTAGTGCTGCATTTTACAGCTAATAAGTGAATATGGAAGCAGAAGGTAAAGACCTTTCCAGTTCAAACGGGCAAAGGGCAGCCACTTGATAAATGAGGTGAGGAGCCTACTTCTGCTCCATGGAAAGAAACAAAAGAATAGAGGATTTTTGAGGGAGACAAAAGCAGCAGTGATAAACAGAAGCCAGGATGAAACATAACTATCCATATTGTAATATGGCTGATACACTTATTTTTTGCAGGTGCAATAAACCTTATATTAGAAATGTGTTTCATTATTTTGTGATTTATTTTTATTTAAAATATTGTATTATAAAATAAAAAAAATATGTAAACATTGTTCTTGTAATTCTATTTATTATATGTGCCAGGACACTTAAAATCTTGTAGAAACAGGTAAATTAGTTATGATTCTCCAAGTCCTACAGGTATGAAATAATAATCCTTTTATGTGTATGCAAGAAAACCTCTTTCTCAGAGTTGTGTGTGTGTGTGTGTGTGTGTGTGTGTGTGTGTGTGTGCACACGTGTGTCAATACAAACGTGTGTAGATATATTGCACATACAGATGAATGTCACTATCTGTAATATAAAGACAGAGAAAAAGTTCCAACATGTAATAGTAGTAGAAGCCACAACCACATTATGCAGTTGGCAATTACAATTCCAGATGCACAGTACAAATATCTTATTTTAGATAGATGTGAAATAGCAATCATTAGGGTTCTGAAAGCTGGGAAAGCACTGGGAATATACAGAATAAACTGAAAAAAAGATGAGACACTAATGAGTCAAAATGTCTAGGAAGAAGGAACACAGAGCAGAAAAAGCCAGACAAAAAAATCTTGACTATATAGGAATATGCCATGGCCTGAATGGGAATATCGGTAATATTGCCAGTTGGGTCAAGATGCGCAAGGGGGAATATTTATGTGTGTATGTATGTAAGTATATATTTGTTTACCAGGCAAGCATGCTGGTGCAATGAACCATTTTCAGGCACAACCCGGGCCATGAGGATGGCACAAGGATAAACACAAGTACAAAGTACAAAAACAGTACAGGATAAATATAAGTACAAAGTACAAAAATACAGTACAGGATAAATAAAAGTACAAAGATACAGTACAGGATAAATAAAAGTACAAAAATACAGTACAGGATAAATACAAGTGCAACAATACAGAACTGCACCACAGGAAATACCTAGAAAGAGTTACAAATACAGTATGGTGGAAACAACAGTAAAGTTATTGCACAGCATGATCCATCAGGAGTGCACAAAAATATAAAGCATAGTAGAGGTAGATAAGCATTGCTACTTAACAGTTTCAAAGACCATGTTATCCATTGTAGGATATTATACAATGGCAAGAAAGAATGGTGGCCTCTAATTGGTCCATCTGGGACTGGACCCGTGATGCTATCCTGGCATAACATCACGGATCTATTCCCAGCACATTCGTGACTGCATTAAATGTAAAACAAAAATCAGTCCACAGCGGTTCCTGCCATCAACTTCATCTCTCCCTGGTCCCAGCATAAGTGAAAGACACATTTCTGACTGGCTTTAAATTACTCTAACTCAAAACCCTCACACATTCCAGGCAAAGCAAAGTGAAAGCTGTCTTTATGATCGGCTTCACAGCAGTCCCCTTCTCCTTCCAACAGCAGTCCATCGCTCCTTCCCTGCTGCCCTCCTTCCCTCCCATTGCCACACACCTATCTGAAATAGCCCAGCACATTCTCATCCATGTTTTAATGTTTTCTTAGTCACATATAAAATATGACAACAACGTGATCAGCTTCCCCACAGCCCTCCTTGCCAACAGCACGTTTGGCTTCACATCCCGTTCCCAACTACACATAGTACATACTTGAGGAACAGCATGTGGCTGTCTCTTAATGTTTTTTTTTCAGCTCTCATTCTGCATCTCCCAGTATAAACAGTAAATGCGAGCAACTGTATCAGGAGAACGAACAAAGGACAAAACCCATACATTACTGGCGAGACACAAAAGTTCACAGCACCTGCTCTGTAAGAAAAAAAAACACGGAGTGCGCTGTACTTACACATCAGGGGGGCTGGTCCCAGCTTCATTCCATTAGTTTAAATTCTCCCACTGGACCTGCTCCTTTTTTTAATTTATATGAAAAGCTGCTTTGGTGGTGAGATGGAGAGAGGGGGTTGTTAATGAAAGGCCAGTTGGGAGCAGGGAGACAAACCAAAGAGACACAAATGTAAAGGGAGAGACTGTAACACTGGGGAACAAGTTTTGGAGCATTAGCCCCACCTGCATGACAAAACAGTAAATCCGCACTATTTTTTCCCAATGTATACCTACCCATTAAAAAAATTACTAAAAATCTACTTTTAAATATATTTTCAATCTTTTTTTTATGCCTTTCACACAAATGAGCCATTGTATAATAGAAATAATGCACTCCAGGGTATGTGTCATGCTGCTATAACATCACTTCTTGGGTATTGGACGCACTCAGCCTGCGGCCTGGTGCCCAGCCACCCGAGGCGTGACATTATCCCAGCACGACACACACCATGTCATGCATTATTCCTTTAATAACCATAGGATGTTCATAACTTAGGGTGCCTGAGTTGCTGGATGACCTCATCCAGCTTGTGAACATGTTGGAGTGGTACATTGGGTGATCACCCAGGGGAGCAGGTACAAGTGATCACTGTTATTGTTATTACACATCACTGATGATCCCGGTCTGGACCATGGCATATCTCATTTTTGCAAGGTTATTTTGGTTTTGGAGTTATTTTCCTTTTTTTATTTTGTGTCTGTTTCATTTGAAAATATTTTGTTTGGATGACCAAGCAGAAAGCAACTGCTTTTGCACACTGACATTGGGCTCTATGCGTGATGCCAACATGCCGCGTACACCAGGTGCATTTGCATTGCTACAATCGAATGCCATGGAGCAGGGTCCCACAGACCCTGCGTGACATTCACAAAGGGTGCATGTGGCAGTTACTCACCCAAACCCCTGGCTGCGCAGACAGCAATGTGCCAGGGGCATGCCCGCACTCCATGCCATTCACAAAGGTGTGGAGTGCTGGGCACAAGGGGCTGCACCTTACACTGGATAACACCCAGCCATAAGGGATATGCACCTCCCCCAGGATGCCACTGCCAGCTGCAGTGCTGACGTGGGGGCACTGCAGACCCCCCCACATGCCACCCCAGCCCATGGAATGACAAGGAGGGCTAGGGTGGCTGACTGGGTACCCACCTGCCAGCACACATTGTGCCCACCATTGCATTCCATGCCCTGTGGGTGCAAGGGATCCATTAGCGAACCTGGTCCAGGCATTCCATTCAATGTGTGCCCAGTCCATGGAAATGTCCTCCACATGTCTGACTGCTGGGGGGGGCAGGGCCACAGACAGGTGCCCTGCAGGTTCATGCAGTAAACATACCACACACCCTGCTCCAGTCTGGGGCCGTGGGACTATGCGGGTGGGATACATGCCTCTGGCATGTAATTCCTGCCCGATCGTGCATAGGACCCATTGTGCGCAAGCACATCAGTACGTGTTTACCTAGAGGGAGCGAGCAGTTGAGGATGAGGCCATGTGGGCCCACAGAACTTTGAGAGATTTTTAGCTGCTTGAAAGAGCATGTTCACAGTCCGGGGAGATGCAAGAGTCCATTGAAGGTAGGGCAGTTGGTTGTCATTGATATGAAGGCAGGGAAGGGAGGATTGGATGGCAACACTACACCATTTATTTTGCCCAGGGTAGTAAAATATGTGGGAAAACTCTTTGATATAATGCTGTTTTGTGGTACAGTTCAGAACAAAATAGCAGATAACCTTTCCATGTAACTGATTTCACACTGAGAGGTTCAGAGTTGGAGCTGGTGTGCAAGTCAGCTGGGGGCAGAGAAAGTGAAAGTGTGCTGCTCATGCTGCTGGCTTCAACCAATCAAAACCTACTGTGTGGATAAATTCACACATGGGGGACCTAGAGTGAAGATAAATATGATATTCTTACTGTAGGTCCAACAACCATGTAAATATTGAGCATATTTGCCAGAATGTATCCTTACAAGTATTGCAGAGATATGTGTGTGTGTATATATATATATATATATATATATATATATATATATATATGTGTATACACACACACACATATGTCTAAAATATCCCATCAATGGCGCTAACCAAATCATTTGCCCTTTGCAGTTTGTGACATGTCCTTTACTGCAATTTATGGTGTTGCACTGTGGCTGGCTCAGCTCTGTAATGTATATGTATACATTTATTGCCCAAATAATTTCACCTTTTGATATTTTTTTTATACAGAAAACTAATTGCTTAGAACTAAACACCTTTCATAGTCACTATAAAATTGCATCCTTGCTGTGTATATAGTAGCCAACAGTTTCCATGAAGCTGCTTCTGTGGTAATTTTAGTAACTGTCATTTTTCTCATTCTAATAGCTGTCATTTTCCCCTGAAATGCAAAACTTCATTAGAGACCAATCCAGTTAGCCTACAACTTTCAGAATTGTCCTTGTGAACTTTGATAGCACTGTGGTTATAATAGTAGCACTGTGTTTATGTAGTTCGCTGGCTGGCTTTCATCTAGCCTGTTAAGTAAAATTAAGGCCCAGAAAATCAGATTATTATGTCCCTAGGGGGACAGCTGATAAGCAGCAGATGACTGTTGATCTACTTGCCACTCTGCCTTGGTGTGGGATTGGTGCTGATAGATGCTAAGCCAATTTGTTGACAATTTGTTCTCATTAGAACCCTTCCTATTAATCTCACTTAATGTCCCTTTCTTTAGTATAAGCAACTTTTAGAACTTTATTTTTTATTGTCTTACCTCTTTAAGAAAGTGTTTTACTGTTTAAATGACATTCAGTGCATGCACTGGGCAGCACGTCAAATTTAGTATTAGGTCTGCATTTATTTTCAGCATTTGCTGATTAAGGTTGTACTGTATGTATCCTAAAGGGCAAGCGCCTTCTCCTGGCCTTGTCTCATTAGTACATTAGTATGTACTGTACAGTATATATATGTATATATAATAATACTTGAGTTAGTATATATAATGAGAATTCTACACACACTTGAGGTGTTGGATGCTGCATAAACCCTGAGTGCAAAACTTTAGTGGCTTATACAAGCATCCAAAACTGAGGGTGTGTGTAAAATTTTAGTTTTACACACTACTCTGTGTCTTATTTTCTATAATTGCTGTGGAGTGTATTTTAGCCACAACACTTATGTAAATACAAATTGATCTCTGTGCTGGTAGCTGCAGTTGGGCTGAAGTGGGAGGCAGTGTGCACATGTGTGGAGCAAGAAAAACCTGGTACATGTTCGACATTTTAACCAGCTGGTTATAATGGTGAATTACAAACTTGGTTTCCCTATGGGAGAAAATGTTCACCAGTTACTGTATATAGAATAATACAATGAAGGAGCGCATAACAAGAGTTTAAAGCACACCTGAGGTGTGGGATACTGCATACTTCGCCCAAGGGGTTTATCAAAGCATCCCACACCAAGGATGTACATTAAATTTGAGTTCTGCACTTCCCCCCACATGTTGTTTTATCTAAGTTTTTTTGCTGGTAGCTTTTTCTTTTATGTATAATTCTGCCTGGCCACTAGGTGGGGCTGCGGTGCAGAATGTCGTTAGTTGTGGAGATTGTCGCCTTTTATTTTTTAATTACAGTTGCTGATTGTTTCAACATTTCCTTTTTATTTTTATTTTTTTATTTAAATGGGTCTCAGTAGCTGGAGTCATTGAGGCAGCAGAGAGAATAGCCATACGGTAAGGGCAGATTTGTTTGGGTTGAGGGGCTGGTTTACAGAGCCATAAACAGAAAAGGTCCGTTTTTTAAAAAAACAAACCTGTGAAGAAGGTAATGGGCAGGATTCACAAATCTTCTGAAATTTCCACAGCTGCAGGAAAAACCTGGCACAAGTAGGCTGCCACTTGTGGATCCACAGGTTTCAGCAGTTTTCCCAAAGCAGTGGGTATTCACAATGGCAGAGCCAGATTACAACTGGCTCCATGATTTATGGTAGCTTGTGGGTGGTGTTACCAGGGAAATCCCTGCAGCTACGGAAAACTGTTATAGCCGGTGGGACCAGCCATGACATCTTCCACAGCTGTTGCGGCTGTGCATAGCAGTCTCCTCAGCTGCAGGGATTTCAGTCAGCAACTGGAGTTGTGGTGTGGGACTTAGTCCCAGAAACATTAGTGAATCCAGCCCAATGTCCTTTTAGCAGTGTGGAGATTAATTTGTGATGTGACGAGTATAGTCAGTGCCCACTGCCGTGTAAAGAAAATTGTAAGCTTTGTTTGTGCTCTATGGAGTTGTCAGTGCAGGATTGTTGGGTGCATGTGGGCAGTTAAGGAAACGCGGCATGTGTTTGCCATTATAACCCAGGGGTTATGACAGTGAATTATAACTGGTTCTCCCTAGTGGGGTACCGCAGGGTTCAGTACTGGGTCCAGTCCTTTTTAATGTCTTTGTAAGTGACATTGCAGAGGGACTGGAAGGAAAAGTTTGCCTCTTTGCAGATGACACAAAGATTTGCAACAGGGTTGATACACAAGGAGGCGTGGAAAGGATGAGAAGGGACTTGGCAAGGTTGGAGGAATGGTCAGAAGTATGGCAGCTTGGATTCAATGCAAAGAAGTGCAAAGTAATGCACCTGGGAAACAAAAACCCAGGGGAAGATTACACAATGGGGGGGAGGTAGTAACAACAACACAAATGGAAAGAGACCTAGGGGTAATCATATCAGATGACCTTAAGGTTGGCAAGCAATGCAAGAAGGCGGTAGGGAGGGCTGGGGGGATACTGGGATGTATAGGGTGAGGTATCACCAGCAGAAAACAGGAAGTTGTTATCCCCTGTACAGACAGTTGGTGAGACCCCATCTGAGTACTGCGGCCCAGTTCTGGAGACCCCATCTCCACAAGGACATAGACAGGATGGAGGCAGTTCAGAGGAGGGCAACTAAAATGGTGCAGGGTCTGCTAGAGAAGCCATATGAGGAGAGACTAAAGGAGTTTAATATGTATACCCTTGAGGAAAGGAGGGAGGGGGGGACATGATAGAAACATTCAAGTACCTCAGTGGAATCAACAAAGTCCAAGAGGGTAGCATCTTTCAGAAAAAGAGATGTGCAAGAACAAGGGGACACAATTTGAAGATAGAGGGGGGACGGCTCAGGGGCAATGTGAGGAAGTATTTCTTCACAGAGAGGGTGGTGGACGCATGGAATAGCCTTCCTGAGGAGGTTGTGGGGTCTAAAACTGTGGGAGAATTCAAGAATGCATGGGACAGACACAAGGCAATTTTTGTGGGGGGTAGGAAGAAATAGGCTGTTGGTTAAATAGGATCTGCAGCTTAACCTCTAGGTAGGGAAATGGGCAGACTAGGTGGGCCAAGTGGTCTTTATCTGCCGACAAAGTCTATGTTTCCCTACAGGAAAAAACTGATGCCAGTTATTGCATGTATAATAATGCCTGTGGGCTGTGTGTAACAAGAATTTTATATACATCCATGATGTTGGATGTTACATAAACCCGAAGAGCAAAGCTTAAGGGGTTTATAATAGTATCCCACACCAATGATGTGTTTAAAATTTGAGTTTTAAGCAATCTTTCAGTCTTTGTTTTATGTGACTGCTGGAATCTGTTTTTTCACCAGTGGAAGTGCTACTTCTAGTGTGCAGTCGGGTTGCAATTTCTTATCCATGGAGTTGAGGGTTCGAGACTGTTGTGCACATGCCTAGAATGAGGGAAACCCAGTGCATGTTTGCTGTTATAACCCACTGCTTATAATGGCAAATTGTAAACCGGCTTCCTTATGGGGGAAAAACAGAGACCAGTTATTACAATATAATTTCATACAGTATCCTGCATGCACCCTATCATAATGCACTTTTACAGGCAGTCCACAACAACAATAAAAAATTGATCTAGAACAAAATGGAATTTAGGAAACAAGACAGTGAAGAGTATAAAATATAATTGTTATGCAAGAATAAAAAAAAATCCAACACAGTATATTTGAAAAAGTTAGTTCGATGGTCATGACTAGCTATCATTGACTTTTGGTAAAGGCTAATATCTGAGGTCAAGGATCAAAGGCTAGAGATGAAAGGTGAGTTTTAGTCAGGATATGAACTGGGTGAAGGATACCAATACCAAGAGAGGCAGACAGGCAATTCTTGGTAGAGGTGGCAGCAGTCCTGAAAGATCTTCCTCAGTGATAGAGAAGGTTATACGAGGGACAAAGAGAATCTCAATGTTTGACGTTTAGGAAATACAAGGCAGAGTAAGGAAGATAAGGTCCGATATATTGGTGAGTGGGGCCATAAAGGATTTTGAAGGTTAGCAGAGTGATTTTGAAATGTATTTGGCAGTGGATGATGGGGAGGCATTGAAACTTTTTGTAGATGCAATGGGGATAATTTGGTTCCTCGCACATGAGCAAAACATGGGATATACAGCAATGTTTTGTACAGACTGGAACTTGGAGAGACTAGAACAGTGAACTTTGAAAGGCCATACATAAAGAAGTTAAAGAAGTTAAATTTTAAGATCAAGGCTTTCAGTAAATTCTGATTACTGTTAAAAACACCAAACACTGCTCACAGAGGAGGCCCTGGATTCTCATAGTCTGTGCTTTATTTATTTTAACTCTTTGGTATCTGGGTAAGGCTCATTAGGCACTAGTGCCTGTTTTCAGGAGTGAGCCAGGGAGCACTTAGAGAGGTTAAGTGACTTGCTCAGAGTCACATAGTATGCAGGTGAAGGTTGTGAGATTCAAACCCAGGTCCACAGGATATACCAGGTTCATTTACACTTCATTGCCCCAACCACTTTTAAACCTCTTGAAAACCATCAACTGAAATTTGTAGTCTAAAGCCAGGAATTTTAAATCCACAAGAATACAATATCTACAATGGTAGGTAATTTAAATTACTTGTCTCTTGTCATCAGTCTGTGAGTTGCAGATGTTACATCTACTGTAGGTTGCAGAGATCTTGTCTCTTGTGCAGGAGTCCTGTCTCCCTTGAGACACTGGCACCATTGTCTCTACCAGCACAAAGGATGCATCTCCTGCAACATGTTAGCCCCAAAGTAGACAGGAATTTGCAGCTGATTTGAGAGGAAGAGCACAAATATTCTATCTTTGCAATTCACACCTTTGTTACGTAATAATCCAGTTATGAATCTCAGATGTTCTGTCCACCGATGAGGAGTTCAACATATTTTTTTTTGTGTATATCTTCTGCTCTGCCTTACCTCCTTGGCAGGGGTGGTCCCATGGTTCCCCTAATTCCGATCGACCCCAGTGTCACTTCACTGGGCGCCATGCCCGAGCTCACCCCCTTGCCCTCTCTACCCTATCTAAGCCACATCACTCACCCCAATTGCAGAAGACCTTTCGGGTAATCATGCTCAGAGGGAACACCCTGGGAGCATCTGGTGTAGTGCCGTCGGGGGCCAACCATCATGAGCGCTGGAGTATTGACTGTTTTCCTTGTTCCAGTTACTCTCCAATGGTGTGGGTGTGCAATAATGTCAATTACATTGCTGTGCATGCTTCTGCACATTGCACATCTGACATCAGCCCACACTGACCCCTCTGTTAACCGCAGCCTGCACTGGCCCTCAGCCACTGCCAGAAGCCAGCACAACCACAATTGTCCCACTTCTCCCTCCCGGAGGAGAGCAGTCCCTGGTATGCTCAATCCGCCTCTCCCCAGCCGACCCTATGATGCCTGAAGTCACTCCCACCCCCGGGTCATTGGCATGGCGTGATGTGTGGCATCCAGTACCTCAACCTTCAGCACCACCAGACCAGCATTTTCTTTTTATTATTTGATTTTATTCTTTCTGACAACTGGATAAGGCCCACTAGGTACAATGTCTGTTTTCATGAGTGGCCCAGCAGCACTGGGAAGGTTAAGTGACTTGCTCAGGGTCACACAGTATACAAGTGGAGGTTCTGGAATCAAACCCAGATCTGTGGGATGTACCAAGCTCATTCACAGCTTGTTACTCTAACCTCTATGCTATACTACAAGCATTAGCAGATTTTCTCTTACAACAAAGCTTGCTGATTTACTATTTTGTAGTAATTATGTCCAAGGCCACTGATTTACGGTGATTAAAACACTGAAATTCCATTTTCAATACTTCAGATTCCGGAATTGCACCGGTGATTGTTATTCTAATTTCCGGATTTTACCCAGATTCTGCTGTCATTCTTTTAGTGTGTGTATAAATAATCAGAATAAAAGAAGGTTTAATATTCAAAGCATCAAATAAAGCAAGTTGAAAACAGTTCAGGAAGCAATTACAAGAAAAATACAAGTTTTGTAGAATTACTGATCTAGTATAAAATGGCAGATTCCATGAAATCTTTGTTTTTACCGGTGTTCAGGCAGCCCTAATTCCCGTATTTTACCGGATTTTCCGGTAAAAAAACGAAAAACAGTGGCCTTGATTATGTCATTTATATAGAAATGGAAAACAAACAACTGTTTACACAGATACTCACAAGGTTTTGAAGACTCCCTCAAACATGTTAAAATAGAGTGCATTTTTAAAAATAAATACTGCATAATAATTAAAAAAAAGATGCGGTACATAGCAAGTGACAGCCTGCTTGAATGGGACTTAATACTTTTATTCTAGAGAAATTGTTGTGTGTTCTACCTGCATAGTTTGTTGCTTTTTGAAGCCATAGTATTTTTTATTAACTCAGAAAAATCCTCTTTGAGTTTAAAATCACAGACTGTAGCATTTGACAGTAGCACAAAGGAAAGTGTAAATATAGAACAAATGATTGTGGAATTTAGTTGACATACTGTACATTCAGGTTTTTTTTTCTACTTTCTACTGTAGTATAATTAGAGTTTTGGTGTCATTTACATTTTTTATTTAAAAATAAATCTAGACTTTTACTAACATAGTTCTGATTCCTAAGCCACATCTGAGTATTGTACAGTTTCATTTATATTCCTCATGAATTGCAAGCTTTTTATGTAATTGACACTTCCAAAGGTTAAAAAATGCCTTGCTGCTTACAAACACCTTTTTATTTATTCACACCATTTCTAATAAGCAGGGATCCTACTGACACATGTGAATTTTGTTTAACCACACTACATTTGCTTCGTAATTAGTGAATATTCATCTGTCATCAGCAGCAACTTTGATACCCCTCCCTGCTAACACGTCCTGTCATAAATAATCAATGAGCCCTTATTAATATTCATGGGTTGGAATATGTGTAGTCATGTGCACAGATGCAGAGACGGGGGAGTGTTGTCATGACCTGAGTCGAAACTCTCCATGTATGAGTGAGTGTGTGTATGTGTATGTGATACTTATGGAGAGAAGAGAGAGAGCATGCTGCTACACACTGCCCTGACTTGTGTGTGTTTCCAGCTAACAGTAGAGAATCTGTGTGTGTTCCTTGCTGGAGTGACTGATGAGAGACGGTAGTCAACACTGGAGGGTGATTCCCTGTCAGTTCAATTGCCTCTCAGTATTGGGAAAATAGGAAGTCTTGTGCTTGTTTTGCTGACTATAATGGGCTGCAATCTGTGCTCTTTTCAGAAAAGAGAGGAACACTACAAACTGCTCTATGAAGTTTCACAGGTGAGTGTGGACAGTGCAGATCAAATCACCTAATGCAAGGCTAAAAGCTTGAGAATGCATACTGTAAGAAAAGATGTGCATATGCTGGCTGTCCAGTCAGAAAGAAGTTGGGATCAGAGTTTAGGTTTGTCTTGATATGTTTGCTCACCACTCCCCCTTCAGATGACTTCCTGCGATATTCCCTTTAAATATGTGGGCATCCTCAAGACCTGTCCAACTTGCCAGTAATTATTCAGTATTTCTGTCATTATGCCTCTGGAATGTTTCTGGGGTAATTCATTGTGTTGTATTTGGGCTGCACAGTGCCCTTTGCACTAGTAGCACAAGGCTGTTTGTATTGAGCTGTTTTTTTTTTCCTGTTGTTGCAGGTGGGATTTTAACTTTCAGTCATGCTTTCTAACTTTTAAGAAGTTTGTTTGCAATATGTTAATTATAGGTTAATTTGTATATTGTCTTGAGCTGGTTTGCATTACTTGTGGTTATTAAAATTTTGCCTGTTACCAGATTCTTTAACATGCTTTTCTTTGTGATACTATTTAACAACTATCACTCTAGAATTTCATGATTTATATGTCTTTTCAACAACAAAATATATATATATTGTGTAAGGAATAGAAAGCCAGCAGAGAGAAAGTCGTTTGCTTTTTTGTACTAATTTAGTCACATGTGTTTATTCATACTTGCAGAACAATATGATGTTTCTATCACCTGCTACACAATGTATATGAATCACAGCAGCTTGCTATACTGTACATCTGATATCTTCCAAAAGTGGTTGTATAGTTATGTCTGTTCCTATGGGGGTATTTTTGCACCACGAGGGGTACCAACAAAGGCACAGCATTTCTTCTGAGCAGGGCATGTGCCTTGATGTGTCTGCTATAGTGCCACCACTGCATACACATGGTTTAGTGCCCATATTGTTCACTCCTTGGCAAAATGCTGCTCATGCCGTAAACACTGTTACAGTAATTAAGTTTTGGTTTGTCTTATGGTCACTGCTACAGATTTATTTGGGATTACAATTTTCTAGGCTGTAGAGCATCATCATCCCCATTGGTCACCTCACTGCAAGTTCCTGCAAATGCACTGGATTTCAGTTTTACCAGTGTGTTAATATTAAGAAGAGAGAAATGTCATTCTGAGCTGGAAAAAAAAACACGTTTGTAGGGAAAATGTGACCATGTGGTCTGTTATCTTTAGAGACTTGAAAATTCCTGTGTTTGGCATTTTGCACAGTTGAGATTTCATTTTGTTTTTGGCAAAATGCCTGACTGCTTACTGGATGGATCAGTATTAACCCTTGGAGGTCCACAAATGTGTGTATTTGTTATTGGTGATGATGCTTTTGAAACTGCCTGAATATGTATAAGTGTGAACGTCAATGCTGTTAGCAAGTGGCATGGAAAGGAAAACCGCTTAGATTTCTGGTGGTCTACTGGCACAGCAGTAGCTAAGTGCCCATTGCCTACCGGTTTTAGTTCTTCCTGACGTGATTCATTTCACAGTGGGCTAATTACAAAGTTGATTCGCTACACATGAAACTGCCTCCCCGGTTGCTGTGTTAATGCACATTTTCATGGTAATGTGATCAGAGCCTCATTAGCCAGTTTCCAAAATGATTCTGTGCATTAATTAAATGTAAAAACGTCTCTTTATATCACCATAGAGAGGAAAAGAAAGATTAACACGCTGGTCTAAATTAGTGGGTAGGCTCTGAAGTGAAATGCTGTCCACTTCACCTATACCTGTCAACTGATTTTACTCTGTCACTACTGTAGGAGGACTGTATTCCCTGAGAACCTTTGTATCATTATTCTGTGGCAACCTACTTACAGGCAAGCAATGTGTTTTAAGTATCATTGTGCATTGTGCATGTCCTAAAGACTGTGATATTTTATTGCTCATGTTGTTAGTACACACACAATTAAGCAGTCTTTTTATCATGAATCTCATCATTTGGGATTCTAGCAAACATGGCTGGTATTCATCTGAAGCAGTGTGTTTCGATTCATTTCTGAAACACTGGCTTAGTTAAGCTGAGGTCCTTGTCATGGTGCAGGTGGACATTACAAATCAAACAGCTCTTCTTGATAATAGTAGGGGAATTTTTTATTGGGAAAAACAAAGCAATCAATTTACAGAACTCAAATTCAAAAAATCAAAAACAGAAAAGTAAACAGTCTTGAAGAGTAGATCAGTAATTAATAACTCACAATAGGATGAATGAAAATAAAGGAAAAAATTGTACTGTTAACAAAAGAGGAAGGAGGCAAGCAATAAAGTAACATTCTGCCAAAATACTGTATTGTGGACGCCAACACCTGCTCTACTTTCATGGATAACAATTCCCTGGGGATATTTCTTGAAAGAGAGGTCAATTTTGATCTACAAATGGAAGTTGTATCTTTGTATAAACCCCATGCAATGTAGGTTTAACTGGAACAAATAACTCCTGGTAAAGTATGACGTTTTGTTGAAGAGAGGATGCACACCTGCTTGTCAGATGTAAAATTTTAAAAGAGCAAAAAGTAACACTAGGGAGTGTGCATCAAAGGCCTTCTAGTCTGGGGAGAAAATGCGTAGCACCAGAATTTGGTAATTAAATGCAAAAACTGGGGTAGATAGCACTTATCAGCTAAGAACCTCCAGAAACCCTGTGCATATGGGCAAGGTAAAATTAAATGGTCTTGCGTTTCCAGCACTGTAGAGTGTTCTGGTTGAGGGCAATAATGCTCCTCCAGACTTTTATGCTTTAGGGAGCTATTGACCCCTAGACATCTGCATGTGCCTTAGCCAAATGACATCCCACATTTGTGGGGGTGTCCCCTCATTTTGGAGATGTTTTAATACCATCAGTTATGCTCCTGCTGAACAATCAGGAAGAGCTGGAGTCAGCATAAATACTGAAGACTAGATCACTAGTCATTAATATGTTTCCTTGACAATGTTTCAGTTTGTTCAGGAGGCAATTTCTACTAACTAAACTTTGTAACAGCCATCAAAACATAACCCAGATGCTGTGTACCTGTGCCTTTTCCTGGTATTAGTATCCTGCTGTGACCCCAGCTCAATAGAAAAGGCTCCTGCTACTCCTTGACCAATTGTACCCAGAGTCTGTCCTTCAGACATAGTACTTTCTGGAAATTAAGAAAGAAAAACAATATAATAAACTAGTATATAAAATGGGGAATCAAGAAGAGACTCAATTAATAAAACATTTAAAAAGTGCTTCTTTTTAGACAGCTTCCATGTTTTCCAGCATTGTACCTGCATTTAAGCAGATTGCAAATGGCTATCCCAGTTTTCAAAGGCTATGTCTCCTCCTGGGAAATGCACCCTCCATAGGTTAATGGAAGGATATGCAGTTTAATTTTGGTCAAAGAGCTAACTGCATCATGAAAAACACAAAAAACAATTCCCATGCTTTTGGTGTGATTTATTACTCATCTCGATGCAAGTGCAGATGTGTGTCCAAAACCACCTGCATGCTAACAACATCCACATAAGCCAACAATTTCAGGTGGATAAGATGGGGTTGAGCATGATTCTTAATATCACTTCATTATTCTGAAGACTGTACAGAACTGGATCTATGCCAAACACAGAGAGGAGAGGGCTGAGCAGGCACTCCTGGCATACCCCTCTCTTTACCCCCAGTAGGGGAATTTCCCTGTTGTTCTGGCCAAATGTTCACCCAACATTAAAAACTACCAGCAGCCTAACCAGGTTTAATATTAGTCAGTTTGTATGTTTGTCTCTCCCATCTGAATGGGGCTGAAGCAAGGAAGTATTTTCTATCCTTGCTTTCCTGGTCAACAAAAACTAAACTAAGTGTCCTCCATATTTAAAGAGCTAGTAGAACCAAAAATAGTAACCATGGAAATGTGACAATTTTTAAGAAGCAATCAGTTGTAACTGTTTATTTCTGAAGTATTTTCTCTTTTCTTTTGCTCATTAGAAAGTTTTCTATGTAATAGTGTTATGCTGGATGTGGGGAAATAGCACTCTTCCTGGCAGCTTTGATACTGTTCTGCTGGATGTGTGGAATAGCACTCTCCCTGGCAGCTGACATATTAAGTTCTATTCTTCCCATTACATCATCAGCACTGTGATCCCACAGACTGTGACATCACAGGTGACTGCCCTGGCACCTACAGAGTGGCTTCTGTGGAGCAACTGTGATGTCACAGTCAGTGAGGGCACAATGCTGATGATGTTATGGGATAAGCAGTGATAGATATGTCATTTTGCCAGAATCATGGGGGTTGCAAAGTCCCATTTCAGTAGAATCATAGGGGTTGCAAAACTCCCCACTCACTACATTTTATATTTATTTATTTATTAGCTTTTGATGACAAGATAAGTGCCATTAGGCAATAGCCCTGCCCTATTTTCAGACACAACCCCGAAGAGTACAAAATACAGTAATTACAAACAAACTCATGTATATAAATGCAGTCTTATAATATTTATAACAGATATCCACACAGGGATAGACAGGTATTATACATCAAGCAGGACCATCCACACAGGGATGCGTAAGGCAGGTTAAGACAAGCTAGGAGATATATAACGAGTTCAGAGAAACCAAAAGTCTAGGCAGTTAGGACAAGCAAGGTTAGGTACAATTGCAAGTATTAAGTGCAAAAAGATGAGAGAAAAGTGCAGCTATGAAGGAAGAGTGAGATAAGAGAACTTTAAACTTGGGGGAAGGGTGTTCCAGAATTTGGGGGCCAAATGAGAGAATGCTTGCTTACTCATTTTAGTTGAGCAGTACGGGACAGAGAGCAGTGGAGAATTTGAGGACCTCAGAGGGTGGTGGTGAAGCACAGGGTTAAACATAGCTCCAAGATAATTAAGGTGGGGGTTTCTGATCATGGCGTCTATGAAACAACCCAGTGAGTAGTAGCAACAGGATTTAGGAGACAGCCAGTGCAGGGCAGAGTAGAGAAGGCAAAGGTGAGAGAGGCACGGGGCTGATAAAGCAAACCTACAAATGTTGTTGTAAGTGGTGTCCCACTTTCAGAGATTACCAGCGGTAGTCTGGGAAAGGATAGGAAGGGCATAAAGAAGCCTCAGAAGCAGGAAACCTCTGGCCACAAAGATCCTGGCTGCAGGAGTTAGGGACTGGCGCATGTGATAGGCTGCCCGATCTTCATGTTAATTGATCTGCATACCTCATTTATGTGAGAGAAGAAATCAAGGGCAGGATACAGCGTCACCCCAAGATACTTGAAGGAGTCTGTGGTCAGGACAACTGACCCATCGTGACACAGCACATGAAGCTTGAGGGACACAGCCTGGACTTTTCTAGAAAACCCCAAAAGCCTGGCCTGAGAGTTAGGAAGGTTGAGGATTAGGGAGTTAAAGAGGAACCAAGTCTGAAGCTGTTGGAATGTTGATGACAGATGATCATTAAGTTCAACGATGGAACAAGAGGCAGTATATAGCACTGAGTCATCACCATACATGATGGAGCGACAGTGGCGTATGGATTAGGAGTATCATTAACAAAGATGGAGAAGAGCAGGGGCCCAAGAATGGACCCTTGTGGGATGCCACTGGAGATAGGGGCAGGAGAAGAATGAACACTAGGGAAACCTTGTTTTAGGGGTTTCTAGGGGTTGCAGTGGACATCATAAGGGTTGCATAGAAATATAGGGGTCTTAACTGCAACCTCTGGCTACCCCAAAATGATGCCCCTGCTAATATCAGGTATAAAAAAATCTTCTACTTGACTAAATGGAAAGGAAAAACTATTGCAGATACAAAAGGTAATAGTTGACTGCTTTTAAAAATGAATATGAGTTTTAGCTGGTACACTCCCTCTATAAGTATGTAAAGCACACTTACTAATACCTACTTATGAAGTGGGGCAGGCAGACCTGATAGACCTAGAGTCCCTCTCTCCTTTAAGAGCCTATGCTACTACGTTACTATGATTTAACATAGCATACAGTATGTCTTGTGCTCTTTGAGACTGGAATGACCTGTAATTAAGAATTTGTGTGCGTGATAGTGATAGTAAAAGGCAAAGACAGAGAATAGGTGATAGAGATAGATGACATTATCATTTGCATGATTTGTTTCTTAATGTTGTGGCTCAAATGGAGCTTCATAAATTTAACATATTTTATTTTAATTATCTGTTCCTGAATGTTGGGATTAGCAGAGTGAGGTTACTGAAAGCACTACCCAAAAGATATACAGTATCTACTTTTTGGTAGTACCATTAGGTAGAAATGAGCACAGAGGGAGAACAAATAAAAGGTCAGTATTAGATGTTGCCACACTGTAGTTTAATATGTATAAAAATGTAACTATTTTAGAAAAATACACAGGACACCCATTGAGGCATCATGCAATATCTTGGGTTTGCATTTTCCTTAAATGCATTTCTTCACTGCTGGTGCTGGTACTTTAAGTGACTGAGGAAAGGAGGTTAACAACTAGCTTGCTGCCTTCACTTTCACCTCTGGTCCTTCCCAGATAAGGTTTAATCCCTAGAAGAATCTCTGAGAGTTTCCAGTGAAGTAATGTGGAGTCAGCATGCAGCTCTGCATGCTGTTTTGTTAGGGTAATGTGAGAGATAAGGTATCCAGGGAAAGCAGCATCATGACTTCTGACACCGAGACCAGCCTGTGTGGATTCAGGCACTAGTTTCCATTGAAGAAGTAGGCAACCCCCTCCTCCCATGAAAAAACCCACACGCTCTGCTGTACACTGCTGAGAGTTGCAGTGACAATGATCTCGCCCTTAATCAGGTACCACAGTTGAGTGCTACTGTACATCAGTCAGTTAGCAGCTGCCATCTGAAGAGACACACCAGTGTTTACAGTTCTGACTAAAAACTAGAAGCTTGAGTGGCTGGATCTGATGCATTCAAATGAGGTGGCCTGCTCAAACATTAACACTTGACTTGTTAAGACCCCTTCTAATTTTATGGTCTCGTAATTCCCTGATCACAGCTCTGTTATTTTTGCATGGATTACAGTATGACTGATTTCCAAAGCACACAGGACAAGTTTAAGTCTGCTAGAGGCATGAGCTGACTGCAGATCAGCAGGGGAGAAGAAGTGGCTCAAATTTTACTGGGAACAGCATTGTTGCAGTACTTTGATATAGCACAGCAAAGCTCTTTGACCTCTATAACCTTCTCACTGACTTCTTTACTCACTGACACTGATGATAACTTAGGCACTTCATTGTCTGAGACAAGGTGTGAAGCTGGGAGATGCACTCTTGGGGATCCATCAGAAAAGACACAGTCATCAATTAATTTTGTGAGTTATATTTAAAAGTGGTAGTGTAGTGTGGTGTACTGTTATCCAGCAAATAACCCCACCCCATCCCAATATTTGCATTGTTTTTTTCTGGAAAAGATTACTCCAGTAATTTGAGGAATGCTGACTAACAAAAGCAAGGAAAAAATTAATTGGACTAGAATGACGTGCTTCTCAGAATTAACTGCCGATCAGCAATAAACAAGTGACCTGCACAGTACAGGTCACTGTCAACATTTTTTACCAAATGTTTGTAATAAGTTAACCTCAAAATGATTTTTTTTCTGTGTTGAATGAATTTTTTTTGTTTTCATATAGACAGTGAGATTACAGTAATTAGTAAATGCATTGCCAACACAAAAAAAAAATCTACTTGAGACTGGTCTGCAAGGGGAGGAGATGTGTATGTGCTGCTTTTTTTATAAATAAGAAGTATTTTTTTAACTGATGCATAGCTCGTGTTCAGCCTAAGTCTGTTCTGTGAACTGCTTTATGTGAGTACCAGGTTTCTGCTTTTTTGGTTGGCACCAGATTGTAGTCCTTAGCCACTCTTCAGAAGCTACTGATGTATTGTTTTTCTGGATTGAGTGATATATTTTTGTTTTCATATAGACAGTGAGATTACAGTAATTAGTCAATGCATTGCCAACATAAAAAATCTACTTGAGATACAAATAATTGCAAAACTGCACCTGAAAACATGCCTACCGGGTTAACAAAACCTGTCCGATCTATATAGATATATATATATATATATATATACAGTATATATATATATTTATACCATGGAGGTGAGACCAATTCCAGTGAAATAAACCATGTTATTTTCACTCGAGTGAAATAAATCCTGATGACATCAGCAGAGTTAAAATAAATACCATTTATACCTACTCTGCTGACATCAGTCACCTGCATCTGAAAACACTAAGAAACACCCCTGTAATTTGCCGAGTTCTAAATAGGCCCTACACTGAAATTAACACAATTAAGATAGATAATGACAGTCAGCTGCAGCACTCCTTCTAAATGTAACAATCTCCAAATCTCTTGTGCTGTATTTCAAAACCCAAGTTTAGTACATTACTGAATCAAACAGATGATGCCTGAAATGTTTAAATAAATCTTAAACAGCCAAACATGAAGACACAAACCTGCCAAAAGAAATCACCATCTTCTTCATTGTCACAGAACCTCTCAGGCAACCAATTACCAAAACACAGCACACCTAATCAAGACCCCCACACACACCAACCAACAACAGCTTACTACAACAACTCATTCATAAAAGTTCGCACACACACACACACACACACACACACACACACACACACACACACACACAGCACTAGCATCATCTAAAGTGACATGATCCTCATAACAACAAACATACCTCTCTCACTGAAATTGGTCTCACCTCCATGGTATAAATAGTACACATGATGGGCAGATCATGGAATATGGAAAATATTCTCACTTCTGCATCATGAGCACTGTATATTTCACGAGTGCCTCTAGAGCTCACTCTTCAGGAGTGAGAATATTTTCCGTATTCCACTCCTGCCCATCATGTATCCCATATACACACATATATATATATATATATATATATTAGTATATATATATTAGTATATCATATATGTGTGTATTTATGTCTGTGTATATGTATATATATATATATATATATATAGAGAGAGAGAGAGAGAGAGAATAAATGCTAGGTAAATGTGGTTTATTGAAATGCACCATGAGGGGGCTAATTAGCTCCATAACACACAAATCAGAAGGGTGAATGGGATTGAGTTAATTAGCCTCTCGAGATGGTAGATTTCCCAGTACACCACACTTAGTGGCATTTATTTTATATAAATGCATTAAGATGGTTATTATATTTCATTTAGATTGCATTTGTGATCATTTTTGAGTTTGCCTTGCTTTATTTTCATCCCTGCTACTTTCTGTAGTATAGTGGCACTTTTCCATACTGTAGTAGCATTTTGTAAACAGGGACATGCTTTGTCCTGTTTGATTTTTCATAGTGTAGGGGTCTACTATAAATGGAGGTGAAGTCGTGGGGCTTCATCCCTTAGTATGCTGTTTAGGCGGGACATGTCATGTGCCATGTGGAACGTGGAATGGCAGACAGGTGGAGTTTTTTAGATTTTATTTATTTATTTAGTTTTTGTTGACTGGGTAAGTTTTGGCAGTCCAGTGTAGTGGTTTGATGGTGTGGATTGATTTAGTAGTGTGGAGCAGTAGTCCTGAGAGGTAGTTCGTTGCTCTGGAGTGGTAATCCTGAACTAAGATGAATGGAGGCAGCAGTTACAGCACTAAGGGTGTGGGTGAGTACACTACCCTCCACACACTTTCTCTTCAAACTCTGTGAGCCTTCTACTGTTGTGCAGCCTGATTTTCCTGACCGCCCCGCTCCCAACAATTTGGAAAAAATGCAGCTCGTCGCACAGTATTCGTTTCTGTTAGCTGAAGAAGGAAAACTGACGCTGCAGTAGCAAAGTCATATATCACACCAATTAAAGTCATATACCACAGCCAGCTGTGGTTTCTGACTTAATGGTATGACTTTAATTTGCATGATACACATAAATAGATGATGAGCTTTTGAATGGGACACAGGTCCTCTGTGTGTGTGTGTGTGTGTGTATATATATATATATATATACATAAATATATATCACAAATTATAAAACTGATCTAAGGAATCCAGCCTCCAAATTGGCTGGCACACATATACAATGGTGTTCACCAGGGCCAGACACCAGATTCTGCAGAATCACGCTGAAAACAGTGGAATTCAATGATTCAATGGCAGTTGTCATGCAGGAAACTGTGACACACTGGGACACTGCTCCTGATCCTTACAACCTGCTGTTATTTAAAGCAGGGGCATGCTTAGGTAGGCCTCGGGCAAATTGTATTTCCGTTTTTGTCTTTTAAACTTTAAAAAAATTTTTAAAGCCTTGATGTGTTTCATATTTGTGGATAGGTACTCTGGTGTGTGGGTTACTGACTGCAGTTGCTAGACAATTTGATAACTTTTATTTAACCAACATATGTCTGGTACAAAGATGGTATAGTGCAGAAGCTTTCAGGCCCCAACAGGTCCCTTCTTCAGGTACAGTAGACAACTAAGCAAAAGATGCTGAAGTTACCAACTAGTAATTCTACCTTCTTGGTGAACCACACTCACCTGCAACTCATGCAGTTTGGTGCATGAAGAATGGGTATATTTTTTGGTACTTGTAACTTGTTCCTTTCTGTCATATTGTATTACTTAGCTGTACTATAAATGTATAATATAGGGTATAGAGCCATTAGAATAATGTGCACCACTGGCTAATCAAGTACCTTGTACATTTTATTGCTTTCAAGGTTATCTGTATTCCATTTATCATGAAGCATTTTTTTTTTGCATGTACAGCTCACACAAAGTTACAAAAAGTATTACATTGTCCTTTTGGTGATTCAATTTTACACCTATTTTCATAGATTTGTTTTATTTTGCAACTTATTGTTTTTACAGATGTTAAGTGTTTGTGGAATAAAGTGTGTTTATGCTTGTGCAAACTCTGTTCTGGCTGAACTTTATTCCTGTTTTTGTAGGAATGTAAGCTTGATAACTGGTAGGAATAGAGAACCCCCCACGTAGAAGGGGGGAACGCTGGAAAAGACAGAGGAAGGGGAGGATGGTGGGTTGTTTTCCAAATGCTAGAGTGGGAGTCCTGGGAGTGGCTGGTTTAAATGAGGCGTGTGGGAGGAGTTTATTCCCCCACATTGAACCTCTGGCTAGCCCTCCCAATAATCCAGTTAAGATGCAACATTTCATTTCCTGTCAGGTTCTGCTTGGTATCCATATGAGGGCTGGGTGGACTGAAGAATTGGGATGTTAAGTGACTTGTTCAAGATCACATAGTGAGTACTGGACTCTGGTAGGATTTGAACCTGTGGTCTCCATGCTCCCAAACTAGTACTCTAACCACTAGACTGCATTGAGATAGTCTTAGATATTTCTTTGAAACCAGCTGATATCAGTTTGTAGAACACCTGGACCTATAGTATTTTAACTCATCTTGCTAATTATGAGTGGAAAACCCCAGAGAAATTCTACTGTATTATGGTTTTGAAAATTATGAAAGTTCTAAATGTATAACTTCCAGAATAATGCCTCTTTTAGAAAGTATTACAAATGGATATAGTATCAGATACCTGTTAAACTAAGAAAAGAAACAAAAGGTCAGGGTCACCCTTTCACCAATATCTATCACTACGCAGCACCCTCAACGTCATACTCTGCCTTGTACCATCAATATGTACTGTATTACCGCTGACTGTCTGATTCTCCATAGTCCATCATTCTGCCACCAGCATCTGTCACTGTCAAAAATGGATGCAGTGGGGATCAGAGGAGACATCAATCTCCCAGGCATAGACTGATGGCTTGAGAAAGTGAACAGCAAGGCTGACACTGACTTCCTGTTCTCCTTCAAGGGCTGCTTCCCAGAGCAGCATGGGTCTCAGGGGAGTAGTTTTGAAGGCACCCTTGGCCTAGTTCTCAGTAATGGGGCCAGAGTCATCTCTGATGTGAAAGTCCAAGCAACAATGTGTGAGACAGTGACTACAACAGGGTAACCAGATTCCTGCTGTCAGAAAAAAATGTGCCGGGCCTCAGCTGCCAGGACCGTGAAATTACAAAAAGTGGAATTTGTCAAGATGAAGGACCTGGTGTCCAAGGGTCTGGAGCAGCTGCATAAAGCTAGTAATGTGGAACACATGTGGAGTTCATTGAAGAGGGTGCATGAAGCAGCAGCAGACATCTCTGTCCCTGTAGGTAGTTAAGTGAACACAAGTCAACAAGTACAGGGACCTAAGGTAACTGATCCTGAAAATAAAAAAGGCCTATGACCAGTGGTAAGGGACCGGTTGCCTCCAGGAGAGAAAGGATTACTGAGCTGCACTGATGGACTGGAAGGTTAGATATAGACAACCAAGGAGGGGCTAGAAGTCATGATAGCAATAGGAGCTGCTGACAACACCAAAGCTTTCTTCTTCTTCTAGTCTTTACTTAGAAAGAGGAAGGGGAAGAAGGGGATTGTGCCCCTGAAAACAGAGGAAAGGGAGGGGGGAAACTGTGAGTACTTGGTGCAATGGCTGAGATGCTGAATTAATGCTTCATTTCAGCATTCATCAAGGTGCCCCGGTGGGGGGAGGGTGCTAATTGGGAAGGTTAATGGCATCAGAGGTAGCCACAATGCAGTTGGCAGACATCATGGCTGTTCTAGTAGCAAGCTATCTAGTAGAGATCAAGCTGGGTAAGTACCAAGGGGCTGATGGGATAATCCTCAGATTGTTGTGGACCCAACAGAACATTTGCAGGGCCACTTCCTATTATATTTCTGGAATATGTCTGGACAGGTGCAGTGCCAGAAGACTGGAATGTTGCAGAATTAACATGGTAGCTATATAGCGCATTAGTATGCTGCTAGAATTGCAAGCAATCTCTTTACTAAGCTTATTTCATTGTATTGACAATCCAATATTAATGCTACAGAACTCCATTTTGTTTAGGCCTTCTATCTTGTCTTGTGTCCTGAGTCTTTTGAACAGACCATTCTGTTCTAACTTGTTATTCTATACGACCTTAGAAGGACATGTTCTAATAATTAACATTTTCAGAAATACAACACAGTTGCAGTGATAGAAAAGCTCAGGAGAACACAGCTCCCTTTTCCTTCCCAGGAAGATGAGACCTTTTGGGCCTGCCAAAATAGTTACAGGTTGACAGAGGAATTTATGGTGAGAGGGACTCCTTTCTTTTTCTCTCACTAAAATAACAAACAAGTGGGCTATATAAGAGGGGATGCTAGTAGGCTTTTCAGAACAAGATGGAGCAAGACAGAAGAGGACCAAGCAGACCCAAGAGGATAATCAAATGTCTTTATTCTCCCTGAGCTTAGGTATCACTGCATGTGTGCTTATTTTCACTAATTGTGTTTATAACAGTTAGCCTGCTATTGGTTTAGTATGCGTAGGTGCCACATCATTATATTTTGTTAGTATAGTTGGGACTACAGTATTAGATAGATTTTCCTTAATTTACTGGAGGGAGCCAATTCCTATTGGGTACCAAATCTAAAATATAATCTTTTTGGGATAACAGGAAGGTGGCCAAAGTGGTTCCATTTTTCAAGAAAGGGGTATGGTTGCACTTAGGTAACTACAGGCCAGTCAGCCTGACATCACTGCTGGGTAATGTCCTGGAAACTATCATTAAGGATAGATTTTTTGAGTACCTGGCTTAGGCCAAGTTTCATGCCCCTCTCCATGTGGCTTTATGAGGAGCAGATTGTGTGCAAAACCAAACAGATCACTTTCTTCGAGTGATTGACCAGGGAGGTTTACATGGGCAAGGCAGTGGATTTAGTCTATTTGTACATTATCAAGACCTTTGAAACTGTGGCACATGAGAAGCTTATTGGCAAAGTAAACCAGTATAGTATATGTGAAACATAGTCAAGATGGATTACAAACTGGCTTGGGCAGGTAACAGAGTGTGGTGGTGGTGGATTGGCATTACACTAAGGAAAGAGGTGTACTCAGTGACATTCTTTGGGATCACTGCTGGTGCCACTGCTGTTTAACAGTTTCCTTAATGATCTGAAAGCTGGGCTCTCCAGCAGGTTGCTTAATTCACTGATAACACCAAGATGGCTAGGGTAATGAAGTGACTTTAGGATGGTGACAGACTTAAGGATGTGCAAAAGCTGGGTGATTAAGTTATGGAGCCTTAGATTCAATGTATCCAAACTGCATGGTACTACACTTACTGGGAGTGGGCAGTTATTGGTCTTGCATATTCTGCAATACATAGACTGGGCAGACTGGGTGATCCAAGTTGTCCTTTTCTACTGAGAAATGTTTCTTTGTTTCTATGTGGCTCCTCTTGCTGTAGTGGTAGAGAAAAAGGGCACACAAGTCGGAATAGACAAGAGTGTGAAGCAGGGCAAGCAGTTAACAGCTTCTGTCTGGAGAATGCTGGAGTGCATTAAAAGAGGATGACCAGCAGAGCAGGAGAAATAATCCTGAGGCTTTAGAAAGCCTTAGTTAGGTTCCACCAGGAGTACTGTGTGTAGTTCTATGCTCTTCAGTACAAAAAGAACATTGAAGCAGCTGAGTGGGTGCAACACAGTGCCAACAAAATGATCAGGGTATGGGATAGCAAAGGCTATGAGGTGGGGTGAGGCTAGGGGCCCATAACATGTTTCTCTTAGAAAAAAGAAGGCTGAAAGGGAACATGACCTCAGTCTTCTGCATACTCAAGGGTACTGACAAGATTACATTTAGAGTGATATTGGAGACACACACTGAAGGTTAGCAATGATAAATTGAGGGGTAATATTGGGTGGCACTTTTTCTCCTGGAGAGTGGTGAATGTGTAGAGTCTACCAGCAGAAACCATGGACATAGACAGTACAGGCCTTCAAGGTATAATAATCCTTGACAAATTTCTGCTTACCAAGGAATTCAACCAGCACCCTGAATGGCAGAGTACTTAGCGATTTCTCATGAATTAGTACATGTCTGCACAGAATACCTTTTTTCATCCCTGCTTATGAAGCAGGGGAGATGGACATGATAGATTTAGAGTCTCTCCTGCTCTAAAATTGCTATACATGTATATCCACCACCACAGAGTCAACTGTTGTAGTTCTTTTCTATATAGTCTGGCACTGCAAAGTAGTTTGTAGGTCTGAGTATCAAAATTCAGCCAATCAGGTATTACAAAGAGCAAAGACATCACCATTCATTCATATGCTAGAGCATTAATAAGAAGGACACTGACAGAGCAGACACTCTGCATCAGGGGACTGTTTCCTTTGTTACAGGTCATCAGAGAAATATTTTTTCTGGGTGCTCATGGGGGAGGAGGCTGGTAGGGGCCAGAGGGAGATTGGGTGGGAAGTCTTCTTGTTAAATAGGATCTGGTCAGTGGTGAGAGTGTGCTTGGTGTGCAAGTGGGTGGAAGGTTATATCCAGTATTAGTACTACTGGGAGTATTGCTTCGCTTTGAGGACCACTGCTTTTACATAAATTTGGCAGGCAGAGGGGACAAAGGAGGTACTAGGGGAGGGATGGGAGGAGGCTGTGATAGATAACAATGTTTGAGTTGTGTGTGGAATTAACAACAGTGGGAGGGATGAGGGATTTTATGCAATATAAGGACCACAGTTTGAATATTATTTGCTGGTAAATTGCACAAATTTGCGTGGCAGAACTATGTGAATTGCAGTATTTGTCCATGAATTGGCAAGTCTCATAGTTTTGCTGTGCAAGTTTGGGCAATTCACCAGGTGAATAATATACGATGGCAATCATCGCCAAAGCAAATTTTCCAATATTTGCAAATGTTTCAACAAAGTACATTTTGAACTAGCCCGCCGGCGCAGTGGTTGGATTTCCGATTGTGATGCCAGCAACCCGGGTTTGGGAACGGACCTGGGAGCTGGAGGGCTGGCCGGGGAGAGGAAGATTGAGCATCCCATAGAATTTAAACATAGAAACATAGAATTTGATGGCAGATAAGGACCGCTTGGCCCACCCAGTCTGCCCATTTCCCTACCTACTGGATAAGCTGCAGATCCTAGTTAACCAGCAGCCTACTTCTTCCTACCCCCACCCCCCCAGAACTGCCTTATGACTATCCCATGCATGCTTGAATTCCATCACTGATTTTGACTCCACAACCTTCCTCCGAAGGCCGCTCCATGCATCCACAACCCTCTCTGTGAAAAATACTTCCTTAAATTACCTCTGAGCTGCCCCTCTATCTTCAAATTGTGCCCCCTTGTTCTTGCACACCTCTTTTTTTGAAAGATGCTACCCTCTTGGACTTTGTTGATTCCCTTGAGGTACTTGAAAGTTTCTATCATGTCCCCCCTCTCCCTCCTTTCCTCGAGGCTATACATATTAAGCTCCTTAAGTCTCTCTTCATATGTCTTCCGGTGCAGACCCTGCACCATTTTAGTTGCCCTCCTCTGGACAGCTTCCATCCTGTCTATGTCTTAGCGGAGATTGGGTCTCCAGAACTGCACACAGTACTCCAGATGGGGTCTCACCAGCTGTCTGTACAGAGGGATAATAACTTCCTGTTTTCTACTGGTGATGCCTCTCCCTATGCATCCCAGTATCCCCCCAGCCCTCCTTGCTGCCCTCTCACATTGCTTGTCCATCTTTAGGTCATCTGATATGACTACCCCCAGGTCCCTCTCCATTTTTGTTGTTGTTAGTATCTCACCCCCCATTGTGTACTCTTCCCCTTGGTTTTTGTTTCCCAGGTGCATTACCTTGCACTTCTTAGCATTGACTCTAAGCTGCTATACATTTGACCATTCCTCTAACCTTGCCAAGTCCCTTCTCATCCTTTCCACCCCACCCTGTGCATCAACTCTGTTGCAGATCTTAGTGTCATCTGCAAAGAGACATACTTTTCCTTCCAGTCCTTCTGCAATGTCGCTTATAAAGACATTGAAGAGGACCGGTCCTAATACTGAACCCTGAGGTACCCCACTAGTAACCCTCCTTTCTTCTGAGTGTACTCCATTTACTATTACTCTCTGTGTCCTATTCTCCAGCCAATTCTTTACCCAGGCTGTCATCTTGGGACCCACTCCCAGGCTGGCTAACTTGTATATTAATCTTTGTGTGGGACTGTGTCAAATGCCTTTGCTAAAGTCTAGGTAGGCCATGTCCACAGCCCCTCCCTGATCTACTACTTTGGTCACCCAGTCAAAGAAATCTATCAGATTGTCTGGCATGACCTTCCCGCTGGAATCCATGCTGCCTAGGGTCCTGTGCCCTCTGGCCTCTAGATACTGACAATTCTTTCCTTTAGAAGTGATTCCATCATTTTCCTATCACTGAGGTTAAACTAACAGGTCTATAGTTTCCTGCTTCTGCCTTGCTCCCACTTTTGTGAAGGGAATCACATCTGCCCTCCTCCAGTCCTCGGTACCACCCCATCCTCCCATGATTTGTTAAAAGGGTAGTCAGTGGTGTCACTAGTTCTACCCTTAGTTCTTTTTAGAATTCTGGGATGAATCCCATCAGGCCCCATTGCTTTGTCCACCTTCAGTTTTAAGAGTTCTTTCAGAACCCTTTCTTCTGTAAATGGGCCGGTATCAACTTCTGTATCCAGCGTGTTACTACTGTTTGTTTTATGTACCTCCCCCTCTTCCTTTGTAAATACTGAGCAAAAATATTTGTTTAGTATCTCTGCCTTTATTTTTGCATTAATCCCATGACTGGCTCACCTCCTCTGGGGGGAAGGGGGACTCCGAGCCCGGCTCTTGTTGTTCCTTGTGTGGCGACCCGAGGAACAACAAGGTCTAGGCCGAAAATAGGGTTGATGTGCTGGACATCAGAGCTTCAGTGCCTTGATGTTAGGGCATACAGCACTTCCAAGAACACTGGGAAAAACACCTGCAGATCTCCTAGTAGATGGAGAACCAAGGCCCCAATCCCCAATGCCCCTACTGACCCTTGTGACGCATCCTGATGAAAGACAGACACATTGGGATGGAAGGGCCCCCACCCCATATTCGCCTGGGGGGGTACAACCATGGCTCCATGGGGGATGGACTGCACCAGAGGTTCTGGTAGGTGAATGGGGACTGATCAGGCCAATGGATTCCTCCCAAAGAAAGGGGGCTCTGAGGGAGGAGGAGGGAAAAAAAAGTACATTTTGACATCTTTGCACATCTCTGAATAGAATGCTGCCCATGCTAGCAGCTGCTGCAGGTGGTCAGCATGCAGTAGTAGGCATGATGTAGGTGACCATGCATCAAGTGTGCTCCCTTCCCAGGACTGCACAGCAGATGCATGTAGGGAGGTGGGTGGGGCCACAGAAAAACAACATAATATGATGGATGGTATAGTGGCTAGAGCATAGGATTGGAAACCAAAAGGCATGGGAGACCCAGGTTTAAAACCTACTGGAGTTACTAACCAGCTGGATGATGTTTAACAAATCCCTAAACCTCTTAGTGCTTCAGAATATGGGCAAAAGCTGGACCTAACTGATAATTAAACTGATACTGCATCTCAGCTGGACTGTTCTGGATAACTGAATTATAAAAAAACAAATGTAAGTTTAGAGGTGAGGCAATTAATCATGAGTGGAATGGAAACAGAGAGATATAATTAATGGCAATCTACCAACATGGAATCAAGCAACCTATGGTATACCTCAGGGGTCTGTACTCACACAAGCACTATTCAATATATTATTATGTGACTTGGAGGTAGGCAACACTAGCTGGGTTGCCAAGTTTGCTGATGACACCAAAATGGGAAGAGTAACCAGGACACAGAAGGAGATAAATGAGATGAAGAAAGGCATGGATAAGTTGGGAAGCAGACAGAGAGATGGCAGCTTAATGTAAATATGGAGAAATGCAAATTTATGCACCTTGGGACCAAGAATGTAAAAGCAAAATAGTAAGAGACCACCATACGTCAACGGAGATAAAAAGTTGGGTAGCAATCAGTAGTACATTCAAATGTGACCAACAATGAAGGGTGGCAACTAACAAGGCAAACAGAATCATGGCATGCATTAAGAGAAACTTTATTAGCAGTTTCAAATATATTATAATACCCTTGTACTGATCCTTTGCCAAGCCCCATCTTGAGCACCATGTGCAGTTCTAATCCCCATATCTGAAAAATATTGTTGTATGATCAAAAACATCCAAATGAAAGTGACAAAGGTAGTCAAAGACTTGTAGAACATGAGTTATGAGGAATAAGCTGCAGAACTGGGTCTTTTCTCATTGAAGAAGAGAAGACTCAGGGGAGACATGATCACAGGATTCAGGTGCCTGAAAGGGATAACACCATCAGATCAAACACAGCTCTTTAGAATATTTGTTTTGTGTCTGAAATCGGTGTGCATGATAGGCATGCTTATCCAGAGTTCGTTTCCAGGTGCGACCCAGAGAAGAGTTATTGTATGTTATTGTAAATGCTATGTTTGTAATACTGTGCTGTTTGTTACTGTTTATTTTGTACTTTTAAGTGTTTTTTTAATCCATGTAAATGGGCTTTTAAGCCTTGGACTCATCAGAGCTTTAAATAAACATATCAAATCAAAGAGGCCAGCCTGCCAACACAGCAATAGCATTACTGCTGGCAGCCCCGATGACCTGGGTTCAGAAGGGAACCCAGAGAGTCAGAGGGCAGGCTGGGGGAAGAAGGATCAAGTGTCTAAAGGACTGCTGTCCTCCTTCGGGGAGGTGGGAGGCTTGCAAACCATGGTGATTTCCTGGCCCCTAGTGGAAGCTCTGGGAAGGCACCCAGGGCTGCCTAGGACTGCCTAGAAAGCATGGGGGTATGGCAGATGCAGACATTCAGTGCACGGGAGCATGTGGTGCACATCATTGATGATTTCATTGCACGCCGTGCCTCTAGGGGGGACCACATGGAGGAAAAGGCTACTGGCAGCAGGATTGCGATGGACACCCACAGGCTCTGAACCCAACCAGCTGGGCTCACCAGACCAGGAAGTGGATGCTCCTCTGATGGGCAGTTGGGGAACACCATGGGCCCCACCGGGGTGGCAAACCCCGGGGGATGACTGACTGGTAGATATGTCCTAGTGGACATCTGGGTATCAGGGTTGGGGTGTCCAGCATATGGAGGCTATCTGCTGAAGGGGCAGAAAAAGACTGACAAATCAAATCAAAGGTTATAAATGGGAGTAAAATAATAACAAGTATAGTGGCAACAGAACATGTACAGGAACAATAAATGTAAGATACAAATAATTGCGGAACAATAAAACATTGCAAACATTTTGCAAATGCATGAGTTACAGAGTGGAACAGCAAGAGAATATCCAAGGATGAGAGAACAATGGGGTACCCAATATCACTAAAAGGAAGAAAATTCAAGGAAAATATCAGGAAACACTATTTCTCAGAAGGAGTGGCAAATGTGTGAAACAAACTCAGAGCAGGGGGTAGTTATCAGCTGATGTTGTATCTATTTTTAAGCTCAAACTTCATAAGTGCTTTAAAGAAAATGGGGTGACAGGGTATTCCTGCAGTGCTGGGGAAGGACACATGATGTGCCAAATGGTCTTCTTTCTTTAGTGATTTGGGTACTGACATGTAATAGGACATGGCAGACTTGTAATCAGCAGTTCATTATGTTGTCTTGAAATACTATAGGTGTAAATCAAGGATTAATTAAAAAGTTTGGACCCACACAGGATATCCACACTTAGGCAGGTGCCTACTTTCCAAGTGGGTCCTGAGTGGACAGTTACAGCAACAGGAGCAGAAATTAAACTAACAGGTCATTACTATGTATGAGTGATAGACAATATACAGTACACACATTATAACAAAACAATTCATGTTCCATTGTCGCACATTACCTATCTAAATAATGCCATTTTCTTCTGTTGTTCTGCTCATCCCCATTAAGCCTTCTATCCCTAGAATTTCCATGGTTTTTCTCCTCCTCCTCCATCATATCAAGCTGCACAATCAAACTACCCCTAGCAAATAAAAGCACCCAGGCTATCATTTATTTATGGGGTCCGCAGTATTGTCTTCTCAATCTGGCAGCTTCATTATCTGAGAGATCTACATGCTAAAGAGATTTGATTACTTTAATGAAGATTTTGCACATACTTTAGGCAATACAGTTGCATACGGCCTATTTTGAAAATATATTTGTGATAGTTGCAGAAAGAGGAAATTTTTTTTAAAATCCAGCCCCTGGATAATAGAGCCTGTTGCATAAGCCAAGCTTTGGTAGTGATGTATGGAAATGAGCAGCTTAATACAGTATGGAAGAAAAATAGTTATTTTTTCTAGATAAAGAAGCTCCTAAGGACAGTGAATCTTTAGCCAGAACTTTTCTTTTAGTTCTTGAACCATTTTCAATGTTTTTTTGTGGTTTTCTAGAACTGTTTCCCCAATGTTGCTGATATTGAGGAGGGGTTATATGTTGCATTAAAATAACATTATCCATTTTGCAGCCTGATGTGGACTGTGTAGTGCAGTGCAGATCATGTTAAAGAATTACAGACACCACCAGGAGAACTTTGAAAAACATAATATTTTGATGCAATTTGGCTTGTAATTTACATTATTTCCTTTTCTCTTTCCCACTATTTATTACTGAAGCCATTTGCATGAAAACCATTGGCTCAATTTTCAAAAGGCCACATTTGCCACAGGCCCTGGGTGCACCAAAGGCATGGTGCATGGGACTTGTGGCACTGACAATTACCCAGCTGGTGATCAGGATTTTTGATCGCATGTACTAATTGCCACAGGTTAGACAACTTTTTCTTCTCTAGCTTGCGGCAATCCTAGGGACCCCTTTTATGGTGCTTGCACCAAAGATGTGGCACAAGCTGCTGTAAATCAGGTAAAGCATCGCATCTGCACACGTCCTACCAAAATCGGGTGCTGTTGCAGCAGAGGTGATAGGCGCAGCTGTGCCAAAGAAAGGGCTTGATGCAAACCCTGTGTCACCCTTTAAACAACGTTTCCCATATCTTTAGCCTTTAAGCATTCATCTGCTTCAAGAGTCCTTCAAGTTCCTGAACAAAATAAGCAAGGTAAGCTGCAAGGAACTATTTAGCAGGAAGAGTGGGTCAGAAACAAGGGGACATGAATGGAAGCTGGAGGGAAGGAGGTTCACACAAACATAAGAAAGGCCAGCAGAAGAAGACTTGAAGGTCTATGAAGTCTGCTTGATGCAGAGCTCATGTGCAAATGCTACATGTTGCTCCATCCCCTCTCACTGTCACTAAATTTTCCTTTGAATGTATCCCACCTTCTTTAAACCCCAGAACTTTACTGCCATTTGCAACCTCCTTTGGTAGTATATTCTATCCTGCCACTACCATTTCAATGAAGAAGTGTCTTTTTGACCTCCTTCTTGTACCCCCCGTTACTTTGTAGTTGTGCCCTCTCTTGTTTCTGTTCTTACTTTTGCAAATAAAGATCCCCTGTGTCAACCTTGTTAAAGCCTTTAAAGTATTGTAAGGTCCTGACCGTGTCCCCTCTCCCACTTGTCTCCTTCAGTGAGTGCATATTCAGGTTTACCAGCCTCTGTTCATACTGGATATTCTGTTGCCCCTGAGTCTTCTTGTTAGTCCACCTCTGTACTGGTCTGGTTTATATCTTTCTTAAGGTAAGAGCTCCAGTACTGCACACAGTACTCCAGATGTAGATGCACCATGGACTTATGCAGAGGCAGAATTACCTTTTTCCTCCTTCTGGAAAACCACCTTGATGTGCAACTCAGCATCCTGTTCACCTTCCTTGTCACATTTTTGCACTGGGTTGATGGTTTCAGGTTGCTTGTAATTGCTATCCCCAAATCTTTCTCCTCCTCGGAGACTGTGACCTTCACCCTCTCCCCTGAGACTATACTTGTCCCTGGGGTTCTTGTGTCCTATGTGGATTTCCTTGCATTTTTTGGCATTGAACAACAATTTTCAGATTACAGACCACCTTTCCAACCTTGCTAGGTCCTCTCTTAGTCCCTCTTTTCCCTCCTGCAGAGCTTGGTATTATCCACAAAGATGCACCTTTCTCCCCTCTCCCCATATCTGCCATTTTCTTTATCAGCCTCTTGTGGAGGACTGAGTCAAAGACCTTGCTGAAGTCTGGGTATAGTATGTCCAGTGCCTGGCTGTTGTCTACTGCCCTAGTGGCTCAATGAAAGAAGCTGATCAAATTTGTATGGCATGCCCTCCCTGCTATAAATCCGTACAGCCTTTTATCCTGGAGCCTGATTGCATCAGGAAAAGCAACAAACCTTTGCTTTAGAATGGCTTCCATCAGCTTGCAAATAATTAATTTTAAGCTGAATGCTCTGTAGTTCCCCAGTTCATCCCTAAGTCCACTCTTGTGCAGAGGCACCACATGTGTTATCCTCCACTCAAGTGGAACCACCCCCTGTGTCCAGCAAGAAGTTGAACAGGCTAATCAGGGTCACTGCAAGGACTGCTGCCAACTCTCTTAGCACCCTCATGTGCATGCCATCAGGCCCTGGGGACTTGTCCAACCTAATAATCTTTAGCTCTTTGAAGACTCTGTCTTCTGTAATTGCTTCCTTTCTCATCCTCAATGCCCCATCAGCCCTATTTTCCCCTGTGCTAGTTGCCCATACTTCTACTTAGTGAAGACAGCAGAAGTGTTCATTCAGTACCTTGCCCTCTTCCTGTTTCCCTGTACCCACTTTGTCCCTTTCCTTAGCATTACCATTTCCTCTTTTTTGTTGTTTTCTCATAGGTGCATCAGAAGACGGTCTTGTCACCCTCTGTGACTCCCTCAGCTATTCTTAGTTCCATCTCTACCTTGGCTTCCTTACCACCCTGAAAATTGATTTCAGCTGCACTACTTATTCAGCCCTGTCCTCATTCTTCTGGGTATTTCTTGTATTTCCTGTAAGAAGCCTTTTTCTCCTTTTCCCACCTCCTTTGTAAACCATAGTAGCTTCTTCCTCCTGCTGCTTTTATCATTTTGCCTAAAGCAGGTTGCGGTGACTGTCTGGAACCCCTTCCTAATTACTGCCCTTCAGTCCTCCATACCCATGTCGTCCCTTAGTTCTCTCAGTCTTTCCCCTAGCATTGTCCCCATACATACAAAATTCAGGAGAGATGTGAGAAAGTTTTACTTTATGTAGAAAATGGGTTACCTAATGGCAGGGTTACTTACCAGGTGGTTGGTGCAAAAAACATTAAATGGTTCAAGCACAGCTGACTCAGTAAAGGACTCAGTAGTTACTCAGCTGCAGGAGGGAAGCTATGGTGAAAAGTCTGTCTGATCAATAGGATATGAGGTGGGGTAAAACTGGGAAGACCAGATGGACCAATTTTTTTTGTCCGGACGTTGTCTATGTTGCTGTGCTTGTGTTTGTTTGTCCCTACCTGAGGTCAAAATACTCTACTTCTGACATCACAGTCATTCCCATGGCAACAGCATGTGATGTCACAAAAGGTGATTATGACTTCAAGTGGGGAATGGGCTGTTGGGATAGATGAACTGGAAGAGCTAAAGATCCTTGAGTGGATTCACAAAGCAGGGCTTTCGTAATGCCCTGTGTCAAACCCAGTGTCTGGCTCAGCTGTGCCGAGAACGTTGCCTCACACTGTGCCTGAAGATCAAGCACATTTGTGACAAATTTCTCAATTTATGGCAGCTTGTACCAAACATCTGGGGCAAACTCCATAAAAAAAAGGTACTCAACATTGCTACAAGCTGGACCAAAAAAAGCTGGCCTAACTTGAAGCAGTCAGTGCATGGGATCAAGAATCCTGACTGCTGGCTGGGGAATGCCACAAACCCTCTGCCCCATATGTTCAGCACACCCGGGACTTGCATCTTTCTTGGCCCTTTTGAGAATCCAGCTCCCTGTGTTCATGTAAACTCCCTCATTAATAAATAATATGGAGGAGAAATCAGTAGATGAAACAGTACATGAAATGCAGCAGAATTTTGTCTGAATGTTGTTTTTCAAAGTTTGTCTGAGGCATCAGCAGCTCTTTAAAGGTACATCATTGATGCCTGACTGGACATTTATTTGACCCTTCAGCTAAAATGGAGGGGCTAGATATTGACAGCATGGAACTGAATTCAATGTTTTATTTTTAAATGTACGTTTTGGAGCTTTTAAACTTCATAAAGCAATTTGCAGTGCCTTTAAAAGGTACCACACAAATGCATTTTCTTAGTAGTCTTTGTATTGGGCATACTCTCACTCAAGGCGTGCAAGCAATGCTGTCACTGTACTATTGTAAAACATTTCTTGAAATGAAAACTTAGTTAAAGTTGTTGCTTCAGTGATCTGTACCCAAGATTGGCATGCATGAAGTTTTTCAAGTAAAGAGGGCAACTGTCTGTAGCAGTTGTCCAAGGTGGGATATACCATTGGCAGGTAGAAACAGTATACTGTAACATAGGTTTGGTGCAGTTGGAAGCCCTCTTATGGATATAAGAGTGTCATCTTGTGTGTTCTTAACATAAGAACTGCAAACCAAAGTTGAGTAGTTCTGGCATCCTATGAATGCAAGGGGAAACACTCTCATATCAATTAGAGGGCCTCCCAGTCTAGCAACAAACTTACTGATTGTGTAACTTTTATTGTTTTGCAATTACTTTTTTCCTATGAATGCTTGAATGCTAACAGCACGAGCAGTTGGCAAGAAGCCCATTATAGCAACTCCACATGTAAGACACTCTTACAGAAATATGAGTACTTTACATGCAAATGAAGGAAGCGCTGTGATTGGTTGGGAGTATGACATGATGCTCTCGGAATCTATAATGTTGATTAAAATGTATAATTTTCAGGTTTGGTTATTGTGTTTAAAATAGCTAATGTGGTACATTTCTCAATATATTCAGAGAGGCCACTTGTGTCCATTTAAAGATGTGAGACTTTCTTTTGCCTACCTTTGACCTGAAGAATCCATTTGTATGTATGGGCACCCGACTTGAAAGCCTCATACTAAACAGACATGTCTGATAATTGTTTGCATTAATTGGGTACTATTGGAAGGAAGCTATCACTCTGTAATTCTTTGCTTTATTCAGGGCATCTTAAGGGAAGGGACATGCATTTTAATCAGAAAATCTGTGGATGTATAAAAATAGAATAACTTTTACATCTCTTCGTGAACATCTTCTGATCTGCATTGAATTCAAAATCAAGTCACGTATGAAATTAATAGGACAGATGGAGCACACTGTGTATAGTAGTTCATGATGTTTACTATTTATTCATTTGTAATATTTGACCAGGAAAGGCACACTGAGTAGCAATGACTCATTTTCAGGTGCATCCTGGGAGTGAATACATGGGCTAGTTTCATTGCATATGTGACTGTTGGCTAGCACGCTGGACATAATTCCTTACTCTAACAATAAAAGTCATTGGATCTTTAATTTCCACTGAGACAGCCACAAGAGATGAGCAGAATGGACTTTGTTTTAATGTCTGATCCAGAGGATGGCCACACAACACCACTTAGTACTGCACTACTGTGTTAGCTCTGGGTATTATTCCCAAGTTCCTTGTATGGCATTTGAACCCATGACCTTCTGATTTCCAATCCCAGAGGTGAGATTGCAACTTGCTGAACCACTGACGTGGCATGTGATGAAATTTCCAAATGTGGCAACTAGCAGTCTTTGGTAAAGGACGTGTAACAGAATGAATATGGAGATTGATTGATTCTGCCATTGTCTGACCTCAGGATCAAAGGAAACTGGTTGGCCCTCCTTTCGGGGAGCACCCCAGCCCTGTCACCCCAACGTCTGCTGGGACTTACCTGCTGCCATCTTTCCCCAGGGCTTGCCTCCCCTGGCAGGGTTGGCAAGGCCTCCTAAACCCCACCGCAGAATGGATCCAGTTCTGACGGCATGCCCAGCTACTTGGGTGCAGGGCCAGTGGGCACTCCTCATAATCCTGCCACTTTCATTTTCCTCCAGTTTTCACCCATGGAGACATGATATACAATGACATCATGGTGCATGCCACATGCTCCTGTATGATATGCACCAATGTCTGCCACATCTCCTGATCTGTCTTGGTCATGAGCTGCCTTTCACCCAGCTTCCACCAGGGGCCAGGTGAGCTGAGGGATCTCCCGAACAAGTAGAGCAGTCCTACGGGCACTCGATCCTTCTCTCCCTGGCTGACCTTCTGACAGCCCAGATTTGCTTCTGAATCTGCATCATCGGCATCACAGGCGATAGTGCTACCACTTCACTGGCTGGCCAGCCATTGATAATAGCAGTGTAATGAAACCCACCTGCACTGTGTCTAGCCATCTTCGGATAAACATGGGGCTTCATTCTCCAATGATGTCCATCATTTTTAGAAAATGCTGAAATTCCTTACAAAACTGAAAATGACTTTGATTTTATTCACAGTAAAAGCATTACTGTGAGCAGTTTAACTGGCCAGCCACAATTCCAGCAGAGAGCTACAAGTTCTGATCTCTTGGTATGACTCTTGACTTATAAATATCACACAGTATTGGAAAGTGTACTACCTGGACATGTTAATACTGTATTGTTTACCAGACCATGATGTTGAACCCCTAGATACTAGTGTTACCTCACTGGGAGATTTCCTATCTCTTGACTGCTAGCTCCAAATGTACTCATCCATCTTCGTGTTCCATTACATTTTGTTTGAATGATGTTCTTCACCCATTTCAATTGATAGGAGAGAACAAAGAGAAGAAAAATGTGCCCTTTGATTGATTTTGTGTCCAGAAAAATTCTGTTAGACTCTACCTACTCTATTGTGAAACAGCTGCTGAAAGAAACAGCAGTTCATTTCCTTCGCTAATTCACTTTATTCATGTTAACTTGCATTATGATATGAATCACTCTCAGTTGCAGGCTGGTATTGTTACACTTGATACACCTCAGTGATAATAATGAAGGTATCTTTTAATATTTTAGAGCATGAATACAGCTTTCTTTGGTGGTGGTCATGGTGGTGGTGGGGAATAATATTAGCTCATTCAGTTCTGGCAGAAAATAATTATTTTGAACAGCACTAGTTAAAAATAAATCCTGCACATTGGACCAATAAGGTGGAAGCAATGCATGGCTCTGTCACCTGGGAGGCCACAGTTGATATCTGAGCCCCAAAAATCCCACTCTTGTGTATCCATGTCAGTGGCACTTACCCCTGGGTCTGAAAGATCACATATTTATAGGTTCTAGCCCCACTCAAGATACTTAGGGATAATGCCCTTAAACTGACAATGTAGTCCAGTATGAGAGATATGCTATACTGTTGAAGTGCTGTCCTTCAGATAAGACCTGAAACCAAGGACCCTTTTACCCATCCCTGGGTACTGTCCAGGTGGAAGTTAAAGATCACATGACATTTACTGAAGAAAAGTAGAGGAATTGTTTATTGAAAAAACAAAATATTCATAGGTTCAGAAAATAATACAGTCAATCATAAGGAAAAAAACAATTATGTGAGGATAAGGAAAAGAGAAAAGTCTACCATGAAATCAAAAGAGATCCTGTGAAAAAATAAAGGGAAGGAACAAAAGCAAGCAAAAATATCACAAAACCCAAATTGAACTTTGTATCACAGGCGTGGTCTGAGACATGACTCAATACATATTTCACCATTTAACTGTCATAAAACCATGAGTAAAATGTATAACCTCATAACAATATGTACTGAGTGTGTAAATCAGAAACAATGCTGTGAAAAAGCTCAGGCTTTGTAGGCATTTTTTGCTGCACACAGGCACACCTTTATATCCATTTAAAATGGGCAAATTGCACATCAAGGGTAATTTTATCCCATTTCCCCCATGCACCACTATAATTAGCATAGACTAGAGTGTCATGGTCCAGTGTGCTAAATCAAGGCTCTGCCCGCTGATATGTCCCCAAATCCCAGAAGCCAATAATAAATGAACAATCAAACAACAAATGTAGTATAGGCTCCTCTTGATAAGTGCATCCAGGCCTAGAACATATCCTCTTATCATTCTGTTTGTGATATTGGTTGCTCTTGACATTGAGGTTCTTGTGGCAACACAGCCACACAGTATCCCACATCTTGGGGGGGTATTCTGCTCTCTGTTTATTGACGACCGAAGTAGTTATGAAACTGAAGAGGAACCTCTTCAAATGGTAAGGGTCCTGAAAATTTGGTGTCAAGTATAAGACAATACAGTTTTCCTGGGCAGGTCCCATACATGATTAAAAGTGACAGCCCACATTCAAAGCTTAGTAAAGGATTCCTTCCAATACGTTGGAACCAGCCTACAAGAAAAGCAGGGGAGTTTCCCCGGTGTCAGGGCCAGCATATACCCCTGTCAGTAAAACAGGTACATGTAATCCACTCACTAGGATGCATCTGGAAACAAGTTATCATAGCTTAGTGTGCCTTTCAGTGTGCCTTTTCTGTGCAGCACTTACAAATGAAAAAACACTGGGGCTGCCTGGGGTGGGGCCAGTCATGGAAGTGTAGTGATTGGCTCCCAGGGTGGGATCATTGCTGTGGGGTAGAATAAGACTCAAAACTCCTGTAATGTTTGGAAAATAATATTGTATTTTTTTAATTTTAGTATTCAAGTTTGCCACCAATAGTCTATGGCCAATGTTTCATGGCCGAGAGGACCACTTCCTCAGGGCCTTCGCTGGTCCAGAAGAATTTGAATTTTTTAGTGCTAACACATCTAGTAGGTGAGGTTGTAAGCATGTTATTTTCAGTATATATGGTGGGCTTGCCAAGCCATATCAAATTCAGTGCTCATATTTGATTTTAGGTATCTTCCTCTTCATTAATGTAATGCTTCTGATGGTCCACCCACTAGTCTGCCCTTTGTAGCAGCAGTGAGCGGGCTGTCCCACACCCACAAGACACTGACACCAAGGGTGCACATACAGATTGACATAAGCTTGCATAGTGCCCCACCAGTCCACATACTTCCTCCCATGACATTGTTCCAGATAGCACTTTCACCTGTGGGGACCTAGGGATGAAAATTAAAGCAAGATGCTCTGTCCCCTTTTGAAATGTTGTGTCTAGTTAGTGTTCTGTCTATATCACACAGTTTGAAAATGGTCAATTAAACCAACATTTGTCTGTGATGTCTGATGGGGGAGCAGAATCTGTTTTCCATTGTTGCCATTTTTTTTTTATTTTAACATTGGAATGAGAAGGAGAAGGTCACCAGGATAACAAGACAGATTTTTGTATTCCTACATGTAAAACAGTCAGTTACCTTTTTCTGGGAACTTAGAAAATACAGTCAGATGTATTTGTATTTCATCTTTTCTATTTCTGTACCATTTCAAGATTGTACATTTAAAACAAATACCTATTGGCTGGGCAGATAGGCAATTTATAATTTGAAGGAGGTGGCCCATGAAAGGAGGGAAAACATGGATATTATCTTTCAGCATAGTAAAGACATAAAACAACAACACTTAGTTCATTCAGCTGTTTAGTATCTTCTGCTTGGGAGGGGGGTAGGAATGGAAGCAGATGTGTTAATGACCTTTCTTATGGAGACTGCTAGATACAGGAAGATGGATTAGAATCTGGATTTGCAAAGCACCTGTCACACACATACGTGCACACACACTCGGAATATCTGGATATGCTTTACAATGCAGTGAGTAATATAGATCCTGGTAGTGTAGTGATTGTACAAATGCAGCAGCCCTTTATTTTCCTGATCTCATGCCCCACACCTTTTACCAAAACCTTAGATCTTATTTTGCTAAGAATGTTGAATGATATGACAGGACACCAGGGATATTGCTTACTCTTTTCTTATCCCTGCAGATGAAAGTAGAAGGCTGACATGATGGACCTAGATTCCCTTCTGACCATACATTACTATGGGTCACATATTGAACAATCAATCACATAAACTCAGGCACAGAGGGCTTTTATCACCCACAAATGTGCATACACGACCAACAGAGGTATATTGGAAGAGGGTCACTAAAAGAGTTGCATGCTCTAACTGGCCTCCAATATACCCCTGTGAGAGAAGCACAAAGCCAGCAGACAGTACAAACCACAGTTGTGACTACATATACAGTCCAACTGTGTGGGATCTGTACTGTGAGTTTCTGCTGAGCAGTATGCCATGCACAATCCCTGTTGCACTGCAATATGGATTTGCAGTATTGCTGCAACTTTGCAAGAAATGCAAATGACCCTCCCAGTCATGCAAGTCACTACGATCTCCTTACCATATTACCTGGGCAACCTGTATGCCACTGTGCAATATAATGTGACTCCATCTTTTATTAGCATGTGCTTCCTCCCTGTCTTTGTGCTGCTGCACATACTGCTTTGTGATGCACAAACAGAAGCTTTCAATATAAGGACTGGCTTGCAAGCAAGACTCTAAGTGCTAACATCCCATTTGAATATGCTACCCTGTGTTATTTCCATATATTATTATACATTTTTGTTAGACAAGTACTGCAGGATCTTTTCTCTACAGCTGGACAGCTATCAGAAAGGGGTAATGGGATCTCAGCTTAATATGTCCTGCAAAGGGCAGCACTCCCAGCAGTGCAGTGATCCCTAGTATTGCACCGAGCATCTGCATTTGGTACAAGCCCAAATCCCTGGTATTTTTGCCATATGCTGACTTTCTGACCCATAAATACATTTCCTGCCACTAGCAAACTGGTATAGTAAACATACCTTTTAGTATCCTAGGTCTTCATTTCACATTTAATCGTTTTGAGTTCGTTATTGCAAGAACTGCAGACTAGTCTAGAGCTTTCTAATTTCAAAGCTATGTTAAAACAAAATACCCCCAATTCATTTCTGGTACATTGAACATGCTTAGAAAATACAGAAATGAAATGCTGTATTATTGCTTTACACATGGACAGTTAAAACCTAATTATTTCACCAGGCAGCCAAATTGTAGGCTGGCTGTCTAGGGATAACTCCATTTGAGGATGATGCATTTTTTCAGCACATGGCAAACTGAATAAAGTACAGGTAGTTGTTTAATTAGTATCCGTTTTGAAAGTGTTATTTATTTATTTAGAACCAAGCAACTCTTGTAAAGTACAACTTCCAAAGACTGTTTTATTTTTAAAACATTATTGTTGGGTAGCAATACTTGTTTGTTGAGGTGTCTGTCCTTTTAGACATGCAATTAATTTCTCAAGAGTCAACAAGGCCTGCTAAAACCTGGATGAAAACCATCATACACTGTAACAAAAGTCACATGACTGATGTCTGTAGTATAAAAAATGCAACTTTATTCCACTTTGTTAACTCACCATCTCAGTGCTGCTACAGTGCAGTGGGCAGCCCACAACAGACAAACTTTGGCATCTCCATTACACTCTTCCTGCCCTTTCTCTGCCTTCCCTCATTCTGATTCTTTGAGTAGCATTTTAAATTGTTGAATTCTCGTTGTAAATAGTAGGTCATTTTCATGCAGGCACAAAACAGTGTTTCTTATATAAGTTTTGGTCAGGGGTTTATGTTCCTTAAAGTTGATTGGAAGTAGCTCTCCTGTTGTCATTTTAGTGTTTACTCAATAGTCTGATGTGTTCTGACCTTATTTTGTTAAATTGATAACCGTTTTTTTGTCTTTTTGTAACTATCTTGAATCCCTCTCTCCTCAGCAGTTGCTGCTCTCTCTTTTCCTACTGCCTGAACATTGTACAGGTAGCTGCTTTTACATACACCTTACCTGGAGTGGTACTGTCTGAATCAGCTTCCTCCACTCCGATCATACTGCCAGCCTCATCTCTTTACATGCTGCAGCTGTGTGGTCCTTCCCATGTTTTGGTGGTATTTCTGTTGGAGGGGTTTGTGAATGGCAATGGCTCTAGTGCAGATGAAGCAGTGTTTTTAAACGTTGCAGAAAACGCCTGCACAGGTGCGCACTGGTCCACGTTCCCAACAAACCAGGGAACATTCTGAGCTGCAACAGAGTGTAGTGGAGCAGCTTGCAATGCTCCAGGAGCTGTTTATACTGATGGATCTGCACCAGTGCAACTTATCTGCACCACTGGCATGGATACAGTAGTGTTGTAAAAGGCCCTTCTGTGACATCAGTAACACCATTCCACGCTGTTCAGATGAACAGCATGGAATGGTGTAATGGATGTCATGGAATGTCTTACATACATGAAAAGAACAGTAGCTGGTGAGGGGCGTGGAACTGTGGATCTCAGGGCACTCCAAAGCTAGATCATTTATCAAAAATTGATCAAAGCATATCTAAATACACAACTAGCATGACAAGGAAAATGTGAGAGCGATGAACTATGTAAAAATTATTTCCTATAACCTTTAATGAGATATCATAATGTTAGAGTAAAAAAGGAACCCTTACCTTGCATTGTGGTTGCTGTCCAGTGCCTCCAATTCTTCCAGCAGGGAGCCTAATTTTGGAACAAGTTGGAAGCACTTTCCATGAAGATCAGCTACACACCAAAGGGGCTTTCACACTACTGGATCTGCCCTGGTGCCAGCGGTGCAGATGAGTTTCACTGGTTCAGATCTAGCAGTGTAAAGAGCTGTTGGAGTGTTGCAAGCTGCTCCATTGCATTCTGTTACAGCACAGAGCTTTCTCTTATTTGTTGGGAACATGGATCAGTGTGCACCTGTGCAGGAGTTTCTTGCAAGCATGTAAAAATGCTGCTTCACCTGCACTGGTGACATTGCCATTCACCAACCCCTCTGCTGGAAATGCCCCTAAAATATTTGAAGGCCACTAGGAATGCTGCACAGCTACAGCATGTAAAGAGACAAAGTTGGCAGTGTGTTCAAAATGGTGGAATCTGATTCAGACAGCACCACATCAGTGAAGTTGTATGTAAAAGCCCCTCAACTGTAACAACTGAGCAGGCTATTTGATCTGGTGGTTAGAGTGTCAAGCTGTAAACTAGAAAACTGACCTTGTTTCAATCTTGCCACAGCTCTTGGTCTACTGTCTGACCTTGAACTAGTGACTGGAACTCCTCAGCCAGATTTTTAAAAGTGTGGCTATTGTGTCCATCATCCCATTTGATTCAGCATGTGCTATCTGAAAAACCACATTGAATTTGTGACAATCAGATGTGGTTTCTACCAGCATGCAACATATACAGTATACAACAGTGGCTGTATATGCTGACAGGGAGTAACTTAGCCAACAACAGAATAAATTGGTCTAGCTGAGGTAGTCCCTGGTAGCATTCAGTTAGATAACTTGGGGTGTGTGTTTATATTCAAAGTTGGTACACTGAAGTTGGCCATCAGTGCAGCAGTACGGCTATAACTCATGACACTGGTGACCTGAGTTCAGGAGCAAGCTCAGGCCATTAGGAGCCGGCCAGTGGGAGGAAGATCAAGGATCCCAGTGGACATGATCTTCTTCCAGGGAGGGAGTGTCTGTGCCACAGCTGCAACACTGCCACCAGGGTGACCGCATGTGGCCATGCAGTGGCAGCACAAGAGGCCTGGGGTAACATAGGTGGGGTTCTGTTCTGGCATGCTCTGTATGTATGACCATGAGGTGCCTTGTGTGCTGATATCCCAGGGGTGTGGTCCTAGGAACAAGGAAAAAGTCTGACTCACAAGGGATGATCCTGGGCATGCAGCATCCTGGGAATTCTTGCCTGCATTAACAGGAAGAGGCAGAAGGCTGGATCTCACATGGCCGGAGCAGCCTCAATGGTGGGGGGAGGGGTCCATGTGGTTGAAAGCAGCTCAAGGCAAGGGGCTGAAACACTGGGGGGGATGAGACTATCCCAAGGTAAGGGAGTGAGTCATGGGAGAACATCAAAAATAAATTATTTTAAAAAGGTGGGTATACTGTAGTTGCTGCCATTTGGCAGGAGGAGTAACACTATTGTTCCTAAATTACCTGTGAAGCAATAAAATGGAATGAAATTCCTTCTGTCACCACAATACTAAGATTTCAAAACTCACATGAACTAGCAAGAATACATACAGTAACCCATAAACAAAACTGAAGCCTTTACACCAGTGAGAAACAAGGTGAAGAGAGGATTGATTTTTCTTGTATGCCTTTATTATTCTGTGAGAGCAGGTCTTTTGAATATAAGTAGATGCAGTAGATCTCTGGCAAGATGGCATCTTTTGTATAACAGTTCTCAATGTCCTAATTCATCTCTGTATAATGGTAGTGTCATGCTGGTTGGCAAAAGTGAAGAGGCAAAGTCAAATGTGATGGTTAGTGATGATACATTTACTAGGCTTGTATATGGTTTAAATCTCTGAAGTCTTTGAACAACTGACAATCAAAACTCAGAGCATGAAACAGATCTGTAAAGACTTGGTAGGGGGGTCTTAAATGCTTATATATCTAGTCCATTTGTCAACCAAATAAAGTTACCATTATGCCTAACAAATGTAATCCAGCCCTGCTAACCTTGTGGGGCATCAGTCAGGTCACATTTTAAAGACATGAGAAACATTGTTGGGGGCTGTCAAACCTGGCTGCATACCCAGCTCCTTATATTTACTGTAACTATACAAGCAGTGTTCTTCCATCCACAACTCAAAATTATGACCCACAGTTTGATGACTTAGGCACAGAACCTTGAGGCAAAAAGGAGGAATTGAATATATAAATATTTGCCCCTTTTGCTTTTTGTTATGGTCAACCAGTTCATTCAGGTGTTCCACAAGGGTCCATCTTGGGACCTCTACTATTTAGTCTCTTCTTAAACAATCTCCCAAGATCCTGCCCCAAACAAATCCTACTATACATGGACGATACTGTTATCTACACAAGTCACACAGACCCCACACCTCTTGAAAGCCAACTGCAACTCGGATTTGCATCAGTAGAGAAATGGTTCAGTGATCACAAACTGGTGATAAACTATAAACAAGCATTTGTCAATGTCAAATATTGATTGCGTTGGTCCATTGAGCTCACTCACTGGCCCTCTGCCAGTTGCTTGTTCTGTTTCTCCCACCACTGCAGGCTGCCCTTTTGTACTGGGTCCCTGCGAGCATTGTTGCCTTTTTCTGCCCACAAAGGAATCCACAGCAGTCCCAACAGAGCTCCGTTGAGCTCACTCAATCCCCTCCTTCACTCGCTCATTCTGTGTCTCCCACTGCTGCAGGCTGCCCATTTTGTACTGGGCTCCTGCCTGCGTTGGTGGCTTTTTCTGCCCACAAAGAAATCTGCAGCAGTCCCGACACAGCTCCGTTGAGGTCGCTCACTCCCCCTGTCTCACTCGCTCATTCTGTTTCTCCTGGTGCTGCGGGCTGCCCTTTTGTACTGGCCTCCTGCCTCTGTTGGTGACTTTTTCTGCCCACAAAAAAATCTGCAGCAGTCTCAACACCAGTCCGTTGAGCTTACTCAATCCCCCCTCTCACGCGCTCATTCCATTTCTGCCGACGCTGCAGGCTGGCCTTTTGTACTGGGCTGCTGCCTGCATTGCCGCTTTTTTGTGCCCAGGAAGAAATCCACAGCAGTCATGATAGAGCTCTGTTGAGTTCGCTCACTCCCCCCCCCACTCACTCATTGTGTTTCTTCCGGTGCTGCAGGCTGCCCTTTTGTAGTGGGCTCCTGCCTCTGTTGGCACCTTTTTTCTGCTCACAAAGAAATCTGCAGCAGTCCTGACAGAGCTCTGTTGAGCTCGTTCACTCCCCCCTCTCACTCGCTCATTCCGTTTCTGCCGGCGCTGCAGGCCACCCTTTTGTATTAGGCTCCTGCTTGCATTGCCACCTTCTTCTGCCCACAAAGAAATCTGTAGCAGTCATGATAGAGGTCCGTTGAGCTCGCTTATTCACTCTCCTCTCTCACTCATTCGTTCTGTTTCTCCCGCCGCTGCAGGCTGCCCTTTTGTACTGGGCCCCTGCATGCATTGCTGCCTTTTTCTGCCCACAAAGAAATCTGCAGCAGTCCCAACAGAGTTCCATTGAGCCTACCTCACCTCCTTCACCTCGCTCATTCTGTGTCTCCTGCTGCTGCAGGCTGCCCTTTTGTACTGGGCTTCTGCCTGCATTGCTGCCTTTTTTGCCCACAAACAAATCCACAGCAGTCATGATAGACCTCCATTGAGCTCGCTCACTCCCCTCTCTCTCTCTCTCTCCTCGCTCATTCTGTTTCTCCCAGTGCTGCAGGCTGCCCTTTTGTACTGGCTTCTGCCTGCATTGGCACCTTTTTCTGTCCACAAAGAAATCTGCAGCAGTCCCAACAGAGCTCCGTTGAGCTCACATACTCCCCCTGTTTCTACTGGCGCTGCAGCCTGCCCTTTTGTACTGGGCTCCTGCCTGTATTGCCACCCTTTTCTGTCCACAAAGAAATGCGCAGCAGTCATGATACAGCTCCATTGAGCTTGCTCACTCCCCCCTCTCTCCGTTGCTCATTCTGTTTGTCCCACCACTGCAGGCTGCCTTTTTGTCCTAGGCCCTTGTGTGCATTGCTGCCTTTTTCTGCCCACAAAGAAATCTGCAGCAGTCCCAACAGAACTCTGTTGAGCTCACTCACTCCCTCTCCCTCACTCGCTCATTGGGGTGAGGGGGGGTGTGGAGAGGCAGGGTGCGCAGTGGGTGGGTGTGGGTTGTGGGGGAGCAGGGAGATGGCGAGGTACCATTTTTTTTACAGGTTTTAAAAAAAAAAACATTGTGGGACTTTTTTTCTTTACAAGCACATTGGACACACTGGGGTGGGCTCCCAGCATGCCACCTGAATGTTTTGGGGTGTGTGCGGCCAACGGGGGATTGGGCACCCCCGTCAGTACAAAGGTGGGGGGCACAAGGCCGAGGTGGGATTGTGCGCGCCTCAGCACAACTCTCCACTACTCTTTCAGAGGACCTGATGCTGGCGAGTGGGCTACCCGGCACATCAAACAGGGAGGGGACATAATGCTGATGGGGAGTGGGCTCCCCATCAGCAAGTTAACTAGCACCGGGGATGAAAGCCGATGGGGATTGGGGCCCCCATCAGCAAAAACACGCTGCTGTGGGGAGGGGCATATGCTGCCGAGGGGGATTGGGCATCCCCTCGGCACTGGGGCTGGATTAATATTGTTTGTGAACATGGTGGAAAGCCGCCACCATGTTCACAAACAATATTACAGTAGCAACGTTCCACCCAGCAATGATGGGTCACTCCCTCATTGCAGTGAATCACTGATGCTGCAATGATGAGAAAGCCCCTGATTGCTGTGGTGAAAACGTAGCAAGATTGTAGCACGCTGGCTGAACTAGTGTCAGCAGCAGCTTGCCACAGCATTGGAGGGAAGCTGGCCAAGCCTTTAAAGGCTGTGGGGGCATTGGCCACAACAGTACCGCGCCTCCACAACCTGCTTCTGGAGAAAGCTGCCACAGTATGTTTCTTGTGCATGCACGCAATCAACATAAAAAACTAAATTCATGCTCTTCAGCAGCTCCCACAATAAACACAGGCATCATCCCCTGACTATCTGTAACTGCCTTTGGACCGCTCTTGAGCAGGTACAATATTTTAAGTATCTCGGCGGCACCATCAACAGCAACTTATCCTATGGGGTGCATATTGACAACATTGCCAAAGCAGTCAATACTCGCATCGGCCTCTTCTACAGACACAGGAACTCCCTTACACCAGAAGCCTTAAGGTTGGCCATACAGAGCTGTGTTACCTCCATTATTGACTATGGATTGATAATCTTTGGATCTGCCACTGAAACTGCCCTCTGACGCAATTTCACTGCTCTAAAAAGGCATGTCGCCTCATCTCAGGAGCCTACCATCTCACCCACTCTTGCGACCTCTATGCCCAAACTGGTTGGCTCCAACTCAAAGATCACGTCAAATATCAAACGTGCCTAATGGCCAAGAAAATAACCCCAGGCCTCCTACCACCTGGAATTCAAGGTCTTCTCAGCCGCTCTCTTAATACCCGCCATACCGTTGCTTGTAATCCCAGCCCTTTCTGGCCCCTCACTGCCGTATCTCCCAGGGACAAAGATTGTTCACCTACAGAGACCCTCTTTGGATGAATGCCCTCAACTGTGACATCTCCTTCGAATCCAAATTAGGCCCTTTCAAATCCAAGCTACAGTGACTACTCTGTGCCAATCACTCCTGTGACTGTTTCTGCTAAACCCATTTTGGCAATCTAAAACCCTAGCACTTGATTACTGTTAAATCTCCTTAGCACCATCTCTGACATCCTCTCCCCCTGCTACCCTACCCCCTTCACCTTTCCTCCCTCTACCTAATGCCCCCCGTCTGTCCTGACAAGGCCTGTTGGCTGATTTCAACTTACCTTATGATTTTACCAGTAAATGACAAAGCTTGTTTTCGCTAATTTTCAATTTACTGTATGCATTCCTCTGCGTGAAACTGCTTAGCATTACTCATTTCTGTTCTTCAGTTCACTGTGAATGTCAACTATTGCTTCTTTTCTTATTTACAATTATTTTACCATACCCTGTTTAGTCTGTAAACCTGTTGATCTCCTTTCTCTATATATACTGTTTTGCCATACTTTTTGTTCGGTTAACCTGTTGTATTATGTTGCTGTTGTGGAACCTTTGTAAAAGAGCTATAAGTTTAAAAGTATTTATACGAGATCTAAATAAATAAATACATTTCTTGTTTTTTTCATATCTAAGCCATAAAGGCATTTGGAATCAGTATTTTTGTTTACTCTAAGTAATGATGCTTAGACAGTGCATTATCCACTCTGTAGTACTAGTCCCTGATAACACCAGTATCCTTATTAGAGTGGATAGGCTCAGATCAGAGATCATTTGTCCATATAATCCTGGATAATCAGGATAAATTGGACTGGATAATGATCTGGATATCTGATCATCTGATCTGAACAAAAAATGTCCAGACAACAACAGACACAATCCAATGTATCCTGAGGTCATCATGAGTTTCCAAGCATTTCTAGTTATTAGGTCCCAATTAAAAGATGGGCCAGAATACACACAGTACTGTGTTTCAGTGCTACTACTGTCCACTGCCATGGTGCTCCTTGCAGGGGCAGGGGAGTAGTCCAGGACCAGTGCTGGGGAAGACACCAGGTCTTCAGTGGGATGTCTAGATCTGCAAGCAAATGGATCTCCTGATCTGTGGTAGCAGGTGGTCATAGGATATGGCAGTACTATCTGAACTGCCACATGTGCTCTCTGGGCAATATATTATTTTTTTAATTTAAGAGTATCAACATCCCTCCCAGCCCTGAATGCCAATGTGGAAGAGCTTGAGGCTTGTTTTTGGGCCCAATCTGGGCACAGAATACTGTAGTGTCATGTGGCAGGGTTCCTAGAAGAGGTATATCAGGAGTACACCTGTAGCACATCCACATGCTCCACAAGTCCAAAGCTAGGCATACTAGGTGAACCCCACCCACTGCCTGCTTCCCCATGCAACCACTCATGTACGAATGCCTGTGGAGTAAGATCAAGTCAGAGGTGAGGAAGACCAGTGAGTATGCTTGACTGGGGATTTGTCAGTGCCTTGGAGTGTTCTACATGTGTGTGTGTTGGAGGGGGCACTCCATGGTTGTCAGAGCACTCAGTGGTCCTTTACACTTTTAGAGGTCTCTATGGATGAGGACCTAAAATTATGGACTGTTCTTGTAAAGATGTTTCCTACTATGCTTCTTGAGAATGCAAACTAAATCCCTGACATGGCTGAAATACAGCTTCTACTTCAGCTTACATTTTTTGGGAGAAATCTTTGTAGGGCAATTATGTTACATAGTGACAACCAGCACTTGTATTTGTTAATATTTAAATCATACAGTTTAATGAATTATGTCATAGAAGATTCAGAAAACATTCAAAGAATATGTGACTAATGGTAACTATTTTACTATTTTACCCATCTGGGTAGGATGTGATCGTTATCTGATTCTCACTCTGATTAATTATATTATGGAAATATATGAACTGCGTACAGTACATGTATTTGTATGAGTGTGTATCATTCTTACAATTAAGCAACAAGCACAGAGAACAAATCAATAAAGGATGGCTACAAAGGGTCTTATTTCTATTATAAACCTCCCAGGGTTTGGAAATTAAAACAAGAATGGAGAGATGCACGTAGAAACTTTCCTTTGAAACTAGCAGTCCTTTATCTAGAGATAAGAACCTCTAGTCAGTCCGCTGAGCCACTCGTTTTGTGATCACAGCATTTTGTGAGACTTATGCAGACCCGAGGCTTGATAGTGAATTGAAAGGTATAATTATTCAGAGATATATTGTACTTTTTAGAGAAAGGATCTCTGAATAGTGGCTCATTTTCATATTTGCATTGAAAAGTCAAATAATGTGCTGTAATCCCTGTGGCGGAAAAGGGTTTAACCTCAGTCACAAAAAGGAATATTTGAACCTGCCATGTCCTTAAGCTCCTTTTTCTTTCTTTTTTTGCCCAAAAAGTTTTTATTGGAATTCTGAGATTTGATTTACAATCAGTGACAGAACATAAGTGTTCTTTTTTCTTTCTAAGTGAAAATCATTTGCTACCTATAGTCCTGAAGACATGCAGGCTGCTCATTAAAAAAAATTCAAAAGATTCATCTGAAGCAGTTGACATTGATTAGTTGCTCTGAGAAAGGACCTTTGTCACTAGGCAAAGCATCTTTGCAAGCAACTGGAAAGTTTTTAATGCATATTCTATTCATCAATGAGTGAGTGAGTGAGTGTGATCTTAGTTCTACTTCATTAGCCTCTAGTGAAGGGAATATAAATTTTGCCCGTTCAGATATCTGCTGCCAAAGCTGGATCATTAGCATGGCTGAGCTCTTGCATGTTTCTGCCATATCAGCTTAATTTCTTCCGTTGTCATCTTTCTCTGTCCCCTACCATATAATGTTCTTGTGCTGTGTATAACTGTTGGTACCAGTGAACAACAGCCTGCCCGAACAATTACCTAGCCTCATGTTTTTGTTCATAATAGTGGCTAAAAAAGAGACAAACTGAAAACAACTCCATTGTGGCATCATAAACTGGAAACTTCTTTGAATACTGTTGTTTCATATTCATATGCCAGATTCAAGCACATAGTGACTTACTCTGTTTTTCTATTTGCTCTCCCCTCCCTTGAATCTTAGCCTCATCTGCACTACACCCCCTTTCTGACAAACTACTAACTCAGCTTCCTAAGCTGCTCTTCCGGTGCCTGCACAGTTCCCCTCCCTGCTGAAACTCCTCCTCAGGCCAAGTGGCATAGCTACAATTGTGCAAAGGATGCAGCCCCATCAAGGCCCATGACGTTACAGGGGCCCAAGCCCAAATCAGATTAAGATTTAGATTTTTAAAGTAATAATGAACATTTGCCACTCTCCCCTTGCAGAAATACAGAACTGTGAAAAGCCACAGAAAGGCAGAGGAGAATAGCACAGCCAGGTTCATTTAAATTTGATTATTGCCTTCATCTCTGAATCACGTGTAACAACTAATGACTACAATCCAGTTGATGGTAATCAGCCATACAAGTGCAAGCATGAGTGAGATTACATTTTTGTGTTGCTTAAGCAATCTTAGCACTTTCCAAAATGTCTAAGCAACTGAGTGGAGTTGTGAAGAGGAAGAAGCAAAAAGGAGGCCAGTGAGAGAATCATGTAAATTGCCAAAAACTGATGTGTTTTTCAAGACTGTTAGTACTTCAGATGTGCCAACTACCAGTGTTGATGAAACAGCTGATAATGTTGGCATTGATTCTGATGTAAATTTTAATAAACCTTCCAGCTCAAAGACACTTGAACTGAAAAATCCTCAAGCAACAGATGGTTTTCAGAACAAAAACAGTAATAACTCTTCAACTACCAGTGATAATGATATTTTAATGAATGATTCTAGTGAAGTTCAAAATGAACTGCTTAGAGAAAGTCTGACCAACAATACAAACTTTAGTTCAGAAACTTTATGTTCAGATCAAAAACATTTTATTTTTAATTATAGCCCTTGTCAACCTGAGGGACTATTCCCACATGATTATGTGACTAATCAATGCTTTTCAGCATCATACTGTGAAACAGTGATGAAGGCATGAATCAAACTTCAGCAAACATGGCTATGCTATTTTTTATGTGCTAGACAAATGCTATTGTCAACCCTGTTGCTTTTGGGGGACAGAAAACATTTCAGTTGAATCAATATGGATAAGTGGAACAAGAGCCTGGCATCACTTGTCTCGAGACATAGCAAGACACAAAATACCTAATTGCCTTTTTGAAGCTTGCCTAATTCATGATCAGTGGTGCTTGCATAGTACCATTAGTGAGGATCTTGAGTCAAAAATGAGAAAAGAAGCTAGCTTTTGGAGGCAGGTTCACCATCGTATCATTAATGTTATGCTCACTTTAGCTGTGTCTAATCTTGTGTTCTAAGGTCACAAAGAGATTATTGGTGAAGGAAGCAGTGGCAACGTATTGTCCATCATGGAGCTCTTGGCAAAATACAATTGAGTTCTTGAAAAACTCTTAAGGGAGCCGAACGACTCCACAACATACCTGAGCCAACAAATTCAGAATGAAATCATACAGTTAATGGCAGACCAGGTTACAGAAAGTATTGTTGATGACATCAAGAAATCTCCATTTTATTCAGTGATAATGGACACAACCCAGGACTTATCTAAAGTTGACTAAGTCAAGTTTTTTGCTAAATCAACATAGAAAATGATGAGAAAGGCAATCCTGCCAAAATAAATATCAACAAGTGTTTTCTGGGCTTTTATGAAGTAACAGGTCAATCAGGTGATCAGCTGGAAAGTGACATTATTAAGTGCATCAAAGATAAAAATCTAAAACTATCAGGACTACAAGGACAGAGATATGATGGTGCTAAGAATATGAGTGAAATTTATTTTTAATTAATTTATTTATTAAAAAGTTTTACCAGGAAGGCACACTGAGCAGAGTATTGCTCGATTCCAGGTGTGTCCTGGGGGAGGGGGAGCAGTGAAAACACACACACACACACACACACACACACACACACATATATATACTGTATATTCTGTACAAAAAACTTAGTTAATGCATCAGTTAGGGTTCTTCTACAGTGAAAAGCGAGGAAATTCAATTTAGGGTTCCCAAGCCTTGCACCCCACCCAGCCGCCCCACCAACAGGCATCGGGGGTGCGTGGGGGTCATCGCCTAACTCTCACCCCATCCCATCCCATGTGTAAACAAGCTGAGTTGGTGCAGTGTAGAAGAATGGGGTGAGAGTTAGGACCGATGACTGACCCACACCAGTGCCTGTTGAAATTGGCTAGGGGTGGGGCAAGGGTGGAACTTTAAATTGAATTTCCTCACTTTTATTGCTGTAGAAGAACTCTAACTGATGCATTAATGACTTTTTTGCATAGATTTCCTTACTTTTTAAGAAAGACTAGAAAAGTAGAATGTTGCGCATGTTGGGGAGTGCAGGGCCCTTTGGGCCCCACGCGCCCACCAACTTGTAAGTGTCAGGCCACATTACACACCCAATGACTAAAAAGTACATTGACAACAGCAAGGCCACCCACCAAACAAATGTTAATGTAGTAGAGCAATAGAAAACGCTGTCCACAAAAAGTAAACTGCGCCATTCAATATCTCCACAAAAAATATATTGCCCAATACATAAACACTGCCATTGACATCTACAGGACATGCCGTCAACACCCTCCAAATTTAAAGCAAAAAGATCAAGCTGTTTCCAAGATATTACATGTCATAATTTGAAATTTTCATTCCTCAGAGTGGTACTGTTCCACACCTGTTGACATTTAACACACACAACAACTAAAAATTACATCCATGACACTAAGGCTAGGCACCTAATCAATTTCAAGCCACCAGCAGAAATCCAAAACACTGTCCACAACACAGAAAGTGTGTCATGCAATATCTCTGCAAAAAAAATTGTTCTCCGACACGTAAATGCCATAATTCACATCTACAGGACATGCCGTAAACACCCTCTAAATGCCAAGTAAAAAGACCAAACCATTTCTGAGATATTTAATCTTAAAGATTGGTAACATTTCTCTATCTATTGCATTATATAAAATCTGGCCATCTTGTCCCCCCCCCCTCGGAATCAAAGATAGTGATCAAAGAATCTCACTATCAAAGAATTTGCAGGCTCACGAACCAAGAATTTGCAGTCTCACGAACAAAGAATAAAAACTGTTCTAATTTAAAAATTTCAAAGAATTGCGGTAAACCACTGCCATGATTCATCAGAACGAAGCCCCCTGAGTAAAACCCACCCTCATTTGTCTTCCTAGGACACCCCTGGGCTGAGAAAATTTATGTTTTTATCTGGCTATCTCGTCCCTCACTTGGGATGCACAATTACGATCAAAGAATCTCGCGATCAAAGAATTTGCAGGCTTGCGATCAAAGAATTTGCAGGGTCACGACCAAAGAATAAAAACTGTTCAAAATTAAAAAATTACAAGAATTGCAATAAACCACCTCCATGGTTCATCAGAACAAAGCCCCCTGAGTAAAACCCACCCTCATTTGTCTTCCTAGGACACCCCTGGGCTGAGAAAATTGATTTTTTTATCTGGCTATCTCGTCCCTCACTTGGGATGCACAATCGCAATCAAAGAATTTGCAGGCTCGCGATCAAGGAATTTGCAGGGTCATGACCAAAGAATAAAAACTGTTCAAAATTTAAAAATTACAAGAATTGTGATAAACCACCTCCATGGTTCATCAGAACGAAGCCCCTGAGTAAAATCCACCCTGATTTGTCTTCCTAGCACACCCCTAGGCTTGAGAAAATGGATTTTTTAATCTGGCCATCTCATCCCTCACTCCTGATGCATGATAGCAATCAAAGAATCTCACAATCAAATAATTTGCAGGCTCACAATCAAAGAAATTGCTTGCTCGCGAACAAAGAGTGAGGGACAAGATGGCCAGATTTTAAAATAGATTTTTCAGCCCAGGGGTACCCCAGAAACTTATATGAGGGTGGGTTTTGCTCAGGGGGCCTAGTTCTGCCCCATTTGAATAAAAAAAGGTTTTCAATATCCCTGTTCATCTAGCGGCCCCCACCTCCGATCATGATAACCTAGATAACGATCTCTGTATCCTGGGTAGTCCAGTGGCCTCCCCAATGTGTATTTTATTAATATTTCTTTTTTCTATCTCTGGTAGTCTAGTGGCCCCCCACCATATGTATTTATTTATATTTCTTATTTATATCCTGGTAGTCTAGTGGACCCTCGATCTGTATTTAATTATTATTATTATTCATATCCCTGATAGTCTAGCGCCCCCCCCCATAATGAATTAGATAAGCATTTGCCATTTCCTGGTAGTCTAGTGGCCCCCCCACCCAGCCCATTACCAGCCCACCCAGCACCCCCCACCCTTCCCTGCGGCGACTGGCATGACCCACCTCTCACCTCCAAAGGGCGGCCGCTTGGAGCTGTGTGTCTGGCGCTAATGCAAAGAGGCTCTCTGAAATTAGTTCTGAGCACCTCTTTCCATTAGTGCTCATAATACACACAGTCGGCTGCTGGCCATGGAGGTGAGAGGTGGACTGTGCCAGTCGCCAGCTGGGAAGGGTGGGGATCCTGGATGGGCTGGCACAGCTGGGTGGGGGGCCACTAGACTTCCAGGAAATGGCAAAGGCCTATCTATTTCATTATGATGGGGGGTTCTAGACTACCAGGGATATAAATAAATACACATAGAGGCACATTAGACTACCAGGTATAAAAAAAAGATATATTAATGAAAACACATCTAGACTACCAGGGATAAAAAAAAGAAATATTAATAAAATGCACATTGGGAGGGCCACTAGACTACCAGGGATACAGAGATCATTATCTATATTATCATGATTGGGGGGGGGAACCTAGACTACCAGAGATATTGAAAACTTATTTTTTTTTATTCAGATGGGCAGAACAAAGCCCCTGAACAAACCCACCTCTATACCTTCTAGGGCACCCTGGACTGAAAAAATCTATTTAAAATCTGGCCAACTCGTGCCTCGCTCGCGATGCATGATCGCGATCAAAGAATCTCGCGATCAAAGATTTTGCAGGCTTATGATCAAAGATCATTAGCGAGCCATGAATAAAGATTTTTAAAGCTCAGAACTCTATTTTTGGACCAGTTTGGGTAAAACCAAAGGCATGGCTCGATAGATCGGGGTCCCCTGAATAAAACCCATCCAAGTTTTACTTCAGAAATGACCCCTGAGCCGAGATATTTGTGTTTTTCTGATCGGAAAATGAAAAACAAGATGGCAGACCTCATGATCAAAGAATTTAAAAAATCCACGGGGACAAAGATTCTTGAACCGTGAGGCTACAAATTCTTTGATCGCCAGGCAGGACCAGATGGCCAGAACCCCATTCTTTGTTCGCAAAACATACAGATAAATTTTCCCATTGACTTATAATGGGAATTTAAAAGTGGCATAACTTTTGAATGCCTTAATATTTTTTCACCAAATGAAAAGCGGCATATTTGGCCACCAAAGCTCTTTCAAATGAGCTATCTCGGAGAGCAGTATGCCACACAATGGCTGTGCAGGGCCACATCCAAAATCCCAAAAGCTGCCTCCAAAAATGGATAATTTTGCATTTTTCAGCGTTTCCATACGCAAAGACCGTAAGTCCAACCAAAATGCAATTTTGCAAATCAAGAGATCTACCATGCCCTACCCACACATTCAAAATTTCAGGCAAATCCATTGAACGGGTCCAAAGTTATTAACACCCAAACTTATGACTTTAGTATGTAAGTGACCGCTGAACCCTAGTTATAGTGGCGTGACCCCACCACTATAATACATTTACATATCCGTGTGTATGTATATATAAACATATATTTTTTTTAAACTAGGAGCAGGAGGTGACAAGTGGGCAAGAGACATGCAGAGACCACAGGTTGGGAAACCATATGAGCTTACCCCCCATAACAGTGACAAAGGACAAATGGCAAGTATTATTGGTGATGCTAGTAAAGGAGGGCAGGATGGGGGGGGGATGGAAGGTGGTTACCCTTAATGCTAGAAGCCTTGGGAGAAAAACTGTAGAGTTACAGGTGCTCATGGCAGAGGGAGAGGTGGACATTGCAGCCATTACAGAAACATGGGCCACCCAATACAATGACTGGGACTTGTCTGTACCAGGGTACAGGTTATTTTGTAGGGACAGGGTGATTGGGAAAGGAGGGGGGTGGCACTGTATGTGAAGGAAGGACTGAAGTGTGCATGGGAGGTAGGGAGGAGAGTAGTACGGAGTCACTTTGGATGCAAATCCAGGATTCCAAGAATAGGATTCTCAGAATGGAAGTAGTGTACAGGCTGCCCTCTCAGATGGAGGAGTTAGACAGGGAACTACTGGGACAGATCAGGAGAACCTGCGAAAAAGGTAGTGTGGAGATTGTGGGGGACTTCAACATGCCAGGAGTGGACTGGAGTACCCCAACAACCAGGAATAGAAGGGAACAGGTACTGCTGGATGCCTTCAAGGACAGATTCCTGCTGCAAATGGTCTGTGAACCAACTAGGTTAGGGGATACCCTTGACCTTGTGCTGGCAAATGGGGACTTTGTGAGAGAACGTACGGTAGAAGAACCACTGTCAGGGAGTGACCAACACTCAGTATGGCTCACATTGGATATGGGCAAGGAAGGAGTGGAATCCGGCACAAGAATGCTGGACATTAGGAAGGCCAACTTTGGGAGGATGGGGAAAGTGGTAAAAGGGTACCTGGCCAGAATTCAGCTTAGTATGGACACTAACCAGAGGTGGGAGCTTATAAAGCTGGGGATAGTGGAGGCAACCAAAACCTGCTGCAAGACCCAGAGCAAGAAGACTAGGGCTACGAAACCAAGCTGGTTGAGCAAGGAGGTCATGGAAAAGGTAAGGAGGAAAAGAGCTGCCTTTAGGAGGTACAAGAAAACAGGGAGGGGGGAGCACAGGGAGGAGTACCTGACAGAATCAAAGGAGGTGACAAGGGCAGTAAGGGGAGCCAAGGCATCTACAGATCTTAGGCTGGCACAAGGCATTAAGAAGGGGGAGGAGGACTTCTTTAGGTACATCAGGGAGAAAAGGAGCTGTAAAGACCACACAATAAGGATTAGGAAGGAGGAGGGTTGGGTGGAAGCAGGGTGCGATAAGGCAGAAGCGCTAAATGATTACTTCTGTTCTGTATTTACTAAGGAGAAGAGGGGGGGTGATACCCAAGGGGGGAAGAATGGCAGAAACATGGGGGGGGGTGACTGCTGGGAAATCATGGAGGGCAGAGTTTGGGAGGGTTTGAAGGCACTGAGGGTGGACAAGGCACCAGACCCAGATGACATCCACCCCAGGGTACTGAAGGAGCTGGCAGAGGTCCCAGCAGGACCTTTGGCAGATTTATTTAATGCCTCACTACACTCAGGGTGTGTACCTCAGGACTGGAGGATGGCTCATGTAGTGCCCCTCCACAAGAGTGGCCCCAAGGATGAACCGTGGAACTACAGACCAGTGAGCCTCACATCCATTGTGGGTAAGCTGATGGAGACTATCCTGAAGGAGAGGGTGGTGGCCCTCCTGGAAGCCAAAGTACTACAGGACAGCAGACAGCATGGCTTCTTGCATGGCATATCCTGCTAAACCAACCTGGTGGAATTCTATGACTGGATAACTAGGCAACTGGACAGGGGCCATGCAGTGGATGTCATGTAGCTGGACTTCAGTAAGGCATTCAACTTGATACCACATGGGAGGCTGGGAAGTAAGTTAAAAGGCACAGTGGCGGGTGCAAAGCTGGTGAGATGGGTAGGGAACTGGCTTCAGGGAAGCCAACAGAGGGTGGTGGTGGGTGGGGAGCTCTCACACCCAAGGGTAGTGACAAGCGGTGTTCCGCAGGGCTTGGTGTTGGGACCAGTGTTGTTTGGGATATTCATTGAGGACATATCATTGGACATTAAGAGCAAGATCAGTCTGTGTGCTGATGATACCAAGATGGGAGCAGTGGTGGATAACCTAGGGGGATGGCAGGGGTTGCAGGATGATCTGGCAAAGCTTGAAACCTGGTCAGACACCTGGCAACTGTGGTTTAATGCCAAAAGGTGCAAGGTGCTGCATTTTGGGGTAAAGAACCCAAGGAAGAGTTACCAGCTGGGGGATTGCAGCTAGCCCAGACAGTGGAGGAGAAGGATCTGTGGGTGCTCATTACAGGGTCAATGAACAACTCAGCACAATGTAGGAAGGCAGCTGCAAAGACCAACAAAATGCTGGGTTGCATTGCAAGGGGTATATCCTTGAGGAGGGAGGAGGTGATTCTGTCACTGTATAGGTCATTAGTTGGACCGCACCTGGAGTACTATGTGCAGTACTGGTGCCCATATCTGAAGAGGGACATTAAGTGCAAGGTACGGCAGTAAGGACTGGGACCAGAACTTGGCTATGAGTTTTATGTAGTGGGACTGTCTACTGTCTTGGAGAGAGGGGAAGTCAAGAAGCCAGTAGAGAGCACAGTGATGTGTGCAAGGCAGGCAATTGAGAGAGAAACAGCAGAAGGAGTGGAAGAGGGAGTCCAGTCTGGCCAGCATGTACTTGGGAGCAGTGCTATAGACTATGTCTCCATAGTCAAAAACAGGGAGAATCATTTTCTGCACAAGTGCACGATGGGCTGGCAGCAGGATGCAACCACAGTTGCGATATAGGGCACACAACCTGGGGTGGAACTTTTTGTGGATGGCATCGACATGTGCAGAAAAGTCGAGGTGCTGGTTGAGCCAGATCCCAAGGTATCTAAATGAGGTGCAAGCTTCCAGAGTAGCACCATCCAGGGTGTTGAAGCAGGGGGTGGAGGAAAGTCAGAATAGTCTCTGCCTTGCGCTGAGGGCATTGAGACTGTTTTATTGCTGTTAAGAAAAAGCTGATTTGCATGAAACCAGAGCTGGAAATTATTGAAATCCTGCTGTAGCCTGGTCGCCATCTCAGTGGTCAAAGGGACTGATGTATGCAGCACTGTATTGTCAACATACATGTGGATGGATGTGTGTGGGCAGGCAGTGGGCAGGTTGTGGATGGATGTGTGTGGGCAGGCAGTGGGCAGGTTGTTGAGGAAGATGGAAAATAGGAGTGGTCTGAGGACCGAGCCTTGGAGAACTCCATTGGTGATTGGAAAGGAGGTAGAGGTGAAGCTAGCAATTCTAACAGATTGGGACCTGCCTACAAGGTAGGAATGGAACCTGCTGGAGGCCACGGTAGAGAGCCCTGCAAGAGTGAGCTTGTCCAGGAGGAGAGCATTGGGGGACAGTGTCAAATGTCTTAGCCAGGTTGACAAAAATAGCTGAGGTGATGTGGCCTTTATCCATACCAGCCAGAATGGAATCTGTGAGCCAAAGAAGGGAAGTGGTGGTGGAGTGGGACTTCCTGAAACCAGACTGGTATGGTGAGAAGAAGGAGGAGGAATTGACAGATGAAGAAAGCTGAGAGAGAGGACAAGGTGCTCCTGGAGTTTTGCCAGTATGGGGAGGAGGGAAATTGGGCAATAGTTACCTGGGGCAGAGGGGTCGCCACCCTGCGGAAGTGGAATAACTGTTGCATGCTTCTATTCTGATGGGAGAGAAGCTAGGGAGAAAGAGAGGTTGCAGAGAGTGGCCAGGGAGATGGTGATAGCAGAAGCAGGTAGGTAGAGCATTTTGGAGTCCTGGCCAGAGGGGCATTTGCCTTTGGATGGATTTAGGGCCATCAAGGCATTGGGTAACCTAACGGAAGGAGAAGGAGGAATCAGGAGCTGGGGCCTGAGGAGATAGGAAGGGGGGGGGTAGGGATTTTGCTGGTAAGGAGGTAGTGCAGACAAAAGTGCCGAGGTACAATTTGTAAAAAAGGAGTTAAATTCTGAGGCCACTGCAAAAGGATCCATTATAGCAGTGTCACCTATGTTTAAAACAGAGGTATGAGGCTGGGAGGGAGGGGAGAAGAGCAATTTGGCCACCTTCCACAATTTAGCCTGGTGGTTTAAATTTGACTGAAAGGTGGCTTTGAAGTAGTTTGCTTTAGCCTGGTGCAGGCATTGCATAGAGAGCAGTATTTGGCATGCTTTGTGGGGGAGCTGGAAGCTTTGAGTGACTTCCATGCCTGGTCTCTGGCACTGATGTGTCCCAAAATATCGACTGTGATCCAAGCAGGTGGGTGTCCCTCACATGAGATCGCCATAGTGGATCATAGAGGTCCCAGATTGTGAGGAACTTAGACTTGAAATACTCCAGTGCAAAGTCAATAGAGGTAGTCCGGAGGATAAAACACAAATCTGTGCCAGCCACGTCCCTTAGAAGTGAGGGAAGGTCCAGGGAATTATATGACCTGGTAAGAATTGTTCTGGTAGGAGGAGCCTTAGGCCTGAATATTTTGGGAACCGAGTATATCATTTGATGGTTGCTTAGGGAGACTGGCAAGAGGCCTGAGGCAATTATTCAGTGCTGGTGAGAGGTAAGGGACTAGTCCAGGAGAGAGTGGTTTTGGGATTTGGGGTTCAAGGGAATCAACAAAGTCCAAGAGAATAGCATCTTTCAGAAAAAGAGATGTGCAAGAACAAGGGGGCACAATCTGAAGATAGAGGGGTGATGGCTCAGAGGTAATGTGAGGAAGTATTTTTTCACAGACAGGGTTGTGGATGCATGGAATGGCCTTCCTGAGGAGGTTGTGGAGTCAAAAACAGTGGGGGAATTCAAGAATGCATGGGAAAGACATAAGGCAATTCTAATGGGGGTAGAAGGAAGTAGACTGTTGGTTAACTAGGATCTGCAGCTTATCCATTAGGTAGGGAAATGGGTAGACTAGGTGGGCCAAGCGGTCCTTATCTGCCATCAAATTCTATGTTGCTATGTTCAGTCTTGTAGGTTTATCGATCAGTTGGGTTTATTCTGGAGTGCAGGCAAGGCTTGCTGAGAAACAACGCAATGATAGATATGTGCACTGTGCTGTGCATAACCTGAATCTGTTATTAAACAATTCTGTATGCATGATCACCGAACTTCAGAACTTCTGTGACTTAGTTGAGCAGTTATATACATTTTTTTAACACAGCATTCATCGATGAGCATTATTCAAATCATTTGTTAGCAAATGCAACTTAAAATCGTCACGCTAAGACTCTTTGATTGCTTTAAGATACATGGATATACTCAAAGCTTTTCCTGAAATCATTCTCAAGAGCAATAAGACTGAAGAGAGAGATGAAGTGTCATCTTTATGAAAACAGTTGGAAAGCTTCAGTGTAGTTTTAATGATTGTGTTTCAGATGAAAGTTCTTGAAACAGTAAATGCTGTTTCCAAACTATTGCAATCTGAAAACCAAGAACTGCAGAGATGTTAGAGAATGCATACAACATGATGAAAGATCTTAGGAATAGTTTTGAAGATATAAGACAGTCAACGGTTACAGTTGCTCAAACAAGGGAAGTGAAAGATAAGTTTGAGTCTAAGCAGGCACCAAAAGCTAAGCATTATTTTGACAAATTATCTGCTGACCAGCAATTAACAGATCTGGAAAGTAATTTCAAAGTAAATGTTTTTATGCAAGTGTTGACATAATAGTAACAGCTTGATCAACAGTTCTGAAATATGAAAGAAACCGCACAACTTCCATTGTGTTAATCCCCAGTTTATTGTAGACTCTTCAGATGAAGAGTTTCATTCCACTGGAGTGGCTTTGGCTGTGAGATATACTGCACACGTGTCCCTTAATTTTGCAGCTCAATTGATGTTCTTAAAGATCAAATGCCAATGTTTCACAGATTTACAAAAAACACAGGAATTCAAGTCCCTGTGTCATGATTAGTGTTTTCTGAAAATATCATGCTGTTTGGTTTTGTGGTTTTCTTTAAATCAGCCTCTGTTAATGTGCTCTGCAGTGACTGAAAACAGTGAAGATATTTCCTCCCCTATTAGTGAGTGATGACATCATTGCTGCTGCAGCAACAGACTGGGCAGGAGTGAAGTCCTTAATTGCCTGTAGTAGCTGGTGCATGTCCCAGGCAGAGCAATCTGTAGGGCTAATTGTCTTTACTCCACGTGTGCTACTAACCCACCTGGTTTCTGTTTAGATAGATTTGGTTACAATCTATCATTCTGTTCTCAGAAAGAATTGGTCATTTGTGTTTCAGTGGGTAACTGAAGTGGTATAAAATGAATGCTTTTGAGAAATCTCCTGTCTGTATCACAGCTGAGTTATGTCATATAAAAACTCTGCATTATTTGCCTATATAAATAATCCAGGGTTGTTTAATGGATATAAAAGAAATCTAAAGTTTAAGTCATAGAAGTAGTGTGTCCTTGATGTAGCCTCCATGCATATGTTCATGGGAGAAAAGCATTGTTATGTCAGAACGACAAACAGGTGTCTGCCACACTTTGCTATTTCAGGAACCTGTACTGTATGAACTATCAAAATGTATTTCTCTGAGGGATTCTGTGTGGAAATACATCATGTATATGTGTAAGTAGACATACTATATGTCATCCTGGTGCTCCTGTCTCTTGCCCTTCAGTTGAAGTCACTGCACTCTGCTTCCCATTGCCCCAGTCAGGACCAATGCCACCTGTTGCCCCCTGTTCCAATCTCCACAGACAGGACTGTTGTGCTCTGCTAAGCCCTAGAGTCCCGGGGACTCTGTTTTGACAGTTGGGGCTGCTGCGCCATGCTGCCCAAGGCCACCAAAGGTGGGGCTTTTGCTGCCCCCTTCTACCCACTTCCACTGCCCCAAATGGGCAAGGCCACTGCATTATGTGCAGTCTGTCTCACAGTCAGAGCTACTGTACCCTGATGCCACCCTTTTTCCTGCCACATGATCGTGGCATCTGCACCATGCTGTCCTCTCTCTCTCTCTCTGCCACCACATCCAAGGTTGCTGCACCCTGCAACCATGTTGACACATTCAAGGCTGCTGTGGCATGCTGTGCCCTAGAGCCTCATGCCACCACAGGAAGGACTGCTGTGCCCTTCTACCCTCTGTCCCCACTCTATAACACAAGAAGAAAGTGTTTGTTTTTTCTTTTGAGCAGCTTGGGTTGTGTACCAAAGGATCTGACTCTGGTGGCAGGGAGCAGTATGGAGCAACAACCTTAAGTGTGGAAGCAAGATGCTCTAGGATGACCCAGGGCACAGTCATGGCAGGGGGCAGAGGACCATTTGGTGCAGAAGGTTTGACTGTGGGGCAGGACACAGTGGGGCAGCAGGGTAGTGCAGCCCTGACTGAGACAAGATGCACGTGTTGCAGCTGCCCTGCCCATTTGGGGCAGTGCAGGGTGCAGCAAAAGCCTCACCCATGGTGCAGCAGCCCCAACTGTGGAGGCAGAGGCACTGGGACTTTAGGGCATACCAGAGCAGAGCAGTCCTGTCTGTGGAGACTGGAACAGGGGGCAACAAGTAGCATTGGCCCTGCCTGGGGGGGGGGGCAGAGGGAAGCAGGGTACAGCAGCTTCAACTGAGGGACAGGAGACAGGGTCATCAGGATGACATATAGTATGTCTTGTTACACACATACATGATGTATTTCTACACAGAATCCCTCAGAGAACTGAAATTTGTGAATGCACACAGTACATGTTCCTGAAACAGCACAGTGTGGCAGACATCTGCTTGTTAATCTGACATAACTACAATATTGTTCTCACATGGACATGTGTATGGAGGCTACATCAAGGACACAGTACTTCTATGGCTTAAACTTTAAATTTATTTTATATCCATTAAACGAACCTGGGTTTATATAGCCAAAGAACAATGCAGAGTTTTGTTGTGACAGAACTTAGCTGTGATACAGACAGGTGATTTTTCATAAACATTCATTTATGCCACTTCAGTTACCCACTGAAACACAAATGACCAACCCTTTATGAGAACAGAATAATAGACTGTAACCTACTCTATTTAAAAATAAAATCAGGTGGCGTTAGTAACACTCTTGGAGTAAAGACAATTAGCCCTACAGATTGCTTTGCCTGGGACATGCACCAGCTACTATGCAAGCATAAATCACCGAGACAGGAGGGCATTTCCCAGGAATTAATGCATGGTTGGGGAGGGTGGGTGCACAAGTGCTTCCCAACACCCAACCATGCATTAATTCCTGGGAAATGCCCTCCTGTTGAGGGGATTAATGCACTTGTAACACGGCAAGTGCAACGTGGGAATTCCTCACATCGGTGATGCAACTACCGGAACTAGTGACATCATTAACCACTGTTTCGTACATGGATTTAATTTCTTAAATGGTGGTTAGTTATTACCATTCCTCGTAACTTCATTTGTTTTCCTTGGGTTGTGCTGTGAAGGATTATGGGAGGTTTTGTTCATGTATTGTTCGGTAAGAACAGTGTGCGACTTTCAATAAAACTGTTTGCACAAACTGCTTTTCTGCACATTTTACCAAGATCAGCCATTTGGATTGCTGGATATTTTGCCTATGTCTCACTGTCGGGTAAGACGCCATTTGCGCTGCTGCTCAAAACCACATAACTATTGTCACGGCTCAGTGAGTGACTGGAAAATTTCTCTTTGTGTGCTCAGGTAGCGCTTTTTGTGTGGACAGTGTTTGTACTACAAAATGAAGTGGTCATGTCTAGGGAATTAATGACCGCTTCATTTTGTACCACCGGGTGTGTATCCACCTATTGTTATGCTAGTGCAAATGTGCTCTTATATACCCCACCCCAAACAGGTGTTAAACATAACAATAAGGAAACTTGTGGGTTCAAACAAGCCAATCAGGACCTCTTATTTGAGACAGTGTGCGTGAGCTGTACTGTATGTGGAAAAAACATGGACACAAACATAAACAAAGGGTTCAAAGACCAGGTCTACCTGTGAAGTGCAGCTAGAAAAGATGATCCCATATAAATTTAAAGTAAAAAAGCCATGTTTGAGATATATATATATATATATATATATATATATATATATATATATAAAATAAACATGCTCCTGTGAATTACTGACGGAGGTGAAAAAAGGTCACCACTTAATTTGCTCAACTGTTCATTAGATAAAAATATACAACACACAGATATGTATTATAAAGGCACATAATACCAAATCAGTTCTCTAGGGACCATTTAAAGATCATAGAGATGGGAGGTCACAGAGGTCAGCCCATGATATGCTCATATGAGAAAATAGGTCCTGAATAGGATGGGACAACCCACAGGCACAATACATACAATGCAACTAAGTAGAGAACGCCAGCAATGTTAAAAACCTCAAAATCTCATACAGTATATACACTATTACATACAGATGGAAGATAAATACCACAAGGAATTCTTTACTGCACATTATCTATAAGGAGAAATTTCTGTATTTTCATTCAAACCTTTACCATGATTAGGCCCCATGCCATATTGCCAGAAACCCTCCTGTTGCCCAATCAATTTTTCAATGCCCCCCCGTCCAAGTTTTACTTTCACAATCCCCACAAACTGAATCTTATATTCCACTCCAGGCTGACCGTTAACATGTTAGGCAACGGCATGCATTTCATCTCCTTTCATAAGGGCCCTTACATGCTCTCCTGTATGAACTTTAAATCGACGAGTGGTTCTCCCCACATAAAATGGTCCACAACTGCAAGACAAAAGGTAAACCACATTAGGTGTACTTCATGTAACAAAATCTCTTAAAATAATTGTTCTACCATTTGTTGGAGTCTGAATTACTTTAGTATGGCTAACAAAGTCACAATACATGCATCTACCACATTTGTGTGTACCCAAAGGGGGAAGGGGTAACCAACTATCCCTTCAGAATGTCAGTAAAATTGGGACCACCACATCTTTCACATTACTAGGTCTGCAAAATACAACTTGGGTTCTATCATCACTCAGCTCTCTAAGTTTAGGCTCTGCATTTAAAATATGCAAATTATTGTTGATGATGGCTTGAATATATCTTGAGCCAGTGGAGTACGTTGTAACAAATGAACATTTAATTTCCCTCTGTGCATTCTCTTGTTTTGAAAACTAACGTGTCCCCTCTAGGCATATTATCCACCTCCTCAACTGCCCCAAGTATGATACTATAGCTATACCTCTGCTGCTTAAAGCATAAAATTTGGTCAGTCTTTTTCTGCTGGCATTCTTGTATATCTGTACAGTTTCTAAGTGTCCGAATCAGTTGTCTCTTTGGTATGTTTTCAACTATGTTAGGGGGGATGGGGTGACGGCAACTATTAAATTATAATAAGCTATTTCAATCAGTTCGCTTTTGAAACAAAGTTGTACAAACTTCACCAGTTTTGTATATTTTCAAATGCAGATATGTTATTTCCTGTGTATTTACTGTGTATTTGAAATGCAGATAGTCACTGGTTTCCTCTAGCCATTTGACAAATCATGAAATTCATTCACAGTTCCCTTCCAAATGATGAGCATATCATCTATAAAGCGATGCCACAAATCCAAAAGATGAAAGTAGGGATTTGTGGCACTGCTGTACAGATGATCATACTCCCACTTGCCCAAATACAAATTTGCATAGCTGGGGGGTTATTGTTGCCCCCATCGCTGTTCTGCTCACGTCTGCAATACTTTCCTTGGAAGATAAATACAGCATATTCTTCTCAAGTGCCATCTTTCCTAGCTCCAAAAGATGCCAGGTGGGTTACTGTACATTTGTTACTTCATCCCTTTGATCCAAAAAATATTTTAAAGAATCAATCCCACCCTCATGGTATTACTATATATAAGGATTCTATGTCCAGTGTTGCGAACATCCAGTCAGGCTCCATGTCTAAATTCTCTATAACATTAATGATATGCATTGAGTACCTGACATATGATCTAAGACCCTGTATGAAAGGTTGTAACTGAGAATCAACAAATACAGATAAGTGTTCTGTGACCCATCCGCAACCTGATATAAGTGGTCTGCCTATGGGGGATCTAGCATCCTTATGCATTTTGGGCAGTGTGTAGATAGTAGGTACAAATGGTTGGGCAACTGTTAAAGCTCTAAATGTATGTTCAGAGAGATAACCTTTTATGTACCCAGTGCTAAGAACTTCATCAATCTCTGTTTTTATTACTGAGGTTATGTTACCATCCAGCCTTTCATAGAATCTTACATCTGCTTACATTGTTATAATCTACAGAATTCACAATTACTGTTGCCCCACCCTTATTAGCAGGTTTGATAATGATTTCTTTGTTTTGTGCTAATTCTGCTTCTCTTTCTGTTCTTCTGCTACAGTTTTGTACGGTGTTCTATTTAGGTGCAGATCTAAGTTTCTGTTTCTGTAAGTCAAATTCACACTTTTTTAGTAATACATTAACTGTAGGATTCAGGATGGGGCAACAGGTACATCTAGGATGTAAAATATTGTCACGACTAGTCCCATTTACTAGATCGCTAGTTTGTTGTTCACAGTTATTATTACTATAAAGTCATTTCAAAGTAAGACTACGTGCACACTTATGCAAAAATAGCGGTATGAAAGAAGTTTATACCTGTAGTTGGAGCAAACAATAAATTCTTACTCATAACTTTAATAGCAGCAGGTGACAACTCACAGTCTGAGATGTTAATCACAAGGTTCAAGTCCAAAGCAGTCAGATCAGTTTCACAGACCAAAAGATGTTTCTATAAAAACGTTAGTTCATTGTTCTTCCACCATGCCTTGCCCCCCCCCCCCATCCTCTTGCGACATTCTGGTAGGGCTGTTGAAATCTGGTCCATTGTTGAGTCCATCTGGGGAAGGGAGCTGATATTGTCTCTGAGGATATATTTCCTCCTGTGTGTTCTCCTGTTGTCTATCTAAAAAAAAACTTTGCCCTAGGAGCAATCAGTGTCGAAAGGGCCAGTTGTATAATTAAGCACATTGTGATCATTTGTTGCACCTCCCTGAGTATTCTTTAGTATTGATTTAATTGGCTGTGCTTGGTCAAGGGGCTTCTCCTGCCAATTAAAGACCCACACAATTTGTAGTCATTTTCAACTTGTATAAACTTCTTTTGTTTGTCTTTCTTAAGTGGAACATCATGCCTAGTGACTTTGTCTTGCAGCATCTTATTATATTTGACAAACTCTTCTGCAGATGTTTTTTCCTTAAGTAGTTTCTCAGCCTGTGTAATGTCCCAACACACTTGTTCTCTAACTGGTTCCCCCTTGTTTAGAATCAGCTGTATTGATTGCATTCCAGCCCTGTTAATTAAATCAAAATGGTCCTTAGCATACTGATTTGGAAGTATGTGCCCTTATAATATACTGTATAGCAGATTATATTTGCAATCTGTTTATTTTTGCTTCATTAGCTGGTGACACTAATCAGTGAATTCAAATGGACCGCTAATAAAATCGGATACTGCTGTGCCATAAGCCAATCACTTATAGCAGCAGTCCATCAGTATATCATCACTCCAGTCAGATAAATGTGGTTTAAAAGTGTTTGCTTTATTTCTTTCTTTTAGAATATCACATATAACACAATTGAAAAAAAAATTCTATTACGTTTCTCCTCTCCTCTCAGCAGGACTTGTTCTTTCACTCTGTTCTGTCTGTCATCTGCAGCTGTAACAAGAATGTGCTTCTATCAGACTCCATGCCAGAATACCCTTTTATAGCCTATGATACTGTCTAACCTGTAGAGAAACCAACAAAATGTTTGACTTACCTCAGTTAAGTAGTTTTGATCTGCATCTTGTATACGGGCTTGGCAAAATCCACAAATAATATCCTCATGGTGTGCTGACAGGGTATTAAAGCTGTTCTCAAGCCACCTTGCATGATGCTCTTATAAGTTTTGAAGTCTCAGATCAGCAGTCAGATTTTCGGCGGCCCCAGCCACAAGCCTGTCTGATACCACTCCCACGTACCAACTTGTAAAGTACTTTTTCAAGAAATCTTTGAAAAGTTTATTTACAGTCACATCTAAAGGTTGTAGTGGGTCTGTACAGAAGGCCAGTACATACACTGGAATGATGCTGTTATTTTCGAGATGACGAATGAATACATCTGTAGTGTGAGCCCTAATATTAGCAGATCCTTTTATTCTTTCGGTAAATCAAGTGCTTGCTTTTGCGAACTGACATTTGGCACCAGGACAGCATCAATGAACTGAATTGTGACAACATTCTCCCAGTGATTGCCTGAGTGGGTTACATTCCCCTCGCTCGGAAATGTATGCCTTGGGTGACATACTAAACTTCTCTTGTAAATGAGTTGTGGAGGGAGTATGTCACCAGCCAGGGAGCAGGCAAGCACAACGGAGTTCTGCCACTTGTCTCCAAGACCAGTCACTGATACCTGTTTAGCCCCAGTCACCTCCATAGTCCATTCTGAGACCAGTAGCATATTAAAGCCGGTCTCATCCATATTGATAACCAGCTGTGGACGGATAAGTTACTGTGTGCATGCTTTTGAAATTCTGGACAAAAGGGATTTTTTTTTCAGATGTACAAAGTCACTAAGCATTTTACAGATGGCTTTAGTTCATTTTCATTTACTAAAGCTGGTGCAATGAAGGAATTCCCATGCCCACTTATTTGTTAAGTTTAAGTGCCCCCGTTCTCAGTGAGTAGCTGCAGTAACTTTGCTTTCATAATGCCAACAGCTACCACTTGAATTACGCCAGCATTTACTACTGCTCCTTCTTCATGAAGTGTTTTGACAGTCTTTTTTAGTTGCTCCTCTGGATTGTTCTCCAAGTAAGTGGGCTGTCCTCTAGGTTTTTTTAGCAGCAGTGGTGATATTGAGTTGAGATCTGGTGTTTTTATGTTGATTGCGCGCATGCACAAGAAACATGTTGCGTCAGCTTTCTCCACAAGCAGGTTGTGGAGGCGTGGCACTGTTGTGCCCAATGCCCCCACAGCCTGCAAAGGCTTGTCCCCCATCCCCCAAAGCCATGGCACGCTGCTGCTGACACTAGTTCAGCCAGCGTGCCACAACTTTCTAAAAAATTAGCTGCTGCAATCAGGGGCCGCCTCGTCATTGCAGCATCAGCCATCCGCTGCAATGAGGGAGTGACCCATCATTGCGGGGTGGGATGTAGGATGTCTGATATTGTTTGAGAACATGGCGGCAGCTTGCCACCGTATTCACAAACAGTATCTACCCCCCATGTTTATTTGCTGATGGGGGAGCCCACTCCTCATCGGCATACTGTCACCCCACCATTTTTATTGTCTGCCGATGGGGTGCCCGATCCCCATTGGCAGAAAGGAATCCCCCTCCTTCTGTTGTTTGCTGACGGGGGTGCCCAATCCCCATCAGCAGAAAAGAATTCCCCACCCTGTTGTTGTTTGCCAACAGGCATGCCCAATACCCCATCGGCTACAGCTGCCCCCCCCAAAAAACAAGACACCGGTGGCACGCTGGGAGCCCACCCCAGCGTGACATATACCCCTTTTCTTGTTTGCCAATGGGGGTGCCCAATCCTCTGTCGGCTACAGCTGCCCCCCCAAAGCCAGACTCCAGTGGCATGCTGGGAGCCCACCCCAGTGTGCCACATGCCCCTGTAAAGCTAAAAATGGTCTTGCGTAGTTTTTTTGTACCTGAAAAAAAGGAAATGGTCCCTCGTTGTCTCCCTGCCCACTCCCACAACCTACTCCCACCCACTGCGCACCCTGCCTCCCCACACCCCCTCACCCCATACTTACCTCCGGAGCTCGGCGTGACAATCTTCTGTGGACCAAGAACACGTCTGCACTCTTCAAAGCCGACCGTGAACTGAGGAAATGCCGATAAGCTGTATAATGAAATGAATAGGGTTTTTTCAACTTTAGTGCATATCTCAGGCATTTTTGGGAATTTTTCCACCAAATTTTCAACATGAGGTTTTTGGGACCCCTCCTCATGAATTCTTGAACTGTCATGGCGTTAATCGGCCCTGAAAGGTGGTTTCGCAGTCACTGCGGGAATCACCCTTTGGGGCCAGTTAATGAAATGACAGTGCCAATGTTCATGAGATGGGTCTCAAAAAGCCTATGTTGCAAATTTGGTGGTAAAATCCAAAACAACTATTTTAATGAAAGGCAGACAGTAGTTGCTACACGCCATAACTTCGCTGAATTTGCATATTTTTATGCCAGATTTTCAACCTTGGCATTTTGTCACACCTCCTTGTGAGCAGTACAGCTGTCATTGTTCACATCCTGGCTGAGATGTGTTTTCGCACTTCTGGCGCTGAATAGCGTCGCTGTGGGAAATCAGTGTTCAGGACAGATTAAGAAAATGACAGTGACACTGTTCATGAGTAAAGGTCCTAAAATGCCTATGTTGAAAATTTGGTAACGATACTCCATAAAATGACTGTGTTATGAGCGTGAGTTGCGCAGTTGCCACGCACACTCGTAACTTCACGAATTTATAATATTTCCCTCCAGATTTTCAACATTGCCATTTTCCCAGACCTACTGATGAACAGTACAGCTGTCATTTTTTTCCCATCCTGGCCGAAATGTGTTTTCACACTTCCAGCGCAGAATAGAGCGGTCGCTGTGGGAAATCACTGTTCGGGACAGATTAAGAAAATGACAATGATACTGTTCATGAGCAGAGATCCTAAAATGCCTATGTTGAAAATTTGGTGCTGACAGTCCATAAAATGACTGTGTTGCAAGCGTGCGTTGCGCAGTTTCCACGCACCCTTGTAACTTTGCAAATTTGAAATATTTCCATGCCAGATTTTCAACACTGGCATTTTTGCACACCTCCTTATGAACAGTACAGCTGTCATTTTTCACATCCTGTCCAAACTGTGTTTCCACACCTGTGGCACACAATGGCATGGGCATTGTGGGAAATCAACTTTTGGGACAGATTAACAAAATCGCAGCACCACTGTTCATAAGGGGAGGTCCCAAAATGCCTATGTTACAAATGTGGCTACCAAACTGCAAAAAATAATTGGGTTAAGGATGTGCATTGCGCAGTTTGTATGCATGCTCATTGTTTCACCAATATTTCCTATTGTCACTCCTGATTTTCAACATTGCCATTTTTTTATGACTCCTCATGAACAATACAGTTGTCATTCTCCACATCCTGCCCAAAAATGTGTTTTTGTCCCTCTGTCACCAAATGCCACAGCCACTGTGCAAAACCACCTTTCAGCTAACAAAGTGATTGTGACACTTTTCATGAGGTGGCCTGACAAGAAGCCCATGTTGAAAATGTGGAGTGAAACTACCACCAACTCCTATGGTGTTAGGGTTTCCAACTGTAGCACCCCACCCGGTACAGACTGACAGGCATCAGGGGTGTGACTTGAGATCATTGGATGTAATGCTAATGCCATTCCACTCTCCCACCCCCACCCTGCAGCCACTGACAGGCAACGTGGTGTGCCTTGCACTGTTCAGTCACAAAGTTCACCCCATGCTCCTATACTGCACCCACATCCATGTATTTCCTTATGGAATGGGGTAAGCATAATGCCCAAAGACTCCAAAACACAGCACGACACTTGTCAGTGTCTACAATGGCATGAGCATTATAGCTGATGACCCAAAGGCACACCCCGATGCATCTCACTCTCTACAGGGTGGGGGTGGGGTTGGCATCACTTCAGTACTTCACTGCCATTCCTATTATGCGTCTGTAGCTCTGGTACTGCCAATGCCAATGCCAAAGCGACAACATTCACCACTGACAAATGCTTGTTTAGTTATCTGACTTACATGGTTTTCAAAAGACAGATGACTGTGAAGAGGTACACTGAGATAGTTATACTCAGTTACTCTTTCTGTCTGGTTGCCATTATTATTATCCTTAAGAATAAATTCAAAATCAGTGGCCCATCTTGTACTGGAAAAAAATATAGACTTTGTTTTGAGTTAAGGACTGAACTTCGTAATGAGAACCATGTGTGTAATCTACTAAAGTCAATCTGCAGTTTGTCAAAGAGTGAGGAAACTGTTGCTTTTACAAAAAAACACAGCATCATCTGCATTAATGTTAAATTCAGTATGTTTGCAGATTTCAGAAAGAGGACTGACAAAAAGTACAAATAATAGGGGGCCGAGAATAGAACCTTGCGACACTCCACACTTAGTTTACTGTTTAATGTTGGAAAAGTCTCTAGGTCATTCAGGTGTGCTCTCTCCTGGTTCATGAATGGGATTTATATGTTTAGTGTCCAAACATGTATTCATATTTTAATTTTTTTTGCCACTTCTCACTTTGGCCAGCCCTCATCTGCTGTGCCCCACCCTAGCCCTGTCACCCTGATGTCTCACAGGACTTACCTTACCTCCCATGTTCATCTAGAGCTTCCCCCACAGGCAGGGGTGGTGGGGGTCTCCATATTCCCGCTGCACACTAATCCAATTTGGGAGGCAGAGCTGAGTAGCCAGGTGCAGAGCCAGTGGGTAGGGTCAGCTTAATCATAGTCTACAGTGCTGCTTCCGTGTTCTCCTTAGCCATACTGGATACCCTCTTTCACTCTGCACTAGCCTGCCCTTCCCAGACTCACCACTGTGATGTCTATAAATCTCTGTCCTTTCCATCTCTTGAAGACAGGCACCTCACCCACTGTACTAGCTTTGTAGCTAAATACTGGTTTGTGTCCTTCCACTCTTACCTCACCTCTATTCTCTCCACCCCCCGCCATCCTCCTACTCCCTTCATAACACAGGTCTCTGGCCCCTATCTCTGCCTGTTCGAACCACAGCTGCTAGTCGTCTGCCTTCTCATATTGTTGCCCTAAAGATTGAAAACATCTTTGGAAAGACTGGAAAACCATCTGTAATGCCCCCACTTCCTTATTCTTCTCCTGCCTACTCCATGTCTTCATCTCCCCAGCCAGTAATTATTCCTAATGTCCTCCTACCTGTTCCTGTTCCTAACACCCTCTCTCCTAGTCCACCATCCCCTACTGGGGGGTTAAGCATCTGCATCTCCCTCCTTGTCCCCCATACCCTATTGGGGAGTTAAGTAGGTGCACTCTGGCTACTACTTGTCTCATCCCCCACTCAAAATGTAATCTAGATTTGTAACCGATAAATTGCAACCTGCCTGTCTTGTGTGTAACACAATTATAATAATGACTATATATTTCATTTTGCATGTATATAATCTGTTGTCCTTTATGTACTGCACTGTGAATTTTAATCCTGCATTGTTATCTCTTCCACCGTTCCTCCCCAGGAAACATCTGGAAATTAGCATTTCTTCTGCTCAGTATGCCTTCCTGGTGAAACTTTTAAATAAATAAGATAAATAAATAAATAAATAAAGCTGCTGGGGCTCTTTTCCTGAGTTTTCCTTCCCCCTTTTCTCAGGATGCCCATGTAAGGGCACGCCAAGCACCTGCACATGCCAGACATGTGTGGTGCAGCACCCGTATATGTCCTCCCACCAATGAGCCACTCCAACTGCACTGCCACCTGTGATCACCCAGGTGGCAGTAACGTGATAGAGCTGGCTAACCTCCCTCCCTGGAGAAGGAAAGCATCCTCTGGGATGTTCAGTGCTCCTCTTCTTGGCTTGCCCCAGTGATCCATGTTCATTTTTGAATGCAGGTCACCGTCATCATAAGCAATATTGCTACTGCTGTGCTGATGGGCTGGCGCATGCATTAATATTTTAGGGATTCACACCCACCATACTACCCAGGATACCATGTGATCCCCTTGGTATGCAGAAATATATCCAGGCTTATCTTGAAGTTGTTGTGTTTATATCTGCCATCTCTGCTATTAGGCTATGCCACAGGATCATCACCCTCATAGAGAAGAAGTGCATCCTAACATTACCCCTGGATTTATCACTTCTGGTGTATCACTGGGCATGTCCCTGCATCCTGCTGGAGCACTCCAGATCATAAAAAGCAATCATTTTGATATTGGTGATAACCTGGAATAAGAGGAAGACTGAGATCATGTTAGCCCTCATCCTCCTCTTACATGAGATTTACACGTAAGGGGCTACAGCTTTTCCTCATAGTTTCTGTCCTCCATATACCTGATCATTTTTGTGTCCATGCAAAGTATCCGCTTGGCTATCTCAATGTTATTTCTGTATTCAGGAGCCAAGAGCTGCATGGGATAATCCCAGTGGAGACAGGCCTGTGCCATTTAAAGTGGCAAGAATACTTCACATGCTCTTCTGGTCACCTACCAGCTGTACAGTATGATGCAACCAGCATTCATCCACAGACTTCTTGTCATTCTTGAGCCCCTTGTCTAATATAATCCCAGATCATTGTCATCCTCTACTGAAGCAAAAGAACCCCCACAAAGTGTTAGGTCCTGCCTCTGTTTTGTCCCCCAAGTGTAATATCTGGTATTTGGCTATGTTGAATCTGAGGGCTTGATTTTCTATCAGCCCTTAGATTGGTATGAGGTGCACTTATCTATGGCTGCAGCAAACAGTGGGTGCATCAGAGACCCTGTGCCCTATTCTAGAAATATAGGGGTCCCTATGCCAAAGTCCCAAGAGTTGCCACAGCTGCAGCTACAGGGTTGCATCCAGTGTTTGAAGCACCGGAGACATTTGATGGAGGATCCTGTCAAGGCCCCCCCCCCCAATGCCTGGAACAACCCAAGTGGAGCTACAAAAATGTGTGTGGGGGGGAATATACCTGCAAGGTCAGTGCAGGGCTCAGAGGGTCTATTGGGGGTGTCATAGGGGGTGACGGGGAAATGGTGGCAATGGGAGGAGTCAGATGTGGCACCTGATGGAAGTGCCATGTCCACAGAGACAGAGCAGATCAGCCCGGGTATGGGGGGGTTTGGCACAGATGGACCCTGTCCCGGACTCCAGGTGGCAACAGCCCTAGCACCTGCCTTAAAGGTGACATAGTCTGTGACAGTGTAGTTGGGCATCAGCCTGTCTCCATGCAGTGGTCTGTGTACTAAGGGAATGCTGCAGTGTCCAGGGAATGTTCCCAACCACTGACTGTGCCCATAACCTGCAGCCAACACCACCCGCCACAAGTAAGGCACTGTGGCACCTCTGGTGCAGGTGCCAGGGCTTTTTCTACCTGGGGTTCAGGACAGGTTTGTCTGTGCAGACTCCCCCTGTACACTGGCTGATAGGCTCTGTCCCTTTGGGCATGGTACCTGGATCATGTGCCATCTCTGACTCCTCCCACTGCTGCCTTTCCCCCATCAATCCCTATGGTATCCCCACTGGTTCCTCTGCCACTGGCCTCGACCTTGCAGCCTCCCCACTCACCTCCCTCTGAGGCAGTGGCATAGGGCCCTTAGACAAGCTCATGACTGGTCTAAACTGAGCTTCCTCTTGTGACCATGGTGGGCTTCTAAAATCCCAAATGATGAAGCCCTGCCATGGTGCAAGCCCCCTTGTGACCTGGTGTACTGGCACGTCTGCTGCAAAAGGTGTCGCAGGGTGGCTTTGGCACAAGGCATCCCAATTTTGATGCAGCCTGCTTTGAAAATTGGGATTGCCACAAACTTTGGCACAAGGTGCCACTTGTGTCAAATCCTTTTGGTCCAGATACCATGCACCAAAGCTCAGGCTTTTAAAATCAAACCTTGAGAGTGCAGGAGTATGACCAGTTGCCATGCTTGTTCAGGTCAACCTGATGTTTTGTTCCTATACATAAGGCAGTCCACCACCCAAGCCAGGATAGTGCCATCTGTGAAACTATGCAATCTGCTTGGACCCCAGCTTCAAGTCACTGATGATAATGTTAAATGGCAGAAGCCACAACACTGAATCTAGAGAGAGGCAGCTGAGTACCTGTCTCCATTTAGAGTAGTGCCCCTCCAATACAGCTCCTTGCTTCTGTACCCAAGCCAGGTAGCATTCCACCTAGTATATGCCATATTTATCCTACACTGGTGTGCTTTACCCAGAAGCTTGTTATATGCCAGAGTGTCAATGGCCTTGCAAAGTCCAGATAACGAACTCCAATAAAAAATGAAGTGTCTCTTTTTTCCCCACAAAAGCAAAGAAAATACATCTTTTAAACTGTAATTGGTACAGTTCTTTCCCCCACATTGAGTAAACATTATGATCTAGCCCATTCACCCAAAGAGCAAGATAGCCTAGTAAAATAAATAGGCACACACATGCAAGCTTCACTCTGATTATAGGTGATAGCAGCGATTCATCTTGAGTTTATTAATATTGATTTGCATACAACCACAGATATGTCAAAGTCTATACTAGCAGTCCCAACTGGCTATTAGAATCCCACAGTTGTATTAATTATGCACTCACTGTGCACCTCTCAGATCTGAGATGGTATAGTAATCATCACCTTAACGCTATCATTTTATTTCTTGGCATTTATCATAGAGACCAGCCTACATTATATTGACATTGAACATATATGTCAATGTTTTGAAAGTGTTTCCATCTCAAAGGACAGAGAAAGCTATCAATTTGCTGTGACCTGATGGAACAGAAAGGGAAAGAGAATGTTGCAGAACTCCCGAGAGCATTTTCTATTTCAAATAACTCTTCCAGATGTGGAAAAGGGTCCTGTACTCTGAGTGCTGCTAAGAAAGACAGATCATATAATAGGGACAAAGAACAGCTGTAGCACAAAAGGCTGGTAAGACAACAGAGGATGCTTGTGACTTGGCAGGTCATTCCCAGTGCACCCTGCTTGTGGCCTGATAAGACTACATTTGACAGTGGCTGATGCTGCTGTTGACACACCTCTGTGGTGTCTGCAGAGGCAATGGGGGTTTGGGAAAAGAATGATAAGGAACACAATGAATAACTAACAAAGCTCACTTGATAAATGCAGTCATTTGCATAACTACATAATATGCTGTAGCTCTGCTCCCAGTGACAGAGTGGCACACCTAGCTAGAAATATTAGTACAGTATCTTTTCAATGACATGAAAGGCCAACAGCAGACCCAGAAGCCTTGCTTAGCTTGGTTATGACAACATGTTCAAACGTGCAGTCTTCTAAATATCTTAAATTGTTTACATTTTCATGTATTCTTGTCTCCTATTGCAATTAACTGTAGAGTGTTGCTGTACCCACAAGTCCTAAACTTTTTATTTTCTCCACCTTTTCAGAGCCAAAATTGGCCTTTTCTTGAGTGTTTGACAACTCAAGCCTTACGAGGAAGGAATACAAATCAGGGTTACCATGTGTTGTTTCTGTCATGTTTGTTGTTGGGATCTAGCAAATTATACATACTGTATGTTCAGAGAAATTAAATTATGCAAACATTGGTGATCCTGAAAATGAGCGTGCTCAGCTATGCTCATTCAGCAGGTTAATGTCAGTGGAATCCTTGTGAATTGTAAATTGCTGCTTTTTCTTCATTGATTTCTCATAACAAATTACATGATTCTTCTACACTTACAAATGGCTTTCTGCATGGGAGGGATCAGTGTCTCTTTAAACTGAATGTAAGATTATGGTTTTACTAAAATGAGACTTCATCAGACTACTTTAGGAACGGGTTTCCCCTGCCATTAATTATATTTTTTTCTATACTTTTCAATACTTGTAAAGCTATAAAAACAGTATAGGGCTAGCCAGTGGCATGGCACCAATGCTCATCGCTGCCACTAGGGAGACAAGGATTTATATTTCTAAAACGTGCTATGAAATTCGGGTAACCTGACTGATTAAAATATGTCACATGACTATTGATTGTTTTGTGACAATTGCACAACTCACCTAAACCACATTTTTTAACAAATTAAGGCTCATTTTATAAGTGGGATAACACACTCCAGCATGTACAGTCATGAGGAAATAATACAATTCTTGGTGGCTACAGCACTCAGTTATGCCTAATACCTTACAACCACTTGAAGTGTGCATTATTCCTTATTTCTGCACACCCTATAATGTGTTATCCCTTACTCATAGAGGATTTCCCACAGTGACACTAGGAGGGGCTGAGAGCATCATGGAGATGATTCTGTGCCCCTCAAGCCAGAGAATGAGGTGTAGTTGCAGTGACCTCAGTGGTCATTGTGAGGGACAGAGCAAAAATGAGGGAAAGGGTATTTGGTCCACAAAACAAAAAAGGAACAATGTATATTCCTCTAAGGCTCGACCTAGTCCATGAACAAGCTGCATTAAATCAGCAGTGACTGAAGTCAGGGTGAGGAATACAATAAATCAATAGTGAAAGAAAAAAGACACACACCTTACTTTTCAGTCCCCCCACAAATGCTGTAATACTGCTGGGATTTATTATTAAGTTATTTATATACCGTTCCATGACTGAGAAAAGCACGCTGAGCCAGGCTCATTTCCAGGTGAGACCGGGGGTAGGTAGGTAAGGAGTTACAGTAACAGTGGCATTTTCTGTCAGTAGCCAACAAGCACACACACCACAAAAGAAGATCAAGGTCAAAGGTCAGGATGCTAGGTGGCTTAACCCTGATATCAAGAGGAGATTGAAGGACAGAGACAAACTATGGGGGAATTACAAACACTCAAACCTACAACAGGACTGGGTGAGGTATCATGAAGCCAGAAATGGCTGCAAAAGGGAACTCAAAAATGCAAAAAAAGAGTTACCTGCATGCACTGCAAACCAAGAACTTGTCAGACCCAAAGAAGTTCTGGGGGTACATAAACACGCTGCTCAAGGGGAATAAGTGTAATGTGACTGTGTTAATAAAAGCAAACGGGACACCACTCTCCACCCCTACAGACAAGGCCAATACCTTCAATGATTTCTTCCTGGACCTACAGAGGTTCAGAACTGACAATCCCAACAAAGACACAGGTAGCCAAGCAAACCCAGGGAGCCCTCCCCAGGGAGACCAAGCAAACTCGAGGGACCCGCATCAGGGCCCCAAATTTCACCTTAAGCTGGTATCAGCAGGGGAAGTCATGAAACTGCTCAGAGGTCTGAAACCAGATTGTGCCATAGGGCATGATAACCTGGAACCCAAGCTGCTGAATATTGGAGCCCCTGTGACTGCTGGACCTATAGCCAAGCTCTTTAACAGGTCCCTCACTGAAGGGAAAATACCAGCACTGTGGAAGGTTGGACTAGTGACCCTAATCCTGAAAAGTGGGCCATATGAAGAATTGGAAGATTTTAGGCCTATCTCCATTCTCTGCACCCTAAGCAAGTTACTGAAGAAGGTGGTATACCAACAGTTAAACAATTACTTGGAACTGCACAACCTACAGGGTGACCAACAGCATGGCTTAAGAAAAAAACATGGAATGAAACGGCCCTAATAGACTTCACCACTGAAGTGTATGAAGCCTTAGACCAGAACAAAATGCTAGAGGCAGTCTTTATTGACCTAACCAAGGCTTTTGATTTGAACGACTAAGGGGGCTGTGTCTGGATGCAACAGCCCTGAAATGGTTCACAGACTACCTCAGTGGCAGGACACAAATGGTTCAGTGGAAGAGAACTAAGTCAGACAAACACCCAGTACCCGTAGGTGTTCCACAAGGGTCAATCTTAGGCCCCATGCTTTTCTCCCTGTTCACTAACAACCTCTCCCAGCACTGCGGAGGGGCAAAATTCATGCTCTATGCTGATGATGCTGTGCTGTACAGGACAGGTAAGGACATGGGGTCCTTAAATCTGGAGTTGAAGCAGGACTTCGCTGCCCTTGAAACCTGGTGCCAAGTCAACAGGCCAGTCCTGAATAGCAAAAAGATGAAAGCCATGCTCTTTGGCCCAAAAAAGACTGGGCCCAAAGAGATCTAACTTCCTATCCCTCTTCACCCATGATGGTGTAGGGATAGAAGTAGTGGACAGCATAAAGTACCTCAGAATGTACCTCGACCAGGAGGTCTCATTCAGGAAGCACATGAACCACCTCACAAAGGCAGTAAACCAGAAGCTGGGCCTCCTATACAGACTAAACCATTTCCTAACCAAGGAAAGTAGAATGGCAATCGGTAACGGGACAATTCTCCCCACCTTCTTCTATGGAGCAACCTTGCTCCAGTCGCTGAGGGCAACGGAAAGACAGCAACTAGGCATACTCTATCGCAGGGTCAGCTGGTTTACTGCTAGGGCAGAAAGGATGGAACACCACTGCAAGGTACTCCAGGTCTTAGAGTGGCCATCCCTGGAAGCCAGAGCTGATCCCTCCCTGTGCATGGCTTGTAAGCTACTGCAACCCGGGGCCTCCCCAAGGCTGCGGGGTCTGCTGGTCCCCAAGATGATGAGACGTGAGCTCAGATCTACCGATAGGACACTACTAGAAATTCCCAGGGCTAAATCATCCTTAGGTCAATGGTTGTTCAGGGTTGCCATCCCCAAACTCTGGAATGATCTCCTGAGAGAGATACAAGACGGCTCCACTACTGAGGGTTTCAAGAAGGGGCTAAAAATACACCTTGGGAAGGGGCCTCTGTGCTGCTGCTTCACCTAAGGTCCCCCAAAGGGATCCAACATAGGGTGTTATCATTGCTGAAATAAAAAGACATAGGAAACTGGATGGAAATGCCCAACAGCTTGATGGTAGAACCAATTTCTGCACTTATATAGGTGTATAACTGTTCAATGGTATGTTCCTAACGAAAAGTATTGATTTTATATCAGCCTCTGTACTGTTATATGTGTTCACTCACTCAGTGTAAGCCTTGCTGTACTGTACTTATCAAAAGCATTGGTTTTTCCCTCCCTCTAGGTACATGTAACTAATCCCGGGTCACCCCTGAAAAAGGGACCGCAAGGTTCCAGTGGGCCTACCCGTTCACTAAAATTTAAATATCTCTACCTTAGGCTCCTTTTTTTGCTGGTAGGGGGGTCACCAACACTACAAAGGCTGTCAAGTAAAATGCTTACTTAAACTGGGATTGGTGTGTCTCCCTTAGGCATGTGTTCCTGATGCCAAGAGGCACCAAACACATATGATGGACAAAACTGGTGGTGGTCTGCACCCTTCTCTTCCTTATCCTGGTGTTTTCTTTTTGCCACAAGGTACCCTATCTAAGGACAGCAAGCTACTGATAGTAAATGTCTTCTTTTTTCTTACACTGCTGCTTTCAACTGTATCAAAGACAGCCAGTGGTCTCCCACCCAATCACAACTTAGTGGGGCAAAGTGGTCAAAATGAACACTTATCACCTCAGTTCTAACCCTTTTGTGAGACACACAAAGAGGTGACAAGCCGTTTTCTGTGCCAACGATATTGTTATTGTGGCAGCGCTGAGAAAAAGGTGGGGGAAGGCATGCAAATGAAGTGCTGTGCTCTGGGCAGATGCTTCTTTGCCCCCACATGGCTGGCCCTACACTTCAGCACCTCTAACCCCAGAAGAATCGTGTGAAGCAGTTCTACAAGCATGATACAGTTGTGTGGCAGCTGCAACTTGAGATCATTGTGCAACCAAAAAGAGTTGATTTGGGCAAGATTGGAGAGGACTGAACAAAAATGGTCACACAAGGGGTAAAAGAGCTTGGGAGGGGATTCCATCAGAAACCAGGAAAATATTAAGCAGGGGTGGTTGAGAGGGGCCACCAGACCAGCTGGGATGACTGGCATAGGATGAAGGAACAGCTCAGACAGCAGGGCATAATTCCACAGCCTCAGGGCATGGCATCACTCAGTGAGACTGGAGCAAAGCCATTCCCAGATGTTTATGGTGGTTGCAGATATTTTGGTACAAAAACCATGTTTGTGACATCATTTGAATTGTGACAACTGCTCATACAGGAGACTTCCCAAGTGGATAAGTCATGGCTTTGTGTATGACAGTTTTTGAGGCTGGCAGAACATGGTGCTTTTTAGTACCACACAATTACACCAAGCATTGGAATTGCACTTTATGAGCTTTGGGAGCTATGGGGATCCACGAGGGTACTATGTTTAAGTTTAGCCCCTTCCCATTATAAGCCAATGACAGTAATGTGTGAGCTGCTGGCACTCACATCAGAGATATGGAGCTAAGCCCTGGCAAGCCTCCCTGTAATTCCAACAATAATTGAGCCATCCTTGACTGTGACTATGTATCGGGCTCCATACTTTACTGCTATACTGAAAATTACACTTGAAGATCCTAATTGTATCAAAGCCCCATGGCAGCAGCAGAAAATGTAGTTTAATTAAAAATCTTTGAAAGGCAGCCAAGTTCATACATGTTTTAGTAGAATTGAAGAAGCTGTGCATTTCACAATGTCTCAAAAGCCCATTACTCACACCATATATACATCTATATCTATAACTATAGCTACAGTTATATATATCTATGCTTACACCCAATCTGCTACCCTTTCTTGTCATGTATCTTGTCCCCATAATGTCCACAGAGGGCATTTCCTCCCTGGCAGGTTCTTTTGGGAGTGTCAACGGGCATGAACTCACTGTGACCTGTCCAATATGTGGGGGACCAGTGGGAAGTCAGTAACAGTGGGGTCAGAGCATGCCAATGTCAAGCTGCTGTGTGTCAGGGCTTTTTTCTTGTTCCTTCACCAGCCTACAGGACACTGGCACCAAGTGCACCTAATATGAATGAGCAACCAGATTCACCCCCGTGCTTGGCACTATTCAGTATTATTCTTCCCATTCCCTGCTCCAGTTGCACTGCTACCATGGAGCCAGCATCACTCATTCCTCTATCATCCTCCAGGTCTTTCAATCCTCCTACACCAACTGGCTCCACGAGTTAAGCTTATTCCTGAACTCTGGTTACTGGTGTCACAGGCAACACTGCTGGCAGTGCCCTGGCAGGCTGGCTCCTCATCTCCTGTTTTAAAAATGTGACACATGACTCATATAAAAAACTGATAGAAAGCACAGCTCTTTCTTATTTATCTTCAATAAAGAAGGTTTATGTAACCCACCCAAAGGACACACCTTGAAGAAAGCAGTCATAGCTTTGTGTGCCTTTCCTTGGCAAAAATCACAAATAAATTCTGAGACAAGCCTTTACTTTTGAAATCTTGCCCAGTGTTTCTGTTTTCTCTTATTCCAAAAACTAATTAAAATGAAAATGTCAGTGTCCGTGTGAACCACCCAGTCAGATGGAAGCTGATTCTTTCTATTTAAGAACTGTCTGCCTTTCCTAGTTAATTAAACAACAAGCATACAAGATGGTGAGATTTTTAAATTGGTTAAGACAGTAGGCAGACTGAGCAAAAAATAATCAGTTTCAGATTGCCATGTGCAATTAGTGGGGTTCACAGTGTCCCCCCAAAATGACTTTTTTATGCACTTACAGCATGGCCAAGAAAATACATTTTTGAAAGAGTAGGCTGCTGTAGTGCCATGTTAGAGAATCCAGTTTATGAAGTAAACCTATGTTTCCAGGTCATCTGACTGATTTCAAGGTCACTACCATGACTTGGCTGCTACCACTACATTTTTTCCCCATTCTGCTGCCTCCTGCTCAGCTGACTAATTCTTCTTTGGTATCCTGCCCGGCAGACAACAGGTGTGATCTACTGATATTCAATGGAGTCTAGTTACATCATGGCAGTGAGACACTGAGTTCAAGGGCAAATGGTGGTACTCATGTAGCCCATGAGCACTCCTTGCAGCTAGCAGTAGAGTATAACTACTCTACAATTTGCTGCAGGAAGTCTACTCACCCACACACCCAGCCAAAGAATTGAAATGGCAATGCCGACTCCTATGATTGTGGTGTTTGTGTGTGTGTGTGTGGGAGGGGGGGATAATGGGAAATGTGGTGTGGGGGAAATGATGTGTACTAACCTGCAGGAAGTTAATATAGAGTCTGATCTATTTTAATCCTCACACTGACAGTACTATGATTTAACTAAACAGCTGGCCCGGTGGTGCTGAGGGTTGAGGCACTGGACACCACACCTCACACCAGGCTGGCAACCTGGGTTTGGGAGTGGACTTGGGTTGTTGGGGGGTCAGCAGGGGAACGAGGGGATTGAGCATCCGTAGGGATGATCTCCCCTCCTGGGGAGGGTACCAGGGTTAGCCTCACTCCATAGCAGCCCCTGATGGAGGCCTGGGACCACAGGGGAAACATAGAGTTGACAGAACATCAAGCAAAGTTGTGGCAGATGGCTGCACGTTGGGTGCACTGCAGTCATTGCATTATCATGCTCTGGGAAAATAACCTGTAAAAGAGAAAAATCCTGGTGGCCTAGTGCAGGTGAAGGGGGCCCCAGTGTCCTGCCCACATCCCAATGCCAGGCCTGACTTCTTGGTCTCCTGCCCTGTCTTCTGGGATTCCTCAGCTGTCTCTCTAATTCCCAGAAAGGCTGCCAAGGGTGAGTGGGCCCTCCCCTGGGGGGTGATCCAGGTGGCTGGACTAAGCTGGGGGAATACCAGAGAGGAGACCAGGTAAGGAGGGTTTCAGGCATTAAGTATAGGCAACAGATGAGTGGGTTGCCCCAGTGAAGAAAATAGAACTGACAAAAAAAAAACAACTTATGATTTAACTAAACTAGGCATGAAACAGTAATTATGACATATACAGTGGTTCTTTTATATAAACATGCTCTCTGGACTAATTTCTTTGATAACAAATAAAATGGAGCTGGGGTAATTAATGTGGAAGAATTTTGACTGACTATCTTGTAACTTATGTGCTAATGCTTCTGTGCAATAGGGAGACTACCTGTACTATTGAAACAGAACCGAACTATTAACCTAACAGACTTTACGTGAATACTCTATTTTGCTAACATACTATATGGAGAAAGAGAATATATAATGGAACTCGACATGACCACAAAGGAAGTCCGTTAGTGAGAATAAGATCAGATAACTATGAAGCAACAAATTCATTGATTAAGAAGCTCTTGCTCCTTATGTATCTAGTTTATGCATCTAGTTCCCATGTCCCTGCCAAGAAATAAAACAGGTAAGAGTAACAACTTAAAGATCATACTGTACACTCAAAAGTGCTTAAAAAGATGTTCTTCAGTTCATCAAGAAAAGCTATATTTAGGCCAGACTCATATGTTACCAAGAAAGAAAGTATCCTGTTTTTGTTGTCCTATACCAGTGTATGTACTTCCATGATTAAAACCAACAGAAGTAAACTATGAAAAGAAAGAATCCTCTATCAGAAATTAAGCATTCAAAGTCTAATATTCAATACTGTGCATTGATTAGATTATGTAAATAATCCTCTAGGATCAAAAACAACTGTCATTAAATCAATATCAATCCAAGTTTATTGTGCACAGCAATACAATTCACACTTTATTAGGTACAGAGTGTTTCATGAGAGTTGTATCCTGGAATCCTTTACAGGAATTATGCCCAAGGGTGATGAATAAAAAAAGTTGCATCAGTGCAAGATTTCAGTACAAAACAATATCTAATCTACTGTCAGGATGTTGTAATTGAGTACATGAACTAAACGTTTTAGACCCATTGGTCATTAGTCCCTTATGGATTTGAGATTTAGGGCATCAGTTATGAAAAGGGATGTAGGTAACCATTCATTTGTTAGGAAATATGTCTGTTTCACTTGGTCAGATCCCAAGTTTGCTAAGGCTGCTACGCATGTACCCTATTATCACTTGGGCATTCTTTACTATCCTCCCTGAATGCTTTCTGGTGTTTTTAGTAACAGTGCCCGATGTCTGTATATTAACTCTGTGGCAACAGTTTGTGCAATAATAGATAAGTTTAAAATGTTTTACAGTGTGGATATTGCATATTTATATATGTTTTCTATGGATCGTTTGCTTAATATATTTGGTGTATGTTTGTTTTTGGTATCATGTAATGGCTAATTGATTTGTTTCTCATAGATTAAATATTACCTACCTCCCACTTCTGTAAGGAAATATTCAGACTGTAAATCATTTTATCAATGCTGATTAAAAGAAATGTGTTGGGTAGTACAAAAATATACTGTATCTGGACATTAGATTAATAGTAGCACTCAGAGTGAATGAAAAGAATGAAACCATACTCTATGTAAATGAGCATTACTATCAAGAGGGGTGCACAGCACCAGTGCACTTGTACTGTAAGGCACAGAGACTCCAGAATGGGTTAATATGTAGAAAACAGACTTTTATTTGTACTGTGCATAACACACGATTGATCCCAAATATTGTCAGGTCATGAGTGTTTATTTTTGTGAATTCTTACATTATGCCCAAGTTATTCTGGTTGCACAGGTAAGATGTTTTATCATGTGATTTCCAGCTTCCTAAGAGCTGGAGAAGAGATATGTTAATTGGGATCTGAAGAGAGACAGGGAAAGAGTTGATTAGTGAGAGAGATGCTCATAGGGAATTACAGAATGTAGCTACTGCAGTAGAAAGGCGCCTCCACCAATAGTGACAAGGTTGGGAGGGACAACAAGAAGATGAGAAGAAGACAGGAAGGAAGGAAGAAAGTGTTGGCGTGGGGAGAGTAAACAGAGACCAGGTCACAGAGACAGGCATGGGAAAGTCCATGCAAAACCTTAAAAACTAGACAGCAATGTTTTGGTAGATCCTTGAAGGTATGGGAAGACAGTGTAGGAACTGGATGATGTGAGAATGTTTTTATGGTGCAAGTGAGAGGATGAGTAGCTGCATTTTGTCAAACCTTGAGTATGGACAGCTGAGAATTGGGGAGGCCATAAACGAGCAGTTGCATTACAATAGATGCAATCTGATAAAGGTAGCTGGGCAGTGAATGAGGCAATGGACAACATGGGTAAAATACAAAGATGATAAAAAGGAGCCTCACATATACAGTAACAGAGATGTGGGAGGAGACGAAAGGGGATAAGTGGTGTTACTGGAGATGAGTAAGGGGTATGACCATGGGTATGGGTGGAAGAGATTGCAGCCTTGATGCGACTATGAGGGTCAAAGTAAAAAACAAAAAGACACCGAAGTAACAAAAAGAGGAGACACAAAATTAGGTCAGAGGCAAGGGGGAAAACAGAGAGGACAAAGTTCTGAATAGTAGGATTCTCCAGATATACAAGTAGAGCATGCTGGACTTTTAGAATATTGAGTAGTAGAATGTTTAGGTGCAAAAAGGAGGTAACATGGTAAAGACAGAGACAGGGAAGGAAGTAGGGGTTATAGAAAGTTTCAAAAGATGCATACGTATATGTATTATCTGTATAGAAAATGTTGATCAAAGGTCTGTATAAACTGGCCATGAAACAGAAGGTAAGTAGATTAAAAGCAGTAGAGGGCCAGTGATTAACACTTGAGAAACACAACAGGAGAGGGGTCTTTGGGCAGAGGAAACACCACAACTGGTGACAAATTTATCAGCATGAGTGGAACCAGGCTAGAGAAGAGTTAAATCCATTGAGGAAGATTACATTGTTAACAGTGTCAAGATGGAACTGTAACAGAGAATAAGGAAGGAGTAGGAGCCTAGATCACCTGAAGAGGTGCAAGTCATTGACCACACTGATCAGAGTAGTCTCCATGCAATGGACTGATCAATAAACAGATTGAAATGGCCAAGAATTTTGTCATGGGAAAGGTGGTCAGAGGGATGGGAAAAGTTACCTCATCAAGAGAAGTGAGAGGCTGAAATGGGGCACTAAACAGGGAGTTATGGCAAAGAGATGATTTTTTAGAAAGAGGCTTGACGGCAGCGGTCTTGTTGAAGTCAGGGCTGTTACCTGAAATGAAGGATTGATTGAAAATACAAATAACATATGGAGAAAGAGTAGGGATGTAGGATGAGAAGATGAGATGTATTGGATCAGCAAAATGTTATGCTAGAAAAAGGAAGCACTGTTTTCCCACCTGGTAGAGGAAAGGACAATAGAGAGGGTGGGCTAGGTTAGTACAGAACATAGTCAGTGGTGTCAAAAGGACTCAGGGGTGGGTTGGATGGTCCTGGACCTTTGGCAATCAGTAGCACAATTTATTTAGGGTTTACATTTTGAAGGGCACCCTAGTAGAAAATCTTTTGGGCTGTCCAGATTTAGAGTCAGTATGAGCACCACTGTTTCTTAAGGGGTTCACCAATGTATTTGAGGACCTGGAACTGATCTGTAAACTATGGGTATCTTAAAGAGCAGAAGTAAGTACAGTTATTTACAGGTGCTCATTGGTTAAGGGCAGATAACAGAATAAAATTGTAGGTAATTAACAGAGAGGTTAGGTGGGGGAGTGAACAGCAAATAAAGGTTTGAGGCTTGGGTGTGATACAGACATTTTAGAATATATATTTGGCATGAATTTCTGAGGTTGTGGCCAGTAGAGAATGAAATAAAACAGAATCAAATTTGAATGATAAGTGAAGGTGAGACCTTGGGTAGAGTTAGAAATGGGGATAAAGGGGATAATGGGGAGAAGGGAGAGTGTAAGGAGATGGATCTGGACAAGGCAGAAATACTGAACAAATACTTCTGCTCAGTATTCACTAAGGAAGGGGAGGGTCAAGGACCACAGTTGGGTTGCAGAGGCAATGGGGGAGGGGGGGTGGACACCAGTCCATTCACAGTGGAGAGAGTTCTGGAAGAACTCACAAAGCTGAAGGTGGATAAAGTTATGGGGCCAGACAGCATTCACCCGAGAATATTAAAGGGGCTGTGAAGGGAACTAGCAGCTTCTCTGGTGGCCCTGTTCACAGAGTCACTCAACACGGGTGTCGTTCCAGAGGACTGGAGGAAGGCAGATGTAGTCCCACTGCAGAAAAGTGGCTATAGGGAGGAGATGGGGAACTACAGGCCAGTCAGCCTCACCTCAGTGGTGGGAAAGATCATGGATACACTACTGAAAGAAAGGATAGTAGCACATATGGAATCCAGCGGTGCTCAGGATATGATGCAACATGGATTCACAGCAGGAAGGTCATGTCAAATGAATCTAATAGATTTTTTTTTGATTTGGTGACTAGGGAAGTAAATCAGGGAGGGTGGTAGACATTGCCTACCTAGATTTCAGCAAAGCCTTTGACACTGTCCCACGTAGAGGGCTGATTAGCAAGATGGGTAGTCTGGGCATGGGATACAAGGTGGTGAACTGGGTTAGGAACTGGTTAACAGACAGGAGACAGAGGGTAGTGATAAATGGGGTACAATCTAGGGAGAGGGGGTGACCGGTGGGGTACCACAGGGATCAGTGCTAGGACCAGTCCTGTTCAATGTCTTCATTAGTGACATTGCAGAGGGGCTGGAAGTAAAGGTCTGCCTGTTTGCAGATGACACCAAGCTCTGCAACAGGGTGGATACTGAAACAAGGGGTGCAGAAAATGAAGAGGAACTTGGAGAAGCTTGAAAGATGGTCAGAGATGTGGCAACTGAGGTTCAGTGCAAAGAAGTGCAAAATAATGCATCTCGGTAGAGGGAACCCTGGGGAGAGCTACAGTTTTGGGGAGGGAGGAGCTGACTGTCACCAAAGAGGAAAGGGACCTAGGGGTTATCATCTCTGATGACCTTAAGGTATCAAAGCAGTGCACAAAGGTGACAGGGAGGGCCAGTGGCATGCTGGGGTGCATAGGCAGGGGTATCACTAGCAGGAGGCAGGAGGTGGTTATGCCATTATATAAAGCATTGGTAAGACCTCACCTGGAGTACTGCATGCAGTTCTGGAGGCCACACCTGTGCAAGGACGTAGATAAGGTGGAGACTATCCAGAGAAGGGCAACAAAGATGGTACGGGGCTTGCACCACAAAAATATGTACTCACTGGAGGAGAGGAGACAGTGGGGGGATAAGATCGAAACTTTCAAGTACCTCAAGGGCATAAACAAGGTGCAGGTGGGGGACCTTTTTCCAATGTAGAAAAAGTACTAGAACAAGGGAGCACAATATGAAATTGGAAGGGGGAAGATTAAGAGGTAACGTGAGGAAGTTTTTCTATACAGAAAGGGTAGTCAACGCTTGGAATAGTCTGCCACAGAAAGTAGTAGGGTAAGCACAGTGGAGGGGTTTAAGCATGCCTGGGACAGGCTCAAGGGAAGCTTGAGAGGGGAGGGAGTGATGAAAAGCCATTGATCACATAGGGTCAGTGGCCACAAACAATGTATAAGGCCCATGAGCAGACCGGATGGGCCTAACGGTCCTTATCTGCCAACAATTTCTATGTTTCTGTAAGTGGTGTTACTGTTGATAAAGGAAGGGTATGACCATGGGTATGGGTGGGACAGGCTACAGACTGGATGAGATTATGAGAGTCAGAATTAGAGAAAAGGTTATACTTAAAGAGCTAGTGTACTGCCTGGAAACTGCCTGCAATTAACTGCAACTTTCAGATGTAGTAAGCTATCACTTTTTATATCTCAAGTATTTTTTTCATTTCCGTTTGCTAATTAGAAGATTTTCCACCTGGCAGTACTGGGGTGATGTGTGGAGCAGCACTCTCTCTGGAGGAAAAAAAAAGTCAATTCTGTTCCTCCTACTACATCAACACTGAGACCACACTGACTATGACATCACTATTAACCAATGAGAACCATTTCTCACCACCAGGTTTCACTTTCACATGAAATAGCAGAGACTGGCTCTCCCTGGTTACTAGTGATGTCACAATTTCCTGCACTTTGATTGGTAGCTTGTGAAAGTCACTGCTCAGGCTGCAAGGATTGTGGTGCCTCAAGGTGTTTGGTCCCATTTCTGACAATGTAGTGGGAGGAACAGAACTGACTTTTTTTCCCTGCAGACAGAGAGCAGCTCCACACATCACCCCAGTACTACCAGGTGGAAAATCTTCTAATTAGCAAACAGAAAATAAAAAAAATACTTCAGATATTGGAAGTGATGGCTGACTGCATCTGAAAATAACTATTAATTCCAAGCAGTACACTAGCTCTTTAAGAGAATCAAACAAGTTATCTGTTTGGATGTTGACGGTTCCTGTGAGGATAATGCTGGAAGCAGGGAGGTCAGTTATAGAGAGGTGATCAGAGAATTGTGAGAGGCAGTAAGGAAGAATCAGAGTTTATTGGGTGACAGACTACCGACAGCTTAAGGCTTGAAGACATTAAAGGGTGAGATGCTCAAAAGTGGAGAACAGCTTAGCAGAGAGGAAGAAGAATTAAAAATTGTAATTGACAAAAGAAAGCAACTCCTCTGACATGGCTCGAGTGTTCATTTACTTTATTTATTTATCTGAAAATTAGTAACCATGAGAGGCACACTGAGCCAAAGCACATTTCCAGGTGTGACCTGGGGAGGGGGGAAATGGAAGAACAGCAGTACAATATATAGTAACAAAATCAACAGAAACAACAATTTGGTAAAATAAGTGGTACAAAAGTAAATAAATACAAAAATAGTTGGAACAGAGAATAAAGTGCGTTCACAGCTCAATAAAATGCCTAAACAAGTACAGTGGTAAAAGTGGCAGCAATACATGGTGTGAAAATACAATACTGATAACAGACAAGACTTGTCAGATGAGCTTATGCCTGGTCTCATGGTACAGTAGGAGGGAAGAACAGAAGTAGTGATGAAGTGAAACCAGTAGGTAGGTAATGGTAAAGCAGACTTGAGGATCGGGCAGAGGAGATGTCCAGAGGAATGGTAAAAGGAACAGGTGGGGGTGGGCTTGGAGTTTCAACTGGTCTTGAGGGAGCCAGGGAAGGAGGAGATGAGGAAGAGAGCAGTTGATTCCAGAGTGAGGGAATTAACATAGAAACATAGATGTTGTTGGCAGAAAAGGACACCTTTGTCCACCTAGTCTACCCTAAAATTCCTTACCTCCTGTTTAACTGCAGACCCTTCTTGATCTCGAGCCTTACACCCCTGCCCTGTTATTAATGTTCCCTTGTGTCTACCCCATGCACATTTGCATCGTGATACCATTTTGGTTCCCACCACGTCTGCTGGGAGTTTGTTCCAGACATCCACCACCCTTTCCGTAAGAAGTACTTCCTCACATCCCCCTCTAAGCCTCCTCCCTTCCAGCTTCAAATCGTGGCCCCTTGTCCTTGAACATCTCTTTTTATGTAAAATGCTACCCTTCTGTACCTTATTAATACCCTTGAGGTATTTGAATGTTTCTATCATGTCTCCCCTTTCACTTCTGTCCTCTAGCGAGTACATATTTAACTCCTTTAGTCTTTCCTCATAGGGCTTCTGATGCAGTCCCTGCACCATTCTGGTTGCCCTTCTCTATACCACCTCCACCCTATCTATTTCTTTCCTGAGGTGGGGCCTCCAGAACTGGATATAGTACTCCAGGTGTGGCCTCACCATTGATCCGTACAAGGGTACCACCACCTTTCTCTTTCTACTGGTGATACCCCTACCTATGCACACCCGCATTCTACTAGCCATACCTACTACCTTATCACACTGCTTTGCTACTCTCAGGTCATCAGATATGATGACCTCAGGACCCTTTCCTGCTTTGTTGCTGACATCTCTTCACTCCCAATTGAAACATTACCCCTGGGTTCCTGTGCCCCATGTACATAATTTTGCACTTTTTGGCACTAAATACTAATTGCCATACCCTTGACCATTCCTTCAGCCTTTATAGATCCTACCTCATGTTTTCTAACCCCCCCCCCCCCAGTGTGTCCATTCTGTTGCAGATTTTTGTACTGTCTGCAAACAGGCATAATTTCCTTTCCAGCCCTTCTGTGATGTCACTGATGAAGACACTGAAGAGGACTGGTCCCAGAACTGACCCATGTACTGTACCTTCTCCTGAGTAAACCCCGTTTACCAATATTCTCTGGCTTCTGTTACTCAGCCAATTTTGTACCCATTTTACTACATTTGGACCCACTTCTATGCTGCTCAGCTTGATTCACCAGATGTCTGTGTGGGACAGTGTCGGCAGCCTTACTGAAATCTAAGTAGGCCACATCCACTGCCCTTCCCTGATCCATCTCTCTGGTCACCCAATCAAAGAATGCAATCAGGTTTGTCTGGAAAGATCCCCGAGTGAACCCATGCTGCCTTGGATCCTGCAATCCATTGGCCACAATTGATAGGAGAAGGCAGAGTGCCCAGCATAGGATCAGGAATGTGGAGTAGTGAAAGTGCAGTGGTCCCTCGAATGGAAGGAATAAGAAGCCAGGGGGAGTTGGTAGAGGAGAGAGGAGAAGTACGAGAGAAGGAAACCAGTATTTGAATAAGAAGGAGGTATAGTGAGCTTGGCAATGTGATGGCAGGGTGAGGATGGATAGGGAGAACTAAAAGGAGCAATGTTGGGTATGTGGAGGGAGTTTGTAGCAAGGCAGCAGAAGGAGATACAGTGGGAATCTACAGTAATCTGGAAAGGGAAGTCAGACTAGTAATAGAAAAGGGACCCAAATTAGGTGGCTTCAGTCAGTAAGTGCATGTTACAGGTGGAGTGCCAGGTCTTTGTAAGACTGAAAGTATTAGTCATAATGTCCATGAGGATGTTGTAGAGAATATGATATTTGTTATTTAGAGACAAGACAATAAAAAGGAAACACTTATTGTAGTTATTTTTTCTTCTGGGTAAGTTTGGACAATTATAAAAGTAATTAAATATATTTTTTGAGACATTTAGTGGATTTTTTTTGGGGGGGGACATACTGTACCTTTCAACCTTTACTCACTGAAATGTGGGATGACAGTGACACTCAAAATGTGAGATACTGGCTCTCATACTGTGGGATACATAATCAAAAGAGCTACAAGCTTGGAGCACTGTGGAAAAAATAGTGCCTTTTAAGTTTAATTGTGATTCAGCAGCAGTGTATTTTAAATGTCTTATTTAAATTCTGAGTTTACCAAGCTTGGAGCACAGTGGAAACAATAGTACCTTTATTTGCATAAAGTTTAACTGTGAAGTGATTTAGAAGCAGAGTATTTTGAACGTCTTCTTTAAAGTCTGAGTTTACAATCCTAGACACACATTCTCAGTCTGGGCACAGTCTTTTCCATGTAGGACAGATGTGGCTAGAGCAGTTCTGAATGGGAAAATAAGAGTGATCTGACCCTTACATTACAGTGCAGTTGACAGGTACAGGTACAGGGTACGGCATTTGGATAATTATGTCATATCCAAAACAGAAGCTATTACTTTATGTGGCATTGTGGGTGTTGAACATTGTTAAACTACTTACAATAAAACCTGTTTTAAATGTACAAGTTCTTTGGCATAATGATGCTAACAAAAAATAATTACAGTAGAACCCTGATTCTCTGAATTGCTTGGGAAATACCTGATCAGTCTGGATAACTGGAGGTTCAGTAAATTGCAGCTGCATTAAATGATAAATAGTAATATACCTCAGTCTTGCACTGCCATAGTGTGCAGCTTGTCTCACCAGGATACCGCACTCTGTTGTCATTATTTTGAGCTCCAGCTGCTGCTACAACTTAATATTCAAATATGTTCTGTATAGTATAAAAACTAAGCACTCTGTTGCTATGCATACAGACAGACTGTCTGCTGACTCTACTTTTGCTTCCATGGATCTTGTACAGCATTGTATTCAATGGTAGTTTATTCACCTGGCAAAGGTGATTGTTAGTATATATCCATGGCACTCCAAATCCTTGTAGACAGGTTATGTTCACCAGACAGGCTGCTGGATGTACATGTGACCTGGGATCAAATTTCAGGTTGTCTTCCTGAGCCCCTGTAGCTCCTAATCCCATCAGTTATTGATAATTCCCAAGATCTGTATCTGTGTATGATTTAATACTAGTATTGCAGACTCTGACACAGTGACACCTTGTACCTTGCTAGTCTACGTTATGCGAGTGTGCATAATCAGAAAACTAAATATACATTCAGTTACCAGCCTGTTTGGCATGCCAGTAGATATAAAACATCTTTCTTTCATTGGCACAGTGTGGCTTGATCCATCTGGGTGGGGAATAGAGTGCCACGGTATACACCAACACAATCACCTTTACTAGGTGAGTAAACCAGCACTTACATAAGGAACAGTACTCCTCTAACTGGGAGGGGATAAGCTAGGGCTTTTGGTACCTGTAAAAGTGGTCACCTCCAATACTTTGTTCCTAAAGGATGCTTTTGCATTGAATGCTAGTGTCTAATAAATAATGCCTTGCAAAGGTATGCAGGGTTGTCCATGTGGCTGCTGAACAAATTTCTGCAGCTGAAGCTCAGTTTCTGCGTGCCCAAAAAGTGGCCACTGCCCTGGTGGAGTGTACTGTGATTCCTTCAGGAGGTAACTTTCCTGCTGATTTGCATGCTTCTTGTAGAGTCTTTTTTTAACCAACTGGCTATGCTGGCTTTCACTGCTGCCATGCCATTTCTGTGGCCTTTGGTGATGATAAATAGTTTGTCTGTTCTGCAGAAATCATATGTCTTATCTAAGTAAATCCTTAGGGTTCTTTTTACATCCAGTGTGTTAAGCGCCCTCTCACTCTCATTTGTGTGGATTGTATAAAACATGGGTAATTCTATCTCCAGATTCAAGTGAAAGGGGGAAGCCACTTTTAGTGTGAATGCTGGAACAGTTCTCACTGATACATCATCTTAAGTTAATTGAAGGAATTGTTCCTTGCATAAAAGTGCATCGAGTCCCCCTACCCTTCTGGCTGAACAGATTGCCACCAGGCAGGACATTTTTAACCCTTTCCAGTAAAGGTCACTGTCTTTGAGATGTTCACATGGGTGAGTAGCCAAAGAGTTTAGTACAAGTGTTAGGTCATGTGGGGCTACTGTTTTCTTTGTATGTGGTTTCATCATGTTGGTGGCCTTAAGAGATTTCAGTGCATCTGGGTGGGATCCTGGGATGGTGTCCCCCATTCTTTCCACTACTTGTGTTCTTGAGCTGGTACATATGAGCCAGTTGTCTAGATAGAGAATAATGTTTTTGCCTTGTTCTCTTAGTTGTGCTGCAACTGCTACAGATACTTTTGTAAATACCTTGGGGCTGAGGCTCTGCTGAATAGTAGCACCTGGTACTAGTAATGTTGGCCAAAGATGTGGTACCACAGGTACTTAAAGTGGTCTGGTCAGATTGGCACATGGAGGTAAGCACCTTGAAGGTCTAGTGATGTCAGGAGGTCTCCTTGGTGTATGACTTTTAGGGTCGATCTTATTGTTTCCATTTTGAATGCTTGCGGTGTCACTCAATGGTTTAGAAACTTTAGGTCCAGTACCAGTCTGAGGTCACCGGTTTTCTTTGAGACTAGAAAGAATATGGAATAATCACCTTTTACTTTCCTCTGATACATTTTGTATGGACATATATGCCAGTAGCTTGTTTATTATGGCCTGGACCTGTTGTGGTGATACCTTCTTTTTTGATATTGGGGGAATGATCAGTATCTCTCTGTAAGGCTTGTTTAAGAATTTTATTTCATACATTTTTGATACTATTTCTAGCACCCACTTGTCTGTGGTTGTGTTGTGCCGCACTGCTTGGAAGAGAGCTAGGTGCCCTCCTAGGAGTGGGTGATTATCCTGTGACACCGTCTGTCTTGGTGTCTTTAGCAGGTAGTTATTTTTGTGCTTGCCTCTTGGGCCTTCCATCGGAATTGCCAGATCTTTCTCTTCCTGCACTTCCTTTGCTTTTGAACTTGAAATTGTTGTTGAAGTTTGAACTGTTCCTGGGTCTAAAACTGCTGCTGGACCCCCTGCCCCTGAAACTTTGGTTCCTGTGGTTGGGAAAGCCATTCCAAAAGGATGGGAGATAAGAATATGTCTGTTTTTCCTTTGCTAGGTCCTTCATTTTTTTGCTTCAGAAATTCCTTTAGGCCGTCACTGAATAAATGACCTCCTTTGAATGGGAGCTTTGGTAGCCAATTTTTTGAATCAGCATCTGCCTCCCATAATTTCAGCCACAATGAGTCTCTTGCTCTGTTTGCCACCACTGCTGCTCTAGCATTTAACTTTTGGGTGTCTAAGGACCTATCTCCCATGTACTTTGCTATCTGAAATGTGCGCCAATGTGGTCTGCTTCAGGCAATCTTAGCATAAATCCTTTTACAGCCTCCTCCAGCCATCTGATTTGTGCTCTGGCAGCATAAATGGCTGTGGTGGCAGCTCTTGTAGCTAGTACAACCATCTCTAAGATTTTCTTTATCATTTCTTATAGTTTTTTATTTGCTTAGTCTTTAAGAGTGGTTGTTCCGTCAGCTGGTAGATAATTTTTTACTCAGCACTGCTAGCTGGGGATTTACTATTGGTGCACTGCACCACAGTTTGAGCATATTTTGCTGTATAGGATACATGCAGTCCAGGGCGTGTCTCTCTGGTATATGAGTCGGATCACCAGCTTTCCATTCCTTACTGAAAAAATCATCTACGTCTGGGCATATGGGGACGAAGTTGGTTTGTTTGTACTTTTGTTGACTCATTGGGTGTAATTTACTTTCTGGGCATGAGGGAGGGAGATTGAACCCCATCATGGCCTTGATTGATTTTTTGAGATCAGATATTGCTTAGGAAGAGCACAGTTTTATTTTTTTTATTTTTTATTTTAGTCTTCAGTAACTGGGTAAGGCTCACTAGGCATGAGTGCCTGTTTTCAGGGGTGACCAGGGAGCACTGGGCAGTTAAGTGACTTGCTTAGGGTCACACAGTATGCAAGTTGAGGTTGTAAGAATCAAACTCAGGTCTGGTCTGCTGGATGTACCAAGCTCGTTCATACCTCATTCCTCTAACCTCTAGGCTATACTGCCAGCTGTACTGCCAGCATAGAAGTCAGGGACAGTTTCTCTGTCTCCTTGGGCTCCCCTTGATCTTCTACCTCCTTATCTGAGCCACCCTCCATATCTGGCTCTTGCCCATCTCTTGCGGTTGTGTCCACTGGTTCTGTTAGATTCTCAGTGATAGATCATAATGTGCCTTTAAGCCTGTGGGTTGATCTGTTTGTGGCTTTCTGTGGTGTTAGGATCAGCTCTTTGGGGCTAGGGTTGGAGATGGCCTGTAGCCAGTCCATAATTTTGAGCATGAAGCTCTGCTGGCACTCCATCATGTCCACTGTGGCCTGTTTTAACATGAGGGTCAAGGGGTCTAGTTGCCACTCTGAATTGCCTGAGGTTTCTGCTTCCAATGGGGAAGCTTCCAGTGAGGAGTTTTGGTCTAACTTTTCGATTTCACATGCTAGGCAATGTGGGCCATTGTGGTGTGGTAGAGCGTGATCTTACACAAGGGACATTTTCTGGCTTTTGTCATCTGAGGAGACATAATTAAAATACATAGTGAATATCAGCTTAATGCCTGAGATATGTCATAATTTAAATAGGCTGTACACATATTAGTGTACATACTGCCCCTTGTACCTTTTTTGTTTGGTACTCATTTGAACTGGGCCTATTATAGTTCTCACAGCAAAATGTGCCCTTCTAAGATGGCTGCCATTTTGAACAATCTGGTCTCCCCCTTCTGCCACCTTTTCACCAACATTAGCTAATTTGTATGTGGCAGATTGGGAGACAGAGTGTGTATGTATAGTATGTGTGTGTATGTATGTACGTGTATATATATATATATATATATATATATATATATATTTTTTGCAAAAACTGCATTAATGCACCATTTAGGTAATTTAGCACCACAAAAGCAGGGAAATGTGGCATTAGGGTTTCCCACCCTGATGCCCCCCACCACCATCAAAGCAGCAAAAGAAAAAAAATAGGGTTTTGGGTCTCTGGAGTCTTGTTGAATCAGTGATGGGGGTCTTCCTTGGGGGTTGTCAACCTTAATGCCCACCCCATTCCATGAGCAAACAATGCCACACATGATCTCCTTTCTTCATTCAGGGCCCATACAGGGGAAGGGGTGAGCATTAGGGTGACAACCCCCAAGCAAGACCCCACCTTGAGTCACCAATACTCCAAAGAGGTTGGGGTTGAAGGTTAGGGTGGGAAACCCTGTTGCCACATTTCCTTACTTTTGTGGTGTTAAGTTAGCCAAACTAGTGCATTAACACAGTTTTTTGCAAATAATTCTCTTACTTTTTTAGATAGTATAATTGAATCCTCATTTGCCTGGGTGAACACAGGTCCTTCTGTTCCTCCATAGATACATACAGCACAGGGCTCTGCTTGCATTTCAGCCAAAACAACAACCAAATTGTCAGCATAGCCAAGCTATTACCCCACCTCATGAACACTATGCTGAGAATCTTCAAATCCCTCCCCTTCCGAAATGTCATTCTGTGTAACCACAATGTCATTCTCCACCACAGGTGCAAAAACACATTATGGCTAGGATTTTAAAAATGACAGCTGTCACATTCTTCAGCTGCTGTAAAAAAAAAAAAAAGTGACCATGTTGAAAATTTGGGGTTAAAATATTTAAAATTACAAAAGTTACAAGCAAGCATAATAACATTTCAACAAATGCTTATAACATTGCCATTTGTACATGTTTTGATCCCAGAGTTTAACATAGCCTTCGTATGACCCCACTTCATGAACAAGGTCAGTGAAAATTTACAGATCCTGCCCAAAAGGTGATTTTGCCACCCGACAGCAAAATTGCCTTTTGGGCCTGATTTGTGTAGGTCCACTAACATTGTTCATAGTTGGGGTCCAAAAAATGGCCATATTGAAAATCAGGGCTCAACATATTCAACACTGGCAAAGTTATGCATCAGAGTTGAAAACTACATTGAAATACATTGAACTGCACTTATCTTAGTTTCTTATATTTTACTTGGTGGTGCCAGCAGCAAGACGTGTCATTGATCGGAGTATGGAGCTTCACCCTCGAGACTTTTTCAGGTCAGTTAAGGTGTGTGGGGGGGTGCTGGGTGGTGGGTGATCAGTGAGTGGTCGGGATAGGGGGAGAATTGTCAGAGGACTGTTTTCTTTCTTACTTGCTTGGCAGAAGACTCCAGGAGGAAGGACTGCTGTGTGACTGGACTTCTCTACTGGGGCTAAAGAAGTAGAACTCTTGTACTTGGACCTTTAATTTAGGGTAAAAAAACAAACTAACAAACAAAACAAAAAAAGTGTGTGTTTGTCTGAGTTAACTGAACTGAATGGTTGTCTGAACAGTTATCTAGGTGTAAATCTCAGGTGATTGAAATGACTTGATAGCTGTGCAGTTTAAATTTCTTGTAGAAGGATCTAGTAAGTAGGGGGAGTGGCTTAGCTAGAAGGAAGCTAAATTTAAAGACTGCCTTAGAAACATTCTGCTAGTAGATTGGCAGAAGACTCCAGGAGGAAGGACTGCTGTGGGACTGGACTTCTCTACTGGGACTATATTGCCCTCCTTCCCTCCCCTCCACCCTCTCCCCAAAGCTAGTTCTACTTTTATAGGCACAGGATTTGACTGACAACAGGAACTTCCTGTTTGGGAGCAGGAAGTGAGTGATCACAGAGCCACCAAAGATCCACCATCCTGGAAGGGCAAGAGTAGCTCACCGGCCCTCCTCTAGCTGCTGGAGGTCTGCCTCTGAGCAAGTAAGGGGTCTACTGAGAAATATAGGATATTCTTGTCTCAGAACAGGACAATCAGGAGCTTCAAGGGCACACAGGCAGAATGTAAGTAGAGAGAGAAGAGAAAAAAAAACAGAGGAAAGAGTAAGGATTCCAAACAGTTAAGGGGCCAGAAATAAGACATGATGGGAGTGGTGCAGTGCAGTGGCTGTGGAGCAGCAGTCTTCCGGGAGATGTTCTGGAGGATGCAATGTTGTCCCATCTGCAGGCACCTTTCTGGGCTGAGGGAGGAGGTTGCTCATGTCCAGGCTGAGTTGGCCAGGATTTGTGGGACCTCCTCTTCCATCCAGGGACCACCAGTGCCACTGCTGTTGCCTCAGAGGTTGCCAAGAAAGAGGAGCGGTTGGACCACAGTGGGCTCAGGGAGGGTGAGGGTGGTGGAACAGAGGTGCATCCTCCAGTTGTACTCTCCACAATTCCTATGCCATTCTGGCAAAGTGTGGTTCCTCTATGGAGGCACCTGCAGGGAGACCAAGGAGGATGCTGGGAACCTCCACAAAGGAGACCCACAGGAGGGTGGCATGGGACCCCACAGGGGAAGGAAACAGCTCCTGGTGGGGGACTCCATTGTTAGGAAGGTAGAACTAGGGGAAGAAGGGGAGAGGGAGGTAAGGTGCCTGCCTGGCGCCATGGCTTGGAGGGACAGGGAGTGAATCCTCATGATTGCCGGAGCAGCTGCACAGGGAAGGGAGCTGGATATCCTTGTCCACTTAGGGACAAATGACCTGGCTAAGAAAGGGATTAGAGAAGTGCAGGAAGAGTTTGTGGAATTGGGGAGGGGCCTTAGACAAGTAGCACACATGGTAACATTCTTGGAGGTGCTGCCCATCTGTGGTGTAGGAGAGGCTAGGGTGTTCTGCATCATGGGATTCAATCAGTGGTTGAAAACTGGTGTGGAGCTCAGGGATTTGGCTTCACTGGGGACTGGGGGTCCACCTGGAGTGATGCAAGCCTATACTGGCATGATGGGCTGCATCTGTCCAGGAGGAGAACCAGGATCCTAGGTGATAGATTTAAATGCTTCATTGGCAAGCATTTAAACTAGCTAAGGGGAGGCACTGAAAGGAGCAGGGAAACTTAGCCCCAAAAAATCACGGTAGTAAGTGCGGTAAACACCAACATAGAGGTGTCAATAGGGAGAAGGGCAGGGGTAAATGGGGAAAGTGACAAAGGCAAAAAGGACAGGGATGGGGCAAAAAGGAGTAAGGCCATCAGGAAATGGAGGGTAATGAGTACCAATGCCCATAGTCTGGGCAACAAACTCCCTGAACTGGTGGCCTTGACGGAAGAGGGATGCCTAGATATTGTAGCAGTCACAGAAACATGGTACAAAGAGACCCATGACTGGGATGTTAACATACCAGGGTACATAAACTACAGGAGAGACAGACAGGGGAGAAGAGGGGGAAGAGTAGCTCTCTTATAAAGGAGGGGATAAAAGCAACTGAACAAAAGAGTAAACAGGGAGGAGAGGAGGCACTGTGGGTCACCTTGGAGACTGGAAAGGGCACCACAATCCGCACAGGGGTTGAGTACAGACCCCCATGTCAGGGGGTGGGAATGGACAAGGATATGATAGAAGGCATTCTTAGGATGGCAGAGAAAGATGAGATACTGTTGATGGGAGACCTGAATATGCCAGATGTTAACTGAAGCACATTTGCTGCAGCCACATCCAAGAGCAGGGCCATTCTTGATGCCCTACAGGTGGCAGGCCTCAGACAGCTAGTTTTGGAACCCCCTCATGAGGGAGCAATCTTAGACCTCGTACTCTCAAATGGTGGCAGTGAGAGGATCTCAGATCTAGAAGTGGGTTGCCATCTGGGAACAAGTGACCATCAAACAGTGTGGTTCATGTTAAACTCAGCTACAGAGTCAAGCCATACAAAAGTGAGGGTACTGGACTTCAGGAGGGCTGACTTTGGCAAGATGGGAGAGTGCCTCAGAAAAGCACTAGCAAACAGGCTAGAAGGAGGGGTGGAGAAACAATGGGGAATCATCAAAACTGCCATCACAGAGGCAACAAGCCTTTGTGTGAAGCAAATAAACAAATCAAAACAAAAGAAAAAGCCACTATGGTTCTCAAAAGAGGTGGCTGGGAAAGTCAGGGAGAAAAGATAGCATTCCGTTAGTATAAGGAAACACAGAAGGAGCAGGACAGAGAGCTGTACCAGTTAAGGCAGAAGGAAGACAAGAGGGAAGTCAGAATAGCAAAGGCCCAAACTGAGGAAGATAGCCAACAATGTTAAAAGGGGGATAAAACTTTTATAGGTACATCAGAGAGCATAGAAAGACAAAGGAGGGATAGTGAGGCTGAATAGAATGAACAGGGTGGGCAGAGGGGACAGTGAAAAGCAGGGATACTGAAACGAATATTTCTGCTCAGTATTCACAAAGAGGAGGGGAGTGCCTAATCCAATTAACAGAAGCACTCTTGATAGGGGGTTGATCTCAGTCCTTTCACAGAAGAAAGGGTTCTGCAAGAACTCCTAAAACTGAAGGTGGACAAAGCAATGGGGCCTGATGGAATTCACCCCAGAATTCTAAAAGAATTAAGGGAGAACTAATGAAACCACTGGCTACTCTTTTTGATAAATCATGGGAGGATGGTGTGGTACCCGAGGACTGGAGGAAGGTGGATGTGATTCCCTTCACAAAAGTGGGACCAAGACAGAGGCAGGAAACTACAGACCTGTCAGTTTGACCTCTGTGGTAGGGAAAGTGATGGAGTCACTTCTGAAGGAAAGAATTGTTGAGTACCTAGAGGCCAGTGGGGCACAGGACCCAAGACAGCATGGGTTTACAACGGGAAGGTCATGTCAGACAAATCTAATAGACTTCTTTGACTGGGTGACCAAAGTAGTAGACCAGGGAGGGGCTGTGGACATGGCCTACCTAGACTTTAGCAAGGCATTTGACACAGTCCCACACAAAAGATTAATAGTCAAATTAACCAGCCTAGGAGTGGGTCCCAGAGTGGTAGCCTGGGTAAAACATTGACTGGACAACAGGACACAGAAGGTAATTGTAAATGGAGTCTACTCTGAAGAAAGAGGGGTTACTAGTTGGGTACCGCAGGACTGGGTCCAGTCCTTTTTAATGTCTTTATAAGTAACATTGCAGAGGGACTGGAAGGAAAAGTATGCCTCTTTGCAAGTGACACAAAGATCTGCAACAGGGTTGGTACACAAGGAGGAGTGGAAAGGCTGAGAAGGGACTTGGCAAGGTTGGAGGAATGGTCAGAAGTATGCAGCTTGGATTCAGTGCAAAGAAGTGCAAAATAATGCACCTGGGAAACAAGAACCCAGGGAAGATTACACAATGGGGGAGGTAACAACAACAAAAAGGAAAGGGACCTGGGAGTAATCATATCAGATGACCTTAAGGTTAGCAAGCAATGTGAGAAGGCAGTAGGGAGGGCTGGGGGTATACTGGGATGCATAGGGAGAGGCATCACCAGCAGAAAACAGGAAGTTGTTATCCCTCTGTACAGACAGTTGGTAAGACCCCATCTGGAGTACTACGTCCAGTTCTGGAGACCCCATCTCTGCAAGGACATAGACAGGATAGAGGCAGTCCAGAGGAGAGCAACTAAATGGTGCAGGGTCTGCAAGAGAAGCCATACGTGGAGAGACTAAAGGAGCTTAATATGTATACCCTTGAGGAAAGAAGGGAGAGTGGGGACATGATAGAAACTTTTAAGTACCTCAGTGGAATTAACAAAGTCCAAGAGGGTAGCATCTTTCAGAAAAAGAGACGTGCAAGAACAAGGGGACACAATTTAAAGATAGAGGGGGCGGTTCAGGGGCAATGTGAGGAAGAATTCTTTCACAGATAGGGTAGTGGATGCATGGAATAGCCTTCCTGAGGAGGCTGTGGGGTCTAAAACTGTGGGAGAATTCAAGAATGCATGGGACAGACATAAGGCAATTCTTGTGGGGGGTAGGAAGAAATAGGCTGTTGGTTAACTAGGATCTGCAGCCTATCCTGTAGGTAGGAAAATGGGCAGACTAGATATGCAAAGCGGTCCTTATCTGCCATCAAAGTCTATGTTTCTATATTTATATGTTACAGGTGTTAAAAAACAAAGCAAAAGACATAGAGGGACCATTTTCTTTATTAGAGAGTTGGACAGTGATTGGTGGGGTGCCTCTAGACACCAAGGAAACAAACAAAATATTACAGGGATCGCGATTGGGGGGGTGCTACTGGACACCAGAGAAAGCAAACAATATTCTGGAGATGGCGATGGAGATTCCCTGCTATTCTAAAGATACAATGAGGGGAAGGGGGATACTATGAACTTCCCAATGCTGAGGAAGCTTGAAGCTTTATTCACAGATCGTGGCCCAACTCTATGTCTCAGGACCTTACCTCACAGAATATTTCCCCTAAAGGTCAGTCTGGATTTGCTGCCCCATTTAACAGCTGTCAGATAGACACTGAAGACACCTCATCTTGCCAAAACAAGGACTGTCAAAATACTTCTCTGTTATTCAGAGTATTATGGGGACGGTGACGGGGGGACACCACTAGACACCAGGGAAATTGCAGCTCACTCCTCTCACTGCAGCCCATAGCATGAGTTCCAGCTGCATCTGCAGAAGTCAAGAAAGTCCCACTGTTCTCATACAGAGAACATGGGTCAACAGCTCCTCTCACTTGGATTTTGGGCTGCCCAGATAATGTATGCCTGGCATTGTGTTTTTTACCAGGAGAGAGAGACACTAAGCTGAAAGCTTGTTTACAGGTGCCACCTGGGAGCACAAAGAAGTTAAGTGACTTGCTCAGATCACACAATGAGCAAGAGGGGGCTGTGGGATTCAAACCCAAGTCTCCAGGATTGCAGCTCATAACCTTAAACCACTGCGCTATACTGCCTCCCCTGCATTTTAAAAAAAGCAAACTCCAGAATCTAATGAAGTGGATCCCATTTAACTACTGCAGATTCAGGCATTTGTTTTTTAAAAAGACATCATCTTTTATGTATTTTGCATGTTTTTTCATTCAAGGAGGAAAAGGAAAAACCAAGATGGCTGTCTCACGGCACAAAAAATGCTTCCTAAAGTGAGAAGCAAGTAGTAAGAAACCAAACAGAGTCCTCAACAACAAATTTTTATTTTGCACCCAAATGTTAACTCAAAAACTCTACTGGGCATGCACAGAATGAAGAAAAATGAAATTTAATGCCTTATAACTCTGCAACTGTTTAATATTGTTCCACCAGACCCCTCAAAGACACTACTTTAGAACATCCCATGTCTGCCGTGCAAGTTTGGGAAGAGACATACCACATCTGCCCTGCAAGATTGAGAAGAAAATTTAATTCCACGTAGACTGTAGAAGAGAGCAAAAAAAAAACATGTTAAGTATAGGAAAAAAGCTAGCCCTCTATGGAAAAATGACATATTCAGATCTCAGAAGCTCCACAAGCTGCTGTCACAAAACTGTCCACAAGTCAGGACCTTGCCTATTAGACAACACATGCAAAGCTTCAGCTCATTTTGTCAAACAGTGCCAAATATATTAATGTGAAAAGTTAGGGGTTTAACAAGTTACTTAACCCTAACTATAGTGGTGCTATTGTACCACTATTATATGTATATTTATACAACAGGGGTGGGAGCTTCTTGAGTATGATAAATGGAGATATCTTCACGGGAGTAAGATAAATGATGATGACATCACTACTGTGATGATAAATGCCATTTATCCATACTGTGCTGATGTCACCACTCACTCACTCACTATAGCCTGCATTCTAAATTGAACTGCTTCACAAATCTGTTTCTCACTGCTACTTGCAAGTAACTCAATTAACCCTGCAAAACACACTCACTTGTTTCCTATGGTATTTCCAACACTCCCAGACCATTACTGTGCTAATTTCAGCTTCAAGAAAGCCTGCATTCTAAAGGACAGTGCTTCAAAACAGTTTCTGTTTCTTACTGCTAGCTGCAACTGACTCAATTAGCATTGCAAAACACACTCCCCTGTTTCCCATAGTGTTTCTAACACTCCCAGGCCATTCAGAAACACTCATACACTCAGACCACACATAAATAGTGCTGTCAGTATAGCCTAGAGGTTAAAGTAACAAGCTGTGAACAAGCTTGGTACATCCCCATTCTCACAGCCTCCACTTGCATATTGTGTGACTCTGAACAAGTCACTTAACTGCCCAGTGCTTCCAGGTCACCACTGAAAACTTACCTGGTTACCAAAGACTAAAATAAAAAAAAATACAGCACACAGAAACAGGAAAAGGACACAGCAAAACATAACAATACTTCTAAAGGTCCTATCCTCATTGTTTAAATAGCACACATGATGTGCAGATCATGTGCTATGAAAAATATTCTCACTCCAGCAGAGTGAGCTCTGGATACTCTCACTTGTGCCAAAGGCACAAGTGAGTGTCCAGAGCTCACTCTGCAAGAGTGAAAATATTTTCCATATCACACTCCTGCCCATCATGTATTATATATTTTAAAAAATGGGGCTCAAATGGAAATTCGAACAAGATAAAAATCTGGAGACACAGTTTTGGATGATATTTTTATGGTCTGGACTAGGACACTTTTGGGTTTACAGGAATTTAAAAATGACAAACCACATTATTTCCACCAACCCTCACTTAAGATTTACAGTGGAGAGCAATCTCTCAGAAGTTAGTTTTCTGGATCTCACAATATTCAAAGAAGAAATAATGCTTAAAATAAAATTGTTTAGGAAACCTAGCTCCAGAAATACACTTTTGAGGGGGGACAGCTGCCACCCTAACCCTCTTATTAGGAACATACCTGAAGGACAATTCCTTTGTCTCAAAATAACTTAACATAGAACATAGAATTTGACAACAGATAAGGACTGCTTGGCCCACCCAGTCTGCCCATTCCCTACCTAATGGATAAGCTGCAGATCCTAGTTAACCAACAGCCTACTTCTTCCTACCTCCACCCACTAGAATTGCCTTATGACTGTTGCATGCATTCTTGAAATCCACAACTGTTTTTTACTTCACAACCTCCTTAGGAAGGCTGTTCCATGCATCCACAACCCTCTCTGTGAAAAAATACTTACTCACATTACCTCTGAGCCTGACAGTGATGAAATGTGCTGTGCATGATTAGCAAAATGACAATATCCTTAGTGCCTATGAACATGCAAATACTACACAAAGCGAAGTGATATTGAGGGGACAACCTGTAAATGAGAGGCAAAATTCAGAATGGAAACCTACCTTTGTAACACAGTACAACCCAGAGGTTAATAAAATTGGTGCAGTTATGAAAAAAACATTGGAAACTTTTAGCCCAGTATACAAGACTCACATCTTTAGCATCCAACATGCTCAAGGTCACATTCCATAGAGGAAACAATATCAAAGATTCTGTGGTACAACACAGTACTCTCGAAAACAAAGGGTAGAAACATGCCCCCACTGGAAACTTCAGATGTGGACATTGCAGTCAATGCATAAGTACTGTACATATAATACTAACTCTTCTGTGCACACCGAGAATGGGACAAGGTACCAATTCAAACAATTCATCAACTACAGCTCAAATGGTGTTCTCTACATTTCATCCTTCCAATTTGGCCTTTTTTATGTCAGACAGACAAAGAGGGAATTAAAAACCCAAATAAGAGAATGCAAGGCAAAAAATATGAAATCAAAACGCTCAGTATGCTTTGATCAAACATTTCATGGAATCAGGTATGGTTCAGTGGCATGTTTGAAATTTCTGGGATTTGAAAAGGAGGAATTAGGACAAAGAGGAGGTGATTTGGTGTGTAAGTTACTCCAGAGAGAAAGCTTCTGGATTGTATCTTTGAATACCCTGGTCTCGATTCTCAAAGAGCCCTTAGATCACAGCAATTTTCAGTGGTCTAGGGCTGCGGTGAACTCCGGGTATGTCAAGGGCCCTGAACCCAATTCTGTAAAAACAGGGGTCCCCACACCAAAAACCTGGGAGTTGTTGCACCTGCAGGCTAGCTCCAAACAGCTGGTGCACCTGAGGGAATTGCTGCAGGAATCTGCCTCCCCCCACCCAGCGCAACACTAGAGGGGTTGGGATAGTTAGGGGGTGGACAAAAATGTTTGCAAGAAAGGGGTCCAATGGCAGAAGGGGCACAGGGGGTGCCATGTGGGAGTTGGGGAGATGGTGGGCATGTGAAGGGATGATGTGGCACCTGGCAGGGGTGCCTTTTGTATAACTATTAAGCTAATGGGATGGAACCGGGGGGGTCCATGGACAAATAATGCTGGAGGCTGGGCTGCTGTCAGGACTGTGCCCACCAGAGACCATGACACTGTATGTCCCTGGAACCCCCTCAAGGTACTATCCCAATAGCTTAATAGTTATATAAATGTCACCCTTGCCAGGTGCCACATCACCCCCTTACATGCCCACCATCTCCTCAAATCCCTCATCTAACCCCATGCCACTTCTGCCCCCAGACCCTGCTTTCAGAGCCCCCCCTCAATTTGCCACATTGGTGCTGTCACTTAGACCACCTCAAGGCTATTTTAAGCCGAGTCCCTTGTTGCAGCGGGGCTTACAGAATGTAAAAAAGGGGATGGTTCAGCCCCCTTGTGACTTGGAGCAGGGGTGCTTTAGCCACAAGGGTGGTGCAAGGGGGCTCTGCTGCATGGCACCCCAATGACACCACAACCAGCATTTGAGAATCGGGATCATTGCAAACTACGATGCACAGTGCCTCTTGCATCATCCCTGTTTGGTGCAAGCACCTTGCACCATAGTTTTGCTTTTGATAATTGGGCCCACTGACTCCACAGGGTTTAAATGATGCTGTTCCTTTGCATGCATATTTATGATGTGACATTTTCCTAACCTGAATGACTTTTTTCTCTTTAAGCTTTCAACTATAATCAGGACTTGAATAATTGTTGTTGCTATAAGAATTTTACTGCTGCTTACTTATGAATTGCAAGTCTTTTGGCTGCTACTGTTATTTATGCATTTCAGGGACCTGATATTCAAAGAGATACAGGGTGTGTGTCAAAAGTTACACTGTGCCCTACACTTGGTCTGGAAGCCCAAAAATGCTATTTTCAGTGAAATAGCATACTGACAATATTCAACTGAATATAGGGCCATGTCGTCCCATCGCTAAGCCACTTAGCACTGGGCAGACATGGCTCCTGAAATAGTTCACCACAATGACTTGCACCCATGCTGAATTTCTGATAATCAAATGGACCCATGCAAATAAGCTTATTGGGCATGCAAGGTGCTAAGGGGCCATTTGCATGCCCATTATCAGCTCATTTGCATGGGTAGCTGACAGTGTAGTGCGGCGCTGCCCTGCCCTCTTGCCGGTCCCATAGAGCTATCTCTGGTGTCCAGTGGTCCACCCGAACCCCACCAATCACTGGCCCATTTTGAAAACAGAAAATTTCCCTGGTGTCCAGTGGTTCCTTCTGCACCGATCGCTGGCCTCATGTTACAAATACATCTTTCCCTGGTGCTAGTGGTCCCCCCCAACCACTGCCTGATGTAAAAATAAATTATTCCCCGGTGTCCAGTGGTCCCACCCTCCACCCACACCCATGCACAATGTGTCGACAAGGCCCCCTGGCTGCACTGTCTCCCACCCTCACCCACCTCCCCCCCATTTCTCCACTCTCTCCTGCCCCTGCCCCAACCACCTCCTGTACTCCTCTACCCCTGCACCTCCTTCCCCTCGATCTCCTACCCTCACTTTCCCCACCACCCACCCACCCTTCCCTTGTCTTGCTCATAGCTCAAGTCTTTGTACTGGTTATTACATGTCTGTAAGTCAATGACTATATGTTTGTAACTAAAAATGATGACTGTTGCACACGCTGAAGTGGAACCTTTGTAAAAGTGCCTCGGCTCAAAGGTACTGTAATTCTAGATTGAAATACATAAATAAATAAATAAAATGTATTCCCTGGTGTCCAGTGGTCCATCCCCCCACCCAATCATGCAGACATTTCTTTCCCTCATGTCCAGTGTACCCCTGCTCCATCCCAGTCCCCTGCATATGAAAGTTAAAACTATTCCCTAGTATCTAACAGACCCTCCTCCCTAATCCCTTGTATAATTACATAATTCCATTCCCTGATGTCTAGTCTACCCCCCACCATGGCAGGTAGTGACCCACTGCCTTGCTCCCCTCCATCCCGACGCCAAGCTGGTGGCCGGTACATCCCTCTGCTCTTCACCATGGCTGGATACTGACTGAGCTGTCAATAACCACATACTGTACAATCAGCTGTTACAGTACACGCTCATTGACAGCTCGGTTGACGACTGGCTGTGGTGGAGTGCACAGGGCTGTGCTGGTTGCTGGCTCAGGGTCAAGATAGGAGGGAGAAGGGTGGTTGTGTACTACCTGCTGGGAAGGTACAATGTTACATAATTATACAGGGGATCAGGGATAGGGAGGGGGTCCACTAGATACCCAGGAATGGTTTATCTTTTGTAGTCAGTGGATTGAGAGGGAGGTGATGATACACTGGACACCAGGGAAATGGTGTCTGTGTGTTGGGCAGGTGATTGGGTGGGGGAGGGACCACTGCACAACAGGGAATACATATTAATACATTGAACATGGGTGGAGACGGGACCACTGGACACCAGGGAATGATTTATTTTAACATTGGGAGGCAAACATGTTTCTATATTACTGGGGCTGGTCTTTATAAGTGACATTGGAGAACACCTGGAATGAAAAATATGTCTCTTTTCAGCGGCACAAAGATCTGCAACAGGGTTGATACACAAGGTGGGGTGCAAAGGATGAAAAGGGACTTGGCAAGGTTGGAGGAATGGTCTAATGTATGGCAGCTCAGATTCAATGCAAAGAAGTGCAAGCTAATGCACCTGGGAAACAAAAGCCCAGGGGAAGAGTACACAATGGGGGGTGAGATACTAACAACAACAAAAATCGAAAGGGACCTGGGAGTAATTATTTCAGATGACCTAAAGGTGGGCATGCAATGTGAGAAGGTAGTAAGGATGGCTGGAGGGATACTGGGATGCATAAGGAGAGGCATCAACAGAAGAAAACAGGAAGTTGTTATCCCTCTGTACAGACAGTTGATGAGACCCCATCTGGAGTAATGCGTGCAGTTCTGGAGACCCCATCTCTGCAAAGACATATAGTGGATGCTGTTCAGAGGAAGGCAACCAAAATGGTGCAGGGTCTACACCAGAAGACATATGAAGAAAGACTAAAGCAGCTTAATATGTACACCCTCGAGGAAAGGAGGGAGAGGGGGGACATGATAGAAACTTTCAAGTACCTCAAGGGAATTAACAAAGTCCAAGAGGGTAGCATCTTTCAGAAAAAGAGATGTACAAGAACAAGGGGGCACAATTTGAAGATAGAGGGGGGGAAGCTCAGAGGTAATGTTAGAAAGTATTTTTTCATGGAGAGGGTTGTGGATGCATGGAACAGCCTTCCTGAGGAGGTTGTGGAGTCAAGAATAGTGGGAGAATTCAGGAATGCATGGGACAGACATAAAGCAATTCTAGTGGGGGAGTTGGAAGAAGTAAGCTGTTGGTTAACTAGAATCCGCAGCTTATCCATCAGGTAAGGAAATGGGCAGACTAGGTGGGCCAAGCAGTCCTTATCTGCCACCAAATTCTATGTTTCTATGTAATCAGCGGGAGGGACCACTAACACCAGGGAGAGATGTATTTGTAACATATGGCTGATGATTGTCAGGGGGAACCACTGAACACAAGGGAACATTTATGTTTTCACAATGGGCCAGTAATCAGTGGGGTGGGGGAATCATTGAACACCAGGGAAATGTAATGGTGTCATAATGGGCCAGCGATCAGTTGGGGGGTGGGGGACAACCACTAGTTGTCGGGGGCTTCTGTGTTGTGCTCGAGGAGAGGCCATCACACTTCCTTCGTCAACCACTAGGGTTGCATGGGACTAAGTCAAGGTTTCGATCAGCGCTATGTGTGCCGCACAAGGGGACTGTGAGAAATGGCCTTGCATGGCACACATACTCTGAATATTGGACTGCACCAATATTCAATTCCCCACCACTTCATTTACATTGTACCCCCCTTCAGAATTTTGCCCTTGCACAAACCCTGTTTGCCCATGCTCACCAGGCTATTGAATATGGGAAACTTGCACAAAGCCTGGTTTGCACTGGCAAACTGGGGTTTGCACCTGTCGACATTTTGAATATTTGGCCTCTGGCTGCTTGGCTGTTATAATCAGGCTTTGCAGCATTATAAACAAAATTCTATGCTTAAAATAGATGCTATATGTGTGTATGTATTTTTGGTTTTTGTCCCAAGTCTGTTTTAGGAAATTCATACCCAAGCCATTTTTGGCTACTGGTAGCCACGTTGAAGCATGGTGTACTTTTATATGGCTTTATGGGGCTATGCTCACATCTAGCACATATCACTTTGCATTTTGTTGCATTTTGGGTACTTGCTTTGTTTCTGTTTTTCCTTTTCTAAATCATGTAGTTTTTAAGTCAAATATGTGGTCCGTCCCTTTAATGCAGTCTTATTTAATGTCTGTGTTCAGTAACCAATGCCACTTTGATGAAGATATCAGCTGTGACATTGAAACATCAGGGCATGACCACAGAAGCTGGAAGTCATGCAAACAGCTTGGAGAGAGCTTTGTTGGAGCTTATTAAAGCCATCTGTAGTTTGCTTCTACTTTAAACCACAAAAGAATCCCCCAAGGTTTTAGAATCCTTAGTAAACTGTCATATGGGATAGATGATATAGAATTCATGAAAAAGTGGTGGGGTTACATGGAAAGAGCAGCCATAGACAATATTCAGTTAATCTTGCAATATGCTGGTCCCATTAGAAAATATTAAGTAAAGACATCACCCTTTCTGAGACTGCTTTAAAACAACATAGCACCAATGTGGAGTTCGATAAATATTCAAAACAACTGTGGGACAAAACAGCAAGATATGATGTTCAATTACAGAAAGCCAAAAGAAAAAAAATTTTACGAGATGAAAATGATTATAAACGGGATCAAGTCTATAATTGGCAGGATAAGAAAAATATTAAACAGCTGAAGTCCATTCTCAAGTGTCCCACCACAGGGGTATATCAAGCTAATATGATTGACAGTACAGAGTCAGTTCTAGATTATACAACAGGACTTTCAGATACCAATAGTTCTGAACAAGACCCTTTAGAAGACGACACTTGGGAAGAACATCAACAGAGGAGGAGCAGGCGCAGAACCAGATTCCAGGATCACTATCAACCTTCCCTAGCCGGGAGAGGAAAACGAGGAGGGGGGGAATGGCGTGGAAGAGGCAAAAAGAAAGGACAATAGTGTGTAATTTGATTGCCTCAGAACAGCCCCCCACCCCACTGAACTGCAGCATAATCAGTTATATTCAGTTATTAATCTTTCTAGTCACACATTGACTGATGCCGAGAACTCTGTATTAAGTAAATTAATATCTTTTTCACCTTCTGTAAATATTGATTTCTTCAAAACAGCTGTTGATATTCATTGTTTTGCATGAAATGTAATGTTCAAAACAATATACTGAGATGAAACAAGCAGAGCGCAGAAAGATGATAAGGTGCGACATGTTAGATCTACATATTGCCCACCCCCCGACAGTCCAGTGGTTAGTATGTTTGTTAGAAAATGTGAAAATGATCTTGAAAAATTGAAATCACATAGTTCAGGATCTCAGTACTATAATTGTACAATACAAAAAAAAGAACTTTGACAAATCTTTATAATAATGTGAACATTGTTGTAAAACAAGACGATAAGGGGAGAGCAGTAGTCGTGTTAAATAGAGAAGATTATGTTTTATAAGTCGAAAGACAGCTTAATGACATTTCTTTTGAAGAAAGATTGCAGTTTAATCATACAAATGTGTAAAAAGACCAGATAGATAATATATTGAACATGGGTTTTGTTCATGGTTACCTATCAGAAAATACATATAAAGCCCTTACAGTAGCACACCCAGTGGTGCCTATCATTTACATGTTGCCCAAGATCCATAAAACTTGGAGGCTCCGCCTGGTCATCCTATAATCTCAGGGAATGGTTGGGTGACTGAACCCTGTCAATATACGTTGATGGTTTCTTGCAGCCTTTTGTTCAAACACAAAGATCATATTTAAGGGACTCGATGCACATTATTAACATTATGGAGGACTTAGAAATGCATGAAACATGGCACTTTGCTACATTACATATTGATTCCTTGTACACAGTGATTCCACGTCAATCTGGTTTAGAGGCAATTGGCTATTACCCTGAAAAGCACATTAAATGTGAACATGTTCGAATCCCCACTTCGTATTTACAATTATTGGCAGAAATTTTTTGAACAAAAATATGTTCCTTCTTGAAAAACAGTACTACAGACAAATATGAGGTGCTGCTATGGGTGCCATGATGGCACCTAGTTTTGCCAATCTGTTTGTGGGCTACTGGGAAGGACACCATCTCTATGATTGCACCATGAATCCATACTTACCTTGGTTGGATTTGTGGTAGCATTTTATTGACGATGTAATAATTGTGTGGAAAGGCACAGTATTGATGTTCCTCGAGTGTGTTAAATGGCTGGAAACCACCTCTGACTGTTTGAAGTTCAAGTATAATATCAATCAAAGGGAAATAGAATTTTTGGATCATAAGATTTATAAAAAATGAAGGAAGAGGGGTATGTACTACTCTGTTTCAGAAGCAAACAGAATAAAATAGTCTGTTGAAAGCTGATAGTTGCCATCCGTCACATGTTATTAATAACATCCCTAAGGAGCAATTCATCAGAACATTAAGGAACTGCACTGAGGAGACAGAATTTGAAAAGAAAAAAAACAGAACAAATAGGTTGTTTCAAAAGTAGGGGTTACAGCAATAAGCTTATTGTGAAAGCATTGAAACATAGAAACAGACTTTGACGGCAGATGAGGACCACTTGGCCCACCCAGTCTGCTCATTTCCCTACCTATTGGATAAGCTGCAGATTCTAGTTAACCAACAGCCTACTTCCTGCAACCCCACACTGTAATTGCCTTACGTCTGTCCCATGCATATTTAAATTCCCCCACTGTTTTAGATCCCACAACCTCTCCAGGAAAGCAGTTCCATGCGTCCACCACTCCCTCCATGAAAAAAATTTCCTCCCATTACCCCTGAGCCGTCCCCCTCTATCTTTAAATTGTGCCCATTTGTTCTTACACATCCCTTTTTCTGAAAGATGCCACCCTCCTGGACTTTGTTGATTCCCTTAAGGTACTTAAAAGTTTCTATCATGTCCCCCCGTCCCTCCTTTCATCAAGGGTATACATATTAAGCTTTCTCAGTCTCTCTTCATATGGTTTCTGATGTAGACCCTGCACCATTTTAGTTGCCCTCCTCTGGACTGCTTCCATCCTGTCTATGTCCTTGCATAGATGAGGTCTCCAAAACTGCACGCAGTACTCCAGATGGGGTCTCACCAACTGTCTGTACAGAGGGATAGCCTCTTCCCTTTTTCTACTTGTGATGCCTCTCCCTATGCATCCCAGTATCCCCCTAGCTCTCCTTACCGACTTCTCACATTGCTTACCCACCTTTAGGTCATCTGACATGACTACCCCCAGGTCCCTTTCCATTATTGTTGTTAGTACCTCCCCTGCTATTGTGCACTCTTCTCCTGGTTTTTATTTCCCAGGTGCATTACTTTGCACTTCTTTGCATTTAATCTAAGTTGCCATATGTCTGACCATTCCTCCAACCTTGCCAAGTCCCTTCTCATCCTTTCTATCCCCTTTGTGTATCAACTCTGTTACAGATCTTTGTGTCATCTGCAAAGAGGCATACCTTTCTTTCCAGACCCTCTGCAATGTCACCTATAAAGATGTTAAAGAGGACTGGAACCAGTAATGAGCCCTGAGGTACTCCACTAGTAACCCCCCTTTCTTCGGAATGTGTTCCATTCACTATTACCTTCTGTGTCCTGTTGTGCAGCCAGTTTACTACCCAGGCTACCACCCTGGGACCCACTCCCAGGCTGGCTAATTTGATTATTAATCTTTTGTGTGGGACTGTGTCAGATGCCTTGCTAAAGTCTAGGTAGACCATATCCACAACCCCTCCCTGGTCTATTACTTTGGTCACCCAGTCAAAGAAATTGATTAGATTCGTCTGACATGACCTTCCTGCAGTGAATCCATGCTGCTTTGGGTCCTGTGTCCCGCTGGTCTCTAGGTACTCAACAATTATTTCTTTCAGAAGTGATTCCATCATTTTCCCCACCACTGAGGTCAAACTAACAGGTCTGTAGTTTCCTACTTCTGTCTTGCTCCCACTTTTGTGAAGGGGGATCACATCTGCCCTCCTCCAGTCCTCAGGTACCACCCCATCCTTCCATGGATTTGTTAAAAAGTGTGGTCAGTGGTGTCACTAGGTCCTCCCTTACTTCTTTTAGGATTCTAGGGTGAATCCCGTCAGGCCCCATTGCTTTGTCCACTTGAGTTTTAGGAGTTCTTTCAGGACTCTTTCATCTGTAAATGGACTGGCATCAACCGGACTACCCAGAGTGCTTCTATTGTTTGGTTTAGGTAACTCCTCCTCTTCTTCTTTTGTGAATACTGAGCAAAATAATTCATTCAGTATCTCTGCCTTTTCACTGTCTCCCTCTGCCCACCTCCCCTCTCCTTTATTAATCTTCACTATCCCTCTCTTAACCTTTCTATGCTCCCTAATGTACCTATAAAAGGTTTCATCCTCCTTCTTAACTGAGTTGGCTATCTTTTCCTCGGTTTGGGCCTTTGCTTTTCTGACTGCCTTCCCCACTTCTTTCTGCTTTAATTGATACAGTTCCCCTGTCGTGCTCCTTCTGTGATTCCTTATACTTTTTGAATGCAGCCTTTTTCTCCTTAACCTTCCCTGACACCTATTTTGAGAACCATAGTCATTTTTTATTCCGCTTTGTTTTCTTTATTTATTTCACACAAAGGCTTGTTGCCTCCATGATGGCAGTTTTGATTTTTTCTCCATTGTTCTTCCATCCCTCCTTTCTGGCCATTTGCTAATGCATTCCTCAGGTATTCACCTATTATGCCAAAGTCAGCTCTTCTAAAGTCCACTATCCTTGTCTTTGTATGGATTGTCTCCATGGTTGTGTTTATTGTGAAGCACACTGTGCAGTGGTCGCTTGTTCCCAGATGTCTACTGACTTCTAAATTTGTGATCCTCTCTCGATTTGAAAGTACCAGGTTTAATATTGCTCCCTCCTGAGTGGGTTCCACCACTAGCTGTCTAAGGCATGCCCCCTGTAGGGCATCGAGAATGACCCTGCTCTTGGATGTGGCTGCAGTTCATGTCATCCAGTTAACATCTGGCATATTCAGATCCCCCCATCAACAGTATCTCCTCTTTTTCAGCCATTTTGAGAATGTCCTCTTTCATTTTCTTGTCCATTTTCTCCCCTTGAGACTGGGTTCTGTGTACAACCCCTGTGAGGATTGTGATGCCATTCTCTGTCCCTAAGGTGACCCAGAGTGCCTCTTGTCCTCCCCTTTTACTTCTTAGTTCTGTAGCTTTGATTCCTTCCCTTATGTAGAGAGCTATTCCACCTCCTCTTTTACCCTCCCTGTCCCTTCTGTAGATTGTGTATCCTGGTATGTTGACATCCCAGTCATGGTTTTCCATGTACCATGTTTCTGTGACTGCCAGAATATCCAAGTGTTCCTATTCCATCAGGGCTACTAGCTCAGGAAGCTTGTTTCCCAGACTACGGGCATTGGTACTCATTGCCCTCCATTTAATGTTGGCTTTATCCTTTTTTACCCCATCCCTGCTCTTATTGCCTTGTCTATTTTTCCATTTACCCCTGTCCTGCCCTCTGTCAAGCTCTGTACCTCAGTGTTTACCCTACTACCTGCCATGTTTTGTGGGGGTAGGCTTGAACTTTCCTACTTCCTATCAGCACCTCCCCCCTTGGCTAGTTTAAAAGCTTGCCAAGGAAGCATTTAAACCTGTCACCTAGGAGCTTGTTTCCCTTCCTGGACAGATGCAGACCAAGAAGTAAATAGAATGGAAAGAGTTAGTACATTAATTCTCAAATATAAAGTGGAAAATGAGGCTCCACTTTGCTACTACATACTCAGAGCAACAGAAGTGTCTAATATAATTAGTCAGAACTGGAGTCTTTTATAGTTAGGACCAAGCTAAAAATGTAGTTTCCAAGGGTCTTAAGCGATAGTGTACGGAAGAGCAAAAACTATAAAGGAAGTAGTTGCACCAAGCATGTTACCCAGTGAAGCCGCAAAAGCATATACTTGGCTACCCCCTCCTCACCTTGGCTCCCCTTGGTTCCCATCATTGTGGTAAATGTATGTATGTATGTATTGTTCATATATTCTACACAGAAATCTAGCACACTGATTGACTGGGTGCTGACAATGCACCCGGAGTGGCTAAAGAATGTCAAGGTGCTCCCTGACACCCTCGGCGACCACTCACCTGTCCAATGTGAGTGGACAACTAAACAGACTAAGTCTCCCCCTAGAATGGTGAGGAAATAATTAATAAAAAATTCTGCAATAGGTGGCTTTAGAAATTAACTCAAAGGGATACATTGGAACTTCCTTAACTAATGCCCCTCTGTTGACACAGCCCTGGAGCCCTTCCTCAACCACTTCAATGCGGCAGCAGATAAATTTGCCCCATTTCAAAAGAAACTGATTAAAGGCTGCAGCATGGACTGGGCCACCTCACAAATCCTAAGCCTGCTGTGACAGCGTGATCTACTTTGGCACTGGGCTAGAGCAACTGGGACTGCTATGGATATCCAAAGCTACAAAGTGGCCCAAAACAGGTGCACTCGGGCTATCCAACAGGCTAAGGCTACTTAACACAAAAACCTTCAATCTCAGTGCTGGGGTGACAGCAAGAAATTCTGTGCATCTATAAAAAACCTCATCGGAAATGGCAACAGATCCCCCTTCCATGCTTCACCACAGTGATAAAGTAATACTTGATACAGATATTATGGCTAATATTTTCAACAAGGCATTTATGGACTACAGTGCCATCCTTCCCCAAAAACTGGCTGTGTACCCAGATGTAACAGCAACCTCTGACCACTCACCTTCTTCCTCCAATACCAGGACCTCCCCCGCCTTTTACTTCAGAAGGGTAACCATCAATGAAACCAAAAAATACCTTACCAGAGTCCTTGGCAAAATTAGGATAGGTGGTGATGGTATTGACATGAAACTGATCTCTATAGCCCTTCCTGAGGTCATCGAACCATCAACAAGCTATTCAACCTGACACTCTGACTGGCTACCTTCCCCCTCCACATGGAAAACCACCCTAGTCACACCTGTGCACAAAGGAGGTGACCGGTCACTAGTCTCAAATTATAGGCCTATCTCAATTCTCTCACCACTCTCAAAAGCTCTGGAGAGAATTATAGCTGACCAACTCATGGACCATCTGCACAAATACGACCTCCTCTCCCACCAACAGCATGGCTTTCGCAGACTGCACAGTACTAATACAGCCCTTATTAATTTCACTGGATACATACATGAGGCACTCGACTGGGGTCAGCTGGTTGGGGCAATCTTTATAGACCTAACCAAAGCCTTTAACCTCATGGACCACCAGCTGCTGCTTCACAGGTTAAGAGGCCTAGGGCTGTCCCCTGGCTCAGTCCAATGGTTCTCCAGCTATTTATCTGGGTGACCTCAAAAAAGTCTGAATTAACGGTGCTACCTCCAACAGCTGTGAGGTGTCAGTAGGTGTACCTCAGGGGTCTATACTGGGACCTCTCCTCTTCAGCATCTTTGTGAACTACCTCCCTGATGCCTGCCCCATGTCTGAGATCCTGCTATATGCAGACGACACAGTGATGTTCTCACAAAACTTCTGCCAGGAAGCACTGACTAAGGAGCTGCAGAACAACTTCAACCTACTACAGGAATGGTTCAAGGACAGCATGCTGGTGTGGTGCACAATAGTAAAAAAATCAAGTCAATGCTCTTTGCCGGATGACAAAAGAAGAGGTCCACTGCACCTTTCTCAATTATCTGCAGCTCTCATACCATCCTGGAGCAGGTAACTTCCTTCAAGTATCTTGGTCTCACCATAGATGAGTCCCTATTGTTCAATGAAAATATATGCAATATTACCAGGCTGTCAATAGGAAACTAGGGGCTCTGTACAGGCACTGGTTCTGTCTTACTCCTGAGGCCAGGACTCAGGCAGTCAGAGGTACAATCCTTCCAATCCTGGACTATGGGAATGTAGTCTGTGTGGCCACCACTGAAACTAGCCTGCTCAAAGTGCATGCCTCCTTAAATAAAGCCTGTAGGTTTGCATTAGGGGCAGATCGCCTATTGCATACATGTGAACTGTACATAAGGACTGAATGGCTCCCACTTATGGACCACATTAAGCTGCATGCCTGAATCTTGGGACAGAAGGCCCTACTCAGACTTGCACCTCCCTCTATATGAGCCTTATTCCATCCTGCTCCAGATGAACATGCCACAAGAAGTGTTACCAAACATACATTAGCTGTTCCATTCAAAAGGACTGCCTTGGGGAGATGAGCCTTTGCTGTCAGGGCCTCTGCTTGGATAAATGAGCTACCAACCACCACCATAAGCATTACCCAACTTGGGCCTTTCAAATCCAAGCTAAGGAAGTCTATACACCCTCCTGTACGTTACTATTGCCACTCTTAACCCATGAGCCAGCACACCTCTGTTCTCCAAAGCCATGGTCCTAAAGACTATCTCCCCTCCTGTATGGTGCCACAGTCACTCTTAGCCTAGCAGGTACCAGAAAACCCTAGGCTTGTCAAGGTTCTTCTTTCACTCTACAATTTGACGCAAAACTCCCTGCTCACCACCTGACCATGTCTGCCCACCTGCCTACTCACCTTTCTCCTGTCACACTCTCCCTGACAAACCTTCACCTGCTGACCTCCTTACACCACCCACCTTTGAGCCTACCGTCATCCCCCTCCTTTGATTCCTCTTCTCGTACCTAATCCTGATTGGTTCCCTCTACCCTTTCTGACTACTATGCCTAGGTCAACTCCTCTGGCTATAGCCTAGTAACCTTTAGGTATCAGTTTGGATGAACAACTCCACCTCCAGTTTCCTCCCAATATAAGATCCTGCCTAGCTTCCACCTCTGATTTTTTTCTCAAACTAGCACCTAACTCTGACTTAAGCACTTAATTGTATGGCATGATGTACGAACCCAACCCCATTGACTATGTACTCTTGTTTTGGTTATGTGCCTATGTTATCCTACATTGTTATGCTAGTGCCAATGTGTACTGATTTCTCCTGTTCACATATTTCTTACTATTAGATGTTCTTGACAATACCTATTAAGCTGCGACTGACTCCAAACGTATGTACCCTCCCCTACCCTTGTGACGATGATCCTTTGTAAATGAGCTTTTAGATCAAAGGTTGAAATTCTGATTACTACAAAAATAAATAAATAAATACATTTATCAATCCATGTGATGGGTCAGTTATTAAAAGTGATCCTTTCATCACATGTGAGACCGAGGGAGTAGTATACTTGCTACAGTGTAGCTATGGGAGTTACTATATGGGTAGGACCACTAGAGCTTTTAAAGTGACGGTGGGTGAGCACGTTAGTGCTATACAAAGGAAAGATGTAACTTATGCCATAGCCAAACACATCAATAATAATCCAGGGGTGGAACACTATGTTACTTTCCTAACTATAAAAAAAGTAGATTGAGGAGTCAGGGGAGGTGATCTGAAGAAACGCATTGGGCAAAGAAAGAGTTATTGGATTTATAAATTGAATGCCAGGAATGCTGATGGCTTAAATGACAGTATTGATTTATAATCTTTTTTGAAAATATTTTAAAAAGATTCTAAATTATAGACAGAACCGTCTGTATGAATTAAGAATGACTTATTAGTCATATAAGAATATCTTGCAATTGATTTAAAATATATATCTAATGTAAATTATTGTTGGGGCACATTGCATAACACATGTTTTGTGTGAATTAAGCTATAGTAGCTTTTGATGTTTATGACTTTATTAATAATAATATTTCCTGCCACCCATGTGAAATTTGTGACATTTAAGTTAAAACCTGATTCCCCTACATATGCACAGTGTTGTTTGGTCTGGGATTTTTCGTCCCCCCCCCCCTTTCCCATTCATTTCCCTTACCCATCCTATAGTTGTTTAGTCTCTTTAGCTGTTCTTTGTTAATGTTTCTGGTGCATTATAGAGAATCAAGTAACATATTGTTTTTATTCAAACACTTGATGGTAACACTAATTTTTAAATGTGTAATGCCTGTGCCTTTAAATGTATGTATGCATTAAACTGTGTTTGGCTCTATTTGAAAATACAAAAGTAGAACAGTGAGTATGTATTGAAACTGGTCTAGAAATTGCCAAATTATTAGAGCAAGACAATGATTGCCTAGGCATTATTTGAATACCATTTATAATGGTGATGTGTCGCTAAATTTGGAATTGTCCGATGAAGCTCAACGGCAGTTGAGCGAAATGTAATGGTTTGCACATTTCTCTGTAAGATCTGCACTTTAATGGTCACACTTATGCCTTAATAAAAGGTTTGGAACTATAAGTAGTTTCGACTGTCACATTATTTGTGGGTGCTTCATTTCATTTTTGATGTTTATATTTTTGTGAGAGCACCACCATTTAAACCTGGTGCTGCATATCTTCTGCCCTGCTTACATGCTTGAAGGCTCTGATGTATTGATGGCTGGTATTCAGGGAATTTGAGTGCTGTGACCTGGTGGCTCACACAAGTTTTACTTTGTTGTTGTGTAAATGGTGGTGGTATGTCCATTTTAAAAACAACATTTTAATCAAAATATTAAACAAGTTTGTGTGTGCCACTAGAAACTGCTACGTAAGCTTAATTATTTAAACAGTGCTGGCCTGCCTGAAGTACGCTACTGTTTCACAGTGTCTGACTTTACAACAGCCCTGGGTATTTGCACATTTTAGAGCATGAACAGCTGCTAATTTATGTGCTCATGGCTGCTGTCTTAAGATGACCACTGTTCTGAACAGTCCACTCCCCCTTTCTAAGCTGGCTGCCATCTTGAAAAGTCAACCCGGTTATGGATAGAGTAACCTCCAGTGGTCTCTTGTGTACCACAGTCATGCTGATTTTTGTATAAATTAGTGGTTTCTACTTTCAATATTCTCTATCATAGGAATAGACTGCCGGTGTGAACCATACCTCTCAAGTGAGGTAGTAGTTCTTTATAAATGGAAGTGGTCCCACACAGCTTGGTTCTGCACACAAGGTGAGTACGTCTGCATGCACACACATGCCAATAAACAGTATGGCGCATGCATGGACATGTAGCTGGAATGAGTGTGAAGGCTACCTAATGGAGAATTGGGGTTGCACTGAGGATCATGGCAAAATGGCACCAGTTTATCTGCCTGTATCCATTCCAATATGACATTGGTATGTCCACTAGACATGAGGGAATGATATACCTTTATTTTATAGGGGATAGGGAGGGGGGTCCACTAGACACCAGGGAAAGAAGTAACTTTATTTAAATTTCATAACTTTAATAACTTTATTTTACAGGGGAACAGGGGAATGTGATGGGGGACCACTGGACACTGGGGAACAGGATGGTGCATAACCAGCATGGCATCAGGTGGGGAGAGGGACCACTGAACACCAGTGAAACTTTATATGTATGTCAGGTGGGTGATCAGGTGGGGGGAAAGACCACTGGACACCAGAGAATGATTTATTTTAAACATCAGGCCAGCGATTGGTGGGGGGGGGAACACTAGCACCAGGGGAAGTTTACTATTTCACACTGGACCAGATATTGGAGGGGGAACCACTAGACACCAGGGACAGTTTATTTTTGACATCAGGCAGCAATTGGGGGGACAACTAGCACCAGGGATAGCTCTCTGCAACCAGGCAAGTGGGGGGTGGTGCTGCACAAAATTGATGGGATACTCATGCAAATTAGTCCATAATGGGCATGCAAATGGACCCTTAGTGGCTTGCATGCCAAATGAGCTCATTTGCATGGGTCCATTTGAAATTTAGCATGGGCACAAGCCACTGTGACACCCTATTTTGGGAGCCATGTCTGCCTAGCTCTAAGTGGTTTAACATTGGGCTGCTGTGGCCCTATATTTATTCAAATAGAGCAGGTGTGCTTTCCACTGAATATTGCATTTTTAGACACCCAGGCAACCACAAGGTACAGCGCAAATATTTGCGCTGCGCTTTGCACCTTTCTGAATATTGGGCCCCTGTACTGAGGAGATCATCTTAGCTGGCAAGTCCCCTCCACTCGTAAGGGGTTAGGACTGCATTTACTGTGTGGGCACAGTTCTCTTTACATTCTGGGTGCTCAGACAGTGGATCACCAGGCAGTAAAAAGGAGGTAAGGGCAATTTATGTAGGACCGTGCATGTGCTCCACTGTAGACTTTCGTTTTGGGGCTGCAGAGGCACGGATGCTGGGACACTCCTGTGTGTAAGGGGGTGTGCCTGTGTGTGTAGCAGTGTTAGATTATAGGCACCAGTTTTTAAATCAAGAATCCCACATGCAGTGGTATGCCACCCTGGCAGTGACACCCACATAGCGAAATACACCTGTCAGCAAAATCAACACTTTGCCAGCAGGTCGCTGTGTTGTTGGGTTCAAGACAGGGGTATGCTGTCTCCCGGTCCTGCACCCCCGTCCTGAACCAACTCTGATTGGAGTTGAGAATCCTAAAGACGGGGGAGGGGGGCGTCAGACAGAGCACCCCACAAGGGTAGTTCGAGAGGTGAAACCTCCTGATAAAAATAGGACTGGGAGACACACAGGAATCATGTAGACTGCAACTTATAGTCTACATGATTCCTGTCAGCGAGATGCTGGTCAACATAAAGGATGTTGAACTGGCATGGTAGAGCCACCTGCAACTCCTTGATACATTATAGACTTATAACTCTAGAGAGAAACAATGAGTTCACCTAATGAAGAAACTCCTACTCTGATGAGCGCCCTACCTTGGTTAGCTCGAATGTAGCCAAGGTGAAATGGTTAGAATTGTGAAAGAAATTATTTTTAAAGACAGGAACAGCCAAAGTGTAGTGTCTGCCTAGAATATGTAAATATTAGGAACTCTTACATTAATAATGCAGTCAAAAAGTATGTGCTGAATTAATTCTAAAGTACAGGAGTTCAGTCACTGTGCTGCAGCCTACTCGGATGCACATAAAGAACTCATGGGATTAGGAGCTATATCAAGAAGGCAACTTGAAATTTGATCCTAGTCACATGTGCATCTTGCAGCCTATCAGGTGAACATAATCCTGTTTGTAAGGATTTGGAGTGCCACAGATATACTCACAACCTAATATCCCAGTACTGTACTTTGCTCTCCTGTGCATAGTTAATGGCCTGTCCATTGTTCACCTTTCTCCTTCAAATACACCTTCCTCTGCTAACAAACTCTGATCAGAGGTGATACGGCTGCCCAGAGCAACAGGAGCCTGACAATTTACTCCCAACTACTCTCTCCCAATAAGTTCGCTCCTGGCAATTCACTACAATGACAGTTCACTCCTACAACATTCCGCATTGTGTCATTTTGGTTCCACTCACAGCTCCCCTTTGATATACTTCCACTTGATGTGGGACATACCTTAATAATAATTTAAATGCCTTACCACTAATCCAGCCCAGCACTCTTTCTTAAAATGTATAAGTACTTGCTTACATTTAATGATACACTCCCACGTACATTAGGCAGATAACAATAATAATAATTTAAATGCCTTACCATAGCCGTGGTAGACGTGTTGAACAGTGTAGTTAGCAAGAAGTGAGGTATTCCAGAAATGAAGTAGTCAGGTAGTTGTCATCAGATGGTTGTCCTTCGTTACCTGAGTTAGTGGATCATGGTAAGTTAAAAACAATAATCCTTTATTAGAAAAGTTTAAAAGCAGGTTGATATGGCATTAAAAAGTTAAAAACCAAGGCAGTGTGGCACTAATATTCAAAGCTGTGTGCCACATCTCTTAGAAACTCCTCAGTAGTGCGCTCCTTACTTTTACCAAGGATGCAAGCAAGCCTTTCAACATTGTCATGGTACACCTTCCGTGATACAGTTGGGACATATTTAGCAATCATCTCCTCCAGCTCTGTGTCTCTTTTCTTTTGTATGCCATGGAGGCCATCTATGAATTTCCACAGGGTGGGATACGACATGCATAGGATGTTCTGCATCCCTCTGTGGAATTCCTCCACAACATTGTTAGTCTTTGCTCTGCCGTCATTGACACTCTTTGTATGATTCCATGGCTCAAGCTCAAAATGGGGCTGTCTTCTACTTGTGCCTCTCCTGTTCAGCCGCCCTATCCATATATGCTTGAAATAGTCTATGACTGGTGTTAATTCTTCAGGAAATATATTTTGTTGGTCATCTGTTATCTCCTCAAACCATGCTATTACTTGATCTGTGGGACAGAATGTGAGAGAGGGCAGATATTTGCACTTGAGTGCGAATTCTGAGTCTTGAGAATACTGGACAGCCAGCCCCTCCATTTGTATCTTGCGGTACATCCACTGGGTAAAATGGAAGAGGCATTCCACTTGTTTACTGCCAGGGAAAGCAGATTTGAAGGCATTAATAGTTGCCTTTCGAAATCTCTCATGACAGTGTCTGGGCAGAGGTTTGGGTTAAGCTGCTTCAGCATAGTCAACATCCTATTGTAACACTACCTTCTCTTACTTGGCAAAAGTGCATATATTGCGGGCTGGACTTTGCGAAAGCACTCACCCATTATTACATATAATTGTTGAAGGAGAGGGTGTGCAACACTGAAGGTCCCATCAGCATGCCAAACCTTAGCTCTTTCAAGGAACCAGAGATTACTGTCAGTATCAAAAATTAAGATCCTGTTAGTGAAAGGGCCACTGTCAAGTAACAGAAAGCTAACAGTCTCGGTGCCAGAGTCATGCTTGTATGTTTTATAGTTCTCTAGTATTACCAATTCTACTAAATCATTTGGGTTTGGTGGTGCCGCATAAATCCTGACCCACTGTACAGTTCTCTCAAGGTTTCTGTCTAAAAACTTGCCTGTTGCAGCTAGAGACATATGTTGTTTGGCATGCAGCAGAACCTGAGTGGTGGTATCCTGAGTATAGGCAGCTGTTTCTTTGGCCATATTGGCTGCAACAGATTTTTCTACAGCACAGAGGTCTGGGGCATGAGTTTACACTGAAAAATGATATATAATTGTAGGATCATCATAGGAGGCAGTGTGAATGCACGCATTGCATACCTTTATCTTCTGTACAGCGCACTCACATTGCCATATACCTTTTCCCTGGTGCCCCCATTTGTGGAAAGTGTAGATAAAATTGTTCTTATCCACCGATTTGGCTTCTGGCACTCTGAGGCAAAGAAGTGGCCAGTCATTTTCACTGCATGCAGTAACAATCAGATTGCCTGATTGCATTCAATGGGCATTGACAATTAGTGTGTGTGCTTTGTCCATTACTGTACTTCTATGCAGCAGTGCTGCTGCAACTGTAGTCATACTGATTCTGTAATAATAGTGCTTGCGGGTGCTTGCAAGAGCATATTGTTGGGAGCAGAATGCCCACGGAGTGAGTTTTCATCAGAGTGAACTGTCAGGCAGGAATACTGCAGGAGCGAATTGACGGGCGTGTATTGACATGTACTCCAAAGCAACTGTGGTGCTTTTGTGCAGCAAGAGTGAGTTACATCATAATCGGAACTCTCGCCGCACCAGGGCCTGCTGTGCTGATGATGATGGCTCTGACTGACCTGTGCATGCATGATACTCATGCATGCGCAATTTGAAGCAGGGCCATCACTTCTGCATTTGCAGAAAGTAGTGTGCCGGGGAGGGTCTGAGTGCTGTGGAGGGGAGCTGCATCTGGGGAGGACTGGGGAAGAGGAGACACCTTACACCACAAGTGATTTAAGCTCTGTGGACAGGAGACCGCATCACTGTAGGAGAACACAAACATCGGTTCTGTTTTTCTCCTACAGTGATGTGATCCCAAAACGACTGCAGTGCTCTGCCCATGCAGCCGTAACAAGTGGAAATATTAGAAGCTCCCACTCATGTTTAAGCTCCAGAGGAACAATATTTATTGACTTTGCTACCACTTGTCCTGTTCAGCCGAAAGACAGACTACTCTACAAGATGATGGACTGCAACAGTGTTTGGCCTCCCCACCTAAAGATGAGGTAGTGAAGGTCTACTAAATGGTTACAAAGCAATCACAAAAGAGGACTTTTATGATTAAAAAAATAACTAAAAGTACAAACAGTTCATTTTTTTAAAACATTTTTTTAGCAATAAATTGGCTTGATCACCATGAAAATGAAACTGCTCAGGCTCTGAACATACCCAAAACAAGTACAGGGACCATGAGCTCATAATTAACAACCATGAAGGCGTCACTCTTGAGCAGGTGGATATGTTTAAATATCTGGGCCTGACCCTTGACTGCTCCCTCTCGTATACCAAACACATTGACAATATCGCTAAAACTGTGAACTCCCGTATAGGGCTACTATACAAGCATAAACATTGCCTAACGGCTGAAGCCTTGATCCTTGCTATCCAGAGCTCTGTTATCTCAACTATTGACTATGGGCTTGTTATCTATGGATCCGCTACTGACACTGCACTCTGGCGTATAGCTGTAGCCCTTAATAAGGCATGTAAACTCCTTATTTCAGCTGTCTGCCTTTCTCACACGTGTGATATTTACTAGCAGGCTAACTGGCTCCAGCTATCTAGCAGACTAAAGTACCAGACCTGCATCCTAACTAAGAAGACATCACTGGGCCTTATGCCCGCTGGAGTCCAATCAATATTGACCCCGCAGCATGTCCGCCACCTAACTAGAAGATCGGACAGTCTAACCTTTACAATACCTTGCTGTCAGACCTCTCAAGCTCAGCATTATTACCTTGTCAGAGCCTCCACCTGGTTCAACTTGCTACCTACAGAAAACTCCAACATTCCCACGATCGGTGTTTTTAAATGTAAACTGCGTCAACACCTCGTGGCTAGTGCCTTCTGTGATTGCTTCTTATAATCCCCTCCAGGCATACTACCCTCAAGCATCCCTCCTCACTGCCTCAGCTCCTCCTCCTCTCCTACCCCCCATTACTGGGTATAGGATGAATCTGTTTCCTTTTCCTTTTCATCCACCCTTTCCTCCTCCCTTGCTGTTTCCCATCTACCACAAACCCAATGGAATGCCCTCCCTATTTCTCCCCTCCTCCCTCTCTCTGTCTCCCATACCACCCCCTCAACACCACTCTTCTTTCTCTTTTCCGACTAACCTACTCCTAACAAAGCTTCACTGAGCCGCCAATTCCTTGACAATGCCTTTGGCTGCTATTATTGCAACCTTATTTGTCTTTTTTTTGTAAGTTCCATTGTAAAGATCATGTTATGTTTTGTACCTTATTGTCCTTATTGCCTTGATGTGGAACCTTTGTAAAAGAGCCCTCGGCTCAAAGGTGTCATCTGAAATACAAATAAATAAATAAATAAATTCCAGTGAGCATTTACCATGTGGCAGAATTAGAGAAGAAGCTGGACAACTATTTGTCTTCTAATGTGGGTTATCACACAGAGGTGAAACGCATATACTTATTTTCACAAAGAAAACCACATTGAGAAATACTGTATGTGGGGAATATGATATGAGGTTTCAGAATTCAATCCTCTTATTATTATTTGTTCTGTTTTCTACACGTATCCCCCAGTCCTCCCCACCTGCACCTTTCCTTGGCATAGGAGGGTTAACAAGTGTTTACCCACACAGCCGGTATCAATACCACTCCTTGGTCAGCTGGTAGAGGGCACACGCATTCCAGGAGACCCACACCTTCCTTCCCTGGAAGCAGAACATCTCTTTCTTTTTATTTAAAATTATGTTGACCAGGTAAGAAAGCACTGGGCCACATGACCCTTTGACAGTCTTGACACTGGTACAGAAACATTACAATGCATTACAGCGACATACCTTGCATACAATTAATAATTACATGTTTAACATACACTCTACAAAACAAGATATTACAATTAAAAATACTCTATGTATACAGTATACACACTTCAGTTTTAAAATTGCACTAAAAGCAAGAACATCTAGCATCTCTCAGTAGGTATTCTTTGTACTGGTATTTGAAATGATGAATACTATTTGCTTTTATGATTACTGGGTCACTACACTTCCAAAGTTTAACTGCTGTGTACTTAAAAGATTTTTGATTTTTGAAAGGTTTGCCAAAGGGCAGCTGTATAGTTACTGAGTCATCTGATCTCTACTATCTTACACAGGTTTTAGAGATTAATTACGCTGTCCTTTTTCACATTGCACTTGGGCTCCGCCCCTTCACCCCCTTTTTTCTTTTTTTCTTTAGCACTTAGCAATCGCTCCAAACAACCTCTTATTTGCTGACAACTGACTGGTTTCACCGTTGGGCACTGTAAATTGTCTGTTATCCTATGACTTGTACTGTGTTTGATATATAATCCTGTTCATTTACATTTGTAATTCTGCAATCCTTTGTATAATTTTACCTATCTGTTGTACTGAAATGTCCTGACATGGAACCTATGTAAAGAGCTCTGAGTGCAAATGGTTTTCCAAGTACTGAAATAAATAAATAAATATTTTGGCTAGTGGACCATCCTTACTCTTATGTAAGGCCCCAAACACAAACAACTTTTGTACAGTTTGTCATGCTGTTTTAATGGTGGCCACATTAGTTTCTTGTATAAGTTGCAGTGGTTTTCTTGGTATCTGGTTCTAAGAGCAAACCTGCATATTGAGTTGCACATACAGATACATTGCTTCTGTACTTTTTCTAATACCCCTTCCCATACTATCATCCCATAATCCATCGCAGGTAATGGGGAACTTGGGGCCAATATTTTCATAGCCTTATCAGTCAACAAATCCTTGACAGAATATAATGCTCCTAGCTTTCTATTCCATTCAATAGAGGTCTGTTAAGCATGCCTTTCAAAATGTAATTGTGAGTCAAATAAAATGGCCAGTTACTTGAACTCAGTAACTAAATAAAAGTGTTCCCAACTTTCTGAAAGTATGTTCAATGTATATGAAGCAAAACATTTTTTTCTGAGACGAACAGAACACTATGGGTGTAGGTATGTTTTTACCAAGTTTGATTTTTTTTTTATAAACCAGTCAGCAAAGTTCTTGCATTACAATTCAACTTTATTTTGTTGAGGGAAGATGCATCTTCATTAGCAATGAACAACACTGCACCATCAGTGTATAATACAGTTTTTGCAGTAAAGCATACCTGTAGAAGATCATTTATGAAGAAAGAAAATAAAAAAGGCCCTAATATTGACCCCTCTAGTAAACCACACTCTTCAAGGCTGTCACAGAGTTTCATTTACCCTAATCTTCTATAAAGTGCCTGTTAAATAGTCACCAATCTAGTTCACCACTAGTGTCCCAAAGCCTAATTTCCTTAACTGAGACATCAGGATGGAGTATTCTACCAGGTTGAATGCCTTGGCCAGGCCCACGAACCCCCCCCCAAAAAAAATGCCTTCCTTCATGTTTCCCTGAAGGTTGTTCATGAACCTAACCAAGGTAATCACGGTGCTACAGTACCTCCTGAACTGGTGCTGAACTGCTGTTAGTATTTTATGTTCTTACAGGTACTCAGTTATTTGAGCAAGCAAAATGCATTTTTGAATTTTACTAACCATGGCTAAGAGAGATATGGGTCATTAGTTATTTTCCTGGTTAGTTTGACCACCTTATGTATAGGTATAACAAATATTTTTTTTTAGAGAAATGGTAGCCATTTGTTTTCATAGGGAAAGGGGAAATTGTTTAACCAGGAAAGGCACACTAAGCCGAAGCTTGTTTCCAGGTGCAACCTGGGAGCATAAGGAAGTTAAGTGACTTGCTCAGGGTCACACAGTATGCAGGTGGGGGCTGTGGGATTCAAACCCAGGTCTCCAGGTTTGCAACTCAGAGCCCTAAACCTCTATGATATACTGCCTCCTAGGCATAGAAATAAAATGAAAATGTTTCCCAAAAGCAGTAATAATTCAATTACAGCTGTTTTCAGAAAGTTTGCCTCCACTTGGTCAGGCCTTGGTCCTTTTGACTCGCCTAATTTTAACAGTTGTTTATATACCTCTTCCCTCCAGATATGTCTAAAATAGAATTTTGATATTGATAAATTAAATATTTTCCCAATATTCTTGATGCTAGACATCCCTCCCACATATTGATATAAATTAGTGAATGCTTCATTTAAAAGATTAGCAATTTCAAGGCTTTTAGTTATTTGTAAGTCACCTTTAATAATGTTTTCTATTTGTCTTTTGTCTTTAGGTTTTCTAAGGCTGTTCCCTTCCAGAAATATTTCTTATCATTAAAAATAATCATCTCTTCATTTCTATAAAAGTCCATCTTTGCTTTTTCTATTCCTCTTACAGTATGCATTTATTATTCTGTTGCCTGTACTGGACCCAGTCTTCAGTGTTGCACTTTTCTAACGTCCCAACCACCAGCACTTTTACTTAAGCTCTTTTTTCTCGGTCAGTGCTTAACTTTAGTTTACTGGATCATGTAAAGTAGACCAGATATGATATGTTATGCTGTAATGCAAGACATATTGTCTTTGATTTGTTGCATATTGGAAGGTCGCTTATATGACTTGACATATAGATTTATATTTGGTGTGCAGAGATGCAAATCTGCATTCAGATTGGTTAAAAGAATGCAGATGCATTGTATAACTATTATTCAGGTTCCGTAAAATGCTTGGTTTTTCTGCAACTTGCAATAGGTCTTGTGTGCTAAAGTATGAAGAGGCCTTACCTGGCCACTTCACATACAGTCATTTATTTCTCCTTACCTACTTGATTGATTGCCTGATAATTCTTTGTTTGAGAATAGCCTGGCTGAGTGTCGCAATGGGAACTGCTAGATAAAATCACATGTGAACAGACGCTTAAATCTCATCAGTTGCTCTGATCTAATTATGACATTTTAGTTAAATCTGAAACAGACGCCCTTCTGCTTACCAATTGTCATGCCCAGTTGGTATAGTTCTAATGTTACATCTACACTAGACAAGAAAACATATTACAAATGACTAAAGCAACAAACCTTGTGCCTTAATTTAATAACTTCATAAAGTATAGAATTAAAACAGAGCTTTCCAATCAACTTCCCTTTCAGCCAGGCAAGGGACTGTGGTAAAGAGGTGGCACTTCTGTTTATCACAGTCCTGTTACGTTTAAAAAAATGGAAAATAAAGAAAAATTGACAGCCACAAGCACCTTAATGGCCTCAAACTACCTGTTAATGATTATGGCGCCAGTGCCTGCCTTGCAGCCGAAGTCTCCAATTAAGCATCTGCTGGAGATGGAAATGGGGCTCTTAATTGGAGAAAGAGCAGATTCACAGCAGGTTGCACTTTCCGTGGAAGGTGGATTTATCAGATAAGACATACCTGCAGCTATTGTTCCCTGTAAGTGTCTTCCTGTGACCCTTGCACCAAGTGAAGAAAAACAAATGCATGTACAGATGTCATCATTTCACAAAATAACCTTTCGGTGAACTGGGGCCTAGTGATGAATTCAGCCCTAATTGCCACCCTCTTTCCCCTATTAAGATATATCACCTAGTACACATTCAGCCGATCTGTTTCAAGCTATCTTTTACATAGAACTGATTGTTTAATTGCAGATTAAAGATTAATGCAAGTATAATGATTCCATGAGGACACTTCAGACAATAGCATCCTGCATCAGGCTGCCTGCATCAATTTTTCAATCTGGCCATAAATTTGGCTGGGAATTAAATAGTAAGTAGCCGTGATTGCAGTACTGGTCTCTGAAGGCACTCGCAGGGAATGAAAATAAATGAACAGGCTCTCACACAAAGAATGTTTCATTATGGTCATTAGTGGGCAGATCTTCAGCAGAATTAAAGGTGAAATTGTCTACAGAAGATGTTGGCACATACCTATTTATACATATAAAAGTGATACAACATTTTTCAAAAGGGTTTTCAAATGTCCTACAGGTTCAGCATATTAAAATTTTGTGCTGTCTTATATACAGATTACCATTATTTGGTTTAAATTATTCTAGCATGTAAAGGAATTATTTTGTGTCAACAAAAGATGCAAAAGCAAACATGTTTATAAATGTAGTTTCTCTAATTTCTATTAACAGTGAGCTACCATTTTTTCCAGTGATGTGATCTGCAGTAGTGGAACTGCAGCCTCAGTGTAGCTAAGCAGTGTTCTTCCTTTGTATAAAAATGAGTGAGGTGAGGCTATGGTTTCCCAAAAATGCTAATTACTGTATCATTGTGCACAAAGGCCCACTTCATTTATACTCATTGTTTATACAATGCCTTTGCTCCATCAAAGTTTGTGCCCCTCTCTGCATGGCTTCCTGACTGGTAGACTATGTCAAATCAACCTGATCACCTTCCTTGAGACAGTGATCAGGGTTGTGGACATAGCCTACGTGAACTTCAGCAAAGCCTTTGATACTGTGGTGCATGACAAACTTCTGGGCAAAGTAAGCCAGTGTGGTATACATAACATACACCCATGCAGGGGATTGCTGACTGGCTTGGTTGGGGGCAGAAAGCAGAGGGCAGCAGTGGTTGGGCACAACTCTGAGTGAAGAGGCATACTCAGTGACATCCCTCAGCAATCAGTTATGGAGCCACTGCTCTTCAACATCTTCATCAGTGAGTTGGAAGCTGGGGTCTCAAGTAGGCTGCTTAGGTTTGTGAATGACACTAAGCTAGCCAGGATGGTGTACTCCCTTGAGGATGGAGACAAATGTCAGGGGGATCTGAACAAGCTGGGTGGTTAGTCTGAGACCTGGAGCCTTGGATTCAATGTAGTGAAATGCAAGGTGCTATACATGGGGAGAAAAACAGAGGTAGCACCTACACACTCCGTTATGTTCCTCTTACTGTAGTCGAGGAGAAAAGGCACCTGGAGTCATGATAGATAAGGGGATAAAGCAGGACAAGCAGTTCACAACTGCTGTCAGGAAGGCCAGCAGAATGCTAAGGCATCACGAAGCATGGTCAAGGGCATGGCAGTGGGGGTAAAATGCCAAAAAGTGCAGTATCATCCACCTAGGGTATAGAAACCCAGGAGCTGAGTATCGGGTGGGAGGGAAGTACTGGCAGCCACTAAGCAGGAAAGAAACCTAGGGGTTATCATATCTGATGACCTCAAAGTGGCAAGACAGTGTGACAAAGCAATTGGTAGGACTAGTAGGATGCTGCGATGCATAGGGAGAGGTATCACCAGCAGGAGGAGGGAAGTAGTGTTACCACTATATTCATCACTGGTGAGACCCTACCTGGAGTATCTTGTCTAGTTCTTAAAGCTACTTCTTAGAAAGGACATAGACAGGGTGGAGGCAGGCCAAAGGAGAACAACTAAAACAGTTCAAGGGTTGCATCTAAAGCCCTTTGAGGAGAGACTGAGAGATCTCAACATGTATACCCTAGAAGAGAGGAGAGCAAGAAGGGACATGATAGAGACCTACAAGTACCTTACATGGGTGAACAAGGCACAGAAGGGGAGGTTCTTTTAAAGGGGCACTGTCAGCTTTGCCCCTTCTTTTTTTGACTAAAGCAAGCAGTATGCCTATTGGCCACACAACACTTGGTGATGTACTCGGAATACCCCATAGACATAAAAGATCAGGATTTTACCTGTTTTCTCCCTTTTTTGCATAAATATCATTGCAGTAAGTCCAATGCTAAACCCCCACAAACCAGAAGCACATCCAGGCCGAGACTGCGTGTCTGCCACAAGCACGGTCCCGAAGTATGACTTTTTTTCATAAACAGCCAGTAGATTCATATTGCCCCTTACCCTTGTGTTATTTTAAAAGGTTCCAGCTATCTGCCTTCATAAACTGAGCACTGGAAATAGCATTATTTGTATTTGTAAGCCACGGCCACTCTCCCCCAATGTGTATTTATTTATTATATTATGTAAAACATATATAATAAGAAAACTGAGGTGCTCACTCCCAGTACTGTTTCTCTTGACCCCTCCCCTCCAGGTCATCCAACCCCTTCCCAATTTAGAACTCAAAAAATAAAAGTAGCACTCCTTTTAATATGTCTCAGACAAGGTTATCATCAGTATTCTGTGCTGTTGAAGACCCATGATTTAAGATCACTTTTTGTGAGACTATAATGAACTTGCATACAGCACAGACTGCTCTCTGAACCTATGGGACAATGGGTGTACACAAACAGATGAGAATACTGATGAAAACTTGTCTGAGCTATGTTAAATAGACTGCTCCTTTTATTATTTCAACCATGAAAAAAGTGCAAAAGCAGACTCAAAATAGGGAAAGAAGATTATCATACAAGTCATGAGAAAAGGGACAATCTAAATTAGAAGAAAAAGGTACAGTATAGGTCAAAACTTTCACCGCTATCATGCACTGCTGCTTTAAATTTTTCAGCTTTAAACACTTTCTTTATGTTGGACTTGGTATATGTTTCATGATGCTTGTTATATTTCCACAAGTACAGTAATTTATGAACTGTAGAAAAACGTGCAAGTTTTTTTTATTTCATTTTTTTTCATGTTCTTGACATTTTTTTTCTATTTTAGGTGTTTTTTAGGGCTGTGGGTTACCAAACACACGTGCCACCTATTATGCATGCACTGAGTTTGTTAAAGTTAATTTCAATGGTTTTTCATGACAATCACAATTTGTTTTTGAAAGTCAGCTCAGATGTTTAATGAGACTGTTTTCTGGCAAACCACGCAACTGTCAGTATTACACTTAAGTATCTTTTTGTTTTTAACTTTTAAACATTTTGTGTGTGTCCAACTTTACCTTCCTTAAAAGCACTTCCTTGGATAAAACTCTTGACAAATCTGTGAGGTTCATTATTTAATTCTGCCTTGTCTTTCACTATCAGTGAGAAAAAGGAAGACAAAAAAAATCAGGAAATGTTATGTAAATTCCCTAACTAATAACTTTTGAATTTCCAAACCAATTGTTGCCAAACCTGCTAAAAAACCTGCCAATAGAACTGAAACTGAGCAAACCAAATTTTATAGCCCTAGGTGCTAAGATCACTGAGATATAAGCTGTCAAAGTCCCTATTTTTGATACAAACACTAACCCAACTGTAACACATAGTACAGTTGCTACAGCACCTGTATAAAATATATTCACTGCAAAAAACTAAATTAATGCATCATTGAGGTGCCATAGCTGCAAAAAGAGAGAAATCAAGGCCAAGTTTTCAGGTCTGGGGTCATGCCTTATGAGTCAGCTGTTTCAAGCTACAATGTCCCACAAGTCTGCTGCTCCACATAGGGTCCACAAGATCATAACATTCTTGGTGCAGGGCCTTGTGTGCAAAGCACAAGAACAGTCACAACAGGGCTTGCACAGAGATGGAGATCACTCTTAACTTTCTTAGCACAGCATGCTGCAGGCCCTGTGAGAAACATGAGATCAGTCATAACTTTCCTTGCACAAGGCACTGGGGGCCCTTCCTGAAGGGTATCACTATATTATCCCCAACATGCTTGCCTGACACCGTAACATGCACAGAATCCCGAAACACAAAATCCTGACAGTGGGATTTTGCCCCCCCAAGAGTTAGTAATCATATTTAAGGGGGGAGCAGGGGTGAAGCATGCACTCATTCATTGATAGCTCTGTGGGCTGCCAGCCATGGAGGAGAGAGGAGGGCTGTGCCTGTCACCTGCTCGGGTTTGGGATGGGAAGGAGCCGGGTGGTGGGAAACTGCCTGCAGGTGTGGGGGTGGGGGAGTACACTAGATCACCAAGAAATAAACGTTTAATTCACAGATTGGGGATAGGGCAGTGGGTCACTAGATCACCAGGGAGAAATATTTTGTTGTGTTTTTTTTTTGTTTCTTTGACTAAACAGTGGGAGATCAGGATGGAGGGATTAACTGGAGTCAGACACCAAGGCATGATGTCCTGGACTGGTTGAGTGGGGGGAGGGACTGCTAGCCACCAGAGATAACAGTGATTTATTTTAAATATAGGACAGTTGATTGGATGGAGGGACTGCTAGCCACCAAAAATGTATTATTTTTATTTTGAGCAGGGCTGGGGGGTGGCACTGGACACCACAGTTTCCTTTTTTTTTGCTTTCTTCTGCCTCTAGGTGAGCAAAACATTTGCTGCCTGATATACATTTAAATTAATTCCCTGATGGCTAGTGGTCCCTTTCCCCACCCAGTCACCCACCTGACCAGTCCAGGATATCATGCCCTGGTTGATACCAAGTTGACACCCCTGCCATTCCAATCCCCTGCAGTATAGTGAAAAAAACAAACATTTCTCCCTGGTGGTCTAGTGACCCCCCCATCCTAAATCTGAATTAAGTTTATTCCTGGTGGTCTAGTATGCCCACCTCCTCCTGTAGGCAATCCTACCATACCTCCCTCTCTAAACCTGAGCAGGTGATAGACACAGCCCTCCTCTCTCCTCTATGGCTGGCAACCCATTGAGCTATCAATGAATGAGCGTGTGCTTGTACAAGCATGCGCTCCTTCATTGATAGCTTAGTGGGCTGCTGATCATGGAGGACAGAGGAAGGCTGTGCTGGTCTCCCACTCAGGTCTGGGATGGGGGGATCAGGGTGGTGGGACATTGCCTGCAGATGTACTGGGGCAAAGGAACACTATACCACCAGGGAATAAACTTTCAATTCACAGATTGGGATAGGAGAATTTTTTTTTTCACTATGTGGTGGTTAGGGATAGGGAAGGGTGGTTACTAGACCACTGGGGAGAAAAGTTTTTTTTCACTATATGATGGGAGATCAGTATTGGGGGAATGTTAACTGGAGTCAGACACCAGGGTATGATGTTCTAGACTAGTTGGGTGGGTGATCGGGTGCGGGTAGGGACCGCTAGCCACCAGTGATTTAATATTTTTATTTTGGGCAGTGCTTAGGGATGTGGCACTGGATACCACAGATTACTTTTTTTTTCTTTCTTCTGCCACTAGGTGAGCAGAACAGGGTGAAATTTCATCCCAAACCTTTGGAAGTTTTTTGATCTGCCAAAAGCGGAAGTTCAGAAACTTCTGTGAAAGTTGTAAAATTTTGTGGAAGTTCCGTTATGACGGAAAATTCAACTTTCACCCACCTCTATTCAGGAAGATGGAGAAAAGGAAAGGGACCACAATAAAGGCTCTGGGGTCTCCCACTTGGATACCAGCCAATGAAGGTGCTAATTCTCATACTACAGAGTTGCTAATACATTTTGGTTCTTGAGTTACTTAGGTTTAGAATAGCAACCAACTCTTACATGTTTCCCCTAGTTGAACTTTAGCAATGCAAGTCATGTTACGGGTAAACTCATATCTTTGGTAGCTGCTATACTGTGCTCAGTAGCAAGGCTCATGAATATTTAAAAAAAAAACATGTTTGTAGCACCTTTTCTGACATGGCTTACACATAACAGCCCACTGAACACACTGGAGCATGAGGGTTGGTTTTGCCACAGGAGAAAGATGCATATTATTACTCACAATCCTTGACCTCAGGTCAGTTTCACATATTTGTAAATATAATAAATGAGGCACTGCTCATCCATTCTTTGACTTCAGATGGGACATTGCTCTATTTGACACAATTAGGACTGCAATGGTGGGGGGGAGAGAGAGAGAGAGAGAGAGAGACTACATTGTTCATGCAAATGAGTGTTGAGGATTTTAGAATTTATATGAAACAAAGAGACATTTCATTAATCGACATACAGTATCTGCACACAATGAAGGGTTATGTGTCATCACCTCATGAAATAACTGGTTCAGTAGTTTGTTCTATAGCAAAATATTAAAATAAATGCTGTATTTTATTTTGTCTTCTAGGTAAGCACACTTCATTTTCCTTCAGCAATGCATTTCAGTGTTGGTGACAGCTTTCTGTCAATAAAGTAAGTAATTGATGATGTGTTATTTATTTTTGCCACTGTATAATGCACTGTCTTTAAACAAGTGTAGTAGGAAATGCAGTTTAGCAGCTATGTGTTTCACTGATTGAGCTGTAGTTTACTAACTTGTGTTAACTGGGTGTTTGTGTTTTTTTAGTTTTCACGTAATGGTTTTTTTCTTAAGTTTCTTTGCCAAGTAGACCTTTTTTGTGGCTGCATAATATCTTGCTATTACACAGAGAGAGAAGGGGGCTCTGGAAGTACATCACCAGATTCTGAACAAAGCACAACATTTTGGAGTTGAAACACAGTCACTCTGTTACTGGAAGCACTCCCCTGTCTCCACACAGTGCTGTTCCTTTGTCTCCCCTTCCCGCCACCGCCGCTGCACTATTTTCTGTCACCCTTGCTCACTTCCAGTTCAAACATTCTGCTACATTTGAGATGTACATGACCACCACATGCACTTTGTGTTAAAGATAAGATCCTTTTTTAATTATTTTTTTCTTTGTTTTCTCTTTCTAGAAGCCATGCTGTTTTGTGTCATGGATATATTGTCTTTCTGTAACCTTTAATAACTTCATGCACCCCACCTAATGCACCCTGCTGCTATGGTCCCTCACGTTTCTGTTCTTGACAACACCTAATTGAAAACACCTTAGTCAGGCCCCTCATGAGACAGTAGGCACCACCGAATCTACCTGTTGCTGAAACAATGCCCTCCTCCTTCCTCTGGTATTGCATATCGAACTATCCTTAGCAATGAGGGGTGAGCAAGGAACATAAAGGAGATGCATAATCCAAGGTCAGGCAGATGCTGAAAGTGACAACAACTTGTCAGTGTCACAGAATGAACAAAGCCAAGAAGTCTATGGGGCTAAGTTTAACCTAAATTGACAAGTGGTCACCGAGAGATTGTCGGTGTTGGGTCTCTTAACTATTATCCAGTTTGTCCCATAGTTAAGGTAGGATGTAAAACTTTGCAAATACTTTCTCAACTACTGGTCTTACTGTGTTAATCAGGACTCCATTTGTGGAGTTACCAAAAAGTGCTGTGGGTGGTGGCAGATTCCCTTCTCCCATTATTTATAGGAAGAACAAGATCATATTTCCTTTTCCTACATAGATGGGAGTGCCATGAAATTTTAGTGAGAAAACCCAACCACAGTATGTGATATAAAAACAGTTCCTATCTGATATCTCCTCGTAAAACATAGAACTATGCATAAAATATGATTATTTGGTTTGGCTTGGGTGCTGACACCAAATTATTACTGATTACTTCAACTCTGATGATTTCCTCATGTAGATGGAACACTTGTTAAGCAGGATGGGATGTTGTGGATTATCCTGTGTAGTTCTGTTTGCGTTTGCATTTGCTCACCCATTATTGTTTTAAATAGATCAATTAAACAGATAATGTCAAATGGACTGTAGCACAAGCCTGTTTACAACTACTGACAACTATTGATTTTTAGATTAGAAAACCCTCAATCTTGAATGCTCCTAAAAGACTAGTGCCCCTTCCAGTTTTTACTGCTGCAGTGTGCGGGGCCCTGCAGATGTCTTGGGATCAAAGAATCAAAAATGGACTCACCAGATTCTGACCAAAGAACAATTTTGGAGTTGCACCACAGTCTCCTCTGCAGACAGTCTCCATCACAGTATGTGAAGTACTCCACTGTCTCCATTCATTGTAGCAGCCCCACAGTCACAGCAGAGAAAGAAAAAAACAAAGTCTGCTCCCTCTTTGTGCCTCTGTCCCTCTCTGCCTCTCTCTCTGTCTCTCCCTCCTGTGACCTGTCTCTGCATGCCATAGCTGATATGGCTGCAGCCAAGTTCACAGAGGTCATGGCAGAACACAACACAGTCTGCCATGTCCAAGATAGCTTACAAACTGTATTGTACCCATGCAATACAGTTCTGTGGCCATCTTGGACATGATGGACTATGTTGTGTTCTGACGTGACCTCTCCAAGCTCAGCAAGCTTTGGCCAGAGTTTGTTTTCTATTACCATTCCACTCAAGTTGGTTTTTTTTGGGTTTGTATGTGTGTGATATAATTCCTGATCTGCCAATCTCCAAGAATGAGGAAATGTACTTGCAGCATACACTGTACAGGAGAATGGGCGAACAGCACTGGCAGGGTCAGATTGGGGTATAGTGGGGCCAGACTGAAAAAATGCAAACGAATGGCCATACCACTCAACCCATTTTTAATTGTAAAAAGATGTGTGTGATATCATCAAACATGACATTGCAAGCTCAGAACACTAGCTATCAGTGCATTGATGTTTATATTGGTTACTGATAACTGAACATCATAGATTATTATACATTTGTGCTTTTTTGTCTCATTGGGCATTGTTAAGTATCACCTTCTTCATGTAGGACAAAGGGTTGCTTGGAGCTAATATGAGCAAGCTACCTCCTAATGTGTAACAGTTGAGAGGTGAAACACACTAATATCAGCATTACACTTCAATGTAGCACATTTTTACTTGCAGAAATAAAAAAGCTTAGCATATGAAAAGATTTTTAGTGATTGGAATGTGGAAAGGAACCCAACTGAGGGAGCCCTATCTAAAATATCAAGGTAAGGCTGCCCGACACTGAGCACTGGTTTGATCTTGTTTGTTTCTAAGAAGTGTATCCAGCAGATTGGAAATCAAAGGTAGCCCTAAAGTAGTTGATTGCTGACTCATTAAACATTTTCAAGGAGAATTGGATCAAAATTTCTACTGCTTCACATGCCTTACACTGGAAACATTTTTTTGTATCTAACTGGTAACATTTTCTTAGCTTTTTGGCTATAACTGAAGAAGCAACCTTTCCAGTTGATCCAGTGCATTTTCCCAGTTGCTGGCTCTACTGGCTTCTGACAATTAGTTTCATCATCAGTATATTTCTATTTGTTGCAGATGTTTTTAAATCATCTTTTATTAAAATTTGTAAGTAATGTCTCAAGTCATTAGTGATGGCTGCTATTAGCAATTTTTTAAAATCCCTTCTCCAGAGCTTACAAAGTGACTTTATATTCTAGATTTCATATCATGTATGTATTGGGAGGTACTAACACACATTTCTGATGGTAAACAGCACAGCACAATGTCAAAGTGTTTAATTTATTATGACTGCATAGTGGAGCTATGCATGACATCTTGCTATTACATAGAGAGAGAAAGGAGTTCCAAAAGCACTTCACAGGATTATGAATGAAGCACAGCATTTTGGAGTTGAAGCACAGTCACTCTGCTACTTGAAACACTCCACGGTCTCCATTCAGTACTGCCCCCCCCACCCACTGCTACATTATTTTCTTGCTGCTGACCCTGCTGCCTACTTGAAACTCCATGGCACATGTGGTCCTCTAAATTTAGTATGGTGCTGCTTGTTCCTCCCCCTGTGCACTATTTTTCTGCTCTGCACTCACTTGCAGTTCACTTCTGGGTTCAGAGCGAGCACTTTTCTTCTCTTAATTTATGTAATTGTGTTTCCCTGGTGTCTAGTGGCACCCTCACCCTCCAATCACCATCCCCCTAATGATGTGCTATTTCCCTGGTGTCTACCGACTCCCTCACTGTCCAATCACTGTCCCCATAATGATATATTGTTTTCCTGGTGTTTAGTGGCCCCCCTTTGATCACTGTCCCCATATTGTGCTATTGCCATGTGTAAAAGTCCCTCTGTGATTTTTTTAACCTGTAAAAAAGAAATTGGTCCCTCATCAATCTGACAACCCACCCCAACCTCCCACTCAGCAGTCACCATCCCACAGGCCCCCACAATTACAGAGAGAGAGAGAGAGAGAGAGAGGGGCTCAGGAAGCATGTCACCAGATTCCAAACAGAGCACAACATTTTGGAGATGAAGCACAATCACTCTGCTACTGGAATCACTCCATTGTCTCCACACAGTGCTGTTCCTTTGTCTTCCTCCCATGCCACAGCACTATTTTCTTTCTCCCTTGCTCACTTCTGGTTCACTTCTGATTCAAGCAGTTGTGTGTGAAAGCCTATTTCTTTTGTCATAAAGTCATACTGAATGCAAATCAGTTTCCCAGTTTATGTAGTTTGAGTTCCATCACTGTACATCATCAACAGCTGCATGCAGCTTGAGCCCCTCTACAGCAGCACCACCCCTTCCCACTGGTGGGTAGCTGGCATCTCCGTATCACTGGCAGCTTACAACAGACACTCCAACATGGCCGCCTTGGGTCCTGAGCTCCATCAGTACATATTGGGTCTGGGCAAGTGGGATATTATTATCTGGATGGTGACAACATACTGGAACTGATCAAGTGGTGTTATTATTGTCTGGATAGCAACCAAAAATCCCCGTTATCATTGTTCCTCCATCACAACCCTGCATTATTTATAACATGGACACTGTTGTAATGTGCTGATGGCCATGGCATGCCCTTGCCGTCCCTGCACACATGGTACTGTCCAACACATTATCCGTGGATTCATTTCATGCCTGCACTGCTCACCGATGAGTGACGAAGCTGTTACCTACTGCCTGGTTCCCCACCGCTGCTTTCCTCAACCTCCTCTTGGTATAGATTGCTTGTTGTCTCTCTCTAGTGCACAATGCTGCTTTTCACAAGTTCTCTTCTATGCACAGTATCAGCTGCCCCTCTTATGCATGCACATGCACACCTCTCTCTCTCTCTCTCTTGCTCATGTAATCCTGCTCAACCTTCTAGCTTCCCCAATGTGCAATGCTGTGTGCTTCTCTGCCATGCATGCTCCCATTCTTTACTTCTCCTCAGTATCTTGGCTTATTCTTCAGCCCCGCCTAGAGGGCTGTGCACCAAAACCTCTCCATCTCTAATCTATAACACAGACCTTCAAAATGCATTAAAATGTTGGGGACAGACCTTCACAATGCATTAAAATGTGGTGTGCAACCCTTAAAATGAGAGCTAGATCAATGCTATTTGTTATAATGTGCACCACCTTGCATGCAATGTCAAAAGTGTGTATGTATATTATATTTAAATTTTTCAGTAAAATTATTAAAACAACCAAAAACTTGGGACACTGGTATGTCAGGGACCTATTATCAAACATGTTGTATTTTGCCCAACTGTTTTTGTCAGTATTTTTTTAAACATTACAAACATGGATTAAAATTGAATAAATAGTACAGATAATTAAACCACAAATAACTTCAATGTTTAACAAAATCATTCATGTAAATTGAATTTTAGAGTTCAGCTAGAAATAGCAATAGGAATGTCTTTAGTAAACTTTAAGAACATATTTGACTTCTGTATAGTCCTTTATGATAAATTACAAACATGGGTTGAACATTTTCTGCTTAACTGGCTAAATAAATCCCTAGGCCTGTATCTTAATCCCCAACAAATGTACAGCTGGGAAAAGTTTTCACAGTGGGATTTTGGCAAATCGGGTACAGAACTCATGAGCCTCATCATTTTGCAGTCATATTGGCTCTGACCAGGGATTGTTTCTAGTTATTTTACCATGGCCAGTGTCTCCCAACACAGCTCCTGAACAGAAGTGAGGTGTTGAGCCAAATGTGAAAGATGGCATCTCAACCCCAACCCCGATAGAGGGTGGCTATGTATCTCATCACTAAGACTAGCATTATTGAACCAAATCTGAATTTTTACTGCTCCAGTCTACCCACCCAGTTTATATATCATGTTGACTAGTGTGGTAGCAATGTGCATAAGCAGTAAAACAATTTTACAGTGTATGTACTATGAATAGTTTAGCTGAGATGCAATATCCCTTGTTAATTGTCACCCTGATTAAGTCTATTTCTAAAACTGGGTGAACTGGAGTAATGAGAATGTTGTGGCATGCCCAGTGTAATACTGAGTTATGGACTTAGGTGGTTTTTGTAGTTGTAATCTACCAGCTTCAAGGAGGTTAGAGTACCTAATTATTGGAACACACTTGACCATGAGATATAGTGCATAAGTTGCTACTATTGTTTTTTTTTTGGGGTGGGGGGATTCTTTTGCCAAAGTGCTCTAATTAATTGTGTTGTGTGGAACTGGGGTAAACTGAGAAGTATTTAAAAATACCCTGTTTGGTTTTCAATCTTGGTTAACCATATAAACTCCTTGTTAGGCAAACTGCCTGTATTTTCCAACTCCAACTTACATTCTGTGATTTGCAGGCCAGGATAACTGTCATTGAGCCCAAACTGCAGTTATTCCATCCCCTTCTCAGTAGATGTAGAAATACAACATCCTGTATATAATAGTGGTGTGATAGCACCCATATGTTAGGGTTGAGTTAGTGTTTGTGTCAAAACTACAACTTTCAACAGCTTATAATTCTGATATCATAGCCCAATGACTGAAACAAAAATTACTATGTACCATTTTACTACTAGAGACTTATTGCCTACAAAATAAAAAAAATGGTGTTTTTTTAGTTACAAATCACATAACATACACCCATTTTAAGATGTTTCTTTGGTGCATGAATAACCCAAAATACAAGGTGTTCACTTTGAAAATTACAAGTTAATTAAGCCTTATTTCAGAATAGGGCCTTCTGGTGGATTATTTATTTTATTTATTGAAAAGTTTCACCAGAAAGGCACACTGAGCAGCAAGTTCCTCATCTCACTGTGCATCCTTGGGGAAGGGTACAAGGAGGCAAAGTTGCAGAATAACAGTATACATAAGAAGACAGTCAAAATACAATCAGGATAATCAAACATAGTTACAAAACATGCAGACTACGCAGACCCTAGATTACATGACATAGTTACCAAAAAAGTGGGCTAGTACAGACTCTAGAATACATGACATTGACATACATACTGTAAATAGGCTAGTATAGTATATGTGATACATTTACAATGCAGTAAAAAACATTTCTGAATTGAGGCTCAGGACACAGTTTATAAGTGCAAGTGGGATAAGCAAGCACTACGAGTAATCTACTACATGAGACACAGTAGCAGCCATATCTGCAATTAAGCAGTGCAAGAAGTTAGCTTAGCACAACTAAAGGCATGAACAGTTTGAGGATTAATTAATTAATTTATTAGCTTTTGTTTACTGGGTAAGCACACTAGACAATGAATGCCTATTTTCAGATATGACCTAGGAGATTACAAGAGTATGGTTTACAGAATAATAATTAGAGAGTGCTAAGGAAATGGAGTGTGGAGATGAAGAGTGCCTGATATGAGGGGGTAGCAAGTTCCAGAGCTTTGCAAAGTAGTGGGAAAAGGCAGACTGACTAACAGTAGTGAGTCTGCGAAGGACAGCCAGTGACCTGGTGTCAATGGATCGCAAAAAGTGTTTGGGGGTGGGTGATAATCAGAACAGATGATAGATGGGAAGGGAGGGAAGGAGTTGAACCAGAATTTGAATGTGAATTTTGCAATATGGGACAGTCGACAGTTGGTAAGAGAAAGTAGGGCACGAGAGTGATAAAGATCACAGTGATGGGTGCATGGATGTGCGTCAAGTGTGCAGTGGCAGAAGAAGTTGAAGAGGGAGTCCAGTCTGGTTAAGGTGGACTTAAGAGCGGCACTGTAAACTACATCATGGTAGTCGAAGATTGGGAAAATCATCTTCTGGACTGGTTCACGCCTATCCATAAAAGAAAGACAGATAAGGTTTCTGAAAAGGGTGCCAAAGGCACAGTTTTTTCAGACTAGCATCTACATGTCCAGAGAAGTTTAGGTGCCTCTAGCAAGACCCCAAGGTATTTGAAGGAGGAGGTGTCCTCTAGAGAAGTTCCATAAAGGGTGTGAGAGGAGGTTAAGGTGGTGAGCCTTCAGGGTCTCTGCCTTGTGCCAAAGGTCATGGAGACAGTCTTTTTGCCATTTAGGGAAAGTTGGTGGGTGCTGAGCCAGTATGGAAGCTTGTTGAAGTCCAACTGGAGTCTGATTTTGACATCAGAGATAGTATAGCCAGAGGTGAACAAGACATTGTCAGCATACATATGGATGGAGGTCATAGTACATACTGACGGGAGGTCATTTAGAAATAATGAGAAAGGTATGGGGCCAAGCACTGATCCTTGTGGGATACCAGTGTCAGTGGGGGAAGGGGATAATGAATCAACAATCTGGACTGATTTTGTCCTACCTGTGAGGTAGGCTCTGAACCAGTTTGTGGCAGAGTCAGACAAGCCAGCTGAGGAGAGGTTGTGGAGGAGAATAGGGTGGGAAACCATGTCAAAAGCCTTTGCAAGGTCAGATGGCCAAGGTGATTAAGCCACTATCCATCCCTGTGAGGATGGAATCAGTTAGCCAAAGTAGGGAGGTGGTGGTGGAATGATGTTTCCTAAAACCAGATTGGAAAGGAGTGAAAAAGTTAGAATCAGAGAGATATTAGGAGAGTTGAGACAGGACTAGGTGTTCCTGGAGTTTGGCTAGGACAGGGAGGAGGGAGATTGGGTGGTAGTTCCTGGGGGAAGAGGGGTCACCATCCTTAGGAAGAGGTAGGACTACTGCTTGTTTCCAGATTTTTAGGTACAGTGGCAGTGGTGAAAGAGAGATTTAGGATGTCGGCCAGAGGAGTGGCTATAGCAGGGGCCGAGAGGTAAAGGAGTTTGAGGTTCAAACCATCAGATGAGCTACCTTTGGGAGAGTTTAGTGCAGGTAGGGCTGCCAGGGTGTTGGTGGGGGAGACTGTGGAAAAGGACAAAATTTCACGAAGTATTGTTGCCTTTTGTGAGGCTTAAGTACACAACTGGGAGGGAGAGAGGGAGGGATGGAAGGGAGGGAAGATTGGAACAAAATCTTTTTTTTATTATGAAGTTGGTATGGTTAAAATTTAAAAAAAAATTGCATTCACATCTGCTCCACCTCCCAAATACATATCTACACAGACAATACCATGATCTACTCCTCAGGATCCCCCTTCAATTATGTACTTAGCCCTGACAGCAAGACTTTGTTATAGTTCAATTTTGGTTTCAGGAAAACCAGCTAAAACTTAACATCAAGAAAACCATTTCTATGGTGTTTGGCTCCAGGCAGAGGCTGGCTCATCTCCAGCCCCCTCCCCCCCAACATTCAGCTCACTAGACGGCTCCTACCTTGACGTGGTCCACACCTTCAAATACTTAGGAATCTGGCTGGACAGCTATCTAGATTTTTCTTCACATATTGATGTCATTTGCACGAAACTCTGTCCAAAACTTGACATCCTCTACTGCAACAGAAGTTGCCTGCCTTTTCCTACTTGTTGCGACCTTGTCACAAAACTATTCTGCTCATATTTGACTATGTCGATGTTGTCTATGCCTCTGCTCCTGTGACTTCCCTAGCTAGACTTGATACCCTCCTAAACTCATTATGTAGCTTTGCTACCTCCACCCTTTCTCTCACTCTCCACTGTCTCCTCTACTCCTCCCTCTCCATCACCCCTCTCTCCCACAGACAGGTGTTGGATTGACTCTCCCTCATTGCCAAATATTGGTTTGGGATTCTTTCCTCCTACCTCTCCTCCCACTTATCACTTGCTCACCCTTCAACCTACTCCCTCCACTCCAGGGACTCGCTATCTTTCTCCCTCCCTGACTCTGCAGTGGGGCTGTCTGCTTTTTCCTGTCTCCTCCCACTTCTTTGGAACAAACTCCCCTGGATTGTTCACCATTCCTCCTCACTCACCTCTTTAAAATCCAATCTTTTTCTCCTTCCTAGCTCCAATTGCTGTTGCTTCCTCAGCCTCCACCCACTTAGCCTAGTATCCTGTACTATATCCCTGTGCTTCCCTACTGCTGCTACTTTGCCTCCTTTAGCACTTACCTCCTCTCTTTTTGTTACCAATTCATTACATAGCTGTTGAACTCTTACTTTGTTGTACGGACCCGATATTATTTCTGCTTGTATGATAGTTGTGTCTTCTACTAGATTGTTATTGCAATTCAGTGGTTACCTAGGTGCTGTACTTTCACTTTGGTGTAAGGTCCTGATTTTATTTCTGATTGTATAATAGGTGTCTCTCCTCCCTTGATCGTTGCCCCCAGGTCACACCTGGAAAAGAACTTTGGCTCAATGTGCCTTTTCCAGTCACAAATTTTAAACTAAATAAATAAATAGATAAATAAATCAAAATTGTCCACCAGGAAAAAAAATTAATTAGTGGTGTTTGTTGGCTGGCAACCAATTTCATCATATAGTTATGGAGCAAAAATATTATTTCTGATATCCTCAAAATAATCATCACTGTATTTTTAATTAATTTAGATATTTAAACAGCTTTTATCTCTTGGCAGCACATCTCCAGTCTCATGTTTGTAAACGTATACAGGGAGACCTCGGAGGGCTCAGGACCCTGCTGTTGCTCCTTAAGTACTAAGGCGGTATTTAGTTGCCATGATTTCTACAGTTCATTGTACAGCTTTATACCTTTTCATGTACTGCAGTAAAATTTTTCTTTCCATGTACTGTCATAAAGATAAAACAATAAAAAATGTTAACTATAAAAAAACAGCTTTTATAATAAATGTAATTAATGACTCAGGTCATTAAAGATGGCTGTCACTCACAGTTTTTATTATTTTCTTTTGAGGTTATGTGGTAAATATATATATATATATATATATATATATATATATATATATATATATATATATATATATATATATACACACTAGATTAACACTTGGGTATTACAATGGTATTACCATGTTTCTGAAGCTAAATAGCAAAGCACCAGCCCAAACTATTTCATTTTTTTTATGATGGGCATGTCATTGTAGCAGAAACTTAAAACAAAACTTTTAAATACTGTATCTCAGTTCATGATTACAAGAAAATGAAAATAAAAATGGATATATTAATGCTTTTGCCAGAAATACATTATTGTTGGAAAAAAATACCTAACTGGCAACTAGCACATACTGCTGCTTTAAAGTTAAAAGCAGAAAATAATTTAAAATTGTTAAAATGTGATTACTTAACAGTAAGAATGTTACAGTTATGTATTTTTGATGATGGGATCTATTGAGACATCTGGCTTTTCATAAATACTAAATTTATGTTAATATTTTAATTATTAAAACAAGTTTGTGAATTTCATCTCAATGATTAAAAACATTGTTTCACAAATTGTACAGTGTGCATGCTCAAAGTACAACATGGTGGAAAATATAAAAGACTTGCATGTATTGTAGGATGAATGGCATGCATTTGGTAACACATGAAGAAAAAGAAAGCAATGCATTGTTTTTTTTTTTAACCGACATTATACACAAATAAAAAGTTAAAAGGCATAAAACTTAAAAATTACTGAACAGTACATATTATGATTTATATAGTCATGACAGAATGGTATGATGAGACCCATGACTTGTTGTTTTTTTCAACAAAAATACATCATTAATGTTAATATTTTAATTATTTAAAACACTGCAAAATCCTTTGGCAGTATTAAAAACTGTTGCACATATGGTGAAAAATAAAACAAAATATTAATTTGTTTGCCTTTGCAAGTTCTTTCTCAAGTTATAAAAACTGTCAAGCACAAAGCGTAAAATATAGCAATGTGTCAATTTTTTAACCTTCATGATTTCTTGCATGAATACTAGATGTGTTGAGAAAATGGTGTAAAATAAAACAATGAATCAGTTTATTATCATGTTAATGTTATACATAAACAAAAATGTAAAAGTACTAAAACATAATTACTTTACAGTAATAGTTAATAGTTACAGTATGTAGTCATCACAATAAGCTTTAACCATATTTCTCACTGTTTTATTAATACATCAGCTTTGTTCACATTTTAACTATTAGAAACAAACTATGATTTCCTCTGCAAGTGGCAAAACCCCATGAGTGGTATATTGTTTTGAGCCCTATGTATTCCAAGTTACAGGTCTGGCGATGTACTCAGCTGGTCTGCTGATTCCTAAAGAAAGCTAAAGGTGTTCACTGTTACATATGTTTCTGAAAAAGCAAGGCATGTCTGACTTTATCCACTTACATTAGTTTTTCCCACCTCAAAAGAATGTGCTATGCTCATTGTTTGCCCATGAAATTAGATTTTTATTGAACATTACCTGCTTTGTGTTTTTGTGGTCTCTCTTACATTGTCGCATTTGTATGTTAATATTCCTTGTAACTTCAGATATGGCTGGTAACATACCATTTATACACAGTCTGCCTCCTGGTTAAACAAAGAAACAAATACTGTTAAAAAAGTGTGTTTAAGGCTTACCTTGATGTCCTGCTAGCTTGTTGCATATATCACAGCTTATAGTGATTCTTTCCCTGCACCATCAGCCTCTGTGTGTAAAAATGCTTTCTGCTGTCTCTACTGAACTGTCCACCTTGTATCTGCAGTCCATGCCCTCTGGTCATAAATTTTGCTATTCTTGAGTTCTAATCCTAACCTCATTCTCATCTTCAGATCCTTGGATAAATTGTACAGTGCACTTAGGTCACCTGTCAACATCCTGTTCTCTAAACAGTACATTCCCAGTCACTCTAGTCTATCCTAATGCATTTGATCTTCAACTCCCCTATCATCCTGTTTTTTTTATGCAGTATTCCTTCAAATATGCTAATGTCTTTTCTATGAGGAGGTGCTCAGAATTGGTAACAGTATTCCAATTTGGTCCTCAGAAGTGTTCTGTTATATATCCTTTGATCTGATGGCATGTTTCCTGATGCAGTCCTATATTTTTTATTTTTTTTATTTAGTTTTTGTTGACCGGGTAAGTGCACTAGACAAATCCTGCCTATTTTCAGGCACAACCCGGGGGAGGGGGATACAGATGAATGCCAACTGACCTTGAACCAGATTAAGCTGTTGGTGGTATTTTTAGTGAAATGAGGGAATTTTGGCCAGGGCATCGGGGAAATTCCCCTACTCTGCCTGCAGAGGGACTACTGCTCTGTTTCAGAGTAGTGGTCAGTTGCAGGATGGAGGGTGAGGAGGATGGATGTCTGGTGCAGTTGGAGGTTCTATCCCTGCCCTCGGCGGCTGCTGCTTTACCAAGGGATACGTTTCAGAGCGCTGAGGAAATTTTGGTTGTCTGTGCCGAGGAGAAGTCTGCTACGAGGCAGACAGAAGTTGTACATCTACCAGTAGCCACGGAGGGCTTACCTTCTCGGGAAATTGCTGATTCATGTGTTTCGCGGTATCCACCACTATGGCTGTGCATTCTGTGCCTGTACTGTCTGGTACTAGTGGAGAGGTAGCAGTGCAATCCCTGCCTCTCTCCATGGAGCCTGCTTTGATGTCTGCTGTCAAGTCTGTTTTAGGAGTTCAGCTGCCAGTGACAGAATCTATGACGACAATGGAGAGAATGCGGAAGTCCTTCTCTGTAGTGGAGCCGGCTGCGGTGCCTGGTTGCGATGAATGGTCGAAGGAGGAATCATTGAAACAAGCTGGCTGGATTCAAACCCCACATGGGGCCTGGGTGCCTGATTCAACTTGGGTGTCCTTTTCTGCGGAGAATACTCCGTTGCAAGGTACTGTGCAGCTAGGCAAGGGGGAGAGGGAGCAGCCTATTCTTTCCTCAATCAATGGGATGGGAGTTTCGGTGGCTGAACTTGTTATGGTGCGTACCCCTAGTACTGCAACTGATCAAACTGACTGTACTGTGCACTGTGATCCATCTTCTACCCCCTTCCCCACATCAAGAGGGCCATAGAACTGGACCCAGATATTCAGTTTTCTTTAAAAATAACAAACTGGAGCAAGCCCCTAGGCGTAATGCTGTCCAGTTTTGGTACAGAGGGGGTCTACTGGAGCATCCTGACAGACTTTATGTGGCTAAACATCTTTTAAAAAATTCTATGGGATTTCAAGCTGCTGATATTTTTGCTGTCATTAATGTCAGGGGGGAGGACACCTTTGATATCAGTTTTAGGGCCTTTGCTGGGCTTGATTCTTTTTTGGGAAAAAATATGAAATGCATAAAACATTGCCTTTATGGTCTCCTTTTTGGGCCATCCCCCTTACTAAACCCCTGTATAAATCAGTGGTTGTTATGTTTCAGAATGAGGGGGTGAACGTTGGTGATATTTACTACTGGATAGAACAGAAATGTCAGGTTATGGGGCCTCCTGAGGCTATCATTGATAGTGAAGGGATTTGGATTGGTAGCTGGAGGTTTAAAGTCAAATTACATTTAGTTGGAAATGATGTGCAGTATATTCCCAATAGTTTTTTGGGGGGGAAGGATAGAGGGATTATTTTTTACCCAGGGCAACCAAAGGCTTGCTATAAATGTGCTAGTCCCAGACATCATAGCAGCACTTGTGACAGGGTTATTTGTGCTTTATGTGGAGAATATGATCATCCCAGCTCAGTTTGCAGGAATGTGTTTAAATGTAATCTTTGTAATGAGATTGGCCATGCTTATCATCAGTGTCCTTGGGCAGGCCAGAATCATGCTGGTGGCCTTAATCAGGAGAATTTGGTCTCTGAGGCCCAAAAAAGATATAGGCCGGCCAGACCAGAACCTGGCCCTGATGAGGCCTCTGGGTCCTCCTCTTCGGATCCCACCCAGGCAACTGCTTCCTCAGCTGGCCCTGTGGCTTCTGAAGTCTCCCCGGTTTCTCCTGTTACTCACTCTCCCACTGTTTCAGTTACTGTTTCAGAGGGTGATGTGGGGCAGATGCCCCCCCCCAAGGTGGAAGCTGATTTTCTTCCTCAAAAACGGGTGACTAGATCTTCCCTGAAACCCAAGGTCCTAGTTGGCCCTATTCTCACACAAAATTTCTTTCAGGTGCTTCAGGAGCAGGAAGGGGGTTTTGAGTCTGATGTCTCATCCTTATCAGGTATGGTTTCCAAAATGGAATGTGATGAGGATGCTCCTCAGAGTGTTCCAACTTCTAAGAAAAATGTAGGGAGGAAGAGGAAGAAAGATAAGGAGGAGGTTTGAAAAGGAAAAACCAAAAAGTTTTGTTGTTTTTTGTTAATTTTTTCTTATAAACCTATGCATGGCTTCTTTTTGTCTGGTTTCCCTTAATGTTTGTAGCATTAAGTCTTTTCAAAAGTAAGTGGCCTTATTGGAATATTTTTGACACTGCCCATTTGATGCTTTACTTATTCAGGAAACTAGATTTACTTCCTTACAGGACATTGTCCGAGTTAAAAAAAAACATTGGCCTTGGGGGCCTTCTTTTTGGTCCTTTGGGGAAGATGTAGCAGATGGTCTTGGGATTCTTTTTCAGTCTCCCTACATTCAGGTTCAGAAGGTGTTTGATATTTTGCCAGGAAAATCTTTACAGTTAGATTGTGTGTATGAAGGTTTCTCTTTACGTATAATTAACAGCTATGCTCCCCAAAGTAAGAAAGCTAGAATAGAATTGTTTACCCTTATTAAACCTTTTTTATTTTCTTCTAGAATGTTATTTTGGGGGGGGGGTGACATGAACTGTAGCTTAGATGTGAAACTACGGGATAGCATTCAGCAAAAAGTATATTGTGATTCCCATGCATTACATAATATCATTCATACTGCAGATTTGGTGGATGCCTATAGGGCTTTGCATAAGGGTGGGGGATTTACCTATCGGTGTAGTGCATATAGTACTCATATTGATTATATTTTTACCTCTCGTCAGTTGACGATTCAGGGGTTTGGGTTACAGTTTTGTGAATTTTCTGATCATTGTATTCTAAGGTGTGATATTCAATTTTCACAAGTCCCCCCCTCTTTTCCAGGGATGCCTAGGCACTGGAAATTGAATTCTGTTGTTTTAGATGATCCAGTTGTTAAAACTAAAGTAGAATTGTTGTTTGAGTTTCAGGGTTCGGTGGCTGTTCTTTATGACTCCTGGTACTCTTGGTGGCAGGATACTAAAATGGATTTAAAAACTTTGTTTCTTGATTTGGGGAAATCTAAAGGAAATAAGGATTATTTGGGGTATCTAGTTTTAAGAGACCAATTTTATCATCTTCTATCTCTCCCTAATATAGCAGATTGTAGGATTAAAGTGCAGCTGGATATTGTTAAGCAGAAAATGAGGGATTATCACTATCAGTGTGCTGCTTTTGTATATGCTACTTTTAAATTTGGTACTACTAAATCTCCTTTTTCAGATCCATTTGAAGCATGTAAAACAAAATTGGCTAATGAAAATATGACTGGTCTTTTGGATCACTCTGGTCAAGTGCGTACATCACATGCTGAGATGTTGGATGTTGGATGTTATGGTAGAATATATTCAGAATTCTCTGGGACAGGAGTTTGTCCCTACTGTGGCTTGGGATTCATTAATTAATTGCTCCTTGCCTATATTATCCCCTGAAGTTATGGTGGATATTGATGGTCCAGTTACTTTGACTGAGGTATTGGAGGTTATTTCTCACTTATGTTCAGGTGTGTCCCCAGGAGAAGATGGACTGAAAAATGAGTTCTTTAAAACTTTTAAAGAGTTAGTGGCTTCACTTTTAGTGGAAGTATTTAACAATTTTTTTACAGCCATGGAGGTTCCACATGGTTTTTCCTCAGCTATGGTGGTTTATATTTATAAAACTGGTGATAGACTAGATTTGGGTAACTGGAGGCTGATTAGCCTTTTGAACACTGATTATAAAATCCTTTCACAGATTTTATGTCATCGGTTGCAGAAGGCTGCATCTGAGTTAATTCACCCTGTCCAAACATGTTCAATCCCTGGAAGGAACACTCAACAGAACCTCCAATTACTGAGGGATGTTTGTGAGTTTGGGAGGCAGAGGAAGTTGTGGGGGTTTCTGATCACTTTGTACCAGAAAAAAGCATTTGATAATGTGTCTCATTCTTTTTTATTTAAAGTTTTACAGGTCCATGGTATCCCTTCATCTATGATTAGGTGGATTCGCATTTTATATCAGAGGGCAGTGACCATTCCTGTGGTGGGTAGTCTGTTGGGGTCTCCAGTTTCTATAAAAAGGGGGGTCATGCAGGGTTGTCCCCTTAGTCTCCTTCTTTATACGTTTTGCTTGGATTCTATGATTAGAGTTATTCTGAATGATCCTTTGATTATGGGTTTATCCCCCAGTCCAGAGGTTTTTCCTCCAAAAATTATGGTATATGCGGATGATATTTGTCTATTGATTGCTTCTGTTCAGGCTGGAGTATATGCCTTAAGGGTGTTGGATTCCTTTTCGGGGATTACTGGGGCAGATTTTAACCACCAAAAAAGCAAGGCCTTACAGCTTGGGGATGGGGACCCAGTACATTCAGTAAGTACTGTTCAGGTCTCTCCACATTTCATTTCGATTCTGGGTCTTATGTTTGGTGAACAGGAAATGGCACGGGTAAATTGGGAAGATAGGCTGCAAATTGGTGAGGCAAAGGTTTCATGCTGGAAGTCCTGGGGGATGGGGAAGAAGAAACAGGTTGGTATTGCTAAACAATTTCTCATCCCATTTTTTTATATACTGCTCACATTTTTCCTTTACCTACTAACCTCGAGATGAGGCTGTTTAGCTGTTTTTTCCAGATGATATGGGGCAGTAGGTTGAACCCAGCAAAACGGGATTTCACTTATCTTAAAGTTTCACTGGGGGGATTGGGCATGTTAAATCCTGTGGTGTTTTTTCAATCCTTTTGTAATTTTTTCTTCCTTTTCTAGGTCAGTGGGTCTTGCCACTCAGTGGGCAGAATGGACTTTGTGTTTATTTCAAATTTTTTTTCCAAAATGGGAGGTAATTTTTCCACGGTTTACTGAGTCTTTACAGGTTCCTGATTTTGCTGTTCCTATGTTAAAGAGAGTCAAAGGTGGAACCTTAGTAAGAGTGAGATTACTCCATGCAGAAAATCTATTTATGGTCTTGTGATGGATAGACATCATGCTGTGCGGGTTGATTTTCCACGATGCCTCCCTACTAAACTTCAGTTTGCCTTGAACATTCTTGAAGATGATAGGATCCCTGATTATATTTGAGATGTTCAGTGGCTGTGCTGTCATGGGAAATTGGGGGTTAAAGATAATTGGAAGCATAAACCCGTGACTGACAGGTTGTGCATAAGATTTTCATGTATTGGCATGGAAGCATCTCAGGAACATTTTTTTATTCTGTGTCCTTATATTAAACAGTTTTGGCTTGATTTGGCCTTAAGTTGGCATTTTTCTCCCTTACAGCATATTCAATATGAATGTTTGATACTGGGGGATTATTCTGGTATTTATTCTAGGTATCATTCTAGTATACTAAATGTTATTTTTGCATATATTAAATATTATCTTTGGCAGGCACGTTGTCCATTCTATTTACAACATGTGAATACTCCTAATGTGGTTTTGATTAAACAGATTATGGAAGCTTTGAAGCAACTTAAAATGAAGGAGTCCAGGGTATTTGACAGAAGGAAATTTCAGTCTTTTTGGCAACAAGTTTTTTGGTTGTAGTGCTTTCTTGCTTTTTTTGTATCTCCTTCTTATGTAAATTTATAGATTATGTATGTGATACTGTATGTTTTTCTTTGGTTGTGAATATGATGTTATGTATTTTGCAATAAAAAATTCCCCTACTCTTTTCGATAAGTGCCATGGGATCTTTAACATCCACCTGAACTACCACCAATCCAGGCAGATGGGACCTCGGTTTAACGTCTTACCTTTTTAACAGCATTTTCAATCTAATGTCACTGCTTTACTTTTATCATCACCTCAAAATCCCTTTTCTCCTCTGTTTCCCTTATTAGTTCACCATTTAGGAAATAACCAAACACTTTTCAATGGTGAATTGCATTTCCCACTTCTCAACCCAACTTGCTACCATATTCAAGCCTCTGATTACTTTTTCTTGATTTTCTACAATCCCTCCTATTTTTGTATTGTCTGCAAATATGATCACCAGATTTCAAATTTCATCACTAAAGTCTCTACTGTAAATGTTACACAGTAATGACACCAGTACATGACCATGTGGAACGAAGTTTGTTATCTTACCTTCTCACAATGCAGAAATATTAATCCTGACTCTGTCTTCTAGCTCGCAGCCAGTCTTTTAGCAATAATGCTTATACTTTCTAATTTAATTTTAGTTTAATATCTGCTACTATGTCAAAAGGTTTGCTAAAATCTGAAAATCTGATGTTCACTCATAGTCACTAGTTCAGATTTTTTTTTTACTTGTCTTTTTTCTTCCCTTGTCCCGGTCAGCCCACATATGTGCCATCCTCCCAGCCCTCTCTCCTGACCACAGGAGTTACCTCCCTTCTTCCCCCATGTCAGGGTATCAGGGAGTCCCCTCTACCTGCCAAGACCAGATCCAGTTTGGGGAGGTGCCTTCTGTATGGAGCAGAACCCAGGAGGACAGCAGTCATCGGGTGTGCCAGGGACATTTTCCTTGTTCTCCCTTAAGCCAGAGGGGGAGTGTGCAATGGCAACAGTGGCTGAGTTGCACATGCTTCTGTGCACAGCATGCCTGTCAGGTGCTCCACCTCTACCCCACATTATATGGGACCTGGTGTGCCTACACCCAGCCACCACTAGGTGAAAGGCAGGCACTGGTTTCCATTCCCACCCTCCACAGGAGAGGAGAGCTGTCCCCCAGATGCTCGGTCCTATCCCTCCCCAGCTGTACCATGGCTACCCACTTGCTCCACGAACACGAGTCACTGGTGTGGCAGGAGGTAAGGCATGATGCCTCAGCCCTCCACTCCATTGGGCTGGCCTAGTTCAGATTTTTGTAACCTGGCACAGAGACTCTCAGCAAGTTGGTCAACCATGATCTTCCCTTAGTAAATTCATGCTGAGATGTACTTTTTCCCTGTCAAACTTAAATAATGATGATGATGAAATAATTTAAGAATAAAGACTGTTGATCCCTTTCAGGGGCCCCAAACAAAATATGGTCTATCTAAATCAGAATTCTGGAAATACTTACAACTTTGTAGTTCCCTGTCTGGACTTCTAAAGCATCTCTAAGAAACACAAACCCCCTTCCATCTACACCCCTATCAACCTGGCTCACTAAATCTTCTGGTATAGCTAGTAAGGTATACTTGGAAATCTGAGATCACATCCCAGACCAAACTGCTAAAGCTAGACTCTACTGGCCCACCACCCTAAAATACCCAGTCTCCAATGATGACTTGTTAGCCTGCTAGAAAACAGTCTGAAATCCAGTTAGAGATCCTCAAAGCAGGCTTATCCAAAATAAAATCCATCATAACTGGTATTCCAACCTGGTCAACCCCAACAGTCCTACACACTGCCCACCTAATACCTGATGACCACTGCTGGATAGTTACCCTCCCACATAAAGATATTTTCCACATACTATGGTCATAACCCTGGCTACAGAATTTCTGGCCAAATGTCCACAATATGTTACAACAAACTCTCAGCATGCCCTTTCCACTCTAACCCATTTTTTTCCCTTGGATTTTTGCACAATGCCCCATACCTTACAAAAGCTCAGGTCAGCTTGATGATCCATGCAAATATTGAAGCCAAGAGACTGATACTCTGCAAATGGCACAGTATGGATACCCCACACTACTCTGAGTTTCTTGCAGGCATGACTCCATTAGCAACATATGACTGCCTCTCTCACTGAACAGCTAACACTACACCACTATATCAACATACTTAGTCATCCTATACAACATCCAACAACACACTACAGTACAGGGACACCCATTGTCTAGCTCCATCACGCCACCACCCAGAGTGGGTATTGACTGATCTTGAATCTGTCCCAATCGATGGTCCATGTACCTGCATTATCACTCTGACACCTCTGGTCCCCTTTCCCTTCTCTCTGTAAACTTAACAAGGTCTACCAACATATGTCTAACACTAGTGTTGTAAACAAAAAGCTAGGCAACTCACCACCACATATTGCACTGACACCACAGATAATAAATTTAAAATATATTTATTGCACAAAAAAGGTTGCCTGATGCATTTCTGGTCTGCCTGAACCCTTTCTCAAAGGGCAAACCATCATTTAACATGCATCACATTTATATCAAACCATTACTGATGTCATACTAACACAGAGTCAAAAACACCAATCAGAGAACAGGATAATAGAGCGCATGTTTTCTGACTTGATTCTAAAACAAATATTTAAAAGTACACCAATACAACAGTCTCATAGTCCTAAAAGGAACAAAATCAAAACATTCACAAAAAAAAAAAAACATTTTAAAATACCCCTACCTTTTCTTTCTCACCTAATTTTTTCCATCTCCTCTGCATATTCTCTTTAGTGTAATAATAGCATATTGTTTTGCCAGTTTTTTTCCTTGCTATATGTACTAAACATGCAATGTATAACTTCAGCATATAGTTCTCTTATATGGCAGTTTTGTTTGTTCCTTAGCTTTTTGAGTCATGTATGAAATTTGTCTATAAAACTGTTTATTTATTTACTAACTAGTTCTGATAATGGTAAAAGTATATAGGTGTTTTTGCACATATCTGATTACAATGTTTCATTATTGCACTGTTGCACTTTTTTTCTGTTGTTCGTTAATATATATTGCACTCATAATTATGCACTGTCACTTTAACTTTTGTAGTTTTAACTGAGCATGCACAGTGAAGTCACAACTTCTGAGAAAGACTTCGGTTGAAACATTAATGGCTGTGGCTTGACTCTGTGTTCTGCGTGGTGCGGCCTCTTTTGCTGCGGGGTATATTTGTAATTTCTCAGTACTCTGTTGCTTGCATCCATGTGGATGTAATTTATGCTGGCCTGCAATACATGATTGTTGTTACACTGATGGACTGGTTTGCTGCTATGAAGTAAAAAAGTAAAAAAGTTATATTTTTTAAAATTTAGGAGTGCTAACCTGTTTCTTCTCCGGGGGAGTGTGTCTAGCAGTTTGGTGTCCTGGTAAAGTGCACCCCTATTAGCCATTCTGATGTATGCAAACCTCTTGGGATATATATGAATGTTTTTGAAGCCTGCCTATGTTGTGTTTTTTTGATGTCTTTGGTATCCCTCACATATGAGGGGAGACTTTCTACATGGGATCTCAAAAATGAATCCAAATACTGGGAGAGGGTTTCAGTTAAAGATCCCACCCCACTATCTATGGGGTGACCTGGTGGGTTTATCAAAGTTTTATGTACTTTGGACAACAAATAGAATTTTGCCATCACTGGGGAATCTTTTATTAAAGAAGTCCCATACATGTCTCGTTATATGCCCATCCATAAAAGCAGTATTAACTTTTTCATCAATAATACTTCTATACTCCCAGAGAGGATTAAAATTCAACTTTTCGTAAAAGACATCATCTTGTAACTGTCATAGGACCTTAGTAACATAGTCACATTTATTCACAATCACCACAGCCCCCTCCCCTTTGTCTGCCTGTTTAATAATAATGTTTGAATCTTGTTGCAAGGTTTTTAAAGCATTTCTTTCTTCAGTAGTCAAATTGTCAAGCTGATATTTAGGTAAATTATCAAATAGCAAGTCCAAGTCTCTTTCCACCAGTTGACAAAAAACATTTACAGCTGCACAAGCGGGAGGGCAAAAAAGTCGAATTTGGTTTAAACCGTTTAACATTTTGAATCTGGTGCAGTTTCTCTATCATCAGTTTTTACAAAATGCGCCATAAGATTACATTTTCTACATAGTAAACTGACATCAATCAGAGTTTGTACTTAGTCAATTGTTGCAGTTGTAACAAAGTTTGGGGTCTTTACATAGTAGGGTTTGTTCAGCATCTGTCAAAACGGGTTCAATAAATTAATGGCTTGCATGTTAGAAACAGCTCTATTGGATTAGGCAAGTCCACTCACCTCCTCCTCCCTCCTCAGTAAGGTCTCCAGTTGTATTGCCTCTGGTGAAAGCCTCTGTAATGACTGCTTTCTCCCTCTTCTACCCCTCTGTGCTCTCTTCCTCTTCCTCTTGGTGTTTCATTGTAATAGTCCTTTCCTTGAAAGTTCAACCTGGGACTCCTGCGTGACTGGAAGGGTTGATGATTGGGGGGGTTGTTCTATCAAAGGAGGAGGAGGCCCTCTGTGTTGTAATTGAACCCCTTGTTGGTCTACCCTTTGTTCTAAAAAAGGATCACAGTTTCTGGAAATGTCATCTTCACTTTCAGTCTCACTCACATCCATGCTGAAATCAAAGGACACATTGTTTTTTAGAATGCCCTTTCGGTTTTTATCTTTTTTTTTTTTTTTTATACTTTATCTTTATACCCCCTTCTACTCCCAGACCACTCCTTCCTTCCTCTCAACTTCCCCCATTTCCACCTCCAGTGGGATCTGCCCCTAGAGTGCCTCCATCCCCTCCTGCACATTTTGGGGTCTGTCCCCTCTTTTCCGGTGGTCCTGGGATGGTACCGAGAGGCTATCATCTAGTGCTACCGGGAGGGATTTTCTCGTTTTTCTTCCCCTAGTTTTCCCCATCCCTCTGAGATGACCCACGCTAGGACATACGTCCCGAAGGCGGCGTGCTGACGACGCTCATCCTTCATCATGGCTGACGCCTCCCCCCGCTCCGACGAGCTGAGCCCCGCATCCTCCCTTGGTCGTGGTGCTTCCACCGTCCGAGAGTGGCGCAGATCGCGTGATGCGGTCATGGCTCCCACCCCTGAGGAGGAGGCATCCATTGGGGCGGCTGATCCTCCCTCCTCCTGCCGACCCCGGCAGCAGTCCGTTCCCGAACCCGGGTCGCCGGCGTAGTGCGAGGTGTGGCGTCTAGCGCCTCAACCCTCAGCGCCACCGGGCCGGCCTCGGTTTTTATCTTTAAGTTTTCATGTATGCACTCTCTCTGCTTCATAATCTCCTTTATCTCTTGTAAATTTCACTTGTTTAACCCTTTTTAAGTCTGCATCAAATTTCAGTATTGTGTCTTTTAACCTTTTATTAAGTCTCTCAAACTCATTAATATTATTGGTGTACAACTTTAAAACCTCAGCCTCATGTTTTTTGAGATCTTATTTGATCTTACATTCTTGTTCTTCTGAAAATTTGATTATCAAGTCCTATAGTTTAAAACTTGCTTCACATAAACATGTTCCCATTCTTGCATGAATGCTTTGTTATCCTGTCCATAGGTTGGTTTCATTTCAATTCTAAGTCCCCTTGGGATTCGTTTTACCTGCACATATTGGTTTTAGTCCAATATATCCTACGGAGTTGAAGAGTCAGCTTTTCTACATCTTTGTAAGCTTCTTTCAGAGATAAAGCTTCTGGCCCCACTACCATAGTGTCCATGTCCTCTAGTAGAAAGGGATTTGCCACTCCTGCAGCTTTCAATAATTCATCTGCAAGTCCTGCTGGATGTGAAGGTGTCAGCATCTGGATTTCGTCAAATACAAAGTTCAGAGTGCTCTCTAAAGACTTTTCTCACTCGAACTTGCGTATAACGCTGTGGTAAAAAAAAGAGTCAGTTGTGGTTTTACACAGGCAAAGTTACCCCTAACCTGTGCATTTTAGCTCAGAATGGTCAAACTGAGAAACAAGAAGAGCTTGCACAAGGTTGTGGTGCACTGGAAAGTCAAAACATGTAAACAAAAAAACAGGCAACTCACCACCACATATTGCACTGACACCGCAGATAATAAATTTAAAACATATTTATTGCACAAAAAAGGTTGCCTGATGCCTAACACTGTTGTTGCAGTTTGTTTATGTACATAGTTCTTTATGTTTATCTCATTAAGTAGCCCTTTTGGTACAAGATATATCTTTCATAATGTAAATCACCACCTGCAAGACCTAATGAAAAGTAGGATATAACCACAGACTGGCATTATGTACCCTTTAATCAGCCTAATAAACAAGCCCTGCTATAATTCTTTTGATAGACAAGGTCCTATGCAGATTTTGTACCTAATGAACTGAATTATCTCTGTGCAACTGTACCACTCAGAAAATTATTGTTTAATAAGCTGTTGTTGTATGAGAGCCAGCCTGCTGGCACAGCGGCAGGGCATCTACTCACGACACCAATGACCCGGGTTCGGGAAGGGACCTGGGAGTCAGAGGGCTGACTAGGGTGGAGAAGGATCGAGTGCCATCTGGCATCTCTCCTTCTCTGGGGGGAAGGCAATGTTTCAGTACCTTAGCGGCCTGTGGCAGAGGCTGGAGAGCTGCAGGTACAGTACTGAGACCACACATTTTGGGAGGTGGGACAGATGTCAGGCATGCCCCTTAACATCATTGCACATCCTGCCTCCAGGGGAAAAAAAGGCATCCACAAAAATCCAGCCCCCTGAGTGATGCTCCTGTCTCCATTGCTGCTTCCAAGTGACAAAGATCCGCTGGGGTTTCTGCTCCCTTGGCCCCATCCTGGGAGGTAAGCCAGGACTGGAGACCAATATGTCCTGGGGGGGGGCACCCAGTGGCCCAGCCTGGGGGGGGGGCAAGCCAGGGCAGGGGGATGGTGAGTGAGGGCGAGGGCTGATGAGCCTCTGCCCGATTGGGCAGCGGTGGTGGGAGTACCAGGCAAAAAAAAAGAGATGCTGTTGTATGTCTTTTATTACTGAAAACTCAATAAAAAGTTTAACTACATAAGTGTAAAGACTGCTATGGCTTACAACAAGCACTTTTGCAAAGGGTATATTGAGAGTACTGTAATTTATAAACACTGCACCACCACAGAACAACTTTGGTATAATATGCATATTTGAACTTCCTTTCGTAAACTCTCAATTGCCTACAAAGTTTGACTTATAGTTAAAAACAACATCCTATATTGCCATATGGCTAAACTTAAACAAGGGCACTTGCTTGAATATCGAATATCTGTTTGCTGCTTGGCAGCAGAAAATGTCTTAGAAAGTCTAAACTATTTCCATGCTTGCTTAGAAATATGATTTAAGTTCATTTAGATAAAAGGTTATTTGTCCATAATAAATTTTACTCAGTTTTGGTACTGTTTTTGCAGCATTTATTTTCTTACCAGGAAAGACAGGCTGAGATTAAATATCTCATGTTATAAGGGGTCCTGTTTCTGCCAGTTTACATCAGACTGGAGTAAATTGTTTATTTGTTTCTGCATTCACTTTATTTTTTGTTATAGGTAGAGTGCTAAGAAGTCATGATAGAATGCTGATTATTTTATTTTAACAATTTGTATATTATATGTAAAATGTATATCATGTATTTGAAATGTATGTCCTGTGTTTTTTTTAAATTAACCTAGATCAAGCCTTTAAAAGCCAACACTTTTTACCCAGTTAACAAATTTTAAATAAATAAAATAAATCCCAGGACAATTAAGTAACTTGTCCTAGATCACACATTAGGATCTTTTTCCACGGTAGGAGCTGAACCTAGGACCTTGTATTTAATGATTCTGTGCTCTGTAAGCTAGATCTCACTACCTATGTATTTACTTAGCAGATATTCTAAGTAATTTTGATCCAATGTCCATTCCAATATGCACCTAGAACTCAATTATGAAATAAATATTTGAGATGGGATACAAAAACTTGTCTCATGATAGCGTCATACAGTACAAGACAGATGTTACAGGATAATAGGAAGAGTAGTTACGAACATACGAACATACGAAATTTGCCAGCAGATAAAGGCCTAGAGGTCTATCAAGTCTGCTCGAATGTGCAGCTAGCACCCCTTATTCTGCAGCTGCCCCTCCCTTCCACCCTTCCCCTTTATTAACCCTCCCCCTTGTCCTGTCCCATCCTCGTTTGAAGCAGTCCACTGTTCTACTGCATACCACTTCTGCAGGTAACGCATTCCACCCAGCCACCACCCTCTCTAAAAAAGTGTCTCCTCATCTCCCTCCTGAACCTTCCTCGCTCCAGTCTCATATCATGGCCTCTGGTGGCCCTCCCCTCCCTTATCTTGAACAGCCCCTCTGTACCTGTCTTGTTTATTCCTTTCATGTATTTAAAGGTTTCAATCATGTCCCCCTGTCTCTCCTCCTCCAGTGAGTACATGTTCAACTCCTTCAACCTCCTCTCATATGATAAGTCCCCCAGACCCTTGATCATCTTTTGTCGCCCTGCGCTGCACTCCCTCCAGTAACTTAATGTCCCTCTTCAGATACGTGGACGCCAGAACTGCAAGCAGTACTCCAGGTGTGGTCTAACTAATGACCTATACAGTGGCAGAATCACCTCCTCCTCCTTGAGGATATACCCTTGCAATACAACCCAGCATTTTGTTGGCCTTGCAGCTGCCTTCCTACACTGTGCCGAGTTGTTCATTGACCCTGTGATGAGCACACCCAGATCCTTCTCCTCCTCTGTCTGGGCTAGCTGCACTCCCCCTAGCTGGTAAGTCCTCCGTGGGTTCTTCATCCCAAAATGCATCACCTTGCACTTTTGGCATTAAAAGCCCAGTTGCCAGGTGTCTGACCAGGTTTCAAGCTTGCCAGATCATCCTGCACCCTGCCATCCCCCTAGGTCATCCACCACCCGCCAACCTTGGTATCATCAGCAAACAGACTGATCTTGCTCGTGATGTCCCATGATATGTCTGCAATGAATATCCCAAACAACACTGGTCCCAACACCGAGCCCTGTGGGACACCGCTCGTCACTGCCCTTGGGTGTGAGAGCTCCCCACCCACCACCACCCTCTGTTGCCTTCCCTGCAGCCAGTTTCCTACCCATCTCACCAGCATTGCACCTGCCCCTGTGCCTACTAACTTCCTTCCCAGCCTTCCATGGCACTGAGTGAATGCCTTACTGAAGTCCAGATACAGGACATCCACTGCATGTCCCTGTCCAGTTGCCCTAGTTACCGATCATAGAACCCGACCAGGTTGGTTTGGCAGGATCAGCCACGTATGAAGCCATGCTGTCTGCTGTCCTGTAGTCCTTTGGCCTCTAAGAGGGCCACCGCCTCTCCTTCAGGATAGTCTCCATTAGCTTACCCACGATGGATGTGAGGCTCACTGGTCTGTAGTTTCCGGTTCATCCTTGGGGCCACTCTTGTGGAGGGGCACCACATGAGCCATCCTCCAGTCCTGAGGCACACCCTCAATGTAGTGATGCATTAAATAGGTCTGCCAAAGGTCCCGCAGGACCTCTGCAAGCTCCTTCAGTACCCTGGGGTGGATGCCATCTGGGCCTGGTGCCTTGTCCACCCTCAGTGCCTTCAAACCCTCTCGAACTCTGCCTCCATGATTTCCCCATCTGTCACCACTTCCCCCTCGTCTGCATTTCACCCATCTTGGGTGTCACCCCTCTTCTCTTAGTAAATACTGAGCAGAAGTACTCATTTAGTGCTTCTGCCTTATCGCATCTGCTTCCACCCAATCCCCTCCTTCCTAATCCTTACTATGTGGTCCTTACAGCTCCTTTTCTCCTGATGTACTTAAGAAGTCCTTCTCCCCTTCTTAATGCCTTGTGCCAGCCTGAGTTCCGTAGATGCTTTGGCTCCTTACCCTTGTCACCTCCTTCGATTCTGTCAAGTACTCTCTCTGTCCTCCCCTCCCTGTTTTCTTGTATTTCCTAAAGGCAGCTCTTTTCCTCCTTACCTTTTCCATGACCTCCTTGCTCAACCAGCTCGGTTTCTTAGCCCTAGCCTTCTTGCTCTGGGCTTTGCAGCAGGTTTTGGTTGCCTCCACTATCCCCAACTTTATAGGCTCCCATCTCTGGTTAGTATCCATACTAGATTGAATTCTGGCCAGGTACCCTTTTACCACTTCCCCATCCTCCCAAAGTCAGCCCTCCTGAAGTCCAGCACTCTTGTGCCAGATTCCCTCCTTCCTTGCCCATATCCAATGTGAGCCATACTGAGTGGTGGTCACTCCTGACAGCGGTTCCTCCACTGTAAGTTCTCTCACAAAGTCCCCATTTGCCAGCACAAGGTCAAGGTGATCCCTAACCTGGTTGGTTCACTGACCATTTGCAGCAGGAAGCTGTCCTGGAAGGCATCCAGCAGTACCTGCTCCTTCTGTTCCTGGTTGTTGGGGTGCTCCAGTCCACTCCTGGCATGTTGAAGTCCCCACAATCACCACATTACCCTTCTCGCAGGTCCTCCTGATCTGTCCCACTAGTTCCTGTCTAACTCCTCCATCTGAGATGGTGGCCTGTACACCACTCCCATTCTAAGACTCCTATTCTTGGAATCCTGGATTTGCACCCAAAGTGACTCTGTACTACCTCCTCCCTTCCTCCCTTACACACTTCAGTCCTTCCTTCACATATAGTGCCACCCCTCCTTTCCCAGTCACCCCTCTGAAATAACCTGTACCCTGGTACAGACAGGTCCCAGTCATTATATTGGGTGGCCCATGTTTCGTGATGGCTGCAATGTCCACCTCTCCTCTGCCATGAGAACCTGCAACTCTGCAGTTTTCCTCCCAAGGCTCCTAGCATTAAGGGTAACCACCTTCCACCCTTTCCCCCTCCTCCCATCCTGCCCTCCTTTCCTAGCATCACCAATAGTACTTTCCATTTGTCCTTTGTCACTGTTATGGGGGTAAGCTCATATGATTTCCCAACCTGTGGTCTCTGCATATCTCTTCCCCAACTGCCACCCCCCACTCCTAGTTTAAGCTCCCAACTTCCTCTATATATTCTTCCATCCTCTGCTTCAACACTTTCTTTCCTTCCTCACTCAAGTGTAGTCTGTCCTTGGCATAGAGACTACTGTCCTCCCAGGTCCCTCCCCACCCCAACAGCCCATACCCTTTAGCACAACACCAGGTTCTTAGCCATCTGTTAAATTCCTCTATTCTCAGCTTTCTTGTTGTGCTTGCCTTTGGCACCAGAAGTATCTCGGAAAAAGTTACTGATCTTCCTGCCCCCTCACATAATTGTGCTAGTTCCTCAAACCTCCTCTGGACTATATCTACTGTCTTGTCAGCCAGGTCGTTTGTCCCAAGATGTATAATTAAATGAGGCTTGTCCCTACCCCTTCTAGCATATTTCAGAACAGACTGTCCCACCCTTTCCTGTCATTCCTGGCATGGCCTCGACCCAAATGCGACTATGCCTCTCCGCCTTGCTACCCCACCTAACTCCTCTTAGTATTGAGTCCCCCAGCACTAAGATTCCACCCCTCTTACTCCCTGCTTGCTTCCTTTCATCTCCCTCCCTCCCTCATTTCCAGCTCCTCTTCTTCCTCCTGCACATTATTATGCCCTTTTACCCCTGTTGCAGTTCTCCCAGCAGAACTTCCCCCCGCTCCAGTTCGGTCCAGGCATTTATCAATTACTCCTCTAATTTCATCACTTCCCTCCTCCACCTTTTTCCTCTCTAGCAGTGCAAAACTATTTTCTGAAGACCCTTCACAAATGCCCGCTCCCTCTCTCTGCATAGTAACCTGTTCTCTCCTTTCCACTCCATGACTTTTGCCACTTCTTCGCCTCCCCTCACAAGTCCCTATTGCCTCCTTCCATTTGACTTTTGTCTCCTGACCTGGTTTCCCCGGCAATCGTTCTTCCTGGCCTGGGCCCCTTTGTCTCTGCTTCCCTTCTTCTGAGCCTCTCCTCACCACTGTTGGCTTAAATTGCCCTCTCTCATCTCCCCTTCTTCCTCCCTCCAGTATTGGGCTAAACCCACCCCCAATCTGCCTTGCCTGTCTTAGTTCCTCCTGCAGACCCTCAATCTCCTTTCTAAGTTTTTCTATGTGGTTGCACACTAAACATCCTCCCACTCTCCAGGCAATGTTTAGAAAGATTGGTGCACCGCAGTTGTTGCAGCCTACCACCCTACCCATTGCTGTCGTTGCCCACCAGCGACCCCCCACCCTTCCAGATGCAGGATACCAAACACTCCCCCAAGTCCCCACTCTCCCTCCTCTATCAGTGTAAAACATTCTTTATGTCCCTTACCTCCTTTGTTGCACACGTTTAGATATGTTGAGCAACTGCTTTTTATATTCCTATCCACACTCAAAAATACTTTAAGTAGCCATTGCACAACCTTCTTCAACTCCTACTCCTCCTTTACCCAATGCAATAACTATGTGAAGTAGTAATAATGAAAGCGCCTAGATCTGCATTTACTTCCCTTTCACTGAGAGAGCAGTCACCTCTTCACTTGCTGCAGTTCCTTTCCTGGATGTCTGCTTCTGTTATGACAGGTGCAAATCCTTTGCCTGTTTGAGGAAGTGATGTCAGAACCCCTAGTACAAAGGGAATAATTGACATGGGGTGGGTGGGGTGAGGGTTTGGGTGGGTGGGACCAGCCCAGTCCTCCGGAAACAATCAGGTAGCTGAGGCCTCTAGTCAGACAATTAGCACCCTTCCCACTCAAAACTTTGCAGCTAGTGAAGCCAGCAACAATGAATCAATTCTACTCAAAGCCCCAACATAGGTTTGCTACCCAAAGAAACAGGACACCAATTCAAACAGCTTCACCAACAATACATCAAAATAGGTTTGGAATTATAAGATATAGGTCTCCAATTCAAAGAAACAGACCAGTTAAATTACACCAATTATGTTTAAAAGAGAAGAAATAGTTGCAACAGAGGAGGAGATAATTGAACAGCAGAAAGAACTGGACAAGTAAGCATTAAGCCACGATGAAGGTGGCCTAATTCACTTGTAACATGGTCTTCTGATAGTTCACAATATTAGGAATATAATTATCATTATCTAAGAAATGCTGCAGAGATGGTGTTTTGTTTTGAGACAAATCTTTACCGTACTTTTTAAAAGTTGAAGGAATGCTTATTTAGATACAGATGTTACTGAAATGACATCTGAAATATAGGAAGAGAAAGTGTTATTTAAAGTAAACTTTAGTACATTGTTTCAATCTGCATGGCTATTATTTTCATGCCATTGTTAGGAGGACTTCGATATACTGGTCTGTGTGTTTCGGCATTTCAGTCTGGTAGTGAACTGCATAACATCTGACCTTGTGTCGAGCTCTTCGGTGTCCGTGGTATGTCGCCTTCAGCTGCTGCTTTTTTTGAACATCTTCTTTTTACTGTAATAGTGTGCATAACTGCATGCAGCTATTTGTTTGCATGCGCTGTACTTTCTGTGCCATAATACTTGAAATTAATGGTTCTGTGAACCGTGAGGGAGTAGAAGTTAAAGGGATTAAGCATTTGCCCCTGACGGACATCTACATGGCTGATATGCTCCGGAAGTAGTTTTGCTTCTGCACTGTCATTCTCCATCGGCATAGTGCTGGGTGCCGCTATCACTGTTTCTTTTTTACTGTATAGTGCTAGTTTCAGCTGTTACTGTTTGTTGCTGTGAGGATGCTACTTCTGATTTGTCAGGTAATATTTGTTGGGCAGGATCTAGTGGGATGCTGTTTCCTATGTTTTTTGAAGGTAATCATATTTACTTGCATTTTAATGTCTGATTGCTTTCCCGCTCTACCGCTCTAGCGCCTGATGCACTATTTGTATGTAGTATGAGTGTTATGGGCATTTGGGTGGTGGGTGGAAAGACAACATTTTTTATCATCATAATGTTCTGTTTTACAAACACTGCTTATCTCATTCTGTGGCTTGGTAGGTACTTCACTTTCAACATGGCATAATGGGTTCAATAATGCCAGGTTGAGCTACTACCATGTGACTAATTGTGGCCAATGACTTTTGTCCTTTCTGTGTTTCTTAATTTAGCCATTTTACAAGATGGCTTAGTGACCAGAAAGATGACATGAATTCAGTGTGGAGAAATGCAGTATCATTCACTTCAGAAAAATTAATATAAAGGCAAAAGGCTGCATGAATGATTTCAAGATTACCAAATATTAACAGGGAAAAGACCTGAGGGGTAACGACCAGTAGCACTTTCATTTGGAGCCACCAGTGAAGGGTGGCAGCTAGTAAGACAAACAGAATCACAGCATGCATCAGGAGAAACTTTATAAGTAGATCAAGTGATAGTATAATGCCCCCTTACTGATCACTGGTAAGACCCCATCTCAAGTACAGTGCTCAGTTCTGGTCCACATAGCTGGGAAAAGATCATGTGTGAGCAAAAATGTCCAAAAGAGCATTACAAATTGGTCAAAGCTTGGAAAATGAACTATGAGGACCAACTGAACAATGACTCTTTAAATTGGAAAAGAGGAGACTCAGGAGAGACGTGGCCATTGTATACAAATACATGGCATGTGTGAAGCTAGGGAACTTCACCTCATGAAACTATGTTGCAAAGTTCCCTGGCTCTGTGAAATGAAAAGGGTCACATCACCTAGTTCTTTGCCTATTGAGGTGTCAAACTTTATCTGGCAACACTATGCAAAGTGACAGCTCATCAATGGAGTGCTGGCAAAGTGGCACTTCCTATAGTTTTAAGTCAGGCAAGGTAACACTTTACCTGTAAAGAACTACACAAACTGTTTCATCTAAAAAATGAACCTTTCTTTCAAATCCTATATATATATATATATATATATATATATATATATATATATATATATACATATAGTATATAATATCCCATATATAATTATAATATCTTATGTTATATAAGGGTGAGCTCAGTAGCAAGGGTTAAACTGGACAGACTTGGTGGGCCTTGTAGGTCTGTATCTGCTGGCACTAGGTATGTATGTAATTGTATATCCTCCACACCACCATCTGTTGTGAAAACTACCTTCCACCCCAGGCAATGTTCGCCACAGTGCCAGTACTGAAAAGTAACCCTTCCCTCTACCTGCCAAAACCAACTACCCTCATCCCCCCCACCCAACCTGATCCTGATCTTTAAATGAATTCCTTCCACCTAACCTCTCTTTGGTCCCCTTCTCTTTTTTCCTCCCAAGTACCCACCAAAGTACTTGTAATAAAAGAAAATTATCCTGCTTTGCAAGTTTTTCCTCTCTATTCTGTGGTAAATATTTGATCACTAAATGAATGAATAAATAATGAATGAATGAATGAATTATGTTATTGCCTATTCTAAAACCAGACTGGCTGAGGTCTCGGCTCATTTTAACTGCCTAAGTGTGACAGACCAAACCTGTTGAATTAGCTCCCAAGTGCTCCACTGCGATTGCTGTGTTGGCTAGCCCTGAAGACAGGCTACAAGCCTTGCAGGCTGCTAGGCAGAAAGGTGTTTTAAGACTTGAAGATTGCATTACTAAACTTGATCCTGATTTAGCACCATAGACTTAAGAATGGATGTGCTTAGCTCATAATAGGCTTATTGAATCTGTCTGCTAAGCACATCTGACCTTTTCAGCTTCTTAGTGAGTAACTATGGAGTGCAAACCTATGTCTTTAATGATCCAGATGTGGCTTATAGACATGCAATTAATAGTGGGGCAAAGTTTCCAGACTTAACCACAGTTTTTTGTGGTAGAGTTCTTGTTTCAGCAGTGCATGTTACAGTGAAAATGTGCACCTATACCTTCTTATCCATTTTTAAAGTCCTCTTGTTCTCTTGTCTTGTAAGATACCCCTTTTCCCCATTTTGCTATATTAACCTTTTAAATGTTTAAAATAATAAAAAAAGTACTTATTTCAAGGTGAAAATCCCCAGGTTTTTATAATTAGTCTAAATAGTTTTTTGAACATGCATTGGCCCATGACTTTAGTGAGCAGTGTCTGTTGCATCTTTGTTAACAATGCCACAAGACAAGTGAATTTAAACAATGGGTGTTCAAAACCAGCTGAGAATAATGATTGATATATGCAGGAGCGCTCCTCTTATTTATTTCAAAAGTAAAATAATGCTAAAGCAGACTCAAAGTGGAGAGAAAAGTCTATTTATGAGACAGAAAACCAAATCAGTGTAAAATAAAATAAAAAGGTATAGGTCAAATATTTCACTATAACAGCACTGCTGCTTTAAAAAAAAATAAACACCACCCACATAGCGCAGTTGTCTCATCCATCTCCAAATGGACCAGAGTATATTAGTAACCCCCCCCAGTCTTGACAGTGATTTATATTTTTTCACCCTTTTACTGACTCAAGTTATATATCCTCACACCACCCACCCGACCCAGTAAAAAAATGTAAGACCCTCAACCCACCACCATTTGGCATCCCCCCCAACTCATACCCAAATGATACAAGTGATGCTGTGCTGTGTTAAGTGAGTTGATGTAACCTGTAAAAAAGAAAACCACTCGGTGCTGTAGTGACCAGCTAACCAGTTTGTTGGCTCCACAATCAATAATATGGTGCCATGCTTGTCTTAGAGGCAAAAGTCAGAGGAAAACCAGGAGCAGTTATAAAATTTGCAAATAGCATTTTATTATTATCAATAACAGTAAAATAAAAAAAAAATTGTTCAGGATAGCTATTTACAAAGGCAGTAGAAACAAACTAAAAAACAAAGTCCTCCATCTGAAGGTATCTCTAATTCTAAATTTCAATCGCTCTCTCTCTAACAAACATTGCTGTTCTTTTTATAAGAAGACTTTGCCTGGCAATTAATTTTTGCATCCTGATCTTGTTAACAGACATCCTGTTTCTCACAAAATGTATCAGAACTTTGTCAATTTCTTTCCTTGCAGGTGCAACAAAATAGAACACGTTTTAACCTCCTGTTGACAACTCTGCAAAAGAGTTTGTAGAGATCAAACTGCATCTCAAAGTTACCACCCTGAGTTCCAAATAGATTTTTGCAATCATTTCAACAATATAGCTGTATACATTTTCAAACCAAAGGATCCCAGTTTCACACAAAGATTCACATATATTTTTATAACCACAGATAAGCAAGGGGGAAGAAAACATAGAAACAGCAGGAAACAGCAAGTAAAGGCAGGGAGATAGTGTGTGTGCATTGGGGGGTGTCGCAAGACCACCAGAGTAATACATTCCTAGGTCTCACAAGAAAATTTGATTACACAGTCAGAGAAGAGACAGAAAAGGAAAGAATAAAACAGATCCTTGCATTTAACTCCTTCTGCATAACAAATGGCACCGTGTCTTATTCAACCCTGTCACAGTGCTCTGTAGTGACACCTGATTGGCTGACCACATAGAAACATGTAATTTGACAGCAGAAGGTAACTGAAGTTCCATCAAGTCTGCCCTTACTGTCCTGGTGGTCTGTCAACCTTCTTGCCCACTCCCCCACTTCTCAAACCCATGTTGCTCCCCTCTTGGAGCCTATATGTCCCCTGCCCGGTCCAAACCAGGTTTAAACCCATTAGGGGTATCTGCCACCATTACTTCTGGTGGCAGTATGTTCCATGGTTCCACTACCCTCTCAGTGAAGTAGAATTTTGTCACATTTCTCTCACGTATACCCCCTACTGACTGCATCCATGTTTGTTACCAATAGATCATCACCAGTCACCTTGTTTATGCCCCTAAGAAATGTATATGTTTCAGTCATATCCTCTGCTCCCACCTGGCCTCCAGTGAGTGCATCTTTAGGGCTTTCAGGCAATCCACATAGGACCTGCCCAGCTGACCCTGGATCATCTTGTTGATCCTTTGCTGTACCAACTCTATTCTGAAAGTGTCTTTCCTCAGGTGAGGACTAAAGAAATGGGCACAGTACTCCAGGTGAGGCCTCATCAGGGATCTGTACAGTGGCAGAATCACCTCACTTCTCCAAGTGTCAAAACTACTCCCTATACACCGTACACCATCTATGCCTTTCTGTATGCTTTGTTGCACAAACTCATTTGCTTGAGGGAGTCACTGATTATAACCTCCAGATCCTTCTCTTCTTTTGAAGTCGCCAGTCTTGCCCCTACCATACAGTAGTTTGTGCATGTATTCCACCTCCCTAAATGCATCACCTTGCACTTTTTGTCATTGAATCTCAACTGATAGATGTTAGACCATCTCTCCAGTTTCTCTATGTTCTTCTGGAGCTCCTGCACCCCTTCCTCATTATCTATTGTGCCACATAGCTTTGTGTCATCAGGAAAGGGACACAGCTTTCTTTGTATACTAGGGGTGTGTGAATACCTTTTTTTTTGAATATTCCAGCTGAATATTCTATTCGGGCCCCAAATATTCGGGTATTCAATAGTCATAGTTGGGTTGGAGGGATGTAATCAAAAACAAAAGGAAAAAAAAAGAAAATTAACAGTCCCCCACCCATCCGGCCAACAGGCACAGTGGTGGGATTTCTGCTTGCAATGCCGATGACTCAGGTTCAGGAATGAACCAAGGAGTTGACGGGCCGGCTGTGGGAGAAGGATTGAGCATCCTAGGGACTGCTCTCCTTCTCTGGAGGGAGGGGAAGAGTGTCTGGTGCATCCCAGACCCCTAGTGGAGGCTGGGTGTACCATCGTGACTAGCACCAGTATGTTTGTGGGGGGCACATCCCTGCCCCAGGGATCAATCAGTTGAAAAAAAAAAGCTGCCCCCCAGCATGATGACCCGCTCTGCCTTCTGCTGTCTCTGATGTCTGCTGGAGGGTCCCGCTCCTGTGGCCCCAATCCATGGGGTAAGCTGGGGATTTGCCCACAGTGTCCTTTGAGGGGTGCTCCCAGGTGGCCCTACCCAGAGGGCAAGCCTGGGCATGGGGCGGTGGGCAGGAAGGGTCCAAGATAAATTAGGCACCAAACCAAAACAGTGAAAAAAAAACTTAAAATAAAAAAAACTGTCCCCCACCCTTCTCCCCAGCCCAGATTACTAATTCCAAGCCCCCGCTCTTCACTCCCAGCACCAAATTCATATCTATATATATATATATATATATATATATATATAATATATTAATTATGATAAGGTGACCAGCACAAACCCACATGCTCAGCAGCTTCGCATGGTCAGCAGCTTCGCAGAATGAAGTGTTCATGCTTACTCTCTGTACTGAAATGATCTGATCAGCTGATCATTTCAGTACAGAGACTGGAAAGTGAGCAAGTATGGGTGGGAACACTTCATTCTGGATGCGGCCAGCTGAGGAGAAGGGTGGGTTTGTGCTGGTCACCTTAATTCATAAAAAATATATATATATTTGAATTGGGTGCTTGGGAGAGGAGGGTTGGTGTATAGTGTCAGCAGGGGGTGGTGGGGGTGTTGAGGTTGGAGACATTCAAAAGTGTAAACAAGTGCTTACTGGACTGGTGGCCAGCCGTGGAGGCAAGCAGGTTGTGTAAGTCAGCTTATAATTAATTAAATATATTAACTGGGTGCTGGTGAGACAGGAGGATTGATGGGTGCTGACAGCAGGGTGTAGGAAGGTGTTGGGGGCATTCATTTTTTCAAGTGCAAATGAGCACTTAGATTTGCAGCTGGCCATGGAGAAGGGCTGGTTTGCTGGTCGCCTTAAAAATATGTAAATTGGGTGCTGGTGGGGGGAAGGTTGGTGCTTGCTGCCAGTGATGGGGGGAGGGGGCTGTTGGGGACATTTATTTTATCAAGTGCAAATGAGTGCTTAGGTTGGTGGCAGGCCATGGAGCTGGGCGGGTTGTGCCGGGACTTTTTGAAATGTCAAATTGTCAGTGCTAGGGGGGAAGAGGGGGGTTGGGTTACTGACAGAGGGTGGGGGAATGGGGGGCTTGTATTTAATGATTTGTGTTGGGGGGGTTGTTTCTTTTTTTTAATAGTATTTTCCAAATAGAAGGGCACAAATAATGCTACTATTCATTATTCGGGATCTGAATAATGAATAGTGTATTATTCGTGGTATTCAGAAAATGATATTCATTAGTCGCACACCCCTTCTGTATACATTCTCCTATGTTACTTATGAATATATTCAATAGGACAGGTCCCAGGACCATTCCCTGAAACATCTCTAGTGGCCAAAATATTTTCTAGCAAGTTTCATTGCTGGAGGGCCAAGGAACATGATTCAAATGATGGTGATGGTGTGGGCTAGGAGACAGGTTAGTGATCTAATGCTGAACAGTTTGTTGATTGTTTCATTTGAACATTTATTCAGCCATATTATTTTCCAGAACTGGAAAATATGGAGGATAATGCATGAGTTATGCAATGAACAAAGTGGTAAATTGGGTGAGTGAAGTCTCATTATTTTCCTAGAACTGGAAAATATAGAGGCTAATGCATAAGTTATGTGACGAAAAATTATAATTTTGGGTGAGTGACGTCTCCCTATACAGAGCTCATTCTCTCAGAGGAAACAAAAATGCAACCTATATTCCTCACAAATGGAGCTGCCGCTCACACAAAAGACAGAAACACATTGAAACTAAAGCTTTTCAGAAAATAAAATAAAAAAAAAACATAAATCTCACCAATAGAAGATGCGAGACTCTTCTTCAACATGCTGGAATTCAAACTTAAAAAATGTCTGGGCAAGAAGTCACTTAGTATGAGTAACATTCTGCATAGCACTGACCATCCCCATATGTATATTCATAACCCCCTAATGATTATTCATTTTAAATCCACAATGCCACTTCTTGACACATGCATCACATTTTCCTCACAAACAAAAAATCTTAAAACTCCCTAAATAAATAAGTGGAATAAGACACTCAAGATGATAGTTTATACCTCATCTTTACTTGTGGTGGGTGAAGTCCTAAGCCCTTCAGGTTCAAGACTTCATCCCACCATGGATGTTTACAGGGTATAGACTATCCTCTTTCATGTCTTATTTGTTATGTCGCAGACACTTTGTTGTTTAACTGAATCCAGTCCAAGGTTTACCTAGAGAATTAGGCAGCATTATTAATTGGGCTGGTGTTCATTTAATATTACCTTTTATATAGTTAATACATTGTTTGCTGCTTTGCCAGTAAAAGTTGAAAGGAGTTTCTTTGGAGTCTGCAAGGATGTAGATTGTTGACGTTTCTTAACTTAGTATGCTTGATTGCTGAAAAACTGCAAATTTGGGTTTTCTTTGAGAAACTGCTGAATGTCTGGTATGCTACAAGTGGCTGTTTTAATTTTCATTGTTAGTGCTTAAAGTGTTGTGTGGGTTTCAGAAAAATATGTTTGAGACCATACATTTAAATATTGAACACAGATGTCTCTGGCATTGGTACTTAATAGATTTCTTAATTTTCTTTTATCTCCTATAGGCGTTTTGAATTAGGCTCATGCCATTTTTTATTTTTAGCTGTATGGATAATAGGGGTCAACCACATAATATATGATATTGTAGCCTAAGTATTACACTTTCTTTGATTTTCCACTTTTGGAGATTTCTCTGTGTATTGCCATGCTGGAGGGTTGAATGGATGCAATGAATATGGTATTTATTTTTACAAATGACATTGTGGTATAATACTGTATCTGCTTCCCTTGATGCCCTTTTCAGATTTATGCTTGTGAGATGGAAGGTGGAGGGGAAAATCCTATATTCTAAGAACATTAATGTTTTCATCTGCTTACCACTTTAATGAGATACAGTAATATGTGTATGCACTCTGTCCAAGTGGTAATCAGATGACTGTGTCAATCAGAAGAATTAGTGTAGGACAGAAGAACAGGAGGCAGTATAGCGTAGTGGGTTAAGGCTCTGAGCTGCCAATCTGGAGACCTGGGTTAGAATCTCACAGCCACTTAGATGTATATTGTGTGATCCTGAGTAAGTCACTTAACTTCCTTGTGCTCCCAGGTCGCATCTGGAAACAAGCTTTGGCTTAGTTGCAACTCCTGGTTAAACAATGTTCCCTTTCCCTAGTGTTGCAGAGTAAGTTTTTCTGTTCACATATATTCCTTCTCTCTTGGGGGGGTTATAGCCTTAAATATTCTACTCTTCAGATACCATATGGTGCAGTTGATATCCAGACAGAATAACATATGTTATAGAAGCGAAGGAAAAATAGCCTGCCAAGTGCCAACACCTCCCATATTGAATTTTAGCCTGGTTTCTTCAGCCCTATTACTACCAATAGTAAGTAGACTACTTATTCTTTGTTATTTTGTTGCTTTTAGTACCTTTTCTCCTTCCAAACTTATACTGTTGATCTGTGACATTTACAATACTGGCACGTGTGCATAAACATTAGTTATGTTCCCATAGTATTGAAAACAATGAAAAAGAATATTAAAAAAAGAAACTTAATGTGCACAATCTTTTACACATGCAGTTCAATATTTTCTTTTTTATTTGAGTCTTGTATCACTGCTTTGGTCTATAAAACTTGCACTTCTCAATATCTGTATTATAGTTTTCCATATCAGTTAGTCGTTTCTTAGTAGCTTTGAGAGTGTTAGCTGAGAAAAAGTCTGACTCAAATAACCTTGACTTCCCAGCATGCAGATGAAAAGGGACACTCTTCATCTTATAACAGCTGAATATTTTATTTTTTATTTGAGTCTTGTATCACTGCTTTGATCTATAAAAGTTCCACTTCTCAATATATGCATTATAGTTTTCCATATCATTGTTAATCATTTCTTAGTAGCCTTGAGTGTATGTTAACTGAGAAAAAGTCTGACCCCAATACCTTGACTTCCCAACAAACAGATGAAAAGAGACACACTGCATCTTAACAGGACCCCCAACAACTAACGCTAGGGATTCCTTTGACAGCATCATTAGTGCATATTTTAAGTTATGCAAGACAGTTTATATATGACATGTTTTTCTTTGGTAAAGTATTAAGAGTATTAAAATACTGTTATTTGTAAGTGCTTAGCCTCAAGCTACATTTAATGATCTTCCTAAAAGCCCATGAAGAAATTGACAGTATAAGATCAGAAGATGCATGGTTCATGATGTTGTCAATGATTATTACTTGTCAAACTTGAAGGCAGTCAGAATCAATAAATGATGACATCTATCTACTATTCTGTTTCTTTTATCTCAGTTTAATATATTTTTTGTACATTATTAAGGTGCATTATTTGGATTGGTGCCATCAGAAGAAAAACAATTAGCATTCAAAGTAGATGGTATCATTTTCTTTGCTAGCATCTTCAAGAGTATATAACACTGATATTATAATATTAGGTCTCAAATGTTGTAGTAATATATTTCTGATATATTTTACTTAAATAATTTCATGAACATTCACTTGCTAGGAATTGCTGAAAAGAAAGCTGGTCAGAAAATGTAAAGAACTGAGGCAAAATTTGAGTAATGCTGATCATTTTAATCCAGCACTGGAGCAGGTTTGATGTGAGATTTATATTCTTGTGATAGAGTGGTGACTTATGCTAAGCAAATTCAAGTTAATTTATTTGGTATCATGTAATAATAGTGACCAAAAATGAGCGACTACAAAAATAATGACTCATTTTGGGTGCTGTTATTCTGGGCTACCCTGCAGAATAGCGAGGGTATGGGACAGCGACTATGGGGAAGGGCAAATGGAAGGGAGGAATAGCGAGGGGAAGGGGAGGGACAGGGAAGGGGTTGTCAGGGACTGGAGTACCTGCTGCTGCTGAGCTAGACATGTGATGTGGTGATGTGGGAAGCTAGCTCTGGCAGAGCAGGTACTGGGTTTGGGAACGGGAATGGGTTACATTTTGTCATAGCTGTGAGCTGTGGCACTTTATTTTTTTCACAACATCTGAATTTTACCCCCTTCCCAACATGCACCCCCCTGGAGTTGAGAATCCTAATTCAGGGTGCTGTGGGGGTCAAAGCTCCCCACGAGGGGTGGTGCAGGGGGGCTGGTTTTTCAGATCCAGTTGTTGAGTTGCCTTAAAGTGTTTATTGCCGATTTGCCTTTCTGAGATATACACTCACCATAATAGCGATCGCTGTTTTGTGATCAGTATTATGACATGGAACCATTTATTTCAAACCTTTTGCACAGGGCATGGAAAAGGACAACAAAGAGAAAGGGTTGTCATGCAGTAAGATGACAGATATTTTCAGTGTGATACCTACCTCCTTCCTGCAACACAAACAAAAACATTTTATTCCAATATTGTTGAAGGCATTTTAGTTTTAACTGTCACTTACCACAAACGGTAAAACAACAGACGGGGCTCTATCCTGGGTCCTGTCCTATTTTTTATATTTCCACATGACCTTCCCTCTACATATATCTCAGTATGTGGATAATACATTTTTTTACCCCATCTGCCTTTCTCTGTCCCTGAGCTTTCAGTGTAACCTTAATATCATCCAACACTGGTTCTGCTCAAACCATCAGTCACTCAGTGCCAAAGAAACATCTTACTTTTAGTAGTAAGCAGCAAATTGCCAGTCTCAGCTTATTGCAGGTCTTCAAGACCCTAGATGTCTCCCCTCTTTTTGGATGTGAGCTTGGATTGTAGGCTTGACATCTCCTTTCACATTGATACCATCTACAAAAAGCTTCTTCCCACAACTGAACCAGCTTTCCTCTGATAGTCTGCCTTGAGATTATTTTAAAGATTATCTGTCCCATATTTGACTATGCAAATGTGGTTTACAATGCCATCTCCAAATTCACTCTAGCCAGATTGTATCCCACTCTGCCTTTAACTCCTCTCTTTGTACCCATCATGGCCATCCTTATATTGCCATTGCCTTTCTGTCAAAATAAGGTAGGGCCTCTCACACAGTTTTTATTTATTTATTTAAAAATCTTGGAATTACAACCTTTGAGTCAGAGACTCATTTCCAAAGGGCTCCACGTCAGATTCACAATACAGATATACACAATACAGTAGATCAAGAGATACAGAGGATGTAGTTCACAGTTCATAATACAGACATATGTAACACAGTGTATCAATAAAGCATATACACAGTTCATAATACAGACTTAGGTAACACCGTGTATCGATAATGCACAGGGTACCATGCCAGGTTTACACAATTAAACCAATGAGGAAAGGCAGGTAGTGCGAGTTATTGGAGCAGTCTGTAGGGAAACTTTGTCAAGGTTACAGCAGAAAGAGAAGACAGGTAATGCGAGTTTTAGGGCTGTCAGTAGAAGACTTTGTCAGAGTGCCTGAGTGCAATTGTGGGCTATTGACTGGGAGGAGGTTGGGTGGCAAGTCTATGTCACTGCTAAAGACTCGGGTGAGGGGTCTAGTGCATGCAGGCTCACTTCTCTGTAAATTATGGTTTTAGTTCCACCACTGCTGCCTCTCCTCTCTTCTCTCCTCCTTCCTCCCCTCCTCTTATTCCCCCATTCCACTGACTCTCACGCCTGTATTACCCCTGCTAGGATATCAGTAGGCTGAACAACTTTCTCTACTTCCCTCCCTTCCCCCCTGCATTCCCTCTCTTCCTTCTTCCATGCCTCCATTTGTTCCCTTTCCTTAAACCCTTTCCTTTGTGACCTCATAGTGTATATCTGCTTCTACAACTAGTCCTTCTCATACTGTCCTTCATTGTTCTCCATATCTTCCTTCCTTACAGTATTTTCTTGTTTGCTCTAATTTTCTCTGTACCCGTCTCTAACCTCCTGGTTGTCTCCTGCTTGCTGGACATGCTTATCATATTGTGATTATCAGGCCTGTTCATTCTTGTCTAGTTTGGATGGTTTTGCATTTGATTGTCTGAATTGTAAACTTGTAAATAATAGTTACAGTTTTACCTGATTTTTGCTGTTTGACCAAGTTTTGCTCCATTGTACTTTTTTTTTCATTATGTAATTTATGTTTTTTCCCGTTTTTGCTCACCTACAGTCCCAGACATGCATACGTGTGTGTGGAGGCATGCATGCAGTACATTTTGAGATCCCTCCTGACTTGCCGCCCCCTCCCACCTGCACTGCCACCGGACCTCCACCTGGTGGCAGTGGAACTATGGGGGGAGTGACAACCACCTCAGGAGAGGAGAGCTGCTGTTAGGCACTCTATTCTGCCCCTCCCCCCATTCTGGCACCCAGATGACCCGAGGTCAGTCCCAATCCTAGGTCACTGGCATGGCGCAAGGTGTGGCATCCAGCGCCTCAACCCTCAACTCCACCAGGCCAGCCTCGATTGTACTTTCATGCATTCCTTTAGTGTCTACCTGCTTTCCTTGTAACCTTTTCCCCAGATCACATCTGAAAATGAGCCTTTGCTCAGTGTGTCCTTCCCAGTCACCACATTCTAACTAACTAAATTAATAAATATCTAAAACAAACAAACTCAGATACCTAATCAAAACAGTTTTTTGACCAATGTATGCACAGGGCACAACTGATAATCATTGCTGGCATCATGTTGATGATTGTCTTCTTGTCCTTGTTGTTAAATTAGATTAAAAAAAAAGGCTGACTCCTAGAATGGTTGAGTTAAAAACTCACTAACTCAGCCCTAACTATAGTGACACTAACTTGCCCCTATAATATATAAAATTGCTAAACAGTACATCAATGCATCTGTTAGGGTTGAAGCACAAAACATATAAAGTTGGGAAATAGAAACTTAGGAGAATAAAATCTCTGGAGCCTTGGTGAATATGCAGTATGCTGCTCCTCAGGGTTTGAATGATCACAGGATGCAGCATTGATGTTGCCACAACTTCAATGCCCTCTATCGAAGCATTCCTGTGTCAGTATTTTACTGTGTGTGACAACACAGTGCCAAAGGTAAGGTAAGGTCAATGCTGGATTGCGTGATTGTTCAAACCCTAAGGAACTGCACCCTATTGGTTCATTGAGGCTCTATCTTTGTACTTCTCTACTTTTTATGTTTTGTGCCTCAACCCTAACCAATGCACCCATGTAATGGTCTTCAATTTATTTCCATGTATTTTGAAAAGGATATATAACAACTGAAGCACCAAACTAATTATTAAGGCCATGGCATATCTGACTTATGTCATGCCTTTTATTATGCAATGACAAGAAAACATCCTGGGCTGGATATTCAAACTGCGCTATTCTGTGGCGCAAGCCCTTGCACTGCACAAAATAGTTGCACAGAGGTGTGGATGGGGCGATATTCAACGGAGTTGCGCTATTGAGCAACTCCTTTGAATATCACCCCCCGGCCACAGCCACTGTGCATGGTGCAGTGGAACTTGCGCCACCGCAAGTGGTTAGTGTGGAGCATTCAAGATGCGGTGGCGCAAGTACCATTGCGCCATGCGCAAATTTCCGATATTCAAAAGGTGACATGCAAATGGGGCCATAATCCATGCAAGGCACAGGGGGGGTCATTTGCATCTATTGATGGCCCCATTTGCATGCCATTAGCATGCAGGTGCGCCGATCCCCAAGGACTTGCACCTGGCGCCCTGCCAGGCAGCAGTCGTCGGGGACCGATGCCCCCTGCAGCCCGATCGCGGGCATAAGTTTAAACATCCCCCCAACCCCTGACTGGCCCGATCGTGGGCATAAGTGAAAAAAAACTCCACCCCCCACTAGCCTGATCACGGGCAGAAAAAGTTCAACCCCAAGAACATATCCCTGGTGGTCCAGTGGACCTCGAGCCGATCGCGGGCAGAAAAAGTTCAGCCCCCAAGAACATATCCCCTGGTGGTCCAGTGGACGCGAGCTGACACGGCAGAGTGTTCAAACCCCAAGGACATATCCCGGTGGTCCAGTGGACGCGAAAGCCCGATCGCGGGCAGCAAAGTGTTCAAACCCCAAGGACATATCCTGGTGGTCAGTGGACCCATGAAGCCCGATCGCGGGCAGCAAAGTGTTCAAACCCCAGGGACCACCTACCCTGGTGATCTAGTGGCCCCACCCACCCACCCGAAGCCCCACCACCCGCTCCCCTCGTCCCTTGTACGTATGAGCTACACGCCCATTGGCTCTTGCTCTGAATCAATGGGCGTGCAGCCCTACCGGGCAGTCCAGTGGGCGGCAGGGTGGCAGGTGAGTGAGATGCTGCCACCCGCCGGCTGACGAGGGGGAGCGGGTGGTGGGGCTCATGGGTGGGTGGGGGACACTAGATCATCAGGGTAGGTGGTCCTGGGGGGTTTGAAACACTTTGCTGCCCACTATCAGGCTTCGTGGGTCCACCAGACCACCAGGATATGTCCTTGGGGGTTTCAACCTTGCTGCCCACGACCGGGCTTCGGGTCCACCGACCACCAGGGATATGTTCTCGGGGGTTGACTCTTTGCTGCCCGCAATTGGGCTAGTGGGGTGGGGGTTTATTCACTTATGCCCGCCGATGGCCAGTTGGGGGTGGGGGTTTAACTTATTCACATTGGGCCAGTCGGGGGTGGGGGTTACTATATGCCCTTGATTGGGCTGCAGGGGAGCACAGGGTATTTGAGGGCCACCCACAGGTGGCAGCTGCTGTGTTGTGCCCTGTAATGCAGCAGCTCACCTGTGGGTGGCGCTCACTTCTTTTTGCTCAAAGTTGTGCAGGCGCAGGTTGGGGGTTGCACCTGCACAACTCTGCACAGCCCGCTGAATATCGGGCTGTGCAGTTTATGCATGGTTCCTCCTCCTCCGGTTCAGCATGCCTTCATTAGCATTGCGTTGTTGCTCAGCTTGACTTGCGGGGCACAACTGCCTCCTGCTGAATATGGCAGAATGGAGCAATTTTGGACTTGCGCAGGCGCAACCCTATTGCGCATGGTGCAACCCTTTTGAATATCCAGCCCCCTGTGTCTTCACTGGTCAGTGGTCACCTTCCAAAGTGATGCTGTCCCAGCACAACATTACTGTATAAAGTTGATCACAGCCCAATGTCGCATCATAGTACAGCAATGTAATATCCTGTTCTGAATCAAGACCTACAGTGAGAGAATATTTGTTGCCAATGTGGACCTATAGAGTGAGACTCTCATGATATAGAGTTTTTTTCAATGAAGTCCCATAACAATCCCTTTTGGCTATTAGTTCATGTGTTAACCTACTACTAGGCATTTTTTTTTCCTTGTATTGTAGAAAGTAACTTGTTTCTTTGTCAGCCTCTGTACTGAACAGTCTCATCTTTGTTAGCTTTTTCTGTCCCTCAAGACATCGGTTCATTTAACAGTTTAACTCAAGAACCAGTACTGTTGGAATTTTTTGTTGCAGTTTATTTCTTTATTGCTTCTTCTGGTGCAAACTGATATCCAGATCTGACCTCCTTAGCCCTGTCATCTGACATCTCAGAGACTTATCTTGATTACTGGTCTTCCTCCATAGCATCCCCCTCTGGTAGCTTCTGCAGGCTTTGCCCCACCTGTCATTGGTGAGGGGCCTACGAGTGGTTAAAGCCCTCATTCTGTGCTGCCCAGCTTTTTGCCCTCCATTTTGTTCTTTTTGGCTTCCCTGTAGGATGCTGGCATAGATGCAGGTGCGTACTCACATGGAGAGCATGGAGCACATCACTGCCAGCATCCCCCCAACCAATAAGCCAATTGGAAGCTCACTGCCACCTGTTGTCACCCAGGTGGCAGTATAATATTGGAACTGACAGCCCTCCCTCCCTGGAGGAGGAGAGCATCCTCTGGGACACTCGATCCCCCCCCCAAGCTGACCCCCAACACCTCAAGCTCGTCACCCAGGTTTCTGGCATTGTGGAGGTGTGGCATCCAGTGCCTCAATCCTCCACACCACTGGGCTGTGGATTTTTTATTTTTCTTTGCACACTGTAGTCATAGGTTTAAGGAACAGTTTTTTTTCCTGTGGACCCTGCAAATGTAATAAAGTTTAATTGACCTTTTCCCACTTGATCGGACTGGCAACCAATAAGTCCACTCTATCATTGGTCATTGTCTTTCTTTCTTCTGTCCCTGCTGTTGTATGTTTTATTTTGTAATAGGCAAAAAAGCTTTTTATTTTCAAAACTACAGTGGCCTCTGACTATATAAAATGGGGCATCAGTAAGAGTCACTAGAAAATGTCCTCTACTGCCTCAGAGAGCATCTACAAACAGCAGCATGTTAGTTTACATCTCCAATGTGCACATTTGCCTAGGGACTGCATCTACAGCTGGTTCCCTTACTGTGCCCTCTCCGCTCCTTGGCATGGCCCTCCTGCTATTCCTGCTAATGTGATTCCTTTCTGGTGCTGTTGTCACCCTACCTCACTCAACTTACTCCCCTTTGCACTGGAAGAGAAATGGCATGTAGAAATGTGAGAAAAGAAAGGAACTATTGGACAACATGATGCAACTGAAGGACAAAACCAAAGTGTTTTTACTTCAATCATTTTAATTATTTTAAAACATTCTTGGCATCAGAAAGTTCTGAAACTCACTGGATATCTAAACTGAGGGTACTGAAGTAGTGACAGAGATTGCAAAGGAACAAGAGCTTCCCTTTGTAATGAACTCTTTCGCATCATCACTGTGAAAGAGCACTTTGTTCTAACCAATAACTGTGTCATGAGATATGGTTGCACTTCAGGAACAGGAAACTCTATAAGTGTGGAGGTTCCTGTGGCACACCCAAGCCAAGCATCATTTTAAAACATCCTTAAGCCGCTCAATTGCTTTCTATGGGAGTAGAGGCATTGTGAAGTTCTACCTCAGTGGCGAAGCTCTGACAGAGTTGCAAAGTTCGACTTTGCAAAACACTTCAAGAAGTCCCCACTTCTCAATAAGTTTCCCTGGCAAATTGACACTTTTTCAGGTGGTGTCTGGTGAGCCCATGGTGAAGTTGCAATTGCACCAGCCACTTTGGATGACTTTGCTTGAAAAAGCACCACTTTGCCTGTAGCAGTGCACTAACTGGCTGAAATTTGCTTTGCAAATTAGTTCATGAATTCTGCAGAATTTTACATGGCCAAGTTGCCTTTTCTTTTGCCAGTTACAAAATTTAGCTGTGAAGTGGACAACTCACCAAAAAAAGGCCACTTCACAGTAAAAACGTCACAATTTTGGCAAAATCAAAGTTTTCAAGGTTTGCATAAACTTCCCATAGCTTAATGACGGTGAATTTTGGACAATTCACAGCCACTTCACCAGTGAGGTTTAAATTTGTGACATCTCTATTGGCTTGTCGAAAACTTTTCAAAATTGACCCTTCTCAAATTTGGCACATTTTGCAAATTAATTCACAAACCGAAATTTACCAACTTCTCATGGCTTTAATGGGCAAAGGAGCACATTTCTGACCCTGATTCCAAGAAAAGCTTCTGGAACAAGCTATAAAAAATCTGGAATATGGACTGAAGGTGAAGAGTTAATGAAGAGTTCCTGTGTGTTGCTTTAAGGACTTCATGCATGCTCAGGTTATACTACTATAATGTGAATAAGTCTAGGAAATTCAGATTGTTAAAATGTTTATTTTCAAACAGTGTCATGGGATGATAGGCTATGTAATACTTTAATACTTTCAATTGTTATTGCTTTTTTTTTTCAAATAAAGAAGACTAATACTGGCAGGGTTCAGTAATTGTCACGGGTTCTCTAAATTCAGTTAGTCCATAAGCAATTGATTCATTTGTTGAGAATTCAACAGAAGAGGCATGTAGGATATGGCAACTAAATTAAAACACATTGAATAGCTGTAAATAATACATAACTTTAAATATTGTATCTGACAAGGCCTGCCACAACAGCCCAGTAGTGATGAGAAAATAATTGGTCCATCATTAACTCAAAATCGACATATTCAGACCACAGATTCAGTAAAAAGGTAAGCACTGCCACTTATCATTTTGGTAATAAATAATAGGGTTGATTTTCTTGAAGTTGTAAAAATGCTAAAATAGTCCTGTGTACTGTATATGTTTTGTTGCATTTTTTCAACATTTTAAAGTTAAAGATGTAAGTTGATAAGAATGTACAATAGAACTTAATATAGATTTCTTGCTTAAAAGTGAAGACATTGAATTTAAGTTGCAAGATCTGAGAATTTAAAATTGCATATCTTGTCTTTGTAGTAAATGATTTGTGTAATTTCTTTGCAAGAACAGATGTCCTCCTTCTCTTTTTTTTTTTATAGCACATTTTTTGCATGCCACCTGCTGGCAAAGGATCTGTATTTTATATCCCTGTCTCCCTGCTCGGAGATCATTCTGCATGACAGTGAGGGTCTAGGGATTTTTTGTGGTTACCTGAGTGACTTCATGAAACCTAAACCCCCCCGCGGACACCAGTGCAAAGGACCAAAGTCCAAGCAGGAAGCTGTGCTGAGACACGGCTTCCATAAAATGCCTAACAGCACCCTCCCCTCCCAACACCGTCCACTAACTGGATCAGTGCCAAATCTTCCCCAGGAGAGTAGAGCTGTCAGACGACAGCTCAATCCAACTCCTCCCTTTCTCCCCACCTCTGCTAACACCCGAAGGCCCCAGGCTTGTTTCCGAACATGGGTCACCGGTGCAGAATGAGGTGTGGTGTCTGGCGCGTCAACCCTCAGTGCCACCAGACTAGATAATGTCCTCCCTCTCCATCCTTCCTCTCTCTTCTTATCTCCAGACCACTGTGCCTCGTTCATTGCTAAACACTGGTTTGAGTCCCTTCCCTCCTACCTTTCCTGACTCCTCTCTCCTATCCTCCCATCTTGATATTCTTTCTGCTCCAGGAATTCCTAAACCTTCTCCATTCCCCATCCTCACTCCTCTGCTGGGTAAGTTACTTTCTCCTACTGCCTCCCTTCCCTCTGAAACCTGCTCCCCTCTTCCCTCCCCCCACCCCATTCTTTGCCTTCAGGTGACTGCAAAGGCTTCTTCCTGCTCCCTGTTCTTGTCAACCTTCCATCTTATCCTTCCTTTTGTTTTCCCCATCCTGCCTATGTTCCCACTTTAAGCTAAGCTAATCGTGACTACACTGCAGTCTTTTCCCATACCCAATTAGTACTACTAGCAATGTCCCGTCCCCCAACAGGCACTATGCATTTTATTGTATAACAGCTTAATTTCCCATTTGTAAATGTATTCACTGTATGCCATTGTTTAATATGACTGTTCACCACACTGCTCCAACATATGTGATGTTGCCAATGTAGCCACATTCTTATCTTTTTATTTCTTCTTTACCTGCACCCCCCTTCCCCAGGTGACACCTGGAAATGAGTCTTAGTTCAGTGTGCCTTTCCCAGTTACCAATTTAAAAAAATAAATACATAAATTATATTTTTTTGCCATTTCTGTAATGTTTTTACCATGTACATGGACTAGTCATGAGGACTAGATATTTATGCATAGTCTAGTTTAATTTGCATGACATATGTACATAAAATGTTATTTTGTGCTATACACAAAGAGTCTCTGTGGGGTTGGGTGGTGATGTGTGTGCACACAAACACACCATGTAAAACATATTTAAAACAAAAGACAAAATCACACATGCCCCCACAATGCAAAGCATCATGGGCTGCATATGCAAATCACCACAGAATGTTATGCTGGTCCAACTTTAAGCAGAATTGCATGGTGCCAAAAGGCCTCTCACACAGTTTGCAAAGGGTGCTAACAGAAGACATAGACACGTGTTTCGTCCTGCCAGGACTCATCAGTATGCCTCGTCTGTTTGACACCCCAGTGGACTGGACCAGCTACCCCTAAGGCAGTGTGCCTGGGATATATTGTGGTGAACCCATTAAAATAAAAAACTATTTAAAAGACAAAGAACCTCTGTGCATAAACACTGAGGCAAAGGTTACCCCAAAGGGCATTTAGCTGGGAAGCCAAGTTTCAAGAAAAGACAAAATCACACATGCCCCCACAATGCAAAGCATCATGGGCTGCATATGCAAATCACCACAGAATGTTATGCTGGTCCAACTTTAAGCAGAATTGCATGGTGCCGAAAGGCCTCTCACACAGTTTGCAAAGGGTGCTAACAGAAGACATAGACATGTGTTTCGTCCTACCAGGACTCATCAGTATGCCTCGTCTGTTTGACACCCCAGTGGAATGGACCAGCTACCCCTAAGGCAGTGTGCCTGGGATATATTGTGGTGAACCCATTAAAATAAAAAACTATTTAAAAGACAAAGAACCTCTGTGCATAAACACTGAGGCAAAGGTTACCCCAAAGGGCATTTGACTGGGAAGCCAAGTTTCAAGAAAAAACAAAAATCACACATGCCCCCACAATGCAAAAAGCATCATGGGCTGCATATGCAAATCACCACAGAATGTTATGCTGGTCCAACTTTAAGCAGAATTGCATGGTGCCAAGGCCTCTCACACAGTTTGCAAAGGGTGCTAACAGAAGACATAGACACGTGTTTCGTCCTACCAGGACTCATCAGTATGCCTCGCCTGTTTGACAACCCAGTGGAATGGACCAGCTACCCCTAAGGCAGTGTGCCTGGGATATATTGTGGTGAACCCATTAAAATAAAAAACTATTTAAAAGACAAAGAACCTCTGTGCATAAACACTGAGGCAAAGGTTACCCCAAAGGGCATTTGGCTGGGAAGCCAAGTTTCAAGAAAAGACACATTCACACATGCCCCCACAATGCAAAGCATCATGGGCTGCATATGCAAATCACCACAGAATGTTATGCTGGTCCAACTTTAAGCAGAATTGCATGGTGCCAAAAGGCCTCTCACACAGTTTGCAAAGGGTGCTAACAGAAGACATAGACACGTGTTTCGTCCTACCAGGACTCATAAGTATGCCTCGTCTGTTTGACACCCCAGTGGAATGGACCAGCTACCCCTAAGGCAGTGTGCCTGGGATATATTGTGGTGAACCCATTAAAATAAAAAACTATTTAAAAGACAAAGAACCTCTGTGCATAAACACTGAGGCAAAGGTTACCCCAAAGGGCATTTGGCTGGGAAGCCAAGTTTCAAGAAAAGACAAAATCACACATGCCCCCACAATGCAAAGCATCATGGGCTGCATATGCAAATCACCACAGAATGTTATGCTGGTCCAACTTTAAGCAGAATTGCATGGTGTCAAAAGGCCTCTCACACAGTTTGCAAAGGGTGCTAACAGAAGACATAGACACGTGTTTCATCCTACCAGGACTCATAAGTACGCCTCGTCTGTTTGACACCCCCAGTGGAATGGACCAGCTACCCCTAAGGCAGTGTGCCTGGGATATATTGTGGTGAACCCATTAAAATAAAAAACTATTTAAAAGACAAAGAACCTCTGTGCATAAACACTGAGGCAAAGGTTACCCCAAAGGGCATTTGGCTGGGAAGCCAAGTTTCAAGAAAAGACAAAATCACACATGCCCCCACAATGCAAAGCATCATGGGCTGCATATGCAAATCACCACAGAATGTTATGCTGGTCCAACTTTAAGCAGAATTGCATGGTGCCAAAAGGCCTGTCACACAGTTTGCAAAGGGTGCTAACAGAAGACATAGACACGTGTTTGTCCTACCAGGACTCATCAGTATGCCTTGGTCTGTTTGACACCCCAGTGGAATGGACCAGCTACCCTAAGGCAGTGTGCCTGGGATATATTGTAGGTGAACCCATTAAAATAAAAAACTATTTAAAAGACAAAGAACCTCTGTGCATAAACACTGAGGCAAAGGTTACCCCAAAGGGCATTTGGCTGGGAAGCCAAGTTTCAAGAAAAGACAAAATCACACATGCCCCCACAATGCAAATCACCACAGAATGTTATGCTGGTCCAACTTTAAGCAGAATTGCATGGTGCCGAAAGGCCTCTCACACAGTTTGCAAAGGGTGATAACAGAAGACATAGACACGTGTTTCGTCCTACCAGGACTCATCAGTATGCCTCGTCTGTTTGACACCCCAGTGGAATGGACCAGCTATCCCTAAGGCAGTGTGCCTGGGATATATTGTGGTGAACCCATTAAAATAAAAAACTATTTAAAAGACAAAGAACCTCTGTGCATAAACACTGAGGCAAAGGTTACCCCAAAGGGCATTTGGCTGGGAAGCCAAGTTTCAAGAAAAGACAAAATCACACATGCCCCCACAATGCAAAGCATCATGGGCTGCATATGCAAATCACCACAGAATGTTATGCTGGTCCAACTTTAAGCAGAATTGCATGGTGCCGCCTCTCACACATGTTTGCAAAGGGTGCTAATAGAAGACATAGACACGTGTTTCGTCCTGCCAGACATCGTACAACTTCTTTAGCAATAATGTTCTTCTGGCAAAAACATAAATATGATGATTTTTCTTATTTATTCTGTTTCATTCCTGAACTGACATTCCCGGTTTTAAAATTAATAAAAGTTAATTTTTCATAATAGTCATGGCAAGTGAAAATTACACAGCTTGGTGTGGTGCTGTTAACCATCAGAAATGGAGGACAGGAGGGAAAGAGGGGATATGACAGAGACATACAAATACATATTTTACAAAGTATGGGAGTGCGCACAGCAGTGATAGTGCCCTTGGTAGAGTTAAAATACTAAAACTTGAGGAACCAGGCACTCAACAGCCAGTAGTGATGGACATCACAGCTTAATGTTGGTGTCACATAAATAATTTAATAAGGTCCCATGACTGGAAGGATAAAATCCAGATACACGCCTGATGCATTTCAGACACTGCTGTGTCCTTTATCAAAAGCTGGTGTACAGTTAAAAAGGCAATCTTTTATAATACTGATAGAAACTGACAATTTCTGATGTCACATACATAGATTTAAAACATTGGCTAACACTTGATACCCTACAGTAAATATTTAAACAGGATTTGATTAAGAAATTGATTGTAAACAACAGAATTATAAACCAGGACTGACATTCATTTAAATTAGACTCCAGAGAAAAAATACATCAAAACACTGAGCGCAAAAGAGAGATACATATAGGGAGGGGGAAGGGTGAAATGAAAAGAAAGATGTAGTTAAAGACCAGGTATTGAAAATATATAGACCAAATTCTACACTGTGTCACTTTTAATTTCTTTTCTAGATATGGATGTATTTCAAAACCCTCACTGAGTACTGGCATGACTGTGGCTCTGAGCTTCAGGATCCAAAAGGTTTCTCTTTTTAATAGGAGGTTGTTAAAATTACCACCCTGGGGCTCCAGCTGACTTCGTCTATGGCTATAAAAACAAAATTACGTTCACCCGCATATTGTGTGCATGCTACATATGTGGCTGTGGCTTAAGTGATGTCTCCTTTTTTGATGGCCCGTACATGTTCTCCAAATCTCAATTTAAAACTTTGTGTGGTTTTCCCCGTATAAAAAGCTGAACATGTACTTTGTGCTAGATGTATAATGCCTGCCATGTGACAAGTTTTTAGCTGTCTTATTTCAAATTCTTTATCAACATTGGCACTGTTAAAATCTCTGCACATGATTACATATGGACGGTATATACAATTCTTGCATGGGAAACAACCCTTGCTTTGGTTGATCCACCTTTCTGGTTATTTGTTGGTGTAATGACTATGTACTAGAAGGTTTTTGAGTGTGGGGGCTCTCCTGTTTGACATGCATGGTGGCTCAGTTGTTATTTATTTAAGTCCCTCACCACTTCCTAAAACATTCCGATACTTTCTTACAATACTGGCCACAACTGGTGCCTGTGAGGAAAAGGTTGTCACAAAATTAAAAGTGTTATCATTACTCACTTTTCTATGAGTGTTCTTTAACAAATCTGACCTGTCACATCTTTTCACAGCGGTTCATGCACTTTCTATTTTCTTGTAGTTATATCCTCTGTTTACTAACCACTGTGTGAGTTCACTTGCTCCGTTCTCAAATGCGGACTCAGTGCTGCAGTTCCTCTTGACTTGAAGGAACTGCCCCTTGGGAATATTATGGGTGACATGCTTTGGATGACACCTTCAGGCCAATAACAGTGTATTGCCATTCACTTTCTTACAGAACAGATCTGTATCTAGACTCTCCTCCTGGTTTCTAGTGAGTGTTACATCTAAAAATGCTTTACTTTCTGCATGGGAGTTACAGTATATGTAAACCCCAGGAGGTGATTTGTCTCATTTTTTTTTTTTTGCAATCGTTTAACCTGGAGTGGCACACTAAGCTGTTTACAGGTGAGAACCTGGGAGGACAGGAAAGTTAAGTGACTTGCTCAGGGTCACACAGTATGCAAGTGGGGGCTCTGGGATTCAAACCCAGGTCTCCAGATTTGCAGCTCAGAGCCTTAAACCATTGCGCTATAGTGCCTCCCTAAATATTTATTAAATATCTGTAATTCCCCTGAAGTGCCTTTCAATACAAGAAGTATATTGTCAATATACCTCTCCCAGTGCAATAGTTGCTGAAAAAAAAGTGTTGTTAGTGGCATTCAGTAGATACACATTCTCACTATTACCCACAAATAGATTAGCTACTGAGGGGGCACAAGTTGCCCCATGGTTGTCTCTTTAACCTGCATAAATAATGTATTGTCACAGAGGAAAACATTGTATTTTAAAATATGCTGAAGTAGCTTAATTAAAGAATCTGAGGGAGGGTCACTAACCGTACATCGTCTTCCAAGTCCAAATCATTACAAATATTCAAAACATTTTTTGTGTCTTTAATGTATGATTGTAATGTCTCAACACATGTTTTTAAAAAAGGAGTCCAAGTACTGAGATAATGATTCTGTTAGAGAGCCTATGCCACTAATGATAGGTGCACCGGTGGCTTGTCTTGATTATTGTGTACTTTCGGTAGGCTATAAAAAGTGGCCTGCTTGGGGTTTTTATTAATAAGTAAGTCCCTTGTTTTGTCTGTGAAATACCTCTGTTTGTATGCCTCACTTACTGTCTCATCAATTGGAATATTTGTGTTCAGGAATGGGATCCTCTCAGATTCTAACATAAAAATCAGTATTGTTCAGTTGCCGCATCGCCTCTTCTACATAATCCACTTTATTTTGTAACACCATACAACCAGCTTTGTCAGCCTCCTTTATTATGATGTTGTTGTCATCTTAAAATTTTTTTAAGGCTAAACATTCTTTGTTTGATATATTCTGAAAGGTAGGATGTGGGGGGGGGGGTCATGGAAGAACTGTGCAAGGTCATGTTTGACCATTTCTTTGAATACAGTCATTGCTGTGCAGTTGGGTGGACAAAACGTAGGTGCTGGTTGAAAGGGAATGACAGATTCTAAGTCTTGGTATTTGTCTTTTCTGTTAAAGAAGGCTTTTAAATTCAGTTTTCTACAGGCAAGACAGAGGCCAATTAAAGTTTAGACTTCATTAAGAGGTGTTGCTGGGGCAAATTTTAAACCTTTAGACAGCAAATTGATTTCATCGCTTGTTTGTAATCTGATAAATTGATTATTGATATATAAGTATCATTGTGTCTTACCTTCTCCGGTCCCTGTAAGGTCTACTGTGGTATTACAGCCTGTGTTGGATCTGATGGCTGTCTTGGTAGTAGTGGGTTTCTCCCCTTCCAACCCTTCCTGCCCCTTCTTGCTCTTTTCCCCCTTCTCTTTGATATTGCTTGTCATTGTAACTGAAGTGTGGGCTCTTTGGGTTGAAGTGGGTCTTGCATCAAGGGTCCGGGGGGGGGGGTTTGGAGAAGTACAGTTTCTGCCAGTTTCCTGTAAAAAAAATGACCCCATCCTTATTTCTTGAGTTGTCCTTGAATTCTGACTCACTTTTGTCAGTATTGAAATCAAATGAAATATGATGAGATCTCTTCAGGATCCCTTTTCGTTGTTGTTTTTACCAGTTGTATATCTGTCCCCTTTCCCAGTCACATTTGTCTCGTATAAATTAGCCCTGTTTGACTTTTGTCAGTTCCTGACCCAGTTTGTTGATTGATTCCTGTAGGCATTTATTATAGCCATCAAATTCAGAAAAATCCTTGAATTTTAAATCTTCTACTTCTTGTTTCTTTAATTCTTCTTGTAGAATATTATCTTTCTTTACAAAAAGGATAATTTCATCAGTTTAAAATTTTCCTCTGACAATATATTTTCCCATTCTTTTCTGAATTATTCCTTATCATAATCAAATGTTGTTTTTATCAAGATTCGTAGCCCTCTGGGAATTCTTCCCACTTGTTTGTATGCCTCAAAATGTGTAACTCCCCAATGTATCTGTCATAGTTGGTGGGAGATTTTCTCCAAACCTCTGAAAGCATCCTGGTGATAAGGCTTCATGTGCTAAAGTACTGGCATTGGTTCATCAAGTTTTAACATACAAATAAATGCAGATATATAGTAGTATAGACTGCAGAATTCAAGCTGAGGAAAGGGTAGCCCATGAAGGTAGTAACTTCTGAATAACAAGGAGTTAAAATGGCACAGAATAATAACGAGTGCCATATCAGTGAACTTTCTGTTCTCCCTTCCCTGAGGTTAGCCCCCACGGAGTTGGTATATTAAGTAAGGAGGGCTGTGGGAGCACAGCCCCCCCCCCACATGGGATGGTGCAGAGGGCAAAGCCCTCTGCAAACAGAAAGTTTGCTGATAATGGCACCTGCTATTATTCTGTGCCATTTGACTCCTCACCATTCGGGAGTCACTATTTTGATGTACTACCATCAGGAGCACAACTTCAGGCTGAATGGGGGGCATTCAGAAAGGCATGAGAAAGAATTTTTCACAGAGTTGGTGGTGGACAAATGGAACAGTCTACCATAATGCAATCAGTGATGGGGCTGTATCAGCGCTCAAAACACAGCAGGATTTTGGTTATTAGGAACAAGACAGAGACAGGGGCAGGAAATAATTTGGAGTGGCAGAATGATATACAGGAAGAGGTTATAAGGGAAGGCAAGTAAGTAAATATTTTAAACATGCACATAGTATGCTACTTTTGGGCAGCCTCACATGTTGGATTTGGGGTGGTTTATCTGAACTTTCTCCTTTAAGCTACAGTATAACTTTGTGTTTAGTATTCAGGAATGAGGACTTTTAGAGGCTTTTTTGAGATTTTCTATTGACCATGTAAAAAAATAGAAATTAGTGTGAAAAAGGTAGCTGCATGCAACATTAGCATGGTAACCATGTGCAGAAGCAATTTATGATCCAGATCTGGGTGACAAAAAAAGCAGAGTATTGTTTCCATTGCTTTATCATGTAAATAACTCTTTGTAATTTATTTTGCAGTTGGGCTTTATTTATGTTTATGTTCATTGTTTCTTGTATTTGACAGATGTTTTTATGAGGTAATTTTTGATATCTCAAGTGACTCTTGTACTGAAGCATTGCATCTTAATCAGCTTGAAATCTGGTCAACAATTTTAAATATACAAATACACACATATATGTTAAAGATTGTGGTGTGCAGTGATATGTGTAGGTTGGCATTGTCAGATCAACAAAGCTTATGCATGGGATTTCTACCTGGGAGTTGGCATTGAGAATTCAACAAAAGTAATAAATTTGAGGCTGTAATGTGTCAAACTGACAATGCTGACCATAGCTTCGCATTGTCTCTCCAACAAAGTTTTACTATGAATGGATGTATTTTTGATTCACAGTGCCAGTCAAAGGCCAACAGTCTGACTCAAAAAAGACTGTCGGTGGTGGTGGATTGTCAAGACTAACTGCAGGCAGTTACTAACAGAATTACTGTAACCTAGCATTACTAAAGCTGCTTAGTGTTTGGTTTAAGTAGGACATTATGATTCTGATACTGGGAAAATAACATGTTGACTTAGCATAATTTCAGAATGTTGATATAATCAGCAAGTCTTTCTGTAGTACTTATATATAATAATAAATACTTTATATTTGGTGGAGTATTTCCACAAGTTTCATTTACTTACTTATTTCCTTTCTTCCTTGTCTGCATGTTATTTCCACAACAGACATGTCATAATGACATAGCTAACCGAAGATCAGCTTTCACAGAGCTGATGACTGATCTGTGCTGCTCTTGAAGTCAAACTTGGGCTGCATTACAGTCAACATATTTGCCCCATGTACTGATAATAAGCCCCTCATAGCACAATCATGACCATCTTAAAGTAGTAATATAGAAGCATAGATTTGTGCCACCAGCAAAAAAGACCCAGGTATCCATCTAGTTTGCCAATTATCCTGCCTAACTCCAAGCCCAGCCTCATGTCAGGCTGCATTTAAAGATCCAATAACCCTAGAGACTTACTGTCACCCCTCCCTAGTTATCACTTCCCCTCTTTGATCTTTAGATTCCAATATTCCCTTATATCTGTCCCTTCCAGATCTAAACCCCATCACCAGCTTCGATTGAACCACCTCTCAGGCAGTCTGTTCTAATTGTACACCACTCAGTCTGTGTAAAAGAACTTCCCCATGTCTCTTAGATCTCCCCTCCTCATACTCCACCCATGTTCTCTAATCACTGTGTCCACACTTGTAAACAAATCCTTACAGTCCACCCTGTTGATTCATCACAAGAACCTGTATATCTGAATCATATCCACTCTTTCTATCCTGGCATCCAGTGTACGAATGTTAAGGTCCACTAACGTTTCCTAATATGACCTTCATTGCTGCCCTTAAATGATCTTCATGACCCACCTATGTGATCCCTGTCATTCTTGAGGTGTGGGCTGCAGAACTGCACATAGTGCTCCAGGTGCAGCCTTCCCAGTAACCTATACAGGAGCAGTATCACCTCCTTTGTCTACTGTCAAATCCACTTCCCATACATCCCAGCATCCTGTTTGCTTTCCTGTACTCTTTCTTGCATTTGGCAGTGGACTGATGGCTGTCACTAGTGATTAACCATCGATAGGTTTCTCTTCTTAGTTGTTTATCTTAGTAGTATGAAGAAATAAGTCTAAAACACAAGAATGTCTTCTTGGAAAAATAGCTTAATTTGACTGAGTTATTTCAAATGTGTTTCCTGGAGTGTGTATTACCCTAATCAAATGTTGTAAAGTACTCACTACTTGGTCTTTAAGCAGTTTTCAAACATAGAACTTAACTCACACTCACCAGTTCTTAGTTAAATAGAGACCAAAGGGCAGCCTGCAACCTAGTTTTTTTGGCCCATTATCAGTTGCAATTTGAAACATAGAAACAAAGAAATTGTTGGCAGATAAGGACCGCCTGGCCCATCTAGTCTGCCTATAAGCCCCTGTACTGGATTATTGCTTCTGACCCACCCACAGCTGTACCTCTATGGTCCCCCTATGCCTGTTCCAAACATGCTTGAATCCATCCACAGTGCTCACTCCCAACACCTCCTGAGGCAGACCATTCCATGCATCCACCACCCTCTCTATGAAAAAGAACTTCCTCACATTCCCTCTTAACCTTCCACTTTCCAATTTTATGTTATGCCGCCTTGTTCCAGTGCTCCTTCTGTAATGGAAAATATCTCCCCCCTGTACCTTGTTTATACCCATTAGGTACTTGAATGTTTCTATCATGTCCCCTTTTTCTTGTCTCTCTTCTAGTAAGAATATATTGAGGTCTCTTAATCTCTCCTCATAAGTCTTGTGTTGCAAGCCATGTACCATCTGTGTCGCCCTTCTCTGGACTGTCTCCAGCCTGTTAATGTCCTTATGAAGGTGCAGCCTCTAAAACTGCACACAGTACTCCTTGTGAGGCCTGACCATGGTTTTATATAATGGCATCACTACCTCCCTCCTTCTACTGGTGATACCCCTGCTATGCACCCCAGCATTCCACTGGCCCTCCCCATTGCCTTAGTACTCTGCTTTGACATTTTCAGATTGTCTGAAACAATAACCCCCAGGTCCCTTTCCTCCTTTGTGACTGTCAGCACCCCCCCCCTTCCTGTAGCTTTCCATAGGGTTCCTGTGTTCCAGGTGAATCATTTTGCACTTCTTTGAATTAAACTTCAGTTGCCAGTCCTCAGACCATTTATTAAGCTTCTGCAGGTCCCTAGTCATTTTCTCCACCCCCTCTGGGGTATCCACTTTGTTACAAATCTTGGTGTCATCTGCAAACAGGCAGACCTTTCCCTCCAGCCCCTCTGCAAAGTCGCTAATGAACACATTGAACAGGACTGGCCCCAGGACTGATCCCTGAAGCACCCACTGATCACCCCCCTCTCCCCAGACTGTACCCCATTTACCACCACCCTCTGCCTCCTGTCTGTTAGGCAGTTTCTAACCCAGTTTACTACACTGTCCCACATGTCCAGCCTACCCAGCTTGTTTATCAGCCTCATATGTGGGACAGTGTCAAAGGCTTTGCTGAAATCTAGGTAGGCGATGTCCACTGCCCCACCCTGGTTCACTTCCTTTGTCACCCAGTCAAACAAATCAACCAGATTTGCCTGACATGACCTCCCCACTGTGAATCTATTTTGCCTATGGCCCTGGGCTCCAATGTCTTCTAGATGACCCACAATCCTTTCTTTAAGCAATGTCTCCATGATCTTCCCCACTGCTGATATGACCAGCCTAAAGTTCCCTGCCTCCTCCCTGCTGCCGGATTTGTGTAGAGGTACTACATATGCCCTCCTCCAATCCTTTGGTACCACCCCTGTGTTGAATGACTCTGTGAACATGGCTGCCAGAGATTCTGCTTTCTTCCTTCACAATTCTCTTAATATCCTTGGGTGTAAGCCATCTGGTCCCATCACTTTGTCCACCTTCAATATAGTGAGCTCCTGCAGGATTCTTTCACCTGTGAATGAACTATTGTCCACCTCTTCAACCCCTTGGCAACTGCTATACTGCTGTGACCCCTGTCTCTCCCCCTCGTCTGTAAATACTGAACAGAAATATTTATTCAGTACTTCTGCTTTTTCCATGTCACCCTCCTTGCATTCCCCTCCCTCTCCCTTCAGCCAAGCAATCCTCCCTTGTTTTTTCTCCTTTTACTGATGTGTCTGAAAAATGTCTTGTCCCCTTTCTTTACTGACTGTGCTAAACCTTCCTCAGTCCATGCCTTTGCTCTCCTTACTGTCTTTCCCACTTACCTTAGACACTATACGTACCCGTCCCTGTCCTGCTTCCTTTGAATCTCCCTATATTTCCTGAAACCTTTCCTTTTTGCCCTGACCTTTTCTACCACCTCTCTCGAGAACCACATTAGCTTTCTCCTTCTCTTGCCTTTGGATAGCAGTCTGATGCATTGGTTTGTTACTTCCAGGAAGACTTCCTTTAAACACTCCCACTGTTCTTCCACTCAACCTCCTGCCCACGTTCTGTCCAGGGCTCTTTTGATATCCTTCCCCATTTCAGCAAAGTCAGCATTTTTTAAATATAAAACCTTTGTCCTAGTATGACTCACTTGAGTGAGTCTCTGTCCCTATGCTGAATCACACAATTTTGTGATCACCGGATCCTAGTTACCCTTCTACCTGGACATCTGAATTCAATCCTCATTGGTCATTACTAGATCCAGAATTGCCTTGTCGCTGGTGGGATCAAGCACAAGCTGCCTGAGTCCAGCCTCATAGAGTGAATCAAGGATGCCTCTGCTTCTGGCTGAAGCAGCTACACTGGTGTTCCAATCCACATCTGGCATATTGAAATCCTCCATCAGTAGAATTTCACCTTTTATTGCCTTCTCGTGTATTTCCTCCACTAGCTCCCTGTCCAGTTCTTCTCCCTGTCCTGGAGGCCTATATATCCCCCTTGTGCATATGGCTGTGCCATTTCCAGGTTGAAGGATGACCCACAGTGACTCAGCCTCCCCTTGCCTACTCTGTGCCTGTGTTGCCATTATACCCTCTCTGACATACAGGGCTACTCCCCCACCCTTTTTGACCTCCTGATCCCTTCTGAATAGAACATATCCTGGTACATTTATTTCCCACTCATAATTAGCTGTGCACCAGGTTTCAGCCATTGCTGCTATGTCTAGGTCGATTGTTTTAAATAATTGATTAGCAGTTTTTTCTTGGGACAATATTAACTGTACAGAAAGCTGTTATATATGTTTTCTAGGAGTGTTATGTTTGTTAAACACAGTGAGGCAAGTGCTATGCATTTTCACAATGTTTTAGAACTTTTATGAGCAAAACGCTAATCAATTTTTAGAGTTAAATAAAACCCTGCTAGGTCTGCTTCTGTTATTAAGGCCTCCATGTGTGAGAGTGTATTTTCCAGGCTGCGTGAATTTCTTCCTTCTGTCCCCCTCCAACCTCCCAAGTATGAGTGTCTGTCCCTGCTTCCTTCACCTACCTGGAGCCTTGCTGGATCCCCATGCAGCCGTGGTTCTTCCCTTCAGTCGGGGAGGAAGTGGGGCCCATACACCCCAAACTACCTGTCTTTGTTGGGTCCAGCTTCAGGCCAGGCAAGTGGGAGCTTCTGGGGTCCACAGCGGGCGCTCCATCTATCTAGTGCCTGGAGATCCATCTTCCTTTTTCCTGCGAGTGTGGTGTGTGCCCCGATGGCAGGGTGTCACCACTGATGTCTGCCATGCCCATTCCCCATTGATGAGGCTGTACACTTGCCATACCCCAGGTCTCTGCCTGGAGTCAGCCTAGCACCGAGCTGCAAACCCCTCTCCCTCCCTGGAGAAGGTGAGCTGTCCCTGGGATGCTCAGCCTCCTCCCCCGGCCAGCCCTCCAACTCTCCAGGCTTGTTCCCGAACCTGGATCATCAGTGTTGCAAGCGGTAGTGCTACCGCTGAACAGGTGGGCCGGCTGACTGCATGCATTTGTCACCATGACCTTCCAAGTTTTACTGCCTGACCTTTCTCTCTCTCTTTTTTCCTGTTTTAGGTCCCCTGCATCTCCCCCCCTTTCCTGATATTTTTCTCTTGTGTTCCCAGTTCCTTTCCTACTTCTTTTCTGCCCGACCCCAATGACCTTGATATCAACTCCTCCTCCTGCTCCATTGTTCTGCTTTCTCTACCATGTGGGGGTGGGGTTGCTTGAGTATCCCTACTCCTTTTGCCCTCCCCTCCAGCTAGTTTAAATGCTTGTCAGCAAAGCATTTAAACTGTCCATTGAGGGATGCCTTCCTCTTGCTGGACAGATGCAGTCTGTTCCCACTGTACGTGGCTGCATCACTCCAGGTGGGTCCCCAGTCCCCAATGAAGTCATACCCCTTCTTGTTGCACCAGCCTTTCCACCATGTGTTGAAGTTGCTAATGCAGAGATTCCCCCTTCCCTTCTGTGGACTGGCAGCACCTCCAAAAATATCACAGAGCTTGCTTCCTTCTCCATGCACCCTCCCAACACTGTAAAGTCCTCTTTCACCTGCTCCAAGCTTGCCTTATCCTTTGATTAGGTTATTTATCCCCAGGTAGATAATGACCTCCAGCCCTCTCCTTTTTGCCACAGCTTCAGCGATCCTCTGGATGTACTCCCACTCCTTCAAAGCTGCGAATCCTCAAAGGCACTTTACCTCCCTTTCCTCTCTCCTACAAGTTCCAAGATCCATTCTGCAGACAACTGATTCCCCAAACAGGAGTAACTTCTTCTTCTTATGGTGTTCTCTTCCTCCTGCCACTGGATCTCCCTGCTGGAGGACCCTAACCTACTTTCTGGTCTCAGCCTCAGGTTCCCTTACAAGGCTGTTCATTTCTTCCAACAGTGTGTAGGGCTAATGAGCTGGACAGGATGGGGGATGTGTCTCTGCCTCCCTTCCCTGAACCTTCCTGAGCCCAGTAATGTCCATCCTGCCATCTGCCTGGGTGGCTGTTGTGGCATTGGCTGGGGACCTGGTAGCCTCTGGGTGGGGGCGAGGGTCCCCAGTATTCCTGCCAGCTCGGCCAGGAGACTGGTGACCTATGCCCTCAGCCCAGAGAGGTGCCTGAAAATTGGGCAGCACCGCAGTACCCAGAATGTTTTTCTGAAGACTGCTGCACCATAGCCAGAGCACTGCACCACTCCCTGCATCATCCTGTGCTTGATGATATTCCTCCCCTCCTCTCATCTCCTTAATTTTTTTCCTTCTCCTTCTCTTTCTTTCTCTGTCTCTCTCTGTCTCTGTCTCTGTCTCTGTCTCTCTCTCTCTCTCTCTCTCTCTTTCTTTCCATAGGGACTTATAGCTTCTCTCTGCTCCTCTTGTATGTGCCCTTGTGGACCTAGTTGCTAGCTACATCTTTTGTAATCATGCCTTTATATCAGCTAGGCCATTGCTTGTGCTATGCTGCCTAACTGTTCCTGCATCTTTAAGTAGGTGTGGCCTGGCCTTCCACTACTAAGGTGGAGCACCTGGGGGTGGTCAGAGAGGTTGTTCCTTTAGTACTCAGTGTCTACAAAAACAATCAGGTAAAAAAAGGGCCTTCTTCTGTAAACTACAAGGCAAAAACACAGCTCTAGTTTAACTTATCAGCAAACAGATTCTCCTACTCCTGTTCACACAAAATGGGGACTCCCACTGAATGTGAATCTGAATGAAAACTCCACATTATCTGCGCCTACAACCCACCCACTGGAGGTATCACAGGTCTTCAGGATTCACTTAATCAAACCATCATAAACGGCAAGCAAAATGAGGTCATAATCTTAGGTGACTTTAACCTAAACTGGCTGGGACCAACTCACAGCACACTGCTGACACTAATGCAGAGCTATAACCAGCACCAGATCTTAACTGAACCCACTAGAACCACCCCTTCTCTAACTTCCTCCACCCTCATAGACTGGGTACTGGTGAATCGCCTTGACCATGTGCAAACTGTAGGCATCTTGGCAGATGCTATCACAGACCACTCCCCCACTTTCTGTGTATGGAGCCCAGAGACTGCTCCCCCATCCCCTCCACGCTACATCACAATTACCAATTTTGCCAAACTGGACATGGAAGCTTTCCTCTATGACGTATCCTGTATCAACTGGTCTGATCTCTATCACTCCCATGATGTTCAAATAGCCCTTGATATCTTCATTGATAATTTCACAGCACTTCAGGATAAACATACCCCGAAGGTCACCAGAAGGGTCAGGGGTAAACAAACAAGATGGCTACACAAGGACCTGCTGGCTAATCTGCGCACATGGGACAAACTCTGGAAGAAGTATAAAGTGTCCAGACTACCTGAGGATTACAATACCTACAGGGCATCTCGGAGCACCTGTAAAAAGCAAATCAGAACAGCAAAGAGCATCTACTGCAAGGAACTGCTCACAAACTCTGCTGGTAACCCTAGAAAATTCTGGACACTCATCAAGACCTTTCTTGGGGCTACCCAGTCATCGACCCTAGGGGATATGAACCTAAATGGTGTACATTGCAACGACTCGAACACTATAGTGAATGCCTTTAACAGATTATTCACAGACCTGTCTCAGTACACCTTGTCCTTCGCTTCACCTCCCACAGCATCTCAGCCTTACTGCACACCCCAGAGATCTGCATGTGGTGCTGACCACTGCCAACTAACTACTACCCCCCCTTTCCACTTTAAAGCTATATCTAGATCTGAGGTCCAAAGACTATTGCAAAACATATCCGACAACACTAGCCCCAGCTCAGATTCACTTGAGCCACGACTCCTGAAGCTAGCGGCACCATTGATTGCCTCACTAATGGCCAAGATTTTCACTCTGTCTCTCTCTCTTGGCATTGTCCCAGATCTCTGGAAGATTGCCCAAGTTACGCCTATCCTTAAAAAAGGAGACCCAAAGGATATCAACAACTACAGGCCCATAGCCATCCTCTCTCTGCTAAGCAAGCTACTGGAGAAGCTTGTTGCAACCCAAACCATTGACTATCTCACAAAGAACAACCTTCTCTCAGACACTCAGCATGGTTTCAGAAAAGGCACAGTATCTCAACCGCTTCTCTCAAATTCTCCACCAATGTACTCTGCAACATGGACAAAGGCTCACTCACTGAGCAGTATTTATCGATCTTACTAAAGCTTTCGATCTTGTTGATCATCCCCTGCTTCTCTTAACCCTGCATAGACTTAACTTCTCATCCTCAGTAGTTGACTGGTTTAACAACTACCTATCAAACAGATTACAACTTGTTAAATTCAACTCCGCTCTCTCGGATGTGACCAGCACTGACATCGGAGTACCCCAGGGCTCCATCCTGGGACCCCTTCTTTTCTCGCTATACATCAACAACATAGATTATGCCATACTCTCCAGCTCAGCTATCTTATACACTGATGATCTTGTCCTCTACTACAGCGCTGACAAGGTTAACATCATTAACAAAAACCTCTCCTCGGATTTCAGGAATGTGCAAACATGGCTAAATGCTAATAAGCTCATCCTCAACACAAAAAAGACTCAAGCCATGCTATTTGGCACTGCCCCCAAACTCAGGGCCTGTAAGGAACCCCTCCTAGTCCATGACTCTAGGGGGGTCTCTCATTGACTGTGTCACATCCTTTAAATACCTGGGAGTCATCCTTGATAAATCCCTTGATTTCAGTCTGCACATCCAGTCAACCTGTAAAGCAACAAATGCCAAACTTGGAATCGCCTATAAGACTTGTCACCTGCTAACACCATCTGCCAAATTGGCAATTGCTAAGGGTATTCTGCTTCCAGTACTGACATATGGTGTCTCCACTTTTGCTAATGCCCATAATACTGCTCTCCATAAATGGGATGTCACGTATAACAACATATGTCGGTATGCCTCCTCTTTCCATCGCCTCAAGCACCACTGCACACTGTATAGCGACCTAGGCTGGCTCTTCCCAACTGCCTACCAACTATATTCCCTAGGGACCCTCACAGACTCTGTAATCCATAACCAAACCCCCACCTCCCTTGCAGCTCTACTTGTACCACAGACACCTGCCCACGGACTATGCTCAGCAAACAAATTTCTACTCATCATACCCAGATGTCTTACTTCAAAAGGCTCTAGAGCATTTCACTGCACCAACCCAGCCACCAGGAACTCCCTCCCTCCTGCTCTGAGCCAGGCTAATTCCCACCCAATATTCAAAAAAGAACTATATCACCACCTGTCCCGGGTCCCCTGCACATGCTTTGATCCCACTTAATGCCTCACAGCTAACCACCCTATTTCGCCCAAGACACTGCTGCACTTTTAAACAAGCTTTGCTATAAAATGTCTTTATAGCTGCCACTTAGCCCAGTTTCAGTTATTTGCATGTACTAATGTCACTTTTATCATCTCTGCATAGCTATATGTATTATCTCGAGTACTGTCTGACTTGATCTGTATTCTAACCTACCTGTACTATATACTATGTAACTGTACTATATACTATGTATTGTATAATGTCATCTCATTTTATGTATGTATTCTCCCGGGTCGTGCCTGAAAACAGTCAGCTTTGGCTAGTGCACCTAACCCGGTTAAAAAAACTAAATAAATAAATGTCAGTTAGGAACACACTTGAATTTTAAACCTCCCTAATGCCCTGCTGAAATGTGATACATGCACTTAAGGTACAGCACTGGACAATTGCAGACACTCACAATCTTACCAGCAAACAGATTCTCCTTGTCTTGCTCACACACAATGGGGAATCCCACAGAATGTCAGCTAGGAACACACTTGAATTGTAAACCTCCCTAATCCCCTGCTGAAATGTGATACCAGCACTTTAAGGTAGAGCCCTTACAACTGCAAACACTCACAATCTTACCAGCAAACAGGTTCTCCTAGTACTGCTCACACAAAATGGGGAATCCCACTTTGTGATGGTAAGTACTCATTATGAGTGATCCACTCATTCCCCATTCAGTGATGGCACCACTGGGGACTTTGCAACTATATTGATTCCCCCCTCCCCTGAGACATACTGTATACTGATCATTGATTCATGGATTCAAGGGGGGGAGGTCATATCAGCTGAGTATGGCTTCACAGGAGGAAGGTGATAGATGAATTTGATTGATTTCTTCAGCTGGGAGATCAGGAAACTAGATCAAGGTCAGGTGGTAGATGTGGCCTACATAGACTTCAACAAGGCCTTCAGCACTGTACCACATAGGAGGGGTATAAGGAAACTGGGCAGTTTGGGGGTGGGACCCTGGGTGGAAAACTGGTTACAGAACTGGATGATGGATAGGTGGCAGAGGGTGGTGGTAAACAGCACCCACTCTAATGAGGGCATGACCAGCAGGTTACCTCAGGGCTCAGTGGTAGGACCAGTCCTCATCAATGTCATTAAAAGCAACACTACAGACGAATGTCTCTTTGCAGATGACACCAAAATCTGCAATAGGGTACAAACTCAGGAGGGGGTGGAGAGAATGAGAAGTGACCTGAAAAAGCTCAAGAAGTGCATATGGCAGCTGGGTTTCAATGTAAAAAAGTGCACAGTCATGCACCTGAAGCACAGAAGCCCAGGGGTGGGATATAAAATGGGGTGAGAGGTACTGACAATCTTAAAGCAGGAAAGAGACCTTAGGGTTATTATATCTAATAACTTCAAGGTGGCATAGCAGTGCATCAAGGCTTTAGGCAGGGTCAACAGAATCTTGGGATACATAGGTACTGGAATCACCAGCAGAATGAGAGAGGTGGCGTTACCACTGCAGTGTTGGTTGGTGAGACCACACCAAGAATACTGTGTCCAGTTCTGGAGAACACATCTCAGGAAGGACATAGACAGGATAGAGACTCTTCAGAGGAGGGCATCTAAAATGGTGCAAGGGTTACATCATAAGCCCTATGAGTAGAGATTGAGGCATCTCAATACTGTAGAAGCTGCTTAATTGGGATGGCCTAGTGGCAGCCTTTTTGTCCCAATTAAACGGCCATCTCATTTAACAGAACTTAAATTTTCTATGATTGTTTCAGCTCCCCTGCTCCTATTTTCTGTACTGTCTGTCTCAGAACAGTGCTGAGAGAGAAGAGACAGAGAGGTAGACTATGTAAAACACATTACAGACTGAGAGGAGTTTTGTTTTAGCTTTCCTGCTCCTATTTTTGTTGCCTTCTGTCTCTGAGAGGAGCGAAAAAGAGAAAGAGAGAGACTGTGTAAACAGATTGTGGACTTAGCTTCCCGCTCCTATTTTCTGTACTGTCGGTCTCAGAGTTACGATCAGAATTGGGATAGGAGAGAAAGAAAGAGCTGGTTACCTTGCTAGCAAAAAGTGTATTCTGTCATTGTGCTCACTCTCTCTCTCTCTCTGTCTGTTGGATGCTGTTGCTCATTGTCTCTCACTCTGAGAGTGAAGTCGGGAGAAGCTGGAGATGAGTTCACTCCATTCTTGCTTTTTCAATAGAGCAAAATGGCATAACAGCAGCCCTCTGTAGTGAGTGGAGTGAGGAGAGAGGCAGCTGTCAGGAACACTACACATTTCCTGTCAATGGAGAGGGAGGCAGCTGTGAGTATGCCACATAAGAGACAAAGAGAACCAAGGAAACAGTTATTCAGAGTCATTCTAAGTCCTATTCACACCTGTTCAGGTGTCACAAAAGGTGTCAGGAAGGGATTAAAAAAATGATTAGCAAGGGATTAGATTCAGGCAGCATGAGGGGCATGCATGTCAGGGTGACAGTCATCCCAGTAGAATGGCAGGGGCATCTCAGTCAACCAATCTAAACAGCCATAGGAAAACATAGCCACTTAATCGGTGCCTGGGGGGTCATCCCAATAAAGTGGATGTCCCAATTATCCACATCCTGATTAAGTGGCTTCTGCTGTTCATACACCCTGGAAGAGAGGAGGGAGAGGGGGACAATATAAAGACCTATAAGTACCTCATGGGAATGAACAAGGTGCAGGAGTGGAGTATTTTTCAGATGATAAGGTGACCAGGACAAGAAGGCATGCAACGAAGCTGAAAGGAGGGAAAATTGGGAGGGATGTGAAGAAGTACTTCTTCACTGAAAGAGTGGTGGACACCTACAACAATCTACCAGTGGAGGTGGTGGGAGCTAAAACAGTGACTTTCTATAGGAGTGCAACTCAAATTTCAGATTCAATTAAAAAACCTGGAAACATGGGCTACTGCACTTTGGTAGTAATAACAAGGCTGAATATACTATAAATAACAGAGTCATCAAAAGTGTGGAGAATAAGAAGGATTTGAGGTTTGGATAACAGACACCCTTAAATTTGATAAGCAGAATAGAGAATGTGTTAAGAGGGCAAATTGCATACTGGGAAACATATTGAGAAACATAAAAAGTAGGAGCAAGGAGGTGTTGGTCCCTCTGTATGGCTCCCTGGTAAGACCAGTGCTAGAGTATGGGACTCCATTTAGCATGCCTCAAAGTATAGGGAGTGTAACTGTGGTGGAAACATTACAGAGAAAATTAACAAGAAAAGTTAAAACAGTTAAGGACAAGGCCCATGAGGATAGACTTGGGGAATTAGGAATGTATTCTGTGTGTTACTGAAGAATTTGAGGGGATTTATGTTTTGTACATAGAGCTCTGCATGACGAGATGATCTGTGAAACCTCTGGCCTAATAAGGAGAAACAATCAGAGTGGGGCCACTAGATTGCACCTGTATCAGCTAAGGGGAGATCTATATAGGACCACAAGGAGAGGGAAATAATTTAACCAGAGGGTGGTAAAAGAGTGGAACGCCCTGCCAGAAATGGTGGTGGTGGTGGCTCCAAGTATGACCTCATTTAAAAATCATCTAGACCAACATATGGGGGGGGGGAGGAGAGTTGGAATACATCCACAGTTAGTGGCAAGTCTGTTTATGGCCTATTAGGCTACTAGACTTGAATTTCCTACCTATGAACTAAAATGGTGCAGGGGTTGCATCATAAGTTCTATAAGTAGAGACTGAGGGATCTCAAAATGTACACCCTGGAGCAGATCACGGTAACCCATACAGAGCTGTTTATGTAAGATGCACCAATTACCATCCAACAATCCATCTTGGGCTTTCCCCTGGTTGGGGTGAGAGGGGATCCATGATGCCGGTTCAACAACAAAGTTGTTGACCGACGTTACAGTGATGGCTTTATGTCGACTTCATTTGCAGTCGGCATAAAGCCATCCAGTAAGGAGTTGGTTTTTTTTTGGGTGGCTTTGCCCTCAAACCCCCAATATGTGGGGGGGATCTTCCCCCCACACCCCTTGAATTTAGGATTATCAACATGAGTTGGAGTTGATTTAGGGATGGGTTGCAAACTGCAGAGAAAGCAATTTCGGGGTCCCACAGTGACATTACAGTGTCAGCAGTGAATTGCCACTGTAATGTTGTTCACTGTCAAAATTTTGAATACATGGTGAGAGGCAAAGACACATTCTATCTCTTGCACATGCTCCTGATGGCAGCCCACAATGCCATAACACAACAGTGGCTTCAGTCACAGCCTTTTACATATAAACTTTGGAAGGATATAGTCGGAGGGATATACCGTATTGAAGAGCTCACATATCAGGTAATATATCTTGAACCAAGCTTCACACATAGATGACTGATGTGGACGCTATATCCCCAGGGTAAGAATCCTGATATCAGTCCTTGATAGTGCACACCAGAGTGAGTTCTGGAGACCCTCCCCTGCCCTGCCCTGGGTAACATGCCCAAAGCAAACTGAAGTGAAGTCCATCCACTACTTCAGCCCATAATGACCCAGACACCCCAAGGCAAAAGTCTAGATACTGTACTGCTCTTGGATAAATGCTGTGCCATGTACCATGATGTTGTGACTTGCCATGTAAAATATAATAAGTGACTGCTTGTATCTATCATGCTATGCTAGGATGTATTTTGTACCAACATTGTTCAATAAACTGTAATTTGAAAAAAAAAAGCATGCATGGGATAGGTACAAAGGAATCATGGTCGGAAAACAGGGATAGAATTAGCCAGCGATCAGGTAGAGTCTGTGGTGGCAGTATAGGCAGACACAAACTGGGCAGACTGCGTGGACCAGCAGGCCCTTATCTGCCAACAAATTCTACAGTATGTTCCTATGATTATGCCAACCAGCTACTAGTTTTTTTTTCAAATCTTACATGGATCTGAAGGCCTCAGTCACAACATGTAAACCTAAATTATTCAGATAACCAAGGCTGCTGTGTCTGAGTATGGTTGGTGTTCACCTTTGTCTCCAACAATTGGGCATTTGGAGCCTGTACCCAGTTTTTAGTACATGGTTTCCCCTAACAATGAGGGGAAATAGCTAGTTATGAAGAGAAGGGTCTACTGTTCAATGTTTCTATGTTTATTATTGTTTTATGAAACCATGGAGTTCAGTCCATTGGTACTTGACATTTTTCTTTAGATTTTTTATAAGTTTCTTGAAGGTATTTGTATGTTTCTGACATGGATCTTTCGACACTATTAGTCATATATTTTGATAGTAATGTTCCTAGTGACTACAGCTTGTACTGACAGTGACCACACTTAATACTGAAGTCCAGTATTCGGACTTTGTTGATTGTTCTGTTTTCTATATTCTCTTTCTTATCGTATGTCACCAAGTGTTTTTAAAGTACTGACAATGAAAGAGTGAGGAGGTACAAAAAGGGCAATGAATAAATAAGGGCAGTTATTTACAGATCACTGCAAAGTGAGGTACTAACTGAAGGCTGTGAAGAAGAGCTGACATTTCAAAATGACATATTTATGACTGGAATTATTAGGCTGCACTTCTAAGGTGAGGGAGTTCAAAGGGTGGAAGCAGAGTGGTTGGGTGCTCTGCTACAGTAGGAAAGACAAATGTTTGTTAGACAAGGCAGTATGCTGTTGGAAGAGTAAAAAGAACATGGTGTGTGCAGAGCCAATATGGCTGCTAATGCATTACTCTGATAAGGGATATAGAATAATACGTGGCTTAGCTGTTATTTACTTGTATTATTTTGATGAAAAAAATCCTATATTTACTGGAAAGCAGGGAAAGAGTTTATGTGAAATGGATTCAGCCATACTCCAGGAACTACTTGAAACTGGGTGGGTGGGGTGGGGGTTCAAGCAGCTGGTACGCAGTTGTATATGGACTATATAATCTTTAGAATTGCATTACATTTCTGCTGTGGTTGGCACCTTACTGACCTGAGGTTCCCCCTCAGAGGTGTTAAAACAGAAAAGTTAACCTTTTCTGATTTTGGCTATGCCCAGCAGAATGCTAACAAGAAGTCTGCTTTCAGTGTTGGAAATTTAAAGGATTCACTGAGGGAACCCATCACCTGTAATCTGACATAGGTTTGGGTATATGTTTATTATATGTTGCATTTTTACATGATACTTAGTCAGTCTAGTGCCTTTAGGCACGTGTATTTTACATAGAAGCATTCCTCCCTCATTTTACTCCTGGAACAGAGCTAGACTTTCAATTTCACTCCTGGAACTGAGTTCCTCCAGGTTCATTACCATTTCCAGTATTCTCTGCTTTAAGCTTCACTATGCAGCCTTTGAAATGTGAAAGACGGATGATATTGATGTCTAGTAGTTAGCTCACAGGCTTGAGAAAGAAGTTCAGGTTCAAATCCCACCAGAGCCACTCATTCTATGTTATCCTGAGCAAGCTGCAGAAGCTAAGTGTATAAGCATGGTTCATAAGATATCAGGAATTGGTACAGTGTTTTGCAACATGTTAAACTGGGGTTCTCTCCGCTTCTATTAAGAAGCAGGTGCTGAAGTGCAGTTTCCCAACAAAATTATTGCACTCACCTTTTTATCCTTTCTTTTCCTCCTCTCCCCAGCCACCACTGATTTCTGCAGAAGCAAATCCAGCAAACCACTGTGAGCATGGAAGAGAGGAGGGTGCATGAAAAAGGGCTGCCAGCCCAGACGATACTATGCATAGTTCAAAGCTTTTCACAGCACTCCACAGGACAGCAAAACATTTTATTGATTGTGGTAAAATACCAGACTACTCAGGGCCACCTATTGCCCCGTGCTTCGGGTAAAACAACCCTTCGTCAGGGGACATGGTGAGTGGGAGATGATATGTTCTGTTTTTATATCACCACCAATCAGCATATAATTAATTGCTAATAATTATAATAATCAGGTGATACTAATAACCAATACAGAAATGTGCTACCTATTTACAGCAGTGTCTCACTCACAACAGAATTTCAAACCCTTGGCATACGAGTTCACACTTAAAACCCTTGTATGCATTTCATTTTTATCCTTATAGTATGATCAATTATTTGATATTTGTTGCATATTGCTTCTATTCAAATATATTAGGATCCAAATACTATTTTCATTGAAGAAATACTTGAAATGGGGAGGGGGACATAGCAATGTCAAAAGGGTTTATAAATAAGAGAGGATTACATGTTGGCACTTAATCCTCTCTTATTTATAAACCCTTTTGCCATTGCTATGCCCCCTCCCCTTTTCAGGTATTCTTTGAATGAAAATAGTGTTTGTATCTTAATAAGTTTGAATAGAAGTATATTTGATCATGCTATAAAGATAAAAATGAAATGCATACTAGGGGGTTTAAGTAAGAACATGTATGCTAAGGGTTTGAAATTCTGGTTTGAGACACAGTTGTAAATAGGTAGCACATTTTTGTATTAGTTATTAGCATCACCTTGTTGTTACAATCATTAGCATCTAATTATATGCTGATTGGTGGTGATATAAAAACAGAACATGTCATCTCCCACTCACCACATCCCCTGACAAAGGGTTGTTTTACCCGAAGTGCTGGGCAATATGTGGCAGTGAATAGGCTGAAATTTTACCACAATAAATATGCCATTTTGCCTAAAATTGTTTGCTGTCCTGTTGAGTGGTGTGAAAAGCTTTGAACTTTGTATGATTTCCGCAGAAGACATGGTGCATAACAATGTGGATCTAGTTTAATCTATTCTGAAGGAGAAATATTGCAGCCATGTTAGTCCAGTTTGTAGTGTAGAACAGGAGTTTTCAACCTTTCTGTGTTCTGGGACCCCCATACTGAAAGTCAGTAGTAACAGGGACCCTGTACTTGCAATGGCAGATGGAGGGGGGGCATGGGGGAGGGAGGTTAAGTTACTTACCAATATAAAATATGCTTTTTATTGTTTTTTCATTTTAATACAATCATACAACTCACCTTGACTACACTATCTTAATCAGAGTTTAAATTTATTTTTGAATTGTGCCCTCTCCTTGTATGGTTATAGCTTATGTTCAATGGTAGTCTTTTTCCATAGAAACTTACCTAGGGTTCATTTAAAATGATTCACACTCCCTGCATCTACAGCCTCCTCTGGCAAACAGTTCAACAAGTTAACCATTAACTTTAAGCAAACCATGTTCCCCGATGTCTGTCGGAACTGATTAGGTATCTTGGGGGTGGGACATTATTGCAGAAAAACATCCATCACAACTGCTGTCAGAACGCAAAGTTGACAGCTGTGTGCATTCAGTTCTGCAACTGTGCGTTGAGCCTCAGACTCTGAGGTATTTATCATTTGAGGTTACTACAGGAACAGGGACTGGCACTCTTAAGCAAACCTTCTTTCCCGATATATATCAGAAATTGTTAGGTGTCTCGAGGGTGGGACATTATCACAGGGGTGCAGTGGATCTGACACCTGCACAGAGCAGTGAAAGGAAATCAGTTGTGCTGTGAGTTATCAGCTGAGGTTACTATGAGAATAGAGCATTAACACATTAAGCAAATTTTGTTCATCGATGTCTTACGGAACTGATTAGGTGTCTCATGGGGGTGGGACATTATCGCAGCGGCACAGCAGATCAGATACCTGAACAGAGCAGTACAGGGAATTCAGTTGTGCTCTGAGGTATTTATCACCTGTTTTATCATTAGGCACAGTTTTACTGAGTCACTTATTGACTCGTCAACTGAGTAGGAACAGTCAATGCAGTCATTTGCATGTGCTCCACCTGGCTTTGTGCTGTACCAGCGTTGTGCACCACTTTTTCCCCCCACAGTTAACATGTTTGCTTCTCACTCCATGGACTCCCTACACCTTGCTCACCCCCCCCCACCTAAGTGCTACAGACCCCCAGTTGAAAACCCATGATGTAGAAGAAAACCTAAAAATATGTTACAGGTGATACTGCTAATTGGACTAACAAAATTGTCCTTGAGGTTAGCTTTCCAGACTTAAATGTCCAATAAAAGGTATCACCCACCTGTAACATATGTGTTCTTTTTTTAATCCATTCTAATGAAAAGCAGTGCCATTACTTGTATTATGGTCTTGGAGTGCTACAGTTCCTTGATGACAGGGATCACATTCCCCGACCACAGTTGTAACTGACCAACATTAGTTGTAAGTGGTAATGTTCCTTGGTGATCAGTTAAGCAGCAGAGGAACCCAGCTCTCAGATTTCAGTTCACATTGCCACTCTCTGCAGACCTATGTAAATTGGAATGATCAGCATAATGACTTTACTGCATATCTCATTCTCTCTCTACCATTTGTCATCTCTCTCTTAGTACAGTGCATACTATGGAGGTAATAAAATTGTTGCTTCTATGTCAGAATTACATTAAATTGATGATAGAATTATTCTAGTCACTGACACTAGCCCCTGCTGTATTAAGTATTTTGTGTGTACTCAGCAACATTCTTTCAGCTTCAGAGGTGGCATATAAACCAAAAAAGAAGTGCCACAATCATAGATGCATGAATAAAGTAGATCTGGATATAGTAAGAGGAGTGGGAGGGGAGATAGGCAGCACAGAAGAGCAGGGATCTCATGCATACCAGTGAGGTGATGAAACTCCAGTGTGGAAGTAGAAGGTAATATATGTCAGTTCCTGTTCTTAGAATCATAGAATCATCTACTGTACACCATTTTAATTTTGTGGTGAAACATGCTGCACATTAGATCTTCATGCCATACATTGTTCAGTACATCGCCTACATTTGTTTATCAGCCACCTCCACCACAATACCAGCCTTTGTACCACTTTTAGCAAACTTAACAGTCAAACATAGAGGGTTAGTTTTATTTGAAAGCAGAGATATTCTAACATAGCAGTGCCATAGAGAACTAAATGTAAAACATTAAAGGTCCTGATCTTTACTATGTTTGAAATAAAGGATCTTTATGGTCCCGAATGCTTGTGTAATATTTCTCATCAGTCCAATAATTATTTTACCTATATGTGTCTGTTATGAAAATATTCTGTTAGTAATAAATTCCTGCCAAAGGTTTTGATTTAATTTTAAACTGCTGACACTAACTAGAAATATGACTCAAATCCAGGTCCTTATAATATGGGCCAAGAATACAGTGATCTTGACCAAGTCAATCTCTTACAGCAGGTCATAACATATAGGAATCTTCCAGCCACAAGCATTGTTTCCAGGGGACTTTCAGCAGTTGGACTGGCACTGCTCATTCTCGCACCACATGATTTGTGCTGTGCAGTATAAAAGAGAGGGAGGTCCCCAGACTCCTCAGTTCTTTTTTTTTTTCTGTGACCTGCACACATCTCTCCAGGAGATCAGCTTCAGTCAGTGAAAACTTCACCTTATATTCTGTTTTACTTTTATAGTTTATAGTTACTACTACTAATGTCTGTCATTAACAACATCTTTATCTAGAAACAAAACAGGTAGGTTTCAACCTCTCGTTGACAATGGCCTTGGCCTTCTCAATGATGATGACCTCAGGCCTCTCATCAAATGATGGGCTCAGCCCTCTCATCAATGATGGCCTTAGCCCTCTCTTTGATGATGGTCTTGGCCCTCTTGTTGATATTGGCTTTGGCCCTCTCACTGATGATGGCTTCAGCCCTCTCATAGGCAAGGCTTCCGCCCTCTCATTGACAATGGCTTCAGCCTTCTCTTTAATGAGGGCTTCAGCATTTTCATTGACGAGGGCTTCGGCCATCTCATTGGCAAGGGCTTCAGCCCTCTCTTTGACAATAGCTTCAGCCCTGTCATGGGCATTGGCTTCAGTCCTCTGATTGCTGAGGGATTCAGCCCTCTCATCAACAATGGTTTCAGCCCTCTCGCAGAGGGTGGTTTTGGCCTTCTCATTGACACTGCCTTTGTCCCTCTCGCTCATTGACAAGAGATTTGGACCTCTAGTTGCTGAAGGCTTCAGCTCTCTAGTTGCTGATGGCTTCAGCCCTCTTGTTGACACTGGCTTTGTCCCGCTCATCGACAAGAGCTTTGGACCTCTCGTTGCTGAAGGTTTTGGCCCTCTAGTTGCTGATAGCTTTGTTCCTCTTGTCAACAGGGGGCCTTGGCCCTCACGCCAAAGGTGGTCTCAGCCCTGTCACTGATGCTAGCTTCAGTCCTCTCCTCGAGGTTGGCCTCGGCCTTCTTGATGATGCTAGTTCCAGCACTCTCATCACCGATGACCTTAGCTCTCTCATGGTGGCACCAGGCCTACAGTAGCTGATGGCTTCAGCCCTCTGGTACTCTGATGGCCTCAGTCCTGTTGATGTTGATTTCAGCCTCTTAACAGCATTGACCTCATCACTGGCTGCTCAGAGCTTGATTTGTATGCAGCTTGACGTGTTGCCTCCACATAGAGGAATCCAACATGATCCTCCTCCTAGCACCACTTGGTCATTAACCACAAATCTGAACCTTAATACAGGGTATGCAGTTATTTCTTCCACTGCTTCATCCTTGAAGATGTTCTTCTTGAAAACCGGCAGACTCATCATAAACAGTGATGGCTCCACTAAAGTTGACTCATCGATGAGCTGCTTGGGTCTTCATCCAATCCACCTACTTAAAAAAACTCCACTGTTCCGATGGCATCTAACCTTACCTCTTCAGAGACACAGGTTCATGCCAGTATGGTGAGTGTGGATGTGCCTATTCTAGAACAGCATTCAACCTGGTGGCCCTCCCTATGTGAGGGGCCCCCTCCTGGCCCCATTCTCCTCCAGACCCTCCACTGTCTCCAGGAAGACTTGTGCCTCTCCGGTCTCCCTGGCTCCCTCTCTTGATATTGAGAGGGAGGGCCTTTTGTTCGAGGATTAGAATGGGATGAGCAAATGGAGGAACCTGATAAGAGCCATATGCCCCTTCCTCTCTCTCTCTCTCTCTCTCTTCTGTTTCCTTTATGGAGAAGGATGCCTCAACTTGTCTTCCTCTTCCACCCTCTGGATGGACTTGGGAGACAGAGCAACATGCCCCTAGGCACAAATTGGCTTATTTTTTGGTATTAAAAGACTTCCCTGCAGTGATCATCCCACCTGTTGCAGAAGCCCAGAAGCCACTATACTTGCTACTTAGAAAGCTAGAGGCTATGGAATGCCAGTCCTCTACTTTGAGAATATGTCTCAGAAGACATTCTTTGTTGAAGGAGTCAGGCTTTGCTCCCGCCATTCAACATTTTATTCTTAACTCATTTGTTCCCATAGACACCACATGGCAACAGAACCATCTGTTGCTGGAATGGACCCGAAATGGCCATGGGATCAAATGAGTTAATGCTACCTTTAAAAACAGTCAAACATTTTGGACCTCAAAAAACAAAACCTCGGGTCGCACCTTACTTTAGTGCTTTCCGTGTGTCTTTTGTAGCAGGTGAAACCTTTTCAGAAAGTAACTTTCAGAGACCTACTAATAGACAAAATCACACATAAACACTGTCCCTATTGGCCTCCTGCACCTCTAACCCCAAGGATGGCCAGGGCTGTACCTTTGGTTCCCCAACAGGGACCGACCACAGCATAAAAATCCCCCCACTTCCATGGTTCCAGGACCACAACCCCCAGGGGTGATGGCTGAGTCTCCCTTTACTTACAGGGTTGACAAATCATGAGGTCAGAAACCTGACCACCTCTCTGTCCTGGTGTCGGGGGTTCAGGCTTTTTCTGCTCAGATAAGACAGTCAAACCTGTGACCTCTTTCATCAAGGTTGGGGATTTTACTCTCTTTCATTCCAGACAATGATCATGGAAGACCTTCATCCAATACTAGATCTCAAAACTCTAAATCTTCATAGAGATCAAACAGTTCAACATGATTACACTCGAATGGATCATAGCACTATTAAACTAAAGAGAATGGCTTTGCTCTCTGGACACGAAACCTCCCATTCGGGCTGAACTCTGTCCCCGGAGTCTTCAAGTAATGCCTGGCTGTGGTCTCTGCAACTATAATCTAGGAGTGGACTTCTATGTTTTTCCATACCCAGATGACTGGCTTCTCAAAGCATCATCAGACATTCTCCAAAGCAAGAACACTTGCCAGAACCCTAGAACTGTTCAAGTCTCTGGGTATAAAAGTAAATATAACCTAAACAGCATATGCTCAGTGTAATCAATCCCTTGGTGTACTCCAGGCTACCTCAATGGAAAATACTTCCCTTTCTGTAAATCAGATGACATGTCTTGTCTCTCTGGCTTCCCATTCTCTGCTGCACCAGATGTGTCTCAGCCAGACTGTACCTACAGCCTTTTTGGACACTTGGCTGTGGCTGTCACAAAATCTCCATATGCCCAATTATGTTTGGGTGTTTTTTCAATGAAAATTGAAAATACAGTGCCATCAAAGATATAACAATCTAGAGAGAGATGTCATGGTCTCATCGACCACTGTCAAAGTTCTCCATGTGGTCACCCATATGACAAATGCTTCAAATCAAAGATGGGGGTACTCATTTCAAAGGTCTACAAAGTCACCATGGTGTTTGGTGACAGGGCAACACCCTTCTATATGTCAATATCTTAGAGATAAGACCCATTCTCTGTGTTCTGCCAGATTTCGAGAGCCTCCAACGGGAGTCCTGTATCATGATCAAATAAGATAATTTCATTGCAGTGTGTTTCCTGCCCTAATGGGACGGTACCCACTCTTACTGACAATGCAAGAAAAACCATGAGAATATGGTTCTGGGCCATGAACAAAGGACTATGCCTCATAGAGTTGTATGTCCCGGGCAGCGACAATACAATAGTGGATGCCCCAGCCGTTTCAAGACAGTAGCATATGAATGGGAGATTCCCCAGGATATAGTCAAAGACATCTTCGTCCGCTGTGGTCATCCAGATGTGCCTTTGTTTGCATCTCCACTCACTGCAAAGCTGCCTCACTACTGCTGGGCATTATTTGGCTCAATGCTTTATCTCTTTACTGGAGGCACATCTGTGGCTATGACATGTGTGGTTCCCACTGTCACAGCAACTGATACCTCTCTCTCTTTGTCCCACCCTCCTAGCTTAAGCTCCAGGAGCACTCCTTCATCCACATCTGTGCTTCCTGCTCTTTCATGCTTGGCTCCTGAGGATATTACCCACTCTAGATTCCAAGTCTCCTCTATGGTGACTAAGTCCTTAAACCAGTCTGAGTGACTTCTCCCATGCCTTCATATTCTCAGATATGGAAACCTGTCTCTATCTGGGTGAAAGGAATTGGGTTGGACCGTTTTTTCCTTGTCCTTCTCAGTAAATACTGGATTACTTACTATACCTTTTGGAGTATGGGGTTCCATATTCCTTTATTCTGGTCCATTTATCAGCAAATGTCCGCCTTTCATTCCCTGATGGGAGATGAGTCTCTGACTCAATGAAAGAGCATGAGAATGTTCTTGGTCTGCATTCTTCACCTACCTTTGTGGGATCTTAATTTTGTCCTAGAAAAATTGATGATTAGACCCTTTAGAGCCCGAAAGCTACATGGGAACTACACTTCCTATCGTGAAAACTTTACTTTTAAGTTGCTGTAACATTAGCTAGACATACTTCTACGTTATAGGCTCTAAGTATTAAAAGCCCTATTTAAATTTTCCTATGGACAGGATGTCCATAAAGCAGCAGTGCAATGAAAAAAGTTATTCCTAAAAGCTAATTTTCTGCTATGGTTATGAAAACTTTTGGCAGAACTGTTGATTTGGGTTTTCAGGATGCTTTCTATGCTGTGTACTGAGCATTTGCATTTTTGTCTGGATTCTCACCCTCCTCAGGTCTTCAATATTATTTCTATGCAAAAATGAAGTAGCCATCTTTTTTTTGAGAAATAATTACATTAAAACATTCATAAAATTCTTAAATGACAATAAAAACTGAAAATTTTAGCCCATTTTCATTGTGCTGCTGCTTTAAGTACTGATCCTGCCTTTCTACCCTAAGGCAGTATCCGATTTACTTTGAATCATAGAATCATAGAAATCTGATGGCAGAAATGGATCCTCTGGCCCATCGAGTCTGCCACTTCACCCCACCCTTTACTCATTACCTATGCCACGGGACCTCCCCTTACCTCCATTAGCCCACCCCTTATGTCTGTCCCATGCCCTGTTGAATTCCTCCACTGTTTCAGCCCCCACCACTTCCTCTGGTAGTTTATGCCAGGCCTCCACCACCCTCTTCGTGAAGTAACGCCTCCTCACATTGCCTCTAAATCTTCCTTCTTCTAATCTTAGATTATGCCCACTAGTTTTAACCCCCACGTTTCTTTTAAATAAGCTCCCCTCCCTCACCTTATTGATCCCCTTCACATGCTTAAATGTTTCTATCTCCCTTCTAGTCTGCAATAGGTACAAATCCAATTCCCCCACTTCTCTGTATATGGCTTCCCCTGCATACTGTGCACCATCTTGGTTGCCCTTCTCTGCACCCTCTCAATCCCATCTATGTCCTTGCCTAGGTGTGGCCTCCAGAACTGGACCACATACTCCAGGTGCAGCCTCACCATAGTTTTATAAAGAGGCATCAGTACCTCCCACCTTCTGCTTGTTGTGCCCCTCCAAATGCACACCAACATTCTATTTGCCTTTCCCACTGCTTTTCTACATTGATTACCTACCTTAAGGTTGCTGGATATTATATTCCCCAGATCCCTTGCCTGCTCAGTTGGCTTAATTACCCCTACCCCCAAGAGTGTAATTTGCTAGTGGGTTTTTATGCCCCATGTGAATCATGGCACACTTTTTGACATTAAATTTCAGCTGTCAAGTTCGACAACCCTTCCAGAATCTTCAGGTCCTCCCTCATGGCCTCCACCCCCGGGGTGTCCACCCTATTGCAGATCTTCATATCACCTGCAAATAGGCATACCCTCCCCTCCAGCCCTTCCACTATATCACTGATATAGATATTAAAAGAGAGGGGTCCCAGTACTGACCCCTGTGGCACCCCACTCATCACCCCCATCTCCTTTTAATGTACCTCATTAACCACCATACTCTGGTTTCTGTCCTTCAACCAGTTTTCCACCCACCTAGTTATTTTCTGTCCCACCCCTATGCTTTCCAGCTTATTCATCAGGCGTCTGTGAGGGACAGTGTTGAAGGCCTTCCTGAAGTCCAGATAAGCCATGTCCACCACCTCTCACTGATCAACCAGCTTTATCAAAGAACTCTATTAGGTTCGTCTGACATGACCTCCCAGTTGTGAAGCCATGCTGCCAGTCGTCCAGTAGTCCGCTGTCTGTCAGGTAGTTTACCACTCTTTCCTTTAATAGCACCTCCATCACCCTCCCCGCCACCGAGGTGAGGCTGACTGGGTGATCATTTCCCATCTCCTCTCTGCTGTCCCCCTTATGCAGTGGCACCACGTCTGCTGTCTTCCAGCCACCTGGCACCCATCCAGTATCTAGGGACAAGTTAAAGAGCCTCACCAGAGGTGCTGCCAGCTCCTCCCTCAGTTCCCAGAGTACCCTAGGATGCAAGCTGTCCGGCCCCATTGCCTCTTCTACCTTCAGCCTTTCTAGTTATCCTTTTACCCTGTCCTCACTGAACCGGCTATGATCCACTTTTATTTTATCCCCGCCTCTTTTCTTTAACCCTGATCCCTTTCCCTCCCATTCCACCATATTAACAGAGCAAAAGTAGCTGTTCAGCACCTCTGCCTTCTCAAAGCCTTCCTCCACCAGTGCTCCCCTCCCCCCTCACCATCCTCTGCCTTGCCTTCCTCTTTTCCCCCACATACCTAAAATACAGTTTTATCTCCCCTTTTGGCCTGCCTAGCAATCCTCTATTCCGTATCCTCTATTGCCCTCCTAATCTTTTGCCTTGCCACCCTCAACTTCTCTCTATAAATCTCCCTGTCCTCCAACCCCTGGGTCTCTTAAATGTTCTGAAAGCCATCTTTCTTCCCCAAATTGCTCCCACCACCTTCCTGGTAAACCAGAGTGGCCTCCTTCTTGTTTTGCTTTTCCCTACACTCCTGATGCAGAGTTCAATGGCTTTCATTCCCCCCTTATGCATTTCCATAATTCGTCTATGTCCCTTGTTAGCTCCTTACATTCCATTTCCTCCCTGAAAATCCCTCTCATTCATGCAAAGTCTGCTCCCTGGAAGTCCAGACCCTTTGTGTTGGTTCAGTTTGTTTTCTTACCCATTTTTATCCTGAAACTCACTGCATTGTGGTCGCGCATAACAAGGCAATTTCCCACCTCCACTTCTTTCAACACTTCACAAGTCCTATGGGGACAGGCTGGAGGACTTGAATATGTACATCTGGAGGAGAGAAGGGAGAGATGGGATATGATAGAGACATACAAGTACCTTACATGGAGTAACAGAGTGCAGGAATACACTATTTTCCAGAAAAAAAGATATTTTAGGACTAGGAGGCATGGGATGAAGTTGGAGGGAGGGCAATTCAGAGGAAATGTAAGGAAGAATTTCTTCTCAGAAAGGGTGGTGGACAAGTGGAACACCCTGCTAGATGAAGTGGTGGGGTCTGAAACAATCACAGGATTTAAGAATGCATGGGATAGACATAAGGTAATTCTGGAGGTCAAGGGTAGGCGGCAACAGACTTCGAGAAAAACATAAAGTGAACCTACAAGCTTAAATGGGCAGACTGGGTGGGCCATAGGCCCTTATCTGCTGACAGTGTCTATGTATCTATGTATCCCCATTGGTGAGGATCACGTCCAGTATGTTTCCCCCCCTCTTGGGCTCCCTAGTCAGCTGTTGCAGGAAAGCTCCCTGGAGTGCTCCAAGTACCTCTGCTCCTGGTAGATATTGCCGTTGGGATTACCCAGTCCACATCAGGGAGGTGAAGGTCCTCCAGTAGTAGGATCTCCCCCCTGTGTGCCATTTGTTGTGCCACCTGTATCATCTCTCTGTACCCTTCCCCCTGTGTAGGAGCACAGTAAACTACACCCAGCCTTAATGATACCCCAGACTGTTTTTCCAATGTGACCCACAGGACCTCCACCCTCCCCCGTACCTCCTGCCCTTCTGTTGCCCTAATGTCATCTTTGATGTACAATGCTACCCCCCCCTCCCTTTCTGCCAGCCCTGTCCCTTCTGAAAAGCCTGTACCCCAGGACACCTACTTCCCAAGATTGGTGATCTGATCACCAGATCTCTGTTATAGCCACAATGTCTAGACCCTCTTCTACCATAATGGCCTCCAGGTCCACCATTATGTTCTCTAAATTCCTGGCATTTGCTGACAGTCCTTTCCACCATAAAAACCCTTTGTCCTTGCTGTCCCATGCTGCCCTACCTGCCCCATTTCATGGGAGAGTACTAGCTAGGTTATTCCCTGCTGCTCCCCCCCCCCTGCTCAGCTTAAATGTAAACCCTCTCTTACATAGCTATCTAATTTATCCTTCAGGACCCTTGTGCCTCCATTGCTTAAATGTAACCTGTCAGGAGCATAAACTTCCTTGTTATCCCATGTCCTACCCCATTCCCTCACCAGTCCGAACCCTTTTTTCCTTACTCCACCTCCTCAGCCACAAATTGAACTCAGTTCTTTCCTTCCTGTCCATACTGGCTTTTGATACTGGCAGGACTTCAGAAAATGAGACAGCATTACTCTCCATCTGACAGATCTTAACCAGCTCCCTAAATCTAGTCTGCACTTGCTTCACACTGTTGTCCACTAGATCATTAGTGCCCAGATGCACCATGATGTGGGTGACCCACACGTTTCCTGGCCAAGGTGTGTATTAAGCATGAGGCCTTGAGTGCCGTCATACCTGGCATGCACTCAGCCCTCATAGCTCCATCCCCCCACCACTCATCCCCCATTTGATTCCATTAATTATGGAGTCCCCCAAAATAAGGACTTTGCTTTCCTTAGTCCCCTTCTGGTACTAGAGGACAACACTCCTCTACTTTCCCAGCTAACATAGGAGGCGGCAGGGCTGTGTCCTTGTTATTTTGTGTCTATATTGACAAATTTTTACATGAACTGAATTCTGTCCATACTGATTCTCCAAAGATTCTGGAGAAGCACTGTGGTGTCCTAGCATATGCTAATGATTTGGTCCTGTGTTCTTTAACTCAATCAGGCCTGCAGGCTCAGTTAAATATATTAGACAGATATGCACTTAAATATAACTCAAGAGTAAATGATCAGAAAAGTCAGGTTCTTATTTTCAGAACAAATAAAAAAAGTAGTAGATCTTGGAACATAGGGATTAAAAAGATTTCTACTGTGGATAGCTATGTTTATTTAGGTTTATTGTTAATGAAAGATGGTAAATGGATTAAACATCTGGAAATGACACTAAATTAAAAACAACAGCTAATTCTCTGCAGATGTTTAACAAAAAGTTTGGTGGAAATTCTATTAAGCCTCTTTTGACTGCAGTACAGGCCAAATATAACACCCAGGCACTTTATAATGGTGAAATCTGGCAACATCGGAATCAGGATAAACTAGAAGTTCCACTAAATAATCTTCTTAGAGTAAAGTCTAGGACTCAATAATTCTGTCCTGGCTTCTTTATTAAGGGCAGAATTAGGGACTTCCTGTTTAAGAGCATAGTTTGCTACCAGTATGGTAAACTATTGGATTAAGCTACTTCATCATAAGCAGAACAGATATACATATTTTTGTTTAAGGGAGAAATATACTTGGCTTAGTCTTGGGCATCTGAAAACTGAGTGGTTGGCCTCAGTTTTTCTAATTTTGCAGGAAACAGGGCTAAGTTATTTGAAACATTATAGTGATAAGAGTATTACTATTAGTCTCAAATAACAGATATATGTCACAAATAAAATTAAGGAGCATTATAGAACTTTGGATCTTGATTATATTAGAAAATTGAAGATGTCACCTTGGGTCAGGGTTAATGATCAAGTACACCATTATAGACAGTATTTAGATATTCTTGCTGATGTAAACCAGAGAATGCTCTTTATCAAGTACAGGTTAGCATTATTCTCACGTAATATTCTGGAGGCTATTTTTAGGAGGGAAACCTCAGAACAATCTAGATTCTGTTCATGTACCTGTACTGTTTTAGAAAACCTGAAACATGTAATGTTTGTTTGCGAATGGAATAACACCCCTAGAGCTAAATGGCTTAGTCCACTTTGCAGTACCATACAGCCGGAGGATCGCAATATCTTTTTGAGCCTATTTGTTACATCTAATGATGAAATTGTAATTAGAGCTGTAGCTAAATATCTAGTCAGTATTTCCAGAATACGCTTTACACATATTAGTTGCAATGTAGCAGTTGTTGAATGAGTAACTATCTAAGCTATAAGGCATTGAGTAGTATTAGGATACCTTTAAATTTATGTGTTAATTAATTCGGCTACTTTCTGAATCTTAGGATGTTTATTTTTATGAACTAAATGCTGTCACTTATTGCACTTTAAAAATGCCTTACTGGATGTCTTTTAATGAACCAATCATTGCCACTTTACTGTACCTCCTGATTTTGCATTATTATGTATTTATTTGTTTGGTATTTATTATGATGTACACGTTTGCATGATTTTATATTTATTATTGAAGCTGAAAAGGTCTTTGACTGATCAATAAAATCAACTAATACTAGTCCCCTTGCATTTTAGGGATTCTCTACTTGGCTGCCTCCAGTCTTGTTCTGCCGTGCTTGTCTCCATGGCACTGTCGATTCCCCATAGCCCCTCCTTGCCCACAGCTCCTATATGCACCTCTGTCCATCTCATTTGATGTCTTCCCTTCCTTGGACTTGCCTTCCCACTTATTTGCTTCCCCTTGCCCTATTACTCCCCTTGCACCCCCATCCATTACTTCTGCAGTGTTCCCCAGTCCCAATGCCCCCTTGCTGTTCCTTTCTAGCTCTTCACCTCTCCTCCCTTCTCCATTACTAACTCCATTGGCCCATACCACCTCTTGCTCTCCTGAATCCCTCAACTTCCTTAAGTGTGTATACCTATTTCTCAGGTTAACCCCACCCCCATTGACATATGTGCACCCCATTGTCTCATTGCTCTTCCCCTTCTTTTTCTCCTCCATCCTGTTCCCCTTTCTTGCTTTCTTTCTCCATGTCCCTCCCACTTGCCTTCTCCTCCACCTGCCTTCCTCCTTTATTTCTTGAATAACTTGGACCATTTCCTGCTCTGGAAATTGACCCCTTATAACCACTATTTACTGAATGCTCCTCTCTTAACCTGCTGCTAGATGTCCAGCTGTCTCTCCTGCCTGCACTTCCCATGTACCACCTTTCCATCTTTCCCCTCAGTCTGATAACTTCTGCCCCTAATTGTGACAGTCTGCTACATATTGGGCAAAACACCATTCTCCAGAGTGTCTCCATATAGACTACAGCACCACATCCATTACGCCCCACTATTCTTATTGATCTGTCTCTCACCCCTCATTACCCCTGCCATGCACCCTTCCATCCTCCTGGGCTACCAAATCCCCTATCTAACTCCCACTCCATTTCCTCCTCACCCCTATATTCCCCCTCAAAATACATATTAAACCTTCTAATGCATACGATCTTAATATATCAGATACTTTTACTCTAATATGCCCAGTCCTATATATTTAATTTAAACTTCAATTTGCTTTCCCCAACCCAACCTACTTACTGACTCTACAAGTACTATATCTGGCAAATCAGAGTTTAATATTTCTTGCCCTGTTTAAAAAGTGCCTGCCTCAATGTCCTTTACCAATGCTGTTTTAATCAAGTAATTTATCAACTTCATTCATCTATCAAACTAAGTTTGTTTGCCTCAATTTTCCTTAGTAATGCAAATATATGTTCCAGGTGGGAATCAAACCACTGACCCTTTGCTTGTTATGCCAAGACACATCCGCTGCACCACCTGAGTCACTACTAGGCAGTTATTAAATATCGAGTCCTTAATAGGACTTAGCAGGCATTATTTAAGCAGTTTTCATAAGACCTGTGTCTTTGGAGAAGTCCTATCGAATCATCTATTACTTAGGTATTCAGATCACTGGAGACTGCAAATTAGCCTTGCAAAGATCAACCTAAAATCATTGCACTTCTTTTAGCAACATAAAACTGAGTATCTTAATGCAGTAGATTTATCTAGCAGCTTAATACAGTAGATTACTCACAGTATAGCCTAGCATTTGTTTCTCTGTAGATACTATCTGCAATACAGCTTATTAAATTGAACTTATCCAGTAACACTATATCATTAAATAACCATTCAACTACCAGTGCCTTATGCAGAACATAGCACTCCCGGTGAGGCTCTGTTTCATGTCCTGGTTGTTCACAGTACCTTACATTATTAAAACGATGCTGCAGTGCAAAACAGCACAACTTTTTGTTTCATTTGTCCCAAGTAATAGGGGTAACCCAGTTTTGTGGCTGTGTCTGTCCACTTAGGTGGCCACCTACATTGTTTTTTGTTATAAAACAAAAACATAATATGAACAGCACCTCTTGAGTGTGATCAGAGCTTACTTCACGTTGGCACTAGCTGCCTCCTCAATGTGATTTTATAGGGGTATCAGCTGCTGCATTTGGGGATATGGCTACTGGATTCAGGGTCCATTTCTCCACTAATCATTACTGTTTTTGGGCTTGGCTTCCACAATGAGGACTACCTTTGAACTAACAGTCCTCCACGGTCTCCTTTCACAAAGACAGCCTTTCCTGCTGCTCTGATCTCCCATAACTGCTAGGGAGTCATTTCTATATGTTATGAGTTGCTGCAAGAGAGTGACTCGCTGAAGATAGTACAGTTGCATAAGAACTTGCTATAACAGTAGATGTTCGAGAGTATCTCTTGCAGTAGGTCATGCTGTCCCTCACTCCATCCCCCTATTCTGTCTACACTATAGGATGGAGATTTTATTTATTTTCCAACATATATACAGGGATATATATATATATATATATATATATATATATATATATATATAAATATATTTATAAAATGGGTAGAGAAATTGTTGTTCTTTTATTGGATGATGAGCATCACATGACCGTGCGTATATCAGAGCGTGACTTCACACCTGCACTTTTACCCCCCTCCAAAACAATTTTGACATTTTATAAGATAGATAAACCACTCTGAGGTGTGCGGTCACGCTCTGATATATGCACACCTTGGGCGTTTGACACACTCGGCCTGCGGCCTCGTGCGAATAACGCACACCAAGGCATGATATCAGAGCCAATCGCTACACCTCAGAGTGGTATATCTGTTACATATATAGATATATATACATACAGGTGTGTATGTTTATTTTTATATATATATATATATATATATATATATATATATGGGATACATGGTGGGCAGGAGTGTGGTATGGAAAATATCTTCACTCCTGCGAGTTCTGGATACTCATGAGTGCTGAAGGTACAAGTGAGAGTATCCAGAGCTCATGATGCAGGAGTGAAGATATTTTCCATAGCACAAGATCTGCCCATCATGTGTTCGACTTATGCAATAAGGGTATGAGTTTCAGAAGTATTGTTATGATTTTATGTGCTCTGTTGCTGTTTTTGTGTGTGAGTTCTTCTGAATGGGCTGGCCAGGTTACAAACTCTGTGGGAAAAGCTGAGTGTGTTTTGCAATGTTAAGTGAGTTAGCTTCAGGCAGCAGTGAGAAACAAACTGTTTTGTGAAGCTGTGTCCTTTAGAATTCTGACTGCAGTCAAGCTGAAAGTATCACAGTAATGGACTGGGAGTGAGAGTGTGTGGGAAGCAGGTGAGAATGTTTTGCCATGGTAATTGAGTTAGCTGCAGGCAGCAGTGAGTCATCTCACTCTCAGCCATGAGATAAATGTCAGTTCTTACATTTATCTTACTCTGAGCTATGAGATAAATGTCAGCCCTTACATTTATCTCACTCTGGTGAAGATACATGTTTTTATCACACTCATTTATCCTTCACCCCTGTTGTATAAAAAGGGGATATGCGATGGGGGACCATGGAACAAAATAGTTATTTTCACAAGTTCCTAGTGACTCGGGTAACCTCACAAGTGGCATAGCATAGTGGAGCCACAAGTGATTTACCCGAGGTCACCGGGGATGTGTGAAAATAACTAGTTTATTCCACAGTCCCCCATCGCATGTGCGATTTATGCAATGGGTATTGCAGTGGTTTTGATAATATTTCTGGTTGAAGAGTGGTTAGTTTTTAATTTTTGGATGCAGGACTATTTGGTTTTAATGGTGGAAGGGGATTTGACTGCTGTGTGAATGGGTGTGTGGTTGTAGGCTTTGATTGGTTGTAGTGGCTGGAGAGTGCTTGGTGTGATGTTATTGGCTGAGGTAACGTGGGAAAGTAGTTTTGATTGGCTAGAGGGGGTGTGTTAGAGTGGGAGGGTTGGAGTGATTGATGTGTGTGTGAATTGCTGTGATTGGGTGTGCGTGTGGTGAGCGTGCTTTTTGATTGGTTGGTGGGCGTGGCTGAGATTTGTGGCGCAGTTTTGGTAGAAAGGAGTTCGAGGAGGATGTACTGTTTGATTGTTCAAGGTGGCAGCCTTTTGGAGAGTGGGAGTTTCCCTTTCGTGTTGCCAGAGAGCATTGTGCTGCTGTGGGCATTGAAGTACTACAGTGTCGGTCGGTGGATGTATGGAAGAGTTTGAGGAGGAGGAGGCTGTGGATTTCATTGGTGGCGTGGTGTTTTCTTCATCGATCGACCTTGGAGGAAGATTTCTTGGAGATTTGAAGATTTAGGAGTGGTATCCTGTTTGACTGTTTGATTTTTGGTCGAGATGGATGTATTGGGGCTTTTTTGGGGGTGAGCTGGTGACGATTTGGTCCTACATGGCATTCCTGTGGATGTATTCAAGTAGTGTGGATTAAGAATTTGGAGACTGCATTTTTAAAGTTTTTTCTTTTTTTTTTTGGTATGTCGCACTTTGGCATGGTGGATTGGAAGGAAAAAAGACTGAGAAGGTAAGTTTTTGCAACATTTATTAAAGAGAAAAAAAACAGTAACATTTGTTTTTATTGTACAGAACTGAATTGCAATAGTTTTGAACAGTGTATGGGTTTCTATGATTTTTGCAACTTGCAGTAAACAGTTGGTTTTCAGAAAACAACAGTTTTGAAGAACATTTGGGTATGGGGGTTGAGGTGGGGTAAGGGTAGTGGGGTGAGGGTTGAGTTTAGGTCTGTGTTGTAGTCCATAGGATTTGATAGAGTCCTTTTACCATATAGAATATGTATTTTTCATTTTCTGTCTTTTGATTCAGATCGTCTTTCCGGTAGTAGTTGTTCTGTATTCCAAAGATGGTGAATGTCGAGAAGGTGTTTTGTTTTCTAGGTATTTGCAGGTTTGAAGAAAGGAAAGTCCAGTTATTGTTAGATATTTTTTCTGGTTTGAGAGCCTTTATTTGCCTTTTTTTGCTTGTAGGTTCTGTTTATTCAGAGGTTTTTTTTTTTTTATTTGTACAGTATTTTAGAAGGGAATGTTTAGGTATGCACAGATCTTCTTTCTGCCCTGACAGTATTTTTTGTAGGACGGTGAAATTATTTTCAGATCTTTTTCTTTGCTGTAATCAGATCTTGTATTCCTTTTTACAGGTTTTTGATATTTTTGTAATGGAGAATATATGGTCGTTTGCGTGCTGTTTTTTTTGAGTGCACGAGGGGTTGTGCAGGTGGCTGATTTAGTGGTTGTGCCAGTGTTGATTGCGGTTTATGTGTGCCAGCTGTGTGGGTGGCAGAATGTAGGTCCAGTAGAATGCTTGTGATTGACAGTTTGCATTTATCCCACATATGTGGGATAAATCTAGGGTAGTTAGATTTATCCCACATATGTGAAAATAAATGGATTTATTCAATGGCTTTTGGTCTCACACCTATTGCATAAATGTATATATTTTGGTTATCTCCAAAAAGTGAGTTTTTACATTTCTCTTCAGTTCTGTTGGAGACATCATGTTTACCAAACCTTTGGTTTGATCGCTATTGAGCAAAAGAACTGTGGAGTCTGGGGACTGCCCTCTCTTTTATACTGCATAGCACAAGTCATGTGGTGCCAGAGTGGGCGGTCTTAGTCCAACTGCTGAAAAGTCCTCTGGAAACAATGCCTGCAGCTGAAAGATTCCTATATATCATGACCTGCTGCAAGAGATACTCTTGAAGATCTACTGTTACGGTAAATTCTTACACAACTGTACTTTATTTTTATACAGTGTACTGCAGATTTTTTACCTCTGCCTTTCTAGCTATGCTCCTCAGCCTGGGCAACCTCCAAGCTCTATCCCCCACCAGGCCCTAGCCAGCACAGCTCCATTTAGTGGCTTCATAATGCATGAGGATAGAGCCTGAGAATGCTGATGTAATTTGTGACAGAATAAGAATTTTTCTGTTTTTTGTGAAACCACACAAAGCTTCAAACAGCCTTGAGCACAACAGCAATCACACACAGTTGAGAGAATGCTGTAGTACCATCTGTAGTATAAGGGACCACTGCGGGGCCAGTTCTTCTTAGCTGCAATGCATCATGAAGTGGCAATTATCCTCCCAGTCTGGTAGTCCCCCAGTCATAGGTGGCTCAATTTTCACTTAAATCCAAGTCATCCTCATGGAAATGTGACTAACATCACCTGGGCCACCAGGCAGCTGATATGAAGTTTTAAATTACTAATGATTTTTCACCAATTATTAATTCTACAGTAGCTGGAAAGAAAGAATGAAAAAATGACTTTCCAAGAACTCTGTATCTATTTTATCAACTCAAAGTTAGTCAGCCTGTCACTCTCTTCTCTTACACTCTTTCTCTCTGTCCTCTCTCTCTCAGCTACATTCTATTTCTCACATTGTTGCTACCTCCTCAGTGGCCTTTACAGCTGTACTTCTTTTTAATGTGTTTAGGAGCCCAGAATTGAAGGCCACTTGCATTCAAGTTTCTTCTTCTGCCCTGACCTCTTTTTCAGCGCAAATCCTTAACAGGTGCTGTGTTGTTACCACTTAGTACCAGGTGCCCGCCCATCACCAGTTTTTTATGTGACATGTTTCTGATGCCATCTTCCATGCACCAGACCTGACAGACCCAGTCTTGTCATTCCCAAGCACTACTTCCTCATACTGTACCTCTTTGTATACCCCATACTATGCTTTTACATTCCTCTTGTTCCCTTGCCAAAATACTGTAGCAATAACGTCTTTGCCTTTTCCCTAATAGAAATCATTATACTGTATCTAATGAATAGTGATATTGAAAGTTATACAGTTCCAACAGAATAACACATGGACATGATTCTGAACCAATGAACCAAGGTTCATGTTTATCTGGACCCATCAGATCTCACATAAACAGGGAGATGGGCTTGATTGCTGCAAGGATGGGGTATACATATCCCTACTGTACAACTGGTAAAAAGAAAATCTTATCTAGATTGGAAAGGTTGTCTGTGTACCATTCTCAAGCCTTAACAAGGGTTTAACTGATTAAAAAATGTTGTGTTGTGTATAAATCAGGCATATCATTACTGCACTGCACTGTTAATTTCTGTGGAAGACATATGGAAATTAACTTTTTACTTATTTACCACATTTAAAAAAATATAAGGCCCTAAACAGATATAATGAATGTTTTCAGAAAATCTTGATTGCAAGTTATTTCTAGCATACTGTAGATATACTTATTTTACACAGAGGCCTGGATATTCAAATGGCTTGTGCCTGGTGCAACAGAGATGCGCCAGCGAAACCCTGCATTGTGCCCCGGTGGGATATTGAGAAGGCTGCCTGGTGCAGCGCAAATCCTGATGTACTGGGGCGCAATGATAATGTAAGTGGTGTAGATGCAGGGGGCGTGCCCATGCATATGCGGGACATCCTAATATTCAGCTCGGGATGTGTGGCATATATGCTGGCACAATCCTGCAGTGCGCCGCATAGGGGGGCTCAAAGTTGAGCCCATGAAAGGCTGGAGCAGCTCCTGGCCACCCACAGGTGGGCTGCTGTATTGCAGGGTGCAACATAGCAGCCGCCAGCCATGGGTGGCCACCTGCCCAACCAGAACACCTTCCACAAGCACCCACATGTCCCTGGTGGTCAAGTGGCACCCCCCAACCTCCCAATCACTGGTTAACGTAACATATATCAGTCCCTGGTGGGCTAGTGGACCCCCACCCTCATGAGTGCCCGATTACTGGTAAATGGTGACATAATCGTTCCCTGGTAGTCTAGTGGACCCCCCTCCCTTCTGAGTCCCCAACTCCCCAACATATGTCATATATGACCTTCCCTGTTCGTCTAGTGGTTCCTCCGCCCACCTGAGCACCCAATCACCAGTAAATGGTGAAATAATCATACCCTGGTAGTCTAATGGTACCCCCCACCTGTTGTCATAATCGTGGTACATTTCCATGTATGTAATATCCCTGGTGATCCAGTGGCACCCCACCCCTCCACCCACAGCACCCCTTTGCCCATCCTGCTCCCCCCTTTATCAGCAGGCGGCTGCAACCGCCCATACAATCCACCGAATGACAGGTACAGTATGGCTGCAAACCCATTGGTCCACAGTGTGGACCAATGGGCTTGCAGGGCATACTGTACTAGACAGTCCCAGATATGTGAATGACTTCATTCGCATATTTGGGACTGTCTAGTATGGTATGTCCTGCAAGCTCATTCTGTACCTGTCATTCGGCGGGCAGCTGGGCGGTATGTGGGTGGGTTGCAGCCACCCGCCCGATGATAGAGGTGAGGGTGTGCAAGGGGTGCTGTATGGGTGGGAGGGTGGGAGGTGCCACTGGATCATAAGGGGATATTATATGCACGGTGATGTACCACGATCACAGCAATGGGTGGGGGGCACTAGACTACCAGTGAATGCTTTTCACCATTTACCAGTGATCAGGCACTTGGGTGGGAGGGGGACCACTAGACTAGCAAGGAAGGTCGTATATTACATATGTCAGGGAGTAGGGGACTCAGGAGGGAGTTGGGTCCACTAGACTACCAGGACTGTTTTGTTGTACATTTAACATGATCACAGCTACGAGGCAGGGGATGCCCCTGGATCCCCACTGCACATGTCATGCTGTGCTGGGTGCCAGGTGCAAGTTGCCGGGCTGCTCTGTGCAAGGCATGCAAATGGGGCCATAATGACATGCAAATGGCCCCATTTCCACATTGCATATATTATGGTCTTATTTGCATGCCCTCCACTGAATATTGCGGGGTGGTGCACCCTGCGCAATTGCGTTTGTGCTGGCGCATCTCTGTGCTCCCTATCTGTGGCTTGCAGTGTCGCAGTGCCACTGCGCCATGCACAGTGCGTGTCCTGTCTGTGCCATATTCAATGGTGCTGTGCCATGGTGCATCACTGTTGAATATCACCTGGCCCTGGCCCCGGCGCATCCCAGTTGCGCTGTGCCCAGGCTTGTGCCACTGCCTGGCACAGTCTGAATATCCAGGCCAGAATGTATAAACTATAAATCATTCATGACATAATTCTTAGCCAATCAGCACTGTGCATTTCTAAGCATTCTTAATACTCTTATAACTGTAAGAAGGTGTCTCAAGCCAATATTTTTAAAATTGTGAAGTTCTAAATTCAGATGGCATAGTCCATTTACCACAAAGGGGGTTCTCTAATATTTGCAAAAGAAAAATGTTTGATTTTAAATTCAGTAACCCTTTTTTAAACAAATCCTCAACATTATTTATAATAAGTACTGTATGTAATAGTTCCTGGGGGAGATATTCAAAGGGGTTGTGCCTGGCACAACTGAGTTGCACTGGCACAACCCCACAATGCGCCCCAGCACAATATTCAAAAGAGTGCCTTGAGCAGCGCATGTCCCGATGTGCCAGGGCGCATTGATAATGTATGAGGCACATCTGCAGGGGGCGTGCCCATGCATATGCAGTACATCCCGATATTCAGCCTGGGATGTGCGGTGCATCTGCTGACACAACCCCGAGATGCACTGCATACTGTGGCCCAAAGTTAAGCCTGAAAAGTTTGGCTCAAATTCTGGCAACCCACAGGCGGGTGGCTGTATTGCAAGGTGAAACACAGCAGCCGCCAGCTGTGGTTGGCCGCCCGCCCACCCAGAACAATGTCCAGAAGCACCCATCTGTGCCCAGGTAGTCTAGTGGCCCCCCTCCCTCCTGCATGCCCAATTGCGGGCATTTGTAAGACAACTATCTAACCATGGTAGTCCAGTGGTTTCTGTACCCCTCCCATAACCCAATCACCAGTATTTGTAATAATAAGAACTATCCCTGGTAGAATAGCAGTCCCTCCACCCCTCCTGTATGCCCGATCATCTGAAAGGACATCTATGATCTGCCCTGGTGGTCTAGTGTAACCCCTCACACCCCTGTAGCCCTGATCATGGGTACAAATCTGTAATGGTAATCCCTGGTGGTCCAGTGGCACCCCCCCCACCCCTACCACCTACAGAGGACCACTGGCCACCCAGCCCCCCCACTGAATGACATCTTACAGTTTGCGCTGTAAGCCTATTGGTCCACAGTGTGGACCAATGGGCTTGCAGGCCATACTGTATTACACAGGCACCATATGTGACTGACTGCAGCCATTCACATATTTGTGCCTGTGTAGTACAGTATGGCCTGCAGGCTGTCATTCAGCGGGTGGCCAGACCTTTTGTGGTGGGGTGCAGCAGTTTGCCAATGATGCAGGGGGGGAGCTGGGTGGCCAAGGGTCCTCTGCGGGTGAGAGAGATGGGGGTGCCACTGGACCACAAAGGATTACCATTACAGATTTGTACCAGCAATTGGGGCTATGGGAGGTGGGGGCAAGGGGTTACACTAGACCACCACGACGAGTCATAGATATCCTTTCAGATGATCAGGCATATGGGAGGGGTTGGGGAACCACTAGACTACCAGGGATAGTTCTTATGATTACAAACACTGGCATTCGGGTTATGGGAGGGTGGGGGGACCATTGGACTACCAGGGTTAGATAGTCTTCTTATGAATGCCCGTGATCGGGCATATGTGGGGGGGCCGCTAGACTACCATGGAGTCACTGCATGTTGGCAGCTGCTACACAGGGTGCCAGACAAAAGTCGCGGGGCTAACCTGTGCAGCACATGCAAATTGGGCCATAATGACATGCAAATGGCCCCATTTATGCCATGCATACATTATGGCCCCATTTGCATGCCCAAGTCTGAATACCATGGGTGCTGCACCCAGAGCGACCACAGTTGTGCTGGCATATTCCCAGTCCACCCTGTCTGGGGAATGCACTGGCACATTGTCACTGCGCCATGCACATTCTGTGCCATATTCAAAGGTGATGCACAAAGGTGCATCACCTTTGAATATCACCCTGTCTTGGCCCTGGTGCATCTCGGATGCGCTGCACCCCCACTTGCGCCATTGCCTGGCTCAGTCTGAATATCTCCCCCCTATGTTTCTTATGGGTATGAGAGTTTCTTCTCAAATCCTTTATGTGCCAGAACTGCTCAGCTTTGTTTTGCAGTTCTCTCACCCAGTGAACTTCAGAATGCATACTTATAACCATAAGAGACACGGCAGCTGTACATATAAATGTGCAGTATAAAATAACATTTTCAGGCGTAAAAATGCTCTTTATATTGACATAAATCAAGTAGTATCCTGCTGCTCAACATTTCCTAGTCAGACATGACTGCAACAAGCCAAACAAAAAGAAATCCAAGTGATACTTTATGGAATATTTATCATATAGCTAAGTATGCCATCCAACTAAAATAACATACACTGAAAGCTTAACTTTATAAAAAAATACTAAAAGAAAAAGAGCAGAGAAGGTGGTGTGCCCATATTAACTCCTGTCATTCACTCATAGTACTGTAACTCATGACCATCAAGAATATATTTATCTTTGCTCTGAATTTTATTTGCTCCTTGCTGATTATTATTTCAACTGGCAGTTTATTACAAGGATTAATGATACAATGTATAAAAACCTTTTCTCTTCACTGTATTGAATATTTGCTATTTTAATTGTAAAGTGTGACCCTTAAAGGCCAGACTATAATTTTTGAATTGCCGATTTAACTCACCAGTCAGCTTAGTGTCCTGTATAATGTTATAACACTTTAGTAGGTCACCCCTTTTCCTTCTTGTCTTTAAGGACATTACGTTTAGTTGTCTAAGGCGATTTACATAGCTGTTCTGTCTTATACTGTAGATCATTTGTGTGGCAAAGTTGCTGTAACATCTCAACTATATCTATGTCTTTCCTACTGAGTGGACACCATACCTGGCTGCCATAATCCACAACAGGTCTCACATATGCCCTATAGAGAGCCATAATGATCTCTGCCCTTCTATTCATGAAGTTACGCTTTATGGTCTGTAGGACTTTGTTTGCTTTTGCAATAGCTGTGGTGCGTTGATCAGTTGAGTTAATCTTTTTATTAATAGCACCTAGATCATGTTCATTTTCAGCCTCTTTTATAATATTGTTATTGAATTTGTAATGGTGTTTATTTATCTGTTTGCCTAGGTATAAGACACTACATTTGTCGATGGTGAACTGCATTCCCCACATTTCTGCCCACTTGCAATGTTGTCAAGGTTTGATTGGATGGATTCTATATCTTGAATTGTACAGACTTTGCCACCAGTTTAGAGTTGTCTATATATTTGCTTGTCCATTTTTTACATGATGACATGTGTGCTATAAATTTGAAATTAAATGTGCCACAGTATGGAGCCCTGGAGTACCCTACTAGTAACACTGCAAATTTTGGAATAGTAACCATTAATATAAACGTTTTGGCTTTTATTGCTTAGCCAGTTAGTTACCCAATGTATTATGTAATGGTTTATATGCAGTTTAGTCATCTTCAAAACAACAGTCCAGTGCAAGACAGAATCAAAAGCCTTGACGAAATCAAGATAAATACAATATACTAGTACTCCATTATCAAGAGCATCAGATATGTTTTCATAAAATACACAACCAGTTAGTGACACGTGATCTCCCTGTCTTAAAACTATGTTGTTCCACATCAACTTGTACTGTTTCTTTTAAGTAGTTAGCTATGTTATCTTTTATTATGGATTCTAAAATCTTTACTGGCACAGAAATTGAACTTGTTGGTTGATAATTTTTACAGTTGATTTTATTTCCCTTTTTGTAGATTGACATAACAGTAGCAATCTGTTAGTATATTGGGACCTCTCATTTTGTAATAAATGCTGTGAAAAGACATTTGAGTGGTTGCGCAATATATGGGGATACTATTTTTAATATGTGGGTAGAAATGCCATCTGGTCCAGCTGCACTATTATTTTTTAAATTTTGTATCTTGTTGATAATCACTTCTTTTATTTCAAGTGGTGTACATTCTATAGTGTGGAACCTTTCAGTCACTGGTGCAATTTTGGAAAAAGAGAACAAAAATGTTTATTGAAACCATTTACTATTGTGGGGGGTTAGCTATCAATGTGTTGTTCTCAACAACTGAACAAAGTTTAGTATTTAAGTATTTCAGTGGATTAATGTAACTATAAAAATCCTTCATATTGTTTTTGGTTGAGGCAGTTGCCATTTTCAGCTCAGATTTTGTTTAGCTTTCTTGATTTTCTTTTTGCTTTGTTTGAATACAGTGTTATAGTTTTCCCAAGTAGCATCTGTTTTGTTTTAATAAACAGCTTATACATTTTTTGCCTTTTTTGAGTATTTTTTTTAAATTTCCTTATTGAGCCATCTTGGTTTGGTGCCTTGACAGTTATATCAATATTTATATATGGATTTTTTTTTTCAATGTGTTTCTCACATAATGATGCAATGGTTGCTTTTATCTCAAACTAAATATCCTCAACTGATTAGTTCTTTAGTGTTGTTTTCCAGCTTATGTTATTAGTTTGTGACATACTGCATCGGTGTTACCAGTTTTGTATAAGTAGATTTCCCTTAACCCCCTTAGATTTGTATAGGTTTCTATAATTTAAAATGGGATACTGTTATGATAACTTTTTCCTAAGGTTCTTCTGACATAATGATTAGTGATGTGGATGTTTTCAGAGCTCATAACAATGTCATGTATATTCTCCCTCCTGGTTGGATATAAACATGTTGTGTTAAGTTGATTACAGCCCTCAATGATTTCCTTACTTTGGCAATGAATGACACTGTTTGATGTCCAACAGAAATCTCCATAATTTAAATCACCCCAAAACAGTATGTCCCCTAAATCACAAGCTTGTTTTAACTCACAGTTTGAGTTAATTAATCTATAAATTACATTCAAGGGTTGATAATATAGACCTATAATTTTGCTTTCACTGGTATTTTTACTAGTTTAAGCCATAGTGCTTCTTTATTGTCATGTTCTTTTTTCATTTTTCCTGACATACTTATGATTGAAATTTTATCAGACATGTATTAAATACCTCCCCCCTTTTTATCCTCACAATCTAGCCTAAACAGTTGGCACCCACTAAGCTCTTCCCTAGAAATATTCCAAGGACCAGCATGTTTCGGTCATGAAGGATATAGTAAAGTCTCACTCAGTGCTCAGTTTTTCTTCAGGTTCTTCCCATTTGTTAAGACTTCTGGCATTGCATGTGAAACATTTAATGATGATAGAGGATTTTATTTTGGAAGTGTTCCTTTTTCTGATGTATGTTAGGACTATGTTTGTTCCCTTCTCCTGTTATATTAGTTTAATGTTTCTTTGGTAACTTATTATTAATTAATTTCCTGAGTGTATTGGCTCCCAACTTGTTTAGATGGAGGTAATTTTTTGCATATAGATGACCTTTTCCATTAATGGTGCCCCAAGTGCTTAAAAAAGTCAGACCATCCCTTAAACACCAGTTTTGTAGTCTTGTAGTAATTCATTCTATTGTGTATTTTTTCAAAGTTCCCACTAAAAACTGGGAGAATTCCAGATATCAGGGCCAGTCTTCATTATTTACAATAGCTCTTCCTATTTCAAGAATTTTCTCACATACTGTTTATCTTTTTCATGATCATGGCATATATTGTTGGTGCCTACATGAATAGCTACTGTGGGCTCATCTCCACTGTTTAAAAGTTTAGGTAGCCATGGCACTAAGTAGGCAAGTAACAGTTCTATTCAACTTATCTTTGCCACATATTATAGTATCACACCTTCTGATTATAGAGTCCCCAGTCACAAAACACTTTTTTGTTGTTGTCTGTTGCAGAGTTTTTGATTGTTATATTGTTTGGAACAGGTGCTTCATTTGGTAAGGCTTCAAATCTGTCATTAATGCTAGTCCGTGACTGGCCACCTCAGCTCTTCTATACTTTTTTGTTTTATTATAGGATATCTGAAACCATGCATTTTGATTAGAATCATCCAAGTCATTCCTGCCTCTTTTGTTTCTGTTTTCTTCATATGCATCACTGTCAAAGTCACTTCTTTCTCCTCAAGATCTTTTCTTATTGTCACTTCTGTGGGTATTACTTGTGGTCTCATCTAATACTCTGTTTTTGCTTACCACTATTTTCACAAAATGTTCTATTTTATTTGTGTTGTGTTTGTGAGTTCTAGTTTGAGGGATTTCAGTTCATTAGCTAATTCCTGATTGTCAATGCATTTATTGCAAAGAAACATGTTAGGGTTCCCCTTCTGACATTTTTCAGTATACACATTATAGGACACGCATTTGATTATTGACCCATCTTTGTGGAGCAAGCTAAGAATATCTCTAAAAGATCATTTTACATTTTTGTGGCTAAATGTACTACATGTAAAAAATGTGGCCTGAGAAACTTCAAAAATACTTGCCCAGCTTCCCAACTTTTCCATCTGATGCTGGCAGATAGGCTGGCCTCTGCCAACACATCGCCTCTGCCCTACACCCAGTGATCCTAGCAAGCAGGTGAGTTTAAATGCTGGAAACCCAGAAGTGCTGCAGGGCAGGAGTTCCTGTCTGGTGGAACTGGCCATGACTCTAAGTTTTAAAATAAAATGCTTTTAAGCCACCTATGGTGGCATTGGGTATGTTACTAGCATTTAATTGCAGACTGCAACCCTTTTAAGTAATGTAACATGCTTGTTGTAAAATTATCATTTGCAGAGGACTTTGCAATCACTCTACTGGCTCAGAATGCAACAACAAGGCAGTGAGGTACAAGGACCAATAGAGAAAACACAATACAATTTTTGATAGGGTTTTTATAGTTTTTTAAGACAAGACAGCTACTCAATACATACTAAAAAAACTGATAAAACTAGCTGCAATAGGCACAGTGCCCAAGCACACAGCCCCTCTCCTAATAAGCTAGACTTTTAATAGTGCAGAAAATTATCATGAGCTTTTTAAAGCTATGCTGATTGATTACAATCAATTATTTAGAAAAATTAATTACAAAAGTAATTATGGGGAAAATCAATTACTTTTCAGCACTGACAATCAGCACTTTTATACATGCTATTTGCATAAATTAAACTAGATTTCTGTTGCTGGATCTTGTTATGAAAAATTTAGTTTTCCATGTTAGAAAAATTCTGCATAATCAAAATGAGTCATGTTTCAAAAATAAACAGCTAATGATTAAAGTAGTAAAAATATATTACCCTAATGTGTGTGTATTTCCATTTTTTTCTGGGTTGCAGCTGTAAGTAAGTCATTCTGGCCACAAAGTATGGAAACGATTACCCTGACTGTTAGGGGTAGTAAAAGCAGGGTTAATTTAAGGAGGCACTTGTTCTTCCAGAAGGTGGTGAATCCATAAAATAGTCTACCAGCAAAGATAGTGGACCTGATGGCAGTACAATCTTTCAGAGTAAAGCTGGACACATTTCTGCTTACCTGCTCTAGGGAATAATAGGGTGGCATGGATAGTGGTGTGATTAGGGAATACTTATAAATTGGTACATGCTGCACAGCTTACTTATCCATCTCTGCTTTTGAATGGGGCAGCAAATAGACGCTTCCACCCTTATTGAGATTTTACAGTTTCAAGCAAATAATCACTGTAGGCATCAGCAGAACACTTACACAAAATTCCCCCAAAGTTGAATTTCAAGACCTTCTCTTGTTTTTACTACTAAAGACATTTTCATATAAAAAGGGTTCTTTTTCTCTTAGATATCATCTGTTTCCACTGTTTCTGCCTGTTGTGAAGTCATACTTCTCATCAGAATCTGATGTCATATCAGGGAATTATGACGTTAGGGAAGGCATAAGCAGTGTGAACAGACAAATTATAAAGGGAAAGAGCATGTTTTCATGGAAATGTAGCAATAAAGAATATAATGTCCTGTAATTTGGATTTTAGTTTAGTTTTATGAGACCTGAACCCTGGTGATGCCAACTGTAATTTCTTTGCAGGAAATGTTAAAGTTGCTCTAAAGCATCAGTCTGTGTCGGGCATGGTAGAGATTTTTTTTTTTTTTTCTTTTTTTGACAATGCTTTTCTGGTTAAAACAGCATTATGCAATTTTCTTTTATTTCTGAACAAAGATACACAATTTCATTTTTTTAAGTGTCCTGTCCTGTGCCATGCCAGCCATTACAAATGTATATATCTTGGCATAGTGCTGTGCTGCTTTCCATCAGACACATCTGTTAGCACCATCCTAATACACTCACAGTATGAATCTAGTATGTACATTCACCAGGTAACCTCAGAAGAAGAGATTCTAAAAAACTGTGTGTGGCACATATGATGCAGCTATGAATGCCTGAACCTTCACCGTAATCCATGAACATCAGATGGTCAGTCACAGACCATGGTGCCATGCTGCTGCTGCCAAACTGCATTCCATACAGAATCCCTTGGTCATGGTTACAAGTTCTTTAATCAGACAACTGCAGTTAAATAGGCAGAGATAGGTATTTAATAAAGGGCTTCTGGCAATCTTCTGAACATCAACAAATTGAAATAAGACTCAACAGATCCCTAGTAAGTATCATGCCAGAGCAGATCTCAGTCACAAGCTGTTTTGTAACTCTGATTTCACTGCCAAAAATAATCTTGTTTCAGTGAAGAGCTGCTGATGATGTTAGATCTTAACTTTACAGGCTAGTCCTCACTGCCAGCAGCACAATTTGCCTTAAATCTCCCATGTTCAATAAAATTGTAGTTGTGGAAAACATTTGAAAAAAAAAAACAGATATAGTGTTGGGTGTGGTGCATGCATTTGCAGAATTAGCAGACTCATGGTACTTTAGAATGTGGTTTGGGAGGACATTTTGGAAAACAGTGGCAGACTTGGCTTTAGAATGCCAGGATTGTGTGCAATTTTAGAATACAGTAGAGATGAGATTTCAAAATGCTGCAGGGTTGTAATTTTGAAATGCTGCAGGGGCACAAGTTCACAATAAAGTTGACTCATAATTTTAGAAGTTGGCAAGGATGCTGAAATTCAAAATGCGCTGGGTGTCCCAAAAGTTTTGAATATGGCAGGGATTCAGTTTTAAAATGTCAGGTACACAAAACTAGTGAATGTGGTACATATATGCAGTTTTGAAATGTGGTGATGGTACACAATTTTCCAACATTGCTGTTGGCTGGTATATGCAATTTCGGAAGGGGGCAGGAACACACAATTTCTGATGGTGATGAAAATGTGCAATTTCAGTATGCAGCAAGAATGCACAATTTTAGAATGTGGCAAGGGTGCACAATTGTGGAATGTAACCAAAACACACAGTTTTGGAATGTGGTGGGGACATGCAACCTTGAAATGCATGTACTAAAATGACATGTGCTCACCAAATTCTGAAATTCTGCATCTCTGCCACATTCTACAGTGCAATCCCTGCCACATTCCAAAAAAACAGGTCCCTGACACATTCTGAAATTGCACATCCAGGCCAACTTCTGAAACTGCCTAATTGTCACATTCATGTCCCAGTCACATTTCAGATCTGGCCATCATTCCACATTCCAAAATTGTACTTCACCATAAACTTTCAAAATTATGTATCCCTACTGCATTCAGAAATTGTGCTTTACTGCCATATTTTAGAATTATGTGCTTACTGACACTCTGCAATTGCACATCCCTGCTAAATTCCAAAATGTTTTGTCTCAGCCACAATCCAAAGTTGCATATCCCCCACCACAACCTGAACTTCCACATTCCCACTACATTCTGAGATCATACTGCACCACCATGTTCCAAAATTGCACATCCCTCTCCATTCCAAGACTGAGTATCCATGCCACATTCTAAATTTCATCATTGCTGTCACATTCCAAAATGTTATTAACCCCACTGAATTCAAAAAGTGTGTCCTTGGTGCATACCAACATTGTGATCCTGTGGCATTCTGAGATCTTATCCTTGTAGGATTCTGAAATCAAGCAGAAGAGCAGCATTCCAAAGTTATCTACTGCTGCATTCCAAAATCATCTCCTCTACCACATTCTGAAGTATTGTGCAGTTGCACCTTCTGTAAACACAGGCACTGAACCTGACCCAGTGTCTCTAAATGTTTTCAAATGTTTTCTACAAGGACATAGACAATTAGGCATGGGCAGCCATGCTTAATAATGCATTGTTTCCTCTGAGGGGTTCTGATGACATCATAGAGACCTCAAGAGCGAAGCTTGAGCGATCCCTGATGTTATCAAGACTCCAAGGTGGAAACACTGCAAAGCTGAGCATAGTTGTCATTTGCTATTTTGTATAGTATATGGTTTGAAACATAAAATTAAAAAATGTTTTTTTCCCCCAAAGAACTCTTCAGTTCAATTTTTTATTATTAAAAAAATGAAACACAACCTCTCATAACTGCTGAAAACCCACCAGGGTAAGAAGTAGTTTTTTTTTTTTGTTTTGTTTTGTTTTAATGAAATAGCAGAAGATTTTGTGTTGGGGAGAGCCACAGGGAACCTGTATTCTTTGTGTGGATGTGAAAATGAAACCTAAACAGCAGGTGTCATGAGTCTCCATTCACTGGTTGACAGGCAGAAAACAGAGAGTGGTGGTAAATGGTATACAGTCAGAAGAGATGCAAGTCACAAGTGGGGTACCTCAGGGATCAGTCCTGGGGCCAGTCCTCTTCAATATCTTCATCAGTAACATTGCAGATGGACTGGAGGGTAAGGTTTGTCTGTTTGCAGATGACACCAAGATCTGCAACAGAGTAGATGATCCAGATGGAGTGGTCAGAATGAGAAGGGATCTGGAAAAACTAGCAAAATGGTTGGAAGAGTGTCAACTGGGGTTTAACGCAAAGAAGTGCAAGATCATGCACATAGAAGAGAAACCCTGAAGCCACCTATAGGCTGGGGAGAGTTGCTGGCAGTCTAGGAAGAAAGAGACTTGGGCGTTATCATCACCGATGACCTGAAATCATCCAAGCGGACCACTAAAGCAGTAGGTAAGGCTAGAGGGATGTTGGGGTGTATTAGTAGGGATATCACAAGTCAGAAGAGGAATGTAATAATCCCTCTTTACAAGACACTGGTTAGGCCCCATCTGGTGTACTGCATGCAGTACTGGAGGCCACACCTTCACAAGGACATTAACCAAATTGAGGCAGTCCAGGCATTGTTAATATCAACTGAAAAGTATTAATACATTTCTCAGAACCCACAGTCCTTTAAAATCCACGTGGAAAGATATAGCTACCATTTTACCTCTACCATTACAAGTTTGAAATATTTATAGGTCTGTCATATTTATGAGAGCATTGTAATTTTATGCCAATGTGCACACATTAACATAAATATGGAAATCCTCATATCATTAAAATTGTGTGGAATGTTTAGATGTGTGTGTATATAGAAAAGAAAAACAGTAAAAATTGTTTTGAGAAAAAAAGAGTTAACAAGCATTGTGATTGGGCAGTTGTGATCACATAGCCTTGTGTTATTCTTGAAAAGCATCGCAGTACAGAACTATTTAACTTTTTAAACAGAATCAGTTTAAAACTAAAAATCAGAGAAGATATAATCACAGTAAATGTCTCCAGGGGTGCAAAACTATATCAGAAAAGCACTCCAGTGGTGCACTTCCCTAGGTGTTCACTTATCCCACACTAATATGTATCACTTAATGTATTATTACTTATAGAAATTGTCCAGCTTTCTGACAAAATGATGAGAATTGGCATTTGCAAGCCTCAATCTCATCATCATCTAAAATATTTGTATCTTAGAACATTATATTGTTTATTACTGAAGATAATTTCATGAAAACATGATTGTGCTTGAAATCTAAGATTTCATGGGCCTGATTCTCAAAACTCTGAATTTGACTCAAGGGGCTTGATTCCAAGACATATGGTACAACTCATTGGCTCTTATGAGTTGCGACATATGCCGAAATGCCAGGGACCCTGCACCAGATACCAGAACAGGCAGGGTCCCCGGTGGCTATGTCTTGCAACTTGCAGCACCACAGGCAGTGTGCCAAAGGGAAGGCACACCACAACGAGGTGCTGCAAGCCATAGTAATGCCCTCTGAGAGGGTGCAGGTCCCACCCCATAGCCCCAAATACACAGTCCCCCCCAAGGCCTGCTCCTTGAAACAATTGCCCTGCCTCACAGGGCTATACAGGTACCCCCCCACACACACAGCCCTCATGCCTGTTGCCAACATGTACCCTTGGTCCCTGGTAGTCCAGTGGCCCTCTCCCCCCACAGTGCCAGTCCACCCCCAACCCGCAAACCCATTAGCAGTCAGCAACTGGCACAATCCACCTCTCAGCTCCATGGCCAGCTGCCGACTGAACTCCCTCAGAGTGCGGACTCCTGTAGACAGTATGCGCTCCATCAGTTATTGACATGTACTGTATTCGGTAGTATGCACTCAGATGGAGCTCAGTCTGTGGCTGGCCATGAAGGTGAGAGGTAGGTTGTGCCAGTCACTGACTGCTAACCAGTGTGGGGGGTGGGGTGGACTGGCACTGCCGGGTGGGTGCGTGTGTGTGGGCCACTGGACTACCAGGGATTAATTGGCATGGCATGAATGCCAGTTGCAGCAAATTGGGGATCTGGGGTCAGCATTGTGGACCAGCAGACATGAACTATGCTGTGGAGCAATACTTGGGGATTGGGGTGGTGACATGTTCTGCTCTGTGGGGTAATATTTACGGATTGGGGGAGAATTACATGTTCTGCCCTGCGGGGCAATACTTGAGGATTGGGGGTAATTACATGTTCTTCCCTGTGGGAAAATACTCAGGGATGGGGCATGGGGGTGCCAGCAGCCCACAGAGGGCTTTCCTACCAATGGGGGATGGGTGGGAGGGCTTATGTGGGACCATGGGGGTGGCTGTTGGGGCATGAGGCAGAGGTGCAACTCAGTGGATGCAGAGTACACTTAGACTAGCTAATAGCTGGTCTAACTGTACTTAGACCAGTGAACTCCAGGGGTTATCTTGGAATAGCACATTTGCTGTTCCAACAGCTACCCTCTCAGAATCGGGGGTAACTGCTGTTATAAACCCCCTTGCACCATGTCGCAGCGGGTTTATGGTGTAACCAGTGGTGTAGAACAACTTCGGTGGAGACATCCTGCGACATGTCGCAGGCTGCCTTCTGGAATAACAATAGTCATAACACATGGTGCAAAGTGCTACTTGCACCATTTTGTTTGGCGCAAGTCACTTTGCAACATGCATAACTGTTCTAGAATCAGGCCCAAGATGCCTGTGTCAAACAGAACTGATGCAAGGGACATCTTGCATCACAAATTCTGGAGTTTCCAATACTGAAAGGCTGGCTGCAGCAAAGTAGGGACTCCATATGCCAGACTGGCCGTGCACAAGACCTGCACAATGGTAGGGGGTATGCCAGGGTTCTAGGTGGCTTATGGCAGACACAGGCTGCAACATCCCTTAAACAGGATTCTGACAGCTGATGGAACCCACCAGAACTTAGACCACCTAACAGGTGGTCTAACAGCCCTTATGCCACCCCCACAAACAGTTCTGGGTGGGAGCAGGGTCTGGCCTGGTGCCCAGACAAGTAGGCAGACATCCAGCATGCATGGCAGAGGACCCCAGCAATGTGGCTGTGTGCAGACTGCACCAGAGATATTGTCACCCAGTCCCCTGATGTGCGCCCTGCCTGCTTGGTGGACCTGCAGCAGGCATGCCCATTGGCAGCATGGTGGCTTTCCTGGGCATGGCACTAACCCCCCCATTTGTCTCCTGTCCCTGCTGGCAATTCAGCCTGCATCAGCTCCCAGGAATTGTACTTGTCGCTGTGCAGTGCATCGGGGTCAGCGGTCCATGCCCCCATGGCGAACCCTCTTCCAAATTCCTCCCAGTACTGAATGTGTGGCACATGGTAACAGCTGCTGTAACTTGCAGGTGTTTGGCGCCCCACCTGTACAAGTATCAGGCACAGGGTTCTTTCAACACCAGCCATTGGTGCAAGCTGCTGTTTGCCACAGCTTGTGCTGATCTCGTGGCTGGTTTTAGAATCAGGCCCCATGTTTCTACTGCTTACACCTGCTCTATAACACCCATCGCTTGTAAAATCAGAGTACATTTCCATAGCACTAGATAGTGATGTCACAAACAGAGGATTAGAAATGCATGACAAGTATAAACATCACTAATCTCAAGAGCAGAGGGTTATGCATTCAGTTCAAGTATACACATCATTAATTTCTCAAGCAGAGAGGTAAGAATTCTGGACCCATATGAACAACACAGAATTCCCAAGCAGGGATTTATGAATTCAAGGCAAGTATAAATAGTATTAATTTTTGAAGCAGAGGGTTTTGAATTCAGGGCAAGTATAAACATCCCTAATTTCCAAAGCAGAGGGTTACACATTCAGGGCAAGTATAAACAGCACTAAATTCCGAAAGAGAGGGTTATGAATTCATGGTCTACATTACCAGCACTAATTTCCCAGGCAGTGGATTATGAATTCAGGGCAAGTAGAAACAGTACTCATTTCCGAAGCAGAGGGTTATGAAAGCAGGGAAAGTAAAAACAGCATTGAATTCCCAAGCAGAAGCTTATGAATTCAGGGCATGCTTAAGCAGCACTTATTTCTTAAGCAGAGGGTTATGAGTTCATGGCATGCGTAAACAGCTGGAACAGTTAAAATCTAAGAGGAACAATGATTCTGGTTTCACAAAATGTGTGTTCTGCAGTAAAAAATTCTAATGTCCTGCAATTAAATTTTTTGGGGAATGTTGAAGAACTAAGCTCTTGCTGATGCCAAATTAAGTTTTTCACTGGAAAATGTCTTTAAATATTTCAAAGAGTTTATTATTGGTGGATTTTTCTTTGAACCCATTGATATAATTCGCTTACCTTAGTGGGGTGTTTCATAAGCAAAACTAAAGCATTTGATCATTTTGCACTCTTTTGCTTTATAGGAAATTATGGTTTTATGACAACATTTGTTGGCATCCTATTTTGTGAAATTAGTGAAGTTACTGAGTAGGCAGTGTGAGGGACACAAAGGTAGACATGGTAAAGTTAAAAAAGGTGGAGAATTGGTTAAGTAGTAAAGAGAAGACAGAGGTGCTGAATGGGTACTTTTGCTCTGTCTTTACTAAGGAAAAGGATGGACCATTGCTACAGGGGAGGATGGGGGGAGGAATCATGGCTGAGGACAGGATAACAGAGACAAGGTTAGGAAAGGGCTCATGTCCCTTAAGGTAAACAAGTCCCAATTTCTGGATGACATGCACCCAAGGGTGTTGATGGAACAGGCAATAGAACTAGTGGGTTTGCTGGTGACTCTGTTTAACAGTTCATTAGATACTAGGGTGGTACCGCAAGAGTGGAGAACTATACATCTGGTATCGCTGCACAGGAGTTGGCTTAGGGATGATCCTGGGAACTAAAAGACTGGTTTGTCTGACCTCCATTGTGAGTAAACTGATAGATAAAGTTCTGAAGGAAAGTTTAGTCTGGTTCCTTGAAGAAAACAGGCTCCAGGATGAGAGACAGCATGGGTTTATGTCAAGGAGATACTGTAAACCTAACCTGATCGGCCTCTTTGACAAGGAAATGAAGGCAGTGGACAGGGTTTGGCAGCTGACGTTCTCCTCTTGTATTTCAGCAAGGTCTTTGACTCAGTGTCCCACAAGAGGCTGATCAGGTAATTGGAGGACCTAGGGGTGGGAAGCAAATAAACAAGGTAGGTTGCAAATTGTCTCAGTGGTAGAACCCGGGGTGGTGATGGGGAGGTCTCTCAGATGCAAGGGAAGTCACTAGTGGGGTCCGGCAGGGGTCACTGCTTGCCCAGTGTTGTTTCATGTGTTCATTGATGACATTGGAGACAGCATTAAAGGCAAAATTTGCCTCTTTGCAGATGATGCCAAGCTCTGTGGGAAAGTGACATAAATGAAGGGTTGCAGGTCCTAAAATTAGACCTAGCAAACCTAAAGAAGTGGTCTGACATGTGGAAGCTAGGGTTTAATGCTAAGAAGTGCATTACTAAGAAGTGCAAGGTCATGTACATAGGAAGAAATCAACTGAGGGCAGTGTACAGTCTAGATGGAAGCACCAAGGGAGGTCGACAGTGAAAACGCCGACCCCCCCCCCACAGTGACGGCACAATAGCGATGCAGATATTGTGCTACCTATTCTAACAGTGCCCCCTACACCACCCGGACCGTAGGATTCCAACTCCAGGTCAGAGCTGGTCCGGGGAAGGAGCGGAACACTGGGGGAAGGCAAAACACAGGAAAAAGGATCACTACCACGACTGTCACCATAATGAAACATAGAAACATAGAATTTGATGGCAGATAAGGACCACTTGGCCCACCCAGTCTGCCCATTTCCCTACCTAATGGATAAGCTGCAGATCCTAGTTAACCAGCAGCCTACCTCTTCCTACCCCCACATCCTAGAATTGCCTTATGACTGTCCCATGCATGCTTGAATTCCACCACTGTTTTTGACTCCACAACTTCCTCCAGAAGGCTGTTCCATGCATCCACAACCCTCTCTGTGAAAAAATACTTCCTTATATTACCTCTGAGCCACCCCCCCACCTTCAAATTGTGCCCCCTTGTTCTTGCACACCTCTTTTTTTGAAAGATACTACCCTTTGGACTTTATTCCTTGAGGTACTTGAAAGTTTCTATCATGTCCTCCCTCCCTCCTTTCCTCAAGGCTATACATATTAAGCTCCTTAAGTCTCTCTTCATATGTCTTCTGGTGCAGACCCTGCACCATTTTTGTTGCCCTCCTCTGGACAGCTTCCATCCTGTCTATGCCTTTGCGGAGATTGGGTCTCCAGAACTGCACACAGTACTCCAGATGGGGTCTCACCAGCTGTCTGTACAGAGGGATAAAAACGTCCTGTTTTCTACTGGTGTTGCCTCTCCCTATGCATCCCAGTATCCCCCCATCCCTCTTTACTGCCCTCTCACATTGCTTTCCCACCTTTAAGTCATCTGATATGACTACCCCCAGGTCCATTTCCATTTTTGTTGTTGTTAGTATCTCACCCCCCATAGTGTACTCTTCCCCTGGGTTTTTGTTTCCCAGGTGCATTACCTTGCACTTCTTAGCATTGAATCTAAGCTGCTATATATTTGACCATTCCTCTAACCTTGCCAAGTCCCTTCTCATCCTTTCCACCCCACCTTGTGCATCAACTCTGTTGCAGATCTTTGTGTCATCTGCAAAGAGACATACTTTTCCTTCCAGTCCCTCTGAAATGTCGCTTATAAAGACGTTGAAGTGGTCTTTCTTCCTGTTTTGCCGTCAGGGTGTCGATCATAAGGGGTGCACTGGTCTAGATGAGGGCAAGGTCATTGAATCAAAGAAGGAAAAGGGCTTGGGAATTGCCATTACCAGTGACCTAAACAGGCTACACAGTGCAGAAAGGCAGTAGCCAATGCAAACGTAATTCTGGGCTGTATTGCTAGCCAGGGTTTGTGGCTTTCAGGGCACCATTTGGTTGTCAGGATGCCAGTCATAATGGATCCCCCTTCCCAATGATCCAGTGGAGCATATCCAGCATTGTGCATGCCATGTTCCATCAGTCCAATATGGGCACAATGGCTTCCTGCCTCCTGCCAAGACCTGTTGTACAGTTGTGCAGAATCCAGTGTGGATGTCCTTGATCAGGATTGTGCAGTCAGTGCATGGCATTCATGCATCTGCAGGTGACCACTGGACACCCAGGATGTGCATATCGTGGCTCTATGTGCTGTGTATTGTGGTGCACAGGGCCATGAGCCTACTGTGCATTGAACCAACTATGAACAGAAAAATAAAGGTACCATAAATATCAGTCATTTACTAAATAATGCAAAATTTATATGATAGACTCTTTTATGTAGGTAGCATGTCAGAGTGCTCTAATTGGTGTGAACAATTAAACAATAAATCACACCAGGCGTGGGTAATTCCCAGCATAACCCACACCCTGGAGTGGTTTATTGTGATTATACAATGTCCCCCTTTATTTTTTGTATGAAAAAATTAAGAAAATAAATCATTTTTTTTGTATTTTATGTGATTCTTATTTCATTTGTTCTTATGCCAGAAAATATAGTCTACTATTTTCATTGTCAGCCTTTACCTAGTTGTCATTTTAAAGTGCTTTTTTCTGTTGCTGAGAGTCCTATGCACAGCCCCTCTCCCAACACACACTACTACACACATGGGTTTAAACTACAAGCAAGGATGTAGGTAGTTCCATATTTGGCTTAAAAAAAGTCTAGACCACAAGAATCCTTTGACCTGTGCCAGCTTTAAAGATCGGGACTTACCGATTGCTTTAGCAGCAAACAGCTGCAGAGCGGCAGGCATCTGCCATAGTAGCAGTGAATCATAAAGAAAATTGGGGGAGTACAAGGTAGCATTGTGAGTGTCCCTAGTTGGAAAAGAAAACGTGACAATGAGATACAGCGTTGCAAGAGGGTCCCATTGAGGAGTCTGCATGGAGCTGCAGGCCTGAGCCAGGCGATGACGGGGGTCTGTCTTGAAAGTGTTAGTAGCAGCAGGTGTCATTTTCATTTGGCTCTGTTTTAGCAGAAAGAAGCTGGTGATTGGAGTTAAAAAAAGAAACACTTTTGGCAATGAGGTACCAGGTTATGTTTTTTATGGTGACTCTGTGTTGAATGGATGGGTTGTAAGCACAATCACCTTGATGGTGGATTTCAAAAGGATGGCGTGCCTGTGGAGAAGAGGGTGGGTTGGTGAAAGGGAGAGGAAAGAGAAGCACGGCTTCAATTTGAACAGTGCTTGTGTTTAGGACCATGCTGATGGCACTTCCCCTTGGATTTCAAAAGGGTGGATTGCCGGTGGGGAGAGGGGTGGGTTGGCGAGAGGGAGAGGAAAGAGAGGCGTGGTTTAAATTTGGACTGTTTCTGTTTACAGTCATGTTGATAGTGGATCACAAAAGGTGGAGTGCTGGGGGAGAGCTTGGAGAGAGGGAGTGGAAAGAGAGCCATGGTTTCAATTTGGACTGTGCTTGCGTTTACAGTCACGGTGATACCGGGTTTCAAAAGGATGGAGTGCCAAGGCGCAGTTGTTGCAGCAGGAGACGAGTGGTCCATTTAGCAGTTATCTAAGATAGCGGTTTTCCTTTGTATTTTCGTGGGGTTGTACTGATCCTGGTGAAGTGGCTGACTGGTACCTTTTCCTGTAGGTAATGTTAGGATTTACCATGGGTAAAAGGTGCCAGTCAGCCAATCAGATAACAACTTTACTGGACCCCATTGTATAATATAGAATAATAGAGGGGCAGCTGTGAATTACAATGCAGGAATCCAAGTGAGGGAATGAGCTCTGAGGTTTTCTATTGTGAAGCTCGAGTGGTTTCTGAATTATGATGTTACCAGAACCCCAAGATGAAACTACCAGACTCCCTCACAGCTGTCAGATTTTTTTAGGCAGTGTAGTCTTGTTATTTGAATGCAGAGATCCAGGTTTCAATCCCGTCACTTCCTCTTACTTATTGTGAGACCATCAGCAAGCCATTTATACTTGCAGTTCTTGGTGCACTGTCTCCCTCTCTCCCCTTTAACTTGTTCTTAATACCTCTGAGTTTTCCTTATCTTTCCTTAACCTCACTCATCCTCTCTGTATGTGCTTAATGCAATGTTTCTTTTGTATTCATGGACTGGACAGTTCTGGAAAACAATGTATTTGACAGTGCTGTATAAAAACAATTTCCTACCCTTCCTTTATTCCTTGCACTTCATCCAAGGTGCAGCAAAGTTTTACTTTGTTGGTGAAAGGTGTTTCTTTAAAAAAAAAAAAACTTCCCCCAACCCTCGTAGCAGCCTATCACATCTTCCTCCCTACCTCCCCCTAGCCTGACCAATTGAACACAAGCCCTTTTTTCCTTGTACAGGTAGCACCCAATTACAACTTCTCCACCCAGCCCTTGACAATACAGTGATTTATTACTGTATTGCATTTTTGCCACAGCTGAGAAAACACTGGGTTGGGAAGGGGCACCATAGACAATTGTGCCAGAGCATTATGCAGTGCTGACCTCAAAATTCCATTGTCTCAAGTCTCAGGTCCCACTTGACAGTATCCATTTCATGTCTCTCCTGTTGTCTTGATGAATGGGCCCTGTGTTGGGAGTGAGAGCTGGGGGAGCCACAGATTGTCTTGACAAGTCAGGGCTTTGTGATCAGGGGATACGAGGCATGGTGGGATGCATGACCAGCACCACAAAAAGATGTAAGTGGTGAGAAAAATAAAGAAAGAAAAGTTGTTCTGATGTCACATCTGTAAATGACTTTTCATGGCATGGCCTTTCAATTATGTTTAATGGTTACTGATATATGATAACATGATATTCAACAGTACCAAGTACATAATGTGCTCAAGGAATTGACTGCAGAACTGGCTCAATTCCTAGTAGAGCTGTTCTATAGCTCAGTTCAGTCTTGGGTAGTTCCAAAAGACTGGGGGTAGTGGATGTAGTACCACTACACAAAGGGGTGGGGGGCAGGGGACAAACGGGGAATTACAGAACTGTCACCTTTACCTCTGTAGTGGGAAAAATGATGAAGTCACAGATCAAAGGGGATATTGTAGAATACCTAGGGAGCAATGGTCTACAGCATAGTAAACAGCATTAGTTTGTAGCAGGAACTCTTGGTCAGACCAATCTGATTGTTTTGTGGGGTTTTTTTTTGACTGGGTAGCAAAGGTAGTAAATAAGGATTATGCTGTGAAATTACTCTACTGTACTTCAGTTTCAGCAAGGCTTTCAACTGTGCCACACAGAAGATTGCTGAAGAACCTGGAGGACCTGGGTGCAGCCTGGGACTAGATGGATAGGTAACTGGTTGCAGGAGAGACAACATAGGGTGGTGGTAAAGAGAGGGAGGTCACCAGTGGAGTGGGGTGCCATGGGGACTGTCCTGGGTCCTGTCCTCTTCAATATGTTCATCAGTGACACTGGGGAGGGCATCCAGGGCAAGTTGTGTCTCTGTGCAAATGACACAGAATGCTGTGGTAGGGTAGATAATGACAAAGGGATCAGAGAGAAACAGAGGTATCTACAAAAGTTAGAAGGGTGGTCTAAATGTTGGCAGTTGAAATTCAGCGCCCAAAAAAAATAATGCAAGGTTATGCACCTGGGGGAAAGAAACTGGACAGAGTACAGGATAGGAAGGGTTAAACTGAGTACCATGATAGAGGACAGGGACCTGAGAGTCATCATTAGGGGCTCCCTCAAACAATCAAGCCAGTATAACAGGGCCTATGGTAAGGCTAGTGGTATGCTGGGGTGTATCATAAGGGATACTGACTGAAGGAAACTGAAGTACTACTACCTCTATATAGGTCACTAGTGAGGCCACACCTGGAATACTGTACTCAGTTTTGGAGTCTTTACCTAAGGAAGGACAGTGACAGGCTGGAGAGGGTGCAATGCAGGGTGAACAAGATTATTCAGGGACAATAGGGCAGATCTTATAAAGATCATCTGAAAGCACTGAATGTGTGCTCATTAGACACAGTGAGAAAGGGGGATATGATCAAGACCTTCAAGTTCCTGAAGGGACTAAAGACAGTGAACAGCAGGGAACTATTGAGCATGAGCATGGAGTAAGGAACCCGAGATCACGAGTGGAAATTGGTGGTGGGGGGGGGTGAAGAAGGATGCATGGAAGTTCTATTTTGCAGAAAGAGCGGTGGAGCTGTGGAAAAGTCTGCTAGAGGAGGTGGTGGGTGCCAAGAGCACACATTATTACAGGTGTGGCTGGCACAGAGTGAATGGTGAGCAGCAGGCTGGAGCAGGAAATATAAAACCCTGCATAGACAGTGGGTCCAGGGACAGACAGGAAACTCTGGGCAGACCACATGGACCTGTGTTTTTTCTGCCATCATTGTCTACAGTAGGTTTCTTTGTTTCTATGTAAGTAACAGTAAGAATACCTTATCAATGAATTCTTGGTATTTTAGGATAAACTTTGAAAAAAACATAACTTTAAGATGTATTTCATCATCTGCTTTGTGCATCCAGTGTATTTCTGTGGAAATTATTGTGATTAAGTCCTCTATTCCTCATGCTGATCATGAAAGTATAGTGCATGTCTTCATCGCCTCAAGTATAGATTATGAGACTGTGTTGTATGAGGTTCTGCCGTTGAGACTGACTCATCCACTTGCAGCTGGTGCAGAATGTTTCTCCAAGGGTTCTCTGGGATGTTAGCCTGAGGGGCTTTCTTAGAACAGTTTTGTGTGATCTGTACTAGCCTTGAGCTAAGCAATGGACTACCTTCAAAGTTTTGATTTTGACATATAAGGCCTTAAACAGACAGGGACAATGCTAATGTTACCCAAGGAACTGTCTTGTCCTATAGCAACACAGCTATCCACCCACCCACTTTGCTTGACCAGCAAATTGCTCATCACCAGATTTTAAATAAATAAAAACAATAAATCTGATGAGTCCCCTACTTTAAATGGCATCATGCTTAGAGCTGTGGATAGGGTTAGGAATATGGGGTAATTGTGAACTCCAAACTGACTCTGCAACATCTGTCAGCTGTTGTCTGCAAAGACTATTTCCATCTTTGAAATATTGTCTGGATAAAGCCCTTCCTGTCACCCACTGACATGGTAACATTGGTGCATGCCTTCCTCACATACAGATTGAACTACTGCAATGCTCTTTTACCTAGGGCTCTCCAAGAATCTGGTGCATTACCTACAGCTTGTGCAGAATGCTTCACCCTGACTTTTGCTTGGATCTCTCAGTCCAAAAATATTATGCAAGTGCTCCATGGGCTGCATTGGCTGTGAATTCAGTGGCATATGAACTTCAGTGTGTGGTTGGTGACCTAGAAGGCCCTGCACAGTCTGGGCTCTGGCTACCTGAAAGACCTCCTGGTTCCTTACGCTCCTAGCCATTCTCTTCACTATTCTGAGGAGGGTTTCCTCTGTACCAGGGATCTCTCCTTAAGTCTTTGGGGGTTCAGGATTGTAGCCTTGGTTCTATGGAATGTACTGTCCCTGGAAGTTAGAGGATCCTGCTCTAAGTAGATGCATTCAAAAGCTAACAATGTATATTTCCAACCTTTGCTATGGGCCTGGTGATATATGTTTGATAATGTATTGATGTTAATGTATTTATGTCCTTATCTGTTTTATGTATTAAGACTCTTGGAGCCTCTGGGATTAGGCACCCTAAAAATAAATTTGCCTTGCCTACTTACAGTAGCTGCAGTCTGTCAGTACAAGATTTATGCTACAGCTGTCTCATCTTGCAGTAATGCCCACCTTAAGAAGTTGTACGTACATTCCCATTTATAAACTGTTTTTAAAAATATGTTAAAAAACCTACCGCATGTGTTCTGGGAGGCTTCTAATTGTGCTTAGTCCTTCTAGGAGATGAGAGAACTTGGGGGAGTTAGAAGAGTTATTACAGTGTTTGTGCTCTGAATGTGCTCTATGTGGTTTAATTATGCATATTAGGCTTGAGAGATTGTCTTAATGGGGTGTATTGTAAATAAAAAGTTTAGTTCAGTTGAATATGATGTCACACACTGATGATTAGTATGTTGTGTGTGCTTAAGTAGTCAGAGCAGATAATGTCTGAAGGGTAGTTATCCTGTTTTAATTTAATATACATAGTTTTTTTATGAAAAGGAGGTGCTATGACAGTGAATACAGGTTCTGCAAGAGAGACTCTCATAGAAATTATTCTAGACGTATGTTAAAACATATGTAAAAAACTTTGAATAAATAAATATGTGGGATAGAAAGAGAAATTTGTAAACATATGCCTTTTTAAAGCTTCCCCTTTGACCCCAGGTGCCATTTGACTGTAAATGTAATGACTGCTGTAATTCAATACAGAAAATGTTCAGAAGGAAGGTCTTCATTGAGTAAATAGAAGACAAGGAATAGTGGGTAGGGGAAAGAGAACTTCATTGTGAGACAGAAAAAAATAAGTTTGCTATACACTTTGATGTGAGAGGATAAATTGATGACGTGTTGAGAGACAAGAAGATTGTTCTACATGGTAAGAGATGAGATGTTGAGGGGTCTGTCATCACAAGTGGTTACATTAGGGGGCTGGGAACAAAGAGACAGGGACATGAGGAGCTAATAGGTGGGGAAGTGTGGGGAGAGGAAAGTTTAGTGAGGTGTTTCAGGTAGGGATTTGCGAAAATTAATTTCTGCCAGCAGATTTTGGCAAACTGACTTTCGCTTCTGTGAAAGTTCGGAAATAATTTTCAGAACTTTCATGGAAATTCCACCTTAAAACTGCAGAAAAAATATAAAAAACTGCAAGATAATTTATTAAACTGCAGAAAAAATCCACAGAAAGGATCACTGCCAGTGATCATTTCTGAGGCTTTTTTTAACTGCAGTTAAAATCATTAATCCACTTCCCAGTGATCAGGGGTCCCAGTAAAGACCTCCAATCCGTTCCTTGGACCCTCATGGTTTCTAGTACCCCCCCACCCACCGATCATGGCTCCCAAAACATTTTATTTCTCTGATTTCTAGCAGACCCCCCTCCCTATCCTGGATTCCTTAGTCCACAAATAAACTTTCAGCAGTCCACCAACTCATCCCCCTCTAGACCTAGTATTTCCTCGTGTCTAGTGGACCTCCCCATCCCAGATCCCTTGTAAAAAAAAAAAATTATCTCAATTCCCTGGTATCTATTAGTCCACACCACCCTGACAGTTCATCTGCCACTACCCAACTCCCCTCCCTACCCTGCCCCTGAGCAGGCCACCAGCGCAGCACTCCTCTCCCCTCCACTGCCAGTAGCCCACTGAATTGTCAGTGAATACCCGCATGGTTGTACAAGCAGGCACTCATTCACTTGACAGTTCACTAAACTGTGGAAAGAATAAATTCCACAGTTTATATGCATTTTTCTGCAGCTCACAAAAAAAGTCTGCAGAATTCGGCGAAACTCCGAAGAAAATCCTACTTTCGCCAATGGCTCAAGTTCTGCAATTTCCGTGAAATTTCTGAAATTTCACAGAAGTTCCATGAAAGCGGAATTCGCAACTTTCACCTACCCCTAGTTTCAGGGCAATTCAAAAAGGATTTTGAACATACATATGAACATACAAAGAAGCCAGCTGAAGGAGGCCATTTGGTCCATCAAGTCTGCTCATATTACAGAGTCCACAGCTTGAGCTAATGTCCCAGCCCTCCCTCCCCACTCCTCCCATCCTTTCTACCCATGATCTTTACCTTCCCCCATGCCTATTTCAGCCTCTCTTATAGCCACCCACTGTCTTTAACGAGATGACCTCTTCTGGCAGTGCATTCTAAGTGTCCACCACCCTCTCTGTGAAGAAGTGCTTCCTGATCTCGCTCCTAAACCTCCCGTCCTCCAGCTTAAGACTGTGTCCCCTCGTGTTATGGTTGCCACTCAGATTAAAGAGACTCTCCTTATCAACCGTATTTATCACTTTCAAATGCTTTAAGGTCCCAATCATGTCTCCTCTCTCTCTCCTGTCTTTCAGGGAGTACATGTTCAGTGCCCTCAACCTCTCCTTGTATGCCTTACCCTGCTGGCCAGCTATCATCTTTGTAGCCCTCCTTGGACCTTCTCTAGCAGGTTAATGTCCTTTTTGAAGTGTGGGCACCAGTACTGAACTCCATACTCTAAATGCAGCCTTACCAGTGACCTGTTCAAGGGCAGTATAACCTCCTCTCTCCTACTACTGATTCCAGGGATTTATTTAACTCTAAAAATTGATTAATGTTTTGCTCATAAAAGTGCTAAATCTTTGTGAAAATGCATAGCTCTTGCCTCACTGTGTTTAACAGACACAGCACTTCTAGAAAATCTATATAAATACTTTCTGTACAGTTAGTATAGCCCCAAGAAAAAAAATGTTAATCAATTATTTAAAACCCTGGATCCCCCTAGATATGTATCTTAGAATATTGTTTGCCTTTGGTGTTGCTTTCTTGCACTGCATGGAGTGCTTCAGGTCACTAGTGATCATAACTCCCATGTCCTTCTCCGCCTCTAATGCAGATACTTGGACTCTACCCAGGTAGTACTCTTTCCTGGGATTCTTGGCTCCAATATGCATAACTTTGCATTTCTTGGCATGGAAGCCAACCTGCCAGATCCTGGACCAGCTCCCCAGCTTTTCCAGATCTTCCTTTAGGTCCTGTATCCCTTCAGCTGTGTCCACTCTCCCACAGAGCTTGGTGTCATCTGCGAATAGGCACATGTTGCCCTTAATGCCATCCCCAATGTCATTGATGAAGACATTGAACAACATGGGTCCCAGCACTGAGCCCTGCAGGACCCCACTGTTTACCTCACTGGTTCCAGATAAGGTGAGATGAGACACTTCCAACCCAGTAGCTCTGGGAATATTTTGTAGTACTTCCATGTTGGAGATCTGAATTGATGTCCTGATCTTTATTTGCTACCTTGCCCTGTGCTGAGGATTGTAGGGCATGCTGAAGTGGCAGCATACTCAGACTTGACACTCCCCACCCCCGATCTTTGAAAACCTCCTATGGAGGACTGTGAAGTGGATGTAAAGGTGTAGATGACCACACAATGCCAGTTCTAGTTCTCCCAGGCTGGTGGTAAGGTACAGCCTAGTCATCAGAAAAGAGGGAAGGATGTAAACAGGGTGAAAACCTACAGTACTGGTGGCTCAAATTAAGGCCAGCCTCAGTGCTCACATCACCAGGCTCACTACTGCCTATGGCTCCTCCTACTCTCACAGTGCAAATTGAGAATCCATGTGAACCAGAACCAGGCCCCACTGTACAGAGGTGGGGGAGATTTCTCACAGTGTGAACAGTGAAATGGCAGTGGTCTGGACCAGAACCTCAGGGCACAAGGCTTTTTCAAAAGAAGATATCAAGGATCACCTGAGAAGAAAGAAACAGCAGAGTTGTGAGAGAAAGTTGACAAGTGAGGTAAAGTGAATTATAAAAGCACACATGGCAAGGGTATTTTTTAATCAAGATCTATAAAATTCTGGTCACACATCAAATCCTTCCTAGGATCCTCACAGTCAACTACCCCTGGTGATATGCTGATAAATGATGTGCATTGCAATGACTCGCAAACCATAGCTAATTATTTCAACCTGCATTTCTCTGATCTTTCCCAATATACCTCTTCCTTCAATCCCACTGCAGTGTCCTCCCACTCCTCATCAGGAACCTGTCTGGATAAGCTGGAAGTGTTGTCCCCTGTGCCTCCTTATACTCTTCCATTCTATTTTAAGGCTGTGACTAGAAAGGTAGTCATGAAGCTCCTGAGGTCCATCTCTGATCATACCAGCTCTGGCTCAGACTCCCTGGAACCCAGCCTCTTGAAACTTGCAGCTCCCCTTATTGCATTACCGCTGGCCAAAATTTATATGTTATCACTTTCAGGTGGAATGGTCCCTGACCTCTGGAAAGCTGCTCGGATCACACCTGTACTTAAAAAAGGGGATCCTAAGGTTGTCATGAACTACAGACCAATTGCCATACTCTCAGTACTGAGCAAAATCCTGGAGAAAATTGTTGCAACTCAGACAACTGACTATCTACTTAAGCACAGTCTGCTCTTGGATACCCAACATGGCTTCAGGAAAGGACATATCACAACGACTGCACTCCTTAAATTCACCACAGACACTCTTTCAAAAATGGATACTGGCAATCTGACTGGGACTGTCTTTATTGACCTCACAAAGGCTTTTGACCTTGTTGATCACACTTTGCTTCTTTCCTTGCTTCGACGCCTGCATTTCTCCTCCCCTGTTGTTGACTAGTACGAAAGCTACCTGACAAATAGAACTCAAGTAGTGAAATTTAATTCCTCTCTATCAAACAGTACCACCATTAACATTGGTGTAACTCAGGGCTCCATCCTAGGGCCCCTCCTATTCTCTCTTTATATAAATAACATTGGAGCTGCTCTAAAATCAGCTCTGCTATTCTATATGCTGATGATCTTGTCATCTATACAAGTTCTACTAATATAGACACTATCAATACAACCCTTTCCTCTGACTTTAACAATATCCGAAACTGGCTATACAACCACAAACTGTCTGTCAACACTAGCAAAACTAAAGCCATGCTGCTTGGATTGGCCCCAAAGCTCCGGGCTTGCACAACAGCACTGACGGTGCAGGACTTAGAAGGTCAATTACTGGAATGTGTGACCTCTTTCAAGTGCCTGGGCATCCTGCTAGATCAATCTCTTGATCTTAATCTTCATGTACAGTCTATTTGCAGAACTGTTAACTCCAAACTTGATGTTGCATATAAGTCTAGTTATATGCTCATGCCATCGGCTAAAATGGCCATTGCGAGGGGGATTCTGCTCCCCATCCTAACCTATGGAGCTCCCTTATTTGGGACTGCTCATAAAACTGACCTACTCAGATGAGATATTATGTATAACATATGTCGCTATGCCTCTTCTGCTCCTCGGCTTAAACACCACTGTCAACTTTATAATGATCTTGGTTGGCTCTCTCCATTAGCTAGTAGGAAATACTACCTTGGCTCTCTTTTTGATTCGATAATTCAAAATCAACCCCCTAGGTGCCTTGCAGCTATGCTTGTTCCTCAGGACACACTCCATGGTCTACGATCAGCTAATAAATCCTTTCTGAATTTGCTGAGGTGCCGCACTAGGAAAGGAACTGTTGCATTTGAGCATGCGGCTCCACAGCTGTGGAATTCCTTTCCCCTCTACATTAGACTTTCTAGCTCCCACACATGCTTTAAGAGAAAATTGCGCTCAAATCTGCTGATTGCTGATACCTGTTCTGCTTTCACCCTACCTAATGACTGATGTCTCTTGCCATACAATAGTATTTCCTCACCTCTATATAACCCTCTTACTGCCTCAGCCTGTCCCAGCTCCCTTTCCCTGCCCATATATAATCTTGCACTGCAGGCATCTCCCTTACACTTACATATACTCATATAATCTAATTTCATGGCTTGCTCCCCTTTTCCTCACTTACCGACCTTTTGCTTAATGACACCCCCTGCTCTCAATGGTTATTTCTTCCTGTTGTATTACCTGTATGTGTACCTTGTTCTGTTTATATGATATGTCACCTGATAATTTATTGTCCAAGGTCCTCTCTATTCATTGCATAGGTAGGCACCTATGAACTTATGAATGGTCTACTCTGTATGTCTCTGATATATTGTATCCACTTTAACTCATTGTATGTAAAGGGCTTTGCTTTGTATGTTCCGATATATTGTATCCTCTTTAACTCTCTGTATGTAAAGCACTTATAAATTGATATCCTGTTAAGTTTCTGCATGTCTATACTCTCCCGGCTCGTGCCTGAAAATAGTCATTTTATGGCTAGTGCAGTTACCCGGTTAACAGAAGCTAAATAAAATAAAAATAAAAATAAATATCCTTCTTTACCATATGCCCCATCATGCTATTTCCAGCTATCTCCAAACCCTGACAACCCCCACCTTCATACTGACTCCTCTTGTACTCTTATTCCAAAGGCAGAGCTATTTGAGGGGCCTGCTTGCTCCTTCAGATGGAGCAGTATGTGCATTGTACAGGGGAGTGAGGGGGTCCTGGGGCTTGGGAGAGCAGAAACTATCAGGGCATAGATGGGGGACTTGGGGCCCTCCTTGAAGATTAGCACAGGAGTGGTCGGGGCTAATATTAGTGTAATATGGGTGGACCACAAGTGGTATGTGAGTAGAGTGAGGCTTGCAAACTTAGATTTTTAATTGTTTATGTTGAGGGGTGCAACCCCACACACTCCCATTTAAAAAAAAAATGTAACGGAGTGTGGTGGAAGAGCCCCACAACATCAACACATTTAAAAGCCAAGCTTGAAAATGTAAACAGTTGCTTTGCTCCCACCATTGCCATGGCCACTGAAGCACAACTCTTGTAAGCCAGCATTTAGGATCAATCTGCATGAGGGCCCTTAATTCTCCCCTAATGCCACCATAAGGCTGACGACTGAACTGTTTTTCCCTCCATTACGTCTTCAGTGTCTGATCCTCTCATCTCCCCTGGTGTCAGATTCAAGCCATTAAATTCCTTTCACACATGTAGTGATGCCCCTCTGAAAGAGCAAGCTCCATTGGCCTCCTACATGGTGTTGTTATAACAGTGGAACCTGGATGCCCCTTCCCTGGTCTTGGACACACTGCCCAGGGCAGAAAATCCCCAGCCTTGGCCAACTGGCTGCGGAATCCTGGGTCAACTCTTGAACCCATGTCAACAGCACAGAAGTATGTTGTGCTACGTACAGCTGGACCCTTGGGAAGCCACAACAAGACCCACTTGAATTTGATCTTGAAGAAAATGAGAAGCCAGCAGTGGTTATCCAGTGTTCAGGGAGATTTGTCACTGTTTTCTACTAGAGAAAAAGAAAGTCATAGCACTAGAACTTATTGGAATCTGAAAAACTGGCACTTAGATTATAGAGAGAGAGAGAGAGAGAGAGAGAGAGAAACAGGAAACTGAGTAATGTAGGATCTGTAAGGAATAATTAAATTTACTGGGAAATGCAAAAAATGATCTAGTGCTGTACTACAATTAATTTAATCCTATTTTTTAAGAGTTTTTTTTTTGGAGTGTGCAAAAATAACAAGTACGTCATATGTGTATGTGTATATATATATATATATATATATATATATATATACAGGATGCAAAGACTAAAACCATGCATACTATGTCACCAAAACTCTAACATACAGTCATATCCTACTAAATATTAAGGGTTTTCATAAAACGTTCTGCACTAAGTTATGGCAGTACACTCATGCTGTGTAGAACAGCATCTCTATACACATATAATGAATGTTTTCTAGTATTATGGTCCTAGATATTCAGTGGAGGCAGTACATTATTAAGTTTGTGCACTGGATAAATTTGGTGCCTGCACTGAACAACAAATAATCACAATATATATTATATAAAAATTGGTTTCTGCCTGTGGAATTTCCATTGGACCATTTGGCAAGCATTGCATCTTTCTGTTACTGGCTCAGACTTAATTGAAATATATTTGCACTTATTCTACTTATAAATTGGGGTTTGTGTCACATTGTTAAAAAAAATTATAGGAACATTAGCAATAAGATACGACAGGGTGGGATTTATATAGAATGAAGTGAAGTGAGCCATTGCTGTATTAGTGTTTGGAGCTCTTCACTGATGTTGTATGAGGTATGTTCAGATGGAAAATAAAGCATTCTTAGAACAGCAAACTGCGATGCTTCACTGTCCCCACTCCCACGTGAATTATCAAAACATGCCCAATGGGCAGTGACAGACATGTAGGGTTCAGGCTGACAGCTTGTCCGGATATCTATTGTGAGATGCACCACCCTCCCAACAGCACTACACAAGATGCATCTTAATTTTTTACATACAACATTGTAAAGATTGGGAATCCCTGTTGCCGAGAAGTATTTCCGCGATGGTATACTATATCGAGGTTCAAGGTGCTCAAGCAGCCACTTGAATCCTATATGTTCAACCATGTTATATAATAGCAAATCAACAGATATCATTTTGGACATTTTTTTGGTTATTGTAACAGCAATAGGGTGAGTAGGGGCATATTTGGCCTGACTCTTATATGTTTCTGAGATGGTAAGCTGTCTCCTTGAAGGAGGAGGACTTTTGAACACACAGTCACTTTCAGTAACAGTCAGAGGAGTCCTTTGAATAGTAGCAAGTGGTGGTTGAGGTGTAATGCTGAGGGGGCTGCCACTGCTTTCATCTATGGGTGGTACCCCCAAGTGTAGCGAGCTATCATTATTACTTTCTCTTCGAGATTCACAACTGACCTTCTCACTAATGTTATGACATCTGTCTAGGTGCCTTTTTAGTGCTGAAGTTCCCAATGCTCCTTTCTTTTTACCCTTGCTGATTGGCCATTTACAAATAGCACATGTTGCTATCATCTCATTGGAAGCACTAATGGAGAAGTATGACCAAACAAAATATATTTTTTTAGTTTTTTTCCCAGGAAGGCATGACACCTCGGTCATCTTTTCAGGGTCACCCCCCACCAGATTTGTCCTGGGTCTGTTCCTGTTCTGGTTTATTCCCACTGCCCCCCTCCTCCACAACTGAAACATTTCTGCCTGTTCCTTCCTCATCTGTAGTTTCCATCCCCTCCAGTAAACCTTCTGCTGCCTGATCATTCTCTTCATCTTATTTATTATCATCAGTATTACCCACGTCAGGTTCAACCTCAGAAGAATCTGATGAAGGACTGGCAGCAGCATAGTATGAAATTGTCCCATACCATTGTGTGCCTCTGTGGGTGATACCCACCACGTCTTTAGTTTTTTTAACTACCTAACTTTTTTTCTTTACTTGAGACTGATGATGATGATCCAAGACATTCACCTTTTTTGGATTCAAGCATTCACTTGGAAGATGAAACCTTATTAAATGTGAAAAAATCCCTTTATGGAGTTTGATTTTGTTTTCCTTTTCAGGCTGATTCCTGTCTTTTGCAGTGCCACTGCCTACCTGAGAACTAGAAAGTGCCTCATCAACACTTTGAACCATTTTGGAACAAAAGATCCCTCTAATGTGAAACATGATGTCCTTCGGATGACTCCTACCCACACAGACCAGGGACAAATTTACTTTCATGACTCATGACTGTACACAGCATGTTGACAGCACTGCAGTCCACCACCACTTCCTTCCAAGATTGCCAGACTGGCTCCTATAATACTTACTGTTAAGTGAAAGTGACCAAATTCAGCAACTGTTAAGTGTGCCTCAGAATTTGAATTGGAGATGCAGGCACATCTGGTGCATTACTGCATGCAACAGAGGCCCACACTAGGGGTTGGTTAATGCTTGTACGTAATGTAAGTTTGTAGTGTGATATACCATGAAACTAATAATAAGGAAAATGGGGAATGAGTGATGATGATGACACTGTGTAGTGCTTGTCCTTTACTTGTGTTGTACTGTAAACACTCAGCCTGCTACAACTCACAGTCAGATTATCCCCTGGGCCACCCACAGCCACCAGCGCAGGGCAGGTGCATTAACTTGTATGTTGTTTGAACAGCATATTTTTTTTAATACATGAAATAGTGATTGATTGTAGGTAATGATGATCGTTATTTGTGATTGGATTGTACACACAGAAAAAAAATTGTTTGGGATTTCTGGGACTGTCATATTTATTGTGGACCACCCTGCAGTCTCTTTCCATCTCCCCGTTTTATGTCACAAATATTTATTTTGCCATCCTACTGCCCTTACTCTGTACACACAGCTGCACTGAAGCCAGGAAACAAAAAATTATTTGGAATTTCTGGGATTTCATGTTTATTATGGGACACCCTGCAGTCTCTTTCCCTCTCCCCTCTTTACATCATAAAGATTTATTTTGCAACCCTACTGCCCTTGCTCTGTACACAGAGCCGCACTGAAGCCAGGAAAAAAAAACATTTGGGATTTCTTGGATGTCACATTTATTGTGGGCCACCCTGCAGTCTCTTTCGCTCTCTCCTCTTTACATCACAAAGATTTGTTTTGTCATGCTACTGCCAAGTAAAAAAAAACTTTCATTTAGAATTTTCTGTAACTGTAATCTCTGGGCCACCAGTACTCTCTCCTCTGGATCTGGAACGACACAAGTCAGATTTGGCTAGTCTGCACTTTTTGTACACACAGATGCTGTCTGAGGCCAAGAAAAAGTTTCATTTGGGATTTTCTGTAACTGTAATCTCTGCCCTCCCCCCAGTACTCTGGATCTGGAATGGCACAAGTCAGATTTTGCCAGCCTGACCTTTTTATACACACAGCTACACCATCTGAGGCCAAGAAAAACAACATTTAATTTGGTATTTTCTGTAACTGTAATCTCTGGGCCACCACCACCAGTACTCTCTCCTCTCTGGATCTGGAATAGCACAAGTCAGATTTTGCCAGCGGCCAGCCTGCCCTTTTTGTACACACAGGTACTACTGGCTGTGGCCGTGAAAATGTTTCATTTGAGATTTTCTGTAACTATAATTATTCATGCCCCCCCCGTACTCCTGACACTCCCTCCCGTCATCAATAGACTGACTTCACCCACCCCAAGTCCTCCATGATCGTGAATCTCGCCCCTCCCTCCCCTAACTTTAGTGCTTTTGCTTTTTTGTTTTGAAACATTGCCTTCTAGTCTCTCTCCAGTCTCTCTCTCTTCTGCTGCAATCTTCCTTCTGGGCCACATGGAGCACTCACCAGCCTTATATACTGGTAAGTGCATCATACGACCTGCTGTTGCCTGATTGGATGCTGCTGGCTGCCTCTACGTCCCGACGGCATCCCCCAGGTGACAGAAAAAAAAATGCAGAAATGGCATCTCCACAGACCTGGGACCAGACTTCTACCACAAAGTCCATATTTATCCTTATTCATGGATTGTGGGTTTAATCTAGGGGTCCGGATCTCCCATGGAACAGTCCACGCACCACTGAATAAAACCCAGTCTTTTTGCCCTCAATCTACCCAGTTTATAAGCCCCCAATTGACTTAGTACTAAGTCCCCAATGCACACAAATGGAAGAAAAAATAAGACACAGTCCTCATGCCTTCAGTACACACACAGTAGCACCCAATGTACACAAATGGAAGAAAAAATAAGAAAAAGTCCTCACACCTTCAGTGCACACAGTATGTCAGTCCCTAAGCTGACACAGTCACTAAGCCCTCAAAGCACACAATATATGCCCCAATGCACACAAAAATCCCTGAAAAACAGATAAAAATGTTTTATGTGTTTTGCGCAGTACAATAGCAGAACACAAAAAACCCACTCTACACAACAAAACACTACTTATCTGGTTTCTTTCTGCCTCTCATTCTCTGCTCCTGCTGCTCCTCCCACTTTACATCACCCTGATCTTCACTTTACTTTCCCAGCTGAACCTATACAGTGATTTGGGTGGGTGGATGGTGGGAAGGAGGGCCAAAAACCCCTTGCAGTGGTGTTCAATTTCCTCCTGGTTGGTGGCTCCTGAGTCCCTCTACCGGTGAGGTGCTGGAGACCACGAAACATGGAATAGAGGAAACTACCCAAATGGCACCAGTCAGTGCCCTGACAGGCCACTCTAGCACATAGCATGCCCCTGTGGTGGAGACTAGCTTCCTTGCCCACCACAGAGCTTGGTTGTGCCACAAAACTTGGTGCCTTCCATCTCCCAGTTTGAAGAGCTGCTTCCCTAGCCTCCCCCCCCCCCGACCACTTGGCTGGCTCCCTTGTCTGCATCTGAGCTTAGATTGTCAGTATGTGAGCACAGTGTGCTACCCTCATTTGTTTTTTTGGTTTTTTAATTTATAGTTTATCTCCTTATTGCTGATCTGGCTGAACTCAGGACTGGTCCACCCCAGCCCCATCACCCCATTAGCCAGCTTTCTTGGGGATTACCTGACTGTTGCACAGTGTCCTCCATCAAAGGATGTTAGGAGAGCTCAGTGGCTAGTGTGGGGCCTGTGAGGGACTTGTCCACCATCCTGTCAGGGTTGGGAATTTTCTACTTTGCATTTGTATCCCTTGGCCTGCACATAGTACAATGACACAACATCTGCACTCTGCCTCCATGAAGGTAGCTCCCGGCATCTAATGGGCAAGGCACCTTCCCTGACATCCTGCTGTGCTGCCACCCAAAATTAATAGATGGCAGCCACAGAGTGAGACATCCTGCTTCCCCACCCTGAGGGAGGAGAGCTGTGCTTAGGACCTTCCAGCCATCCACCAAGTAACCCGTGTCTTTTCTGAACCCGGGTCACTGGCATGGCAGGAAGTGAGGCGCCCAGCACCTCAGCCCTCCACACCACCGGGTCAACTCCTACTGGGCATTGTGATTTGTTTTTCCAGTGCAGCTTTTTTGTTTTATGGTCTGCATTGCTAATAATTGTCTGTGAGGGGCCACTGAAAACCATGGGCATGATTCCAGAAGCACCTCTACGTATGTCGCAAGTTGCTAAATGCAAAGGATGCAATTCTGCCAAGGACTCTGTGCCCAATTCTGTAACAGGCAGGGTCCCCATGGCTAAGTTCTGTGACTTGTGATATGCCCACAGGTACACCAAACGCAGGGTCTAATTGAGGAGCATGTCACAAGCCACATCCCACTGGCAGTAGCACATGTGCCCCCCGCCTGGAAGCCCTGCAGGTATGGGACTAACCCCATCCCCAATATGGACTGTAAATGCCCAGCAGGACTGCTGTCCACCCCAGGTTCCTGATCCTCCAAGTAGTAAGTTCCCTGCAGGGGCTGTGTTCCCCCACCAGTCCGGGTTCCCGATCCCCGAACTCAAGTCCTTGCAGTGCCACAAATAGCATGTACTAAATATCCCCAATATCCTGGTAGTCTAGTGACCCCCACCCACAGCACCAGACCCGGTCCCTCCCACCATCCCTTCTGGTGACTGGCACAGCCCACCTCTGCCACCATGGCCAGCCACCATCACACCTGTATGAGCGCAATTATCAGAATAGTATTGCGCTCAATGAATGAATCCTGAGCACTTACTATTTACAGTAGTACACACTCATACAGAGCACAGTCAGTGGCTGGCCGTGGTGGGGAGAGATGGCTGTGCCAGCTGCTGGCAGGGGACGGGTGGGGGTGGGAGCGGGGTGGTCTGGCACTGCTGGGTATGGGGCTACTAGCCTACCAGGGATATTGGGGATATATTTAATACATACTACTAGCAGCTGCTAGCAGCACTGCAAGGACTTGGGGTCGGGATCAGAGAACAGGACCTGGGGGCAGCCTGTGGGGCATTTCTACATGGAGGATTGGCACTTGGGGGGGAGAAAGCAGCCCTGTGGGGCATTTACAGTCTGTAATGGGGGATCAGGGGCTGGGGGTCCCATAGCCCTGCTGGGCTTTATATACTGGCTCAGGGATGGGGCTGGGGGGTGTTGCATATACTGGGGAATCGGGCTGGCGGCACATTGGCACAACCCCCGCTGGATGCAAAATACACTTACACCAGCTATTTGCTGGTGTAACTGTACTTCGACTGATGTCCTCTGGGGACTGTTCTATAATAGCACATTTGGTGACTTCGTTGCTGCCCTTCCAGAATAGTGTGCTATAGCTGCCATAATCCCCCTAGCGACATGTTGCAGGGGGATTAGGGCATACCTAGTGGCATGAGTCCACTTTGGCGCAGGCAGCTTGTGACATGTCACAGGCTGCTTTGCAAAATATCAAATGTTGCAACTGCTAGTGTAACTTGCTACTTGCACCATTTTTTGGGGTGCAAGTCAGGTTACACCAGATGTAACCTTTTGAGAATCTGGCCCATGGGGGAGATTCTAGAAGAATGGCGCAAGTTGTCGCCAAAGCCGACTTGTGCCAAACTCAGTTGCGACAAGTACTCTGCACCCAATTCTAGAAGGGGCAGGGTCCCCGCGGCTAAATCCTGTGACTTTCAATGATCTAACAACACAGGATGTATGTACTCTCCCCCCCAATCTGTGTATGGTATGCCCTGCTGGGTTCACAATGGTCCCATGCCGCAATCCTGGAACTGTGGTCAGTATGCTCTGCAGGGCTCATAATGCCCCCCATGCCTGAGTCCCGATCGCCAGCCCACCCACCGCAAATGGCAATACATGCCACGGACCCAAGCTGCATCTATAATATCCCTGGTAGTCTAATGGTCCCCCCGCTTGGTAGTGCTAGCCCCCCACTCCCCCTACAGACCTGTACTAAATCAACAACTGGCACAGCCCACCTCTTACCACCACAGTCAGCCAATGACTGTGCTCAGTATGGCCCCATCCACACTACACCACTTAAAATCTGTAATGGTTTCATACCGTTACAGACCTTAAATGTTACAGTGTGTCCACACTGCCAGTGAACAGTGTAGACAACAGTTTGTAAACGTTACAGCCTGTCCCACACTGTGTGCCATAGTGTGTGTGGTCCCAAATCCATAATAGCAGAGCACATCCCACGGTGCACTCGGTGTTGACAGCTGCAATGTGAGACGTCCCCACATGTCATATGGTGTATTATGCATCCATCACAGCTATAATATGTAACATACCTTATTACAATAATATCTGACACACATGTCATGGACATGACAGAGAAAAGGGTCGAGGGTGGGTAAGCTCTGTATGATGGCATCGGGGAGATACATCAGTGAGGAGAGAGAGAGAGAGAGAGAGAGAGGGTGTGACATGGCAGCATGGCAGCCAGTATTAGGGCACTAGGGCACAACAGACGGTCATGTACCACTGCTGTATGGCTGACGCCAGCTCCTCTACTACCGCTGTCAGTGTTCCCACTGCTCCACAGTACACAGTGCCACATGTCCAATGCCCACCGCAGCAGTGCTCCACACTGCACACAGGAGCTCAGCTAATGCATGTGTGCACTGCTGGTACCACTCCGCAGGTGGTATCGATGCCACATCGCACATGGGCGCTTACTGATGCTGCCACCATAGGAATATATGGCCCATAATTGTTATCTCACCATTGTATGGCTGGCATTTAATGTCTATGAGGTCAGTGGCACTGCCAGTCTAGGTCCGTGCCTATACCATACATGCCTCAGAAGTGGGTGTTGCCAGTCTATGGTCCTTTACGAGGTCTGTGCCCAGTGAGCCGTCAACCAATGCATCATGTGATCAGGGCAGGTGCTATTGTGGACTGAGTACTGCTGTGAGGAGGATTTGGCTTGTAAGGTGAGACAGGAATGTGCATTTGGGATGTACGCACATGTAGCTTCTATTTGCTTATATGCAGCACTGCATTACACAGATGCATGTACATTGGTTTCCGTGCCACACTCGCCAATGGTAGAGTGCATGACACAGGCAGGTGAAGGTGTACACCCACACTTGCAGAGGACATGTCTCAGTACTGCAATGCATACCGGTATGGGGGGGACAAGAGGCAACACAGTGGAGCATTTAGACATGCACCGCTAATGTTACAGAACTGCAGCCATTACAGAAACTATTGTTGAAACCACCTCACAACAGGTTTTGATAACGGTTCTGAAAATGCCTTCTGTAATGTTACCAGTGTAAATGCAAACCATTACAGTAACAGTTTAAGCCCTCCATAATGTTACAGAGGGGTTTTACTGGTGTAGTGTGGGAAGAGCCTATGAGCACATACTGTATATACACGATCAATGAATGAATGAACACATTCATTTATTTAGCAAGTATATACAGTACGCACTCATACTGAACACAGTCAGCGGCTGGCCTTGCAGGTGAGAAGTGGGCTGTGCCAGCTGCTGGCTGGGGACAGGTGGCAGGGGGGAGCAGGGTTGTCTGGCACTGCTGGGCAGGAGGCCAGTAGACTACCAGGAATACTAGGGATATGAAGTCAAATATTAATACCACACAGACATAAGATCAGGAATCGGTGCTTAGGAAGGTGAGTGAGATCAGCCCTGTGGGACACCTAACTATACATTATGGGGATCAGAAATGGGGGTTCCAATAGCCCTGTGGGGCTGTATTTAATCATTATTGGGAGATCAGGGGCAGGGTGCTCCTATAGCCCTGTGGGCTTTTCTTACTCTTTATTGGGGACCTGGGGGCGGGGGGGGGGTTCGATAGCCCTGCGGGGCTTTTTCTACTGATTGGAGGCTGGGGCTGGGGGTGCATATAGTGGGGAGATCAGGGCTGGTGGCACATTGGCGCAATCCCCGGTGGAGGCAAAGTACACTTACACCAACTATTTGCTTGTGTAACTGTATTTTGATGAATATCCTCCAGGGGTTGTTCTAGAATAGCACATTTTGGGACTTTGTTGCTGCCCTTCCAGAAAAGGGCACAACAGCTGCCATAAACTCCTTAGTGCCATGTCGCAGGGAGTTTAGGGCGTAACTTGTGGTGCAAGTTCACTCTGGCACAAGCAGCCTGCGACATGTCGCAGGCTGCTTTGCAGAATACCAGATGTCACAACTGCAGGCATAACTTGCTAGTTGCACCATTTTGTTGGGTGCAAGTCATGTTACACCAGACATAACCTTTCGAGAATCGGGCCCCATATCTGCAATTTGGAAGTGAACTGATTTTTTTCTTTCAAATAGAAATTTTATTTAAAAAATCTTTTGGGAGCTGTGTGAGAAGAGTCAAATCACAACTAAGAGCACTCTAAACACAGACTATCAAAAATAACTCTACTATATTTAGCAATATTTCTGTTTTTGTCTGATGTTCTTTACAACACAATGGTGACACATCCTCCTTCTTCTCTGTACAGGCTAGGGCTACTCACTAGCTGTTAACTGGCAATACTCCCTCTTATTCTTCCCACAGAATTTCACAGGAAAAGTTTCCCACAGAATTTCACAGGAAAAGCTTCCCACAGAATTTCTCAGGAAAAGCTGTGAACTGTGGGGATAGGAGGAAAGAGCCTAGTATGGCCTGCAGTGGTCCAGTGGCTGCAGATGGGATATTTTAACTACAATGCCTCATACCACCTCCACTTAGGGATTATGCAATGAAGTACCAGCAGAAGTGGGGGACCACAGAGGGAGCTGGAGCATATTGCAGCTTTAGAGCTACTACATCAATGCCCTGTTCTTCCCCATTTCCTAATGTGACCTCACCACCAACAAGCTGAAGCTGCAGTTCATAATGCAACCACAAGGGTGCCATCAAGTCAGACAGATGAATAAATGTAATCTCTGTAATAAATGAATGATTCTGTGAGGGCATTGAAATAATACGTTGAACCAGCAGAACATTTTGTGGTGATTTGCATATACAGACCATGATGCTTTGCATTATGGGGGTATGTGTGATTTTGTATTTCTTTAAAACTAATGTAAGTACTTTAATCATATTTCTTATCTTTGGAATTACCCTGGAATGTTAGAAAAGCTCTTTATGTAGGTTTTAATAATAAAAATCCCATTATATTCTGTCAAGTAGCATGTAAAATTACAGTGTATAAGCGCCAATCAGTACAATGTGGTGATGACACCTATTTCTTGATGTCATGTTGCCCCAACTTTCAAAGGCCAACCCGTCCCCCACACATACACACACTTCTAGCATAGCTCCTGATCTAGTGAACTATGATTCTGCTGTCATTTAAAATGAAACTGCCAGCACTAAGCTCCCCTTACAAAAATGAAATATATGTTTAAATATATTATTAACAGTTTGTTTACATATAGTGAAATATATTCCAATCTACTTGTTTTCTAATATACTGTAATGTATTGAAAACTCTATGTATTTCAATATATTTTAAAATGTGCAAATATATTGCAATGTACTGTAAATATGCATGTTATTACTACTTTAGTATACTATGTATATTGCAAAATATATTGATTAAATTCCAAATATATTGAAATAAGGATGGTAAATGTTATTGGTATATTGCCAATATATGTATAAATGTATTTTTTGCATTTCAAATGTTGTATCCTGTAGTTACAAATATAGATAATATACATGTGTAATACATATTAATATAACTATTAACTTACCCAGACAAAAACAAAGGGACTTATTGATGATTTATATGTACCTCTATCTGTACAACTGGAATTCATCTTGTTAGTAGTTATGGAGATACTTACACTGGAATTATTGGGTTACAGTGCAGCTATACCTCAAGCATACATTTTATACATTTATACTTACACATAGGACTTACCTCACAATCTCATGTTTATTAAAGGCTCAGACTGGTATTTATACCACCTCATTTTCTTCCACTTTTAGGTCAGGGTGAGATCCTGCATGTACTTGCTTTATAACGTGTACCTTTCTTTTCAGTCTGTAAACTAATGTTGAAAATTCAAAATTATTGTAAAACTAGAAATTATCATGATTTTGGCTGCTCAACTATGTTTTTGAAATATGCAAAATAGTTATGTAAATGTACACATGACGAAATTAAGCATTTACAAAAATGCATGTAATATATATAAAAATTTACAGTATGTAACGTATAAAAATATATGTAACATATAAAATATATGTAACATATATACAAATACATGTAAGATATATGAAAAATATACAGAACATACAAAGAATATGTATATATTTTGAAATATACTAATAGTATATTTCAGACAATGTATTGCTTAATAGATTGACATGCTTTCAAGTAATGCATGAGGCCGAATATATGGTTTCCGTATATGCTGAAATACACTGTGTATTATATTTCATTGAGTCAATGTAGTTCTCAATACAGTGACATACATTTTTACATGATATGGGTTAGAATATATATCACGTCAGTATATTTAAAAATGTATTTCATAATATATTATATAATATATTACATTGGGACAATGTATTTCTTGGTGTATTGACATACATTAATGCATATTTTTCAATATATTAAAGGAATAATGCCTGACAGGGTGGGTGTTATGTTGGGATAACATCCCACCTCGGGTGGTTGGGCCTGAGGCCACCGGCCGAGGGCGTCCAACACCCAAGAAGGGATGTTATCCCAGCATAACACCCACCCTGGAGGGCATTATTCCTATTATACAATGGCTCATTGTTTTATACAGAAAAAAGAGAATTTTAAAGAATTTTATTTAGTGTTTAAAATTTTTTTTTAAGAAAAGATACAAACAATGAATGTGCTGATCAGCAAGATCATCAGCAGGGATGTTATGCCAGGATAACATCCCTGCTGTGATGCCAACTGACCAATCAGGAGCCAGGATTCTTTCTTGCCATTGTATAATACAATATATTCCATTTTTGTAAGGGTTCACACCCAAGTGTGGGGCTGTTTGTGTGCAAAACACTTTTTTTTTATTTACTGTTTACTGCAGTATCAAAATAAATCTGCTTCCTTCCAGGCTGATGTTTTCTGTAACTACAAATCCCAGAGTCCTATGCAGCTGACATCAGATGAGGGCTACAGCAGTGGGAGATTCAGTAGCCTGCAGTGCATGTTAAATGTAACCCACTCTTGTGTGGGGCTCACCTTAAGTAGCCTCCTGGTCACTCACCACCACCAGTCCCAGACCTGCAGTGCTGCCCTGTGTTGCTCCTGCTGGCTCTGGTGTAATCCTGTGAGAAGGGACCAGCGGAGCGAAGTAAAATGTGAAACCACCTGCTTGGTGGTTTGCTGATCACCATGCAGCTGAATATGCAAGCTAGCAGGTTTGGAGCTCCTTTCATGTGAGCACTGCGGTGCTTAATGTTAAAACTGTTGTGGCAGCTCTACAACTGTCTCCCTCATTTGCTCTTACCCCCGGTACACTAGCAGCAGCTTAAGAGTTTCAGAGGCACATGGGGGAAGGGGGCAAAGAAAGAAATAACATATTTAAAAGAGAGCTCTTTTAAGCACTATTGTTGAAGAGGGAGTACAGTCTTTTAAAAGCAGTCAAGGCTGCTATATGTAATGGAGCTCTGACTGCCACCGTATTTATTTATTTATTTAATTTTGGTAACCGGGTAGGCCCACTGAGTCCAGATGGTCCCTTTTTCAGGGGCCACCTGGAGTTAATTACAGAGAGACATAAAGCAGTGTCATATACATTATACAATTAGAGAGCAGCAACAGACACATCATACAAAGGAATACAGCATTATTAGCTAACATGTTTCTTATCATGACAAAGAGACACAATTTTTAGAGTTACAATGGAGGTATAATTTATATAGTTCATAAGCTCACAGGTTGATGCCTGGTATGCTAATTTTAACTACTTTAATTTGTAACAGGAGCAGTGTTTTGATTTCAGCAGATGGGATTTGAGCTCATTCTTGAACAGCCTTAGGGAGGCAGATGTTTTGATGTTGCTTGGGAGTCTATTCCACATGGAAGGGGTGAAGGAAGAGAATGATCTTGCTCCACTGGAGGGTCTAACTCTAGGCACCTGGAGCAATTAGAAAACTGAGGATCTTAATGTTCTTTTGCACTGTTTAGGCTGCAACAGATTTTTTAGGCTGGGGGGAAATGTTGTCCTGCTTTAATTTGTAGGCTAGGCATAGGGAGGAGTAGGTCAATCTGCCTCAAGTGACAGTCAGTTGAGGTATTTCAACACTGTATAGTGATGGTCAAGTGGTCTTGTTAAGTTGGCAAATCTTGCTATTCCATGGTAGAGAGTTCTCAGCATCTGGAGTTCAGGACCCCTAACAGAGTACAGCACTGGGGCCCTGTGGAGAAGAGTAGGATGGAGGGTACTTTGTGCAATTCTACAGTGAGATTCAGAAGTAAGTAAGGGGATCAAGTGATATAGGAGGCCCACCTTCTGGTTTATAATTTTAGTTAGGTGGCTGAGATGGGTCTTGTACATATCGTCTTGGTCAAGGTAGACCCCCAAGTACTTGATGGAGTTAACCACCTCTATTTTTGACCTGTCAGCAAGAAATAGTTTGAGTTTTTTAGTACAGTCAGTACCAAGGCTCCTTGGTCCAAATAACATTGCTTTTGATTTATTTTTTCTATTAAGAACAAGTTTGTTGGCAAAAAGCCAGTTTTACAGCAACAGGAGGTCTTTACCTAGTTGCTCATTTAGTTGAGTTGCATCTGGGGCAGTTCTGTAAAATACTGCATCATCTACATATAGAGTAACCTTAGATTCTTCAGTGTGCAGTGGTAAGTCATTTATAAACAATGAAAATAATAGTGGTCCAAGTATTGAGCCTTGTGGAACCACAGCATGCCGCTGGTTAGAGAGGGCACCACAGTACTTCACAATTTGTGGTCTACCATCCAGATAGTATGAGAGCCACATTAGTGAGTTGTTGTCTAGCTCCAGGTTTTATAGTTTTTCAGTTAATAGTTGGTGATTTACCAAATCAAAAGCTTTGGTGTGGTCTATAAAGACCCCACCTACTAGTAGGCCTTTATCTTTGGTGTTTAAGAAGCTAGAGGTCAGGCTAACAAGGGCAGTATCAGTACTGTCTTGTTTTCTGAATCCGTGCTGTTCAGGAGTCATAATGTTGTATCTTTCCAGATAATCTTGTATTTGATTATAGATTAGCCTTTCTAGTATGTTGTTTAGTGTAGTGAGGATCAGTATGGGTCTGTAGTTTTCTACTGTCTCTTGGGACCCCACTTTACGTACTCGAGTAACCAAGACCACTTTCCATAAGGAGGGTATCTTCTCTTCCAGGAGGGATCTGTTGAAAAGCCAGGAGATGGAGGATGCTATGACTGGGGCAGCTAGTCTTAATAGCTTGAGCTCATGCGTGGCAAAACTAGCAGATCCTGTAATATTTACCTTCAGTAATAGCTTAAGGACATTAGACCAGAAGATAAGTTTAAGGTGGAACTGTGCTCTCTTAGAGGGTGCCTTCACCTTTTTAGGAGGAGGGGAGGGGTTCCAGTTGGAGGAATTCTATATTTATCAAGATTCATAAAGAAGGCATTAATCTCTTGCAGATTCAGCTAGGTCCCCGAAGTGGGTCCCATTAGATACTATGTCAGCATTTGTTATTGAGGCTTTACCCTTTAGGAGGGAATTGATGTTTGCCCAGCAATTTTTAAGGTCAGATAGATTGGTAGTTTGCAGGTCTCTCAGATGGCTTTTTTTGCTGACTTTAATTTACTTTTGCATTTACTCCTCAGGGCCTTGAATTTCACCCAATCTGCAGTTAAGTTGGAGCATTTGTATGTATGCCAGGCCTTATCCCTCATTCTTATGACAGTTTTTAGATCCCTGGTTATCCATTTGGCATTCTGTCCTTTACTCTAAATTGTTTGAGGGGACGTGTTTGTTGGTGATGGTGTTGAAGTAATTTATAAAGTTATGTAGGGCAGCATCTAGTGTAGGGGCATGCCTAATCTGGGTCCAATTTATTTCAGCCAGCATCCTTAGGAAAGAGTTATGGTTGAAGTTGGAGAAATCTCTGGTCCAGAAGGTTCGGGGAGGAGGGGTTGAGAAGTCATTTTTTCAAATTAGAAATGTCGAGACATGGTCCCTAAGGGAGTCACTGAATGTGCCAGCCAGTTTGACTATCTGCCATGGATACAAGAATCTTTTCCAAGACAGAGTGATTGCCAGTTTTCATATTAAGTCTAGTCAGTAATTGAATTATCTGAGTCAAGTACAGGTCCATAAGGGCAGATCTGGTAATGGAATCAGTTGGGGTTTCCCAGTGGATGTTGAAGTGCCCTAGGATAATCTTTTCCAGGGGAGGTAGGGCCTGAACCACCACCGCAAGTGCTTGAAAAGCAGTGGCAGCTTCTTTCAGTGGGTTGTACACACATCCAATGATCATAGATTTTGTGTCACCTAATGCCAATTGCACAAATAGGGCCTCACAAGTGAAACTGGCCAGTGTACTAGGGGCAAGTAACTTAGCATTAAGCGGTGATAACATGTATAGGGCAACTCCCTCACCTTTTTTGCTGATTCTATCAGATCAGAAAGTCTTATAACCTGGAAGGTCAACTTTGTGGGCTAGTATACTGGCCTTAAGCCAAGTCTCAGAAACTGCAAGCACATCAGGGGAGTATGTTTCTACCCAGGCCTCCACTTCAAGCAGTTTCGATCGGAGGCTACAAGTGGTAATATGTACTATTTTCAGCCACTTGGTGGTGGCCCATAAAGTACTGTTTGTGGCACCAATGACTACATTGGGGCCTGGGGGACCAGGGTTCGGTTTAACATCTCCAGCTAGGATAATTTTGAGAGATTCCATTATATTTTTCAATAATGCTTTTGGCAGTCTCAGGCAGAGGAGAGTAAGTCGATGCAGATGGTTACTTAGTAAGGATATTGGGACAAAACAGTTCCCCCTTAACTGGAGCCCATCCATATGGTTGGGAACTGTAGGGGCTATCCTACAGAAAGTCAAGTTTTATATGTTGTTAGAGCAGTTTGCCAGTAGCACTGTATATATTTTGCATGGCTAGGTCTGAGCCCAAGACATAGAAGATTGCTAGTATGGCCCCCTTTAACATCTTGTAGCAATCTTTTGGGGTGCGTACCAACAGAGGAAATGGGTGCACTCTAACTACAGTGACCCTGCTTAGATGTCCTTCTTAGAACAAGTCCTAGCTAAGCGAGCACTGTATCTAAAAAGAAGAATGCTCAGTGGCTATTATGACTAATGTACGTGCACATAAAAATAGATTGCTCACAGGACTACTGACTGACATGAGGTAATTATGTTCTCCCAGAGAGAAGCAACAGCAGACATCTAGCTAACACAAGTAACTAATCCTTAAGACTTCTAGCTGACTGTTACTATATCATATGTTCTAGAAACAATAACTATTAGATGAAACAGGTATAGTTATTAACAGTTTTGTTTAGTCACAGATCTGTTGTCCAGCATAGCCAAAAAATTCCTAATCGTTTGTAGCTAAAGAAACGTTTCTATGTTCAGCTTTTTTAGATATCAGAGCAAGGGCACTTGGAGAGACTACTGCTACCTAATTAGCAGTAATCACAGAGTAGGTGGCACTAAAAAGTCTATTTAAGAAGTGGAGAAGGTGGGGGCAGGCAAGCTGGGAGAAAAATCCACTGCAACAGTCTATCTCTCTTTATTCAGGTCCTCGGCAGCAAGCAGCTTCATCCATGGTGCAGGGGAAGGACAGGCACACAAAGATCAATGTCCCTCAACCCCTGGTGTGGATTTCAGCTCCTGTGGTGGGTCCAGGCAGGAGTGGACAGTGGGGTTCCGGTCTCAGCACAGGAGGAGGGGAACAGCAGTGAGACGTCTTCCCCTCTACCTCTGATGTTGTGGCTTGGGGTCTCTGGTGGTGTCTGGCAACAAGTAGGAGCAGCACAGATTTTAAAGGCCAGCTGAATCAAGCAATGAAAATTTGAATTTTGGTGCCAGCGGGGACTGCTCCTCTGATTGGCCACAGCAAGCCAACAGAGCAAGAAAATCCACTGCAGCAGTATTTCTCTCTTTGTTCAAGTCCTTGGCAGCAAGCAGTTTTGTCTGCAGTGCAGGGGAAGGACAGGTACACAACGATCAATGTCCCTCAATGCCCGGTGTGGATTTCAGCTCCTGCAGTGGGTCCAGGCAGGAACGGGCAGTAGCGTTCAGGTCTCAGTGCAGGGGAAGAGGACCAACCGTGAGAAGTCTTCCCCTCTACCCCCGATGTTGCAGCTTGGGGTCTCCAGCAGCATGGAACCAGTGAAAGGCGGGGGAATCCCCTTTCATTCCCCACTCTGCCACTGGATGACAGGGAAGAAGGGCAGCTAATGGACTGAGGGGGCAAATAAATGTAGAATAATACAGTTTGGTTGCAATAAGACTGTAAAGGTGGGACTGTATATAAATGATTTACTAAAGCAGCCATCTTTGTGAACCCTGACCCCAAGCCAGCCAATCAGCACTCAAAGAGCTTGAGGACTTTCAAATATGGCTCCAAGGAAGAGGGAGAGGACATTGTTCTTGGCACCCAAATAGTCAACCAATCAGGTGTCAAAGGGACTAAATGTTTATTAATTTTAAAGATGCACAGCTGTGTTCAGCCAGTCAGATGCTGCCATTTTGCCTTGAGACCTTGAGACAGTTTTCAGCTTGGAGAGTTCTGGCTGAGACATTCAGAGGAGAAGGAGCACACTGAGAAGAGAAACACTGTCTGCACAACCTGTGACTCCTGCATCTATGGCAACCTGTGACCAGACACAGACGAGCAGCCTGCTACAGAAAATGCCATTCATCTTGTGGACAGCCTTGGTGCTCCTAGTGATTGTATGCGCACTGCCTATCACAATTTAGCTGTTTTTGATTTATAATGAATGCCACAAGTATCTCCCCAAGATCTGCAAAAAGAGCAAAGACTGAACTCAAGTATCAAAGACATTGTCAGCACCCAGCAAAAAGGGGAGGATGCCACCCAAGTAGTCACAAATGATCCAAATGTGAAGTTATTGCTGTTAGAGAGGCTAAAACTCAAACTCAAGGACAATTAGTTATTCAGAGAAAGCCAAGACTCACAAAGGTTCCCTCATCTGCAGCCGGTCCAGCCAACAAAGTTTAGAAGAGTTGTACGATGATATGAGACATTTAGGAAGTGAGCGCACACTGGACTTGGCTTGTGCCCACTTCTATTGGCCACATATGGGGGAGTGACGTGGAACAGTACTGCAAACCATGCAGTTGATGTGTGCAGCAAAAAGCCTTACCCCAGAGGGCTGCCCCTGCTGGACATAGTAACAACTGCACCTATGGAATTAGTGCGCATAGATTTTCTAAGCTTGGAACCTGACTCCAAGAACATTCCAAATGTTTTGGTAGTTACCAGCCTGTAAAAGGGCCATGTGGCCCAGTGCTTTTTTTACTCAGTTAACACATTTTTAAATAAAAAAGAAATTAAAAAAATTCTCCAGATATGGTCAAGCATATCCTACAGATGATCAACAAGCCTTCATGGTTCCCAAGGTCCTAGTTGAAAAATTATTTGTGCATTACAGAGTCCCCCAAAGAGTACATTTGAATCAAGGGAAGGACTTGAAAAGATGCTTTGTAAAAGAACTGTTGTCATTTTGGGGGATCAGCAAATCCCATACAACCACCTATCACCTGCAAGGTGATCCATAGCCCGAGAGGATTAATTGGACACTTCTTAACATGTTGGGCATTGTAGACCCAAAAAACAAAAGTAAATGGAGTCAGCAAATAAGTGCATTAGTTCATGCTTACGACTGCATGAAAATGATGTTACAAGCTACTCTCCTTACAGCCTAATATTCTGCCAGAAAGCCAGACTACCTGTAGACCTGTGTTTCAGTGTGTCTGCTGATGGAGCTAGGCCAGAGCACTACCTGCAGTATGTTCAAAATTTAAAAAATCCATTAAACTCTGCATATAATTTGGCAGCAGAGGCTGCAGCCTAGCAGAACAAAGCAAATGAAGAAAGGTATGACAAAGGAGTAAAAGCCCATGAATTGCTGCCAGGAGATCATGCATTGTTGAGAAACCTTAGGAATTCCTGGAAAGCACTAAACTGAAGACAGATAGATCAGTACCCGCTATGTTGTAATTGAGCAAGTGCATGACATGCCTGTTTATAAGATTCATCCTGAGGGAGACACAAGTGGCTACTGAACAATACACAGAAACCACTTGATGAACATGTTTATGGATAGGTGACAGAGGGTGGCTGTTAACAGTATTCACTTTCATGATGGGCAGTGACCAGTGGGGTGCCAAAGCACTCATTACATGGGTCCGATCCTCTTCAATGTCTTCATAAGTAAAAACTGGAAGGGAAGGTATGCCTTTTTGCAGATGACACCAAAATGTGTAATAGGGTGGACACATGGGAGGGGGTAGAGAGAATGCGTAGGGATCATGCAAAACTCAAAGAGCAGTCAAAAGCATGGCAGTTGGGGTTCAGTGCAAAAAAATATAAAAGTATGTACCTAGAACATAAGAACCCAGAAGTGGAGTATAAGATGGTGGGCAGGTATTGCCAGCCACTAAGCAGGAATGGGATATTGGGGTTATCATGACTGATGACCCCAGAGTGGTAGGTCAGTATGACAAAGCAGTGGGCAGGGCTACTGGGATTCTGGGGTGCATAGGGAGAAGTTAATCCTGCAGGAGGAGGGAGGGAGGAAGGGAGGGAGGGAGGTGGTGCTGTCACTGTATTGCTCACTGGTGAGATCCCATCTGGAGTACTGTGTCCAGTTTTGGAGGACACACCTCAGAAAGGATATAGGTTGGAGATGCTCCAGAGGAGGGCAACTAAAATGGTGCAGGGATTGCATGAGAAGTTCAATGAGGAGACACTGAGGGATCTCAGCATGTACATCCAGGAAAAGAAGAGATCAAAAGGGGACATGATGGAGACCTACAAGTACCTCACAGAGGTGAACTGGATAAAGGAGGAAAGTCTCTCACAAATGACAAAGAGTTCAAGGGCCAGAGGGCAGGCAATGAAGCTGGAGGGTGCAGGAGTTTAAGAGGGATAAGAGGAAGTACTGCTTCACTGAAAGGGTGGTAGATACTGGAACAGACTGCCAGAAGAAGTGCTGGTGGCAACAACAGTGCAGGACTTCAAGCATGCATGGGTAAGCAATAGGGAAATATTAGTAAATAGGTGTGGGGGGGTGGTTGCCAAAGACCAGTTAGGGTCTGCAGAGACAGATTAGGTAGGGAACATCTGGGCAGACTGGGTGGGCCAAGAGGTCTCTTTCTGGTGACAAATTCTGTTTCTATGTTAAATGAGCTCCCCAAATTCAGTTTCTCTGTCTAAACCAGAACTAAGCTCTGGTTTCAAGGAATGGAAAAGGGTATTTTGGGAGAGAAGAAGCCCAGCCACTGAGGTAGCATTTTTTTGGAATATATAGGGGCTCGCAATTCCCCTTTTTATGTTGCTTGCACGCATGTGCAAGAAACATAGTGCCATCATCGGAGATTTCGGAGGTGTGTCGCCTCCTCCTCCAATTCAGTCAGTGTGCTGGCAGGTGCGGCCCCTGTAAGCCAATGCATTTTGGAGCTGTCTGTGCGCTCCAAAATACAGTGGCATACAGTTGAAAGGAGCTACGCTTCAGTGAGCACCGATGAATCGGCTGCTCAGCGCGAAACTCCCCCCCACAAGCATACGCCCCTTCGCGATAATATAGCCGGCGGGGTGCCCAATCCTGTCGGCTGAGCTGTCCCACCACCCAGTAGTAGGTGCCACGCTGGGAGCCCACCCCAGCATGACAGCAAATACCATGGCCGGCAGGGTGCCCAATCCCCGTTGGCTGAACCCCCAATGTCCTTGTGCCACGCTAGGAGCCCACCCCAGCGTGGCAAAACCTCCACGACGTCTTTTTAATCTGTAAACGCAAACGGTCCGCCGGGCGCTCCTCCCAGCCCCTCCCACAACCCACACCCACCCACTGTGCACCCAGCCTCCCACACCCCCCATACCCCATACTTACCTCTGACCGCGCTGACGATCTTTGGTGGACCGGGAACACGTCTGCACTCTTCAAAGCCGACGTGAACTGAGAAATGCGGTAAGCTGTAATGGAGCTAGATATGGGGGTTTCAACTTTATTGCATATCGCAGGCATTTTTGGAATTTTGCACCAAATTTTCAACATGGGGTTTTGGGACCTTCTCTGAATGATGTCACTGTCATGGCATTATTCGGCCCAAAGGGTGATTTTCGCAGTGACTGTGAAATCACCCTTGTCGAATACCACCATGACAGTGACATCATTCATGAGAAGGGGTCCCAAAAACCCCATGTTGAAAATTTGGTGCAAAATTCCAAAATGACTGTTTTACGAGCGCGATTGCGTATTATTACGAGGCTTGTAAGTTCGCGAAATTTCAATATTTTTCTCCAGATTTTCAACATTGCCATTTTACCACACCTTCTTATGAGTAGTATAGCTGTCATTTTTCACATCCACCCAAAATGTGTTTCCGGCCATGTAGCGCAGAATGGAGCAGTCGGTGTGTGAAATCAATGTATGGGACACATTAAGAAAATCACCATGACACTGTTCATTAGCAGAGGTCTTAAAATGGCTATGTTGAAAATTTGGTGAAAAATTCCTAAAAATGACTGTTTTACGAGCATGCGTTAGCAGTTCCTATGCAGGCTAAATAAGTTCATAAATTTCAATATTTTCCTCCAGATTTTCAACATTGCCATTTTACCACACCTCCTTGAGCAGTACAGCTGTCATTTCTCATCCTGCCCAAAGCGTGTTTCAACCCGTAGCACACAATGGCACAGTCAGTGTCACGAAATCAATGTATGGGACACATTAAGAAAATCACCATGACACTGTTCATTAGCAGAGGTCTTAAAATGGCTATGTTGAAAATTTGGTGAAAAAAATTCCTGAAAATGACTGTTTACAGCGTGCATTACGCAGTTCCTACACGCTCATAGGTTTGCAATTTTCAATATTTCCTCCAGATTTTCAACATTGCCATTTTACCACACCTTCTTATGAGTAGTACAGCTGTGCATTTTCACATCTCACCCAAAATGTGTTCCGCCCCATGTAGGCACAATGGCCAGTCAGTGTGTGAAATCAATGTATGGGACACATTAAGAAAATCACAGTGACACTGTTCATGAGCAGAGGTCTTAAAATGGCTGTGTTGAAAATTTGGTGAAAAAATTCCTAAAATGACTGTTTCACAATTAATTTACTTGCACTTCTACACACGCTCGTAAGTTCGCAAATTTTCAATATTTGCACTCCACTGACTTCCAAATACCTAAACAGCACATAGAAGCAAGCAACATTCGGCATTGACAAATGCTTGTTTACATCACTATTCTGAAATGGCATAAGTTGCTAAATCCCAAGACAGAAAGGTCAAGCGATCCATGAACTAAGATGCTGTTAAAGTGGGAAAATGGCAAAATAAGTTAACATAAATGTAAGAAACAAAAGCAGAATACAGCAGTCAGACTCTCTATGTGTGGTAAGATGCAGATGTGACCTGTGCACCCTGAAGAAGGGGTTGTGGGTATCACAAAATGGTGGGGACTCAAACATTTCATTTCTCCACACCAGAATAAAAGTTACTTTTGGAGTCATGCTTCCAATATAATGTTGTGTTGTTTTTAAATTAGTCTGACTTTTCTCTTCCTGTTAACTAGCTGGCTAGATGGATTAGTGTAAGCAATATAGACAACATGATTATTTTTATGGGGAGTATGCTTCCTGCTGTTCATATGCGTAAGAAACATAGGGTCACTGCTGTGATAAGCTACTGGTAGGAGCTGACATTTCAAGGAAAAGGGAATTGAAAAATATGCAGAAAGCTGCCTCAACAAGGAAGAACCTGTTTTTATGTCAGAAAGTTGCCTTATTTATAGAATAACATTTACTGCATTATATTAATTTTATGTGAAGTGGACTGTCCAGGCTACATACAGTGCTTTGCTTTAAGGGAAAAAGCCATTGCATTTAATTTTTGAAGTAAAATGAATTCATTATAGCCACAGTGTTTGATCCCTTTAAACAGCTGCCTTAATTAAGTACATAATTAATTAGTGCTGCTAAGCCTATCCCAGAGCTCCTAATATTTACAGCTGAGTGATTCCTCTATTACTTTTAATTATTTTCAAACAAGTCTGTGTTAGCCAAATAAGCACTTAAAGTAAAGTTAGTGTTTGAGTGTTTCATCAGTAGTTCTTTTTTCATACATGGCCTAATTAATCTTTTGTAATTAAATGTACATAAAATAATCTCTAGTATAAAAAGTAAAAATAATCTGGCAAGATACAGCATGGTAGTGCATTCCCCTCGACAGTTGTTTCTTTATCTGGGTAATAATTAGTTCATATCTACTCAACAGGATTTCTAAAGGTTGCAGATGCTTTCTGTGGTCATAGAATATTAACATGGAACATTGTTGGTACATACTGCATGAGACTGATATGAACAATAATCAAGGCCACTAGTTTTCATTTTTTACTGGAAAACCAGTAACGTTTCAGAATTTGGACTCCCTGCACTCCAATAAAAACAAAGAATTTCACAGAATTTGGCATTTTATATCAGATCAGTAAATCTACAGAACTTGTATATTTCTTATAATTGCTTTCTGTACTATTTTCAGTTTGCTTTATTTAATTTTCTTTATATTAAACTTTCTTTTATTCTGATTATTTATACACATAGCAAAAGAGTGACAGTACAATCCTGGTAAAATCCAGGAATTAGAATGAAAATTACCAGTGTAATTCCCAGAATTTCAAGTCTTGAGAATGGAATTTCATTACATTAATCATTGGAAATCAGTGGCCTTGGCAATAATTTTTGGTTTAGCTTGGCTGGGAAAAGAAAGTGATGCATCCTAGTTCTTTACATTAGTGATTGATTGATTGATTGATTGACAGCATCTCTAAGAGTTCATTATACACCTTAGTATGAAATTACTGAGGATCAACCTTGCCTTACCTGTCCAAGCCTTCAGAGAGTAGAATTATTAGCACTGTAAGGAAAAGTACAGTACCATACGAGGTATGTAGCATACAGACTACTGCACAGAAAGGAAGATAATCCAGCATATGCTAAATGCATGACATGGTAGCATATAAAGTGTTGCTGACTCTACTGCAGATCATTTAAGGTATTTTATTATGAATATGATGTGCACATATTTAAGACACAATTCACAATTGAGAAAGAAATTAAGTTCTTTAGCTGGGATCCCAGCTGGAGCATTCAATTTCTTTCTTATTTCTAAATTATATATTAAATTGTTGTACATCTCATGCCTAATAAAGTGACTTAAATTATCTGCAGTACGGTCAGTGACACTTGCTATTCTACCTTGTCATGGATTTATCTTATGCTGGATCTGGTTTGTATTTCAGGTCACTTGAACATAATTTTGGTGTACCAAATGCCTTTGATTTTTGCCAAGAAAGAGTAGTAGCAGTAAAACCATATATTTTTAAGCAAGATAAAACATGTAGGTCCTGGAAGGGGCCTATTGACAAGGTTGTCCTGATATTCAACTGTCGGGTAGGTGGCTATTTAAGTTAAATATTGAAGGCAATATTACCATCAAGGGGATCTAATTATTTTGATTACTTCTAAGCCTGATGAACAAGTTGAATGACAAGCAAATTTACCTTCTGAAATGGTAATATTTCAGCAGTATATGGAAAATTTCCATGAAATGGTTTATGCATTAAATTTAGTTGGTTAATTTAAAGTATTCATGATGATTTCTGGGTTTTCCAGTGTAAATTTTTTTTGTATAGTGTTGGTCCATAGTGTAGCGATAAGGGAAGTGGATTGTTTCTGTACTGTAATGGTATTTTCTTGTGGTATGCTGGCATTTTTCAGTTCCTTTATTACTTTGTCCTTCATTGTTTTTGTAGTTTTGGGACCTCCAAAATAGAGAGGCTTGGCTTCAGGATCTGACCTCAGATGATGTGGTATTCAACCTTTGACTTAGGTCAGATCCGAGATCGGATACTGCCACTATCTGACAGATCACAATCAGATCCACAAAGTGACTATCCGAGCATCACTAGTCATAAAGTACAGTTGCCAACTGTCCTGGTATGATCAGAAGAGTCCCAGTTTTGTTGAGTGTGTCGAGATTAAAAATGGGGAAAGTGGACATTGTTCTTCTCTGGTCCTAGAAAATATCTTAACCCTTTGTTCTGTAGCAGACTTCTATGGAAGTCCACAGTTCCAACACTTTCTAAATCTACTGACAGTCTAAGGATTAACTTCATATAGAAGAGTCAAAAAACTTAAGAAACCGAGTAGCAAGGTAAATACATTATGGCAAGCTGAAAAAAATGATAAAATGTTATACATATAAACAAAAACCAATCAGTGTTAATGTCAAGGAGAAATTAAGTTGATCACAATTACATACTGTTCAGGTAAAAATGTTGCTTCTCTGTTAAATGTCCTCCTTTCTGTTCTGTACATGTTGAGAGATAGTACTAGTAACCCTATTAGAAAAGGTAGGCAGGCAGGAGTATGGGCGTGTTACTTCACAAATAAAGGAAAGTGCACAATCACCTTGCTGACGAATAGATAAACAGATGGTTGAAGAAAATCATTTTACATGCAGCAGCCAAAAACTTGGACTATAAAATGCTCCTGCTCAGGCTGGAAAAATGATGGCAGCTCCCCATGTGTGTGGGTGTGCTTTTGGCTGATTTTGGAGCAGAAAACATGGGAACATACAGACATATGAAGAAGCCAGTAAAAAATATCATTTGGTTCATCTAGTCTGCTTGTATTGCAAGGCCCTCAACTTAAGCTATAGACCCTACTACCTCTCCAATCCACTCTTCCTCTCCGTTCACCCCTCCTTTGACCCTTATTTTCCCCTAAGTCTATCTGAGCCTTTCTTGAAGCTGCCTATCATCTATACAAAAACTACCTCCTCCGGAAGTGCATTCCAACTCACCTCCACCCTCTACATGAAGAACTGCCTCCTAGCTTCTCTCCTAAACCACCCCACATCCCATTTGAGACTGTGTCCCCTCATGTTTTGGTTTCCACAAAACATAAAGAGACCCTCCTTATCCGCCCTGTTTATTCCTTTCAAATACTTGCAGGTCTCAGTCATGTCCTCTCTCTCTCTCTCTCTCCCCCTCCCCTCCCTCCCCTCTCCCCAGGGAATACGTGTTCAGGACCTCCAACCCTCTCCCATATGTGCTACCCTCTGGCCTATGATCATCTGCATTGCTCTTCTTTGGACCATCTCCATCAGGTTAATGTAATTTTTAAGGTATGGGCACCAGTACTGTACACTGTTCTCCAGAAGCAGCCTCACTAATCGTCTGTACAAGGGCAGTATTGCCTCCTCTCACCGGCTGCTGATCCCTCTTGAAATACAACCTAACATTTTATTTGCCTTTGCTTCTGCTTTCCTACACTGTGTGCAGTGCTTCAGGTCACTAGTGATCATCACTGCCAGATATTTCTCCTTATCTGTTGTAGATACTTTGTCCCTAACAGGCTGTACTCTGTTTTGGGGTTCCTCACTCCAGTGAGTATTACTTTGCATTTCTTTGCATTGAAGCCAAGCTGCCAAATCCCGGACCATATCTCTAGTTTTCAATATCTTCTTTTACATCCTGTGTCCCTTCTGTTGTGTCCACCCTCCCATAGAGCTTGGTGTTATTCACAAATAGGCACATTTTACCTTTAATGCCATCCCCAATATCATTTAAGAAGACACTAAACAGCATTAGTCCTAGCACTGAGCCCTGTGGAACCCCACTCGTGACCTCCCTGTCACTAGATAGCTCCTCCCCCCACCACCGCCCTCTGGGTATTGCCCCTCAGCCAGTTTTTCACCCATCTGGTCAACTTCGCTTCGACCCCAAGATCTGTCAACTTTCTTATCAACCTCTGAGGAGGTGGCCTGATCTCATGTTTGGGGGGCCAAGTGGGATGGTCAGGATGACATGCCAACCATGCCTAGGAGGAGACAAAAATACACACCAAAAAACAAAATTGTATAAGCTTAATATTTTACTTACTCTTTTTCTTTAGTACAGATAATTTGCTTCTGACCCTTGTCCACTGCCAGCCAATCAGGGAAGGGTTTACATTTTTTTCCTAATGTGTGGATGTTGTAGGTCAGACCCTATTAACAAACAAGGGTGCTATGTTAAAAGGGGTAAATAGCTACCTCACTACACTGCCACCCTATGGGGTTATGCACAAAACAAATTCCTAGTTGTAGGAGGGAGGAGCCCCTTTTATGACTAAGTCACAACAGAACTGTGTTCCCTTAATGTTGGGGGGCACAAATGGGGTTTGCATCTGCTAACATGCTGGTTAGTGACTTCCACAATGTGTCAGCATGGCATAGCACCAGTCAGAAGGTACTATGCCAGGCTGTGACTCCATGAGGACTGGGGGCCACCTGATCTTTTCCACTACTTACTTGGCCCTAACCTTAACACCTGCTTCTTGTCTGCTGGTCCCTGTTACAATTGTTCTCCTCTTACTCCAGTGCCACCCACCAGTTCTTCATTGCCAAATCACTTCATGAGATCCAGTGGACATCTCACTTCATCCCCCATTCTGACAAACCATCTGCTTTTCTTGTAGTCCTATGAACATTTCCATCTCCTGATTGTTCCTCAAGACTTGGTCACATATTTACAGCACCCCAAACAAATAACTGTCTGCATGTGTTCTACAGACAGGGAGTGTTTGAAGTGTCTGTGATTGACTTTGCAGGGTGGCCATGATATAGTGACCCTCTGCCTCTTTATATGGTTGTAGCATACTTAGTGACAGAGCAGGGAGGGTTTATGGTCCTTACTGTGCATGGCACAACAGGATGCTAAGTTGTACCTGTCGATAAGGGGTCGTTGAAAACCTGTAGCAACAGTCCTTTGTGACTGAGAATGTTGCTGTTTATGTTTTAACCTAATTATCACAATTTTGTCTTACCTAAATTACTTATATTGTCAGTTAACTGATGTACAGTGACCCCTGCTGGACAGTTTATAGTTGTTTGTTTTTGACTAAACCTGTTCTCTAGCTAGTTCATGTAGAACGTGGACAGGATAACAGTACTGTTGCTTTCTGTTTTTTATCTTAACTGTTCAGTAAAATTCCAGTGATTTGCAACATATATACAGCATATGATTTTTAAAATTTAAAATTATATCTTTTTATTTGAGAATCAGTGCATCTGTTGCACATCTTAATAAATAATATAAGAAATCACAAACTCTGCCTAATGACTTACTCACAGTAGCTGATATATAATCTTTCATCGCAGCCTTGGTAAAGAAAAGACATCTGCTTTTTCAAAGGTATTGTTAAAGGTTAATACTGTCCTGGTTAATAAAGATAAGCTTCACTCCGTTTTGTAAATTCCCATTGGAGTTTGGTATGAAAAGGCCTCCAGTTAAAAGGATTTACAGTAGCCCCACTGTCCTTTATATCCACAGTTAGGTTTCAGTTTATATAGACCTAACACTGCATCTGACACTATGAACAGAATAAAATGGGACTCTCCATACAGATGAATACAAACACTTAGGCATCAAAGCAGCCATTGCCAGGCACTACAAAATTAATAATCAGACTTGTCTGATTCTGCAACTTCATTGCACAGTAAAAGGTTTAAAGGTACAATATTTGTTCGAAATTTGAGAAATTATTTTAGATTTTGTGAAAGCTATGTGATTGATAATACTACGGAAATTTGAGCCCTTAATTATGTTTGCATGCCACTGGCAAAACAAACATGTTGGGATCACTTTAGGATCAGTTTAGGTTGACTGGGGTCTTGGCAGAGCCTCAGACAGCCGGAGAGCAAGATGACTGCAGCCCTCATTTGGCAAATCTAGCTCATGGAACAATATCAAAGCCTGGTTCCAATCAGTAGCATCCTCACCTAGATCATGCTGCCCAGACTCTGCTCCCAGGTAATCCAAACCCCATCCCTACCTCTCTCCACTCTACAAAGAATTGCCAAGCCCCTCCCTAGGGGTTAAATTGGGAGTTTTGAGGAGGTGGAACTCTAGTTTCTGGGCAAAGACTCATGTCAAGTCAAAAAAACAGAATGTATATTACATTTTATTAATAACTACTAAAACAATTAAAATTAATATTTTTGTAACCATGAAAAAAAACTACTTAACTAAAGTCATAAAGTAAAATTAAACATTTATTTATTTATTTTTATTTTAGTCTTTGGTAACTGGGTAAGGCCCATTAGGCACAAGTGTCTGTTTTCAGGGGCGACCTGGGAGCACTGGTTGGTTAAGTGACTTGTTCAGAGTCACACAGTATGCAAGTGGAGGTTGTGAGAATCAAACTCAGGTCTAGTCTACTGGATGTACCAAGCTTGTTCACACCTCATTCCTCTAACTTCTAGGCTATACTGCCAGCCCTAAATTTATTGCAACCACCAACCACCAAAACAGAAAAGCAGTCCTTATCTGCCATCAAATTCTGTTTCTATGCTTCTTACTTTGTCACTCATCTTGGCTCCTACTGTTCCTACCAAAGCCCCAACCAAGTTATTACTACTAGTGTATTTCCATCCCTCTTCCCCTGTGCTGTAGATGAGGTAACTCCTTCTGCATCTATATACAATGGTTTGGAATGACTACTAATCTGTATTACCTTGTGTAGACTCCTATATCCTCATTCTTTGCAGACACACACACACACACACACACACTCTCCTTCTACTGTATTAGCTTTACTATATCCTTCTTACCTCTGCTTTTCCCTCTGGAGTAGAGGTTCCCATGTTGCTCGACCCAGCACCACCCCCTTCACACTAATATCATCTGCTTCTGTTGTTCCCTGCCAAGCACTAGCCTTCATCTCAAACCTTTCCAGTTCTGTATTCCCCTCCCCAATCACTTATAGGTGTCCCAAGACCAGTCATATCTACACGTCCCCTACCAATGCTCTCAGTTCTGCCCTAAGTATTTGCACCTCACCCGTTAAAAAGTTTAGCTTCCTGCATACTGTGCATCCTTCTACAAGCCATATTATTCTCAAGAACACAGCCACCCCCAGTTTCTACAGCTTACCACTCATCCCTCTCCCCCTTCAGTGTCCTCTGATAAGGGTGCTCACTATTGAGTGCACACCAAAAAGTACGACTCAATAGTGGAGCCTTATCAGAGGGCTACTGCATGGGCTGGGTGACTGCAGGTATAGCGACATTCTGTCACTATATAGACATGTACACGTGTGGGGGAAGCGAGCATGGGGGAAAGGGAGGGAGGGTTTGTGTGGTATGTTGCTGTGATGGACTGCCAAGCTGCCCCGTGGCATGGTGGGTGGGTCTCAGGCTTCAGCTCTGAGGGTGTCAGGATTGGGTCCAGGTGCATACATTTTGTTAAACCTGGCTTGAATTTATTTTTTGGTTGAATTTGCACACACCCCCAACATGCACCCCCCTGGAGTTGGGAATCCTTTAGTACAGGGGTACAGGGGCAAAGCCCCCGAACAGGGGTGTGTGGGGGGGCACAGCCCCCCACATAAACATAAAAAAATGAAGTCTCCCATGCCCTTTTGCTGTGTACCAGAGTGTACATTGGTGAAATTAATTTTTGCTGATGTACAGTCACCATAACGACGATTGCCTTTGTGTGATTGCCATTATCACATAGAACCCTCCTCTTTCATTTCTCCACATTCTCTTTTCTTTTATTCCCTTTTATTCTACCCAAATTCTCATTCCACTGATTTAATTATTAGGTGGTAAAAACCCCTCCAAAATATTCTCCTCAGTACCTCCACAGATAGAAAAGTGCAGTTTTATCCACTCACACAGGTTCACAGTCTGGTGGCAGGCAGTGTCTCTCTCTCTCTGTCTTTTGCTGTTTCTCTGGAGTCTGGTTAGGGCAAGTTGTGGCCAGTGGGTCTCTTGGTTACTCTCTCACAGCTTGGAGAAAAACTTTTTTTAAGTAGCACAGCAGTTGTATACTCAGTGCTAGTAGTGGCCAGCACTGAGGACTGCAGTCCGGTGGAGTCTCTCACTGAGCTGAGAATCAGGTTGGGTGGTGGGTCGAGATCTCTCACTCTCCCTGGCCTTGGTGCCAGTTAGTGGTTAGACAGTCTCCACAGTGGGTGGGAGGAGGGTCAGCATTGCCATACTCTCTGTCTCCAAATAATGAAAATAAAAAGGGAAGCACTGAGCGTGTATATTCAATTTAAAGGAACCACCTGCTGAATCCTGATGATAATGATAACATGACCACGTTACTGCCTGACTAAAAATGCTGTGAATGGAGAGTTGAAGTCCTTTTTAAGATGTTGCACACAGACTAGCTGTCTGAGGTATCAGGGGTGTAGCTCATCTACTATGTCAGACACCAACCTGTGTGATGAAATCATCATCTTGGGTCACGCGATGGCTGGCAAGGGAGTTTAGCAGGAGTGAGTGACTCTGTAGTGAAAGTAAAAGTGCTGGCTGGCTGAGGAGGTAAACAATGTTATGAACCATTCCACCTCAATTTGACCACTGCCCCTTCCCCATTGCCATCCCCCCACTCTCCCACTGGGAGATATCTGATCAGCTTCCGCTGCCTGATTGCAGCCTCTGTCATTTTTGACTCACCTAACTTCTACATCTTCCTACCTAGACTCTTGATACATGATCTGTCACTGTACATAAACGAACTATGCAAACATGAAAACTATGTAATCTATGCAACAGTGTAATCCATGTAAATATGTAAGTATATAACCCTGTAACTAAGAAACAATGTAATATCCTCTGTTGCCAAGGTGTCCCTTGAAAATGAGCGCTAGTTAAAGGGATATGTACCAGTTCATGTCTCATGAATAAAATACTACTACTACTCATTCATGATGAGTATGATGAGAAATGGAGCTTAATCCGAGGAAAGAAGGGTGACCAGGAGGGTGTCACAGGGATCAGTCATGGGGCCGGTCCTATTTAATGTCTTCTTAAGTGACATTGAGAAGGGACTGGAAGGAAAGATATGCCTCTTTGCAGATGACACTAAGATCTACAACAGGGTAGGCACTCCAGGAGGGTTGGAAAAAATGAGGAGGGACCTAGGTAAACTAGAGGAATGGTCAAGAACATGGCAGCTGTGATTCAATGCAAAAAAGTGCAAAATCATACATTTAGGGCACAGAAGTCCAAAGGAGGAGTACAAGATGACGGAGGAAGTACTGACAGCCACCAATCAAGTAAGGGACCTGGGGGTAATCATATCTGATGATCTAAAGATAACCAGTGTGAGAAGGCTGTGGGGAGAGCAAGTGGGATGCTAGGGTGCATAGGGAGACGTAACACCAGCAGAAAAAAGGAGGTGGTGATGCCACTGTTCAGATCACTAGTGAGACCTCATCTGGAGTAGTGTGTCCTATTCTGTAGGATGCATCTCCGCAAGGACATAGACAAAATAGGGTCTGTCCAAAGAAAGACAACAAAAATGGTGCAAGGACTGCACCAAAAGTCATATGAGGAAAGACTAGAGGATCTCAATATGTGTTCCCTGGAGTAGAGGAAAGAGGGGGGGGATATGATAGTCACATTCTAGTACTTCAGGTGTATAAACAAGGTACAGGAGGGGAACTCAGGGGAGGTTTACATAATAGGAGGGGAGATACTGACAGCCACCTAACAGGAATAGGATCTGGGGATAATCATATCAGATGACCTAAAGGTGGCCAAACAATGTACCAAAGCTGTTGGGAGAGCCAGTGGGTTACTGGAGTGCATAGAGAGAGGTATCACCAGCAAAAGAAAGGAGGTTGTGATGCCACTGTACAAATCATTGGTGAGACCCCATCTGGAGTACTGTGTACAGTTCTGAAGGCTGCATTTCTGTAAGGACATAAACAGGACTGAGGTAGTTCAGAGAAGGGCAACAAAAATGGTACAAGGCCTGCACCAAAAGTCATATGGGGAGAGACAGGAGGACCGCAATATATATATATACCCTGGAGAAGAGGAGAGAGAGAGGGGGGAGATATGATAGAGACCTTCAAATATCTCAAGGGCATAAATAAGGTACAGGAGAGTAGCATCTTTCAGAAAAAGAGATGTTCTAGAGCAATGGGTCATGACAAGAGGCTGGAAGGGGGTAGACTAAGGGGCAATGTGAGGAAGTATTTCTTCATGGAAAGGGTGGGGGATGCATGGAACAGCCCCTCAGCAGAGGTGGTGGTGGCTAACTTGGTAGGGAAAATTCAGAAATGCATGGAATAGGCATAGGGAACTCTAACGATAGGAAAGAGGTTAAAGCTGGAGATCAGTTAGGGTCTGTGGTTTTTGCAGCAGGTAGGGAAAATGGGCAGAGTGGATGGGCCTAGCGATCCTTATCTTCAGTCACTTTCTATGTTTCTATGATATTCAGTAGCCAGTAGCTACTTTGTGGTTGGGGGACATGGTACAAATTCAGACAGTGAAATTGCTGAAATGGCAGTACGTAAATGTGTAGTGGCATTACAATGGAAACACAGACTGATGGCAGATAAGGACTGCTTGGCCCACCTAATCTGCCAGTTTCCCTAACTACTGGATAAGCTGCAGATCCTAGTTAACCAACAGACTGTTTCTTCTGACCCCCCCACAAGAATTGCCTTATGTGTTTCCCATGCATTCTTAAATTCTCCAACAGTTTTAGACCCCACAACCTTCTCAGGAAGGCGGTTCCATGCGTCCACCACCCTCTCTGTGAAAAAATACTTCCTCACATTGCCCCTGAGCCATCCCCTCTCTATCTTCAAATTGTATCCCCTTGTTCTTGCACATCTCTTTTTCTGAAAGATGCTACCCTCTTGGACTTTGTTGATTCCACTGAGGTACTTAAAAGTTTCAATCATGTCCCTCCTCTCCCTCCTTTCCTCAAGGGTATACATATTAAGCTCCTTTAGTCTCCTTATATGGCTTCTCTTGCAGACCCTGTACCATTTTAGTTTCCCTCCTCTAGACTGCTTCCATCCTGTCTATGTCCTTGTGGAGATGGGATCTCCAGAACTAGACACAGTACTCCAGATGGGGTCTCACCAACTGTCTGTACAGAGGGATAACAACTTCCTGTTTTCTGCTAGTGATGGCTCTCCCAGTAACCCCCAGCCCTCCCTACTGCCTTCTCACATTGCTTGCTAACCTTAAGGTCATCTGATATGATTACCCACTGGCTCCTTTCCATTTTTGTTGTTGTTGTTATTACTACCCCCCCCCAATGTGCACTCTTCCCCTGTGTTTTTGTTTCCCATGTGCATTATTTTGCACTTCTTTTTATCAAATCCAAGCTATCATACTTATGACCATTCCTCCAACCTTGCCAAGTCCCCTCTCATCTTTTCTGCCTTCCCTTGTGTATACAAGTAGTAAGCATGCCTGATGGTGTCCAGTGGTAGCCCCTCTCTCACCTCATCCCTTTCAAGGTTCTCCCTGGTATCTTGTGGCATCTCATCCCTCACTCCATCACTGTAAAAGATCTTCCTGGTGTCTAATAGCACCCTCCACCTCCAGAGCACAAAAAACCCTACCTCAGTCCCACAACAGTGGCGTGCATGAACTCTCTCCTCACATTCTTCTTGTCTGTCCACCATCTGACTAACACAAACTTCTATACCTATATACCTGGGGGTATATCAGTACAGTACTTATGAGACATCTCATTATGAATTTCACAACATCGATGAAGCACTTGTGTTATTTTCAGTGAGACGTCTTGCATGTACTATACCAATATACTTGCTGGTATTTTGTTATAGGAGTTCACATCAGTCAGGCAGCAACCAGATAAGGAGGTGAGCAAAGGATTTGTGTTGTCCACCTTTGGTGTACTGGGGTGATAATTTGGGGCACTCTGGGGGTGAGTGTGTCACTAGTCATCAATGAGAACTTGAATAGAGATGGAGAGAGCACAAGGTGCCACTGGATGCCAAGGAGTACTAAGAAAGATATGGGGAGTGGGAGGAATAACAATGAACAACAGTAAGTGACTGCACAGGGATGAGGAAGAGTGAGGGGGTGCCACTAGCATAAGGGGAAACTGGTTGGGAGGTGGAGAAAGGAAGGGAAGACACTGGATGACAGGGAGTACTTGGAATGGGATGGAGGGAAGGACAGGTGACATTGGACACCAGGGAGATCTTACATGAGGATGGGAAGAGGAAGGGGTGCTAAAGACACCAGAGAGAACTTGAAACAGGATGGGGGATGGAAGGGATGACACTCAACACTGGAAAGTCCTTAAAAAGTGGCACAGTGGGGGAGGGGTGACAGATGACATCCAGGGAGTGTTTAAAATGGGTCCAGAAGAGGGATAGGTTGTAAGTGGATTCTAGGGAGTTCCTGAAAAGGGATAAAAACAGTAAATACAGAATATTATTAAGTGATAAACAGGGATTGTTGACCCCTAGCAAATGACAACACACTAAACCTAACAGTTGAATTATAGCATAATTTCAAAGAAGGAAATAGTATTAGCATTGTCCAACTCTTGTTTATAGCTGATTCAGGAACAATATGCAAGGGCATAGTCCTACCCCAACCCCTTTGTTGCATCACCAGTATAGTCATTATTGATTAAGGCCCCAATTTCTAAAAAAACCTTTTTCCAGTCAATGTATATGGGAACAACCATATTTTAACTTCAGGCACGTTTGGCACAGAGATTAATAATCATGCCAAATTATCTGTATGTGATTCACAATGTGGGCTAACTCTCCTACGATGAACTGAGACCACCAAACTCATTTTGTTGGCGGCTCGAACTCAGAGGAATGAAGTGCAATTTCCATCAATGCCAGACTAACTTCTTTCTTCTATGCTATTCCATTACTCCAGGGGGTAAAGAATGAATACATTTTATTTGCATATCAACATTGCTTTATAATGCGTAATATGTTACACACATATTTCTTTCATAATATAATCAGCCATGCTTGAATGTTGTATAATGCTACTAAGGAGGATTTGTGCTGCATATCAGCATGGTACTGTTACAGTGTAAAAATCAGAGTTGCAACCAGGTGTCTCACTTTTGGCTGTGGAGAACTGTTAGGTTCTCCCCATGGTCGGCCCTTTTCTCTCAGAGTTCCATGTCAGTGACTAGGATCAGAAAGTGTCAGGTTGAGTTTTATTAGTTGAATTGGTTGTCAAGAGTGATTTATATACTTCAGCCTTTGGTCAGGTGTACAATAATCATGTGGATTTTATCCTGGCATTTGCAGCCACAGTGACACATTTACTGGCACTGTGATGCTAGTTAAACCATTTATTGTCCTTTATTGGCCTGTCCTGGGGATTGAGACACAGGCTAATAAAAGTGAATGATCCCTGTTGAATCCACTCTAATGGCTTCAACAAAATGTGAGATGACACAGCACAATACTAGTATGAGAAACTACATCAATCTAAAATTAAGTGATAACGTACAGGTCTTGAAACCAATTGGCACAAACATATATTCATGCCTCCTCTTACCAATATATAGAATGTCCTAGAAATCTAAATCCAAGTTCTAAGCTATTTAATATTTAACAATTTCTTGTCCTAAGTAACCCAGCTAAGATGAAGTATTTTATTTTCAGGAGGGGCGGTCCTCCTGTTTTTACACATTTTTACTGCTGAGTGTCCTGAAACACTAACATGTTAAGTAACTTGCTTATGGTCACACAGTGAGGAAGTGGCTTTAGGGGGATTTGAGCCTTGAGACCCATTTATACTACCTGATCTGTACTGTTTCAAGAGATGCAGATGAGTTGTATTGGTGCAAGTCAGACTGTTTAAACTGCTTGGGGAGCATTGCATGTGGCTCTGTTGTGGTGCAGGATGCCTGTTTTGGTTGGGAGTTGTACTGGGAAGGCATTTTTTTTTGCTGTGGTATAATCCCACCACTCTGCCTGCAAGGGAGGCCATTCACAACACTCCACAGCATGCCAACTGAACTACCCCCTCTACTGGTGCAGTAGGGAACCAGTTAGTCATGGACAATGATTCCTTCTTGGCCACAGTTTCTATTCTGTTTACTAATATTTTCCACCCAGACCTTCCTCCCAGCTGTCCTGTATCACAAAGAAAGTCCAAGTCCCTCAAATATTGCCCCCTTGCCCTCCTGAAACTGTTGTTCCTGGTATTGCCACTGAGGGCAAAAGTCCTCAGCCCACTGATATCAATCCTCTACATGCATTCACATAAATTATTTTTCTGTCAATTTCGTGTTGTGTATTCTGGGCCTGAGAGCCTCAAGGAAAAATCACACTCTGCACCACCTGACCCACCCAATTGGATATGTGATGGCAAGAAGCAATAAGTTTGAAACTGACCCTGCTCTGATTCACTATGAACATAGTGTATACAGGAGTCAGGAGTGATAACAATGGTGTAAAGGCTGAGCGGAGGACACACAATGGGCAACTATGTGATAAAACACCTTGGATCTCTTGATTTCCCAAATCCTGAGACAGTACTTTAGCCATTAGACTGTGATCCCACTACTTAGTTCCTGCATACATGGAACGTCTGTTTTTTGTTAAACCGAAGAAATCCAAGCAATCCAAAATGCAGATATAGTAACTCTGGCACAGTACTTATATATATTCATTGCAAAATTTTTCATTAATGCACTACTTAGGCTTAAACCAACAAAAGTAGAAAAATGTGGCATTAGGGTTTCCGACCCTAACAATACAGCTCCACCCTGCAGGCAGCAACAGGGAAAAACATTATAGTTTGACCTCTCCTGCATCTTCACATATCAGGCATGGGGTGTACCTTGGGGTTCTCAACCATAATGCTCACCCCATTCCATCAATAAATAAACTGAGATGTGTACAATATATGAAAATGGGGATGAACGTTAGGGTTGAAAACCCCAAGGCACACCCTATGCCTGATTTGTGAAGATGCAGGAGAGGTCAAACCATAACATTTTTTTCCTGTTGTTTCCCTAACACCACATGTCCCTACTTTTGTCTGTTTAACCCTATCTTGTGCATTAACAAAATGTTTTGCAATGAATTTCCTTACTTTTTTGAGATAGTATAATCCTCATTTGCCTTTGAAGGCACAGGGCACTCTGAGACCACCATTTCATAAATGTGTACATCTGTGTTGCTGTAGAAGTGCAGGGCCCTCTTGGCCCTGTGCTTCCATTTCTGCCAAAATAGCAATTTCTTTCCTTTATTGTATGGCTTGTTGAACTTTCAGCGTTATCTTCTGGTAATTTGCATTTTTTATTTTGAATGCTTTTTTTATATTGCACCTAAATGTTTAGGGGAAAATATGTCATATCCTTGTAGTAGTAATTAAGAGTTTTGTTTTGATATATATGTCTCTTAACTCCAAATATTGAGGGAGTTATGGCTTGTTTGTTGAAGCTCCAGTGTTATCCTATGGTCATTTTCATTTGTTATATATTTTCCCTACATGTTTGAGGAGGATACATTTTATTCTTGTAGTGCTCATTAAGACCATTTTGTTGATATGTACATTGTCCCTGAAGTCCAAATATTGAGGGAGTTATGGATTGTTGAAGTTCCAGTGGTATCCTATTAGAATTTTCATGTGTTTTTTTGTTTGTTTATATTGCCCCTAAATGTTTAGGAGTAAATATGTGTTATTATTGTACTAATTATTAAGACCTTTGTTTTGCTATATACCCATATGTTCCTAACATCCAAATATTGAGGGTGTTATTCCTTGTTGAAGTTCTAATGGTATCCTATGGGGATTTTCATGTTTTATTGTTTTTTCATATTGCCCCTATATGTTTCTGAGAGGGGGGAGGTATGTAATATTCTTGAAGTAGTCATTAAGACCTTTGTTTTGATATATTTATTTATTTATGTATTTTATTTATTTAGTTTTTGTTGACCGGGTAAGTGCACTAGATAAATCCTGCCTATTTTCAGGCATGACCCGGGGAAGGGGATACAGATGAATGCCAACTGACCTTGAACCAGATTAAGCAGTGGGTGGTATTTTTAGTGAATGAGGTAAATTTGGCTAGGACACCGGTGAAATTCCCCTACCAGAACTACCACCAATCCAGGCAGATGGGACCTTGGTTTAACATCTCATCCGAAAGATGGCACCTCACAAGTGCAGCACCCCTCTCATGCTGCACTACAGTGTCAGTATTGGGATATTAACCCAAGTGCCAGATGTGGGAACTGAACCCACAGCCCTCTGATCTCCTGGCCTCAGAGGCAAGTGTGCTACCTACTGAGCCACTGACAATATATAGTTTGTCTCTTAAGTCCAAATATTGAGGGAGTTATGACTTGCTAAAGTTTCAATGTTATCCAAAGTGAATTTTCATTTTTTTAATTTTTATGTTTTTCTTAAGTGGGCTATGAATGATTTGGGGGGCTTATGTCTACTTATTGTAGTACTCATTAAGACCGTTGTTTTGATATATAGATTGTCCCTTCAGTCCAAACACTGAGGGAGTTTTGACTTGTTGAAGTTCAAATGTGGGGGAAAAAAAACTAAGTCCAAAATCTTTTTCATATGAAGGAGTTCTTTTTTGTATGAAATAAAAAATCATATGAAAAAGTATGCCTTTATATAAAAATAGAATGGTGAAAAAAAAACTATGTTCAAATTATGTTTCTGTATGAGTGCATCCCTTTCCATGTGAATGAAAAAAAAGCTGCCAAAAAAGGATTTTGTATGTGAAAAAATAATCTGGAAAAAAAAAAAACTAAGTCCAAATTCTTTTTTCATATGAGGGCATCGTTTTTTGTATGAGTGAAAAAAACTCACGAAAAAGGATTCCTTCATTTGAAAAAAGAATTGGAAAAAACCTAAGTCCAAATTATTTTTTCGTATGAAGCATCCTTTTTCATATGAACAATAAAAGCTCATGAAAAAGGATCCCTTCATACAAAAAAAGAACTGGAATTTTGTTTTCTTTTCCTGATTCTTTTTTCATATGAAGGGATCTTTTTTGTGAGCTTTTTTCATTCATATGAAAAAGGATGACCCCATATGAAAAATGATTATTTTTTGTATGAACCAAATTCTTTTTTAGTTCCAAGCAGCTATCCAAAAGACTGTGCTGAGCATGCTCATAACTGGAATTTTAAAATGTAATAACTTTGGAATGGATTCATGCTTTTTCACCAAACTAGTGAAAGGCACATATGTGGGCCAAACCCTTTCTTGTTTGAAATTTTCAGACCAAAATCCCAAACCATCTTGGTGCTTGTAGATGACAAAAAACAGGAATTATTAAACATTTTTTGCTATTTGAATCTTGAATTTGCACATCTGATCAGAACAAAACTTTGCCCATCAAGAGATCTTTCCTGCAAGACTGCACATGCAAAATTTCATACAACTCTGTTGAACAGTTGTGAAGATATTAAAGTGCAAATATTGAGGATTAGCATAGAAACCCCTGCTTATCCCAAACTATATTGGCACTACGGTGCCACTATAATGTACATACACAGGGAGAGCTAGAGTGATACATCAGAGTGATATATCATGTCAATTAAAGTCATATATCTTGCCAATTAAAAGTTACATCTTACAGCAATGGAAAAAAAAGTTACCAACAACCCCCACTCCCCCCAAAAAACAACTAACTCTCTCAGAAACCTAGAGTATAAAGCAAACCCGGCTTCCTGCATTACTCCCCAAACAATTATGTCCATCAACATTGCAGATCCAGCCCTCTCACAGAAAATGCCCTCTTCCTGCATACACTTCAAAAGGCCATGTTCCTTGACACAGCAGCTCCAGCCCTCTAAAAAAATTCCCTCCTCCTGCACACACCCCAAACAGCCTTGTCCCTAGAAGCAGCAGTTCTCAGTACTAGCCCAATCCCTCCATGTTACTCCTGCTGATGCCTCCATGTGAGTTTACATTATACCGTACTTCTCTAGACTGCCACTCCACACTGCCAAACTGTCACTTTATACTACTAGACCGCAAGGCACACAGCACACTGCTCAACCATCCTGAAGGACCAAGCACCATAGCCATGCCTCCTTTTATATGAGGCCAGAAACATAAATGGGATAAAACATGTACTAATTAATAAAACACAACTAGAGTACAGAAACCTCACAGTGACAAACTAATAACAGCAAATACGGAAAAGACAGCATATGCTGTCTTACCATAAAAGACCTAAACATCCCAAAAAACAGTGGGCAAGAGTGATGCACTCAGAAATAATGACATATCGGCGGCAAATGAGATTATAAAGCTACTTGCCTGTGGAGCTCAAGACTTACTTTATTTATTTATTTATAATTATTTGGTTTGCATTGACTGGGAAAGGAGGACTAGACAATTCTGCTTATTTTCAGCTTCATCCAGTGGTGGTGGGGGAGGGATAGGTACGGATGGAAAACAACTGAAATCGAACCAAATTAAGCTGTTGGTGGTATTTTTGGTGAATGGGGAAATCTGACCAGAACACAGGGAAAATTCCCCCTACTCCTTTTGAGAAGTACCATGGGATTGTTCACATACACCTGAACAACCACCAGGGCAGGCAGACAGAAACTTGGTTTAACATTGCATCTGAAATCTAATTTGCCCTCTTGATAGTATTATTTCTTAGTGTATCATTCTTGCCCATCATTTATTGTATATGTGTTTGTATAGATATAGATATATAAAATACTGTATATGAATAGGAACTTTTCCTCATAGGAGCCCATTATCATATATTTCCCTGTATACCTCATCAGTTAAACTTACATTCCAAACAATTAAAGCTGCATACATTCCAATTAAAGCTGCATACCTCTGCAGCAAAACCTATATACAGTGAGAGAAAAAAATGCATAGATCAACATAATGATCACCAGAACACACAACTTAATGACCAATAAATCATTAAACACACCAACTGAACCAATTAAAGGCAAAAGCAAATTTATTTAAAAGACGCCCAGTCCCAGAGGCTCTGGGCACCGTACAAATTTTTATAACATTACACACAGCATAAGCATTTAAAATTAAAGTAAAAACATCCTATAAATAATCAACATTAAACACCAAATGCTTGCAAAAATAGGAGTGTCTTCAGGCAGATTTTAAAAATGGCTACAGTGGGGGCCTCCCTGACTGCAGTTGGTAATGAGTTCCAAAGAGTGGGAGCAGCAACACTAAAAGCTCGGTCACCTGCTGATTTTAACCTCGCTCTAGGAACAGTCAGGAAGCCACCGCTAGAAGAACGGAGATGGCGGATAGAGGAAGTAGGTACCAGGAGCACTGACAATTAAGAAATTTATGTGCTATTAGCACACTTACTGTAATAAGCTGCCTGACAAAAACACAGCTTTATCTAATAAGCTCCCTTACAAAAACATAGCCTTTCCTAATAAGCCTCCTGGAAAAAAACACAGTTTTCAGGTACAAAAAAGGCACCATACCTATGTATTATATTAAAATAAATGCTAGGCAACTGTGGAATGCAAGACTACATACCTATCTCAGGGACTAATTAAGGTAATAATGGCACTCGCCCTTCGGCATATGGCTTATAGCCCCAATTAGCCCCCTCAATAGGTACATATCCATGTATACCATAGTTGTCTAACATTTATGATATATGGGATACGTTATGGGCAGGAGTGGGATATGGAAAATATTCTCACTTCTGCATAATGATCACTGTATTCTCATGAGTGCTGAAGCTAATTGTGTAAGTTATAGGTTCAGTGAGAAAATGAAACTGCTGCAGGTAGCACTGAGACAGAGAAACTGCTTTGTAAATGATTTTCATTTAGAATTCAGGTTGTTTTGAAGCTGAGATCTGCATAGTAATGGGCTAAGAGTGTTAGAAACATAATGGGACTCAGGTAAGAGTGTTTTGCAAAGCTAATTGAGTAAGTTACAGCTTCAGTGAGAAAGAGAAACTGTTTTCCGAAGCAGTTTCAGTTAGAATGCAAGCTACAGTAAAGATATCATCACTCTGGTGACATCAGCAGAGTGTTGATAAATGTTGATATTCTCACTCTGCTGATGTCATTAGGATTCATCCTCACTCTAGTGGAAATAACACAGGATAGCCTATTGAGAAAGCTCTCACCCCATGGTATAAATATAGATATACAGTTTGTAACACAGTGACACGGTAGCACTGCTATAGTTAGGGTTGAGTTGGCATTTTAATGTTAAACCCCAATTTTAATAACTTGCAACCATTCAATGGATTTGCATGAAATTTTGCATGCGTGGTCTTGTGGGGTAGATCTCTGGATGTGTTAAGTTTTATTCTGGTTGGATGTGCAGATTCTGAGTTCTGAATAGCGCAAAAAGTGAATTTTTCAGAATTTGTTTCCATTGGTTCTGCTGGTGTTTCTTTGAATTTGGTTTCTGCCCAGATGGTTGGTTTCTGCCCCAGAATTTTGGTTTGACATTTTCAGGGTAGAAAAGGGCTGGCCACAAATGTGCTTTTTGCTTGTTTGTTAAAAAAACATATTAATCTGTTCCAAAGTTGTTTAATTTTGAAATGTTTAAAAATTGGCTCTGAGCATGATCAGTAAGCTCTTCAAAATAGCTGTATGAAATTTATTATTTATTTGCTTTTGTTAACTGGGTAAGCACTCTAGACAGCCAAGTGCCTATTTTCAGGTGCGACCCAGGAGATTGCAAGGTACAATACAAGGTACATACATGAACATCAGGCAAATACAAGTGGAGGATTACATTACATAGAATTAGCACAACAGGGACTTTACAAGCAAATGAAAACATAATTTTTTTTTGTATGGGGCCAATCCTTTTTCCTCAAGGAAAAATCATGTTTTCATTTGCTGCCATATTGCTGTCCCTTTTTTACTAAAAATTACGATTTTAAAACCCATAAAAATGACATGCTGGAGTGAGACCAACACCTCTATGTTGCTCATTGGGACTCTGTTAGATGTGTTCTGCACTTAAGTATTGGACAAATTACTCCAAAATGTATTTTTTTAAATATTTGAAATACTTCTTCATTACTTGCTTCTGCTTTTTTTCATGTGATGTTCATATGAAACATTTTGTATGACTGAAAATCTCTTTTATTTTATTTTTTTTTATTTTTGCTGTTTTTTTGGAAAGCCCTAGCACTGTGATGGTTTGGAATTTTGGTCTGATATTTTCAGGGTAGAAGGGGCTGGCTTACACACAGATGTGCCTTTTGTTGGTTTGCTGAAAAATAATAATCTGTTCCAAAGTTATTAAAATTTTAAATGTAGGGTTCTGAGCATGCTCAGTCAGCAGTTGTTGCTCATTGGGACTCCATTACATGAACTCTACACTTATCTGTAGTACAATAACATTTTTTTCCTGGTGTCTAGTGGTGCCTCCTCCCTCCATTTGCCAACCCCATATTCTTTATTACTTCCCTTGTGACTAGTGGCCCCCCAACCATCAATTATCACCCCTTATTGTTGATTATTACTCTAGCGTCTAGTAGCACCCCCCCACTCTCCAATCACTGTGCCAGTAATTATTGATTTTTCCCCTTGCATTTAGTGCCACTCACCCACCCTCCAATTGTGTCCTGCCTGTAATAAAGAAATAGGTCCCTCATTGTCTTTTCTTAACCTGTAAAAGAGAAAACAGTCCCTCACCAATCCAACCTTCCCACCCTGACCTCCCACTGAGCACCCCCCCACACACACCCACACACCCTCACTCTCTTGAACTGGTCCCATGGTGAAGATCCACTCTCTGTTAGAAGATACATGTTGCTGCTGGAAATGCTGACTGTTGTATGAGAAAATAAGGTAACTGCAGTTCAGTGTATTTCAGTGAGGTTTTCAACTCTGTGGCATAATGTTGCAATTTTAGCATCTTTTGAGCTCAGATTTTTAACATGGCCTTTTTGGGACCCCACCTCATGAACAATGTTGGTGAAATTACACTGATCCATCCAGAAAAGCAATTTCATGGTCATGTGTTGAAATCGCCTTTTGGGCAGGATTTAACAATTTCACTACCCTTGTTCATCAGTTGGGGTTATATGAAGGCCATGTTGAAATTCTGGGATCAAAATATGCAACAATGGCAAAGTTATACGTATACATTGAAATTTTGCTATGCTCCCTCCTAACTTTGGCAATTTTAGATGTTTTGACTTCAAATTTTCAACATAACCATCTTTTTATACCACATCATGAGCGTGGCAGCTGTCATTTTTTAATCCTTGCCTAACTGTGTTCATACCTGTGGCATGAAATCACATTTTCGCTGGGTTTCAGGCTTTTCAATACTGGATTCATGAGGCGGGTAATTAGAAGGCTATGCTGACATTTTCATTCCTGTTTTACTACAAATCCAATTGCAGGGCACTCCAGGCAACATATATGTATGCATCTAAAGAGGAATGGGAACAAAGGGCCCTATATTGCCACAGACAAATGAGGATACAATTATACTATCTCAGAAAGTAAGGAAATTCTTTGCAAAAAAAACCTTCATTAATGCACTAGTTATGGTTAAAGCAACAAAAGTAGGGAAATGTGGCTTTAAGGTCTTAGACCCTAACACCCCACTCCCACCCAATAGGCAGCAACCAGGGAAAACCATTACACTTTCACCTCTCCTGTGTCTTCTCTAATTAGGCATGGGGTGTGTTTTGGAGTTGCCAGCCCTAATGCTCACCCAATTCTCATATTCTCTACACATTTCAGCTTCTTTCATGATTGAATGAGGTGAGTGTTAGGACTGACAACCCCAAGGCTCGATGCCTGATGAGCGAAGATGCAGGACAGAAGAAACTGTAATGGCCTTTCCTGTTGCTGCCTGGTGGGTGGGGGGGGGTAGAGTGTAAGGATCAGAAATCTAATGCCACATTTCTCTACTTTTGTCACTTTAACCCTAAATAGTGCATTAATGAAGTGTTTTGAAAATATCTATCTATCTGTCTGTCTGTCTGTCTATCTATCTATCTATCAATCTATCTATCTATCTATCTATTTTCTTTGCAAAAAAACTTTGTTAATGCACTAGTTAGGGTTCCAGCATCAAAGCAGGGAAATGTCATTTTAGGATTTCCAATCCTGGCACCCCACCCTGCATTCAGCAACAGGTGTGGGGTGTGCCTAGGGGATGTCAACCCTAACATTCACCCTATTGCATGAGTAAATAAGTTGAGATGGCAACAGCATATGAGAATGGGGTGAGCATTGGGGTTGACAACCCCAAGGCTCACCCCATTTATATTGCTGCCTGCTGGGTGGTGGTGGGGTGTTAAAGTTAGAAACCCTAACACAACATTTCCCTGCTTTTGATGCTGGAACCCTAACTAGTACATTAACAATGTCTTTTGCAATGGATTTCCTTACTATTTGAGATAGTATAATTGTATCCTTAATTCCCTGTGGGAGCACGGGCCATCCAGGCCCTGGGCTCACATCAGTCCATAATGGTATCTGTATTTGAGTATGGGAGTGCTGATCCCTCTGGGCCCTGTGCTAGTATCCATCCATAATTTTAAGACATTGTAATCGTATCCTTTTGCCCTGTGGGCCCTGTGTGCCGATCAGTCCACAATAATATCCATATATGTGTGGGGGAGTGCAGGACCCTCTGGGCCCTGCTCTCCTATCCATCCATAGTTTTCAAGATACTGTAGCCATCTCCCATCCTGTGCTGCACAGCACCAAAGAAAGTTCCTTTGTACCCTGAATATTTTATACGAACATTAGAAGCCATGTTTTTACAGCGGAGTGACAAAGAATGATTGCGTACACTTCACATTACATTATCCTATGGGAAATGAAGGAAATGTAAACCCCCAGAACTCCAGAGCAAAGTAATCTGCTTCCACCAAACCAGCAAAATGCGCATCTGTGGAACAAGCCCTTTGTACCCTGCAAATTTCAGACCAACATTCCAAACTATTTCTTCAGTGTCAAATGACAAAAAACAACAGTATAAAAATTATTTCTTTTTTCCAAATTGTGAAACAGGATCCTGTTTCAAGCATTCTTATTTGCAATTTGCGAAAAAGAAAAATCCTTTTTTGCAAATTGTGAAACAGATCCTGTTTTGCATTCTTTTTTTGCAATTTGTGAAAAAAGAAAAATCCTTTTTCACAAATTGAGAAACAGGATCCTGTTTCACGATTCTTTTCCCACAAATTTGTGAAAAACGATTTGGCCATGTTAAAAAAAACACATTTCCTGGTGTTTTTTTGAAAAAAACAACACCAGAATCTGATAAAATGTGTCCTGATTAGCAGAACACATGTAGGTTACTTAAAAAAAAAAAAATTCTGCTTTTAACTTTGTTTGCCTTGCTAAGAAAAAACAAGATGGTGGCAGCATGAAAAAAGATTTCCCATTTGAAACAAAGGATTACTCATTTACAAAACAGGATTGCCCATGTGTTTTCATTACTGTCACCATTTGCATTTACACTACTGTTTCTCTTTGCGTTTTTGTTTGTGTCATCATGCTCATTGCCATTTCTGTTTATGGCAGCCCTTTCATTTGCATTTGCATTTCTCTTTCGTTTTACATAGATACATAGATACATAGACAGTGTCGGCAGATAAGGGCCTATGGCCCACCTAGTCTGCCCATTTGAGCTTGTAAGTTCAGTTTGTTTTCCTAGAAGTCTATTTCCCCTTACATCTTTTCCCCTTTTACATCTTCCTTGCTGTTACTGTTACCATTTGCATTTGCAATTCCTTTACTGTGCCCGTGCACATTACGGTTTGCGTTTACGTATGTACTTGCGTTCGCATTTCCGTTTCTGTTCCCCTTTGCATTCTTTTTGCTGTGACACTTAGCATTTCCATTTTAAATACCACTGCTGTCACTGTTTGCATTACCAGTTGCGTTTTCATGCACACTTCAATGTCCGTTTACGTCACTCTTCACTTCCGCGTCACTTTGCGCTTGCATTTCTATTAACGTTTCCTTTACCATTTACATTTGCATTACCATGTGCGCTACTGTTGGCACTTCTGTTTGCATTGCTGTTCCTGTTACTATGTCACAAGACATCACGTGGCAGGAGTGCGGGACCCTCCCGCTGCCGCATTACATTCACTATTTCTCGTCATCATTCGCAAAAAGAAGGAAAATTAGAGGCAAAAAACTCCATTTAATGCATCAGTTAAGGTTTTTCCACAGTGACAGAAGCAGGGAAATTTGGGTTGGGTTTAGCTCCCTTGGACCCCAGCCCACCTCCCCAACCCGGTCAGGAGATAGCGCATTGGGGTGGTCGGTCTAACTCTCACCCCATTCTCCTATACCTCAGCTTCTTCACACATGTGATGGGGTGAGAGTTAGGCCAATGACCTCTAACACGCATCCCAGTGCCGGGTTGCAGGGTGGACTGGGGGTCCAAGGGAGGCTTTCAACCCTAACACCAAATTTCTCCTTTTTCGCTGTGGAACAACCATAACTGATGCATTAAACAGAGTTTTTGTTTAATATATATATATATATATATATATATATATATAGATATATATAGATATATATATATATATATATATATAAAGAGAGAGAGATCGATCTTATAGGGCACAGTAGTGCCCTTATATTAGGGTTCCATGGTCAGTTCTATGTTAAACCCAAAATTGTGCACTTTAATAACTTTGCAACCGCTTCAGTGATTTGCATGAAATTATGCACATGCCATCAGGGACCAAATATCTCTGGTTTTAGCAAGTTTTATTCTGGTCAGATTTGCAGGGATGGAGATATGGAATCTCAAAAATTGTGTAAATTACCATTTTTATGTAAATTATTTGTCATGCCATTTCTCAGAAATGTCTTGGGGAGGTTATCTGGAATTTTTAGGGTATATGGGGTTTGGTCACACATGTGCCATTTGAAGGTTTGGTGAAAAAAAATAATCCATTCAAAGGTTATCGAACTTTAAATTTTCCCATTATTTCCTATGATAAAATTAGATTTGCCGTGAGAAAGTATTGTTTTGCTGCAACGAAAGCATTTTTTGCTTTTGCAAATGCAGAATGTAGTGTCAAGATTTTGCCATCTTGATTTGATTTAGAGATGCAGAGAAAATTGAAAAAAAGTGAAAAATACTGCCACTAGGTCAACACCAGCACTTGCGTTAACCTAATTGGGACCCGAGAATCAAGTTCTGTGGTTACTTTGCCCCAAACATGCACAGAAATGCATTTATTTTAATTGTGCCATTTTTGCTTTTGCAAATTGTGCTACTATGTGCCAAAATTTATAAAAGTACTTTTGCAAAAGTACTGTATTGCAAATTATTGGTGGGGCCCACATTGCAGCACTGTTTCGTGAAACAACGGGGGTATTGCTGCAATTTGCAACACTACTTTTTATGTTTGCTTGCACATAGCACAAGAAACATATTGCAGCAGCTTGGTGCTGAAGCAGGTTCTGGAGGTGTGGCACTGTTGTGGCCAATAGTGGCATGGCATTTTGCAGCATGTGTGATGTCCACCAATAATGGGGGACACAGCCGGTGACAGTAGTTTCGAACGTTGCCACCAACTTGAAAGAAAATAGCCACGCCCTCCCCCCACACACGCATACACGCATATTGCATGCTAATGCGCTCCTACCCACACACTGTATGGCCGATGGGGGTTCCCAGTCCCCCATTGGCTCCACTGTCCCCACCAACAGACAAGCAGGTGCCATGCTGGGAGCCCACCCCAGTGTGGCAACAGTCCATATGGCTGATGGGCAATCCCCTGTCGGCTCCACTGCCCACGCCCCAAACAGCCTTCCAGCTGCCTCACTGGGAGCCCACCCCAGCACAGCAAAAGTCCAGTGTCATCTAAAGGAAAAAAAAGAAACCTGAAAGAGAAAACCTTCCTTGCTGACTGTCCTGACCCCCACTCCCCACCCATGCCCACCCTCTCAGAGCACTCCTGCCTCCCCCACCCACCCCCACCCCATACTTACCTCCAGAGTCTGGTGCGATGATCTTCGGTGGATCGGGAACATGTCTGCACTCTTCAAAGCTGACCGCGAACTGAGGGAAGGCCGGTAAGCTGCATAATGTACTAATAGGGTTTTTTCATTTTTAGTGCATATCTCAGGCATTTTGGGAATTTTTCACCACATATTCAACATGGGGTTTTTGGGACACCACCTCTTGAATTCTGTCACTGTCATTTTGTTAATCGGCCCCGAAAAGTGATTTTGAGGTCACTGCGTGAAACCACCTTTCAGGACTGATTTATGAAATGATAGTGTCACAGTTCATGAGGTAGGCCCCCAAAAACCCTATGTTGAAAATTTGGTGAAAAAATTCCCCAAAATGACTGTTTTACGAGCATGCGTTGTGCTGTTCCTATGCACACTCATAAGTTTGTGAATTTTCACTATTTTCACTCCAGATTTTCAATATTGCCATTTTACCACACCTCCTTATGATCAGTATAGCTGTCATTTTTCACATCTCACCCAAAACGTGTTTCCACGCATGTAGCGCACAATGGCGCAGTCGGTGTGTGAAATCAATGTTCGGGACAGATTAAGAAAATCACAGTGACACTGTTCATGAGCAGAGGTATTACAATGGGTATGTTAAAAATTAAGTGAAAAAGGTCCATCAAATGACTGTGTTACAAGTGACCATTGCACAGTTTTCATGCACTCTCATAAGCTCATGGATTTCTAATATTTTCAGTCCAGATTTTCACCACGGGCATTTTTCCACACTTCCTTATGAACAGTACAGCTGTCATTTTTCACACCATGGCCGAAATGTGTTTTCGCACTTCCAGCGCAGAAATGCCTGGTCACTGTGGGAAATCACTGTTCAGGACAGATTAAGAAAATCACAGTGACACTGTTCATGAATGGAGGTTCAAAATGCCTGTGTTGACAATCTGCTGTAAAAGATCCCCAAACAAATTGCATTATGGGTGTGCGTTTTGCAGTTTCTACACATGCTCATGACTTCACCAGTTTTTTTTTTTATATTTTCACTGCAGATTTTCAACATTACCATTTTTTCCATCTCCCCATGAACAGTACAGCTGTCATTTTTCACATCCTGTTCAAAATGTGTTTTCACACCTGTGGTGCCAAATGGCGTAGTCACTGTGCAAAATCGGCTTTCATGCTAACAAACAGATATCACCACTGTTCACAAGGTGGGGGTCACAAAAAACCCATGTTGAAAATTTGGAGTGAAAATGCCAATGAATGCCTGAGATGTTAGGGTTTCTGACCATAACGCCCCACCCTGTAGAGATTTACAGGCATCAGGGGTGTGACTTGGGATTCTCGCCTGTAATGCTCATACCATTCCATACCCTGCAGCCAGTGAGAGGCATCGAGGTGTGCCTTGGACTCTTCGGCCCCAAAGTTCATCCCATTCTCCTATACAGCACCCATCTCACTGTATTTCCTGATGGAATGGGGTGAGCATAAGGGCCAAAGACCCCAAGGCAGATCATGACACTTGTCGGTGTCTGCAGGGTAGGGTGTGGTGAACTAGAGTGGCCGTTATGCCTGATGACCCAAAGGCACACCCCAATTCCTGTCAGTCTCTGCAGGGTGCTGGTGGGGTTGGCTTCAGTTCAATATTTAACTGCCATTCCTATTATGCAGCTCTCTAACTCCTATACCACCAATGCCAATGCCAGCAAGCAAACTTTCAGCATTGGCAAATGCCTGTTCTTATATGTCTGATTCTGTTTGTTACAGATATCTGCTGAAACACACACAGACCTTTTTAGCATGCAGCTGTGCTCTTAAATCTTTTATTTCACCCATGCAGTTAACTCTGTTAGCTGTAACTTATCAGCATATTCCACATTCATCAAGTTTCCCCACTTAAATCAGACCAAGAAGTGCCACCTACATCACTTTAATATGATATCCAGACCACCATGGAACTTTAACTTTTGTTTTAATGTTGCTGTCATTCTTGTCTGGATCCCAAGGAGTAAGCCTCCCTCCCCCGCCTGCCAGGTCTGGTCCAACTGTAGGACCTGGTAAAACACAGTTGATCCCCTGTGTGAGAAGCAGCTGGCAATGAGTACGACCGATGGTTCTGACTCCTGAGTGACACTTAAACCACTGTCTTGTCTGCCTGGCAGTGGAAGGAGAGTGGACTGTCACTGTATGTGTGCTGCCACAGCCTGCCCAACCCGAGAGAGACTACTACTGGTCCAGAGGAGGAAAGGAGATTAATGGCTGCAGAGCTGAGGAGAGTGGTCCCAATATCAGAAGGAAGCCACCAGTGGTCCACCTACTGTATGAACAGAAGTGCCAACCCAGACCCAGTACCAAGCCCAGTGAACTGCCGCAAGTTGCAACTGAAGAAGGCAATCCAAGGAGGGCTGCAAGGTAACTAAATGCTGCTGAGCTACCAGCTGAGTCGAGGCTAAATTTTTAAAATAAAATACTACAGTAGCGACAGTCATAACACAACATCGGAGGTGCTGCGGGGGGGGGGTGGAGCGGAGGATGCAACAGTACCGATGTTATGTTAGTACTTCTTTAGTTTGTGTTCATATTGTAACACTGATGTCTGAGTCCATCCACCCCATCTTCCACTGACCACCACAAGACGCAGACTCGTAGCAGTCTGATCGGATGTTTTTTTTGTTTTTGGTTGTACTTCTTCTGTCCACATCCTGATTGTGATCGTGACCTGACCTGATGAGACTGCCAGTCCCACTCCCAGCGGACCCATTCCAAGTGCTCTTTTGACCCTGCTGTGCCAAAGTTACCGATCATGTCCTAAGGTTGAGAGTGCAATCCATTCCTGGACTGGTGCTACTGTGCTGGTGGTAGTGGTCACCGTCTCTGCAGCAGCTGCAAAACCCTAGAGGAGGAGTCATCAGTGCTCAGTGGACTGGAGGGAGCGAAGAGCCCCTGGAGGCAATTAACTATTCTATGCTTATACTAATACTGCTTGTGCTGTCAGTCTGACTGAAATACTACTGACAGTGTACATCAGTGCAAGCCTGCGGGGGGGTGGGGGACTGATTGTTTATGAATTTTGAATATTCTTATTTATATTACTCCTACCGGTATTATCATTGTTTTTAAACTGTGTCCAGTAAAGTTCAGTTCTGAGTTCTGTTATCATAGGCCATGGACCAGTGTCTTAACCTTTTGGGCTGCCAACAGAATTAGAACCTATAAGAATTCTGCACTGATATATCAGTCCTTAATATTTAATCAATTCAAGCCCAATATAGTATTGCTTAAGGAAGGGTGGTCTGTATGTATGGCTTTGTGGCAAGTACTGCTAATACCATCTTGCTGCACTGGGTCTGGAAATAGTCAGACTTAAATGCCAGCCTGGTCCTTCTTTACCTAGCAAGCCTCAAGCACAGCAGAGAGCAAATAGTTATAAAGGTTTATGTTGTGGTCCTATTGAACTTTACTAAACTACCACCTGGCAGCATGTTCTGTTGAATGGATTGCCATGCTGCTGTTTGCTTTCCACCACAGTTATTCTGGGTCTCACTAGGACATTAGTTCTTAGACATTGTCATAGTGAGCCCCCCGCCCCCCAAAGCCACGGACAAGATCCTGAGCCTCTCTCAAATATTGAAATAATCTTGAGCCTCCCCATAGAAAAATAGTATACTGTGCACATTGCATCATGAATAAAGTAAAATTTCTTGAGTAGTTGCTCTCATTTTATTCAGTTTATTGTAACCCCCCTCACCTGCCCAGCCTACTTACTTTACTATTTCAACTCTTAAACCATTGTTAACCCTTGTTGCAATACTTTAATGGGTTAAACTGTGTCTGTTTCCCTTCTATATGAAATAACCTTCCTCTCCCTCTTTCTCTGCTCCTAAGCAACTTCTAAGGGATCATTTTGCTCTCTCCTGCTCCTAGTACCTCTTTACTTAACCCTTGTATTTGGGCTGTTCTGCCACCAGTCTAACTGGTCAATTTTTACATCTCATTTATTTGTTCACTGAGCCTTTTTGTTTGCACCTCTGTTCATTTTGTACTACTTAAAGAGCAGCTTCTCACATCAGAAGGTCTCCCCCTCCTGTAACATATAGTTTTTTTTTAAGGGGGGGGAGTAAAAAACAATACAAATAATAAAGATTCCTTAGTACTTAGACAAGGTCCTCTTTTTTGTGTCCCAAAATCTAGTAACCATAGTTGGCCATGACACTGGAGAAACTCCCCTTCTCTTGCCAGTGGGGGGATCCATTGACCATTTGGCAAGATGGTGGATCATGTGTCTGGCTGTGCTGCATCCCCTAGTATGGCGAGGCAAGCCTCCCTTCCCATGCCTGACAACCTAGAAGCTACAACTTGTTAAAATCTTGCTACTTCTATGGATTTGGATACTGTTCCTGCTACTTCTGTACCTACCGAACCTTCACACTTGGATTATGCTTCCCTTTCAGCCTCGCAATACCGTGAGGCAGAGACACACTCAAATTCAGCTGTTCTGAAGAAAACAATCTGGCTTACTTGCTCTGCTGGAGCAAGAAGAACAAAGGTATGCCATGGAATGGGAAAAGCTGCTTGCTTGTACTGTCTCCTCCTCTTTGCCCGTGACTGATTCTTCCCCAGCTGGCATATCTGTACCGTCCACTGTTTGTGCTGCCATGGTAGTGCCTCTATATTAAGGTTCAATGGCCAGTTCAATGTTAAACCCCCCAAATTTTGCACTTTAATAACTTTGCAGCTATTTCACTGATTCACATGAAATTTTGCATGCACCTGTGGGGACCAAAGATCTCTGGATTTGGCAAGTTTTGTTCCAGTCAGATGTGCGGGTGCAGAGAGGTGGAATGTCAAAACATTTGAAAATTACCATTTTTGTGTAAATCATTTTTCATGCCGTTTCTCAAAAATGACTTGGGGGTTTGGGTCACAGATGCGCCTTTTGAAGGTTTAGTGAAAAAATATTAATCCGTGCAAAAGTTATTAAAGTTTAAAGTTTCCCATTATTTCCTATGGGAAAAATTAGACGTGCCATACAAAAGTACTGTTTTGCTGCTGCAAAAGCATTTTTTGCTTTGCAAATGAGGAATGTAGTGTCGAGATTCCAAAATCTTGTTTTCTGTTAGTAATGTAGAAAAACTTAAAAATCTTAAAAAAAGTACTGCCCCTTGATAAACGCAAACACGTAAGCAATAAGACATGAGGGTGTGTACTTTAAACATTTCTAATGCACAGCCAGGGGCATAGTGAGGTATGGGGCCACAGGTCAAGTGCCTTCAGCTCCTGGCCATGCACTGGAAATGTCTAATGCACACCCCCAGAGTGTTTTGTTGCACTTATAAAATGGGCCTCTGTATTTTGTACACAGTCTCCAACAGTTACACCCCCCCCAATTAAAAAATGTACACATCCTTTCCAAATGGCACCCCCTTCCAATCAAGTCAGATTGTTGTCAGATGTCTCCTCTACTCTCTAAAGAGGTTATACATGTATTGGACACTCCTCAGTGGCCTACACTAACCCAAATACTACAGATTAGAATGATAATATTAACAGAGTGGCTTATGGTTTATGACAGGCACTCAACAAAACTGTACACAAATGTGTACAGTGAGTATGCCTGTCTACACCCTTGCCAGTGTCAGCCTTGCTGTAATGGTTGCCATCAGTTCCAGACATAGAATGCTGCAAATGTAAGCAGGACCTTGATTCTTTAGATCAGTACTCAAGTGATCAAGCTCTACAAGTATGTTAATAAGGAGAGTAACATAAGACTCTCAGAATGCTGACAGCCAATCAGATTTCAGCATTCTTGAGAACCTTGTAATAATGAGCGGTGTTAATGGTGCTAAAGAACGTGCTGGTAATGATATGCGACAGACTGTCATATTTGTTAGCAAATCATAAAACAGCAGCTGTTTCATATAATGTTACTGGATGTTCCCTGCTGTGTCATGACTCATTCAGCAGGGACAGGACTACTTGCACTGTGTAGCCCCACTGTGAAGTGTGTATTTAGCCCGATAACTCGATCCTGTTTTCATAAATGAAAACCACCTCCCTGTTGGTCTAGCTATGACAGATTATGTTAGCCATACTGCAATACTATGAGACAGTAGCTTGGAGCTGTACCTTGTGCTTTGAACAGGAGGCTATGGGCTGGGGACAAGGGGTAGGCATTAGGGTTGACAACCCCAAGAAAGACCCCACCATTGATTCACCAATACTCCTTTGACCTAAATCCCTATTTTTTTTCATTTCCCTTCTTTTTGTTCCTTGTTTTCTTCAATCTTAATGTTTGCATTAATGTAGATTTTTGCAATTAATATAGATATGTATGTATGTAGGTAGGTAATGCCCCTGTATTTAGGGATAAGCAGGGCATTCTATGTTTAAACTCAAATGTTGAACGTTTAACCATTCAACAGATTTGCATGGGATTTTGCATGTGTGATCCCATGGGGAAGATCTCTTGACATGGCAAGTTTCATTCCAAACAGATGTGCAGATTCTAAGATGTGGATACCAAAACAATTGTAAAAATTAGCTGTTTTTAAAGCTTTTTTGTCATTGCCTTGGACACACACAGTTTGAAATTCTGGTCTGAAATTTTCAGGATAGAAAGGGATTGGCCCATAAATGTGCCTTTTACTGGTTTGGTGAACAAATATTAATCTATTCCAAAGTTATTACATTTAAAAATGTTGGTTTCTGAACATGCTCAGCACATTCTTTTTGATAGCTTCCTGGAACAGAAAAAGAATTTGATGAGAACAAAAAAGGATCCTTTTTCATTTGTGGCCAATCCTTTTTCATGAGGGAAAAATCTTTTTTTGTTTGCTGTCATCTTGTGTTCAGTTTTTTGAAAAATAAAATTCAACCCCAAAAAAATGACAGCCTGCACATACACCAACATGTCTCTTGCTCCTCAGAACCCCGTTAGGTAGGTTCTGCTCATTACTGCTGGCAAAGTGACCCATGAATATGTTTGTTTGTGTTTCCAGTCTTTTTTCATCACTCGTTTAGGCTTTGCTTGTGTGGGCTTTTTCATTCATATGAAAAGGGATTGCATTTGCCATATGCCCTTTTTCACATGAATGAACAAGGATTCGTTAAAATGAAAAGGATTTCAGAGTTAGACTTTTTTCCGATTTCTTTTTTATTTGAAGTGATGCCCTTTTCCATAGGAACGGAAAAGGATCCATTCAAATGAAAAAGGACTTGGGACTTAGATATTTTTTTCCCGAATTTTTTCATTTGAAGGAATCCATTTTTGTTTCCTTTTTTAGTTTCGTGTGGAAAAGGATTCCTTAAAATGAGAAAGGAAATTGGCAAGCCCTGCCCCCAATTATATGGGTTTCCTTGGTGTATACTGGCTCCCCCATCTGATCGTAGTCCCTGTAATTTTGTTTCATCTTCTCTGGTGTCTAGTGGTGCCCCCCACACTCCAATCACCATCCCCATAAAAAACTGCATTAATGCAACACTTATGGTTCTGGCTAAAGTGAAAAAGGTAGTGAAATGTGACTTTAAGGTTTACAGCCCTAAAACCCCACCCCCACCACTGAAGCGGATCAGGGATGCAGTCTTCCTTGGGGTTATCAACCCTAAAACTCACCACATTTTATACACTCCACAAACATTTATTTATTTATTTGTTTACTGGGTAAGTGCATTGATACAACTGACCATTTTCAGGCATGACCCCAGTCATGAGCATAGGTAATACAGGCAGTATGGTTACATGGATTAAGATGGTACAGAAAATAGGACAACTGGAATAAGAATAAAGTGCAAGTGCAAAGTACACAGTGTTACAAACAAGCAGCTGTACATGTTCAGTACAGTACAACAGGATCCATGTGGCATAAGTACAGAGAGTTAGGGACTCTCAAAAACAGTAATTCATCTGGCAGGACAGTTACACATGGTGGTGGCCAACAATACTGCTTTATATTGAGATTTGAAGGTTACAGTAGGTGTGAGTCTAGAAAGTAGAGAGAGGAAGGTAGATTGTTCCATAGTTTGGGAGTGGCAAAGTAGAAAGCTTTGCTACCCATGGAGTGAATACCTGGGGAACTTGTAATGATGGGATGGTGTAGTGTCTTCAGGTTGCATAGGCAGGTTTTCTGCTTGAGCAGGTGGGAGAAAGGGGACATACACACCAAATGGGGTGGCCTTTAGGACTGACAGCCCCAAGGAAGACTGCACCCCTGATTTGTTCCAGGGGTGGGGGTGGCGTTTTAGGGTTGTAAACCCTAAAGTCATATTTCCCTACTTTTTTGCTTTGGCTAGAACTCTAAATGTTGCATTAACACAGTTTTTGCAAAAGACTGTATATATATATATATATATATATATATATATATGTATATATGTATGTATGTATGTATATATATATATATATATATATATATATATGTATATATATATATATATATATATGTGTATATATATATATAGAGAGAGAGAGAGAGGGGGAGAGAGAGAATAAACAATGGAAAACTGTTGTATATTAGGAAATAATACCACTGAGGGGTTGAACAAGCCATAAAGCCATGAGACTGAAGGGTAAGTGGCCTTCATGATCTTGTTCAACCCCTAGATGGTATTATTTGCTCACATAGAACGTTGCTATATTTTATTTTATATAATGCATAAGGTTGGACACTTTTTTATATGTCCTATATGTTTCCATTCTGTAGTGGTATGTGTAAGTGTTAGTTATGAGGGACAGAATTGCTTGGTCTGTGTGTATTGGATGTTAATGTGTTCTTCAGTGTGCTCATGATACTTTAAGTCAGTGTATTTAGCTGCTTGGGGTGAGTATACCCTAATTAGCAGCCAGTTAAAAGTCATAATGCCCTAATATGGCAGCCACTTAAAAGTCATAGTACCCTAAAAATGGCAGCCAATTTAAGTCATAATACCCTACTTGGCAAAAAGGAGACAAAAGAGATATGGCAAATTACTGTCCGATTGCTGTCCTGTCAGTCTTGTGCAAACTTATGGAAAAATTGTATCTATCCAGGTTACTGACTTCCTGACCAGATACAACCTTCTCTCTCCAATTCAGTATGACTTTCGTATCGGTTATAGCACATCCACTGCCTTGCTTCACCTGACAAATGACAACCTTACTGCTATGGACAAAGGCCTATTAATGGGAGCAGTATTTATCAACCTCACCAAGGCATTTGACCTTGTTGATCATCCTCTCCTACTTCATAGCCTCTAAGCCCTTTGTTTCTCGCTCACCTCGGTAACCTGGTTTAGGAGCTACCTATCAAACAGAACTCAGATAGTAAGATTCAATTCTGCGATGTCCAGCCCTATGGCAATAAACCTAGATGTTCCACAAGGATCAATATTAGGCCCCCTTCTCTTCATCATTTTCATCAATAGTATCTCATCAGCTATTCCGGACTGTAATGTGATCCTTTATGCTGATGATCTGGTCCTGTACTGTAGTGACAACAATATACACCGTATAAACCAGTCTCTCTCTTCTGCTTTCCTGTCTACTCAATCTTGGGTTCTCCATCATAAGCTAATTCTGAATGCAAATAAGACACAAACAATGCTGTTTGGGATGACAGTCAAACTAAAACACAGCCGAGAATTATTTAAGGTATCGGGTGGCCAGGGTGGGCAAGACCTTGAATTGGTACGCTCCTTCAAGTGTCTTGGAGTCCTCCTTGACGAAAACCTTAACTTTGACAAACATATTCTGAACACCTGTAAATCAGTTAACACTAAAATTGGAGTAGCCTTCAAAACTAGCTATGTCCTCACACCATTGGCTAGATTAGCCATTTCTAGGGGGATACTACTCTCATCACTATCCTATGGGGTAGTCTCATACAGTATCTAAATGTATCCCAATCTTTACCCAAGAAATGGGATACCACCTACAACAGTATCTGCAGGTATGCCTCTGCTTCCCCCTGGTCTAAACACCATTGCCAACTCTATGAAGACCTAAACTGGCTTCCCCCTACTTCTGTCCATACTCTGGCCCTTAGCACCCTGACTGACAATGTACTCAGGAATGGCATCCCAACTTCACTTGCCTCCTTGTTATCTCCGTTGCTGTCTTCGCATGGCCTTCGATCGGCTGATAAATCCCTGCTGCTTATAACTAGATGTAAATCAAAGAAAGGAACCCTAGCTTTCGCACACTCAGCAGCCAAACTCTGGAACTCCCTACCTCTGGATATCCACCTAGCTCCCACTCATGTCCAATTTAAAACTAAATGCCACTCCTTTCTCCTAAGCCATGTCTCCTGTACCTGCTTCAAACCACCCTAAATGTGCCATTCTATCTCTACGGTCCTGCTGTCTCACCCTCCATTGCTGCTAGCCGAACCCTAAAATTATTCCAGCTTACCTGGTCCTGTTGTCAAGGCACTTATGTCTCAACTGTTTATACCACTTATATCAAACTGTTTGTTTGCTAATTGTGTCACTGTTATCTGAACCATGAATCATGTCTAAACTCTATAACTTTACTGTAAACAACTATGTACTTGTGTAATCTGGGTTCTCTGTAATTCCATTTTCTCCCCTACCCAGATGTACTCTCTTTTGTTCTACCTCTCTGTCTTTGAAATATTAGCTATTGCCAGGGCCACTGGAAAATTGCACCCGCAATTTTTTTGCGGAATCCGCAATTTTCAGCATTATTCGCAAAAACTGACATGTTCCGCAATTTCTTGCAATTTTTGAGTTTTTATCTTAAACTGTGTAAAAAGTATTAACATTTTCAATAAAATACTCTCAAATATATTGACAATTTTGCATGCAGGCTTGGGTTTGGCCAAAACAATGCAGTGCAAAGTAGAGCAAGGATTTCATGTGACACTGATTTCTTTTGAATCCTTGTCTTGTTTGGTTTCAAAATCCACTGACCAAGCATAAGTACACTTAAACACTTAACATTTGTTTTGTGTTGAAGCAGTCTATCAGAAAACTTTTTGTTGCCCCACAGACTGAAACGAAAGATGAGAGAAAAGGTGCAAATTATCCCATTTACTTAAATGGGGTGCTAACTATGAAGTCTTTTTGTAAGTGGCAGGGCAAGTTATTCCTTGCGAGCATACTTTCATTCAGACTCGTTTTGATTCAAACAATTGTGGATTTATGATGGCCTTGCCAATTTTAAACTTGAATAAGCTAGTTGTTAATAGTAATCTCACTCTTAGCAACTACCCTCTAGATGCTGACATGCAAAGACTACAAAGAAAACCTGACAAAAGTCTAAAAACTTACAAAACACAAAATGTATCTTAACATTTATCTTTAACTAAACAAAATCATTGCAGCCAGAGTAAAACAAAGGTAAATTACAGGGTACCCTGACTACAGTATGATGCAGTAAACATTTTTTGGTAACCATGTAAGGCCCACTAGGCACAACTGCCTGTTTTCAGGTACAACCCAGGAGCACTGAGGAGGTTAAGTGACTTGCTCAGAATCACACAGTGTGCAAGTGGAGGTTGTGGGACTCAAACCCAGGTCTGCTAGATGTCGTCAGCTCATTCACAATTTGTTACTCTTACCCCTAGATTATACTGCCAGCCCCAATAACCTCCAGATTTAATGTTTAAATATGTGATTTCAAAAATAGTGTACAGTGCCTACAGTATAAATTATGACCATTAAACACTAACAACATTTTACTAAAGCTCAATTATTCACCACTCTATCTGCTTATTTTTTCTTGTACCAAAGTGGATGAATAGCTGGCAGAGCACTGCAAACAGCTGTTGATTAGGCTTCATTATTCTACAGCCAGAAACAAAAAAAGAGATTTCTTCTGGATTTATTTAATATTGATTTGCTGTGGCTCACTTTATAGAATCTATTTAGAACTGTATGAGGCAGATGTTTTTAAATTTTGAAAGATAGGCAATGCTTACGACAGCTTATCAGTTTAGTATTCTTTTTAGGAACATAAACTTTTCTTTATGTTTTAAACATATTCAGGTGTCAGTGTATTCATTTAGCAAGTTAAACTGACTAATAAATGCTGCAGAAAACATTAAAAGATTTATTGTGAAGCACTCAGGATCTACAGTAGAACCCCAGCAGTTTACCACAATTTTTGCAAAATGCTCCGCAATTTTGGGTAACCTTTTCTGCAATTTTCCAGTGGCTCTGGCTATTGCTAAAGGATGATGTTATTAGTTAGGTCTGTTTCTGTATGCATTGTTACACTGTATCCTCCCGGGTCATGCCTGAAGATAATAATTTCCATGGCTAGTGCACCTACCCAGTAAACAAAAATTAAATAAATAAATAAAATAGTTAAAGTCACAATACCCTAGTTGGTAGCTAGCTGAGGTCATAAATCCTAATAGACAGCTAGCTGGGGTCACACATCCTAATAGGCATCTAGTTAGCGTCACAATGCCTTACTTGGCTGCCATCATATATGGGGAAATAAATGATGGCTTTTTCATTGGGGAAAAGGGCCCAACCATGTACAGTATTTCATATATACCCAGATAGATAGATAGATAGATAACATATATAAGATAACATTTTGACTATAAATCGAAGTTCTGATCACCATATAAAATGACTGATACAGTATTACAAACTAGAAAAATCTAGTGAAGATACACAAAATCAATAACTGCTATGAGAGATAATGGTAGTAGAATAGGTTGTGAACCTTAATCATGTACAATATTCAGGACTATAGGGAATGGGAAGACTTCTTGTTAATGTCTGACACTATAAAGAATGACATTTTAATGCACTCTATGGAAACCAAAAAACATAGGGCCCGATTCAAGAAGGATGACTCAGGGCTTGCATCAAGCTCTGGGTCCACCCCAATCATTGGCACAACTGTACTAAATGCATCTTCTGCAACTGTGCCCAGTTCAGCAATGTTTGGCATGGTCCCAACAATTTCTTCAGTTTATGGCAGCTTGTGCCAAAGCTTTGGCGCAAGCTCCATAAACTAGCTCCCCCACTGTTGCAGAGTTAGACCAGGGGTGGCTGGTCTACCTTGGTGCTGAAGATGCAAGGCACATGAGTTGGAGGTTGCTTTTGTCACCCTTTGTGAAATGTAGGTGCTGCACTAATTGCTGCATGTTGGCCTTGCGACCAACCCTAATACGCAAGTCCCTTGTGTTGCTCTAAGCACGTTCCTGAATCAGGCCATTAATGTAAATTATAGTCTCAGACACCATAAGAAACAACTCAAGGGCCCAGATCTTATAACAGACAAAAGAAAGTTATATTACACCCAGAGAATCATAAGTACATGGAACTCACTACCAGGAACATTGATTAATAGTAATTCAAGAAATTAATTCAGAAAGAATTTGGACTTTTATGTGGGAATGCAAAACACAGATGGTTCTTGTAGCCTTTGACAAAGGGCATTTTTCCGTGGTCATCTTTGTGGACCTCACAAAAGCTTCTGATTTAGTTAATCACCAACTAGTCATAGAAGCTCTTAGTGGCTTGGGGTTTCTGTGAGTGTGCTGGACTGGTGTCAGAATTACCTACAGGATAGGTCACAGAAAACTATGGGGCAAATTTTCACAGGAGATGCAGGGGTGCATCTCAAGAAATGCAATGCAGTGTGATATTAAAAGGGTGGAGATGTGTTGTGCATCTCTGGCTGCGCCCAAGCACAGCCATAATGTATGCAGTGTATTTCCAGGGGTTGTGCCCATGAATATGCGGCACATCCCCACATTCAGCTGAGATGCCTCACAAAGTTAGGTATGGTAGAATCATGTCTAACTTCCAGACACCCACAGGTGGGCTGCTGTACTGAACACTGGAGCACGGCAGCCACCAGCCCCTGCAGCCCAGTGGCACCCCCCATCCCCGAACCTCGATCGTGATGGAAGCCATAAAATCAAATGTCCCCAGTCCTTGGTAGTCTTGTGGCACTCTCTCCCATCCCTGTACCCCATTCCCCATAGCCGTATCCATGACCCCCTTTTCATAGTGTTGGGACCCCCTCCTGTCCTGATGCCCATTTGACATATGAAAAAAATAAAGCCTGATCCCTGTTTCCATAGTGTAGTGTCCCCCCTCCCTGTCTTGATCCCTGTTTGCAATAAAAATAATTTCATCCCCAGCCCACTTTTCCTTAGTGTATTAGCCCCCCACCCTCTCAGACACCCACATCCTACCCCACTATCCCAGTCCCAGCATGGCCAGTTGGCCAGTCAGCTGACAAGCAGCACAGCCCTCTGCACACCTCCATGGGTGCCCGCTGACTGAGCTGTCAATGAATGACAGCTTACTGTACACACTACAAGCACATTGGTAGACACTGTTGACCAATGGGCTTTCAGTGTGTACTTTAAGCTGTCATACACAACTTTGTGAATGACACAAAGTTGTGAATGAGAGCTTACAATACACACTGCAAGCCCATTGGTCGAAAAAAATGTCAACCAATGGGCTTGTGGTGCATATAGTAAGTTGTCATTTATTGACAGTTCAGTCGGCGGCCAGGCGTGGAGGTGTGCACAGGGCTGTGCTGCTCACTGACTGACTGGCTGACTGGCCATGCTGCAGAGGGGGAGTGGAGTGAGATGTGGGTGTCTGAGTGGGTGGGGGGATGGGGGTCCACTACACTATAGAAAAGAAGGCTGGGAATGAAATTATATTTCTTCTGAGTGGGGATTGGGATGGGGGAATACTACACTATGGAAAAGAGGGCTGTGGTAACATGATTTTATATACGAATGGGAATTGGGACAAATGGGACTGGGATATGCATTCACACAGGACTGGGTGGGGGGGGGGACAGGCCACCCAGCACATCCTGTTGGGTGCATCCCTTTTGTGCCGTGCATGCCTAATGGTCTCATTTGCATTTTCCTGGCTGAATATCTGTAATTTGGGACCAGCACATCTGCAGTTACACCACGCATCCCCATTCTAGGTATTCAGACCATCCAGGGGGATAATAATAATAATACATTTTATTTCTCACAAGCACCTTTTAACCATCAAGGCGCTTTACAAAAAGTAAAAAATCATGATAGAATTGTAAACAACAATAAAATAATCAGAGGATCCAAGTTTAATCAGTGCCACCGAAAGCATGGCCCCATAAAAAGGTTTTCAGCACCTGTTTAAACCCCCCACAGGCATGCACTCCTGAAGCTGATGGGGTAGAGAATTCCAGAGGGTCGGGTCTGCATGCATAAATGCATGGGCCCCATAAGGTTTCAAGGACACCCTTGGGATCTCTAGCAACCCCTCATCAGCCGAACACAGCTGTCGCACCAGGCAGTAAGGCACCAGGAGCTCTTTCAAGTAGTCAGGGTCCAGTCCATGTAGGGCTTTATAAGTCAGTAAACAGACTTTAAAGGTGATCCGACACCTAATCAGCAGCCAGTGCAGATTGCACAGCACAGCTGTAATATGAGAGGATCATGAGGCTCCCATCAACAATCGTGCTGCTATGTTCTGCACGAGCTGCAAGTGACGGATATCAACCCCAGGCACCCCTAAGTACAGGGAGTTGCAATACTCTAGGCGCGAGATCACAAAAGCATGGACCAAAGTAGGCAAGTCCCAGGACAGAACCAGGTGCTTAATCCTGGAGATATTCCGAAGATGATAAAAGGAAGTTTTGACCATGGCCAACACCTGGGCTCACAAAGTCAGCCTGTTGTCAAGCATTAACCCCAGGTTTCACACCCGTTCAGAGGATAGGATCTGAAAGCCCCCAAGAAAAAGTCCAGAGGGCTGATCAGCCCACGACCCTGCTATCCAGTGACACAGGTCCACTATCATCACCTCTGTCTTTCCGGTGTTCAACTTTAACCAGCTCAAGTTCATCCAGTCCTGGATTTCAACAAGGCAGGAATTAAATACAGAGACAGCTCTATCCTGGTTGGGGGCAAAAGACAGATAGAGCTGGGTATCATCAGCATAACAGTGAAACCTCAGCCCATACCATCTTACAATGTCTCTGAGGGGCAGCATGTACACTGCAAACAACATGGGGGGCAGCACTGAACCCTGAGGTACCCCACATGGCAGGGAGAATGGGTCCAAGGAAAAAATTCCAGACACCAGTCTCTGACTCCTGCCAGTGAGGAAGGATGTAAACCACCTGAGGACTGTATCTGTCAGTCCACAGATGGACCCGAGACATCCTAGCAGCACCCCATGGTCTACAGTGTCAAAGGCTGAGGAGAGATCAAGGAGAACCAGGATAGAAAGGCTTCTCTGATCTCTTGCCATCAGGAGATCATTGAGCACCCAAACCAGTGCCATCTCAGTGCTGTGCCTCTTTCAAAAACTGGACTGGACAGGTTTGTAGATGTTATGGATGGTCAGGTGGTCATCCAGCTGTACCGCAACTACTTTCTCAATCACCTTCCCTATAAAGGGAAGATTTGAGATTGATCTGTAGTTGACAGAAAGATCAGAGTCCAAAGAAGCTTTCTTTAGGAGGGGAGTAACCACCACCTCCTTCAGGGAGCTTGGAAACTCACCAGATTCCAAGGAACACCAGACTATCTGCATCAGGACCAGGCTGATCAAATCCCAATAACCCATAATCAAGGAGGTTGGGCCCGGATCCAAACTACAGCATGTAAGGCGCATACCCTGGACAATCCGCATGACATCCACAGGATCTGGCAAGGCAAAGGTACTCCAGGAAGCCTGAGGTGAGGTGACCAAGCACCGATCATCAGCAACCCCCATAGAGTGGGTCAAAAGAATTTCCGACCTGATGTCAGCCACTTTATCCGCAAAGAACCGAGCAAGCTCATCGCACTCTACTTGCGAAAAAGGTCTCCGGAGCTGCAGACAGGCTGGGTTGCACAGTCTGTTGACAGTTCGGAAGAGCTGAGCTGGTCGGTTCTGAGCAGCAGCAATCTCCCTGGACAGGAATTCTGCCTTCTTACGGGAGATCGCTGATTGGTAGATCTGATAATGCTCAACCAATCTAAGGTGGTCGGCCTCCAAGGTGGATTTCCGCCAATGCCACTCTAACCTATGGCCTGCTCGCTGCAACACCCTCAGGGACCCATCAAACCAGGGGCCCGAAGGTGAAGAGGGAGAGGACAAACACAGATGAGAGCAATAAAGTCCAGAGCTACAGAGATGGCCTTATTATAGGTCACCACTAAAGTCTCTGGACTCAAACTGGTCACAGGAAACTCCAAGAGATCAATCACCACCGCTAGGCCTCCAGGGCTCACTTCCTGTAAAGGGCGATAACTGACCATCTCCACAGGGGCAGGCCTTCGAAGGTGGGTGCAAAAATTGAACCTCATTGTGTAGTGATCAGACCAACTGACCAGTTCCACCACTAAATCGGAGGCCTCAATCCCCAGGAGGAAAACCAAATCAAGAGAGCAACCATGTTTATGGGCGGCAGAGGTAACGACCTATGTGAGGCCCAGAGATGTCATAAGCTGGAGGAAGTGTTGCCCAAACTACAAGAGTTTGTCGTCGACCCAGGCATTGAAGTCGCCCAGTACCATCAATCTGGATGCGCTGGTGCATTGTCAGTGGCCCCATTTGAGCCATACACAAGCATTGCTATTTTCAGATGGAATGTGTGATCGCTCTTCTCATTTGAATATTGCAGTGTTTAGTGCTGGCACATTTATTTAGGTGGTGCATCTGGATGCGCTGGGCATGCCCCGGCCTTTGAACATGTAGGCCTATGATTTATAGTATTTTTTCCTCCCCTGCTCAGGTACCAATTGATATCCCACAGGGATCGTTACTGGGTTCCCTTTTATATAGTTTATTTTAAAATTCCTTCCCAGCAGCATATAAAAAATTCTTATATTTTACTTTATGCTGATGATGCTGTTATTTTTACAAGAGGGCCTAATCTTTATGATTTGAAAGAAATATTACAAGAAGATTTCAGTTTGGTCAGATGTGGTTCCTTGCTCAACCACTGGTGTTGAATTCTTCAAAAACAATCTATAATTTTCACAATACCAAGAAAAAACTGCCATTAAAACCTTTTTCTGAGCTGGAGACCATTCAAGGTTCCAAAACTGAGCAAATATCTTGGTCTGACCTTGGACAGTACACTCTCTTATAATTTACATATTACAAATTTGACAAATATCTTACATCAGAGACTGGGTGTTCTGTATAGATTAAATTCAATCTGCATACTATCTGAAAGGTTACTGCTTGCACAGACTTTTCACTTCCTATTATTGATTACAGAATGCTGTTATATTTCTCAGCAGGTAAGCGTGTGCTGGCAAAGGTTAGGGTTTTGTATAATCAGATAGCTAGATTTGCATCCCAACTCCCTACCCGAATACATCACTGCACTTTTTACAATACTACCGTCCTTAGATCAAAAGTTCAAGATACATTTTGGAATATTAGCTAGCAAAATTGTATTGAGGAAAGTACCTGTTTTTTCTCATCAACTTCTTCAACAATATGCTTCTTCACTGAGTAAACCTTCAGCTATCAAGAATGGTATTTACTCACCTGGTAAAGGTGATTATCCCTGCCATCTTTGTAGTGCTCAGACATTCCTTACAAGTGGGTAAACCTCCATCCATCCATCCTATTGGCTGATCACGATTATAGATTCTGGACTGCCACAGGCCAAGCTCCCAGCCACGATAACATTGTCCCGTTAGAAACTTCCCTAGCAGAGAAATGATAAAACACACACAAAAGGCAAAAACAGGAAGACAAATAAATGACCAGCAAGAAACATCAACTGCATGGCCAGGTAATTTACTGGAACATAGCCAAAAGACCTTGCAGTACAGTAGGTATAAGCCATACTAAAATCTTCCATCGAGAATAAATACAGCTATATAATATCAAAACATTCCAGAATATAAGTAGTAAATAACATAATGCAATTCCATGCTGTAACTCTACCTAAATATACTAGGAAGTATTCCCACAAGGTTCTGGCTGTACGTTCCTGTTCATCCGCAATCGGGAGGGACACTGAGAACTAGAAAGGTGGTAGGGATAATCACCTTTACCAAGTGTGTAAATATCATTATACCCTGCGACCTTTCTAGTGCTCAGACATTCCTTGCAAGTGCAACTTTTGTACTAATACCAGGAAAAAACCCTGGTGGGAAGACAGACATTACGGTACCCTGAACCCGAAGCAGCCTGAAACACCACCCTTCTGAACATAGCTCTGCCTGCTGATGCCACATCCAATCTGTAATGGCGGGCAGAAATATGTACACAGGACCAGGTAGCTGCAATGCATAAATCCTGTACTGATGTACCCCCTCTCTCTGCCCATGACTCTGCCACCATCTTGGTGGAATGTGCCCTAATGCTTGTAGGGGTCCAGGCCCACCCTTTGGTAGGCAGACACTATTGCTGCCTGTATGCCCCTAGCTGTTGCTTTTTCAGAGGCAGCCTGATTCGCTTTCTTTCCTTTAAAGAAAATGAACATATTATCCAACTGATGGAATTTTTCAGACATGGTCAGATGATTCTTCATATGGGATATCATGTCGAGCAGATGAGGAGCTGTATCAGTGCCACCTCGGTTTGTGAGCACGGTGAGTAGGGAATTTCTTGACCCATGTGGAATGGGGATAGCATCTTAAGAGAGAAGGACAGAATTGTTCTGAGCCATACGTCATTATGAAAGGTAAAGAACTGTGCTCAGCTTGATAGTGCTGCAATTCGCTTACCCATCTCTCTGAGCACATAGCCATCAGCAAGATCATGCTGCGAATTGGCTAGCATAGAGAACCAGGTATAGAAAAGGAGTTTTGTAGAGGCCATCCAGGCCCGGGTCAAGTTGCCATGGAGGGTAGGTGGGCCAATACAGGGAGATGTAAACTGAACTGCCTGCAGCAGCCGGACTTCACCTGGGTGCGACCTGAGCCCCACATTGTAGAAATAGCCAAAACCTGTAGCCTCAAAGAGCAGCCTGGAAGACCTTGGTCTGCCTTTTCACTGAGAAAGTCTAGAATTTGGTGAAGGCCCACCACTGAATGGGACAGGCCTATTGCAGTACAACACTTACAGAAGATCTGCCAATGCCTACAATAAGTCTTTTGTCAATTGTGTTCTGAAGTGCGAAAATTAGTTGACCCCCTTGTGGAGGCACCATGCATTCAACAGTCTGTGCCCTTCAGCATCCATGCAGTCAGGCTGAGCATTGTGGTGAAACAGTGATCCCTGGCTGAAGGGATCGGGGCAGTGATGAAGATGCCAACTGGTCATCAAGTATGACTACTTTGAGCGGAAAATACCATGAACTGCTTGACCAGTTTGGAGCCAGAATCTGCACTGTTACTTTCATGGACCTGATCCTGAGAAGCACTCTCGAAGTCCCGGGTGTGGGTGGAAAAAATGTAGACTTTTTCCAAATTTCATGCTGCTGCCAGTGTGCTGACTGCTTCTGCCAGATTGTTAGAGGAGTGCAAGTGGAAGTGAAGTATTCAAGTGTTATAGCGAGATGCCATCAGACCCACTTGATGTGGTCACCATCTATCATTGAGGGACTGAAAAAAAATTCCTGGTGATGCCAATGCCACTCTGCCTGGGTGGACATACTTCAGCTAAGCCAGTATGCTTGAGAGTTCAGCTTGCTGGACAGGTAAGCAGCCAACATTGCCAGTAGGCTGTGTTCTGACCATCTTAGAATTTGAGTAATTCTCTGAGTGTTGCCCTGCTTCGAGTTCCCTTTCTTCATTCATATACACCATGGTAACTTAGGGTTCTTCCTGATTGGTATTGCCTGATCAGCAACCTTAGTAGTGAAGAATAACCATGCACGGTGTACTGCTGTCATTCCCTGCACATTGATGGGCAGATGAGCTTCTGGGTAAACCAGTTACCTTGAATGACCTGGCACCTGCCATGGCTCCCCACCTAGGAGGATTGCATCTGTTGTAATTGATGCCAAAGACATTCTTGCCATTGGCATGCCTCGAGCAAGACTGCGTGAATCTGTATTTGCAGTTCTGGGCCAGCCGGTCTCATGAGTCTAGAACAGGTCACTGGAGTGGGCATGTTCATTGCCAAGCCCATGGCACCATCGACACCCGAGCCTTAGCAGCAGCAGGTATGCATGTACTGGCCTGTGGGTATGTGTCCATAATGACTTAACAAACTGGATCAGGTTGTGGACTTTCTCTTCTGTTGTGGTCACTATGCCCCGGGCACATGATTATCTGTGTGGTGAGGTGAGGGATGCCTTAAATGGGACCTAGGTGGCTTTTGACCAGGTTTATGAAAACTTTTGACCATAGTCGGTGGTGCTGCAGGGATCAAACCCCAGGTCTCCAGTTTCATAGCCCGGGTCTTAGCTGCTAAATTACATTGCATCCTTCAACCATGTTCTTGTAGGCGGTGAGGTACCATGTCTGTCTTACTCTGTGCCTGAGTTGGGGACCTGGCCCTTCTGAGCCAATCACCTAGGTATGAAATGACATGCACTCTGTTTTTTTTTTTTTTTTTATGGTCAGACCCCCCTCCCCAAAGGGCTCATCCCTACCAATGTGCCACCCCTCCATGCCCAGGCTTACCCCGGGCAGGGGCTCACTGCAAGGAGCCTCCCCATGATCCGTTCAGCGTTCCCTGACTTACTTCCAGGGTGGGGCCAGGGAGCTGGCCCCCCCCGACGGACACTGTTGACAGCAGGGGAAGCAGCAGAAGAGGGCATCATGCTTGTGTTGCAAAGATTTTTGCATGTGCAGCAGTACCTGGTGACGACACCAGTACAAATGGATCCCCCAGCCTCCACCAGAGGTCCATGGTGTGCCAGACATACTACCCCCCCCCGGAGAAGGAGACCAGTCTCTAGGATGCTCAATTCTTCTCCCTCCAGCTGGCCCTCTGATGTCCCGAGTTAGTTTCCGAACCCGGGTCATCAACATTGCAGATGGACACCATGCCTCTGCACCAGTGGGCCAGCTGCTGACATGCACCCTGTCTTGAGGAGTATTGTGGCAAGCACTATGAATCTGTGTGCGGTACTAGGCATCCTATTCTGTGAAGGAGGGAAGAGCTAGCTGGATCATAACTCAGCTCTAGCTGTACTTCATAGGGGTGAACCAGGTACAGGAGGTGCAACTCTTTCACATGCGGGAGAGCACCAGAACACCTGGGCATGCTATAAGTTTGAAGGGAATCAGATTCACAAGGAATGTTACTGCTTCATGAAAAAGGGTGGTAAGCTGATGGGCAGTCTGCCAGAAAAGATGGCAGGGGTAAAGACCCGACACCAGACCCTAAACACCCTTGACTTTCTTCTGGTTTACAGGAGCAACTGTCTGATCAATGTGAGATGGATTGTGCCGACTATGGGGAGGAGGAATTAATTGAGGCATCACAGGTGGCTTTTGCTGCTGAACCCATGTCAACCAGTGGAGAGGTGAGTGCCGGGTCTAGTCTGATGGAGAGCCTACCACTGCAAGGTGAGCGTTCATGAGCAGCTTCAGTGGTCCCGGAGAGTACGACCATCACACTTGCCACTTGAACTGTTCTATAGCTATGCATCTGGATTTAGGTAGGAGCAGCTTCTTCTGGACTGTGGACGTTTATCTTTTTGATGAGAATGTGGGGCATAAAGGGTCTAGTGTTCACAAATATAGATTAATGTAACCTCTTTTTTGGGGCTTTTTTAGCAGCAGTGCTATTGTTGTGTTTCAGAGGACTTAATGGCTGCTTTGCAGTGCAGTATGCATCAGACTTGGCTTTGAGACTGCTATAGTTGAACTTCTCCCAATATACTTTAGATGTTATTCGATTTGGGTAAGATGTTTGTCTTGGGTTGTGGGATCTCTTTTTTTTGTATTTGGGTTACTTGTATTTATGGATGGGAAATGTACACCCCTGGGTTGTTTTTCCCTTTTTTTCAGGTGATTCCAGGTTGGCTTTAGTTTCTTATTCAAGATGGGTCTGGAGGGCAAGATGGGGGAGGGGGGTGAGCACTCCTGAGGAAGGTTACTCAGGTTGCAGTGCCCACCTGTGCACCAGCTGAAGGGTGAGAGGGCATTGGGGGGGCCCACTGGCAAATTTTTGCTCACTCTTTGAGCTTGCTTATGGACAGGGGGATGGGGGTGATTGGGGTCACATTGTGGGGGTATTTTATTGTGGTATTTGTGCTTTTGTGGGGCTGGTACTAATGGGGGGAGACTGGGATTGCTGGGCAATTTGTTCTGCTGTGTAGGGGATTAGGGACTTTTGAAGGCTTATTGAGTGGGAGGTTGATAAAAGTGTTTTGTGTGTTTTGGGCATCCACCTTCAGGTTTCTTGGAATATTTTGTTAAAGCCTTGTTATTATGTTGTTTAGAATTGTTTTAAGTTTACTACCAATGATTAGATGGTGCAAGTTACCCTAATGTCTTGGAGTGGGCAACGTTATAACATCCCCATGAAACATAAAAAAGTATATTCTTATTTAAAGTCATCTATGGGTGATGTGATATATTTCTACAGGAAACCCACCTATTAAAGAAAGATGTAGGTAGTCGGATTAGGGGCTGTTTTAGTAGGGGCTATTCAAGCTCCTTTAAATCAAAACAAAGGGGGTTTACTATTTTGATTAAGCAAGGCTGCTCATTGATAGTTGATCACTAGGTGGCAGATACAGAGGTGAGGTGGGTCATGAGTCATGGTAAATTAGATTCTGTCCCAGTGCTATTGGTTAATATATATGCTCCTAATGATGACACCCCAGAGTTTTTCTCCTTCTTGACACAGAGGATTACTGAATGGTGTTCCCCACCTGGTATTTTGTTGCCGGAAGAGGATTTCAACTTGGTCCTGGATCCGGCTGTGAACAGGGATCCCATTGAGAGAGGGGATCCCAGCCCATCACCACTCTAGGGCTGTTTTACTTCAGTTAGTTTCTGATTCTTGGTTGATTGATTGCTGCAGATTACTTCATCCCATTTCAAAGGATTTTACACATAGATCCCCGAGATTTTGCTCATTTAGCAGGTTAGATTATTTTTGGGGTAGTGCCTCTATGATTGCTGATATACTGGATATTCAATATTGGCTGATTTTGTTGTCGGATCATGCCCCGGTTACTTTTGTCTGGAGCCCCAGGCAGTTGGTTGCTTGAGCACCATGCTGGAGGCTTAATCCCCTCCTATTGGATAGAGCTGACTTTATATCCTGGATGAAGGAGGAAATTGATTTTTATTTCCCTACTAATCTTTCCCCTTCAAAATCGGTGTTCACAGTATGGGATGCATTTAAGTCATATGATCAGGGTCAGATTATCTAATATGCTTCTTATGTTAACAAGCAATGGCGTAAGGAGATAGATGGTGTCTTGACCCATATTAAGGAGTTGGAAGAGTCAGTTTACGCCACTCTGGAGCATAAAGAAAATAAGGTTACTAAACTTATGTTACGTAAGGAACAGTTAAATACTGTTTACTACCAGGAGGCCATGAGAGCTTTATTTTTTATGAGGCAGACATACCGGGAGTCGGGCAATAAGGCAAGGAAGTTTTTAATTTACTTTCTTAAGAAGAAGACCTTGGAAGCACAGGTATCATTTATACGGAGGCGGGGGGGGGGGTGACCTCATTTCGGATCCTCATCAGTTGGCAGAGGAGTTCCGGGAGTTTTATGCAAAGTTGTACACTTCTATAGTTGACCTTTTCCTAGCACAGTTTAAAACAGTTCAAAACATTTTTCTCTAACGTCAATCTGTCCCATTTGTTGCCAGAGCAAGGGATTTTGCTTGAGGCAGAAATGTCTTAATTAGAAGTACAAACTGCTATCAAATTGATGTCTAGGGGTAAGGCCACAGGTCTGGATGGGCTTAGCTCTGAATTCTGTCAAGAATTTGAGCCCCTTCTATTGGAGAGTTTGGTAGAGGTCGTGGCTGAGATTGAGAATACTGGTACGTTACCTGACACTATGAAGGAGGCAACTATCACTGTCCTGCCTAAACCTGGGAAGGATCCTTCTGTTTGTGGTAATTATTGCCCAATCTCCTTGCTGAATGTAGATTGTAAACTTTTTGTTAAAATTTTGGCTACTCATTTAGAAAGAGTTCTTTCTCTCTCTGATTGTCAAGTCCCAGTCAGATTTTGTGAAAGGTAGGCAAGGCAGTGATAATCTAAGGGTGGTTATCAACCTCATTCAAGTGGTGGTAAATGGACTGGATTCCATAGTTCTCATAGGACTAGATGCTGAAAAAGTGTTTGATTCTATAGAAAGGTGGTATTTACAGGTGTTCTCACCAGGGTTGGTTTTGGGCCCAGATTTCGGCACTGAGTAGATTTTCTTTATTCAGCCCCCAGTGCTCGAGTTTTGGTTAATGGGGTTCTTTCTGACAGTTTCCCTTTATTTCAAGGTACACGGCAGGGCTGCCCTTTGAGTCCCCTGTTGTTTGTTCTTGCCCTTGAACCTTTAAATCAAATGATCAGCCAGGATCCTAAAATTTCAGGAATTCCGAGGCGGGGGGGGGTGGAGACATTACACTACATAATTGTTTGCAGAAAATATGTTGTTGATACAAGGTGGCATTCACTGGCTGAAGCATGGAAAATTATTGCTTCTTTTAGTGAGATATCCAGGCTTAGAATAAATGGGTAAGACAGAAATACTACCTCTTTATCAAGCGGATCCGAGCTGGGCCTCTATGGGTGATTATTCTTTGAAATGGTGTCCTGAGGGGATAAAGTATTTGGGAATGCACATTTTGGGTAACCTTCAGGATATGTGTTCTCAAAATGTACAGGCTGTTTTGATAGAGCTCCAGGTTGATTTTCGGAGGTGTAAACATCTTGGTTTATATGTTCTGGGTAAGGTGGCCACTATTAAAATGATGGCCTTCCCCCTGTTTTTTTATAAGCTTGGTAACTTACCTTTCCAGGTCTCTCAAGGAGTCTGGACTAAAATTGATAAGATATTTTCAGACTTTAACTGGGAAGGACGGCCTCCAAGATTTAATAGGAAGGTTCTAAGGGCTCCTGGGATTGCAGGAGGATAAAATATGCCTTGGCTATGGGTGTATCATTTAAGTCTGGGAGTTAAACAGGTGTTAGCATGGGTGTCTTCCTCTCCCTCACAACCCCCTCTTTGGGTAGATATTGAGCATGCTTTAGCAGGTAACATATCTTTAGCTGTTTTTTTTTTGCCCCTCCTGGTGTTTCATTTCAAAAGGCTACCCTCCCTATGCTATTTCCCATTGGGAGTGGGGTAGATACTGCAAACTATTGGGCTGGGACTTTTCATGTTTAGGCAGGTATGAGCCTGTTTGGCATAACTCTGCGATAAAGGTGGTCAGTCAAGCGCTTGTCTGGCATAGTTGGGAGCTTCAAGGTATTCAGGTAATTGGGGATCTGATCAACCTTAAGACATGTATTTTTAGTTCCTTTTCTAATTTACAAGAAAGATACCACATCCCATCTTATCATCTATGGTGGTATTTTCAAATAAGACATGCTCTATTTTCTACCTTTTTTCAGGATTCTTATTTAAAAGTGGTTCCAGTGGGTGACTATTTGCAAAAGTAGTTTAAGGCCTCTGAAGTAGTTTAAGGCATCTTAGTTTGCTGAGTAAAGAATTACAAAAAATGCTTTTGCCAGATTGGAATACCTCTTCTCTTTAGTGGGAGGAGGAGGAGGAGGTGGGTATCATCTTAGATCCTGAGATGTGGTCGCATTGTTGGCGAGAAGCTCATAAGGCTTACGCTGATCCTAGACTCCAGTTAATTCAAAAGAAGGTGCTTAGCAGGTGACAATGCACTCCAGTACAGTTGGTGTGGTTAGGAGTTCTGGGCTCAGATCTGTGCTAGTGATGGTCTTGGGATCCAGGAATTATGTACCATATTATGTGGGATTGCTTGTTATTGAAGGGGAGGTGGGAGAATATTATTCTTTGTGTGGAAGACACTCTGCAACTCTCTGTCCCCAGGTTCCCTGTTTTTTGGATTTTGGATGATCCCTGCCTGTTGGACTTGAAAGCCTTGCCTTGTAAAGGTCTTCTTTTTACCACTGCCCTGGAAGCAAAAAGACTTTTACATTGGAGGTCACTAGAGGTGCCATCCATTTCACGGTGGGAACAGGCTCTGGATAAGGCAGCCTCTTATTATAAGGTAGCCCTGTGACGGAGGAACACTTTTATGCATTGTCACAGAGGGTGGGATTTATGGGTAACTTACAGGAATAGCTTTTTGGGGACAAGTTAGAGGGTGCTCCAACTCAGAAAACAGTGTTTAGGTTCTATTTATTTAGGGGTGAAGGTAGATGCCCTGGTTAGGAGATTAAGTTGGTAAAGAGATTAAACCTTAAGGAGTTGTCTGTGGATTTGTTAATATACTCTTCTTTTGACCATTGCAGTTTATTGTTTCTGTTTATTCTTGTTGTATTTGTAATTTATGAGGTCTTTATAAAGAGACTGTTGGAATGTTCCATTGATTTGTGTTCTTGTTACAGGGCTTATTGCTCTTGTTTGTCTTTGTATTCTGATGGACTTAATTATTGTTTTGACTTTCTGATGTTTCAATAAAATGTTTATACACAAGAAAGTAGGATAGACTACTGGCAGTGGATTAGTATGGGTTAGCTCTTTCTGTCAGTGTGACCTGTTTCTGATTAGGGCTCAGACCCTATATTTGCATGCTGTGATGTGCATGTTATCTGGGGATATGCTCCCATCACCCCAGGCACACTATGTGTATATCAAAATGCTGATTAAAAGGAAAAAAAAACATGAACTGTCCTCTGACCACAGTGAATACAGAAGTGAGACAGCAACAGATAAGAGAAGTGCTGAGTGGATCATGGGGCCAACTGACTGGTTGTCCAAGAGTCCACTCTAATAAGGTTCTGAAGACATACTCCGTATGGCCGTCATTTTGCTCCATCCATTAGTCTTTGGGAATTCCTGGCTCTTGCAAGATTGTCTGGTGTGGGTTTTACCTGTACAAGATGGCCACCTTCCTGGAACTGTACCAAGATGGCCGCCATTCCTGCGAAACTGCCACAGGAACACCATGGAGTGAAATGGCCACTATCACTCAAGATCTGGCATCTCACAGGAGTACCCTGGCTGCTAGTGCCATTTGTCCTCCTAAACTGCAGTGAGAGCAGAAAATCAAGATGTGGTTGGGACCAGTGATGCTCCCTGCTGATGTGCAGACAGGAAACTGCATACTGGACTTCCACATGGAACTCAATGAGGGGCAAGAAGGACCTGAGCACTCTTCTTGTGATAGCTGACCATTTCCAACATGGCAGCCATGAGATCCCGGGTGCTCAAAAGCAGTGTGGAACTCCAGCATTCCAGACTGTGTGGAGGTGATTGTAACAGGGGGAGAAGTCCCCAGTATGGTGTGGGTGCTGTAAGTGCATTGGCAGTGCAGGGATTGGATTTATGAGCACCCAGGCCTCCCAAAGACCCACAAGAGACATGGAGGTCCTGCTACTGCACAGGTGTCTGGCTGCAAGAAAAGGAAACCAGAATATGGTCCAGCAGAGGCAAAAGGACTACAGACCCCTCACAGGAGTATAAAAATAATTTCACAGTGAGTCATGGGTTTCTCATACAGCAAATCATTTAATGCCTAGTCAGAAGCCCACAGCATGCAACTGGAGGTTGTGGGAAATCAAACCCAGGTCTACTAGATGTACCACACATTCAAAGGTCACCCCCATAGTCAACTGGGCAGCATGTTGCAGGTCCACACTCTAGCACTGTTGTAGATTAATGATTGTCTGCACTGGGAAACCACAATGAGCACAATATATATGGCTCATTGTGGCTTCCAGTCACCACCTGCAGTAAATTCAAGGCTCAGTGAGTGGCTCAGGATAAAATTATTTTTTACTCCACTGATAAAACACTAGCAACAGCAATGGTTACTGTTTTGGGATACCCCCTCCCACAAACAGTCAAACATTTTTGCATGTCTCACGCTTTCTCAAGACTGAAGGGGTACTAGTGCAGTGTGACTTAAAAAGCAGATAATTAAAGTGATAAGACACCACTAAAAACACACTGCATAATTCATGTGAATCCACCAAACCCTCCACAGTTAATAAAGAAACACCAGGCTTATGGAATAAATATATGCAGATATTTACAAACATCATAAATAGATTGCAATACACTAAAACAAAAATCAGAAATAAGTGAGATAACAGATCTGAGGGGAGAATTCTTTGTTGGAAACATGCTAAAACACCTTACAAATCAATTCTTAAAAAAAACAGAACTATGGTTCCCATATTGGTCAGACACAAACTGATGTAGTTTACACTAGCAAGTCAGAGTCCAATAATGCCTCCAGCAACAATTGCATTTTTTAGACTTCAGCCATAAGGAGATTCTTCTGAATCAGGAGGCATTTATGGCCCAATGGACATATGGGAATTGGAATTACTGCCCCCCAACCCGCTACACAATACCCTCTGGTAGGCCTGACAGCTATACAAGGGAACTTATTGAATTTGACAATACCACTACTGGAGCAACTGGTGATACGCAGCCTGAGAATTGTCCATTTTTGGGCAGACATACTAGAAGAGGCACCAGGGGTAAGGGGAGAGCTAGGAAGGGCCAACAGAAGAAGAGCCTTAATTTCCTACAGGATAGGCAAGGGGAACAACTATACAAGATGGGGATATCGCTACTAAATGAGGAAGAAAACAATACTGCAGTGAATATTTCTGATTATGAACTGATGAGACAGAACACAGAGTCCTACAAAGGGGATTATCTTTCATCCCTATGACAAACTCAAATGTGCTTGACACAGTGATGAACTTTTATAGATGTACCAGAAAATTGCACCTTAAAGCCTTCTTTTATAGGGATGAAGAACAAGAGAAGTCTGTCTCTCAGAACACAACTACAGATATTGATAAAGTACCACATGTTTTCAACCAAAATCAACCTTCATTCCCCCAGCAAACAACACAGTATCTGTCTTTGACAAAGCCTGTCTTCGTGACTTTGATAATTTGAATATACCACCATTTAGAAATGTTCATTTGAAGAAAGACATACTATTATGGATTTGCAGAAAAATCCTAAAGTTATTTTGAAACCAGTGGACAAACGGGGTTCAACTGTGGTCTGGAACACAGCAGATTATGAAAAAGAAATGTTACAACAACTGTCAGGCACAACATTTTATACACCATCGGAAAATGACCCCACAGAAAAATACAAAGTTGAAATTAACAACTTACTACGTGAGGCGTTGTACAATATCATCATTGATCAAAACACTTTTCAGTTTTTGGAGGTTAACCAACCAGTATGAGCTATTCTATATGGATTCCCTAAAATTCACAAATCACTTCAAAATCCCCAAGCTAGATCAATTGTGGCCAGCACTGGCTCAATAACAGATCCCTTAGCACATTTTGTGGATCACCACATTAAAGTAGTATCACAAAATACCTGTTCCTTTTTGAGAGACACCACAGATCTTACACAAATTCTCCATGATATAACAATAGACTCTGATTGGTTGCTCGCTATAATGGACATTAGAATCTTATATACTAATATTCCCCATTTAGAAGGGTTGGAGGCAGTGAGATCAATGTTATTAGATAAAACGACATATACACAGCTCTTCTTTGAGTTCCTCTTGTCATTAACAGAAAAAATTCTGACATGCATTGTTTTCTTATTTAAGGACCGTATCTATCTACAAAAAAATAGAACAGCGATGTGGGCAGCCATGGCCCCCAATTATGTCATTATTTATATGGTACAATGGGAGGAGGAGTTCATTTATTGTACCAACAACCCATTCCTGGACAAAATAGATATGTACAAAAGATTAATCAATGATTTATTCTTTGTTTGGAAAGGTTCAGCATTGGAACTTCAGGAATTTGTTACGTATTTGGAATATACTAATAAGAACTTAGAATTTTAAAATTTTGATCTACATTCTATCAATTTTTTGGATCTTACTATATCTAAGAGGCCTGATGGGGTGTGGTTGCAAAGCTTTACAGAAAAGAAACTGATGAAAACTCCTTACTTCACTATCAAAGTTGTCACCCAGCACATGTTACTGCTAAGACTGTGAGGGAAGGTTTTTCTTTATTTACACAGGTTACACAAAAAATAAATAGGCACACTGGGGTGGGCTTCCAGTGTGCCACAATTTGGGGGGGGTGCACCGACATTGGGATTGGGCACCACAATATCAACAAGCTGTATAGACAGGTTGGGGGGGGGGCATCTGACACCGGGAGTGGGCATCCCAGTGTCGGAAAGGGGAAACTGTTCAGCCAGCAAAGATACACTAAGAGGGAGGATGCTAACACAGGGATTAGGCATCCTGATGTCAGCTTTTTGGGAGTGTGTGGCAAGCTGCAGGAGCTACCATGTTACGGTGTGCCACATAATATGGGGGGGCATGCCCACATGGGGACTGGGCACCCTGATCTTGGTATTGTGGGGATTATGTAGCAGACAGCAGGAACTACCATATTTATTGAACGTTTCACCAGGAAAGGCATGTAATTGAGGCATGCCATCTGCCACTACAATGACAAGCCAGTCTCTGATTGCAGCAGCAGATTTGTTTCAACTCCGCGGCTATCTCTTAAACTCCTATCATCAGCAGCATGCTCACTGGTTGGCGGCTGAGGGATACACCAACTAAAGCATCCCTTGCATTCACCACAACACTGATGCACCACTGAAAGTGCTACTATGGCAAGATGTTGCTTGCGCATGCATGCAAGCCAACATAAAAGTCACTACAAAACCTGATTGGTTCTACAAACTAAGTCAAAAGGACTGACTTCTTGAAAACAGTTATAAGTAGACTGCATTGTAAATTAGCAAAATACAGTGATCAGCTTATACAAAATATGTAAATATATGCACATTTCTAAGTTCTACAAGGGGCTACAAAAATAGAACTTTAGGGGTTCTACTTAATACATGCTTACCCAATAGGAATGTGTCTCATTATTCTGTAGTGCTTAGCACTCAAATTGGTTTTCCTCCAGGTTTATGTAACTAAACTTACATATCCTTTTCTCAGAATATACATTTTTCAAATCAAAATGTTTCACCCACACTGGTCAAGGCAGTTGCTAACAGTTTTCATTCATAGCAATATAGTATGTTGCTCATCAGTTTTCTTATGAAAACAGTCTTTGTAAGATCTTTACTGAACAGCCAAGGTTTCATAAACATTAAAGCTGACTGCCTGTAAAAATTCCTCATAGAAACCATGGCCACTGTAATAACTCATCTTCAGCTTGACTGAAAAGAGTAGAACATTTCAGTTACTTTGGTTAGTTAGATTTTTTTTTTTTTACTTCACGATATAATAGTATCCACTTCAGTGCCTCCAGGCTCAAGACAAGATAAAGGAGGGATTTTAGAATTACTGAATTGTTAAAGGCAATGTGTTCCAGTAACCCAGCATCTCACTAGCTGCATTTTATCTTAAAAAAAATAATTTTCTTAAGCAGTTTTTGACTTGATTGATTGTCTGGATAGCTTCCAAGACTTGTCTGTAAGAAAACCATGAGGGTTATGACATTACACCATGACAGCATGAATACAGTGGCTTCTCCCCAGTCCACCTAGACAGAAAGACCCCCTCCCTAATTTGTGTATTTTGTCTTTTTGCACATTTACTGTATTTCAGTTTTTTTCTTACGTAGACATTTACAGTAACTTAATTACAGCTTATTAGGCCACTGAGAAGAGTCGTTTTGGCAGATTTACATCAACCACCACTGCCATAAAATTACTTATTTTATGTATATTTAGTTCAGTCGTTAGAACAGTACCTGTGCCAAATTTGATGAATGGTGTAAAGTAGATGTCCAATACAATACTATGGCACTTAAACTGTAAGACATACAGTGGCTTGTGTAAAGTAAAAAAAAAAATGTTGCCTTCAAATCTATTGAAGCCATGAAATGCCTTTTCGAATTAGAAGCCAGCTTACAATAACAATTTTCATCAAACAGTTATTAATTTTAACAACATATTTGGGACAATCCATGGCTACGTTTATCAATATTTTTATATATTTGAAGTAAATAAACATCAAGACAAAAATACAATTAATAACATCAAAATGGTACTGAAGAGCACATACAATTTCATTATGCATCCATACTTACTGTATAACACAAGTATTAAAAACAGGTAACTCTTCTAAAACCGTGGAGTACAGACTGCTGGCATTTGATGATGGAACATATATATCAAAGGTTCTAGTGCCATGCCCCCTATCTGCTGACTTTAGAGTGATGGAATGATTTCTCTGAGATGCTTTACAGCAACCCTCTTATTGACACTCAGATTCTGGTTGGTGTAACGGGTCAGAGACTCTAGGAGGGATTCAAATCCCACTCAGAGGGCTCAAAAATGGTCAAAGTAGGACTGGGAAGATAACTGAGCAAAAGTTTGGGTTTCATGGACTATATTGGCTGAACTTTAATATTTTGTGCAGCATAAATATCACAGACAGAGCCATCAGAAATAGATTGCCCCCTCCAGCACTGATATATCATCATATGGATCACTTTGAAATTGAGGGATCTGGTCAATTTGTGAGTGTGTACAGTATTCCTAAAAAGTTGATGACCCTAGTTGGGACTAGTGATTACCTTAACCTTTATTGAATGTCTCTTCTTCAGCACTCAAGGTGTAGCACAACAGTTTGCCTTTTGTCAGAAAAATGCATCTTCCTTTAAGGGCAGCTTTTTGTAACATACACTGTACTGACTTGATGTCTCTGATTTAAGTCTTCTTTTCCAGAGCAGCGCCCACATTTAAAAATGGATTTCAAGAGCCTGCAAGGGTAAACATTGTATCTGCAAAACCTGTAGCCTCACCAGTAGCACTCAACTCATTTTGATTAATTTGGGTTAGTGCAAGAGTCTGTAGTATAGAAAAACTTACTGAATATACCTACAGTTTTGGACATCTGCATATGCGCCCCCCCCCCACCACCACCAAATTAATTACGTTTAAAGGATGGGCCACATTCAGGCAAATAGTCATGCAACCTGTATAACAGAATGCAGAAAGACAGGGAGGAAGGTGCACCAGCCTCTGCACCATCAGTCACAGCATCAAACAAAAATGCACCGCTGAGAGAGCAACATACAGAAAAGTTCCTTTATTTCATGAAAATTAAGGTGTATACATTTATGCAAATGTGCTGACAGACTCAGAATGAGAAGTACATCTACATAGAATATTGACTCTACATTATACTTTCTGACATTTCACACCACCTAATGAATCACTTTGTTATGCGTCACTTTTTTAAACGTGCATTACCACTTTTGGTACAGTGCTTGTTTGCAACCAATTTAAAGGCTAGATGCCATTATGTACTTATACATGTAAAAAAAAGTTATTTTTGAATAAATTAGTAATAACATAATAAGTGAAAGTGCAAAAGTGCAAGGTGCCAACAAAAAGAGTAATAAAAATACAGTATTGTGTTTTACTAACGTTTAATATGCCATAGCTTCAACAGAATAGGAGTAATTTTCAATGGGATCCTGATTACAGAGTAATTGTTATTTAACTGCAGAGTTTTTAGAATCAAGTATTGTCAATTTTTTTCATATTTTCATACACTTCATGTTTTTGTTTTCTTTTTCATTTACTGTGTTTGTAACATATATAACATTAGAATCACTTTGTAACCAGCCCCACACATGAGGTGTGAGGCTAGGCCTGTACAATTATTTATTTTTTTATTTAATTTATTTTATTGACATATCCACAACATATACCTTCAGCAAATATTAAGCTGGCAAGCATTTACAGGATAGATGTGAATATACTATATGCATTACTAAACCAGCCTATATTCTTAGCATGATCATGCCTATGAAAGTATCTAACCTCTTCTCCAAAACCCCCACCCTTTACCATTACCTAAAACAGCATTCTACCAACGACACAAACAGAAATTTCCAACGAGGGGATGTCTCTTATAAGTGACTCCCGGTGTTCCATGAGGTCAGGGCAATATCTAGTGGGCCCCACCTGGAATCATAACCCTGGGCCCTGTTGCTCATCCTGGCTATATGGGATTCTACCTGTAATGTAAGCATGATTTCTTTGTACCACTCTACTGCCAACGGGGTAAAGGTGTCCTTCCAGTGTCTCAGGATGACAGCCTTTGCAGTAGCTGATATTATGGCCATATACAGTTTCTGCTGTTTAGTCATCTCCATACAAAAATTATTCAACAGACAGATTTCGGGTGTAAAGAAAACTTCCAAGTCTACGGTTCGTGACAAAGAAGCACGAATCACTTTCCTGAAGGGCTAAATCTTAGCACAATCCCACAGTGTGTGATATATATCGCTTCCCTCTTTCCCACATCTGTTACATGTGGAGTGTGCGAACCTGCCCATTCTGTGTAGTTTCATAGGAGTGTAATACATGTTGTATATAATGTAGTACTGTTGAAGCTTGTATCTATCTTGTCTGATATTTTTATGTGTGTGAATCCATATGCGCTTCCATGTGTACATGTCCTCTGTTAATCCTAATCTACATATCCAATAATGACTAACACCAGACGGAAGGTTATCATCTAACTGTTGCAATGCACCGTAGATTCTGGAGATAGAGTGGGGTTGGTCAGCTATTTTAAGTAAATCTAATAACTCAATTCTATTTTCTGTCCAGGCCTCCTTTTTGTAAAAATGAGCTTTGATTGACTTGGAGACTTGTTGAAACTTGAAATAATGTCCTTTTAGTTCTGGGAATTACTACATGCCCTCATCACGATATTCTTACCCTGAGGAGCCAAGTCTCCCAACTACAGGCCCTCAATGGTCTCCAAAACCTAGGCATAATTGGTGCCCGTTGTATTAAGAGTGAATATTCTGTGTCAACATTTGTTCTTGTGAATTCCTCCAGCTGACCCTTAGAAGTTTCTGGGCCTGCTGCAGAACTTTTAATGACCATCCAATAGGGGTGTCCTTTAGCGGTCTAGGGAGAAGTTTGATATTAGTGTATGCAACCGTGTTTAATGATATTGAGTGTTTCCTGACTAAGTCTCTTTCAATAAAAATCCAAAGAGGTATATAAGGGTGCGAGGTCGATGGTATATTTGGTTTAAGCCAATGAACTACCTTACTTATATGCGATGCAATGTAATACTTAGAAGAGGAAGGAAGAGCGAGGCCTCCAGACTCTTTTGGGCCTGTAAGTTTCTGGTACGCTCTCCTAACTGCTTTCCCTTTCCATAGATAAGCATTAAGCATCTTTCTTAGGCTTTCGAACCAGAATTTGGGCAGGTAACATCCCAGCATGTTTAGAGGGTAAATAATCCTAGGTAATATATTCATTTTGACCACTTCTATTCTGGCCCATAGTGACAGGGGCACAAAATTCCATCTAGTTAGATCTTGTTTGATAGTTTTAATGAGACTGCCAAGATTCTCCTTAACCATTGAACTTATTCCTCTGGTAATCTTAACACCAAGGTATGTCAACATCCTTGGTTCCCAGGTCAAGCAAAACTCCCTCGCTATATTGGGATAACATCTATTGTTCAGCGGGAAAAGTTTTGTCTTAGAGGGGTTGATCTTGTAATTGGAGACTCTGGAAAATTGTGTTATTTCTTGTAGTATTTCCGGTATGCCAGTATCTGGTTCTTCTAAACGCATAAGAAGATCATCTGCATACGCTGAAATAAGATATCCCCTACTCCCTAATTTAATTCCCTTGATCACATGTGATGCCTTCAGTCTGAAAATCAAGGGTTCAAGATATAAATTGAACAGAAGTGGAGATGGCGGGCATCCCTGTCTTGTGCCACATGCCAGAGGGAAGGAGGCCGACAATATGCCATTGCACCATACACAAGCTGTGGGTGTACTATATAAAATTCGAACCCAACTCAAGAATTCTTTAGACAATCCAAAATTGCCCATAACTGCAAAAAGAAAGTCCCAAGACATTCGATCAAATGCCTTTTCGGCATCCAGTGCCAATAACGCTGCTGGGGATTGTGTACCTTGGGCATATACAATTAGGTGGTGAATCTTACGTAGATGATCACTGGATAACCTGCCACTCATAAATCCCACTTGCTCATCACTAACCATGCTACTCATTAGTGGGCCCAATCGATTAGCTAGTATTTTAGCTAATATTTTAATATCGACATTCAACAGTGATATCGGACAGTAACTGCCCAACAGCACAGGATCCCGTCCAGGTTTGGGAATAAGAGTGATAAGTGCTTCTAGAAAAGCCAGATCAGAGATACCTCCTCTGAACCAAAAATTATAAACTCTGGTTATGATTGGGCATATTATGTCCGTGTAGGCTTTATAGAAGTTGGTAGTTAGCCCATCCGGCCCCGGGGATTTATCTCCAGCTAGTTGGGAGACCGCTAATTTCACCTCTGCCTCTTGAATTGGGGCTTCTAACTGGAGGCCTGTACAATGATACCTTGGCACAATTATTTTATTGACCATTCTCTTGAGGGACCATGTTTTGTTGTAACTTGCTTCCTATTTGAATTGTTGTCCTACTATTGTCAGTAGTGAGCTTCTGCTATTAGATTTGGCTTTTTGTGGCATCATGAAGCTTTTGTTTCAGTCACTGTATTACTGTTCCCCCTGTCCCCCTTCCCTTGAGTCATACTCTGGAAGCAAGCCTCAGCTCAGAGTGCCTTTCCTGGTCACCAATTTGCCAATAAATACATAAACAGTCTACAAGGCCTTTGGTGGGTGGCCTCCAGGCTTGGTTGTAATTAGAGATGCAGCAAAGGTTTACTATGCTTGCGAAGTTAATGCAAAGTTCCCAACTTTGCATCCTGGTATCATTACATGAAGTATCCATTAAGAGGTCGAAATTCACCTCTAATGAACTTCGCATTCTAAAACTTCACATTAACTTCGGGTTACATTTGGAGAAGGCGAAGCTTGTGAGAAATAGCCCACAGATCACATGTCTGACTGTCTGCAGATCACCTGATGTAGGCAGGATGTGAATCAGGCACCACCCCTTGCTGTTCAGCCACCTTTCTGGATGCACTGTGTCTACAAAGGCCTTTAGCCTTGTTATGCTCTGATTTACAGAACTTTGCATGTGACATCTGTTCCCCATGAACTAATCAGGCAAGCTGCCCAGTGAGATTTTGAACCTGATCATGCCCTCCATCCAGTATGGATGGAATGCCACATTTGTAGCATTGTGGCTGTTCCAAATTCGGAAGATTGCTGAATGTTGGTGATGTGTCTATTGCTGTGTAAGGTTGTAATCATATGTTTGAGTAACACACAGCTTGACCTATGTCTGGCCACATCAAAGCTAGGCTGCAGATTCAACAATGTCAGCCTCAGCACCCGTAGCAGTGGAATGGCTTGACTAACGGATGCAGTGTCACCACCCACTGCCTGTCTGGCATGTTAAAACAGCCTCAAAATTACTATTACAGAATCCATGAGTCGCCATTGCTCAGTTATCATAGACATTGATGCCCCGGAACTGTCACGGCTACTGTGCATAATAAGGCGCTTGGATATTGCTTTGTACTGCTCGTACAAGGGCTCTGCCATGTAAAGTGTGGCGTTCCATCTTGTGACAGTTTAAAGCTTGAGGCAGTACTGAGGGAGGTAGTTTTTAATCTGCAGCTGCCTACATTTGTCACTGGCCTTTCCAGAACATGCGAACTGGGCACAGATGCAGCGTGCAACAGTCAGCATTTGCTTGATTTACAGGTACTGCAGAAACTCCTGTACCACAAGATTTAAACAGTGGGCCATGCAGGGAACCCTGACATTGCCACCATTGCGGATACATTTAACAACATTGGACCCATTATCACTTGCTATGAAGTCAGCTTTTAGGGACGGGGTGCAGCCACTCATCAGTTCCTGTCAGTAGCAAGTCTAACATGTTTTTGCTTGTATGAGACCCTGCTACACTATGCATTGCAAGTGTGGCATGCTGTCTAATGCTGGGAAGGTTACTACCACCACAGTCTGACTTACTACAGTGCTTTCCCATGCCACCATCACAAACAACCCCAGGTAGCTACGCCGAATGTGCAGTAATACACAGATAAGAACTACCTGCCATTTTGCCACTTGTCCACATATCCATGCTTAAGTGAATGTAAGGTGATGCAGAATGCTGAAGTGCGTGTCTTACAGACTCTGTCAAAGTACAGTATAACTCAGGGACAGCACAGGTGGTAAAGTATGTCCTGGATGGGATCTTCCATTTAGGATATGTACATGCCACAAAGCGTTTGAATCCTACATTCTCCACAAAGGAGAATGGCAACAGGTCAATTGCAAGCATTTCCAATACGGCAGCATTGAGTTCAGGTGCAACCGCATGATTTGGTGGGTATTTACTGTGCCACTCAAAAAGGCTGTGCAATGAGGGTTGCATTGTTCAGTGTTTTGCACATGGCATACCAAATGTCTCTTCTCTGTGAACTGCCATGGATGGGGTGCTTTTGACGTAGGATGGTGGATGCACAGGTGACAAGCCAATAAGTGCTGTTATTTTACCTGTTTTAAGCACAGGGGTTAATGTAGTAGAATTACTACAAGGACCACCACTGCTACTCTGATCACTACTGAACATTCAAAATCATCCTCCTCCTTTTCAAGCCTGTAGTAATCCTCTGGTGTTAATTCACAACTTCTACTTACATAGTGTAGCTACTTACACTGACTTGAGATGGGGATACCATGCTCACTAAGCTGGATGAGGGAGAATGCCCCACTATGGCTTCAGTTCCCTTCTGGTGCTGAGTCCACAGTGCCATGTGCCTGCCCTTGAGAAGAGTGTGCTGGCACCTCATGCCAAGATGGCTACCCTTTTTACCACACCTCACACGTGCTAGGCAAAGCTGACATATTGCCATTGTTTCATCTTTTTCATCTTGTATGAAAAAATCCCAAACTATGGATTTTGCTGCCCTACATTTCACATGATGCTGCTGCTGCTGCTGCATATGGAATTGCAATTTTCATGAAGGTGAAATTGGGGGTGTGCTGCATGATTTTGGGTGTGCTACAAACTTTGACTTTGACTGAACATCACAATCTATGAGTATAACTTCAGGGTTATCTACAGACACTGCTACATTAGAAGAACTTTGGGGGGGCCTTACTAACAGACTGTTTACCTAAAGCCACCTTAACTTTCTTTTTGTCCAGTTCCTATGTAGGGTCGCAAGCATGTAGCATCATCATCATAATCCACAAATTCAATTTGGATGCTGTCTTGTGGAGATAATACAGCTGCAGCCTCAGTATGACCATCCACACTTTCTTTGTCAGCATCTGATTATTTGGATGGTCTAACCTGAGGATCTGTGGAAACATGGGACTGTGAATCATGATGATCAGGATCATGTTCAGCGGGGGAAGGGGACATTAACTAGACTCAAGTCTTCTGACTTCACAGCATTTCTGCCATCTGATAACTTTGTCTGTGTTATAGCAATACTCCTGCTGTTCTCAACAATGCCGTCACTCACTTTACTACCAATGACACCAGCATCTCCAACCAGCATTGAAGCGACTGATTTCGCTGAGAAAAACTGAGTCACAGAAATCCCATTACTTACAGAAACTACCTTTCCCTCCTGCTGTGTACTACCATGTCTATGACCTCACTTAACACTGCTGGACCTTGATGAACCTGCCTTTGGAGGCACACAAGCAATAGTCTTCTTGGCAGCAGTGCCACAGCCAGAAACAGCTTTGCATGACTGTCTTTTCATGAGCATTTTTTAAGATTACACAGACAATTACCAAGGAAAGAAATCTGTGCACCACAAAAGAGATTTTTCTGGTCTATATGTTGCTGTAAGAAATTCAAGAGAATTCACAAGAAAGTACAATGACAAAAGTACTGCAATAGGTACTTTTTTATTATGTCTGTTTTTGTTCGTTTAAACTCTATAATATGCACTGTGAGAGTGTGTTCACAGTACTATGGGAAAACAAACAATAGTGATACAGTGACAACAATTTCAAGAGAATGAACAGAGACAATTAACAGCAACATTATATTTTTTCAGTTTTTGATGGATGGGAAGCCAAAATGCATTTGACTTGACAGCATGCACACAGACTAAGGGTAATGGGCAGAAACTTTAACAGTTCAGTAATCTACATCACAGTCTTTTAAACAGACTACATAAACGTACAGCAAACAGCGAAAACTTATAAAAAATTACTAGAAGTATTATTCTGTGTACCTGTGTACGGAACTGAACACATCAATACTAAAACTCTAGCCAACAACAGTTGGAAGGACTGCCTTTCACACTGTGGTCTATGAATCTCCCTTCTACACCACAGATCCACCCCCCCCCCAAAGCACACTTCAGCAGTGTCTGTCAGTACAGACACAGAATGTACTCATTTAAGATGCAATATTCACACCAAATCAATAAATGCTCGATGATATAAACACACAAGGGTTTACTGCACTAGATGTACTAGATCTGGACTCAAATGTTCAAATGAAAATCATTTTTTGAATGTTTTTGAAGGTTTGAATCTCAGAGCTCTGAGAACAAAACGAATTCCAGCTTTCCACTTCACACATTATACTGAACTGAGGCTGTGCAAACCAATATAGAGCCCATGTGACCTGCCATCCCATGAATAATTGCAAAATTTGCCTTCAGGAGCAAAACAAAAAGGCGAAGGAATGCAAAGTAACGCAAAGTCCATATTATCCTATGGCAACTTCGCGTTCCTCCAAAAGGTGAAGTTACTTATTTTATTTATTTATTGAAAATTTCGGAATTATAAACCTTTGGCTCAAGGACTCCTTTGCAAAGACTCCACGTCAGTCACAACAGAATATTACATCAAGACAGATTGTACAAAAGTTTTCAAAACAGAACTTTACATTTTGACAAATTGTTCAAAAGATCACAGTATAAGGTATTTCACTTCGCATTGTGGAGAATTTCTTGAAATTCGAGTTCTATGCGAAATACTCTGCATAGCGAAGTTGAGTGACTTCGACTACCTGTAGCTATACTTGGAGGTATTTATAAAGTGGTTTGGTGCCTCCACCTATGGGGATCCTTTAATTAGCTTAGTGCCAATGTGCTGGTTTACAGGAAATGAATGCAACCCTTGCCCTTTGTGACACAGAACCTTTATACTGATATATATATATATATATATATATATATATATATATATATATATATCCATTGAATAATATGGGTTAGTGAAAGGGAACCAAACTAGCTAACCTGACTTTGGAATACCATTGTATCCTCCCTAACTGAGGGATAAGGTCTGGAGTATGGGCTCAATACTGAGTACTGTTGTTTTGGGGCCTGGGGATTGGACAAGGGAGGGGGGTGGCTTTACATTTTTTTTTATTCTTTGATAATGGGGTAAGGCTCACTAGGCACAAGTGCCTGTTTTCACGATCAACCCAGGAGCACTGGGGAGGTTAAGTGACTTGCTCAGAGTCACTCTTTTTGGACATGGAGGTTGTGGGAATCATACCCAGATTTGCTGGATGTACCAAGTTCATTACTCTAAACTCTAGGCTGTACTATCAGCCCCATGATGTTGTCATACTGGGAGGAGGTAAAAGGAGATAAATCATTGAGGCTGAGGAGAAGAATAGCCAAGGGATTAGCTCTTGATGCCTGGGATTTGTAATATTTTTTAAATTTTCTTTAATTTTAGCTGAATACTGAATAGACTAACATCTAGGGAGCCAAGTACAACTAGTCAAAGTATTCCAAAAAAAGTACTAATTTTCTGTGTTATTCTCCTTAAATAAGCATGCCTGGGTTGCCTACACTGTGTATACTGCAGTCTTGAACCATACTCTTACTTCACTAATGCCTGCTAGTTTTCTAATTCTGATGAGTTTACCTAATAATTACAGTGTGGCGTTTATTTTGCATATTGCCATCATACATCATAATGCCTGCATGTTTCTTGCTCCTAATGAGCTGACATCTCATTAACTGCACAGGAGCATGCTTGACTTTATTTTTGAAGCCCTAGAAAGCACTATCATAACTGGGCTCAAAATACTCCTCTTCTTCCTCCTCCATGTGAACTTGATTACTTCTCCATCCAGCCTTCTTATTCTAACCACAAAACCACACTGACAAAAACATTCTCATGGAACTATACTTATACTTCTGTGCTACCCCTGCCTAGGCTGCCTGCCTGTTGGTTTGCGTGCCCTGGCCTTTGCCATCATTGTTATGTAATAACAGGTAATTTGTTGGTAGTTTACACCAAATTCAACTTACTACTTATCAGTTTAGTGGCCCATATTTTTGACACAGCACAAACCAGTATAACAGATAGTAAACTCTAGATTAGCAAAAGTTCTTCTGAAATTTTGACTCAGAGAAGAGGTACCCTGGATACAGTTAACCACCAGATAACTATAGAATCTCCCCAAGAGTGCATGGTTTACTTAATGCACTATTTGAACAACTCTATTGCATATGCTATCCTGTTGTTTGAGCAGAGAGTTTATTTTAAAAGATTTCAATGTACACAATTTACATGTTCTCTTGCCATAATATTGTCCGTGGCCCCAGTATTCAGAAGGGGGTCTCAGTACTAACATAAACACCATTGCACTATCCAGGCATAGCATATCCAAACAGGGCAGGGACAATATTCAGAGGTCCTCAGTGTGTGGCACTCATTGGCTAGCATGATCACACTGGATTAACCACTAGGCCCATGCCAGTGAGGGAACCTTCATGCACACCCATTGCCCCAGCTTTTTTTTTTTTGTTTTATAATTTAAATTTTATTAGCAAATTTTCCACATTAAAAGGCAGTTAACATGACAGTAAGACAAGAATACAACAACTTATTACATTAAGACTGCCCCTCCCCCCCCATATAGCAGTTACTTATCAGTGTGTCACTAAGTACAAAGCCATTATATAGGAGTATACAGGGCTATTTGCTCTGGAACACTACTAATTCTGAGCAGCTAGAATTAGGAAGTGAAGGGGATCCCATATTTGAGTATAAACAGATAATCTGTTGTGAAGGTTGGCAATCTCCTTTTCCGTACGCAGGTTAGCAAGGATTTCATTCACCCATTCCTGTAATGTCGGAGTAAGCTTGTCTTTCCAATGACGTAAAATCCCATTGCCCCAGCTTTATTAACTATCAGGATTCAAACAAAAAAGATGCACTGCACTCACCTTTTCATATATAGGACTGCCCAGACCTATTTAGTTGCAGTGACGACATTTTATTAGTGAGCACTCACAGATAACCAGCAGCAACAGTGATGTGCAACTATATTTGAAGGGGTGAGTACAGTGCATCTTTTTTGTTTGAATCCTGGATGTGTGTTTGTGCATTTGCACCAGGTCTTGGAGTGGCTCTGCTTTTCCTTGGTGCGTTAGTAACTAACCTGCATTTTGTTTAGCATTAACTAACCTGCATACTGTGTAAAAATAAATATAGAATAATACATGCAGTGGGGTGTATGAGAATTTTACATGCAGCTGATGTGTTGGATGCTACTTAAACTATGAGAGCGAAGCTCAAGTGGTTTATTTAAGCATCCAACACCAACGGTGTGTGTAAAATCTGAGTTTTACACACAACCACATGTTTTATTTTATATAGTTGCTGGGGAGCGTTTCCTCACCTGGTTCATTTTAATAAAAAAAAAAATGGAACAGTATGGCCAATAGATGGTGCTGTTGTTTATAGGATTATAGCAGCATAGATGCTGTGATAGTTTAAAGACCCACACAGCACAAGTTTTACAATGTTTTCTTTGTGATGACTTCCCCTCCCAATATGTCTCTTTACTTTACGCAGTCTGTGTCACCTTACGTACGGAAACTGCAGCGCTAGCACTAGTTCAGCTGTGGTTGGGCTGAAGTGCCATTTTTACTTTCAGTTTTATTTTTGTTTTTTTTTTGGGGGGGGGTTAGCACAAACCAGGTGAATCCTGAACTAGAGCCACAAAGGAGAGAGCCACCAAGCAGAACAAAGTGAATCTTGTGGTGTTAGGAATTAAGAGGTAATAATACCCTCTAGTTCTCCACCTGATCAAACTACCAGGATCTAATATTAATAATATGTAACCCAGTTGAATACCCTGAAGCAATTGTATCCATGTATGCATCTAAAGTGATTCCAGTTCAGGCATGAGTCCATACCGTCTGTTGCTGGTACCCATTCTCTGTATTACACAGGTGTATTATGCTCATTCATCCTGTATAACTATTCTTCATAATGTGCTTATTCAATAATACTGCTTATTAGTCTCAAGTTCATTAATTGTTGTTATTAACTTGTCCCTATATGTAAACTGGTGTATGGTTGTAAACTTGTATTTCTATTGACTGTAATCAACTCCGGGTTGCCCCACAAAAAGTGACATTATGTCTCAGTGAGACTACCCAGTTAACAAAATTTCAGTAAACAATAATAAAATCCTCGGCTGATAGAAACATAGAAATTAACAGCAGATAAGGACTGCTTGGCCCATGTAGTCTGCCCACTTTCCCTGCCTACTATAAAAGCCACAGACCCTACTTGATCTTTGGCTTTACCTCCTCATTCCTATTGCTAGGGTTCCCCTATGCCTCTCCCATGCATGTTTGAATTTCCCCACTCTGTTTGCCCCCACCACCTCTGCTGGGAGTCTATTTCATGCATCCACCACCCTTTCTGTGAAGTAATATTTCCTCATGCTACCCCTTAGTTTACCCCTTTTCAACCTCATCTCATGTTCCCTCATTCCTGGACATCTCCTTTTCTGAGAGATGCTAGCCTCTGGTACCCTATTTGTGCATTTTAGATATCTGTAGGTTTCTAACATATCTCCCTTGTCTCTCCTCTCCTCTCCTCCGGGGTATACATATTGAGGTCTCCCAGTCTGTCCTCATATGACTTTTAGTTCAGGCCCTGCACCATCTTTATTGCCCTTCTTTGAACTGCCTCCGACCTATGTCTTTATGAAGATGCAGTCTCCAGAACTGGACACAGTATTCCAAATGAAGCCTCACCAATAATCTGTACAGTGGCATCACCACCTCCTTTCTTCTGCTATTGATGCCTCTCCCTATGCACCCCAGCACTCCACTGGTTGTACCCACAGCCTTGTCATATTGTTTGGCCATCTTTAGGACTTACAATATGATTACTGCTAAATTCCTTTCCTGCTTGGTGGCCATCAGTATCTCCCCCCCATCATGTAATCCTCCCCAGGTTCTTGCACCCCAAATGCATGATTTTGCACTTTTACTCATTGAATATCAGCTGCCACTCTCTAGACCATTCCTCCAGTTTACCTAGGTCCCTCCTCATTTTTTCCACCCCTCCCAGCATGTCCACCCTGTTGCAGAGCTTATTGTCATCCACAAAAAGGCACACCTTGCCTTCCAGCCCCTCCACAATCTCACCCATGAAGACATTAAACAAGACTGACACCAGGACTGATCCCTGTGGCACCCAGCTGGTCACCCTCCTTTCCTAATATTGAGCTCCATTTACCATGACCCTCTGTCTTCTATCTCTCATCCAGTTCCTAACCCACTTTACAACCTTGTGACCCACTCCCTGGCTTCCCAGCTTGTTCATCAATCTTCTGTGTGGAATAGAATTGAAGGCCTTACTGAAATCCAGGTAGGCCACATCCACCTCTCCCCCCGATCCACTACCCTAGTCACCCAGTCAAAGAAAGCAATAGATTTGTTTGGCATGACCCTCCCAGTATGAATCCATGCTGTCTTGAATCCTGTGCTCCACTGGATTAAAGGTGTTCCACAATCCTTTCATTAAGTAGTGATTCCATAATTTTTCCCACTATGGAGATGAGGTTGACTTGTCTATAGTTTCCAGCCTCCTCCCAACTCCCACTTTTGTGAAGAGGGACTACATCTGCCCTCCTCCAGTCCTCTAGAACCACTCCCACATCAAATAACTCATTGAATAGGGTTGCCAGTGGTGCTGCCAGCATATCCCATAGTTCTCTTAATATTCTAGGATGTATTCCATCCAGTCCCAGTGCTTTGTCCACTTTCAATGTTGTTAGTTCTTTAAGGACTCTCTCTTCTGTAAATGGACTGATGTCCACCTCTTTCCCATATTTGTTTATGTTGCCTAACTGTGGAACTTAAATATACAGAAACATAGAAACATAGACTTTGACAGCAGATAAGGACTGCTTGGCCCACCTAGTCTGCCAATTTTCCTACCTATCGGATAAGCTGCAGATCCTAGTCAACCAGCAGCCTACTTCTTCCTTACCCCCCTCCTACCCCCCACTATAATGGCCTTATGTTGTTCCCATGCATTCTTGAATTCCCCCACTGTTTTTGACCGCACAACCTCCTCAGGAAGGCTGTTCCATGCATCCACCTCACCGTCTCCTTCTTCTGTGAATAGAGAACAAAAATATTTGTTCAGTATTGATGCTTTTTCCAGGTCCCCTTCCACACATTCTCCTTCTTCCCCTTTTAGTCTTACTATCCCACCCCTGTTTTTTTCTTCTTTCAATAATGTACCTATAAAAAGTCTTTTCCCCTTTTCTTACCTAATGTGCTATTTTTCCTGTTTGTGCCTTTGCTGTCCTGACTGCTTTCCTTGCCTCCCTCTGTTTATCCATGTACACTGTTCTGTCCTCCTCCCACTGTGTTTCCTAGTATTTCCTGAAAGCCATCTTTTTTACCCTTACCACCCCAGCCACTTCCTTTGAAAACCAAAGTGGCTTTCTCTTGCCCTTGTTTATTTGCCTAATGCAAAGATTTGTCACCTTGACTATAGCTCCTTTCAGATGGGCCCACTTCTCCTCCACTCCACCCCATTTGTCGCTCACTACCAGGGCATGCTTGAGACATATCCCCATCTTAGTAAAGTCTGCCCTCCAGAAAACCAGTACCCTCGCCTTTGTGTGGTTTGACTATGCCACTGTACTCATGCCAAACCACACCATGTTATGATCCCTGGATCCCAGGTGTCCGCCTACCTTGACTTCCTCAATTCTGTCCCCATTGGTGAGTACAAGGTCCAAAATTGCACCTTCCCTGGTGGGCTGTAGCACTAGCTTCCAGATGCCTGCTCCTTGCACAGAGTGCAAGATGTCTCAGTTCCTGGCTGAGCCAGCAGCTGGGATGCTCCAATCCACATCTGGCAGGTTGACATCACCTACCAGCAGCACCTCCCCTTTAGCTGCCATTGTGTGGATGGATTCCACTAGAACCTTGTCCTCCTCCCCCTGTGCTGGAGGTCTGTATATCACACCCGTGTGAACAGCAATGCCACTGCCCATCTCAAGGGTGAACCACAGTACCTCAACCCTCCCCTGCATTCCCTGTATTTCAGTCGGTCTAATATGCTCCCTGATGTAAAGAGCCACCCCCTCCCTTTTTACCCTCCCTGTCTCTCCTAAACAGAGTATAATCTGGTATTGCTACATCCCAGTCATGGTTTCAGTATACCACATCTCAGTAATAGCTACAATGATCAGGACAAACTTTGTCCTCAAGGCCTCTAGGTCTGGGATTTTATTCCCTAGGCTGTGGGCATTGATATACATGGCATTCCGTGTTCTGCCGTTTTTCCTTTTATCATCCTCTCTGCTATCTTTTTGCCTCCTCTGTTTGTCATTCCTTTTGTCATCCCCCTTCCTCCTGTTCTGGCAGCTCCCCCCATGGGTTTTGTTTTGTCTGGCGATATCACAACTTTATGGTCCTACATGTTGACTTCACTGTCCTGTGGGGTTGGGCAGTTTGGTTCTCCCAGTCTCCTTCTGTCAACCCCCTTTGCTAGTTTTAATGCTTGCCAATGAAGCATTTAAACCATTCACTGAGGACAGCAATCCCTTCCCTGGACAGGAGTAGGCCATTGCCCTTGTACAGGGTCACATTCCTCCAGGTGGGTCTCCAATTCCCAATGAAGCCAAAACCCTTTTCTTTGCAGCAGCTCTCCAGCCAAGCATTGAAGTCCTTGGTGTGGAGGTTCCTAGCCTCCCCCTTGCTGTGGACAGGCAGGACCTCTGAGAAGGTCACAGAGCTTGCTATCTGTGCAGGACACCTCCTCAGCTTCCTGAACTCCTCCTGCACCCTTGCTATCCCTGCCTTGTCTGTCAGAGGCACAGGCAGCCATGAATGGTGAGTGAATCCCTTCAGTGGTATTGCACACAATAGGGGAAACCCGGAGCATGTTCACCATTATAACCAGCCAGTTATAACAGCAAATTATATCCAGGGTTTCATAGGGAGAAAACACTCCCTAGTAATTATATGTATTTATTATTTTACTGTTATATTCTGCACCTTACCAGTTGGAATATCTTGCATATTTGTACGTTTTGTACGATGAATACTCTGTATTGTGTCTCCCTTTTCCTCTTTCACCCCGGGACACAGCCGGAAACAAGCCTTGGCTCAGTGTGCCTTTCCCAGTTACCAGTTTTCAATAAATAAAGGAATAAATACAGATTGCAGTGGTATATTCAGTTGATTTTGGAAGTAGTAAAAGGCTGCTGTGGCAGCACTATTTACTGCTTTTAAAATCCTAGCCTTACAAATGTACACAGTGGTGCATGATCCACTGACCCCCCCCCAAGAAACACTGATGTCAAAGTATTACATAACCCATCACCTCCTGCTCAGTAGTCTAGTGGTCACCCCCATCCTTCTCATACTTTCCCTGGCAGTCTAGTGCCCTCCATGCAATCTGAATAAAAACATCCATTGTAGTCTAGTGGTACTCCTTTCCTGTCTGATCCCCAAGTGAATGCCATCTCTCCCTGATAGTCCAGTGGTATCCCCTGCTGCCTGATTAAAGTAAGAGTTGTTATTTTATTTGTATATGTTCTACCCCTGCTATGTGATCCCACTCAGCACCCACCCCAGCCTACCACCAACTCATCCATCCATAGTTAGAACCTATTATCTGGCAGATCAGTAGATCGCAGCCAGCTAAGAACAAACACTCATCACTTTGTCCAGCCACCATCTAAATGACAGAGAGCAAATACACATGTACTATAGAAACAACTTTTACTTTGGCACCTTGCATGTCATGTAGTCATACCAGATGCTGGATATGATTCCCAGGAGCAAAGGTGCTATCCTGTACAGAACATGTTATCCCCTATGTTGGAGCCCAGAACATGCCTCCATAGAAATGAGTGAGGCCTACGTGACATGGTTCCTCCATCCTGTGAGCAAGAAAAGCTGAAAGCTACAATCTTCTTTTACTTTTATGGATTTTGCCATCATACTGTGGTAAAAAAAAATTATACTTTATAAAAACATTAGTCAGGTGATGGGGATGCTGGTGTCTTCACTACGCCGCTGACCACTGTTTTGCTTTAACAGATTGTTTTTTTTTTTTGTGCAAACATTTTTGATATTATGTCTGTCATTATCAATGCTTATGCAATACCTGTTATAATGTATGTGCAACATTTAATGAAAAAATATATTAATGATAAATGTCTGAGAATTGTTGTATATTTTAAACAGGGTAATAAAGCCAACCATTAAGCCACACTGTCTTTTCTTCATGAATTGTAAATTTTGACAACATACATTTAATTTGATCTAATAAAATATTAATAGCAATTACCATCTTATTGATTACTGCCAAGGGCAACTGTACCATTCAGGCTTCTGTCTGAAATAAAGAAGGGCACACAACAGATCATTGTACAAATTATTTTGTAACAAGCTGATTTGATGCAATAAGACTTCATGAAACAGTGATCTCATTGGACAATTTGGTGAAGAAGCTGTTCCAAATACAAATATTGAATATAGTGTACTCCTTTAAACTGTTAACTAGTCCATAATGCAAAGTGAGTTGTGGTAATAAGAATGAAACACACATACATACAGAAACATATACACATATAAACAGTGTATCTTAAGAGTAATTAAGACTCAGGTTAAATGGGCTGCTACTGTACCTTTTCAAAGTTAAGTGTCAGTGTGATTCATTTGGAAGAAATCACCTTAATGAGCAAAAAGGTTGTGGGTTCAAGTTCTAAAGCAAAGATATGGCTCACTCCAGTGTTGATACTGCTATCTAGTACTATGGGGGTGCTGCCCTGATGGAGATCATACTTTGAATGAAACATAACCTAGGGCCACTTCTACTTATTTCTGATTATTTTCTAAGTTAAAATATCCAGTTAGCATGATTTAAAAAATAGAGGATTATACTATAGTACTGCCAACATTCTCTCGTTTTTTCTGTCAAAGAGGATGTAGTACGATTATCCTTGACCATGTATGGGATACACATAATAACAGTTGGCTGCATATATTCACTGCTCTGGTTTTATCTACAGTAGCTCTTTTGACATTCTTTTGTGTGAAATGTACAGTATGAATCCAAATTCAAGTCTACTATATTACACCCCATTCTGTTCTGTGTCAGCAGCATTCAGCAAAGGAAGAAGGTGTAAAATTCCAATATTTTCCAATGTAGACCAGACATCGTTGGCTCTTAGTTAAATCTTTTGATTGAAAATGTCATTTTCTAACAATATCTTTAATTATACTAACCAACAGACTGTTTTACACACAGTCTTTTTGGATCAACACAGGCCATCTTCAGGCACAATAAAAATTATCAGCATGTTCAAGCTTATACATGAGTTCTGATAATCAAAGTCTGATTTCCAGAAACAAACAAATGATCGGTGATTTGTTGTAGCAGCTGTGGTTGTCCAGAGGTTTCATAAATGTACCTGTAAGGATGAATTTAAAAACACAAAGTCCTGAAAGACAAGAACAATTTAGGTAATTAAATGGTCAGGAAGATATGACAAGTCAATGCAGGCTTAGCAAGTTCTGTTCGATTGTTTGTTTTTCTATCTGTCCATTTTTCTCAGAAAGTGCCTTCTATAGTAAAAGAATGTTATAAAGTACTTTGAACAATATTACTAGAAGAAGTATTCAATTCAAAGTTTGAGTCTTTGTAGTGGGGTAGGAAGTCTATTGTTTGTTACATGTAAGTCCTTGTTTATCAGTTCCAAAAAGCTTTATGAATCTGTTTTTCCCAGAGAAACCTTTCCAAATTGTTCCTGCACTTTTCTTTAAGGGTTGTCACTTCAATAAACCTCTGAGAATTGCCTCCTCAGTAAAAATGGTCACTCACCAAACTATGTTTAGTTGTGAACACATCAATAAATGTATGTCCATTCATTTGTTTCCTGAGTGTTTGCCTTGTTTTGCCCACATGCCAGACATGCAAGCATTTGCAGCACCTGATCAACTAGATCATATTGCTGGTGTCACATGTAAATGGTCCTTTCTTATATTTCTGAGCAGTGTGTGGGGAATAAACAGTCATGTTTCAGTCATTGTGCACTTCTTATAATTGGGTTTATTGCATTTTCTTGTTCTTTGTTCTTTTGATTGATAATTTTCTTCACCACACCAAGACAGTTAACCCCCACCCTCATTGCCCCATATCCCTCACTATGTTTTATTTTTTTATTTATTTATTTAGTTTTTGTTGACCAGGTACGTGCACTAGACAAATCTTGCCTATTTTCAGTCACGACCCAGGGGAGGGGGATACAGATGAATCCCAACTGACCTTGAACCAAATTAAGCTGTTGGTGGTATTTTTAGTGAATGAGGGAAATTTGGCCAGGACACCGGGGAAATTCCCCTACTGGCTGCTGGTCAGTGGCTGGTGGGGAGCCTTTCCGACGTCACGCAACAGAATGGCAGACGATTTGGAACACAGAGCAGAGATGGAGGCTGGAATGAGCTCGAGGCCTGCTGAGGAAATGGTTCTGAGTTTATCGGGAGAACGCGGTAAGGAGAAAAGTAAAAGTCAGCTGGAAACAGCACTGGAGGAAGCAGTGAACACTCCGATTGTGGCTGGTAATATTTCGGCTGGCAATACTGAGAATTTTCAAATAGTGCATTCACTTACAAACGTGGAGTCAAAATCGGCGCCGCAGACGAAGGATAATCAAGAGTGCAACACTGATTTGGACCCACGAAAGGAACTGGGTCTTCTGGGAGAGGTTTCCAGGAGGAGTGCTTTTAGTGATGGACTGCTCGCATCACATATAGTGCGACGGCAATTCGGGCTTGGAAAGGAAAGCCAAAGCAGCGATGGAAAGGACTGGTCTGAGGAGGTAGCGCTGACAGAAGCGGGATGGAAACGCATCGGATTCAGGGAATGGGTTCCAGACTTTACTTGGTCAGCTTCCACAAGCATGCATGCCATCACCCTCAAACGCTGAGCTCAGGTACTAGAAATACCGATAATATTTCTTCTCTTCACAGAAGTAAAGGGAGGGTGGAGAGTATTTTGGCTTTTGAAAAGCCAAGTACCTCTACAGCAGGTGTTAATTCTGAGTTAACAAGATCTAAGGGCATAGACTCTGACTTACTGGGACACAGCAAAAGCCTGCAATGTCTGACTTATTTAAAATAAAATTAGAACAAGCACCACGTCAAAATGCTGTGCGGTTAAAATACAAAGGAGGTCTGCAGGAACATCCAGACAGATATTATATTTTCAAGCAGCTATTGAAAACTGCAATGGGATTTTGTGCTAAAGACATTTATGCTCTAATTCATATTTCTGGAGAAGACTCTTTTGACATTAGCTTTCAAACAAATGCTCATATGGAAACATTTTGGGAAAAATATGCAGTACAAAAAAATACCCCTTTATGGTTGCCTTTTTTTGCCATTCCATTGACCAGACCACTGATTAGATTTGTTACAATCATGTTTAGAAATGAAGGAGTGAATGTGAGCGATATCTATCATTGGCTACAATCGAAATGTGAAGTGTTAGGCCCCCCCAGAAGCGATATTAGATATTGAAGGAATTTGGACAGGAGGATGGAAATTTAAAGTTAAGCTTTTCCAAGTTGATTCAGAAATTGTTCATTTACCAGACAGTTTCTTCTTAGGCAAAGTTAGAGGGGTATGTTTCTATGGGGGACAACCAAAAGCCTGTTACAAGTGTGGGGATCGAACACATGTTAGTAGTGTTTGTGACATTTTAAAATGCCCATTATGTGGGGGATTTGGCCACTCAGTGGACATGTGCACAAACATTTTTCAATGTAATTTATGTGAGGAAAAAGGGCATGCATTTCATCAATGCCCTTGGGCCAGACATAATTGCCCCGGAGGTCTAGACCATGATGGGTTACTGCGTAAAGCTCAATCCAAAAATAAATGCCCAAATGAACCCGTTCTTTCACATCCTTCCATACAGGTTGCTCCATCTATTCCTCCGGATTTAGATAAAAATAAAGAGGTTTCACCTGTGTTAAATGACCATCAGACCACAGTGGAGAAATCTACTGTTCAACCAGTAATTAAACAAATTTCTAGATCCTTCATGCCACCCCCTTTTGAAATAGTTAAAAGCAGAAGGTTTACAAGAGCTTCACTGAAGCAAACTCAAATGAGTCCCCTTCCCACAGAAAACTTTTTTCTACCTCTTCAGGAGGAGATTAGAGACTCAGATTTGGAATCCGAAACTTCCCATATTTCAGAAATTATAACAGATGATGAGGAGAGTAAATCCACTGAGCTTGCAAAAGATAAGAAAGGAAAGAAAGGAAAAAAAAGAAAAGTAAGCCAAAAAAATAGTATTTGAACAAGACTATGGCTTCCTTAAAGTTTGCCTCTTTTAATGTTTGTAGTCTAAAAACTTTTCAGAGGCAGATATCTATCTTTACACACTTAAAGTCCCTAAGATTAGATGTCATCTTTTTACAAGAAACTAGACTTTCCTCCCTTCATGAGATAAATCAGTTAAAGAAAAAATGGACATGTGGGCCATCTTTTTGGTCTTTTGGATCAGAAGTAGCAGATGGCATTGCCATATTATTTGGAAATTTGTCTTTTAAAGTTTCCAAAGTAATAGATCTGAATCCTGGTAGGACCCTAATTCTAGATTGTTCGTTGGGAGACTATTGTTTTCATTTTATTAATATATATGGTCCTCAATCTAAAACTGGCCGTATTGAAATTTTTGGGGAAATTAAACCATTTCTGTTTACTAAAAGACATATAGTATGGGGTGGAGACTTTAATTGTTCCCTGGATATACATATTCGAAAAATGTCGGGAAAAAAAGTATATTGTGACACAAATGCTCTCCTTGACATTGTGAAAGACGCAAGTCTCCAAGACTTGTATAGAAGTATACATTCACAAGCTGGTGAAACTTATCATAGGCATACATTTGCAACCCGAATAGACATGTTTTTTATTTCACATTATTTACATACAATATTTTGTTCAGTTATACCCTCGGAGTTTTCAGACCATCAGATACTATCTTGTGTTCTTTCATTAAAAAATTTGCCGCCAAAATTGTACACTGTAATACAAAGGTGGAGATTAAATACCTCCTTTTTGGCAAATTCAGTTTATTTTTCTAAAGTGGAATTTTTCTTGGCTGCAAAGTTTTCTACTCTAGACTTATTTCCATCTTATTATGAGTGGTGGTTACACACGAAACACGAAATTAAAAAGTTATTTCAAAACTGGGGCAAGGGTAAAGTTAATTCGGACTATAGACAATATTTACTATATAGAAATCAATTATATAGACTGATGTCATTTCCCCCTAGTGATCATCACTTATTTACCTCTCAAATTAAAGAAATAAAAAAGCAGATGAGAATATTCCAATATAATAGGGCTAAATCATTGGATTTAGAATTCAGATTTAATATAAAAAACTCTCCTATGTCTGACCCTTATCAAGCATGTAAAACGCACTTAGCTGATACCTTAATGACAGGTTTACTCAATTCAAATAATGAGATAATTACTGCTGATTTAGACATGTTACATCTTGTTCAACAGTATATTCAAGATTATTTCTCATGTTCAACAGTATCATCTACTGATACCTTTTCGAAACAGGATTTTCATAATTTACCCAGAGTTCCTGACAACTTATTACAGTTCCTGATAAAACCCATTTCCTCACAAGAAGTGATTGATGTAATTAAACAGTTAAAAAATGGATCTTCTCCTGGGATAGATGGTATCCCAAATGAATTTTATAAAAAATGTATAGTATATATGGGATTTTTCTTACCCCTTGTATTTAATTCCTTTTTATCTTCTGGAATATCTTGTGAATATTTTTCTCTTTCCATAATGACATTTATTTACAAGAAAGGGGATAAATCGATTCAGTCCAATTGGCGACCCATTTGCCTATTAAATAGTGACTATAAGATTTTATCAAAAATATTGCAGAATCAGTTAGAAAACCTTGCTGAAATTCTGATACATCCAACACAAACATGTGCTATAAAAAACAGGAAGATTCAACATAGTCTTTTTTTAATTAGAGACCTTTTTGCTAGTAAATCTAGATTTCATAAAACAGAATTGGTAGCAGCTTTAGATCAGTCAAATGCCTTTGATGCAGTTAGTCATTCCTATCTTTATTTTATTTTATCATCCTATGGGGTCCCTAAAATTTTCATACACTGGATATCACAATTGTATAGTAAAGCGGTTACTATTCCAATTGTCAATGGGTTTATGGGAGAAAAAGTTAAGATCAATAGGGGAGTTAGACAAGGGTGCCCTTTAAGTCCTCTGTTATACACTTTTGTTTTAGACCCTGTTATTAGACATATCATTTCAGAGGAAACAATAATTGGTATTGCCCCCTTTCCATATTTAGAGAATATTAAGGTGGCAGCCTTTGCAGATGATGTGACGCTTTTCCTAGCTGATACAGTTTCTTTACAAAAAGCTTTAGAAATTTTTACTTTTTTTGGTCAGTTCTCTGGAGCCTCTCTCAATATTCATAAAAGTTTTGTTTTACAGCTAGGGCAAATTGTCCCTGACCTAACTCAATGTTTTAATATTTCTTTAGTGACTGTACCTCAAAAAATCTTAGGAATTTGGTTTGGGGTAGAAGATATGGAATTATATAACTGGGAAAAACAGCTTATCATTGGGGAAATGAAAGTAAACCAATGGAAACATTGGAAGTTTGGAAAACATAAAAGGGTGATGATTATAAAAAAATTTTTATTACCTGTTTTCATTTACATTAGTCATCTTTTTCCCCCACCTTTAGTTTTTGAAACTAGACTATATAGTATTTTTTTTCAGATGCTCTGGGGAAATAGGTTGAATCCAGTTAAAAGGGAGTTTACTTACCTTAAGAAAAGAGATGGAGGTCTGCAGATGATCAACCCAAACATTTTTTTTCATTCCATATTTTTGTTCTCCTCCTTTCTGTTTATTTGGCAGGAAGCGTCTTTACCTTGGCATTTTTGGGTTCGATCATTATGGCATAAATATTTTTTTAAATGGTCGTTATTACCTCCCAAAATTTTGATGTCAGACGAACTTCCAAAATATGGTCTTTCTACCTTTAAAAAACTATTTCAATGGAAAATTCCCCTACAAAAAGTACATTCTCTAGATAGGAAATCTTTTTATGATTTTATTGTATATGATTTACAGAAAGTAAGTTTGATTTTTCCTAACTGTTCCCCAACAAATATGAAATATGCTCAAAATAAATCAACAGATCTAAGGATTCCGTTTAAAATCTGGGATATTATTTGGATTTCAGCTCACGGGAGATTGGGGGTTAGAGGAAAGTTAAAATACAAACCGGTGATTGATAGGTATTGTTTAAGACCTGATTGTATTAGTATAGAAGAAAGTCAAATTCATTTTTTTATAGACTGTAATGATAGTAAGAAATTTTGGAAATTTGCAGCTAAACATTGGTGTATGCCTCATTTACAGTCTATAACTTATAATACTCTGGTGTTAGGGGATTATTCAGGAATATGGGAGAAATATCACAGGAGTACTTTAAATGTTTTTTTTTGCTCTTCTGCAATACTTTCTCTGGCAAGCACGTTGTCATTTTGTATTACAACAGATTCATACAGATTATTCAATAATTGTGTCCTATGTAGCATCTGAGTTGAATGCACTTCGAATAAGGGATGGAAAAAAGTTTTCTAAAACTTATGTCGCTCATTTATGGAAATGCTTTCTGGATTGATGATGTTACAGGGTTTGTTTGGATTATTTGAAACCAATTTCTTTATTAATTAGTTGAGTTTGTTTTTTCTGTGTAATGCAATGTTGTCTTAAGTGATGTTATGTTCATTTCTCAATAAAATTTCCCCTATTCTTTTTGATAAGTGCCATGGGATCTTTAACATCCACCTGAACTACCACCAATCCAGGCAGATGGGACCTCGGTTTAACGTCTCATCCGAAAGACGGCACCTCAGGAGTGCAGCACCCCCCTCATGCTGCACTACAGTGTCAGTACACTGTGAAGTGGCATATCTAGTACTGAAGTGCCCCAGGCAGGGAACCGCACCAAGTAACATATCACACGATGCACTGTCAATACACTTTGCGTAGTGCTATATGTAGCAAATTTTAAAAACCTCATACACAACATTTATCAAATGTTATTCCATAGGATAAGATTTATTTGTGCTAGCTCTTACATAATATGGGAGTGCTGAATATATTCTGCTACTGTAAAAATGTTGAAAACGTTCCTCTAATTGTGGTTTCACTTAACACTGAGATGGAGTCTGACTGTATTGAAAGGGGTGCCTAGGCAATTCCCACCTGCTACAAATTTTGATTCCCAGTTTTGACACGGTCCATTTTTTTATACACCTTTCTTCAAAATCAAGTAATAAGAAATAATCACAATTTTCTTCCTATCATGGCAGTAAAAGACTCAATCCAGGGATGATATTGTGTATCACTGCCATTTGATCCCCTCTGGAAATGAAGACTCAGCACACTTCCAACTTGGATGCTTGCTGACAACATTTTATTGAACACCAATAATATTTACACACTCAATTTCTTATAAAGTCACACCTTTTGTATTCCAGTCCAAAATCACAGATTTTATATTCTGGTCCATTTCATTCATATTTCCTTGCTCTTCTGTCTTGATCCTCTTTTTCTGAACCTTGTCTTTGGGGTTCAGAAACCAGATCTGACCCCCCCACCCAATCACCAGTAACAGGTACAAAGTTACCAGGACCTCCTCCTTCTTAAGTTCGACACCAAGATCCGACCCTTAGTGCTACCCCTTGTCCCCAAATTCTCCACAGAAAAGGGAGATCTGTGAGCTACCTCACCTTATAAACCCCTTCAGGACCCCAATTAGGACCTCCCTGGCCCCTCCCTTTGACCAATCACCTCCCTGGCCCTGTACCTGTATCATACAACACTACCTGTGTGACTTCACTACTGATGTCACCGGGCCCCTCTCCCTCCCACTTCTCCAACTGCATCTCACCCCCATCACCTAGCCATTTTCATCTGGGCCACCTGACAATTCAGGTGGCCTTTTATTGGCAACCCTATTTATTAAACTCCAGATCGTTACGCTTAGAAGCATTCATTAAGATAGAACAGAGGATAACCCTACACACATGTCAATTTATCTCTCTGACTTTCTTGTAACCATGTCTGAGTTATTATATTTGATTGAATATTTGGGCAGCAATTCTGGCTCTTAAAATGAAATGGCCAAACAAAAGGGCTTCATTTTTTGAGAGCTTACCCTCCCCTCCCCCCATGAACATGCAACAACTCAACTTCAGGATAGTTCTGTCCAAATTCATTGATGTAGCAGTCATGGTCACAAAGAACCTGTCAAAATTAGACAATTCAACCTTAACAATAGAAATATCATGTTGAATTTAAGGAGGTGTGTGTATATTCATTGACATTATAGGTATAACCCAGGACTTTATAAAAATATTCTACTTTGACTTTTGTTTCAGACATTGCTACAAATATGAAAAAAATATAATTTTAACAGCCTCTGTGATATTATTAATATGATTTTCTGCAAAAAAATACAAAAACAGTTGTCAGTTTAGTTAAATTATTGTACACCAATACATGGGCAAGAGTGCTCAGGACCATGACTTACCTACTTACGTACTTATTTATTTATTTATTTAACTTTGTTTACTGGATGAGTGCACTGGTGACAAGTACCTTTTTCAGGCATGACCCGGGTGCAGAATCACAGACAAAAAGGAAAACAAAATAAAGTGAATACATATGAATTTACAGCAAGTTGTAGGCAAATATGAGCACATATGGTGCTAATACTTCTAAATATACAATGTGATATACAATATAATATATAAAAGTGCTTGTAAGGTAATAAACAAAGGTAGAATTGAGGATAGAGAAGAGGAGGAAGATGGACCAAGATGCTGGCCCAGTGGCACTGGAGGTTGAGGCGCTGGTCGCTACACCTTGTGCCACACCAGCGACCCAGGCTTGGGAATGAGTCCAGGCTGCTGGGGATCAGCAGTGGGAGACAGTATCAAACATCTAGAGGACTGGTCTCCTTTCTCGGGGGGAGGGAGATTTGTCATCCTGCTCATTGATTCTTCTTTGGCAGTGGCTGGAGGGCAATACGGGTCGTAAGGCATGTACCAACATCCTTACATTGGTGGGGGAGGGGGGATGGGAGAAGGAGGAAAAGGAGCCTAGCAGGTCCCATGATGTCCCCCGAGTGTCTGGATTGGCTCTTGGGGGGGGGAGCCAACACCTTCCTATCTGGCCCTGCCATGGGGGGCAAGCCAAGGGGGAATTTCCAGGGGTGTTGGCAGAGTCGGGATGTGCGGGACCGGCGAGTCAGTTCCTCCATGAGGAGGACCACAGCCACCTGCCAGGGCTCACAGAGGATAAAAACCTATATAGAAAGAAAAATGTGACTGAGATTGGTTGGTGGCTGCAATTAGCTAGTATAAGGTGGGAGGTCATGACAGAGGAGGCTATTAGAAGCAAGAGCAGGTATGGGCTGAGGAGTAGTGTGACATTAAGAGCTTGGCAAAGGCATAGTGAGAGGAAGATGCTTTGACAAAAGGAGGTATGGAGTTCCAAATTGAAGCTGCTCAAGAAGTAAAAGAGTGCTGACTCATATTTGTGCGAAACTTGGGTATTATTATGTTGTTTTTGGTTGCAGAGCAGGAGGAAGGAAGGTTGACAAAAGAGATATGGCTACTGAGGTAGGCAGGTATTCCAGAATGCATAGTTTTCCTTACAGGTGTTGCAATAGCTACAGTAGATTGGATTTGATGTCAGGGGGGATCCAATTAGGGGGTTGAAAGCTATATAGTGGTGAACACTGGACCTGCAACCTAAGGCAAATTTATACGTTTTGTAGTATAGAGTGTGTTTTTGCTGTAGTGTGGATTTACTGGCACTATTTCTAGTCTAGTTCATTGAGCAGGTCAAATTAACTACCCTTTCAATGCTTTAAAGGCAATCAAGTGACTTTGGTGCATATTGGAACATAAAGTTTACCCTTTACAATCCTAGGGATTTGCAAAATATGGATGACTCAGATTCACTGAACACCCTGTGCACATCACATAATCAGTCCCTTTACCAAATCATGCATTTCACTTTAGACACAGATCCATTAATACATTAATTGTTTCAATCTTTTCTCTGCCACTATTTACCACTATATTGCATGATACAGAGTTCACATCTTTGATCAGAAGCTAAAAATAAGCATTTACACTTGGCAAGGTCCACAACTTTTGTCATAGGGATCTATTTCTTTAGTTTTAATATAGTGGCACTACTGTGCCACTATAGGTAGGGTTCAGTAAGCACTTTAATGTTAAACCCCAATTCTTCCACTTTAATAACTTTGCAGCTGTTCAACAGATTCGCATGACATCTTGCATGTGTGGTTTCGTGGGGTAGCTCTCTGGATGTGTCAAGTTTTGTTCCATCAGATGTGTGGATTCCATGATCCAAACAGTGCAAAAAGTGAATTTTGTGCTGTTTTTTTTTGCTGTTTTTTTCTGACACCTCTAGCACCCAGACAGTTTGGACCTTTGGTCTGAAATTTTCAGAGTAGAAAGGGGATGGCCCACAGATGTGCCTTTTGCTGGTTTGGTGAAAAAATATAAATCCATTCCAAGGTTATTACATTTTAAAATTGTGGGTTTTGAGCATGCTCAGGAAGCACTTCAATATAGCTGTGTGAAACAAAAAAATCCTTATTCATTTGGGGCCAATTCTTCTTCGTCAGAAGAGAAAACCTTTCTCATTTTCCGCCATCTTGTTTTCCATTTTTGCGTCAAAAAAAAATTGCAAAACCCACAATAATGACATCCAGCTGAGACACCCAGACATGTATCTTGCTCACTGAGACTCTGTTAGGAGGATTCTGCACTTCATTGTTGGAGAAATTAACTCAAAATGTTTTTCATTAATGTTTTAAATTCTATTTTGTGACTAGCTTCTGTTTTTTTTGGGGGGGGGGATGGTTGCTCATACGAAAATTTTTGTATGAAACTCCATTCCACTAACTGTGTAATGTTTCTCTGGTGTCTAGTGGTACTTCCCTCCCTCCGATCGCTATCCCCATGGAAGTCTGAAAAACCAGAACAAATGTAAAACCTGTTGCTGTTTCTGTACTTAGAGAAGTTCAAACAGCTAATACTAATCAGATGGTTCCTAGATATTCATATTGAAGTCCATTCCAAATGTGTGTCAGAGCATGCTGAATATCGTGATGGACATGCAGAAAAAACAAAGTCCCAGTGGTACTGATTGTAAACACAGATATAATTCAGTCTGTGCAACATAATGCAATCTGTAAATTCTTAAAAGAAAGTGTTGAGTACAAAGGAAATATAAAAAAAAGAGAGTGCCATCTGGGAATGTGAAATTCTGTGTTTCACGTTGTGGAGGACTAAATTAGAAAGCCGTAGGTAGAAAAGTCAGAAAGAAGCACACAGCGAAGTGATAATAGAAGAAATTCAGGCTGTGCCCCAAAATCCACAACAAAGCTCTGGACTCATCAGTCTCTATTTTTTACATCACAAACATAGTTCCAAACTTTCATCTTCATTCAAATAAGGCTCTCATTATTCATGAAACAAGGTTCTGGACTTCACTTTCTGCGTATTTCAAATGGGGGGTGCTAGATGAAGTTGCTCCAAACATCCCCAGCAGTGGTTGGTGAATTTCTAAGGACTGGTAGCTGTATTATATGTTATGTGGGAGCACAACAAATACCAAATTTCTCCTTCCTGAATCAATTGGGGGAGTCCCATCAAATCACTCAGAGTCCACAGGGACAGACCCTTTCAAAACTGTCCATGCACTGTTCTACTTAAAAGTAACCATATTCAGTATTTTGTCATGACAATGGCATATTGCATGGTCTTTCAATATCTGATCCTCTGTTTATTTACATAAATGAAATTGTCCATCTTTGCTATCAGATAGCCTCACAGAGGAAGTTACAATTCCCAAACACTTTTAATGTTTTGTATCTTGTGGCTTTCATAAACAACAATCAGATACTGCAGCCTTCATAACAATATTGAAAACAAGGTTTATGTGTGTCACTTATCTGAATCCTACATTGGTCTCCACAAAGTGAGTAAACTAAAGATAAAGACATGTGATTTGGTTCACAGAGCTTGCTGCCATCATGGTTTCAACTTCCCAACCTGCAATAGCTTTCCATTACATTCAAACAAACTGAGGTGGCATTTCTCCAGATCCAGCATTGAGTGCATGAAGTGTGCATTGGTAGTGCAGTGAAGTTTTGAGAAGACCCCATCATCAGAGCCCTTCAGTCTGATGAAGGGATCTTCCTGTAATGTCACCACTCTTCACTTCACTCACTTCATGGAGACCAACGTATGTTTCAGATAAGTGACATGCATAGACCTTTTTTTGAATATTGTTATGAAAGCTGCAATATTTGATTGTTCTTTATGAAAGCCGCAGCATCCAAAACACTAAAAGTATGTGGGAGTTCTATCTTCATCTGCACAACTGTTTGATAGCAAAGATGAACAATTTAGTTTATGTAAATGAATGGAGGATTGAATTTTGAAAGATCATGCCTCATGCCCTTGTCATTACAAAATATTGAATATGATTACTTTTAAATAGAACAGCAAACACACAGTTTTGAAAGGAGTTTGTCCCTGTGAACTCTGAGTGATTTGTTGGGACCTTACCCCGACATTGATTCAGGATGGAAGAATTTGATATTTGTTGTGTTCCCCATATAATACAGCTACCAGTTCTTTAGAAATTCACCAACTGGTCAGTTGGGATGGTTAGGGGCAATTTCCTGCCCCAATTTGATATACTGAGACAGTGACATCCGGAGCCTTGGTTCATGAATAATGAAAGCCTAATTTGTGAATGGAGATGGAAGTCCAGAGCTATGTTTGTGATTAAAAAAAAAATAGAGACTGATGAGTCCAGAGCTTTGTTGTGGATTTTGTGTCACAGCTTGAATTTCTTCTATCTCCTTCACTGTTCCTTTTTTGGGGAGACGCAAGCTGCCTTGTGACTCAGCCCTCAGCCCCCTCCTTGTGCTCTGGGACTTGCCTTCTGGTACCCCGATACCCCCTAGATTACCCCCCGGGCAGGGCCACCACACCAGTTGGATGCACGCAATGATGGGACAAGGGTGCTGGCAGGGAGCCCACTGGCATTGCCTCCCAAGGTGGGGATAGGTCAGGATACCCCTGGAGGTGCCACAGCGCATAATTGGGGTTAGGGTGAGCAGGCGTCATAGGTTGTGGCCACAATTCATTTCCCCTGGGGACGGGGACATGCAATGATGTCCCATGTCTGCCCCACCCCCCATAGTAATGGTGCCAGTGCGGGGGTACCCCCAGCCTCTGCCAGAGTCCACATTGTACTGGACACTCTGCCCCCTCCCTCCCCGAAGAAGGAGAGCAGTCTCTAGCATGCTCAATCCTTCTCCCCTGGCTGGCCCTCCGATATCCCCAGGTCCGTCCCCGAACCCGGGCTGTTGGCATCACAGTCAAGCACCCTCCCCCTGCGCCTGCAGGCCTGCTTACTGTGTGCCGTTCCTGACTTTTGTACCTATGACTTCCTAATTTAGTCCTCCATGAAGTGAAACACACACAACTTCATATTCCCAGATGGCACCCTCCTTTCTTTATAGTTCCATTGTACTGAACACTTTCTTTTAATAATTTGCAGATTGTGTTACATTGCACAGACTGAATTAATAATGTGTTTGCCATCAGTACTATTGGGACTTTGTTTTTTTTCCTGCGTGTTCATCATGATATTCAGCACACTGTGACGTGTTTGGAACGGACCTTGATATGAATGTCTAAGAACCATCTGGTTAATATTAGCTGTTTGAACTTTTCTAAATTCTGAAACAGCAACAGGTTTTACATTTGTTCTGGTTTTTCAGACTTTCAAGAAATTAATACAGCCATCTGAACTGATATTCTTATTCCAAAGGAACAGGCAATTGAAACAATCAACTGATAATCTGTAGGGTGCTGAAGCATTATTGAACTCTCAAATTTTAATGGATACAATAGTACTGATGCATTGCTGGTGTTTGAAACCTTATGAAACTATACAGCTATTTGATCTGTCATTTTTATATGAAGAAACAGCCAGCTGAATCACATATTTAACAGGCTGTGTTTGGGATTTTTGCAATATTATGATCTTTGTTGGTTTTTTTTAAAGGAGAAATTCAACAGAGTTAAATTTCCAACAAATTAAAAAAGATTTAAAACAACAGGAAACATGCTCTGGTTTTGTATGAAATAGATGGTGTCTCTGGATGGCAAGTTAATATGATTTTTAGTGTAACATCCTGAAACTGATTTACAACCAACTACATGCTGGTAACACCACAGGTTTGGGAGGTGAGGTGTACCTGTTTCTGTTCTTTGGAGACAGTCGCTACTGTTACATGTGCACTGTATGGTTGTACCTGGGAGCTGGAAGACATTGATATTTTTCTATGATTACACTATCTCAAAATGTATGGATGGATGGGAGTACAAGGCCTGGAGGGCCTTGCACTCCATCAGGCAAATAAGGATATGATTATACTACTGTATCTCAAAAAGTAAGGAAATTCCTTGCAAAAAACTGAATTAATGCAACAGTTAAGTATCAGATAAAACTGATCAGGATGCTGCTTTTCCTGTGGTTTGTCTGCAAACTGACAAAAGTAGGGAAATGTGATGTTAGGGTCTCAAACCCTAACATCCTGACCCACTCCTGAGACAAATGAGGGGTGGCGTCTTCCTTGCCATTGTCAACCCTAATGTTCACCCCACTGTAGTGACAGAAAACCTGAGATGTGATGGAGACAGGAGTGTATGTTGCATGGCTGTATAGAGGAATGGAATGAGTGCTGGGGTTGACAACAGCAAGGAAGACTCCACCCCTCATTTGTCTCAGTGGTGGGGCAGTGATGTTAGGGTTTGAGACCCTACCATCATATTTCTCTACTTTTGTCAGTTTAATCTGAACCCTAACTGTTGCAGTAACACAGATTTTTGCAAAGAATTATTGTAAAGATCGAGACACTTGAGACTTGATAATATCCAATGATACACAGTGGTGCCCAGCATCAGGATCCTTCATATCTAGTCATTGCAATCAGGATCTTGACCAAAGAACAGCCAAGAATAGTCAAGACCATCACTTTGCACTTGTCTGTTTTGTTGCAATTGGCTAGCTGGCCATTATAGCCTGACCATTATAGCCCATAGGCTAGAGGGACTTTTGAGGCACACACATGTGCAGCACTGTTTCTGTACAATGCCACCTGCTGACCCTGTAGACAATGATGTATATTTATAGTATTTAAAACAGTGACATCAAGCATGACAACTAAATGCAACTGAGGATATCAGGACAGTACAGGATCATAATATCTTTAGTCATGATTGAACCTCTCATTCGGTACCATTATACCACATCTTGTCAGGCATTATTTCATAATATTTTTCATTAGGATATAGTCCACATCTCTTAAAGACATGCTAATCAATTTAAGTTTATATACTATGGTTTGTTTAAAATGAGTATTTCCCTTCCAAATGTTTTGGGGGCAGTGGCTATAATGATTTCAAAGGTACCCATACTGACAATGTTGACCATTAAGTGGAATGTGTTTTCTCTGGTACCCAACAGTGTCCATTTGAGTTTGAGTTGAACCATATTTAATCGATGTGTGGGAAAACGTTTAACATAAAAAAAGCATTTGTACTACAAGGGCGGGATATGTAGACTGAGCCAGGCAGGGGCGCAAGCCTGGGCACAGTGCAACTGGGATGTGCCAGGGCATGGCCCGGGCGATATTCAATGGTGCTGTGCCATGGCTCAGCACCATTGAATATGGCACAGGGGCTACCCCCACTGCGCTTGGCGCAGTGCCACAGTGCCTGTGCAAGTGGCAAGTGAGGAGCAGGGGGATGCGCCAGTGCAAGTGTGGGTGTGCTAGGTGCAGCAACCATGATATTCAGCTCTAGGCATGCAGATGAGGCCATTATGCATGCAAGGTGCAAATGGGGCCATTTGCATATCATTATGGCCCAATTTGCATGCAGGTGCACTGATCCCCAGCGACTTGCACCTGGCACCCGCCCAGGTTGCAACTGTCGGGGACCAACGCCCCTGCCCCTCGGTGGGCAATGTTCCCCAATACCTGATCATGGGCATAACATAAATAAATCCCTGGTGGTCCAGTGGACCCGATTCCCTGCCCGATTGTGGGAAAATGAATAAATGATTCTCACTGGTGGTCCAGTGGACCTGCTTCCCTGCCCGATCACAGGCAAATGAATAAATTAATCACCCTGGTGGTCCAGTGGACCCAATCCCCAGCCCAATCATGGGCTTCAGTTGTAAAGAAATGCCTAGGTGGGCCTGTGGTACCCCCTCCTCACCCACCCACTCAGACCCATCACCCTGCTCCCCCCCCTCGGTCAGTGGCAGATGACAGCTCCCCACCTGTAAGCCATCCGGCTGCCCGCCGACTGACAGTTTACAGTATGGTTCTGTGCCCATTGGTCCACTGCATGGGCCAATGAGCATGCAGACCATACTGTACTACACGGTCCCAAAATGTGAATGAACCATTCACATTTCGGGACTATACAGTACAGTCTGCATGCCCATTGGCCCATGCAGTGGAATAATGGGTGTACAGCCGTACTGTACTCTGTCAGTCAGGCAGCCTGGCAGCTTGTGGGTGGGGAGCTGCCGCCCGCTGACCAGGAGGGGGGGTGGGGGTCTGAGTGGGGAGGTGGGGAGGGGGTACCGCTGGCCCACCTGGGCATTTCTTTACAAGTGAAGCCCGTGATCGCTCTGGGAAGCGGGTCCACTGGACCACCAGGGAGATTAATTTATTCATTTTCCCATGATCGGGCAGGGGATCAGGTCCACTGAACCACCAGGGAATTAGTTTCTTTATTTGCCCATGACTGGGATGGGGATCGGGTCCACTGGACCACCAAGAAATGTATTGTATACAACAGCCCACGATCGGGTGATGGGGTAGGGTCCACTGGACCACCAGGGTATTTACATACATTCTAAGCCCACGATCGGGCATGGGGGGGGGGCACGGTGCCTGGCCTGTGTCTTGGGAGGTCGGGTGGCCACCCACAGCAGGCGGCTGCCGTATTGCGCCTTGCAATACGGCAGCTCACATGTAGGTGGCCAGGACTTGCTTCTGGTTTCGCTGGGCACAACCTTGTGCCCCCCTGAGCGACGCAAGGTGGGTATGTGCCAGCATGTGCACCGCACATCCCGGGCTGAATATCGGGATGTGCCGCATATGCATGGGCACGCCCCCCACACTTGCGCCACACACATTACTGGTGCACCCCAGCGCATCGAGATTTGCGCAGCGTAACATCCCCCTTTGAATATCACGCCAAGGCGCATCAGTGGGTTGCATATGGCACAACACTGTTGCACCATGAACAACTTCTTTGAATATCCCACCCCAAGTATCTATACATTAATTATAAAAATAAGATTGGCTTATTAATGAATACTTGCAGTTTAACTAAAGTTTCTTAGATTCAGTAGGCTTAATTATGTAAAAAAAAATTGTTTTAGAGCAATTGGTTTATTCCTAATTTTCCAAACGTGAAACAAAATGATTAAATGATCACTTAAGACAATCCACCAGGGTACCTGAAGTTTAATTTTATTAAACCATGATGACTAGAAATTCAGTCTAATAAGGTATGCATTTCAGAAGTATTATTCATCCATTTCGGGAAGGTAATTATCTGTTCAAGTTATCCAATGTAACCAAGTTAATCAGCATACTTTTTATTATATTACTGTAAGTAAACAAATCACCAGGACCTGATTGTATTTTTCCCCAGGGTCCTTAAAGAGAAAATCTCCTCAACCTTTTTTTCTGTTGGCCAGTGTAGTGTGTATGCATGAACAATGATTTTCTCTCTTGTGTTCCCCTAATTTCATCCTGATTTAAATTTAATATGAAGGTGCTTCACTCTGTTCTGCCCTGGTATGAAAACCTGTTTGATGCCATTGCAAAGGACATCACCCCACTCATGAAAGGAAACATGGGAGTTAATAATATTTCTAAAATGGGCTTAAGAAATCCAGGTCTCTGATTGGCTACTACATCATCTGCGCTATGTCCTTATCAGATGATATAGTAGCCAACCAGGACTACTGCCCACCATGATGCCCCATTACGACAATAAATCAGTGAGCTCTGCCAATCCTAAACACAAACTCTCACTAGCAGAGCTCACTGAAGCGGCAGCAATCCACCACAATGGCACTCGCACCAGCACAGTATCACAGTACACAGTAACCATATCTCACTCAGATGCCGTAAAATCCCCCTTCTGTCACAAACTGTAAATGCGTAATTTTCTTTTACTCACAGAGCTTTTGTTCCTCGTATTTCCACCGGCGATCCTCTGTCATCCTTGATCAGATCTCCGTAGTCCACACTCGCCCCCCCCCCCACTAACTTTATCACTTCCTATAAATCACACCCTTCACAACACAGAAAGAACATTGGGAGCAGAATATTTCTCGCTATAAATCAAGCGTTTAATTTTTCTCACTGTCCATCATGGTTTAAAAAAGCGAAGTGAGTATCCTATAGCACCGGTAATGAATACGCTTTCGCTCCAGCGGCCAACAAAAAACACACTCACTCCTGACACTGCTGGCAAATCAGCAACTTCAGTACCTATATAAAAAAAAATCTGTAAAAACTGAAAAAACATGTATTTATTTCTCCCAATGCTTACCACCGCAGTTTCAAAGAAGCAGGAAGCGGTATTGTACGGCACCCAGTAACGGACACGCATGCTCCCAGCGACCAACTAAGAACACGCTCGCTCCATTTATTTCTGCCAATATTGGATCACTTATTTTTTACTTTATCTGTTTTTCTTTTTACTCATTAAATAATCAATAGATAGGCCCATTTTGTAACTGCAATAACACACTCAGAGTTGTGGATTATTGCCTGATAAGAGCACACCTAGAGGCATAAGGCAATCGGCACAAGCACCTCTTGCCTTAGTACACCCCAGGCTTGATCTTATCAGGCGATCACCCACACCTCATCATGTGTTATTGCTTGCATATTTGCACATCAAAGAGACTGGATGTAAGCAAAGAGCTCCTAGCACATAGGAATTAATCAGCTGAATAACAAAACTTCACATGCACCAGCATCCTCCCACACTAGCTCAGACACACTTTAAACAACAGAAAGCATTAGGGAACTTACCTTGAAAAGTTTGATGGCCAGCACAAGACAAGAATACAGGAGCTTCAGAAGACATACAACAGAACTGACTGACAATAACACTTCTGCTGACTTTTGCATTATGCATCATCAACTCCCATTATGCCCTGCATGAGTGGGGTTATGATCTTTGCAATGGCATCAAACAGGTTTTCATACCAGGGCAGAATAGAGTGAAGCAACTTCACTTAAACTTAATTTAGGATGAAGTTGGGGGCTGTAAGAGAGGGAATCATTGTACATGGCTACAAACTACACAGGTATACAGAAAATACATTGAAGGGACTTGCCCTTTAAGAAAAATGGGATGACTCTGGCAGAACTAGCAGATCAGGTCAACTGCTCCTTGTGAAGAGCGGTAGTGCCGGCACACTAAAGTTGCATTTGTGGATTTACTGCACAAGAACAGGGATAAGGATGACACCAGAAACTATAGGTCTTCTCATCTGTCCTTCACTGTGGACAAGCTCCTAAAGACCATAATTAAAGAAATGACAGTAGAGTTCTTAGAGAAGCAGGGGTTACAAGACAGAAAACATGGATTCATGACAAACAGATTGTGTTAGACGTTACGTATCTGATAGACTTCGTTGATTCCATTAAAAAATAAGTGGACGGGGCAGGCAGTTTTACCTGGATTACAACAAGGCTTTCAGCTCTGTACTATATTTGATACTAATTAAGAAGATGAGGGCATGGATTATGAGAGCATGGCATCTGGTGTTCTCCCAGCTATTATTTTTGTCTGCACTTCCCTCCTGCACCAGCTACAAACAAGTAATGTAAACAGGCACCAGTATTTAAAAACAATAAATTAAAGTGTACTGATTGCCATTGGGGAATTAATGTAAAGCAGGTTATATTTGATGTAATGTTTTTTTCACAGATGTTGATTGTCTTGGAAATAAAGTGGAAATGAAATTACAGCAAATATAACCCATTCTACAGTATATCCAGTCATAGCTCTGCGTTCTAATCAATAAACCATGCTGCTTTTCAGTTGTTGATTTAGGGTTGTTGTCTACTTCAGAAAAGTGCAGATAATCAGGATAAACATGTTAGCCAGTAGGTAGTTGGCTGTTGTATCATGTAGGTGGCCTGGTAGTGGGAATGAGCCCTGGTCCCCTATTGTCTAGTGGCACCTGATTATAGTGCTGCCAGTTGCAGGGCTTCCTAGCCTTGGAGCGAGACACAGTACTCTACACCTGCAACTACACATGAGGCAGGTGAAGTAGCTAAACCTACTCCACAAGGGCACTAGGGAATACTAGCATGCTGCTGTGCCAGGGAAGGTAGGAGGGCAGTCTTTGGTAAACCCACAGTACTCCAAGTCCCATCCTCTCAATGATCAACTGGTAATTAAAAGTTTATCTACCATAAAAAAACTTGTCAACTACAACAATGACTTGCTTCTGCCTTGAAATATTGGTTGTATTTCAACTCTTTGTTCACCAAAAGTTTAAACTGAATATCTACTAAATAAAGTGGGGGATGGAAAATATCCAAAGATAGATTCCACTGCCAGTACATTAAATATAGATTTGGAACCAGTAAATTATTTATTATCAAATGTGAGAAGTTTGGATGGTAAATTTGATGAACTTAAACTCCTTATGAGGAATAAAAATATTAAAATAGCAATTCTTACAGAAACCTGGTGAGAGGAAGATGATACATGGGACAGAAATATTACAGGATTTAATTTGTATCAGAAATCCAGATTACATAGAAAGGGTGGTGGTGTAGCAATTTATGTACATGAATCTGTTCCAAGCATGGAAATTCATGATGGTAAACTTAGCATCGAACATTTGTCTGTTAAAATCTTGCCTCCTAATGCTCCCAAAATTATGTTGTGGGCCATGTATTGTCCCCCTTCCACTAATAGGGAGCAGGATGTGGATATTTTAAATTATCTGGACAATATTGATTCAACTGATAACCTTATTATAACAGGTGACTTTAATCTCCCAGAAATAGATTGGATAAACCAGACATCATCTAGTCTAAATGAAAGGAATTATTTGGAAAGCTTTAATCAACTAGGCTTGGATCAATTAGTTTTAGAAAACACGAGCTCTAACAATATTTTGGATCTCGTTCTTTCAAATATGGGATCTAGACTAAATGTCACTGAGGTCGGTTCTCCAATCTCAAATAGTGATCATGACACCATTTTTTTCCAATTAAACGAATTAGTTACTCATCAGGGAAGTAATATAAAAATTCCCAATTTTAATAAAGCGGATTTTCATAAAATTAGACAGGCATTACTTTTGTGGGATTGGAAATCAGATTTTGCTGGGTTAATGTTGGATGAAATGTGGCACATCCTAGTGGATAAAATAAAAGACATTGCAGATGCAAATATACCATTCACCAGAAAAAAATTTTAAATTGGGTTCTTCCTAAATGGATAACTAGTAAAATTAAAAGGCAGATTAATATAAAACATAAATTGTACAAATTAGCAAAACTTGATCCAAACCTAATGCCAAATACAAGAATCAGGTTAAATATGTAAAGAATTAATAAGGGTTGCTAAATCTAATTTTGAAATTAAATTAGCAACTAGAAGTAAAATAATTATAAAGCCTTTTATGCATACATCAATAACAAAAAAGGAATAGACAAACAGTAGGCCCTTTAAGGATGATAGTGGCAACTTATTAAATGATAAGGAAATGGCTGAGGTTCAAAATCAGTATTTTTCTACTGTATTTAATCCTAAATGTACTGTAACAAATAACAGTAAATATAATACAAAAATGATATAAGGATTAAAATTGACATACAAGAAGTGTGGGATAGGTTAAAGAAAATTAAGATCAACAAATCCCTGGGCCAGACAATATACATCCAAGACTGATTTGTGAAATTGCAGAGGTAATAGCTACCCATTAGCCTTTATTTTCAAGAATCATTGGATAGAGGTGAAGTTGTTAGTAAATGGAGGGAAGCTCACGTAGTCCCCATTTTAAAAAGGGTAAGAGGATTCCCTGGGAACTACAGACCAGTAAGTCTAACATCTACACTTGGGAAAATTCTTGAAAGTATTATAAAAGATCATATTCAGGATCATGTATCTATAATGATCTTGCTGATCGTAGCCACCATGGGTTTACAAAGTCACGATCATGTCAGACCAACTTGTTGAGTTTTATGAAAAGTTAGTAATGTTTTGGATCAGGGTAGACCAGTTGATGCTATCCAGTTGGATTTTCCAATGCTTTTGATAAATTACCTCATGATGAACTAATTAAAACCCTTCTTGAACTTAATATAAATAGGACTTTTGTAAATTGGATATCAGACTGGTTGAATTTTAGGAGGCAGAGAGTTGTGATTAATGGACAGTTATCTGATTGGCTTCCTGTGACAAGTGGGGTCCCTCAGGGCTCAGTCTTGGGCCCTTGTCTGTTTAATTTATATATATCATCATTACAATATAACAAGGGAAATGTATGGACAACCAAGTTTGCCGATGACTGTAGAATGGATGCAGTATTAGATTCATCTTCAGATTATATTGGACTTCAGGAAGCACTCAAATATATTGAGAAGTGGACATTAGAACATAAACTTATGCTAAATGAGGATAAATGTATTGTATTACATATGGGTAAGAAAAATCTGGAACTCAACTACACTGTCAACAATAAACAATTAAAATGTGTGACACAGGAGAGGGACTTGGGGGTTATTATACAAATGATCTTTCATTTTCTGCTCACTGTGACCAGTCTATTAAAAATGCTAATAGAGCTATTAACTGTATACTGAGACATTTAGTAAGTAGAAGCAGAGAGGTTGTGGTCCCACTGTATGGATCGTTGGTTAGAGCTCACTTGGAGTATTGTTCTCAGGTTTGGGCCCCTTATACTAAGGGTGAGATTGCAAAGTGGAGAGAGTGCAACGTGAGGGCCACTAGATCAGTATTAGGATTTAAGACATGACATATGAGGATAGGTTGGTTGGGTTGGATCTTTATTCTCTGGCCTATAGAAGATGGAGGGCGATATGATCTTAGTTTACAGATCATTCCAAGATACTGTTCTTAGAGAAGATTTGGGGCTTGAATTGACTATTTGAAATTATCATACCAGATCTCATTGTAGACAAATTAAACAGCAAAAGTGGAATTCTCAAAAAAGGAAACAGTGGTTTAGTCAGAGGGTTGTTTCAGGGTGGAACTCTCTTCCTCATGATATAGTTAATAGTTCAACTTTGGACATGTTTAAGGTAAGACTGGATGATTACAGTAGTAACAAGTATTTAGTTAATTAAATTGATAAAATAGAAAATAATTTTTTTTTTTTTTTGCAAGCAGTCAAGGACGAAAGTCAAAATGTGCTTTGTGACTACTATGATACTATGATACTATTCACTTATTGCTAACTACTAAATAGTGCTACAGAACCAAATAATAAGCAGTACCTTACTCTTCCCCTGGCTGGATGGTGAAGAGAAATCATTTGATGGGTATCAAAGGCAGTGGCACAGCAATAACTGCAGCAGGTGAAAGTCTTTGAAAGAGAGAGAGGCCTACCATAGCCCCTCGAGGAACTGGTGCTTTATTTTTCTTTTGTTGCATTTTGGTCACTGTATGATACACTAGAGAAAGGGAGTGAGATCTAGATAGAGAGAGAGAGATTGCAGGAGTAAAGCGAGCACCCTAAACAAAATTTTGTTCCACACATTTTGATTGATTGGCCTCCAGAGGCAGTTATACAGCAACAACAATCAGCAGCAGTGAGAGTAAGAGAGAGATGAGCTAGTTATTTGGATTTTTATTGGCAGTATGATATCCAGCACACTGTGCACCACTTCTACCCCAAACAACATATTGTAGATAAAGTATTAGTCTTTAGGCTGTTTTCAATACTTTTTCAGTCAGTGTCAGTGAGTAATGTTGTTTCTGAAAGCCAGGAAAAGAGTGACATGGACAAGCAGAAACACATCATTACTGAGGAAGCATAACATGAATAACCCTGTGAATATTCTCAGAAGACACCAAACTGGCACCCACTCACCACCCATCTGACATTTTTGCAATTACTTAAGACAAAAACAAATCAACAGTTTAAACAAGAGAGCCCCCCCCATGCAAGTCTAGTATTGTCTACAATTTGTGTGAACTGTTGTTTGACAACTAATCAATGTTCAGATATTTCAGTGCATTTCTACACTTCGTGCCTCACAGCAATAAATAAACCAAAAATTATGAAACCACTGTAGATAAATATAATTTACAGTGTGCCATTAAATATTTCCTGAAGCCAGTGCAGTGGCACTGAGGGTTAAGGCACTAGCTGCCTCACCTCACACCACGCCGATGACTCGGGTTTGGGAATGAGCCTGGGATGTCGGGGGTCGGCGGGCATGGGTAGGGATGGAGCATCTGTGTGATGGCTTTCCCTTCCCAGGGGGGACTTAGGGATGTCATCGCTTTTGAGTGACCCCTAGCAATGGCCAGGGTGGCCAGAAGGGGGCAGCACAGCTGAAAGGAAATGGGGGTGGAGCTCGGTGGACGCTGGTTATCATTGCATGTCTGAGCTCTGCGGGGGGGGACAGAACAAGCGAAAATCCCCGGAGCACCTGATAGGCAATAGCAGGTCCAGTGGTTGGTCCCCACGTCCAATGCTGGGCCTTCCAGCTCCAGGGAGGCACTCCCTCCACTCCCTGGTCACCCCTCGAAATTGTAGATAGAGTGCCAGAGGAGTCAGCGGTCCTGCCCCATGGGGACTCAGAGCCAGGGAGTTGGACGGCCAGGTGGTGCGGTAAGGGAGGTGGAGTCTGGGGACTTCAGTCAGATGGGAAAAAGACCAAACAGAGTGCCCTGCCGGATGGAGTTCAGGTCTCTGGAGTAGGAGGATAAAGACATATAAACTTAGCGGAATCAAGATTGTTAATATATTCTTTATTGAAGTATGGTGTACTAAGCAAACATTTTTCCAAAATATGAACAACTTTTGGGCCCTTTTTTAAAATGAACTGCTTCATTGAATGCAACAAGGCCACATAAACAGCAACATCTGTTACAACTAACAACTGCAAAGACACATATCAACAAACAGAATAGCCTGTTACCCATTATAACTAACATGCATAGATTGCCCTGTGTTACACAAAGTTGCTCATAAATAATATATTATGGATAATGGATGTCACAGCTCTCTGTCTTCTTTAAATACAATATACTATATGTACCTCTATAATCAGTAAAATACACCTTAGTGCATATTTAAGCACTTTAGTTAGCATTCATAGTTTTTTTTATTTTTTATTCCATCACTGTTACTCTATAACACCTTAATCTTCTTACAGAAAAAACAATGTATTTCCTTATCTTCTATGAATTGCACTAGCATCAGATGATAATGATGACTTCAGCCTGTTGGGAAGGAGTGGGGATTTTCAGATTTGGTTAGACAATAAATGATGGTAAACTCTACAATCCTGGGGATTTCACCTAGTATAACTTCAGTGTCAGGCCATGTTTGTACTGGTGTTGTGGCCATTTATGGCCAGGTCACAATTCAAATACAAGTCCTACATGATGGAAGGCTAGCACTGCCCTGCTAACCTGCCACATCCATAATGCATTGGACTAGATTATACTTTTAATAATATAGCAATAGTGCCCTGGAGGTAGGAGATCTGTATAGCTTAGTGAATCAAGCACTTGCCTTTCATTACCAGAGTCATGCAATTAAGGCTTAGCTTGGGTCACATGAGAAGGCCCAGTATGTCTATTTAAATCATCCGGGTTCTGGTGGGCAGTAGCCTCATCATGAAACCACTACAAACAGTTTGACACTGAAATAAATAAGGATGTTGAGTTTTCCCAGTTCATTACTGAAGCTTACTAACAGAATTTTCTAAACTGCACCCTCCATCACAGTGTTTAGCCTGCAAATAAAAATATTGTTGATCTCATTGTTTATCAATCTTTCACCTTGTACAAGCCCCAAAACACTTGACTTATAATTAATGCAGGAAAAGACAGGGATTTTACCCCACAAACTGTTTCAGTTCCAGGTTATTTTTAACCTAGTGTTTACGATGTCTAAACAACTTGAGAATCTTTAATATTTTTCTTTCCTATATCAGACTTAATACTGTATAATATTTTAAGAAATCACTGTAAAATACAATAGCAGATACAGGGTTAGATTGTCAAATGGTGTATAGCTCCATAATCTACAGTTTTAGCTGCGGGCATTTTTTTCAGCTTTGTGGCTTTAAATTTTTGTTTTAGATCACGTATTTGTAGATGTGCAGGAAGATTTTGAGGTTACCCAAAATGGGAATGAGGATTTTATGTAATGCAATTAGACTACCTTATTTATTTATTATTTAGATTAACACCTTTGAGTCAATGGCTCTTTTACAAAGGTTCCACATCAGAATTACAAGGTTAGATAAAAAAATAGGATTCCGTCAACAATTGAGGGATACTTAATAAAAAGATACAAAAATAGTGGGGTTCACAGACATCAATATACAGAAATAAAAGTGTGCAGCCAGATGAGGCTTTGTCAGCAAAATGGAAAAATTACAATAGTGAAATGTAGCTTTCAAGTCTGAGGGACATGTATCAATGTACTGAAAATGCACTTTTACCATATTAATACAGTAAAAGTGCATTTCCAGTACATTGATACACTAAAAGTGCATCTATAATGTTACCATGTGAACTGTCTCCAAGCTTTAATTAAAAAAAAATAAGTTTCTAGCTCTAACAGTTCCAAAGTTAGACTCTTTTAAAGATTTTTTTAAAAAAGCCTAGTGTTTGTACTGTTGCAACTAGAAACATTTTTTTCCTGAATGAATGCTGGGTGTCAAGTCAACATGATTACATCATTTTGATATACTTTCAGTGTATCAATGTGCTGAACATGCATTTTTACTGTACTGAATATGTCAAAAGTGCATTTCGCTATGGTATAACCTTGTCTGCTTAACTTCAAGCTTTCAATAAAAAAATGTAGTTTCTCACGGCTCTGAAGTCGGACCTGTTTTCTATACATGTTTTCTTCTCACCAGTCTCACTTTACCCTCAGACTGTAACCACATCCACCTATCCTCATCATTTCCTTAACTCACTGCTTCCCACTACAGCCTCCCCTCCAAGGCAAGGGAGTCTGAGGATGGGTTATCCTCCTCCCATCCCAGTACTGGATCCACTAGTGGATGGTGGGCTGTATAGCATGGGAACTCAGTGTGCGGCAGCTGTCACCTATGGTGAGAGCTGGGATTTTATACAAAGTTTTTACCCTTGAGCCCTCCTTTCTGCTCTGGTATGGGCAGAGCCTCCTGTCAGGCCTCAGATGCTCATATGTGGGAGCAAGCTCCCTTGTCCAGACATAAGGGCTGCTACAGAGTCAGAGTCCATCACCATCCCACCCTGACCATAGCATACTGCCAAGTAGCAGGCACTATGGCCAGGCCTTCGTGTAACAACTCCCCAGGCTCATTCCCAAACACAGGTCACCTGAAGCACAGGGCCATGTGCTTTCTCTGGGTAACTCATTAAGGAGGCTGTAAAGTATAACTTTTTTAAAGATAATTTCTTTGAAACAGCCTAACATTTGAGCCATTAGGATTAGAAACCTTTTTTTTTAAATGAAAGCTTGCAGCACCATTGACATAGATACATGATACTGATAAACTGTCAAGGTGTATGTATATGTGTGTGTGTGTGTGTATATATATATATACACACACACACACACATACATACTGGAAATGCATTTTTACTATATCAGTATGGTAATAATGATTTTCTACTATACTGACTATGTCAATAAAATACTTTTTTTAGAGTTAAGACTTTCTGTGTACATCAGCAAGGCATACTGAACACTGTACTGCAGAGAGAAAGAGACAGTGATGTGCACGTCAGTAAGGATCAGTTCCCAGGAGACTGGGGGGGGGGGCAGTAAAACATGTTTTGTAGTGTCAAAGTATGTTATGAACAAGAAATGTTAGAAATCATCATAATACTATAGTTCTAGCATTTCTGTGTTCATAACATCAGTGATATATGCATTAACTTGTTGGGACTACTTGTCAAGGTGGCAGGATACACTCCCATTTCTAGTGTTTGAAGTGCAGAAAAAGAGTTTTCCTTAAATTTTTAAACATTTTTCAAACAACCCATGTTATAAGTGCAATAACTCATTCTGGGGAAAGGGATTATTGGGGATAAATCAACACCCCGGGTGCTGTGAGGATACTCGACCTGCAGCCTTATGCCTCGCAACGCACCCATGGTGTTGATTAAGCCCCAGTAACACCATACCCTGTCATGGGTTATTGTTTACTTTAGTTTGCCAGCAAGAACTTATCTTATGACAGCTTGACATAATAACACAAAAGCTATAAAAAAAATGAAACTTCTGGTGGGGGGTGCATGAGCAAGGCAGTTTAGAATTTATGGACAGAGGCATAATGAGTGTCTACAATTGCATGAATGATGCCTAAGACAGTCCTCTCACAGCCACAATCAAGAAAATAATGAGGCTGTATTTTGGTGATGCCAGCTATTGTGCAGTACTGAACAAAGTGTCAAACTGGAGATTTTAGACAAAGTAAATGGAAAACAGCAGATTGTTTGAACATATATATTTTTTTAACATCATCTAAAAACACTAACAGAAACATAAAAGTTCTGCATCAATCAACATGAGATTATGATACAAGATGAAAGTATTAATGAGCCTGGTTATATTAACTGAAGTGGCACTTCAACATACCTAACCGTGCAAATGAGCATTTTGAATATCATAACTTTGACTCAGGACAAGTGATGCAGAACACACCGTGCTACTGCAGCATGTCTTTGGCATAGTAGCAGTTTTCAAATCACTCATTTCTAAGGTTAGAAAGCTCATTTTGACATGCCACTTGAATTAATATAACCAGCCTCCTTACTACTTTTAGCCCATATAATGATCTTACAGTATACAGTACAGTTCTGTAAATGAAGAACTGCTGCATTGAAAATGCATTGCATCAACATGGGAAAAGCTGAAAAGAACTTGTACGATGGTTTGAAGTGCACTACATGCGAGTTGATGGTTGGTTGAAACCAAGGCCTCTATTTTAAGCAGTTAGAATTGCACTGCATTGTCAGCACATAAAAAAAGAAAAATGGAAGAGCAGTGAGTTGGAGGAACAGTTTAATGTGACTTGTACTGTATGTGAAGCTTGGCCACCAGAAAACAAAGCAGAAATTGAAGAGACTGTGTGGGTCCAGTATAGTGCACCAAGCTGATTTGTGTCCTAGTGGCAAAAGCTGTAAGTAGAGATTGGCCATACTTGAACTATTTACTTTAGGGAAGAGAAGACTGAGATGTGATATGATTATGGTGCTCTAAATCATACTGCGGATAAACTGGGTGACGTGTACATACTATAGATTGGGGAAATGCTGAGGTCATAAAGTACTGGAAGGCATGTACTCAAAGAGAGAGGGGAAGATAATGGGAAGCAGTAGAAAGCATAACTTAACATACAGAGTGGCTGACAAATGTAGAATATCCTAACTGGCGATGTTGTTCAAGCTTTCAAAACAGGGTAAGCTAAACTCCTAAGGGAGAATAGCATCTAAGATGTGTAGGAGTAACATTCTGGCTGATTAGCCTTGCTATAAGTGCACACCTAAGTTGGGTGTAGTCACTGCTGTATGGCAGGAGAGGAGGACAAGAGGGACCCTTCTGCCATCACAGTGCTTTACTACTATGTTAACAAGTGGAATTAAAAGGGATCATCTTTAAATATAGCTGCCCTCGGATGTTTAGCAGAATCATTAGTTGCCCTCCCCTGTCTGAAATTCAATCTCTCTCTCCTCCCTCCTACGTGCTTACACAGCCCTCTCCTGCTCATGTCACATCTTATCAGCACCTCACCCTGCTCTGTCCCTCTTCCCCCCCTTTAATCTCTAGCCCTTTGCTCTGCTCTCACTTGTAATGTTACTTCCCAGAACTGCCCAACTTAGCAATACCGCCTATGTGATTACATAGCCTCCTCCTGCTCATGTCACAATTTATTGACCCCCTCTCCCTACTCTGTCCCTCCTACTTCATGTCAAATCTATTCTACCTCTCACCCTACCTCTGTTCCTCCTTCCCCCCTTATACTCTAGCCTTTTGCACTGCCCTCACGTGTAATGGTTACTTGCAGGACTGCTCAACTTAGTGCCTTCCTTCCTTATTTAACTCTGTCTACCTAGCTCATCATAGCTGAATGCTCCTCCCAATGAACTCTTTACTGTATTTCTGTACTATGTGCATGCTGTAAAAATGTTCATATATTTTTGGATGTACCTGCCTTGTTTGTTATTTACTGTATCTGCTGTGTTATTCGGGCTAATATGTACTGTATAACCCCTTATTTTAGCGGTTAATTTATTTACGCGATATCCGCGGGTAGGTATCAACACGAAAAAATTTATTTAATAGTGATTAATGTTTTACATTCGGTAGCGTGGTAGCATGGTGACCACCACGCCGATCTCAGAGAGTGCACAACCCTTCTTTCAGCTATTTCATTTATAAACAAGGATGTGGAGATTTCTCTATATCACACACTTGCAATGGCTGTACTTGTGAAGATAAGGATGTGTTTAAGATTTTGTTCACATCCTGCTGTCCATTAGGGAAAAATTCCTGTCCTCCTACCTTCCCTACACTATCTTCCTCCTCTTCGCTAAACAGTTCCATATAAATTGGTTCACTAAGCCTAGCTCTCCTATCAAGGTCTATTAGAATAACAGGAGCAGAGGTATGCGAAGCAACAGGAGATCCCCTACACAGTCAAACAGCATACTGCACGGACACCCCCAAAAACGCACAGGTCGATAACCATGCTAATATAAATAAATAGACTAACTTCAAATTGTGCATGCTGTTTTGACTGCTTGGTTTCTGACAGCGTGGCTCCTTCATTGCATTCTTGATGAGACACCAACCTTTCCGAAATCCATTTGTGAAATCTCCCAGTGCTCCAAATCCATCGGGTTTATTGGCTCCGGCTTATTCCGCTCAGGTCCATTCAGGTCTGCACCTTCTCAGTCCTGGTTCCCAACTCCTTGTTAAATGATACAGATATGTCTGAAACTGAATAAAACAACTACTTTTCCAGGGTGACAGTGGACTCAGAATGATACTCTGGCAGTACTGAACATACTGTAGTCTTATAGGCAATGATGGCACTGAGTGTGTGCTTCCATAATTCCAGCCTTTTTGTAATAGCGCTAACAGTCTTTTACGCTGAAAAGTCTGGGAGCACAGCCACGCAGAAATTTGGTTGCGCGATAATAAAGCGTTATACAGTATAGTGCCCATTTTATTACTTTGTACAAAACTGTACCCATGTATTACTTGTATCAACTCCACCTCCTTTTTCCCTGAGGATGCATCTGAAAATGAACAATACTGCTCAGTATGCCTTCCTGGTGAAACTCTTAAAAAAAAAATTGGAATACCCATTGCTGGTTCCATCATGCCACAGCGACACGGAGAACAGTGACCATCAGTATAGCGACAGCACAACACCAACTGGTATTTTGTCGTCACTGAAATAATATGTGTTTTCTGGGGTGGGGGCTTTGCGCCCCTCACCCCCCCACACCCCCTTCACTTAGGATTACCAACTCCGAGTCAAAGTTGGTTTGGGGAAGGGGCGAACACCTAAGAGGCAGCAGTGTCGGGAACCTAGCGGACCATCACAGCAAACTGCTGAAAATGTTGTTGTGATGGTGTTCACTGCAGTCCTGTCACTATTACAATGTGATACCCCCATTGCTTAGCATGACCGTTTTAGATAATGAGCTAGACAAGACAGGTGACACACACAGTTCTCTGACCTTGAAGAGCAGCTACATAATTTTATAAACCTATTCAGTTTAGACTTTGCAATTTGATCGAGAACAACAGAACACATTTTTTTTTTACCATTCCAGTTCATTTTCTTGGTTATGCAGTACATCTTTGCTCACATATTACTGAAATCTGTATGTTCAGGTTTTCTGATTTCATAGGGTACTAGTTTTGAAATCATTGTCATTATAACAGTTATGGAACAAATACAGAAATTGTGACGTCAGTTGGGGACAGTCCGATAATTTTGAAACAGAGTATGGAATAAGTACTTGTTAGTGTGAAATATTTAAAACTGATCAGAGAGTGATGTCTGAAACCTAGAAAACACTAAAGTTAAATGCCATTTCTGTAAGCAGGACAGGCAGGATTTTCCAATCTGGACATAGGCCGCATCCAAATGTGTCTGTTTTCCTGCATCCAATTTTCTACTGTTTAGTGTGACTAGAAATGCATCCAAAATTTAAAAGCAAGTCAGTTTTGATTTAAGAACTTGAACGTAAGATACTCAATATAGACACAAGGTAAAAAATCAAGCAGAACAAAACTAAAAGGATGATTTCTGCAGAACAGAAGGGCATGTCGCTAGACAAATTGACAGGGACATAAGCTATTGTGCAAAGACACCTCTGGTGAGTTATGTTCAACTGTGGTTTTTGGTTTAAAAAAAAAATACCTACTTATATTCAAACAGTAAGTGTTGAGCACTGCTTGCACCCAAAAAGGGACTGTAGTTTCAGGTGAGGCCTATTTTGGGTGCAAGCCACACTGAAAATATGAACATAAGCAGTTTTGGATGCAGGACCACCCTGTGTCTAGAATTTTGGACACAAGCCAGATCCTACTGGAAGTTGAAAAATCCAGCCTCATGGTTTTAAATCATTTATTTCAATATGTTCCTGCTCTTTATGTTTCGGCAAGTTGATGCAGTGATAAAAATACAAAAACAATATTGGAAAAAAAATTCAGCCATTCATATAAACTATGGTACAGGAGCAGTGTGGATACAGAGCCTGAATTCTGCTGCATCTCTGGAGAAAGGGAACATGGTTGAAAGGGACTGACACAGAAGGCTTGCTCTCTTATGCTTGGAATTTTGTGTGAACCATTCCAAGGAAGGGGCCAGGCCATGGGTTTGAAGAAAGGATTGAGGTAATAGTATAGTGTGCATAATAAAGTCAGCAAGCAACGTAACCCTTAAGAAGATAGGCAATCATTTACCTGCACAAATGTGCAATCTTAATTTTCTTAATCTGGTTTTGTTTACTGTTTGTATGAATTATGTGTAAATATTGTATATACCTGTTCACTACTGTTATATCCAGCTGACCAGTGTTTTGTAAAACATTAACTATTACTTTGTTTTCAGAGACTGCAGTAACTGGTTTCTATGTAACTACATCCCTGAGGGAAAGGTACCTGGATATGGTGTACAGGATAAACTGCCTCTGTGACAGCAAAGTGTGTCTACGCAGTGCAGAGATTCTCACTACAGGGAGTCTAAAGGGTAGAAGGTGGCAGACAAAGGGGTTATCAGAGTTCCACAGTCTGTGCTGATACTAAAGGAGGACATTGATGGCAACAATACTGGTACAGATGGTCTAAGTAGCAAAGACTGACAGAAAATGACCCACTGGGGACTGCAATGTGCTCTGACCATTACAGAACTGAAACAAAAAAGACGGGGATCAACAATGGGAGCTAAGGAAGTGCACTATCTAGGAAATTAAATTTGTGTTAGTGTGCATTATTACTTTTAGAAAAATGCCATGGCCATTATCTTGGCAGCCACGGTTGTTTGTACTGTCATTAGTGATTTGTGTCTAAAGTTTTGCCACAAATGTCTTAATTAGGCATAACTAATTTACTTTTGCAACAGCAAAAAACAGCATTTATCCCCTTGCATCTCTGTGTCCCTTACTTGAGAGTTGGAGTCACCTTGGCTCCACTTTTCGTCTGTCCACGAGGACAGGTGGGTGACTAGCTTCACAGCTGAAGCCATTGTTGCCACTTCATTGCCTGGCAGAGTGTGTGCATAGGGTAGTCTTCACTCTTCTCTGTGGCTCAGCCACTGAGTGCCTGACCTCCACATTATGCTTGACTCTGTCAGATCCCTTGTGCAAAGAGATTCTGGTGATTGCACATTAACTCCTGCATCTTTGGTGGTGATTCAGTGCACTGTTGGTGAAGCACTGGGCTGGCCTCCCACCAGGGCCCTTTCATTTTACTGGGGGTTAGGAAGGATACAGAAATATGATTTGTCAGTTTGCCTGGGGCCACCATTGTAGTTCAGCATTAGGCATGGTGAAGTGCACCAGGGGCACCATTTAACATCAGAACTGGCAAGTTGCATTGTACCACTGTTGCAAGGGGGAACTCCTCCTCTCAGTGCCAATATTTAATTTTATGTATGGTGCTTTTGGGTGGTGGAACATTGGTGTGGCCACAAAGTTCCCAGTTTAAAGCCTCTCCTTCATGATCTGAGAATCAGGCTTATATCCTGAAAAACAGTAAAATGCTGTGTGGCTTACAAACCTCACTTGTATGTGGTGACCCAGTTAGTACAGGAATCAGAGAGCTGACACCAAATGCATGTGAGAAGTCGTAGCTCCTCACCAGGCCTTGTAGCACTGACTCAAAAAGCAATATTCATCCATAATTCATGTGGCCTACCGTAATATGTGTAGATCTTTTATTTCTTTGTGAAGTGCAATCTGCTGCTTAAGTGTCCAACAAGAGCAGAGAGAAGTACTGCAGTGACAAAATTGAAGTTCATAAACTTAAAGTAAAGCTGGCACCTACTGTATTTAGCACAGTTTGATAAAATCAACCAGAAGCCAACAGAACAGTGGGCATGCTAAGCATGGCCATGCATGTCACAGCCGACGTTTCAACAGCACCTTCCTCACAGCAGAGAATATCCTGGAAACCTAATTTAATGTGTCTGGAAGTTCTATGTTCCTTTACATTTGAATTATGGCCTGTGCTTGTGAAGAGACAGCATACAGTAGCAACAGTCTTGGGCATAAAACAGGGATTTGGAAAGCTATGTTTAATCCGTCCTTTGTTTATGCTCCTGCTCCCATCCTGCCTCATGTGACCCTTCTGTGGTGACCTCCCGATTCCAGCAACCAGTTTCTTGATCTACAGTATATCCCCAGGAATTTTCTTACTCTCCATTGGCAGTGCCTTGGGATTGCATCCCCTTTCTGGAGCAGAATCCAGTGAGATTAGGGGGAGGCTGGTCCTGAGAGTGCTCAAAGTCATCATCGTAATAGTGAGTGCTTTTTCTTCTGGTATCCCCCACCACCAATGTCGGTGGCAAGGCCTTCAAGCACGTGTCCAGTACCATCCACCAGGATCATGCTCGGGGACAAAAATGTCACAGATTCCTGCATAACAAAAGGGGATTAACTGACAATGAGTTGCACTATTTCTTGCAGAATTCTGAAGCCTTTTCGTCTTGATCCTGTTAGACATTGCCGTTTATTCTTTCTGATGTGATGCAGACAACCAACATCCACCAACCCTACAGTAAAGTGCCCACTAGTGTGTTCCCTCTCTATCACCAGGGACAAACCTTGGTGAATGTACATTCTTCCTTAGAAGTTGTTGGTACACAGGCCTTTGCTGGTCTGCTGCAGCTCTATTGTGTCTGGATAATTACCTTAGTTGCTGGTGCATCAACTGACTTTCAAGCCACTGTGCTATTCCACTAACAGAAAACTATTTTTAGAATAATAATAATAATAAATAATAAAACTTCATTTATTAAGCGCCTTTCAAGCACCAAGGCGCTGTACAGATAAATGATAAAATCAAAAAATACATGTATAAAATCAAAGTAATCACAACAACCTCAAGCCATAAAAGCCTGGCTCCACAAATGGGTCTAGAGTTCCCGCTTAAAAGACTCCACGGTCGTGCATTCCCAAAGCCGTCGAGGCAGAGAATTCCAGAGGGTTGGGGCTATAAACACAAAAGCCCGAGCCCCAAAGAATTTTAAAATAACCCTTGGAACCTCCAGCAACCCCTCGACAGCCCAACGGAGCTGTTGTACAGGGCTGTAAGGAATCAGAAGCTCTTTCAGGTAGTCAGGACCAAGTCCATGCAGGGCTTCGAAGATCAAAAGACCTACTTTAAATGATCCACCACTGTATAGGCAGCCAGTGCAGATCGCGCAGCACAGGGGTAATGTGTGTCCTTCTAGATGCCCCTGTCAACAACCTCGCGGCAGCATTCTGCACTAGCTGCAAGCAGAGGATATCAACCCCAGGAAGCCCCAGGTACAGGGAGTTGCAGTAGTCAAGGCATGAGGTCACAAAGGCGTGGACCAACACAGGCAAATCGCTGGACAGAACAAGATGCTTCACCCTGGCAATGTTCCTAAGATGGTAAAATGCAGACTTAATGACTGCTGACACCTGATGATGAAGGGTCAGCCCGTCATCAAGTACCACTCCCAGGTTACGCACCCATTCAGAGGTAAGGATCTGATCCCCCCCAGAAATAAACCAGAGGGTTGGTCAGACCCCAACCCCTCTATCCCACAACCCTGGTCCACAACCATAACCTCGGTCTTGCCGGCGTTCAACTTTAACCAGCTCGAATTCATCCAGCCATGGATTTCAGCGAGGCAGCTATTAAATACCGAGAAAGCACTAACCTGGTCGGGAGCAAAAGACAGGTAGAGCTGAGTATCATCAGCATAACAGTGAAACCTCAGTCCATACCATCTTACAATGTCTCCGAGGGGCAGCATATACACTGCAAACAACATGGGGGAAAGCACCGAGCTCCGGGGAACACCACACTGCAGTGAGAAAGGGTCAGAGGAAAAAATCCCCAACACAATTCTCTGTGTTCTCCCAGATAGAAAAGATGAAAACCATCTGAGCACTGTACTAGACAGTCCACAGATGGACCTCAGGTGCTTGAGCAAAACCCCATGGTCTACAGTGTCAAGAAGCAGAAGAGAGATCAAGGAGAACCAAGATAGAATGGTTTCTCCACTCTCTCGCCATCAAGAGATCATTGAGCACCCGAACCAGAGCAGTCTCGGTACTATGCCTCTTATGAAAACCAGACTGAAGAGGTTCGTAGATACTATGGATGGTCAAATGGTCCTCCAGCTGGTTTGCCACTACCTTCTCAATAACCTTCCCAATAAAGGGAAGGTTAGAGATAGGTCTGTAGTTGGCAAAAATATCTGGGTCCAGAGAAGCCTCTTTAAAAGGGGAGTCACCACCACTTCCTTTAGGGAGCTAGGAAACTCACCCAATTCTAAGGAGCACCAGATTATTTGAGCCAGAAACGGGCCCACAATCTCAACACAACCCAAAATCAGGGAGGTTGGACCCAGATCTAAACTACAGCACATAGGGCACATCCCCTGGATGATCCGCATAATATCCTTGAACATCGGCAGGTCAAAGGAACTCCAGGAGGCTGGGGGTACCATGGCCAGACGCTGACCAACAGCTTCCCCCTTAGAGTGTGTCAGGTGGATCTCTGATCTGATGTCGGCAACCTTATTCACAAAGAATTGAGCGATCTCATCACACTTCTTTTGTGAAAAAGCTCAACGGAGCTGGAGACAGGCTGGGTTGCACAGCCTGTCCACAGTTCTGAAGAGCTGAGCCAGTCGATTCTGAGCAACAGCGATCTCCCTGGACAGGAATCCTGCCTTCTTATGGGAGATCTCTGATTGGTAGAGCCGATAATGCTCCTCCAAACTAAGACGGTTGACTTCTAGAGCAGATTTCCGCCAACAACGCTCTAACCGTCATCCCACACATCACAACTCCCTCAAGGACCCATCAAACCATGGGGCCCGAGGGCAGAGAGAGAGAGGGGGGGGGGACAAACACGGACAGGAGCAATTGAATCAAGGGCCAAGGAAATGGCCTGATTATAAGCCAAAACCATGGACTTCAGACCCAAGCTGGCAAAAGGAAACTCTGAGAGGTTCAGTACCGCCATCAGGTCTTCAGGGCACACGTCCTGTAAAGGGCGGTATCGAACCATCTCCACAGGGGCAGACCTATGAAGGGGAGCACAAAAACTGAAGCCCACGGTGCAGTGATCAGACCAACTGACAGATTCCACCACCAAATCAGAAGCCTTAATCTCCAGGAGAAAAACTAAATCCAAAGAGTGACCGTAATTATGAGTAGCTGAAGAAACAATCTGTGTAAGGCCCAGTGATGTCATCAACTGGAGGAAGTGTTGACCAAAAGCTGAGAGTTCGTCGTCGACCCAGGCATTGAAGTCACGAAGAACCATCAATCTGCGTGACTCCAATGCCATATCGGTGATGAAGTCTGCCACTTCCTGCAGGAATTGTCTCTCGTCTCCTGGTGGACAGTAGACGAGGGCTATCCTGCAACCCACACCAGCTACTACGGTACACTCAAAGGATTCAGCTTCCTCAACTGGTACACCTGTGAGCCCCAACCTGGTCTTAAAACAGACCGCTACTCCCCGCAATCCAATCTCGGGCGGTGAATCACCGAGTAACCGGTTGGAACGGCAGCCTCCAAAATGAGGCCAGCATTTCCATCCAGCCAGGTCTCGGTGATGCGAGCCAGATCCGCTGTTCCAACAAAGTCAGTGATAACAGCGGACTTGTTTTTAATAGATCTGGCATTGCACAACACCACCTGAGTTGGACAAGGTTCCGGAGCCGTCCCGACCACTTGCCCATCCAAACAGGTGGTGCCCTTTGATATGGGGACTAGACATGAATCTCCACATTCCAGGCTCCTTTTCACCCCAGGGCGTCTTCTGGACCTGATCAGCCCTATATGAAAGGTCCGTTAATTCACCCTTCTGTGTTCACGTCCCCCGCCACACCCAACCCCAAGCCCTCCTACATACAATACCAAGCGCCCAACAGTGCTGGTAGATGGAAAATGGGAGGGGGGAGGGCAAAGGGCGCGGAGATCGGAGGACGAATAATGCACAACCGGGGTAACTAAACAACACATACCATAGAATCATATGCTATACATAAAGACTTTGTCAGCAGAAAAGGACTGCTTTGCCCACCCAGTCTGCCCAGATGGTCCCTGCCTAGTCTGTCTCCACAGACCAACCGGTCTCCAGTGACCCTCCATCTTCCCTGCCAATTTACTAATATTCCCATCTGTCCCATGTGTGATTGAAGCCACCTACTGTTTCTGTCTACCTCTTCCATTGGCAGTATGTTCCAGGTGTTTTTCAATGAAATAGTTCTTCCTCACATCTCTCTTAAACTCCCCCCATCCCAGTTTTGTTACTTGCCCTTTGGTCCTGGTGTTCTTTTTAATTTGAAAAAGATTCCTGTTCACCCCATCAGGTACTTGTGGTCTCTATCATGTCCTCACTTGCGCTCCTCTCTTCCAGGGTGTACATGTTAAGATTCCTCAGTCTCTCTTCATAGAGCTTTTGATGCACCCCCGCACCATTTTAGTTGCCCTCTTCTGGACTAATTCCACCCTGTCTAAGTCCTTTCTGAGGTACAGCCTCCAAACTGGACACGGTATACCAGGCTGGGACTCACAAGCAAGTGATACAGTGGCAACACCACCTCCTACCTCCTGCTGGAGATACCTGTCCCTATGTAACCCAGCATTTCACTAGTCCTACCCACTGTTTTGTCACACTGACCTGCCACTTTGAGGTCATCAGATATGATAACCCCACAGTCCCTTTCCTGCTTAGTAACTATGAGTATCTCTCCCCATCCTATATTCAACTCCTGGGTTATTTTGCCCTAGGTGCATGATTTTGCACTTTGGGCATTGAACTCCAACTTCCATGCTCTTGACTACTACTCAAGTTTCCCCAAGGTCCCTACACATCCTCTGCACCCCCTCCTGTGTGCCCTCCTTATTACAGATTTTGGTGGGTAACCCGTGAGGTGGGCGCATGAGGAAGGGCGCCATCTGTAATGGTGACTCCTTCCCGGCACAATCCCTCATGGCGATGGGAGGGTAGGGCGACCAGATGAGGAGGTGGGTGAACTGGGTGACAGGATGTGGGTATGTGTACACACGCAGGGGGGAGCGAGCATGGTGAGCATGTACTGGGAGGGGATGGAGGGGCTGTAGGGGGTGGCACTGCGGTGGATGGCTGAGCTGCGTTGTGGTGTCAGGGGTTGGCTAGTGGTTGGGGTGGGTGAGGTACCGGGTTTGGGTCTGGGCTGTGGTGCGATTTTATTGCACCTGGCCTGAACCTTTATTTTTTAATGCATTCACCCCCTCCACATGCACCTTGGGTTCCGAATCCTTAATTGGGGGGAGGGGCAAGCCCCAGCAAGGGGAGCACAGCCCCCACAGAAAGCATTAAAAAACTCTCCTGGCGCCATTGTCCTGTGTGCCTGGGTTGTCAGAGTGCCAAAAATGTTTTCGGCACTCTGACTGTGTGATAACAGTGACCACCTTTAGGCGTTCGCCGCTGTCACATAGACCCATTTTGGTGTCATCTGCAAAAATGGCATTCCTTCCCTTTCAGGACTTCTGCAGTGTCACTTATGAAAAAACTGAAGAGGATTGGTCCCAGTGCTGAGCCCTGTGGCACCCCACTGGTCACTTTTATCTCATTAGAGTGAGTGCCATTTACCACCACCCTCTGTCACCTATCCTTTCCTTACCCAGTTCAGCACTTTAGATCTCGCTCCTAAGCTGCTCGGTTTCTTTATCAGTCCCTCTTGTGTGGCACAATCTTGAAGGCCTTGCTAAAGTCCAGGTAGACCATGTTCACTGCCCTCCCCTGATCTATTTCCCAGGTCTCCCAGTTGAAGCAATCAATCAGATTTGTCTGGCAAGACCTTCCACTCATAAAATCCATGCTGCCTTTGTCTTGTAGCCCATTAGATTCAATATACTCTACCAACTTTTCCTTTAACAGGGTTTCCATTAATTTCCCCACCACTGTTGTGAGACTGACAGGCCTATAGTTGCTAATCTTCTCCCTGCTGCTTCTCTTATGGAGAGGAACCATGTTTGCTCAACTCCAGTCCTCTGAAACTATGACTGCTTCCAGTGAGGTGTTGAATAATGCCATCAGTGGAACAACATATATCCTTTGGTTACCCCTGTGGCAATCCTTTCCTCTATCTGCACCTTTGCTCCCCTCACTGCCTTTCCTGCATCCCTCTGTTTTACTTGATAAACTTTCATGTGTTCCTCCCTCAGCATTTCCTTATACTTCCTGAATGCCACCCTTTTCCACCTAATGACATTGTCCATTTCTCTGAGGAACCATAATGGTCTCGTTTTTCCTTCTACTTTTACTCACTTCCTTCATGCAGAGGCTTTTTGCCTTAATTATACCTTCCTTATCTTTCCCCACTGAGACTCCCTTCCCTTGCAATCCCCCCCATGAGGCAATTTCTGAAGCAATCTCCCATTTCTTTATGATCCACCCTCCTAAAGTCCTGGGCCCTCATCCTCATGTGGTTTGCTCTGTTGCCATCTCACTATTAAACCACACTGTATGGTGATCACTGTTACCTAGGGGACTACCCATTGTGATGTCTGTAGTGTTTTCCAGGTTTGTAAGGGCGAGGTCCAGCATTGTCCTGCCCCTGGTGGGTTCCATCACCAGTTGCCTGAGAAGAGCCCCTTTTAGGGAGTCAATAATGGCCCTGCCCCTTGCCAAAGCTGCAGTTGAAAGGCTCCAGTCCACATTTGGCAGACTGAAGTCCCCAACTTGCAGCACCTCCACCTTACTTACTATCCTGATGATGGCTCCCCCAAGTACCTTATCCAACTCCTCTCCCTGCTCTAGAGGTCTGTATACCACTCCTTTATGGATAGTAGCCCCAGTGCCTGTTTCCATGATGACCTACACATCTCCAGCCCTTTTTCTCCAGGTGCCCCTGTAGTTCCGTGGCTTTGACTCTCTCCCTCACATATAGTACAACTCCTCCCCTCTCTTCCCTTCCCCATCTCTCCTGAGCATACATTAGCCCTGGCATTACCATGTCCCAGTCATGGCTGTCATGCACCATGACTCCATTATGGCCATCAAATCCAGGTTAGCTTCTGCCATGATGGCCTCCAGGTCTGAAATTTTATTTCCCAAACTCCTTACACAGGCACAGATGACTCTCCATACCATTTCCCCACCCTGTCTGCTTCCTTGCTTCCCCCTCCTGCTTGTGCTGTTCCCTGAAGCTCCCCATGACCCCCCCTTTCCTTGTTACCTGGTCTAGTACAAGTCTCCTTTACACCCTTCTTTTTGCTTTCCTGATTTATACCCCTCATTGTTCTCTGCTTTGTCCTCACTCCTGTGTTCTTGTGCCCCTGCCCTTGGAAAGATTACTCACTTTGGGCTCATCCTCCCTGCTGCTCCATCATCTGGGGAGGGCAGTTGTTGCCTTCCTTGATTTTGTATGCTCCCCCTGGCTAGTTTAACTGCTCATCCAAGTAACATTTAATCCTCCTACTAAGGACTATGGTCCCCTTCTGGAAATATGCAGAACATCTGTACCTCAGAGGTCCATATCCTCCCAGGTTGGCCCCCATTTCCAGTGTAGCAAAAGCCCTCCTCCATGCACCATATCTTCAATCAATTGTTAGTGCTCTTGTGCTGAGTGTCCTAGCCTCTCTTTGGCTGTATACAGGTAACGCTTCAACAGCCATCACCATGCATGCCACCTGCTTGAGGCCCCTCTGCAGCTACCTGAAATTTCCCTGTACATTTAATTTAAAGTGCCTGCTAAGAGTCGAACCTTATTTTCTTATAAAACAGTAAATAAGTGTTCTTGCCTGCAATCAAATCTCTGACACTTTTCTTGTAAAGCCACGACATCTCAAGTGTGCCACCTGAGGTCCCCTTTTCTGGGTAGAGCTACATGTTATGTTCAGCTAACCACTGTCTACATCATTTGAATACATGGTGGCAACAACCATTTATTCTCAAATTACCTAGTTACACTGTATATCCATTTCTACATAGACTTGAAGTGGTCTTTCATAAGGAATGGACAACTGAAAAACAGCATGAGGCCAGTGAGAAAGTGTGTCTGTCATGCATCTGCTTTAAGTGAGATAATACTATAATAAAAGATAATAGGTGAGCATAATGCACCTATAAAGTTAAGAGCCAAAACTAAAAACAATTTCTGTGTAATTTTTTTTCTTCAAAATGTATTTTCTTTTCTTCTACTCTGGCCCAACATGCTTTGATACTGGAAAGGATATTATAAATTAAATCTCTCTCTGTCTTGTTAATTAGAAGGCCTACTGTGCAGCCTCTTCAAGCCAACTGAATGGCCAAGAGGAATTTATACACTATAAATATAGATTTACTGTAAAAGCATTTTATATAGTGGTACTAAAATTTATCTCACATCTATGAAAAATAAATTTTTTATACATTTTTTCATCATGTGTTTATGTCATCCAGCTCCATCATTCATATCCCTGGAACTTACCTTCCTCTTGATCCCTCACAGATTGCCCTGTGAGGCAGCGCTTTTCTACTTTTTCATTAATGACACACACACACACCAAATATTTAGTAAACTTAATTCCAAAACCACTTCTGTGAATTTGTTTAAATACAACTATTAATTTGAATTTAATTAATTTAAATGCTTGAAGGGTAGCAGGAATACAGTAGAATGTAAGCCAGTCTTTTATTAAAAAAAATTCTAGCTATTTTTCTAGCTAGTTGGCTTGAACTTTTTAAGGAGAAGCACTGTGGAAATGATTTCAGGGTTCAAAACTTCCCATATGTTAGGTCAGAATCCTGCTGTTTTTTCTCCCGGACCATTAAAATGCTGCCAGACTAACAATCCAGTGGAACAACAGACTAAACAAAAGTAGAGAAAGTTCTATTGCTACTCTCCTCAACAAATGAAGTGGGGAGCAGAGAGACTGATATGAATCTTTGTTTATATCATGTCCGTGAGATTCAGTTTGTATGCAATAAATTAATAATTTAAGAAATGCAAATAGCATCATAACATAAATATTGATTTCAAGTGCTTACTTGTAATATAACAGTTTTGCTAAAATATTTCTGCTTTAATGTCCAGAATGTATTACTTTTTCTATTAAAGCATTAAGGCAGACCACTGGAAGTACTTTTTGAGGTCAGGATTGCTTTCCAGTTACCGGTTATAGAACAGCTATAAATGGCAAAATCAGTCCCTACTGTCTATTTGATACTAGTTTCATTCGGCAGCTTTGTAAAACAGTATGTACTAAAGTTCCAACAAAGAATATGTCTGGTGATTATCTCCACAAGAACAGGACTGACAGTGAAGAAACCAGGATTAAAGAAAAGTGAATAGTCTGGTATTCATTTTAGGAAAAAATTCTTCCACATTAGCATGCATACATAGTACTGAACGAGATTTACAAGAAAAATGCAATGTGTGTCCTGACTTTAGAAATGGCCAGCAGCCAGTTTCCTGTTGGCTTATCCAAGGGCTGTTGTCTTGCATGGTGAACAAAAGTTTATTTATTTTCTGATATTGATGTAAATCCTGAATGTGGATTTAAAGAGACTGTCTGGGAGGAAATCTCTGTCATTTGAATTAGGTGGCATTGTGGCCCAAATCCAGGCACTGTCTACCAGTCACTCTGGGGGGGATCTGTTGTTGACATTTGGTACACATTTAATAGTAAATCAAAGTGGGTTGTTCATTAGACAGAAGCTTCATCAAATATGTTAATGATATGCTTTACATGTAAAAAGATATATGCTTTAGTTAACATTCACAGGTTGCCTGTGGATTAATTGGCCCATCTGGTACAATGAATGTTTTCTGGTGTTCTTTCACATTATTCTAAAAACTAATCCTTTTCCTAGTTATTGAAAATGGCATCCTTAATTAAGTTAGAGCATACCCCATAACCATCATCCATGTGTGGGTATTTTTCTCCAGAATCAGCAGAGGGGAGCTGTCAGGCTCAAATATGTATGTATACTACAGCTAACTCCTGCACATAGTGAATTTGTTAAATACAAGTAGAAATAAGATATCTCATATGCAAACATATGCCATAAGAATCCCTTTATTGACAGTCCACAGTAGATGAAAAGACTGCACCCACATACCACTCGTGCTGCGTTGAGGAGAAAACTAATAATGAAAAATATAACCTTAATGCACAACTCTCCAGTTTTAAAGTCCCTGTTCTCAAAAGAGGTTTATTTGATATAGTGGGCAAAACCCTGTTGAAGATAGGGGGCTCTAAAGTCCAATTTATAATAGTGTGTGATTGTCAAAATACTTTTGTTTTACATAGTGTAACCAGCACTACTCATAACTGCATTACTGTATAGGGATGTGGTATTCCCCTATATAAGTGGTGAATGAGCACTTCTATGTTTAGCCCCAATTTTGCACTTTAATAATATTGCCATCCATGGATAGAATTGCATGATATTTGGCATGCAATATAATCAGTGCCAGGATCTCTGATCCTGTAAATTTGGTAGCATTTGGTTTAACAGTTTAAAAGTTCTAGAAGGTTGAAATACATAAAAATATGGCTCTTAAGATATTTGTTTTTGCTCACCAATGGCAAAAAATGGTTAGGACTTGAAATTGGAATATTTCAGTTTAATTAAAGTTTGGCCCAAGGATAATTCTTTGATACATAGCCTGCAGAAAAGTGTGTAGCTTGTAAATTATTAAGAAAATAAAATGATCTTTTTTCCATTTGCTCAGTTAATTTTTTATGAATTTTTTCATACATGGAGTTTTGCAAGATGACATACATCAGTCTTGTGAGTTGAAAACCACTTTTGTGATATATAAATCCTGTTTTCATTAGCCTTAGTGGTCATGAAAGTGGGGGAAAAAGAGAAACCTTTGCCCATCAACAAGATAATGTGTTGCAAGTTAAGTATGAACTTATAAGCATGATAGTTTATGGTGTAAGGTTGATTCATCAACTTTTTTTTATTACAAAACCAGTAGCTTTTTAAATATTAATGAAAATAAGGCTGTTGCAACTCACAAAAACAAATACAACTTTTGTCATTCAAGAACTTGTCTTTAAGACTCGCATGCCAAGTTTCCTGCATCCAGGTCACAAAATTGGGAAAACTCAGAAAAAAAAACACTTTGCTTACATGAAAATAAGAGATTGCTACATAGCTTACATGATAAAGAGCACTATAAAGCACAAACTGGAGTTTTCATGCAAGCTGTGTGACTATCTCTTATTATAATGCATTCTGCATGGTGTGCCTCTTTGCAACTACATATTTCATGCAAACTTCTTGACAATGGCAAATTGTCACACAGCTTTTGTAAAAAAGTGCACAATTTAGCGTAAACTGTGGCTTGGTGCAGATCCTGCCTTTGGGGTTCTGGACACTAAGTCCCAGTGTTGGGCTATCAGTTCAGTACATCCCCCAACCCACTAGCACACAGGCAATCCTCCTTTCCCATAGAAGTCAAAGGTACCACACCTAGCTCTCCAGATCACTTATCACACATACCAATCAACCCTCCTCCCCCCTTAGACCTGATTCTCTCAAATGGAGATGAAGAGAGGATCACAGATGTAGAAGTTGGTAGCCATCTGGGAACTAGCGACCATCGAACAGTATGGTTCACAATAAACACAGCAATAGAGTCAAGTCATACAAAGGCAAAAGTACTGGACTTTAGGAGGGCTGACTTTGCCAAAATGGGGGAGTGCCAAAGGAATGCACTAGCAAATGGGCAGGAAGGAGGGTGGAAGAACAATGGGGAATAATAAAAACTGCCATCACAGAGGTAACAAGCCTTTGTGTGAAGCAAATAAACAAAATGAAACGAGGTAAGAAACCACTATGGTTCTCAAAGGGAAGTGGCAGTGAAGGTTCAAGAGAAAAAGAAAGCATTCAGGAAGTACAAGGAATCACAGAAGGAGCAGGACAGAGAACTGTATCAGTTAAAGCAAAAGGAAGCTGGAAGGCAGTCAGAACAGCAAAGGCCCAAACCGAGGAAAAGATAGCCAACTCAGTTAAGAAGGGGGATAAAACCTTTTATAGGTACATCAGGGAGCGAAGGAAGACCAAGGGAGGGATAGTGAGGCTTAATAAAGGGGAGGGAAGGTGGGCAGAGGGTGACTGTGAAAAGGCAGAGATACTAAACAAATATTTTTGCTCAGTATTTACAAAGGAAGAGGGGGAGGTACCTAAAACAAACAGTAGAAACACTCTGGATACAGAAGTTGATACCAGCCCATTTACAGAAGAAAGGGTTCTGAAAGAACTCTTAAAACTGAAGGTGGACAAAGCAATGGGGCCTGATGGGATTCATCCCAGAATTCTAAAGAACTAAGGTAGAACTGGTGATACCACTGACTACCCTCTTTAACAAATCATGGAGGATGGGGTGGTACCCGAGGACTGGAGGAGGGCAGATGTGATTCCCTTCACAAAAGTGGGAGCAAGGCAGAAGCAGGCAACTACAGACCTGTTAGTTTAACCTCAGTGGTAGGGAAAATGATGGAATCACTCTGAAGGAAAAGAATTGTCGAGTATCTAGAGGCCAGAGGGCACAGGACCCAAGGCAGCATGGATTCACAGCGGAAGGTCATGCCAGACATATCTGATAGATTTCTTTGACTGGGTGACCAAAGTAGTTGATCAGGGAGGGCTGTGGACATGGCCTACCTAGACTTTAGCAAGGCATTTGACACAGTCCCACACAAAAGATTAATATACAAGTTAGCCAGCCTGGGAGTGGGTCCCAAGATGACAGCTTAGGTAAAGAATTGGCTGGAGAATAGGACACAGAGGTAATAATAAATGGAGTCCACTCTGAAAAAGGGGGTTACTAGTGGGGTACCGCAGGGTTCGAAGAGTTAGATCGGGTCCTCTTCAATGTCTTTATAAGCGATATTGCAGAGGACTGAAGGAAAAGTATGTCTCTTTGCAGATGACACAAAGATCTGCAACAGAGTTGATGCACAAGGTGGAGTGGAAAGGATGAGAAGGGACTTGGCAAGGTTAGAGGAATGGTCAAATGTATGGCAGCTTAGATTCAATGCTAAGAAGTGCAAGGTAATGCACCTGGGAAACAAAAACCCAGTGGAAGAGTACACAATGGGGGGTGAGATACTAACAACAACAAAACTGAAAAGGGACCTGGGGGTAGTCATATCAGATGACCTAAAGGTGGGCAAGCAATGTGAGAGGGCAGCAAGGAGGGCCAGGGGATACTGGGATGCATAAGGAGAGACATCACCAGTAGAAAACAGGAAGTTATTATCCCTCTGTACAAACAGCTGGTGAGACCCCATCTGGAGTACTGCGTGCAGTTCTGGAGACCCAATCTTTGCAAAGACATAGACAGGATGGAAGCTGTCCAGAGGAGGGCAACTAAAATGGTGCAGGGTCTGCACCAGAAGACATATGAAGAGAGACTTAAGGAGATTAATATGTATAGCCTCGAGGAAAGGAGGGAGAGGGGGGACATGATAGAAACTTTCAAGTACCTCAAGGGAATCAACAAAGTCCAAGAGGGTAGCATCTTTCAAAAAAAAGAGGTGTGCAAGAACAAGGGGGCACAATTTGAAGATGGGGGCGGCTCAGAGGTAATTTAAGGAAGTATTTTTTCACAGAGAGGGTTGTGGATGTATGGAACGGCCTTCTGGAGGAGGTTGTGGAGTCAAAAACAGTGGTGGAATTCAACCATGCATGGGACAGTCATAAGGCAATTCTAGGGGGTTGGGGTTGGAAGAAGTAGGCTGCTGGTTAACTAGGATCTGCAGCTTATCCATCAGGTAGGGAAATGGGCAGACTGGGTGGGCCAAGCGGTCCTTATCTGCCGTCAAATTCTATGTTTCTATGTTTCTCAGTAACCACTATTTTAAATTAGAATACAGCACTGGATGACTGATCCAATACTCTTGACACCTTGTTTGGTTGCCATCATCTAAAGAAACAAAACTCTGTAAAAGAAACGCTAAGTCCTAAAATGCTGTTTCGTGAATGCTTCAGGACTTCATTTTTTTCTTTTTGCTTATAACTTGGCCATTTTAGGCTACTTGGGCCCTTATTTGTAAGATGCACAAGTTGCCAGCCCCTCTCATGACCACAAAGTGGTACCTTGTAAATCTGACCTGAAATGTGTTTTTAAATGTCAACCTCCCAAAACACATTTTAGGTTGGATTTACAAGGTGCTGCTTAAGTAATCATGACAGGGGTACTGCTTGTGCATCATGAAACATTTGAGCCCAAAATGGCTAAAAATGGGCAAGTTAGGAATAAAAAAAAACCCTGAAAAATGTACAAATGGATGTGTTAGCACATTTTGGGATTTCGTTTTTTTTGCAGGGATTTTGTTTCATTTGGTGATGCCACATGCCAAGGTGGAGAAAAGGTTGTGCGGATCATCCAGTGCTGGATTCTCATTTTAAAAGGTGAGTGCCAGTGGGGACAAGGGTCAGTATAGGAGGTATGTGCCTGATGGGTACTTTTTTTACTTGTATGTGGGGAGCAGAGTGACATGGGTGCTAATTGTTGGGGACTGTACTGAATTGATGGCCTAGCACCTGGACTGGACATCCAAGGTTAGAAACCAAAAAGGGGGGACAAGACATAGCTTCTTTGCAGTTTTTTTCAGGGTTTGGGGAGGGGGACATTGTATTAATGAACTATTATGGGCAGAATTGGGGATCGGGTGGGGGGCCACTAGACGACCAAGGATGGGGGGTGGGCTTCATAATATTCATATTAGCTGACATCGGGGATCAGGGAGGGTAGACATTTTATTACTTAATACAGGCAGCATCAGGGTTCAGGGAGTGAGGGGGACACTAGACCACCAGGGAATGGGTCATATTAATTACAGTCCTTACTGGCACCATCAGGGTTTGGGGTAGGAGGCAGGGGAACTAATGCATACTGTTGTGTCTGGGATCATTGGGGATTGGGGACCGCGGCAGATTGCTGCACACAGGCACTTCTCTCATAGGAGACATTTCTAAGTACCCTTAGACCAGCCTCTGGCTGGTCTAAGGTACTTAGAATTTCTCCTCTGGGAGAGGTCTGTGAATACCGTGACTGGGATGTGGCAGCCTGCATCTGTCACATGCCCCTAGTGCCATGTCACAGCCCAGTCTTTGGTGCACTCGTGGCACAAGCCCCATTTGGGGCAGGCAGCCTGCAGTTGATGCAGGCTGCCTGTATGAATAGCTCAGGGGGCAATGTTTGATATAGGATGCCACTTACACCATTTATATTTGATGCAGGCACCTTGAGTCAAACTCAGGGCTTTGTGAATTGAACCTCATATGTTGTACACTGATTTGGCTCAAACATTACCGGAGAATAAGACAGGACACTTAGTAGTAGACGATGATGCTAATGTAGTCCTGGACAACTTTCTGGACAGATTAGGGGCCCCCTCGGGTCCATACTTGGCAGCAACCAAGATGCTAGACCAGCTATTGATGGACATGGGGCTCACTGACATAAGGTATATGGTTAACCCAACCAGGAGAGACAATATGTACGTCTCCTCTCTATACCAGATGTACTGTAGGATCGACGTCTGGCTGGTATCCTCACACATAGTACCGGAGGTGCTGGATGCTAGTATAGGAGCTATTATTGTGTCAGATCATGCCCCAGTGGCCTTCACTTGTTTCCACTCAGCTCAGTATAACAGCCCTGGTGACAGTGGGGTTTCAGTACCTCATTTTTAAAAGACAAAACATTCATGACTAGACTAAAGGCAGATACTGTATAAACGTATTTCTTGTGTGAATAATAAGCAGGATACCTCAGCAGCCATCAGGTGGGATGTGCTGAAGGCATACATAAGGGGCCAGTGTATAAGATATGCCTCACACTCACAGAAGATCTGGGCAAAGGAATGAGCAGAGCTAATATAGAAACTCAAAGCCCTAGAAAAATAAGAAAGTTCAAAAAGCACAAAAGACAGTAGCTCAACGGCACAAAATGTTAGCCTTTAAGCATAAGGTGCACTTACCAGGGTGTAAATCTCAGTAGAAAAGCACAGAGCTGGAAAACCAGCAAAAATGCCAGCACACCATTCAGTCATGTAGTCAGTTCAAATCTCGGCTAGCAGTGTTGCCGAAAACAAAGACTGGCACATGCACTTTCTTTTCTTTAGGAGCTGTGTAGATTTAATTCCATCTGATAAAGACATTGTTAATGATGTTGAAATGTTAATTGGTGTGTCAGTTAGTCAGAATACTGTAGGTGTGCCAGGGTGTAGCAAAAGCAAAAATCTGTATTGCAGGTGAAATTGGCTAGCTGCCATTTGGAATTAAGTCTACACAGCTCCGAAAGAAAATAATGTTCTTACTTCTACGCTCTGCCATTACAGTTTGCTGACTTCTCTGAATGTCTGTAGGCTAGCTACAGTATCTAACTGCGTGTTTTCACTTTGTGAACATTAAATTGGAATTTATGGGATTTACTGCTGCCAGTCTTTGTTTTCTGCAACACTGCAAACTGAGATTTGAACTGCCTACATGACTGAATGGAGTGCTGACCTTTTTGCTGTTTTCCAGCTCTGTGCTTCCCTAGAAAAACAAATGGGGGAGGCCAGCATGTGCACCCTGGACCTCCTAGCAGGGATCACAGGCACGCGGTGCAAGATTAACCTGCATCTTCATCAAAAGGTGGAATACATCCTGTTACATCTCAGACAGTCCTTCTTGGATGCTGTGGAAAAGTCTGGTTGCCACCTGGCTTACCAGCTGAGAAAATGCCAAGTATGCTGCAGAATTACAGGGATCAAGGATCCAAAGGGGCTCCTCAAAACAGCACTGCACAACATAAGCCAGACATTCCTGGATTTCTACAAAGCTCTTTCACAAAGGAGAAAACTCCCTCCCCAGAGTAACTAGCCACTTTCATGGACCCCTTAGGCTTTCACGGTTGACCCCACAGGAAAAAGATCAGCCAGAGAAACTATGATTCAGGAGCTAGAGCGTGCCTGCTGGTAAGGCACCCTGTGGATATGGTCTGCCTGCAGAATTTCTAAATGCTTTCAGCACACAGTTGTTGGTGTCCCTGAAAGATGCATTAGATGAGGCCTGTCAGGCAGGGACTCTGTCGCCATCAATGAGGACTGCAACCGGAAGAACCCCTAGCTGTGCAGCAGCTACAGGCCCATTTCTCTCATCTGTGCAGACTGTAAACTCCTCGTCAAAATGATGGCCCTGTGTCTGCAGGAATTTCTCCCATCCCTTATAGATATTGACCAGGTGGGCTTCATACCACAGAGGAAAGGGTTGAACAGAAACCACCGGCTGATCATCCTGATGTGGAACCTGCAGTCTTCCTGTCATTGGATGCCGAAAAGACTTTTGATAGGGTGAAATGGCCCTGTCTTTTCCATGTACTCCGCACCTTTGGCACCAGTGATATTCACATAAGCTGGATTCTAACACTTTATCGAAGAGCTAGGGCCAAGGTGGTAACTAGGGCTGGACAAAAATTACAGATTCCACTTCTGCAAAAAATTCATGAAATTCTATGATTTCCGTGGAATTTCTTCAGAGATTCGCCTTTGGCGAAATTTACACTTTCCGCAGAATTTTCACCTGATTTGCAAAATAATGAAGTGTACTGCAGAAAATATTTAATGAACTGTGTATAATACTTATTGCAGAAAAAAAACCGCCATTCAGAGGTGTAATTCGTGGAAAATGTATTCCACAAGGTATATAGTCATGTGATTTCATTAATTTAGGCATGAATTAAAGTTGCAAAGCACTGTTTCTTGCCATTCCTGTCTCTTTCTTTAGTGATACTGTCCCTCTTGTCCAAAGTTACATTTTATATGGCATAATTCAAAGCTGTAATTTACTGTAATTTCATCAAAAATTCTACAGTACGTCCCAAAAGTCCACTGTTCGTTAACATTTTCTGCGGAACACACAAAACAATTCTGCAAGCAATGCTGTCACCTGATCTTTTTTTGATTAGGTGGGATTCTATGGGTTGAAATGTGAGTTGCTATAGCAACCATCTCTTTCTCTCTCTCTCTGTATCTCTTCCTTCCCCCTCTCAAGTGACTGCTCCTCCTACTCTGCTAGGCAGTTTAACAGCAGGTGTTGAAGAAGAACGATCCGCAGCTTTTCACAACTTACTTTTGTAAATCAAAAAGCTATATTTCAAAGCACTCTGTGGCATTTATTTGTGAAAGTTTTTTGTGAAATCTCTGATGATGTTTGCAGTGTTTTTCTGCAATATAATTGTTAGCTTATTGATTTTAGATGTTCTGAGATACTTATTTGTTAAAACACTGGTGGGTGATGAGATAAAATGGATCTTGTGGTGGCAGAAATGTGGGGACAAAGATGTGTTCATCATCAAGCAGTGGTGGGTATGGGCATGGTGCTGGCACCCTCTGCTTTGTGTCAAATGCACCTACAATTGGTGGGGGGGGGGGCTCAATTAGCTGGGGCCAGCATCAGAACTGCTAGTTTTTTGTGGGACAAGATGTAACTCTAAACCAAAACGCAGTAATGTCTATGTCAAGCACAAAAATAATTCAGGCAAACCTGCGACAGCTGTGACAGCATTAATGCTGGACACAGGAGATGTTGGGTACTTATGGAGGTGAATGCAGTTGAAGAAGCAGTAGTGACTAAAATATGAGTTACTACCTGAACAATGAAAGAGGAATCCACCGTTTGCAGGATATTCTGAGGTTTATGTAGGTCACCACTTTTTTAACTTTCCCTTTATAATCCCTTCCTGTCTCTCACACCTGCCTCCTTCAGGAACTCACAAGGCACACACAATGATAGTTTACTCACCTGGTAAAGGTAATTGTGTTACTGTATATCCATGGCACTTCCACATCTCACCTTAGGGTTATGTACACCTGATAGGCTGCTGATGCACACGTGACCATAGGATTGGATTTCGGTCTACCACCATGCCCTCTCTGTATCCCATAATCCTCAGTTTCAATACTTCCATAGCTGTGAAAAGTTGTGTTAGATGCATGCACAGACAATGTAACATTAATCTCTTGACTATTAATGCATTTTCCAATGTTCCATTTTATTTTTAGTTCCCTTACTCTTTACATACTACTTTAATTTCCTTACACTATTACTAGTGTTGTGTGGATGACATCTCTGTCTAATAATTGTCCCTTAACGTTCCTTTATTCAATCATGATTATTGTCTCTTTTGTCTTCCACCTGTGCTGCCCCTGGGAGGGCCTGAGTGCCATGGATATACAGTAACACAATCACCTTTACCAGGTGAGTAAACTACCATTGTGTTGCCTGTGTATCCATGGCACTCCCACTTCTTACCTTAGGGTGATTTAAGTAGCAGTACCCTATCCCTTAGGGTTGGGGGGGGGGAAGCCCTCATTCGAGTTGTTAGTCCAGGCAGCTGTTAGTAAGACATTCTGTCTGAATGAGTTTCTCTTAGGGATACATGTGTCCAGTCTATAATGCCTGGTGAAGGTGTGGATGGTAGTCCAGGTGGCAGCTGTGCAAATTCCCTGTGCTGTTGCTGAATTTCATTTGGCCCAGGAAGTGGCTACCGGCTTTGTGGAGTGTGCCCTTATTCCCATTGGTGGTACTCTGTTGCTTGACTTGTAAGACTCTGTGCTTGTCCATTTCAGCCATGCTGCTGGGGCACCCTTCTTGTGTCCTACTGATATGACAAATAACCTCTCAGTAGTTCGCATTGGGGCTATCCTTTCTGTGTAGGTCATGAGTGACTTCTTGACATCGAGCGTGTGTAGTCTTCTGATGGCTTGATGTATGCTCTTCATTGGATGTGAGCAGTTCTATGGGTTGGTTCTGTTGGAACCGAGAGTCTACCTTGGAGATGAATGATGGTACAGTGCATAGTGTCACAGCTTCTGCAGTGAAAAGGGTGAAGGATTCCTGGCAAGACAGTGCCATAAGTTCTCTAACTCTGTGCATTGAAGATATTGCCATTAGGAAGGCTGTCTTTAGCCCTAGCCAGTAGATGTCAGTGTCTGCAATTGGTTCGAATGGTGACCTTATGAGAGTGTTGAGTACTGGTGTCAGGTCCCAAGGTGATACCCTTGATTTGTTACCGGGTCTTACGTTAGTTGCTGCCTTCAGAAAGCAAATGATGTCAGGATGACAGCTTGCCTGTATTCCCTTGATGTTGCCCACTGCTGCCCTGTTGGCTGAAAGTTGTACTCAAAGTGATGAGGGTGTGAGTCCCTTGTCTAGGCCTTGTTGTAGATATAATAGGATGCCTAGTATGGATATTTCTGAGGAGGATATTGATCTGTTATTACACCACCTGGTGAATACGTTCCATTGTCTGGAGGAAGTCATCACTGTAGTCTTACATCGTGATTGTAACATGGTTTCTATGATGGAGTTGTAGTACCTGATGTTTAACAGTCTCTCCCTTTCAGGAACCAGGCTGTGAGGTGCAAATTGTCCAGGCATGGGCGCGTGACTGGACCCTGTATTAGTATGTCTTGTCTTTTTGGCAGACTGAGGCTGTCCATGCTCATTGCTCTTATTGTGGTGAACCATGTTCTTCATGGCCTGTAGGGTGCAATCAATATTTTTATTCTCCGGGATTACCTGACTTTTGCTAATATCTGTGGTATGAGTGGGAATGGTGGGAACACATATGAGTAATTGTGTGTCCATGGTATTGAGAGAGCATCTGTTCCCATGGATTGGTGCTCCTTGAACCGGAAGAACATAGAAACATAGACTTTGACAACAGATAAGGACCACTTGGCCCACCGAGTCTGCTCATTTCCTTACCTACAGGATAAGCTGCATATCCTAGTTAACCAACAGCTTATTTCTTCTTACCCCCACAAGAATTGCTTTATTTCTGTCCCACGTATTCTTGAATTCTCCCACAGTTTGAGACCCCACAACCTCCTCAGGAAGCTTGTTCCATGCGTCCAACACCCTCTCTGTGAAAAAATACTTCCTCACATTGCCCCCTGAACCGCCACCCCCTCTATCTTTAAATTGTGTTCCCTTGTTCTTGCACATCTCTTTTTCTGAAAGATGCTACCCTCTTGGACTTTGTTGATTCCACTGAGGTACTTAAAAGTTTCTATCATGTCTTCCCTCTCACTCCTTTCCTCAAGGGTATACATATTATGCTCCTTTAGTCTCTCCTCATATGGCTTCTCTTGCAGACCCTGCAACATTTTAGTTGCCCTCCTCTGGACTGCCTCTATCCTGTCTATGTCCTTGCGGAGATGGGATCTCCAGAACTGGATGCAGTACTCCAGATGGGGTCTCACCAATTGTCTGTGCAGAGGGATAACAACTTCCTGTTTTCTGCTGGTGATGCCTCTCCCTATACATCCCAGTATACCCCCAGCCCTCTCTACTGCCTTCTCACATTGCTTGCTAACCTTGAGGTCATCTGATATGATTATCCCCATGTCCCTTTCCATTTTTGTTGTTGTTACTACCTCCCACCCTCCATTATGTAATCTTCCCCTGGATTTTCGTTTCCCAGTGCATTATTTTCCACTTCTTTGCATTGAATCCAAGCTGCCATACTTCTGACCATTGCTCCAACCTTGTCAAGTCCCTTCTCATCCTTTCCACGTCTCCTTGTGTATCAACCTTGTCGCAGATCTTTGTGTCATCTGCAAAGAGGCATACTTTTCCTTCCTGTCCCTCTACAATGTCACTTATAAAGACATTAAAAAGGACAGGCCCCAGTACTGAACCCTGTGGTACCCCACTAGTAACCCCTCTTTCTTCAAAGTGGACTCCATTTACAATTACCTTCTGTGTCCTGTTGTCCAGTCAATGTTTTGCCCAGGCAACCACCCTGGGACCCACTCCCAGGCTGGTTAATTGACTATTAATCTTTCGTATGGGACTATGTCAAATGCCTTGCTAAAGTCTAGGTAGGCCATGTCCACAGCCCCTCCCTGGTCTACTACTTTGGTCACCCAGTCAAAGAAATCAATTAGATTCGTCTGACATGACCTTCCTGCTGTGAACCCATGCTGCCTTTGGTCCTGTGCCACACTGGCCTCTAGGTGCTTAACAGTTCTTTCCTTCAGAAATGATTCCATCACTTTCCCTACCACAGAGGTCAAACTGACAGGTCTGTAGTTTCCTGCCTCTGTCTTGGTCCCACTTTTGTGAAGGGGAATCACATCCGCCTTCCTCCATTCCTCAGATACCACACCATCCTCCCATGATTTGTTAAAAAGAGTAGTCAGTGGTTTCACTAGTTCTCCCCTTAATTCTTTTAGAATTCTGGGGTGAATTCCTTCAGGACCCATTGCTTTGTCTACCTTCAGTTTTAAGAGTTCTTTCAGAACCCTTTCTTCTGTGAAAGGACTGGGATCACCACCCCCCCCCAATCAAGAGTGCTTCTGTTAATCGGATTAGGCACCTCCCCCTCCTCTTTTGTGAATACTGAGCAGAAATATTTGTTCAGTAACCCTGACTTTTCACTGTCCCCCTCTGCCCACCCACCGTTCATTCTATTCAGCCTCACTATCCCTCTCTTTGTCTTTCTACACTCCCTGATGTACCCATAAAAGGTTTTATCCCCCTTCTTAACCAAGTTGGCTATCTTTTCCTCAGTTTGGGCCTTTGCTATTCTAACTTCCCTCCCTGCTTCCTTCTGCCTTAACTGGTACAGCTCTCTGTCCTGCTCCTTCTGTGTTTCCTTATACTTCCCGAATGCTATCTTTTTCTCCCTGACTTTCCCCGCCACCTCTTTTGAGATCACTAGTGGCTTTTTCTTTCATTTTGATTTGTTTATTTGCTTGACACAAAGGCTTGTTGCCTCTTTGATGGTAGTTTTGATGTTTTCCCATTGTTGCTCCACCCCTCCTTCTAGCCTGTTTGCTAGTGCTTTTCTAAGGCAGTCTCCCATCTTGCCAAAGTCAGCCCTCCTGAAGTCCAGTACCCTCACTTTTGTATGGCTTGACTCTGTAGTTGAGTTTATCGTGAACCACACTGTTTGATGGTCACTTGTTCCCAGATGGCAACACACTTCTAGATCTGAGATCCTGTCACTGTCCCCATTTGAGAATATGAAGTCTAAGATTGCTCCCTCCTGAGTGGGTTCCAAAACTAGCTGTCTGAGGCATGCCACCTGTAGGGCATCGAGAATGGGCCTGCTCTTTGATGTGGCTGCAACAAATGTGCTCCAGTTAACATCTGGCATATTCAGGTCTCCCATCAACAGTATCTTCCCTTTCTCTGCCATCCTAAGAATGCCTTCTATCATCGTCTTGTCCATTCCTTCCCCCTGACATGGGGGTCTATATACAACCCCTGTGTGGATTGTGGTGCCTTTTCCAGTCTCTAAGGTGACCCACAGTGCCTCCTCTATTCCCTGTTTAGTCTTTTGTTCAGTTGCTTTTATCCCTTCCTTTACGTACAGAGCTAGTCCTTCCCCTCTTCTCCCCTCCCTGTCTCTCCTGTAGGTTATGTACTCTGGTATGTTAACATCCCAATCATGGTTCTCTGTGTACCATGTTTCTGTGACTGCTATGATATCCAGGCACCCCTCTTCCATCAAGGCCACCAGTTCAGCGAGCTTGATGCCCAGACTATGGGCATTGGTACTCATTACTCTCCATTTCCTAATAGCCTTACTCCTTTTTGCACCATCCCTGTCCTTATTGCCTTTGTCACTTTCACCATTTACCCCTGCCCTTCTCCCTATCAGCATCTCTATCTTGGTGTTTACCTCACTTACTACCCTGACTTTTTTTTGGGGGGGCTAGGATTTCCCCGGTCCTTTCTACTGCCTCCCCTTCTTGGCTAGTTTAAATGCTTGCCAATGAAGCATTTAAACCTATCACCTAGGATCCTGGTTCCCCTCCTGAACAGATGCAGCCCATCATGCCATTATAGGCCTTCATCACTCCAGGTGGACCCCCAGTCCCCAATGAAGCCAAATCCCTGAGCTCTGCACCTGTTTTTCAACCACTGATTGAATCCCCTGGTGTGGAGCACCCTAGCCTCACCTATGCCATAGACAAGCAGCACCTCTGAGAAGGTTATCGTGCTTGCTACTTGTCTAAGGCCACTCCCCAACTCCACAAACTCTTTCTGCACTGCTCTGTTCCCTTTCTTAGCCAGATCATTTGTCCCTAGGTGGGCAATGACATCCAGCTCCCTCCCCTGTGCAGCTGCTCCAGTGATCCTGAGGATTCACTCCCTGTCCATCCAAGCCATGGTGCCAGGCAGGCACCTTACCTTCCTCCCCCAGTTGTACCTTCCTAACAATGGAGTCCTCCACCAGGAATTGTTTCCTTCCCCTGTGGGGTCCCATGCCACCCTCCTGTGGGTCTCCCTTGTGGAGGTTCCCAGCATTCTTCTGGGTCTCCACTGCGAGTGCCTCCATAGAAGAATCGCACTTTGCCAGAACGGCATAGGAATTGTGGAAAGGAACAACTGGAGCGATGCACCTCTGTTCCACCACCCTCACCCTCCCTGAGCCCACTGTGGTCCAACCACTCTTCTTTCTTGGCAACCTCTGAGGCAACGGCAGTGGCCCTGGTGGTTTCTGGATGGAAGAGAAGGTCCCACAAATCGTGGCCAACTCAGCCTGGAGATGAACAACCTCTTCCCTCAGTCCAGAGAGGTGCCTGCAGATGGGACAACACTGTATCCTCCAGAATGTGTCCCGGAAGACTGCTGCTCCACAGCCACTGCACTGCACCACTCCCATCATGTCTTATTTCTGGCCCCTTCACTGTTGTTGGGAATCCTTACTCTTTCCTCTGTTTTTTTTCCTTCTCTCCCTGCTTACTTGCTGCCTCTGTGCCCTTTAAGCTTCTGATCGTCCTGTTCTGAGACAAGAAGATCCTGTATTTCTCAGTTGACCCCTTACTTGCTCAGAGGCAGACTTCCAGCAGCTAGGGGGGCTGGAGAGGTACTCTTGCCCTTCTAGGATGGTAAGTCTTTGGTGGCTCTGTGATCACTCACTTCCTACTCCCAAACAGGAAGTTCCTGTTGTCAGTTGAAATCCTGTGTCTATAAAAGAGAGAACTAGCTTTGGGAGGGAGGGAAGGAGGGCAATATAGTCCCAGTAGAGAAGTCCAGTCACACAGCACTCCTTCATCCTGGTGTTCTCTGCCAAGTCTCTGGCAGAATCTATCTAGGGCAGTGTTTAAATCTAGCTGCCTTCTAGCTAAGCCACTTCCCCACTTAACAGATATTTCTACATGTAATTAAATTGCACAGATAACAATCCCCTTTGGTCACCTGATATTTACACCTAGATAACTGCTCAGATATCCCTTCACTTCAGCTAAGTCAGACAAACACACTAACTTTTTTTTTGTTTGTTTTTTTACCCTAAATTGAAGGTCCCAGTAGAAAAGTGTTTGCTCTTGTTGGTAGCCATCAGGTTGATGGTTATCTTACCCTATTTGCATTGGATCAACTGGAATACTTGTGGATTAAGTAGCCATTCCCCCAGATGGATCTATTCTCTGCTGAGCCAGTCTGATGTTGTGTTCAGTTTCCCTGCTAGTTAGATGGCCGTGATATGTTGTAGGTTCTTCTGTAACCATATCATGATTGCTGTGGTTTCTATCTATAATCCCTTGCTCTTGGTGTCTCCCTGTTTGGTGATGTAAGCCACCACTGCTCTGTTGTCGGAACGTATTCATACTGTCTTCTCTAGAAGGTGAGTCTTCAATGATCTCAGCGCATTGCATATTGCTCTCAATTCTAATACATTGATTCAGAGTTTCTTCTCTGTGGGGGACCATCTGCCCTGTGCTGATCTGTGGCCCATCAGTGCTCCCCATCCCCATAGGCTGGCATCTGTGTCTATGGTTATATCGTGTGATGGCTCCAGGAGTTTGCCCCTGTTCAAGTGTTCCCTGTCTGTCCACCATGCGAGAGATCTGGTGACATTGTGATTCATTTGGACATATTGTCTCAAGTTTTCCTCTGACAGTGAACCGTACTTTAGGTGAAATGTTTGGAAGGGGCGCATGTGCCATCTCACCCATGGGATCAGATCTATACAGGAAGACATCTTCCCCAAGACCAGGAGATTTGGGCTATGGTTGGTTCTGGTGTTCATATAAGTGTCTGTGTCACTGATACCAGGTTATTTATTCTGGTCTGGGTTGGTCTGACTAGCCCCTGTCTTGTGTCTATGTGAGCCCCCAGATGTTCCATCTGTTGGGTGGGTGTCAGGCAACTCTTTTCATGGTTCATTACTCATCCGTGGTCTGACAATGTTTGCAGCATTTGACTGGTGGCCTTCTCGGAATCCAGTAAGGACCTTGTTTTTATTAGCCAGTCATCGAGATATGGTATGATGTGGACGCCCTGTTTGTGTAGTTTTGCTGCTAGCACTACTGATATCTTTGTGAATACTCAGGGTACAGATGCCAGTCCGAATTGTAGGGACCTGTATTAGAGATGTTGCCCCAGTATTTGGAACCAAAGTCATCTGTTCTGATAGCTCTGAGTGTGGAACATATGGTTTCCATCTTGAATTTCTTTTGTAATGATGTATCTGTTCACTAGTTTGAGGTCCAGCACTTGTGATAAATTGCCTGTCTTTTTTGGGACCAAAAAGAATATGGAGTAGGTTCCTTTGCCCCTCTATGTTTGTGGGACCTGTTGTATTGCCTTTGATTTTAGTAAGTTGTTTAGGATATCCTGCACTTGTTGTGCTGACCACTTTCTCCTTGCTAGTGGTGAGACTATGCATCTCTCCTTGTCCGGTCTTTCACTGAACTCGATAGCGTACCCTTGTGTGATGGCTTCATTCACCCACTTGTCCGATGATGTCCTTGCCCATACCTTGCTGAATTGCTGTAAGCGACCCCCCCATGGCTGTTATTGATGGAGAGATTGTTTGTTGGTGTAGGGTTTTGTTCCTTATGTACTGTAGTCATTGGGTGGAGTTTTTGAAATTCCTCCCTCTTTGGCTAGTAAATTTTCCCTCTGTGTATCCTCCTCTGGAGCGGTATTGGTGGTCCCACCTGTTTTGATAGTTAGGTTTCATTTGGGTTATATTCTTTCTGCCATGAAAATTACATTATACCTTCTGTCACCTCTATTCCTGTGGCCATAAGAACGTCCTCTGTGTGATAGCAGATACCCTGAATCCTTGTCGGTGTCGGTATCCCTGCCCTGGCCTCTCCATTTTAGGAACTCTTGTAGGCCTTCTCTGAAAACTCATTCCCCGTGGAAAGGTAGCTTGTGTAGTCTGGTCTTTGACTGGGTTCTCCGCATCCCATAGTTTTTTCAGCAGCCACAGAGACTCAGTCCTGGCCCTATTAGCGTTATTCTTGACTCTAGGTATTAATCTTTAATGAATCTATGGAAATGTCCCTAAGTATTTTGCTGCCATCGTGAGTACTGTAAGAGTTCGGCCTCATGTGACTTACATGCTAGTTTCTTGCCTCTCTCCTCCAGCCATCATATTTGGGCTTTGGAGGTATAGAAGGCTGATGTGGCCACCCTGACTGCTTGACCGGAGAAGTCGTACATTTTTATGAGCGGGTCCTCCATTTTCTTGTCCACAAGGTCCTTTAGTGCAGCTGTGCCCTCTGCTAGGAGTACCGTTCTCTTGTTTAGTTCCACAATCTTGGGGTCTATCTTAGGTGCTGAACACCAAGTCTTGACCTTGTCCTCCTGCAGAGGGTACATTCTGTCTAGGGCCCTTTTCTCTGGTAGTCGGGTGGGGTTGGAGGATTTCCATTCTTTAATTATTAGGTCATTTAGGGCTCGGCAGACTGGGAAATAATTTTCCTGTTTGAGGGTAGGTTGCAGCATAGGGTCTAAGTCGCTCTGTGGAGCGGGTTGAGTTAACTTGAACCTCAATGTGGTATGGATCCATTTACCTAGATCCATTATGTTGTTCATAGGGAACAGTTTTGACATTATGAAGGTGCCCTCCTGTGGGGGGTCTCCTCCGGAGGGGTCTGCTGGTTGGGTTCATGGTCACTATCGATAGGGGAGTCTGGCTCTCTCTCATCCTGATGGTCAGGGTCTTCCTGATAGTCATCTGAGTCATCCTGATTGGTGTAGAGAGGGGATTCTGCCTGTGGTTGGCTGGTGCTTCTCTTTTTGTTACGTGTTGAGGGGTCCACCCTTAATGACATGTTGGTGGGTGGGTTGGGGTTGTTCATGGCCATCATACGTTCTAGTACCTTTTGCAGGAACATTTGTTGGCTCTCCATCATAGCAACTGTGGCCTTTTGGATGGCGACTATAGCTGGATCAACCTGCCAAGTCTGTCTCAGCAGACTGGACCCTGATTCTTCGATTTCCTTGGGGGGGGGGTCTCCATTTCCTGTTCTGAGTAATTGTGTTCATAGCTGGGGCAGTTGGCTCCTTTTGAGATGGAAGCAGGGTGACTTGAATGACAGGCAGTTTTTGAACTGGACATCTGGGAATAATAATGGGAAACCTTTAATATGCCTGTGATGGTTCCTCTCTTACTTATATATATATATATATATATATATATATATATATATATACCTATATATATATATATATGTATGTATGTGTGTGTATATATATATATACTGTATATATATATATATATGTATGTGTATATATATCTATATGTGTTAGTGTATATATATATATATATATATAGATATATATATAGATATATATATATATATATATATATAGATATATATTATATATATATTACTCAGATACAATCATTTGCTTAGTGGCACCTCCCCTATTAATTTTCCAGTCTTGGGGACTCATAGTAATTGCCTGCCTGTAAAGGGGTACTTCCCCTTTCAGAGCCCTGTCAGGAAGCATTTTTATTACTTTCCAGTGTGCTGCCATTGTAGCGGGCTAATCTGCTGAGGATTAGTATATCTACCTCCCTAGAGTGAGAACAATATGAATGGTTGTGTTAGTTAAGGTAGGAGCCCTGTATGTCATAGGGTCTGTGAGAGGGGACTGGAAATGAGCTGGCGAGCAGCTCCATAGCGGCGTGCCTTTCCTAAGATGGCAGCATTGTGTATGGTGCGCATGGGTGGCTTTTTATCACTGCCGTGCATGCACGAGATGCTAGGGCCATAAGTAAGGTGGTAGAGCGTCACTGCACCTGTGCTGCTGCATTTAAGAGCGTTGGGATAGAGAAGGAGAAGATGGAGTAGTGGCCATGCTTTAAAACCTTATCGCTGTGCTTAGGAGAGAGCAATTCCATCGAGAGGAAGTGTGAGTGTGGGCCTGCCCTTACCGATCATCTGAACTCTGAGTGTTTTAGCAGTGAGATGGAGTCTCTTGCATCAAATACCTTGTGTTGAGGACATTGCCTCTTTCGTTTGTTTGTTAGAAGAGCCTTCTAGTGTTGCCTTTTCCTGCAGGAACACTACGCTACGTAAGGGGAGTATACCAGAGCAGGGGAAGGTCCTTGAAGAGTCACCAGTGCACTCCACTGTGTGAGGTGAGTGCACTGCATAGTAAAATGAGGGGCTTACTCCACTGTGCCATAGGCTTACATCCCGCCAATGCTGAATCAGGGATGGCAGGCATGTGGAAATGACCCTTGGAGGCGCCACATTTAAAAAACAAACTTACTCAGAACTGCTCAGACTGTAAAACAGAATGGAATTGTTTCATCTCTGTTGCTAATAATTTGTCTGCGAGCAAAACTGATGCTGATTTGATGCAAAGCCCTGGCTTACAGTAAATTAAACAGTGCTTCATCATTCTTTGTTGGCCTGCAGCAGCTAAGGCCACATTATACCCTGTTCTTTGCTACCTTCCGAGAGGCATTTGTCAAAGCTAAATTTACATTTCAGCAATGCTGCATTGCTGTTCATGATGCTTACTCTAAGATTATACTGTCTGTGCAAAATTAATGTATAATACCTTGTCTTTGGTAACTGTGATGCTGGAGCTTGGTGAGGTGCAGCAGCCTGATCAGATACACACATTGAAAACTGAGGATTATTTGATACAGGGAGGGCTTGGTGGTAGACCGAAATCCAATCCTAAGGTCACGTGTTCATCAGCAGCCTATCAGGCATACATAACCGTAAGGTAAGAAGTGGGAGTGCCATGGATATGTAGGCAACACAATCCCCTGTACTCCTACCTGTGATGGCCACCCATGCTCCATGGAGAGCAGGTAGCCATGTAAAGTTGTATTTATAAAATTATTATTTGCCTCAAAAGGGCTTTTTTTTTAAACAACTGTAGCTTGTCAACATGCCCCATGTCATTAAAAGAACTTATGTATCTTCAAACTCTTAAAGAGATTTTAGTGTTACATTCATTCATTCATTTATTTATTTATTCCTTTTTTTAACTGGGTTGGTGCACTGATCCAAGGACCTTTTTCAGGCATGGCCCAGGCCAGAGACTGGCATATACAGAAAGGTCACAGTAAGGACAGGTAAATACACAGTGTTCTACAGTAACAAATAGCAGGCAGCATAGATCTAGTAGCTGCACAGTGTTTGGCAGTAATAGCTGCAGTTCAGAGTTAAAACTGACAAGTAAAGAGTAGTATTGAACAAAAAATATACATACTACTTACAAATTATAATTTATGGTTACATTTACAATTTGCAGGTAGCAGACACTTGTCTCTGGCGCAGGGTGCTGGCCAGCAAACCAGTCCCTAGGTAGAAGAAGAAAGAGATGGCAGGGGGCAATGGAAGCCTTGATAGATTGTGCAGGGGCACCAGTAGCTTGGGGACAGGAACAGGTTATGGAGAACAGGAAGTGTTTTTTTAATGGGGTATGTAAATTTAGCGTTGGGTCGATGGAACGCAATGAGGGGAAGGGGAGGTTTTTCCAGAGGGAGGGCCCAGCAATGGAGAAGGCCGTTTGAGCCATCCTGGTGGAAATCTGTGGATGAACGAGTTGGAGGTGAGATGAGTAGCAGAGATTGCAGCTATGAGTCTTGGGGCAGACCAGATGAGATAGAGGGGAGTATGAGGGGCAGTGGATGGCTTCCCCAATGGTCCGGGCCAGTAAATAGGAGTGTCAGGCTTGAGGGGGAAGTTAAAGAAGGGACTGGTAGAGAGAGCAGTGGTGCATGGAGAGAGGGGGGAGCAAAGGATGAAGTAGCAAATCTGGCAAGTCTTTGTGCCCTTAGATCTTAAAAGAACTTGATAGTCACCAGGCCCTGAGGAGGACTTTAAAGCCAGCCTGCATTTCTTAATAAGACCTTAGTTCCCAAGCCCAGAAAAGTTGTTTTTTTTTTTTTTTCATTTTTTGTAATGATTTTTCTTCTTCCTTCCTGCATTCAGTCAGTTCTTTAAATCACTCACTAGCCTGCAAGCCCTGAAAATGGATGTAATAGCAGCCTGTGTTCCCTAATCCCTGAACATTTTTTTTTATGATTTTTCTCCTGCCTGCATGCCTCTAGTCCTTAAAAGTACTCTCGTTCGCTCACAAGCCATGCAAAGGGAATTTTAAAATGAATTTGATGCTTATATGCCCTGATATGGTAGGTCCTTATAATTATTTAACTCCAGGTCCTTCAAAGAGCTTTTAACTATATATTATGCTGCACTGGTGAGAGTCCTTACAACTCCATATCAGTCGCCCTTAAAAGGATGGTTTGTGAGTACTGATTTAAATCCCTTAAAGATACATTTTTCTGTGTGCTGCCTGCTGCTTTGACAACCAATTCAACTCCCCACCACAACAAGTTCTGATGGCCTGAATAGCACTCACCAGCAATACTTATTGGGGGAAGAATCAGTTGCGAGCAGCAGCCAATTAATGCCTCCACTCCAGACTGTGATCTGAGGCCTAGTGAAAGCATCTCATGTGACACCAGCTGTGTGACTGAGTAAGCATGATTCTCAGTGCATAGACTTTGTGGTCACATGACAAGCTCACCACTGCACTACTCCTTCCTGGTCCTGGTTTCTCCACTACACCTAAGGTTAACTGCTCTGATGAACGTAGTCATGCAATGGTAATGCTGCACCATCGCAGATGGCACAGACACTGGTGGAGGGGGTGGACAGGGGAAATGAAAACAAAAAGGTAGAATTACAGGAGAAAAAATGAAGATACAGTAGCACTAATGCCTCACTTGCCCCAGTGGGCAGGCACTGAGGGGCTGTAGATGTCTTTAGACAAAAGTGGTTGCCTCTGAGCACCTAAAATATAGGAATTTCGCACCCTTGCAGTGTCTCCTCCCAGCTGCAATTGTTTCTCCTCATAGTTCTGTTAGTGCATCCCACAGTATTCAGAATGACACATATTTCACCATAGCTTATTACAAGTGTCTCATTCCAGTTACACCAGTTTCTGCTCCCAGTTCCACCAGTTTCAGGTGCAGCAGTGTCACCTCCCAGTTATTCAGTTTCTCCTCCCAGTTACACCAACATCTCCACTTCCCAGTTTTGGTCCCAGAGTCCCAGTTACATCAATTGTTTTACTTACTAAATAAAAGAAAAAGACAATCAGTCTTGCAGAAATATTTTCCACAGTTCACCACATTATTCTGCAATACATGCCAAAATTCAACATTTTAACGTGGAATTTTGCAAATTTTCTCCGTTTTTCACAGAATTTTGTGGAAGCGAATTCCGCATTTCACTAGAATTCCGTTGACAGAATTTAAATTTCGCTCAGCACTAGAGGTAACCAACTCCACTGAATTGGCTGCCTTCCTGTTAGGTAGGGGCACATGCCAGGCTGCCCCTTTATCAACCTCTGTTTTCTGTACTATACCCAGAGCCTCTTCTACAGGCTATTAGATGGCATGGCTCTATAAGAGGGGTACATCTGAGGGGGGGGGAACACAAAGCCCCAGCACATGCAGAGGACATCCTGCTCACTTTGACATGGCTGGAGCAATCATTCCTATAGACCCTGACACTCCTAGAATAGTTCTGCAGACTCCCTGGTTATAAGGTGAATATATCCACTTTGCTTCTTCTGCCTTCAGACCAGCAGATGCAAGTGATGCCAGGCATTGCCTGGGGACTGCAGCTAATTCGGGATCATGTCAAGTACCCTGGTTATCAACATCTTTTAGACACTAAGAGATTTAAGCAAACTCAACCTCACCCCTCTAATAACCAGCATGGATCAGGACCTGAATCGATGGAACAAGGTCTACCTTTCACTATGAGACAAAGTACATGCTTAGAAACTGATGGCTGCTCCAAGGTACCTGTACCTTCTGTCAATATGCCAGTCCCCCTGCCAGGACATTATTCCAATCCATGCAAAGTAAAATGCTTGCCTTTGTCTGGGGCAGAAGACCCACATGTATAAGCTTTCATAAGCTGGTACACCCCATACACAGGGAGAGGCTTGCATTTGCCTGACTACTGTACCTGCAAGCATAAGGCCCATCTCCTTCACCAGCTATCTCAAATGTCTGCTTCATCCTCCCCAAGCCTACAGGCCAAAATGGGTGGACTGTGAGGAGGTGTTATTGGGAGATAACCCTGAGAACTTTATACATTTTGAGAACCCCCCAGAACACTGAAGGATCATCCAATCCTCTTAGCCACAATAATGGCGTAGATGACATGGGCCAAATGGGTGATCTGGGATCTGACACACTCACGTAGTCTTCCCCTTTGGAACAACAGCTGGGTGATAATGGGTATATGCCAACTGTGGCAACTCACGGAAACAGTCACTGGACACTTCAAGTCCTTTGGCCAACTACAGCAGAACTTTGGTCTTTCTAAATAACAGTACCTCCAGCTGTGCCATACTTTAGATGGTATATTATTGGGCTCATTCTTAAATGCACAATAAGTTAATAAGTTAGATGCAGTTCTGTACCCAACTTTGGGAACCATACTGAGGTGCAGCCATGTTTATAAAGAGCAAATTGTCCTAACCTCAGGCCCCACTGATAAGATACAACTCCAGTGGGTGCAGGAATTGGATTGCAACCTCTCCAACCAGGGTTCGAGCAGCTGCTGGGCTAGGTTGGGCTCTGCACAGCCTGTGTAGATACTAGAAATTGCTTCATGCAATTCAAGGTGTTCCTCCGATGGTACAGGATACTGCAGAAATTGTGAAAGTGGGACTTCTTTCCCATGGACTGCTGCTGCTGGTGATGCAAGGCAGAAACAGGCTCCATTCCTCACATACTATGGGAATATGGGAAAATATGGCATTTCTGGGCTGAGGTACAATCAGTCTATGTTGAAGTGGTAGGCTCTCCTATTCATCTGTCAGCCCCCCTTGTCCATAATAGGATACATGATAGACCCGGCCCAAGGGTTGCTGCTACCCACAGTACTAAATTGTTCGAATTGACTACTGAGAGCAATGGTTACTGTGAAACATGCAATTCTTCAACACGGGAGAACACAACAAGAACCTGAGGTGTTGGAGTGGCTCCAAGAATTGGGTAAAATGGTGACCTATGAGAGAGTGCACATCTACATGACCCATAGGATGTGCAAGTACATGGCCACCTGGGGTGCATATTTCAGCTCACCTTATTCAAAGATCCCATCTGGCCACTTTATGTCATCCTGCCTGGGCAGGGGCAGGCCTAAAGCAATTGTCTGTGATTCCCAGCTCCTCAACACCATCTTCCCTCCTGCCTCTCCTTGCACTGCATACACGGCTTCATCTTAGATGACCACTTACACATTGATCTCTGAATATACCTATAACCACAGCCCTCCCTTTTCTTTCTGTGACATCTAAGCAGTCACTGCATACGCAGTACCGGGAATGTTCTGTTTAAACTGGACCCCGACATTATGCTTCATCCAAATTCTCATATACTGTATGCTGTTATTGATGATGTACCACTCTTAAGAACTACTGATAGCGTTGTATTCCCAAGGGGCCAGGCTTACTGGCCCTAGCCAGGTCACTCCTTCATTCCATATTTCTATATGTTGTATTGTTGTGTATTCTGTTTGCCTGTTTTTTTAAAACAAACTTTTGATAAAAAAAATAGAAAAGAAAAATTAGAGTAAAAAGTTTCTGGAGTCTTGGTGAATCACTTGTATGTTATCCCTCTGGGTTTGAACGATCATGCAAAGCAGTGTTGGCTTTACCCTACTATCAGTACCCTCTGTGCAAGCACTGCTGTATCAGTTACCTTGTCTTACAAGACAGTGCTGATATTAAGATAATGCAGACTTTGTGTCACTTTACGATTCAAACTCCAAGAAACACCACATCACTGATTCACCAAAGTTCTAGGGACTTTTTTTACTACTCAGGCAGATTGTTTGGTCTGGATGCTATTAGAAAAATAAAATTAAAGTACATGGTCACCTGGGGCACAATACATAAGTAATAACGCCAGGAGGCTTCCCCTCAAAAAATTGAGAGAAATCAGGGGGACCTCAGCTCTGAATGGCAAGTTAAAATGTGAATTTTTTTTCCTGACCGATGGAGGTGGTCACTTTGCCAAAGTGGTCAGACTTGATCATAATTCAGCTGGATGATGAAACCAAGAACCCCTCCAAAATGTATGACAAGTAAGAACATTAGAGTTAATTTAAATAAATTGCAGGCTTTAATGCAGCAAAAAAAGAGAGGGGGGGGGAGAGCTCTGGTCCCTTAACTGTATGCTTTTGTTTGGTCACACACCAGGTGCCTCCTCACAAATTTTACTAAGATGCATTGTAAATGCAGGGGTTGAGCTCATCAAACCCTTTACACTCTCCAGAATTTACTGCCACTCCCCTCATTTTGCCCTTTTGCCCTCCATTATTTCCTCCACTATTTTATTTTCCCCCTCCCCCCTGGATTCCTATTTCTATTTGTTCCTTTTTGGATATCTCTCTTCGGGATTCCCACTGCTTATCTTGTAAGCTTGTTGGGGGGGCAGTTTATGTCCTCCAGCATCTTTCCACCCCCCCTCCCCCATGGCTCATTTAAATGCTCACCAATGTAGCATTTAAACTGTTCACTGAGGATGACAGGTCTCCTCCTGGATGGATGGATGAATGGATGCAGGCAGTCACCCCAGTACAGGCCTCTATCCCTCCAGGTGGTGCCCCAGTCTCCAATGAATCTGAATCCTTCCTCTCTACACCATTTCCTCAACCATGCATTGAAGTTCCTTGTGTGGAGAATCCTGTCTTCCCCCCTGTCATAGATAGGTAGCACCTCTCAAAAGGTATCAGATTGTGCTAATTGCCTAAGACCCCTCCCCAGTTTCCTGAACTCCTCCTGAACTGTTTCTGGCTGCTCCCTAGCCGAGTCATTTGTCCCCAAATAGACAAAGCCATCCAGCTCTACCTCCTTCCTTCCTTCCCTAACGATCCCTAGGATCCTCCTTCCATTCTTTCAAGCTGTGGCACTGGGAAGGCACTTTACCTCACTCTCCTCATCCGTATCTGTCCTCAACTGCTGTATCTTCCTTACTATTGAATCCCTCACCAGGACTAACTTCCTCCTTTGAGGTATTCTGTTACATCTCTTGTGGTCTCCATTATGGAAGAACCTACATCCATCCCGGTCACTACTTTGGGTATCTCTGTGGGACAATCCCTCCTGGCCAGTGCTGTGTAGGAGTTTTGTAGTGGTATCAGATGTTGGATATACCTGCTCTCCACCACTCTAACCCTCCCAGAGCTTACTGGTGTTCAGCCACTCCTCCTTTCTGGCATCCTGTGAGGTAGTGGAGGTGCTCTAGGCAGTCCCTGGGTAGGAGAATAGGTCTTCGAACCCAAGCCACCTCAGCCTTGAGTCTGGCAACCTCCTTCCTCAGCCCAGAGAGGTGCATACAGATGGGGCAGCACCACATTCTCCAGAAAGTCTCCCTGAAGACTGCCAGCCCCCAGCCACTGCACTGCACCAATCCCAACATGGCTACCCACCTGCTTCTAGACCTTAACCCACTACCCTATTTTCTTTTTTTACTTGCCACCTCAGGATAATAACCTCCAGAGATTTTTTTTTCTTTTCTTCCTTTCTTCTTTTTTTTTTTTATAATTCTTTTTCTAGCTCCGCTTTGGTCCCGAGGAACTCTCTTAGGCATCCACTTACCCTCAGCTCTACCTCCGGGCCTGAAACTCCTCTTCTCTTGGCACCAGCCTGGCTATCCCCTCAGCTCTGAGCCCTCTGAGGTGGGGCTGCCCTATCCCCCAGGGTGCTCTATCTAGAATTCAGGCTGGGCTGGGCTCGGCCCAGGAATTGAGTGAGTCCAGCCAGTGGAGTGTGGCTGAGAGGGTGGTGCCATCGCCTATCTCCCGGAACAGGGATTTTCTTGGTTGCATCTTCTCCCTCCTCCCCCCCTGGCAGAGCCCAGATGTGCAATGATGCCAGGCACATCTGCTGTGGCTCTGCATCCCCCTTTGCTGTGCCCTAGGCATTGCAGTGCCTCCAGTCACCACCAGGGGCTGCTGCGGTGCTGGAGAGATGCCTGGATCCCCCAGAGAGAGGAGAGCAGTCCTCTGGATGCTTGACCCTCTCTCTCCCCTGCTGACCCCTGGCTGTCCAGGCTCATTCCTGAACCTGGGTCGCCAGTGTGGCGCGAGGTGTAGTGTCCAGCGCCTCACCCCTCAGCACCACCAGGCTGGCACCTCTTCCTTTCTTCTTACACACTCAGAATAATATTCCCTTGTAGTAAATGAAATATCACTCACACCTTCAGATTCATGGTCACAACCTGCCTTTTATACCTGTGCTGTTACACGACCTACCAGAAACCCACTTTCAGTGCTGCCTTCTATATCTGTGCTGTTGCACAACCTATGACCACCCCCCTGTTAGTACTGCCTTTTATATCTGTGCTGTTACACAATCTACCTTAGTAGTTTTCTAGCTGGGATTGGTTTGGGGCCTCTCTCTCATAGAGTATTTCTTCAATTTTGTTGAGGTTAACTGTGCTGGGAATTGAATTCCTGTCTTCAAAAGCATTAGGAGGTTTTTTACCCTAATTTTTCATTTTTCTATATTGTGCTTCAGCCCTAATAGATGCAAGAACACAGTTTTTTGCTATTAATCTTATTATGTATAGTAACCCCTCACTATAATGAACCCCACTATACCAAACTATCGAGTATAATGAATGCCAACCCTGGGTCTCGAAAAAAAAAAACGTGCTGTCATCTATTTATTCCTTGTGTCTCCCAATGTCAGCTGTTATACTTCAAGCCAGCTTATACTACCAAAATCAAACTGTTGTACAGCACTGTAAGTCGGGGAAGGGCAGTGCAAGGTGCCGAAACCAAGAGCCATCATCAGGTACAGTGTTCATAGCATGTGTGAGCACAGGGTACCAAAACTGAGAGCCACAAACTGAGAGAGCCGCTGTTGGTCACAGTGTTCATAGCATGTGCAAGCTTTGAGTACCAAAACTGAGAACCAACCCTCCGGTACAGTGTTCATAGCATGCAGTTCTGGACAGCTAAGAACTGGAGTGGGGATGTGTAGACAAGAAACTGGCACTGAGCATCAGGCTAAAAGAGCACACTCTTTAAAAAGCTTTGAGTGAAACTGGTAGAGTCACCAGCAGTGGCTTCCACTAATACTCTCTGTTATAAAATGTACTGACTGCTTTGGTGAAGAATGTGTAAGCATAATGTGTTTTTTTTTTTTTTTTTTTTTAGCCTGATGCTCAGTACTGGTTTCATGTCTACACAACCCCACCCCAGCTCTGTGCTGTCCAGAACTGCATGCTATGAACACTGTGCCCGAGGGTGGCTCTCAGTTTGCAGCTCTCAGTTTTGGCACCCTGTGCTAGCACATGCTAGCATGATCAGTTTATTTTATTTTTTTTTTGCTTAAAAAAAGTAAAAAAAAATAGTGTCAGTGTAATAAAATGCAGGCAGAACACAAAGGCTTTGATGTGGCTAGGTCAACTGGTGCATTGGCAGGTAATGCAGATAGTGCTGTAATGTATTCTAACATCCCTTGTTGTAATGAATGAGTTACCATAACAAATGGTCATTATGGCTCCTACCTCGTTCGTTATAGCGAGGGACTACTTTATGATGTTGCCTTCCACTTGACTCACTAAAATATGTTGAAAGTGCATTATGAAATATAGGAAAACTGAGAAACAGCATAGCAACTATGACTAGAAAAGATTGTTCTGTGTGTGAAGAGTATGACATTACAGACTAGTTAAAGATTTTCCATGATCCTTTCAGGAATCGCTTAATATGCATGTGAAGTAAATATTTCCATTTATAAACTTTAGCAGCATACCTCAGGAAACTTGTGTGCACAAATTCCATTCTTTTCCTAAAGTAGTCCAACAGAAGAAATCTTGTCTCTCTTTCTGTAATTGCATCCCTATATGAAAGGATATTTTATGTTTTGTCCTCATGATGGGGCTAGTGTGACCATAAAAGCTTGTGTCACTATATGAAACACCTAATTGCCATTACATTGTTTACACAATGTCAGTGGCTCAGTAGGTAGCATGCTCATCTCGGGGGCCAGAAGATCAGATAGTCATGGGTTCTAGCCTCACTTCTGGTACTTGGGGTAAGACCCATAACTGACACAGTAGTGCAGTAAGAGGTGGGGATGTTCTGCACTGGTGAGGTGTCACCCTTCAGATGAGATATTAAGCCAAGGTCCCTTCAGCCAATCTTTGGTCACTGTTCAGATGGAAGTAAAGGATCCCATGTCACTTATTAAAGAAGAGCAGGGGAGTTTCCCCAGGTGTCATGGCCAACAATCTATTCGACAATAAAATAGGTCCGTACAACCCACCCCACGACACACCTGGAAACAAGCTATCATAGCTTAGTGTGCCTTTCCTGGTTAAAAAAATTACAAATGAATAAATACAATCAGTGTGATATACTGTATGAGATGTTTAATGTTGGATTTTTATAGATGAGCATAACATTTAGGTTTTCTGAATTTCATTGTTTTATTTTTAATTTGTTTTTCTTTTTTGGTTGGAATGGTTCTTTAAATTTTAGCTATAATGTCTACATTTGAAAAGCCTTAAAATGAAGCATCATGCTATAAACAAGATGCAGCATAAAGCAAGCAAGCAAGCATGTACTTATTTTTGGCCTTTTATGAAAAAATATTTATTTTCAAGTTTTGTATATTCATTTTTCAAAATGATTTATACTTGCTGTCTTATCATTTTGACATACAACGCTTGCCTTTTTCAATGACTGACATTAACTCCCACTCCATCAGTGTTTTTAGAAGTCCATATATTCCATTGATTAACCTTATTGTAAAATGCCCACATTCGAGTGATTCATTTAATTTTAGTATTCAGTGTGCCAAATATCAGGATAGTGTTCATCCTACTGTTCCACAGTAGACTATACTTTCACTATTTAACTTCTCATAAGGTAACATTATTGAATGTGCTAGCTGCTACCCATTTTTTTCAATAGTTACAGTAATAAATAGGCAAAACATTATAATGATGAAAAAAAAAACAAAATACATAGCTAGGTGCTCCCCAGCCTGCCCTCAAGAACAAGGATCCAGGTACGGTTCAGGAAAGCAGCTCCAGCCCAGCTTGCTAGCCATGAACTCAGTTGGTGGATGGTGCCTGAATTTGGGTCTACTATAGGCTGATTCTGCACTCTGTCTCTCCCTGATTGGCTTCAGCTCATGGGGATTTGAACTGCCTAGCACCTTACCCTGGAGCTCATCTCTCTGCTGCCTAAATTTCTTTTACTATCTTATTTTTTTTGACTTTTCCATTATCAGATTATATCCTCTAGCCACTAGAGGGCCATATCCCTGATAGGAGTGAAATTTACTGTGTCCACTCCACCATTAGCAGGTTATACATAGCTGCCTCTAGGGGCTCCTATCCTATTTGGCACATCAAGTACTTACCTAAATACAATGATGCTGACTCATCTGCCCCCTCGCCTAGTTGTTCTCACATTGGTCATTTCACACACCAGCTTACCAGGAACTTACTACCCCTCCCAACCTCCCTGTTATGTGCTCAATAAAATCTACCTTACTCCTGGTACTCTCTCCTCTGATCATCTCTCAGCACATAGTAGCTGTATGCCTCATGACTGGTTTGATGCTTACCATCAGGGATGGGTAAAATTCACCCATACTTTATCACTCTCCCCTCTATCCCTCATGCCCACCCTCTGGAAATGTCAACAACAACTAAGCTGGGACACCAGACAGAGGTGGATGGCAAGACTTACCTACAGATGGTTAAGATTATGCCTGCTCAAACATATACTTATGTTGTTACTGCTGTCTGGAAATATTCACCCAAATCCTGGCCAGCCCACCAAATAAGGCAGCCTCTTTAATGCAGCCGGGGTTACTTACTCTAGCAGTTATGAACATCTGCAGTCTCCTCCCTAAACTGGATGATCTACAAGTCTTTGTTAACCAACATAATCCAGACATCCTGACAAGTGCTGAAACATGGCTTACACCAAATATCCCTGACACGGCTATTGCTCTGCCAGGTTACACCATCTTCAGACTGGACAGGACTACTAAGAGAGGAGGAGGATGTGCAATCTATCTCAGAGTCACTAGTGGGACACCCCCTGCTGGTACCTACTGCTGGTTCAACCACACAAATACTAGTCATCAAAATTCTGCTAGGTGCCCATAATAAGGCACTTACTGTAGCATCAGTGCACATCCCTCCTAAAGTACAAGGGAGGGTCTCAGTTCTGTCATGGACTTTATGAGAAACCAATCCCCTGGCTCGGAGTTAATTCTGATGGGAGATTTTAATATTAATTGGCTCGCACCTGAGAATGGCAGCTTTAGGGATGCCATCTCTGCCACAAACTTTTCCCAGCTGGTTAACTCCCCAACTAGATCCAGCTACAAAATGGGAACAAGCAGTCTACCGGATTGGGTCCTAACCAGTCATCCTGATCACATTACTAATACTACAGTCCTTCTGCACATGCTCAGTGACCATTCCCTGGTCATCTGCACATGGACAAACAAATTCTGCAAACCTCCACCAAAGACAATCACCAGCAAGGTCCTAGCACGGGGTCATCTTGAACCCCTCAAATTCCTCCTAAGAGTACGAGATTGGACTCCCATTGACAGTGTGAAGGATGTCAACACGGCACTTGATTATTTCATCAACATCTTTAATGCTTCCTGTGATGCCCATGCTCCACTAAAAAAATGGAAACTCAAAGGTCCTTGCAACCCCTGGCTCTCTGCAGACTTATTAGCTTGTATGAAATCTAGGGACCGCCTCTGGCATCAGGCTCGAGCCACTGGCACCCAATGGGACATTCAAAAATGCAAAAGAGCATGGAATGATTCCACAAGGTCCATCCGCTTGAAAAAAATAAATACTACAAAGGAGTGCTTACTGACACATGGGGCAATGGTAAAGCTTTCTGGAATAATATCAAAGAAGTTACAGGGAAAAAAACCAAAACATCACCCACTTTGCTTAACGTTGATGGGACTCCAACTCTGGACCCCCTAACTATTGTCAATACCTTTAATAATGCACTCACGGACCTTAGCAGTGTTCTTCCACCTGACTTTTTTGATACAGATGTCACCTCAGCCAATGCTGTAAGCTCTTCCCCAGTAATCAGTCACCTGCCATTCTACTTCAAACAAGTCTTGTTGCATGAAGCCCAGAAATAAATCCGTAAAGCAGTTGGAAAATCTAGACACAGTGGGGACTCCCTTGACCTCAAACTGCTGTCCCTCACCCTTGAGAAAGTGTTAGTGCCTTTAGCCAGGATCTTTAACCTCTCACTCAGACTCACACAGTTCACCAATAAATGGAAATCAGTCACGGTTATCCTGGTCTACAAAAGTGGAGACAGGACTCTTCACGTGAACTGCCAGTCTATCTCCATATTACCACCTCTCTCTAAGGCTCTTGAACACATTGTAGCTGACCAGCTTACTGATTATCTTGGCAAACATAAGACCCAATGTGCCCAACAACATGGTTTCAGAAAAGGGTATTGCACCACCTTGGCCCTTATGGAATTCATTGGTTCTATACACAGCTCCCTGGACCATGGTCAGTTAGTTGGTGCTGCCTTCATCGACTTGACAAAAGCATTCAACACGGTCCATCACCCTCTACTACTGGAACAACTGCTTCATGCAGGGCTCTCCTCTTACTCCACTGCCTGGTTTAAAAGTTATCTGGACAACTGCACTCAACAAGTCAAAATTGCCAACATCCTCTCTGACTCAAGACCTGTTCACTCTGGGGTTCCTCAAGGGTCCATCCTGGGTTCACTCCTGTTTAATCTCTTCCTAAACAGTCTCCCAAGCTCCTGCCCTGAACAAATCCTACTCTACGCAGATGATGCCATAATTCACACAACTCACCCAAAGTCTATACCCCTTGAGAACCAGCTACAACTCAGATTTGCCTTGGTAGAGAAATGGTTTAGTTATCACAAGTTGGTACTAAATTATAAAAAAACTAAACTTATGCTCTTCAGCAGCTCCCATAATAAGCACAGGAAACATCCTCTGCCTATTACTAACTGCCTTGATACTGCCCTCAAACAGGTACAATTCTTTAAGTATCTTGGAGTCACCATAGACAGCAACCTATCATATGGGATGCATGTAGATAACATTTCTAAAGCGGTAAATATTCGTATTGGTCTACTCTACAGACAGGCGATCTCTGACCCCTGAAGCCTTTTGGATAAATAGCTGTGCAGAGCTCTATTATTTCTATAATTGATTATGGACTGATCATCTATGGCTCTGCGAGTGATACCACCTTCCATCGTATCTCCACTGCTCTTAACAAGGCATGTCGTCTCATTTCAGGAACCCATCTCACCCACACGTGTGACCTCTGTGTCCTAACCGGTTTGCTACAGCTTAAAAATCACATCAAATATCAAACTTGTCTGATGGCAAAGAAAATAACCTTAGGCCTCTTGCCAGCTGGAGTACAAGATTCTCTAATCCTCCCTCATAATTCACGCTACACCCGAGGGTCTGATTCTCAGGTCCTACAGGTTCCTCACTGTCGAACCACCCAGGGTCAATGATCATTCGCCTAAAGGGCCCCCCTCTAGATGAATGCTCTCAACTGTGACTTCACCTATGAAACTAAGCTGGGCCTGTTCAAAGTCAAGCTTCCGTCACTACTCTCTACAACTAGCACTTGTGACTGTCTCCCATAACCCTGTTTTCCCAAACCTCAACCTTAGCACTCAACCTCTTTCATAGTAACTTAGCACTCTTGCCTCCTACCCCTACACCTGAATCTCCCTACCCCCTCTCCACCCTTCATCCCCTCCCTTTTCCCCACCTCTCCTCACGTCCTCCACCCTCTCTTCTCTCCCCAGCCCACCCTCCCACATCCTCTTCCTACACCCTGTGCCCTGTTTGTCTTGACAAAGCCTGCTGGCTGATATCAATGTATTGTATGCATTTTCCTGTGCCTGAAACTGATTACCATAATGTGTCTCTGTTGCTTTATGCTAACTGTCCATTATGATGTTGTGTCCATTATGTGTTTTGTACCTCCTATTTACACTTTATTGTACAGTACATTGCTGCCCTGTTTAATCTGTTGTCCTTTCTACTGATGTGGAACCTTGGTAAAAGAGCTCTTAGCTCAAAGGTATATGTAATCCGAGACTTAAATAAATAAAATAAATAAACCAACATAGCTAATGTACTTAGAACTGTAATATGAAGCCAGCATTAATTCTCACAGAGCTGGGAATGTGGAGACCTGGATTTGAATTCCACAGCTGCAATTTACTCATTGTATGCTCTGTAGGAAGTCCCTTAGCCTCCCTGTACTTATCCTCTGTAATTTCTCATTTTAACTATCTCTGTGTACTTTGAATCTCCCTGTGTGCTGAACATGGAAGCAGCATTCTCTGCCCTCCCTCTCCTGGAGTACAAAGGGCTTTGTAATGCAGGTTACATGAATGATGTTGTATAAAACCATATTTCACTCTCCCTTCCTCCCTTTCTGTTACCTACTGTACCTACTTGCCTTTCTTCCTTCCTGTAAGGAAGGCAGTATAGTCCTGTGAAAAGAATACAGAATTGTGAACCAGGACATCTGAAGCTCATATCTCACCATTGTTCATAGCTCCCTTTTGTCACATTGAGCAAGTCAATTGATCTACATGAACATCAGTCTTCCCAGTTGTAAAACTAGATAAAAAGTAGCTAAGCTTGCATTATATGCATGTTTACTTGCTTTCATAAATTAGCACCAAACCATCAAACATATGACTTTTTTTGAAGCACAGTTCTTACTAATTGATGTCTTTGTTTGGAATTTAGAAACACGTTTCTAAATGTGTGATAAACATGGTCAAGGATATTAAAGAATTATTACAGTGATGGTCTAAATACTATTAGAATTGCATGTGATTTTTGTATTATAATACTTTTTTTCCTTTTAATTGATCATCATAAGAAAATGATCAAATGTAAAAATCATTTGCTTTCTTTAGGTCAATGGAAAGGATCTCTCAAAAGCTACACACGAGGAGGCAGTGGAAGCATTTCGCAATGCCAAGGAGCCCATTGTTGTGCAGGTATTACGAAGAACACCTATTACGAAGATCCATGCAAGTTCCCAGGAAATCCAGCTTATGGATGCTTGTACTCAGACGGACATTACTTTTGAGCACATCATGGCGCTTGACAAACTGAGACCATTAACTCCCCCAGTTCCAGATATCTGCCCATTTCTTTTGTCAGACAGGTATGCAACATGAATTTCTGGGATGCTAATCTGCTGAATGCTATTGCATGTTTATTTATTGCTTTACATGTGGATATTATACTGGGTAGTTTAGGTTCAGAGTGTCTGATCCTTCAGATTAGAAAACATGCAGTTTATAATGTCAGTTTGAACCTTCTCCTTTCCAGAAAAATGAAGGGGTGATCTATAGTGGCAGGTGGAGGGGGATTGTTTATCCCTCTGTATAGAAAACGGATGCAAGTTTACCAATGCAAGAACTTATTACACCTGTACAAACTGCACAGACACAGTTCTTTATTTGCCTTTGTGGTAAACTGATATTTTAGGGGAGGAAAAATTCCTACCAAAAAGCAAAAACAGACTTTTAATAAGGTATAGTGTTTTAGCAGAACTCCCATATATTCTGTGCCCAACTTGATCATCAATATTTTTGTACTAGGCATCACCTACAACTTTTCAAAAAACATTTTGGGGATGTTTGCACTCTGTGTTAGCTACCACATTTTTTTAAAATTACTTCACCTTGTGTATTGTTAGCATGGCTGCCTTTTAAATGAAAAAAGTCTAAGCAAGGGTATGGATGAACTACTAAAGAGTGCAATAAGATTCTATCAATTAATCAATCAGTGAACAATAAATATGAAAAATGCATGTCCTAAATAGGGTGGAGGCTATGCTTCTAGTATGACCCACACATTGTTTTTAATTATGGCATATCACAAAAGCGTTGTTAAAAACTAGTCCATGACATATTCACATGAGCAGCTTACTAGGAGTAAAATATAATCAAACAACAACCATGCTCACAGCCATTCATCCCATTTGATATGGCAGCAATCATTATTGTAGCCTGACTGTTGTTTCCCCTGTGCTTGCTGACAGTGTTAAGTTTGTACATTTTATAAATCATCTGCATGCTTTATTATAGTATAGATCAAGGGAGTGCTCTGATTCCACATGAGATGTTCGTATTTTGTAAACAGTATCTCACATGTAGGTGTCCTGGAAATGGGCTCCTTTGATCGATTTTTGTAAGTATTTAATATAATATTGATCAAGTTCTGTCAATAATTTATTAATATGGCCACTGAGACCACTCGAATGGTTCTAAGAGTGGTCTCACATTCTTAGAGCATCGGAACTGCTCACCTTCTTCTTGTAGTTCTCATAACCTAAGACTGCACGTGAGACCACATCTTAATACCGTACTATACCTACTACTAGTGCAGCCACCACCTTAATTAAGGTGTGTGATCACATTTCTGTCAGTAAAACTTTATATTCCTATATTTTATTTTTAACTAGGGAAGGTATATGCAATTCCAAATAAGGTTTTTTAATCTTTTTATCATTAATAACTGGAATGAAAACTGTAATTACAATGCTTATCAAAAGGTCTGGAATATAAAGTTATGTCTCCACACAATAGGTATTAAAACAAAGTTTGCACTGATCATAAAAATATGATTCCATGGGCCATGACCCTAGTACTCCAGTAGATGTGCAAGCTTGCAGCTAAGCTTCAGGATAACTGTCACTTGCTGCATGCATGCTAGTTTATTTATATTGCACACATTTTCTTTTGTGGATACACATGGGAGAACCAGGCTGAATTTAGCAAATGCAGGTGCCCTGATTTTTAGTTAGCTGCACATACAAATTAGGTTGTGTGTGTTTGCAATTAGCTTAATTTTTTTGTTGTTGTTGAATGGTAGGCCCTGTCTCATGAAATAAAGGATATATACACCCTAATATGTGTCACAGGCCCCTGCTAAATTTGATATTCTATCGATCTGATTGGCTATAATTTATTTCATCAACAGCTCACAATAGTTGTCAAAATTCTATTTTATGTTTCTTTTGCTTTTTTATTTTACTACAGTGTTTTTCTCCCTCTAGCCATCTGTCCCCATCAGTCCTATCCATTCACCCTGCCCCCTCACCTGACTTCTTCGGAACTTGCGTCATCTCCTACTGACACCCTGGCTCACCTCCCAAGGGAGGGCCATCAGGAGGGGGCTCTATGGAGACTCAAGTCAGTGCTTCAGAGGAGAGTGCCTTGGTTGGTAGTTGAGGGGTCTGCAGTGAGTGGCAGACATCCTCCTGCATCATTTGGTATTTTTCCTGTTTTCTGTCCCAATCCCTATAGGATGCTAAGAAGAGGGCTTGATGTGTGTGCATGCATGCATGTATGTTGTACATTAGGGCACATTGGTGTCATTGTGAATCAGTATTTCCACTTGCACTGCTACCTGTGGTCATCCAGGTGGCAGTAGCACAGTGGAATCTGTCTTCCCCTCCCTCCCTCCCTTCCTGAGGTGCAGAACTTCCTCTGGGAAGCCCACCTCCCCCAGTTGGCCCTCCGATGACTCAGGCTTGTTCCCGAACCCAAGTCATCAGTGTTGTGAGTGGTAGTGCTATCACTGTACTGGTGGACCAGCCTTCTCATTTCTGTTTCTTTTTTTTTTCCATATTCTTTTTATTTCAAGATATGTTAAAAAATGCGTTTTATAACACATGCTATACTTTTTTTCTGAACATAGTCATGTTACAATATCAAGGTATAATTTACATTATACAATCAGCTTAATATAAATTAATATTTAAACATACCTTGTATTACTTCCTCCCCCCACCCATGTATATTATACAGTCATATAAATACTGGTCTATCAGTACTCTTTGATTCGGTAAGTTGGTATGTTCTTTTGTGGGTGTATTACATTTGCATTAATGATGGTAACACCCTTAGTATTTCATTCCAGGAGGTTTTCTCAAATACACTTTCCTCATTTATGTCATCCATCAATTTTTCATGGTATAACGTATTTTTGAAGTTTCACTCCATTTATTTATTCCAAAGCCAGGAAGCTTGGCAGCGTTCCAATTCTTTAATGTTATTCTTTTAATGGCCATGGTGGCTAAGGCCATTATTTTTTTCCCTTTTCACTATTTCCAATAGTTCAAAATTGTTAAGAATAAAAATTTCTGGATTAAATTCTCATTTCTGTTTCTTAATACAGACTTGCTTTCCACACAGATGATTAACAGTTACGTTGGATTTCAACACACTCACGCATAATAAAAACACATACTGTAAAAACTAAAGCTGTGTAAACCTCCCAATGTTTGACCTTCACCCTCAACAAAGAGCTGGAAGGAGATCGAAATGCTGGGTGATTTGTCTGTGGGTCTCTCACCTGGCTGCCACAGTTGCCATTTCTCCAGTGTCAAGCTATCTCTTCAATAAACATGCCAGTTTTAACCTTGCAATCCCACTTCCAGTCTAGTCTCTTTGTCTGCTCCTCCCTTCACTGAGCACCCCATCTTTGAGTGGATCCTTGTTCAGTCTGCTTTGTGCTGAAAAATGTTTTTACCAAGGATTGTGTGCATCTAGTCAAATCTGGAATTTAGGGGGATACTCAGTGGTCAGTATCTGTGTGAAAAACTCTGCAGGATGCCAATCATACAGCAGCCATAATGCATTCTTATAAATCATGTAGTCATTTAGATGTTTGCAATAAGTAAGTCCCTCAGAGTTCAGCTGCCCCCCAACCTCATTCACCAGTCTGTAGACCTGATGAAAACCTCTTTGCATCAGAGTAGAGGCCATATTAGAAGAAGTAAAAACTGAATTGAAAGAAAATTATTTATTTTTGTGACCTGGACCAGAGGTGCATGCAAGCAGTGTCTTGTAATGTTAGGTGGTGGTGGTAAGCACTGCAGATAGTCAGAAATATGTAACTCAGGGAAGTAGTACACCTGTATTGGTGAGTCTTTGGACGGTCATTGGCATTTGAGCCTGTATCACCTGAATGTGCCAGTAGCCCTTGATCCAGCCAGCACCACATGGAGAATAATTAACACCACATTTTAACACCACAGATTTAAGAAAAAATGGATTCACACATCTAGCTGGTGTTATGACAACATTTGGCATGAGACCAAATCTTGAGTTTATTAACCAGTGAGTTCCTAACATTTTGGTCTGTTTTATAACACTGCAGTTAGCATTTTGTTTAGTTTTACACTGAGGCCACAACTTTACTCAACAACTGTTCTGACTGAAACTGTTGAGATTGCAGCTCAATTCACCCTCTAGTTAGCTGTAGTTCTGTAGTGAGCATGCATGGCTTTGATTGCTGCAGCTGTGTAAAGTTGTTCTAAATATTATGAAAAAGTTGTTCTCAACAAACATTGAGAGCACCTTTTTAGAGCACAGAAAACAATGGGAACTGTGTTTTATAAAATTTAGCTCCACTGGCAAATTGTTGCCAAACTGTCAAACCTTCTGATACACCTAGCTTTAAAAGGTTTGGCACTTTGCCAACAATTTACAGTGTGAATTCCTTTAAAAAAGGGATTGTTCATTCCCCCACCCACTCATAGCCCCTATCCCACCCTCGTCCCCCAGCTCCAACCAGTAAATAAAAGATGTCCCCTACCTCCTTTCACCTCCACATTCTAATAGCACCCAACCCCTTTACCTCCACCCCAGGTCCAGCCAATAAACAAACTGCAAATTGACAGCCTCCTGCCCCATTCTCTTAAGGCACCCTGACCCACCCTTCATTCAAATGCCACCAAGAATTACACTGAATGCAGGGGGGAGGGCTAGTGACTGGCATATAAACTGGTTTGGGCTCATGAGGCCAGACAGCAACACAAACTAAAACAAATTCTTAATCCCCCTATACACAAGTTTAGTTAGGTCCCATATTGATTATTGTGCTTCATTTTGTGCACCTACTTCTTTGGGGTGTAAAACTTCCGTAGAAAGAGTGCAAAAAAGATTTACAAAGAAGATTGTTGGCTTGAAAAATATAGACTATAGTAATAGGTTATAAACTCTAGGATGGTTTTCATTAGAATACAGATCTTTAAGGGGAGACCTATGTCTAGTTTATAAAGCATTGAAAGATCCTGCCCTATGTGAGGCTATTTGTCTTGAAAAACATGCTGTTGTTTTAGAAACAAGAGCACATAAACTTAGGTTAAAAATTAATACAAATAAAACATCCAAAATGAATAATTATTTTACTCAGCGTATTCCTGCAATATGGAACTCCTTACCATCAGAGGTAGTACTGTATCTTGTAATAGTCTGGAAGACTTTAAAAGTAAATTGGATGAATATATGGGGAAAAAAGAAATACACCTTTTGCCAATAGGCAAACGAGTTTTATAAGGGCTTGTCCCTCGAACCTGTACTACACCTATGAACCAATGAGCCTATGAAATTACAAAACCCTGCTACATAACAAACCTTTCTAGGATAGCAATCTGCAACTCTTAAAAACATTACACCATAACCAAAATAAGAAGTGAATGCACAGCCTCTGATGAAATGTACAAGTTTTTAGTATAAAACATTAGACTGTTTGAATGCTGTTTCACTTTCAGGACTTGCATGCTGGTACATGCTGTTTTGAACAAGAAATAAAGCTGTTCTTTTTTCTTTCACTAATTATGAATTGTAGGTTTTCACCATCTCCGCTTGGAGTATATGCGCACTGCTGTCTGTTTTTGGCAAAATTAAAAAAAAAACTCCCAGCCCTCCTTAGTTTGCCAGAGCTAATCCATGGGTCACTCCCTCCCTGAATCTCTTACCATCAATTCCCCATTTTCTACCTTCCATGCACAAAACAAATGCTAACAGTTGTTTCCTCCTGGCACTGTGCTCAGAGCCAACATCTTCTTTTCCACAAGCCCCCACCCTAGCCCATTCTCCTAGTCATCATAGAAACAAAGAAACACAGACACTGATGGCAGATAAGGGCCACTAGGCCCATCCAGTCCTCCCTTTTTCATTGTGCTGTTTTCACTGCAGACCCTTTCAGGCCTAAGGCACTTTCTCTTCCAACCCTTTCCTATCCCTTGTGATTACCTTGTGTCAATCCAAGGCTTTTTTAATCCAATCACTGTTTTCACCCCACTACCTCCACTAAAAGACTGCTCCAGGCATCCACCACCCTTTCTGTGAAGAAGTATTTCCTCACATCTCTCCTGAACCTACCCCCCTTCAGCTTCATATCATGGCCCCTTGTTCAAGAGCACTCATTCCTCTGAAAAATACCTCCCACCAGTAACTTATTCACCCCTGTGAGGTATTTCAAGGTCTCAATCATATCACCCCTGTCCCCCTTCTAGGGTGTACATGTTTAGTTCCTTTAGCCTCTCCTCATAGGGCTTTTGGTGCAGACCCTGTACCATCTTCATAGCCCTCTTCTGGGCAGACTTCACTCTGCCTATGTCCTTCCTGAGATGTAGTCTCCAAAACTGGATACAGTATTCCAGGTGGGGTCTTACCAATGACCTATATGGGGCCAAACCACTTCCCTGTTTCTGCTGGCAGTACCCCTACCTATATACCTCAGCATCCCACCAGCTCTCCCAAATGCTTTATCACATTGTCTGTCCACTTTCAGGTCTCCCAATATGATTACCCCCAGGTCCCTTTGCTGCTTGGTCATTGGAAATATCTCTCTCCCCATTTTGTACTGTACCCCCGGGATTCAGTGACCCAAGTGCATTATTTTGCACTATTTTGCATTAAACTTTAGCTGCAAAACTTTAAACCACTCCTTCAGTCATTTGAAGTCTCTTTCCATCCTTTGTACACACACCCTGCCCACCCCCCAGAGTATCTACTCTGTTGCGGATCTTGGCGTCATCCGCAAAGAGGCAGACCTTCCTTTCTAGTCCTTCTGCTATGTTAATAATGAAGATATTAAATAGGACTGGCCCTGGTACTGACACCTGCTGTACTCCACTGGTCACTCTTCCCTCCTCAGAGCAAACTCCTTTTACCACAACCCTCTACCTCCTGTCCCTTAACCAGTTTCTTACCCAGGTTTCCACCTTATTGCTCACCCCCATGCTATCCAACTTGTTTACCAGCCTTCTATGTGGAAAAGTGTCACATGCCTTGCTGAAGTCCAGGTAGGCCACATCCACCACCCCTTCCTTATCCAGCACCTTGGTTATCCAGTTAAAAAAATCTATAAGATTTTTTGGGCATGACCTGCCCTCTGTAATGCCATGTTGCCTAGGGTCCTGCAGTCCACTGGATTCCAGGGGTTCCATAATTCTTTTCTTTAATAGTGATTCCATAAGTTTCCTTACTACAGATGTCAGACTGACAGGCCTATAGTTTCCCACCTCCCCCTTGCTACCATTTTTGAGAAGTGGGACTGTGTCTGCTCTTCTCCAGTTGCCTGAACCATGCTGGTCTCCAGTGAACTTTTAAACAAGTCTGCCAGGGGTGCAGCTAGCACCTCCCTGAGTTCCTTCAGCACTCTTGTATGCACCCCATCTGGCTCCATGGCTTTGTCCATCATAGATGGCCCCATTGACCATCAACCTACAATATGGTGGGGTAATAGTAGTCACATTCCTCGATACTTCAGCCATGCACCTCCTCTGTCCTCCCATGTGTAGTGTTAATTTAAAATAAAAAACATATCGATGCCTCTAGCCCTGCCATCTTTTTAAAAAAAATAAATTCTCCCTTCCCCTTTGCATAGTATTTCAAGGAACCATCTTATGACTCCCAGTCCATGATTTCAGGGCAGGGGCCAATTCTAGTCACAATATGGCTAGCCTGTCCAGTACCCCCTCCCTGATCCCTGGCACCCTGTCTCCCAATTACTGGTAGTAAACATGCACCCAGGATGGAAGGAGAGTGGAACAGCTGGCAACACTGATGGTGCTAGGCAGTCAATGAGGCTGCCCATTCCACCACCTCACTACTGGGTGTGAGTTGCTACTGATTAGGGTCAGGTGAAATTTAACTTCTGCCAACTGATTTCAGGGGAAACTTGGATTCTGTGAAATTTTGTGAAATTCCTTAAAACATTTTGCAATATTTTAACAAACAGTTTAACTTTCAGTTATTTCCATCTAATTTTAAACGTACTTGCCCAAACTGCATGAAACATCAAAACATAGACAGTGATGGGAGAAAAAGACCAAAGGTCCATCAAGTCTCCCATTGGGCCCTATATAACCCCATGACCTAGTGTCAATACAGAGTGCTAACCATCCCCATCAGTCTTCCTATTCCTTGCCCCGGTTTCATCACTGTAAGTGAGCACTATTCCTTTTGCTCTGTCCCAAGCCCAACTGAAGCCCTCCATGGTTTCAGTTCCCACCACCTCAGCCAGCAAGCTGTTCCATGGTTCCATCAGCCTTTCAGTAAAATAATACTTTCTCACATCCCTTCTGAACATTTCTCCTGTCAACTTCTGTTCATGCCATCATGTTGTTGAACTATGTTCCTGCTAAATAATTCCTCATAGTTCACTTTGTTTATTCCTTTCAAGAATTTGAAGGTTTCTATCTTATCTCCCCTCTCCCTTCTGGTCTCCAATGAGTACATGTTCAGTGCCCTACGACGTTCCTCATAGGACTTCCACTGCTGTCCCTGTATCATCTTCATCACCCTACACTGTGCCACCTCTAGTCTATCATTGTCCTTTCTAAGGTGAGGGCTCCAGAACTGGCCACAATACTTCAGGGGTGGCTTCACTAAGGATCTATAGAGAGGGAGTATCACTTCTTTCATATTACTATCAATGGGTCCTATGCACTATTGGGGCAGAGTGGCTATGCACATGAGTCTAGGGCACATAGCCACTCCGTACCCACTGTGCCCCCATGTGGCATGCTGAAAGAGGGGGTGCACAGACCCACAACACCCAATCCCCCACATCCACAGACAGCTCCGCACTGGAGGCATTCCAGGGGTATGCCAGCACTATGCAGTAGTCACTAACCCACTTAGTGCTGGCCACATGGGTGCAGAGGGTGGCGCAGGGTATGCCAGGGTAAACCCTGCCGTAACCCATTGCACCCCCACATACACAGGACTCCAGACACTGGGGGACCAGGACAGGGCACACCATGCTGCCCATGACCACTGGACAGCAGGAGGCAGCAGGGGCAGCTGGATGGGTGAGAGCACCCAGCAATTTTGGAAGCAGCAGCACTGGGACAGGATGGTGCCACAAGGGTCCAGGTGCCTACAATCGGCATGCACAGTCCACGCCTCCCTATGTGTGGGATCTAATCAGGATCCCATGGGTGCATCCCATTGGATGTCCACCCAGGATGATGACTCCTCCCCGGCCACCCTGCAGAGTCCTGCGCACCAGGAGGGAGAAGCCCCAGACAGGTGGCCAGCATTGGCCAATGCTGGTATGGGTGCACCTGTCTGCGGGGCACAGGGGCGTGGGTGGGGTACGCGACATTTCCATGCACCCCTGCCTGCTTAGTGCATAGGGCCCATTATGTGGTACATGTGATGTCTTCTACCTCCTGATTGTGTGTGGTTTCAGATCTGTAGCATTAAGGGGGGGAGGCTTAGTTATAAACAGCCAAATATTCAGACATTTTAAATAAAATGTTGCAAGTACATAAAATGCATAATTTTAGGCCCCATAACTTTAAAACTAGGGAATTCTATGTTGCCAATTTGGTAGTTTCCTAGAACCTAAAATGAATGCTGTATGCATCAACATTCTAATCTGTTGCTTAAAGAAAGGCCAAGTTGGAAGGAACATCTGAATGATGAGTACTACAGTCGGGTGTGCAAAGGGACAAAGTATACTAAATTAACAAAAAAAAAAAATTGGCCAAGTCATAAGCAGACAAAGACTGCAAAATAACATCAGTAATTAAAGTTGAATTTCATAACATATTTAAAAATTGTGATCATTTTGTGGGAGCTATATCCATATATTTAGCTCAGCCATGTACTTGACCTGCCATGAAGGAGGAGGAGGAAGAGGAGGAGGGTGGAAAAAAAACTGGGTAGAGCGGAAACAAGGTAGCCTTCATAGGGAGCCCATAGTAAAGGTACAGTGGTGCCCAGCATCAGGTACTCTCATGTAAATCAGTATCTTGAGTGTGAAGAACTATTAGGAATAATCAAGGTCAGAACTTTGTGCTTGCCTCTCTTCTTGCAGTTTGCCAGCTAACCACCAGTGCTCACAGACTAAATGACCAGTGAAGACACATGTGCACAGTATTTTTTCTGTACAGTGCCACCTATTGACTCATTAAAATGACAATGTTTATTTTTTAGCATTTGAAGACAGTACTAACAAGTGACGCAATGCATTATAACTAGTTGCAACTAAGACCATTGTGACAGAAGTATCTGCATAGCTTTAGTAATAATGGAACATGGTTCTGTGTACCAAGTGAAATTAATATGATCAATAGTCAAGCCAAAATGGATTGCAGTTCTGTCAAGAAGGAGATGATACAGTCATACCAATGGAGAGATCAGCCAGGGGGATTTTGTTTGTTTGTTTATTTATTTATTCATACAATTGGAAATATACCTTTGAGCTCCACAGCTAATTTGCAAAGGTTCCTCATCACAATAGGGTAGTTACATCGTATAAGCAGGTAGGGTACAGAGGGCGGCTCAAGGGAGCCCTGTCACAGAGAATTACAGAAGTGCAACAGCAGGTAAATCATATAAGACAAACAGTAATTCACAAACTAGTTAATGCAGTCAGGTTGATATAATACAGAGTATCCAGTAACAGAACAGACTTTCAGCTTTATCAGTGGAGGCAATCACATTTGGGCCTGAGTGTAAGAAAATTTCTAAGATCCTTCTTGAATTGGGCCAGTTTGGAGAGGTTCAGCAGGGATTCAGGCAGCTCATTTAGTCAGAGGGATGCTCTATAAGCAAAGGAGCATTGGGCCTTGCTAATTATACAGAAAGGCACAGACAAAGCATTCCTGTTTGCACTCCTGGTTTCATGTTGGTTAGGGGCTGGGGGTAGGAGGTTTTGGATGGCAGGGGGAAACAGGCCCATGAGCGCCTTCCTCTGTATTAGGCATACATGATATTTAATTCTATCTTGCAGCTGAAGCTAGTTGGTTTGGGAATATAGGGTACAGGTGTGTGAGCTTATCAGCCCCAAGAGTGAAGTGTCATGCTCTGTTCAATGCCAGCTTGATCCTATTGAGGACCACATTAGTAACAGCACTGTAGACTGATAGGCCATAGTCCAACACTGGGAGGATGGTGCTGGATACTGTTAAATGCATCGAGGAAGGGGTGAGGTAGTGCCTATGCCTATGCAATACCCCTGATTTAACATTGACTAACTTTATAATGTTATCAACATGAGGAGCAAAAGTAAGTGCATCTTCTAGAGTTACCCCTAAGTACTTAAAAGCAGTTACTTGCTCCAAGGACTCCCATTGTTGTTTATTATGATGAGTGGAGGAACATTTTTTCATGCCAGTGGGCCAACAAATAGCATGGTCTTTTTAAAAAAAAATTAATATCAGTTTATTTTACCTGAACAACTTTTCCAATGCCCCAAAACTGCATTGGAGTTCTCATGTAAGGATCTTCAGTTGTGGCTTACTGGTAAAGACGACCGTGTCATATGCTTACAGGAGAACCTTCAAGGGGCAGGCTTTGGGGAGTTTATTTACATATAGCCTAAATAATAGAGGCCCCAGAATAGATCCTTGGGGTACACCAATGGTAAAATCTTTGGTGTCAGACAGTGTTCCAGTGATCCTTACATGTTGCAACTGGTTGGAGAGGTAGCTGTGGAACCAGGATACAGCGTCCAGTGAGACACCAAGGGCATGGAGTTTGGAGAGCAGGAGCAAGTGGTTGACAAGATCAAAGGCTTTTGATAAATCAATGTAGATGGATCCTACTAGGGTGGTGGAACAGAGGCACATCCCTCCAGTTGTACCTCTCCACTATTCATACACCATTCTGGTGGAGTTTGGTTCCTCTATGGAGGCAGCCACAGTGGAGACCAAGGAGGATGCTGGGAACTTCCACAAAGGAGACCCACAGGAGGATGGCACAGGATCCCATGAGGGAAGGAAACAATTCCTGGTGAGGGACTCAATCGTTAGGGAGGTAGAACTGGGGGAGGGAGGGGAGAGGGAGGTAAGGTGCCCACTTGGTGCTATGGCTTAGAGGGACAGGAAGTGGATCCTCAGGATCATGGGAGCAGCTGCACAGGAGAGTAAGCTGGACATCATTGTCCACCTAGGGACAAATGACCTGGCTGGGAATGGGATCAGAGTAGTGCATGAGGGAGTTTGTGGAGTTGGGGAGGGGCCCTGGATAAGTAACATGCATGGTAACCTTCTCAGAGGTCCTGACTGTCTATGGCATGGGTGAGGCTAGGGTATTCCACACCATGGGATTCAATGAATGGCTGAAAAACCAATGTGGAGCTCAGGGTTTTGGCTTCATTGAGGACCGGGGGTCCACCTAGGGGGATACAGTCCTGTACTGACATGATGGTCTGCATATGTCCAGGAGGGGAACCAGGATCCTAGGTGATAGGTTTAAATGCTTCATTGACAAGCATTTAAACTAGCCAAGGGGGGGCATTGAAAAGAAGCAAGGAAATCACAGCCACCCCCACAAAACAGGGTAGTTAGTGAGGTAAACACCAAGGTAGAGAAGTCAATAGGAAGCAGGACAGAGGTAAATGGAGTAAAAGGAAAAGGCAGTAAGGAGAGGTATGGGGCTAAAAGGGGTAAGGCCATCCAAAAATGGAGGGCGATGAGTGCCAATGCCCATAGTCTGGGTAACAAGCTCCCTGAAGTAGTGACCTTGATGGAAAGGGACACCTGGATATAGTGGAAGTCACAGGAACATGGTACACAGAGAACCATGACTGGGATGCTAACATACCAGGGTACACAATCTACAGGAGGGACAGGGAGGGTAAAAGAGGAGGAAGAGGAGCTCTCTATGCAAGGGAAGGGATCAAAGCAATGGAACTATAGGGCAAACAGGCAGCAGAGGGGGCACTGTGGGTCACCCTGGAGACAAGAAATGATATTACAATCTGCATGGGGTTTATATATAGACCCTCATCTCAGGGGGAGTCAATGGACAAGGAAATGATAGAAGGCATCATTAGAATGGCAAAAAAAGGGGAGATATTGTTGATGGGGGACTGGAATATGCCAAATGTTAACTGGAGCACCTTTGCTGCAGCCACATCCTAGAGCAGGGTCATTCTTGATGCCCTACAGGGAGCATGCCTCAGGCAGCTAGTGTTTGAACCCACTCAGGAGGGAGCAATCTTAGACCTGGTGCTCTCAAACGGGAATGGAGAGAGGACCTCAGATTTAGAAGTGGGTAGCCATCTGGGAACAAGCGACCACCAAAAACAGTGTGGTTCATGATAAACACAGCCATAGAGTCAAGCCATACAAAAGCGTGGGTATTGGACTTTAGCAGGGCTGAATTTGGCAAAATGGGAGAGTGCCTCAGAAAAGCACTAGCAAACAGGCAAGAAGGAGGGGTGGAGGAACAATAGGGAAAAATCAAAACTGCCATTACAGAGGCAACAAGCCTTTACATGAAGCAAATAAACAAAACAAAAAGAAGGGGAAAAAAACCCACTGTAGTTCTCAATAGAGGTGGGGAGGAAGGTTAGGGAGAAAAAGATAGCATTCAGGAAGTATAAGGAAACACAGAAGGAGCAGGACAGAGAACTGTACCACTTAAAGGAGAAGGAAGTGGCAAAGGCAGTCAGAATAGCAAAGGCCCAAACTGAGGAAAGGATAGCCAACTTAATTAAGAAGGGGGATAAAACCTTTTATAGGTACATTAGGGAGTGAAGAAAGACCAAGGGAGGGATAGTGAGGCTTAATAAAGGAGAGGGGGGTGGGCAGAGTGTGACAGTGAGAAATCAGGGATACTGAATGAACGAATACTTCTGCTCAGTGTTCACAAAAGAAGAGGGAAGGTAACTAAACCAAACAATAGAAGCACTCTGGATGGAGGGGTTGAGACCAGTCCATTCACAGAAGAAAGGGTCCTGAAAGAGCTCCTAAAACTCAAGGTGGACAAAGAAATGGGACCTGATGGGATTCACTCCAGAACTCTAAAAGAACTAAGGGGAGAACTAGTGACACCATTGACCACCCTTTTCAATAAATCAAGGGAGGATGGTGTGGCACCAGAGAACTGGAGGAGAGCAAATGTGATTCTACTTCACAAAAGTGGAAGCAAGGCAGAGGCAGGAAACTACAGACCTGTTAGTTTGACCTTAGTGGTAGGGAACATGGTGGAATCACTTCTGAAAGAAAGAATAGTGGAGTACCTAGAGGCCAGCAGGGCACAAGACACAAGGCAGCATGGATTCACAATGGGAAGGCCATGTCAGATGAATCTAATAGATTTCTTTGACTGGGTGACCAAAGTAGTAGACCAGGGAGGGGCTATGGATATGGCCTACCTACACTTTAGCAAGGCATTTGACACAGTCCCACACAAAAGATTAAAAAACAAATTAGCCAACCTGGGAGTGGGTCCCAGGATGGTAGCCTGGGTAAAGAATTGATTGGACAACAGGATGCCGAGGGTAATAGTAAACAAGTCCACTCCAAAGAAAGTGGGGTCACTAGCGGGGTACTGCAGGGTTCAGTACTGGGACCAGTTCTCTTTAATATCTTTAGAGGTGACATTGCAGAGGGACTGGAAGGACAATTATGCATTCTTGCAGACGACACAAAGATCTGCAACAGGGTTGATACACAAGGGTGGGAAGGATGAGAAGGGACTTGGCAAGGTTGGAGGAATGGTCAGAAGTATGGCAGCTTAGATTCAATGGAAAGAAGTGCAAAGTAATGCACCTGGGAAACAAAAACCCAGGGCAAGAGTACACAATGGTGGGGGGTACTAACAACAACAAAAATGGAATGGGACATGGGGTAGTCATATTACATGACCTAAAGGTAGGCAAGCAATGTGAGAAGGCAGTAAGGAGGGCTGGGGAGGATACTGGGATGCACAGGGAGAGGCGTCACCAGTAGAAAACAGGAATTTCTTATCCTTCTGTACAGACAGTTGCTGAAACCCCATCTGGAGTACTGTGTGCAGTTCTGGAGACTCCATTTCATAAGGACTGAGACAGGATGTAGGTGATCCAGAGAAGGCCAATTAAAATGGTGCAGAGTCTGTACCAGAAGTCATACGAAGAGAGACTAAAGGAGCTTAACATGTATACCCTTGAGGAAAGGAGAGAGAGTGGGGACATGATAGAAAATTTCAAGTAACTCAAGGGACTCAACAAAGTCCAAGTGGGTAGCATCTTTCAGATAAAGAGATGTGCAAGAACAAGGGGGCACAATCTGAAGATAGAGGGGGGGACATCTCAGTGGCAATGTGAGGAAGTATTTTTTCATGGAGAGGGTGGTGGACTTAAGGAACAGCCTTCTGAGGAGGTCATGGGGTTAAATTAATAATGGGGGAATTCAAGAATGCATGGGACAGACATAAGGCAATTTTAGTGGGAGGCAGGAGGATGTAGGATGTTGGTTAACTAGGATCTGCAGCTTATCCAACAGATAGGGAAATGGGCAGATTGGGTGGGCCAAGAGGTCCTTATCAGACATCAAAGTGTATGTTTCTATGTTTCTGTTGTCCAGGGCCTCATGCAGAAGCTACTGTATTCTGTAAGTGCAGTAGTAGCGTTGTGAAGCTTCCTGAACCCATGTTGCTGTGGACCTTGTACTTTGTATTTACAAAAATATTCAACAAGCTGGTCAGAAATGATTCTTTCCATTGCCTTTTAAACTAAAGGGTTGATTAGGCAGTTAGTGTAGGGATCACTAGTGGCAGGAACAGGATGCGTGTGTTCAACAATGGAAGAGCAGCAGAGGTAGTAGCACAAGAAAATTATACTTCCAGCTGCGGCAAGGTATCAGAGAGACAAGTCCAACTTAAAAGCAGGTCATATGAGAATAACACCCAGCAAAGTTGATCTGTGTCAGAGTCTAATGCACTTGGAAGTACAGCATATAGAGGCAGTCACAGAGATGTGATGGGGAAAGAAACTGATTGGGACATGAAAAAGGAAAAAATCTGGCTATTCCACAGGGATTGATCTGACAGGAAAAACAGCAACTGACTCTTTTTAAAGGGGGAACTCTCATCATCAGGATTTCTTAATGCCTGAAAGTCCATACCAAGCTAATTTGAGTGAGCTAGTGTGCTTACCTGTAAGTTTTAGCAGTCCAGAGTTATTCATATGTAAACCAGCCTGTAATTAAGGGCTGGGGGCAGCCATGTATTTTAGGCTTCTAACAGCCAATGGTACCACCACAGTCTTGGCTCTGCTTTGATGGCAGATAATCCAATAGGTTTAATAGGAAGTTGTCTGTTTTATTAAGTGTATTTTAATGTGTTATTACAATACTTTCTCATCAGAGTCTACCCTCCTACCGAGTTTGGTGCCGTCTATGAACAGACATAAATTACCTTTCAGTCCTACCTCTATGTTGTTGATTTACATATTAAATAACATTTGTCCTAGAACTAAACCTGGGGAATGCTACTTGTAACTTTCCTGACATAGGAGAATTTGTCCCATAGGTGAGTCCTGTCTGACAACCAGTTGTCAATTTACCTAGTTAGTTACTTTCAAAGTCCTCTTTACTCTACCTATCATGTAAGTCTTCTGAGAGGCACTGAATCAAATGCCTTGTGGAAACCTAGGTATAGGATGGTGACTGCCAGGTTCCTAGCCACCCTCTATGTCACTGCATTGAAGAAGTCAGTTTGTTTGTTTTATTTTTTTACTGAAAAGCATTTGAGCAAATTGCCCATTTCACAAGTGTCCAGTATACAAGAAACAAACCAATAAATACATCAAATACATAAAAAAGCATAACAAATACGATATACAATAACAAAATGATCAATTCAAACACAAACATATCATTGTAGTAAGTGACACTTAAGTGAGCTTTTGAAAGAAGAGATTTTTTTGCAATTTGCAATGGATTTAGGCGGATTATTGAATAGATTGATTGCCCTATAAGATGGGGAATTTTGTCCCAAAGCAGTATGCAAGAAAGGAACCTGAAAGGAAAACCTATTTTGTAACCTTGTCAAAACAACATTAGTTAATTTTGGAAAAAGCATAACAATACATTTTGGCAGAAGACCAAAGTGAGCTTTATGAAAAAATAATAATGACCCATAATTAAATTTATCCTGTAAGAAAAACAGCTAGCTATCCTGCAAAGGTCAGAGTGATGTGTCCTTTTTTGGAAGCCCAGATGCAAAACAAATAATACGAACATATGAACATATGAAATTGCCAGCAGAAAAAGGCCCACAGATCTATCAAGTCCACCCAGTTGTGCAGCTCTTAGTTTCATATTACTACAGCTGCCCCAGCCCCACCCATGTTATGATAAGTTGACCTAAGCTTACTAAGCATCCTTTCTGATGTGTATGAAAAAACTAAGGAATCATAATTAATAAGTGGGAATAGAAAACTATTTATCAACGTTCTCCTAATCTCTGGAGTTAAGTGCTGATTGAGTCTATATAACAACCCCATCCTCTTGTGTAATTGAGTTACAATTGTTTGACATGCCCTTCTCTTCATAAAACAGTGTTTTTTCCCTTCTTCCCTGTTTTCTCCCTCTCTACTTCTCTTCTTCCTTGCTTTTTCTCTTCTTTCTTTCCTTGCACACTTTTCTCTTATCTTCACTTCTTCATTACTGAACATTGTTCATATTACCACATTTATCACTTTTTGCAATTTACTGAATGCCTTGCCATAGTCTGCCCTAGCATGTATTTCTCACATGGTTGCTATTTCTGATCCTATAATACCCTACTAATTGTAACCCTTCTGCTCTCCACTTACATCCTGTCTAGGTTTGTGTTTTATTATTAATACATGTATATAAGGCTTCTCCAATATGTTTACCCTAAATAGTGTGTTTTGGTAAGTGATATTTTATACCTTACATGAAGGATAGTCTTCTATTGTATAAGATGTGTGCTTTCTTATATACTCGAATTTCAATAAAAAGATAAAGTGAAAAAAAATAAAACAGTGTATTAATTATTGTACACAAGTCCATTTTCTTCAGGAAGTCTATCTGCTCCTCAACTGATTCCAGCTGCATTCCCATTACCAAAGTCAGACTCATTAGTCTACAGTTGCCTGAGTTTTCTGTATCCCTGCTCTTATGTAAGGCTAGGGACCTGCTACCTTCCAGTCCTCAGGCACCTATCTCAAAGCATAGTGATTCAGTACATAAATCAGCCAAAAGGGCTACCAGTGACTGGCATATCTCCTTCAGTACAGTCATGTGCAGCATGCCTGTCCCAGGAGACTTTGTCACATTAGTACCCCTCCAGGCTACTAAATGAATATATGACCCTTACCACATGATCTATTCCTTGGTGACTGATGCACATGCAAGATAAACATTTTTCAACAGCTGTATAAACTCACCCAGTGCTCATTTTGGCTTGAAACATCACTCCAGTACTTCTGGTAGATGTTCTTAACCAGGACCTGCAGGAGTTTCATAGTGTTTATAATTTACCCCTTTCAGAGTAATTTGCTGCCTTCCTAAGAGCTACAGGCATGCATGCTGATTGGACAGCATGGTTAGAGCAGCAACAGCAGCTTGAGCTTCAGGTTGCAGAAAGTAGCAAATAAGCAAGAATAGAAACATAACTAAAAGAACTAGCCTGCCCCGTGGTGTAGAGGGCTGAGGCACTGGACAACTTATCTCTCACTATGCCAGTGATCCACATTTGGGAACGAGCACAGGGCACCGGAGGTCGGCCGAGAGGAGGGGCCAGGAAAGGATTATGCAGCCACTGGCAGCTCTCCTCTCCTAGATAGGGGAGGTCTTATCTCCCAGCCTTTGACCACCACCACATGGAGGCATGATGGTGGAGCAAGCTAAGAGACAGAGAAGGGAGCTAGGCCAAGGGTGGGCGGAGCAGAGTTGGCCCGGGCCAAGGCGCACATGCACTGTCCTTGTCTAGGGACTCCAGGGAATAATGGGAGAAAAAAAATAATCAGGGGCCACAGCTGGATGAAGCCCCCTGCATCGGCTCTGGTGTTCCTCCAGGTAAAGGAGAGAGTACCCAAATGACCGCCGAAGCCAGTGTCAGATGGCCGACACAAACCGCCACTCGCCAGGAGGATAAACAATGGATAGAAAAAAAAAAAGAACTGGTTGCAACCCATGCCACCAGCTGACCCTTCTTATTTTTTGAATGTCTCTTTATGTGCCACGTGCCGACTCGCCTCCAGCCCCATCACCCCAGTATCTACCGGGATTTACCTTGACCAGGACATGCCCAGATACCTGGCTGTGGAACCTGTGGGAGACCGGTGTCACCCTACTGCTCAGCAGTGTTTTTACTTTTTCTTCCCTGTTACGGAGGAAGGGACATGCAATGGAGTCAATAGCAGTGCTGCGCAGACTCCCATGCACAGCACGCTGGACTGTCCAATCATGGTCCCCCTGGTGTAGTGTTGGTGTGCCAGCCCCCAGCCACTGCTAGGGGCCAGGCAAAAAATGGCCACTAATGCCCTCCCTCCCCAGAGAAGGAGAGCAGTCCTTGGGATACTTGATCCTCCTCCCTCACAGGCCAACCCTCTGACTCCCGAGGTCACTCCTGACCTCGGGTCTTCAGTGCTGCAAGCAGTAGGCTCCAGCAGACCCTTCTTAATAACTTAAAATCCACACATTTTTCAGTTAAGTCACGTATAAAGAATCATTCTTGGGCCAGATTCTAATGAATGTGAATGTTTCAGTTTTGAACTTGAAAACCTTTGTACTACTGGTGAGTGAAAAAGGTCTTAAAAACCATAGGCCAGATTCACAAAAGGCAACTCATGATGCAAAGCAACTTGCATCCAACAAAATGGTGCAAGTAGCACTTGCGTCATGAGTTGCATCATGTTGGGATTCAGAAAAGCATCATGCGACATGCTGCAGGTTGTCTGCACCCAAGTGAACCAATGTGCCATAAATCCCCTTGCGACCCGGCATAAAGGGTTTTATGGTAGCAGTTGCACCCTATTCAAAAAGGGTGGCTGCAAAGTCCCCAAATTGGGATTCAGAAACAACCCCCAGTGGACATCCGCCAAAGAACATTTACGCCAGCTTTGAGCTGGCATAAATGTTCTTTGCTGTCCATAGGAGGTTGCCACTATGCCCCAACTGATGTACAACATACTGCCCTTGTGGGCTACAGCCCCCCCAACAACCCCGTTCCCCAAGTATGCCACACAACATGCCCATATGGGCTTGCGGAACCCCCCCACATGCCCAGACCCCCCATGTGGCTGGATCCCCCAAAATGCCCACTTTCCCTACATGCCCGAATCCATAATATCAGGAACAGTCCCCCTGAACCCTGGGGAGCCTATATGGGCTATCAGACCCACCCCAGCCCCAATCCTTGTAATATGTCTGAATTCCCCCCAGCCCCGATCCCCTTAATATGTAGGAATTCCCATGCCCCGATCCCCGTAATATGTATAATTTCCCCAGCCCCAATCCCCATAATATGAATAACTTCATCCAGCACTGATCCCATAATATGAATAAATTCCACCCCTCCATCCACATCCTGTCCAGTAAATCCCTAGTGGTCTAGTGGCCCCTCCCGACAGTGTCAGCCCACCCACTCCCCCACCGACCCACACCCAGACAGCGACTGGCACAGCCCTCTTCTCACCACCATGGCCAGCCACTGATTGAGCTCCACTGGGATTGCATATTGTACATATATATGCTCAGTGAATGACAGCTGCTGTCATGCACCAAGTGCGTATATGTACTGTACCTGCCCCAACAAAGCTCAGTCGGCCCTGGCAGTGGTGGTGAGAGGAGGGCCATGTCAGTCACTGGCCAGGTGGGGGGAGCGGTGTGGGCTGGCACTTCCAGGAGGGGAGGTAGGGGATAACTAGACTACCAGGGATTTACTGGATGCGATGTGGATGGGGTGGGGATTTAAACATATTATGGGGATCAGGACTGGGGAATTTATTCATATTATGGGGCATGGGGTGGGGATTTATACATGTGCAGGGATCAGGGGCATGGGGGCACCACAGCTCTCTTCTGTGGACACATCTGCCACCCACCTGTCCCGCAACTTGCAGCATACTTGGGGGCTGCACCTTTCCTTGAACAGATGCTGCAAGCTACAAGACACAGACTCCTGGACCCTGTTTGTTTCTGCACTGGGCGTAGGATCCAGGATGCAGAGACCATTGCTGCAAGCTGCCATTGTTGCAGCTTGCAGAAACCTTTTGTGAATCCGGTTCATATGTTTAAATAGTTTCAACCTTCTATCAATCAATCAATCATTTTATTTAACCAGGCATAAACACCATTGAGCAAGCTCATTTTCGAGGTGGTCCTGGGCATTAATACAATACAGTACACTTCATAAGATTCCAATTACGGTGGAGAACGGTGCAAAAAAAAAACATTGTGAAGGTGCCGGTCAATATGGGCCTATACATACCGGTCAACATAATTAACATGCAAAGGTACATAATGATAAGCTTTACTGAAATGAGAAGAGACAACAATCCCATATAGTCTCCGCTAAGTAAGAGCTCATACCTAAATGATAAAAAATAAGGAGGTATTAAGGAATAGGGTAGAAATTGGGGTGAAAGAGTAGGCAGCCAAAAGGGAGGCCAGAATAGGTAAAAGGTAGAGAATAGGCAGGGCCATCTTGGATTAAGGAAACTAGGCTTGTAGGTCCTAGGTTTCTGTTGTTAGGAATGTGGGGTGGATGAGATACTTAGGCGTAGGATTTGAGAGTGGCACCTGGGGCTTAGGGGTCATCGGCATCTGAAACAGTTGCATGATTCCTTCAGATAATCCGTTAATAGATCTTTGAATGTGAAAATGCTTGGAAGTGAGGATAATTTTAATGAGTCTTGCATAATCTTCCAAAGTGATGGAAGTGAGAAGTTGATTGCTGCTGAGTCAAGGGTAGTTTTCACTCTAGGAATCTGGAAGCAGATTAAGAAGAAGCGTCTCAGGCCATAGGAACCTTTAGCCCATTTGAAGATGTTCGAGATGTATGCAGGGAGGTTATCAGATACTGCTCTAAAAAAACAGAGGAGAGCATTCCTTTTTCTTCTAGTTGAGAGTGAGGTCTATCCCGAAACCTGGTATAGATGACAGTGATGAGTACTACGGGGTAGATTTAAGATAAATCTTAAAGCCCGGTGGTAAAGGGTGTCCAGTTTGTTTAGCATCGTTGATGGGCAATGACTGTAAAGGAAGTCAGCGTAGTCCAGTATAGGTAGGAATGTAGTTTGTACTAGTCTCATTCTGGCTTCTAATGTGAGTAGGTGTTTAATGTGATAGAATAAACCTAATCACTGTCTTAGTTTCTTCGAGGTTTCATTTAAGTGGCACAGAAAGTTGAGCTTGTTATCCAGCCAGAACCCTAGGTATTTAAAGGTATCAACTACTTCAAGGGGTTCATCTAAGAGTGTTTGGATCTGTGTAATATGTGGACATCAGAAGTAGACTTTGGTGAGAGAATCATTGCTTTAGTCTTTTGGCATTGAGGAGGAGCTTATGAGTGAGAAGGTTGTATTGGAGGGTGTGAGAAGTCTTTCTGTAAGTACTCATGGGCAAGATCCAAGGATGAATTTGTGGTATAGAGTACAGTATCATCTGCTGAATAAGTGCACATTGCTGTGCCCAGCTGCGAGTCCAGATTATTGATGTATACTGCAAAGAGGATAGGGCCCATGATGGAGCCTTGTGGGACTCCTCGTAACAAGGATTTGTGTGGGGACAGATCTCCTATGGCTTTGACTTGTTGTAACCTATTGGTTACGTAGCTGATGAACCATTTAGTGGCAGAACTATCAAATCTGATGTTACTCAGTGCAGTAAGCATAATGGTATGATCCACAGTATCGAAGGCCTTACTTAGATCAAGGAAGAGGGCAAATGCATGCTTCTTAGAGTCCAAGGCCATTTGCCAGTCTGTAGTTACTTTGGCAAGAGCCGATACTGTACTGTGTTTGGCTCTGAAGCCGGACTGAGTCGGGTTTAGCAACTTTTGTGAATCCAAATGTTCTCTAAGTTGGATGTTGACAATTTTTTCAAGTAATTTAGAGAGGATAGATAGTATAGGAATAGGCCGGTAATTGTTCGGATCACTTGGATCCCCAGTCTTGAATAATGGTAGGATGTGGGCAGTTTTCCATAAGACAGGTAGCTCACCTTGAATCAGAGAGGTGTTGAATAAGTGTGTAACGGGGGCGGTCAGATAGGTATGACCAAGTTTTAGGAAGTAAGGTTCAATATTATCTGCACCCACACTCTTTTTTTGTATCCAGAGAAAGGAGGAGGTCCCCACTTGTTGAGACGTAATTGTGAGGAAGCTGAAGGGGGTGGGATGCGGTTGGTTATGGTTGTGATTATCAGTGAAGCCAACAGTGTAGTCTCTTGCCAGGCTAAGTTTGCTGATAGGTGAGGTGTCAAGGCAAGCCCTGCAGTGGCAAAGTGATCATTAAGCTTCTCTAGTATATCAGCTTTGTCCATATAGGTGGTACCATCAGACACAATTTTGTTTGGAAGGGGTGTTGCAGTGGACTGACCTTCGACTTCTTTGAGGATGTTCCAAAATTTGGCAGAGTTGTTTTTATTGTCTTCTAGTTCTTTTTGGAAGTACCTAGCTTTTTCTAACCTAATTAGCTTGGTACAAGCATTCCTGGTGGTATGGAATGCTAACCAGTTAGCCTCCAGGTGGGATTTCCTCGCTTTTTTGCACCAGTAGTCCCTATCCCGAAGTGCTTTCTTCAGGATGGGAGAGAACCAGCCAGGAGTTTTATTTTTTGATTGGATCAGTCTTAGTGGGGCATGTTTATCTATTAGCCCCAGTAAGAGGCTGTGAAAGATGTTAAATGCCTCGTTATAGGTGGGGGCTAGATAGAAATCCTGCCATCGAATGTTGCTTAGATCTTTCAGGAAAGTGTACTGGCAGAACTTTTTCAGGCATCTTTTCAGTTTGAATTTGGAGGCCGTTTTTATTTGGGAAGGATGTCTGATACAGGCAGTAGTGCAATGGTCGCTTATATCGTTGAAGAATACTCCAGTATGTGAGATAGTGTGAGGTTTGTTTACTAGCATAAGGTCCAGGAGGGTGCTGTGCTCAGGGTTTTTTCTGTTAGGTCTGGTTATAGCAGTCGCCATTTGTAACAGACCATTAACATTGCAAAGATCCTTCAATTTCTTAGAGCTGTCATCATTCCAATTTAGATTGAAATCCCCCATTAGAATACACTCAGTATTTGCAGAGTCAAGAAGGTTTTGAAAGTGTGGCAGAAGTGCCTAGAACTTCTAAACTGCTGAACTGCTCATTACCAGATTACAGGATCCAGAGATCCTGGTACTAACTACATGCATGACAAACTGCAGGCTATTTCATGCAAGGGCTACTCCAGTATTAAAGTGCAAGTACAGTGCTCCTTCACTACAACAAAAAAAGTCAGGTCCATCCTGATCATTCATTATAGTTGCGTATTCGTTAACTCATGGTAGACAAAAAAAAATTAACTGCAGGCATACCACTTTACTTTAATCAACTTTGTTTCTGTTAAAATACTGCTACAAATGCTACAAAAGTTTAAATGAAGTGCAATACATTTCAAACTTTGCTTTTATTGTATTTTATTCCTTTTTTTATGTCAGTTTTTTTGGCTTGATGGGTAGCTGTGATTACTGCAAAGTCCCTAGAGTAGGAAACAAGGTGCCATACCTTTAGCAGTTTTAGTGGGTCTGCAGAGTGATAATGCAGCTACTTCAGCATATTCTGAAGTCCTGCAGCAGTATCCCTGTGTGTTGTTTTTCCTCTTTGTTGCTCATTTTCTGCATATTCATCTACTATGAAGGACCTTTCTGCAGTGCTTTTTGAAGGTAGTGGTTATGCCACCATCAAGGGCTTGGATGTATGATGTATATTTGGGGAGGAAGAGTGCCTTTATACTGCCATCTCTGGACTATTGTTTGGTTCCTGATAGGTATACTAGGCATTGGTCTAACATTAAAATAACTTTTCTTGGCAGCCACAGGCTTTGCAGGTGATCTGACACTGGTGGCTGTCTGCACATTCTGTTATAAAGTCCTGCTTGTGCTAATTGCAGATTGTTGATTTGGAAAATGTAGACTCACTGGCAATTTTTGTGAGCATCTGCCCTGATTTCAGCAAATCTAGGGATGGCCAGCTTAGTCTTGACCGAATATCTGGACCACTTTATAATGGTGGCAACAAAGTTTTATTTATTTATGTTTTTGGTAATTGAGTAGGCAAACTGATCCAGTGGACCATTTTCAGTTGTGACCTGGGCCACACAGTGGCAAAACAATATAGGGCCATACAATAGGCACAAGTTACAATAAGGTAGGAGTACATAATACATTGGGTATAAATGGAAATCAAAAACAGTGATAAAAACATAACAAAAGTCTAAAAGGGAAAAGAACACGTTTTTTAGCAAATACAACAGTGCATGCCTGATCTCAGATACTTGGTAATTTACATGAAGGGCAGTCAAGGACATCATTTAGGCAGTCAGGATATGCAACAGTGCATGGTGTAATACATCACAACAATCAGCATTTACACAGAGTAAAACCAAGAATGCCAGATGAAACATTTGGTGGAACAGTGTCGTGGTATAAAGTTTTGCCTCTAAGGTGCCTATTTGGGGAGGGTGCTGCCTAGGGAACATATACAGTTGGCCTGAGACTTAAACCAGTCTCTCAGCTGCAATTTGAAGGACTGATGAGAGGGTGACATTCTAATGATAGGTAGTAGTCTGTTCCAGAGAGATGGGGAAGAGACAGAGAAGGCCTTGCTCCCCATGACAGTAGATACACGGGGGACTACTGGGGGGTATTGAAGAGTTCCTGAGAGAATGAGTGACCACCCTGGCAGAGAGAATTTGGGAGAAAGGGGACTTCTGTGAGTTCCTAAGAGAGGTGCCGACTAGACTTTCCATGACATATTCATAGCGACCTTGTTATAATAGCCAGTCTAATGACTGGTATAGGGAACAGTGATGAGTGGAGGAAAGGACTTGGAGGACAAAGGCGACAGATAGAGTTATATGTGATACTTAGCTGAGAGAGAAGTAAGGCAGAAGTGAAGGAGAAAACAGGAGAGCAATAGTCGAGAAAGGGCAGGAGATTTCCCTGGGCAATTGCAAGGCGAGCCTCCAGGGTCAGGAGGTAGTTTACACAGTAGACTTCCCCCAACTTTTGGTGGACCCTTATTATGATGTTATCAATGTGGACATTGTAGGTAAGGGAGGGATTAAGAATCACTCCAAGGTATTTGAAGGAGGATACAATGTCCAGAGGAGGTCCTGCAGGGGTTGCTATGAGTACATTGGCGTTAGTTTTGGCAGCCTTAGAGAGCTAAGGCTTAGAACCAAAAAGCATGGCCTTGTTTTTGTTTTTTTATTTACCAGGAGTTTTTGGGAGAGGAACCAATTTTGTGCTGTTCCATAGTTAGAGGTGAGGGTGGATGATATGGCTTCAAGGGATCTGGCACTATGGAAGATGATGAGGTCATCAGCATAGAGAAGTGCATTGCAGTTTATGTTTTCTGCAGAAGGATTATTTATGAAAAGTAAGAATAATAGAGGCCCCAGTATGGATCCCTGGGGTACACCAGTGTGGACAGGCAAGGTGGTAGAAATAACTTTGCCTATCGTAACAGACTGGGATCTGTTTGAGAGGTAGCTGCTGAACCAAGTGGCAGCATCCATGGAGCAACCTAGGTTTAGCAGGGTGGAAATTAGGAGGTGGTAGTCCACAAGGTCAAAGACTTTTGATAGGTCTATAAACACCACGCCTGTGGCCATGCCCATTGCCATGCTCCTAAGGACATGTTTGGAAAAAAGAGCCAAGGCAGAGGATGTACTGTGTTGTTTGCAGAAACCATGTTGGAGTGGGGTCAGAAGACTATGATATTCAAGATACTTGGATAGTTAGTGGTGGATTATTTTTTCTAATAGTTTGCTTAGGTGTGGGAGGAGAGAGATGGGACGGTAGTTCCATACATGTGATATCTCCCTCTTTGCACAGGAGACTCCTGTTTTATTGACTGAACTCCCTCTCTCCCTCCTGGGAAACAAAATCTCCTGCTTAAGTAAAATTATGTCCAAAATACCCATTCATGTTTGTTTTTGGCAGATAAAAACACATAAAAAGTAAATTAGTGATAAACAATATAAGTAATAACTTTGTACAACTAGTTGTTGATTTTTTTTAGTGCTTATTCTTGACAAAATGAAATATATTAAATGCTTTTATTCTTATTTTTGTATGCCATTTAAGGACAAACTCATGATGTTACAGCATCTCCCTACTAGTAGGGCAATCTCCCTACTAATTTGACCCAAATCTCCCTCTTAAGCAAGTTGGACATATCACAGGTATGTAGTTCTCCAGGGCAGTCGGATCACCAGATTTGAAAATAGGCACCACTTGTGCATGTTTCCATGAGTCAGGCATGGAGGAGTATGAGAGGGCAAGATTAAATAGGTGGATCAGAGGCCTTACTAGGGCTGGAGAGAAGAATTTCAAAAAGGTGGAATGCAGGCTGTCGCTGCCTGGGCTGCCTCTGGAGGGTAGTGTCATTTGGGAGTTTGCCAGTGACCCTGTGGTTGATGGCTCTAAAATAGAAAACAGGGCTAGGTGGATAGGGATGGCTTTGATGTTTTTTTGGACAGAGGGAGACTGTGGAGGGATTTTGCTGGTATAGGAGGTAAGGTCAGTGAATATTTTGTTGAAGGAATCAGCAATAACACCTGGATCATTAGTGGGACCAGGAGGGGAGGTGAGTTTGGTTATTTGTTTATTTGACTTTGGGTTAAGTAGGGTGTTAATGGAGGCCCAAAAGTTATGTGGGTTGCTAAGAGACTCATTCTGCAGGTTGGTAAACTATTTACATTTCAGTGACTTCACCACCTGTTTATAGGAGTTTCGGAGTGACCTATATGCATTCCATAGTTGAGGGGAAGGGGATGCCTTAAAGGCTCTCAATGTTTGGTCCCTTGTTTTCATTTGGGCTAGAAGCTCCTGTGATAGCCATTGGGTGATTCCACCTCTAATCCTTCTGGTGGTGATTGGGAAATATGTATCCTGCAGATTGCGAAGAGCTCCCATAAAAATTGTCACTGCGAGGAGACATCTTTGAGTAGGTAGAGTGAGGACCCCTTAGCACTAGGTCCAAGTCTAAGGCTTTAAATTAGCAGGAACAGTGAGAACAGAAAATGACAGCAGCACATAGATCACTTCTGGTACATGCAGGTACATTATATGAGAGTGCTGTAGGTGCTAAACCACCTTAAATACCCTACCAGGAACTGCTGTTAAGACTTGTTAAAACCGTATGACACTAACAGCTGACTGAGCAGAAGGGATGCAGTAGTGATCAGCTGGTAGGGTGTAAACAAAGGCTTGACAGTTGGGATCCATAACGAGCATTCATTATGATGAATTTTGTTATAACAAGGGTTGTTATAGTGTGGGAGCACTGAATTGGGGTTTAACACAGATGTGCCTACTCAACTCTAATACAGTGTAATAGCGGTTCTACAGTATCACTCCACAATGATATAATGAAAAATGTTGAGTAAACACAAAGTTATACATACCCCTATAATGCAAGGCATCATGGCAAAACATGCAAATCACCATTAACAAATGTTTGCTGGCTGGGTATAATGGAATTGTTTATTTTATTTATGGTGCCCAGGTATGTATGCTAGACAATTAAATTCCTATTTTCAGGTACAACCAGACTTTAAGCAGGACAGTAAGGTTACAAATGACTTCAGAAGCAAACTGCAGAGGCTAAGAGTAGCAAACCACAGACACATATTTCATGCTTGTCATGGGCTGCCTAGAAATATTGCCTTTATAGTTATCTGCAAGTTTTGATCTCTATTTTTCATGACTCTTGGAACCATGAGCGAGTTCTGTAAAGGTCAAACTCTGCAGATAACAAATAAGTTTGATATTTTAGCCAATACATTGCATATGTCATTTATATAATGACTGAATCTCTCTTTTTAGGGTAGGCCCTAATGTTCAAATCTTAATATTTATTTTAAAAATAACTACAAAAAGATTGATTCTGGACTTCTTTATCCTTTGTGCATTATGGATCTGTCCCTCTAATTAACACATTCAAATGAATGAAGCTTTCCAAGCAGATATTGGTAAGGACCTACATAATTTAGAAATTCTGGCAGGTATTCTGGAATATGATAATTCTCCTGGAGTGGAAACAACCATTCATTAATGTAGTTATAGGAGTGGAAATAAATGTTTTTTTTTCTCCATTGCAGAAACATCATCAATTAAAATCAATACAATTATTTGGCAACTTTTATTCTCACATACACAATATCCTTACTCAGAATATGCCATTTATCTTCATGTGGGAGGGGGCAAGACCATAACTTATGAGAAGCATAACTGCAACTGAAATATGAAGGTCCTGCCCCTCACATATCTCACAAATGTATTTATTAGAAAACTGTTCAAAATATACATTAATGATTGGGGAAAAAACATTTGGTTGACTGTGTTTCCCCATAATGTGGTGCATGCTGATAGGACAACTAAGGCAGCTGTAGGTCACATCATGCGTCACCATCCAATCTCCAGTTAACTATTAAAGGCAGAGATTGAATGGAATATGGTTAATGGACGATAATATATTGATGTTTTGGTGCCTTTTTTAAAAATCTTTTGATCATGCTTTTGTAACCCTGCCCCCAAGGACTGGCACAGCTTGGTAGGTGCTGAAGCATGGCTTGTGCTTTTATACTTTGGAACAAATGGGCCTGGGATCATAAATGGTATGGGGTTGTATATGGTCATATCTAAGTAGTGCTGTGACTCCACCTGATGGAATACTTCCAGAAAACAGAGTTCAGGTTTTTGCCCACCAGGAAATTAGTATAATACTACCCTCCATTGACCGATAAGCAGTATGCAGAGTAACTTTCTACAATAACCTTGCCCAGCAAACAATATACACTGTAAAACAATAATGCAGTATGGCACAAATTAACAAATACAAACAGGGATGAGGTTTATTTTGTGGAAAAGGAACATCTGAACAGGAATTTGAAATGGAAATGGGGGTATGACAGGTATTCAAATGCTGTACAAATAAACTTATGCTCGGATCCTACCGCCATCCAAACAATAATCCCAAAAACAATCCCCAAGTAACTCAGTCCCACAACCCCCTTCTTTCTGGTGCACCAGATATCCCAAAGCCCCTTTTGGGTGATCCCATAGTCTAATGTATGTACACTTAAGAGTTTAAAGATTGCAGACCTGATGACTGAGAATGGTGCAGAACCAATGGAGGTTTTTACTAGGTGATGTAGTTCCCATATTGCGGTCCTAAATATAATCAAATTAACAGTTCAACACAAAATCTCATTTGCAGAAGTAGCCAGTGTCTGGCACTTCTAAGACTGCATAGATCTTGTCAAATCTGGTTAAGTTCCCAGCTGTTCACAAGATGTTGCAGGGCTAGTCCCTCTTTACTTGCAAACTTTATACAGCTGTGCATCAGTCACTGATGGGGAGTGTTCTACACGTATTCTGTAGCAGGCTTGGTTAAAGGCAGGGGTGCAGATAATTGTTAGGACTGGGAAGTACTTACTGCTAGCTTCTTCTGTTTGAAAGTGTCATTCATAGACCTGTCTTAGACCCCTGCCTCTAAGCTAAGAATTAAAGTACTGGGCATCTGTAGTCACTGACTCTCTTTGACACTGTGGAAGAGTCTTGAAATACCACCCCACTGCTTTGTAATGCTGTGACCCTATTTTTAACATTTTGCCATGTGGAACTGCTCTTCTTGCCGGCCAATGAGACACTCCTGAAATGTTCTCCTACACTGTACACAACTGGTACTAATGCAGTTTTGATCTTCACCTCTACTGCTTAAACTGTTAGGTTGTGGTTCCATGGCTGGTAGCGTTGCATGGTGCTGCCAATTTTGTAATTATGTATCAGCATGCTGTAGATTTGAGTGGTTGGAAACAAATTCCTAAAATCAGAATGTGGGAGTAAATCATAAAACAAGTCAGTAAAATACTAATTTACTCACCTTATCTGTTCCCCTGGTTAAAGATGTGATGTGCCCAATGTGTCTCTGGTGCTGGCAATTGGAATACAGTGCCAAAACATAAATCAATGTGCCTTGCTTCAGAACTTTCAAATATTAATATTTTTCCCTCCTTGCCTCTGAAACCCCCTAAGACCACGCTTTCAACTTTATAACTTTGAACAATGCTGCATTTGCACAGGAAATAAGCTAATGACAAAAAACATTTTTACTAGTTTCTGTTTTTTTTAACTTTATAATTGCAACCTAACCTTCGAGACTACACGCTGACCAACTTGTCCACCTGCCCACTCAGTTGCTCTTCCTGTTGCTTCTTCCCACTTTGTCTCTCTTTACTGGCACACAGTTTTCGAACATTTTCCCAATCCAGACTCCAGCAGTAATAGGATAGAGGCTGTATGCTAGAGATAAGCTCCATCTCAATTTGGGGGGGGGGGATCGTTAAGTTGCAAATAGAGGGGCTCACTGGTGAAAGGTGGGGTTTAAACCTGTGAAGGGGAGGGATAGGAAAAAAAGCTGTCGAGGGGGGTCTGATAAAGGAGGGACTCTGTCTCCACCCCCCCCCCGGAGAGCTGGAGGAATGCGGGAAAAGGCCGACTGGTAAGGTGCAGACCAGGGGAAGATGGAATCCCCATGGGAACGCAAGCAGGGGAAATGGAAGTATAGGGAAAGGGTGGAAGGTAGTCCTGCTAAATGCCAGGAGCTTGGGCAATAAAATGCCTGAGCTCCAGGCAATGCTAACTGAGGGAGAGGTGGATGTGGCAGCGGTCACTGAGACCTGGGCCACCGCAGTGCATGACTGGGACCTGAACCTGGAGGTTACACCATGTTCAGGAAGAACAGGGGGAGGAAGGGAGGAGGGGTAGCAATGTAGTCAAAACTGCATTGGCATGGGAGGATATCGGAGGTGGAGGGAACTGTGGAGGTGATTTGGGTCACCTTGATAACAAGGGGGGACAAAAGAGTAAAAATAGGAGTGGTGTATAGACCCCTGCACTGGTCGAGGAGCATGAGGAGAGTCTGGTGGCAGATGCTGGGAGACACTGCAGATTGGGCAGGGGAAGGGTGGTGATGTTGGGAGACTTAAACATGCCAGGAACAGACTGGGAGACTATGACATCCTTGGTGGCCAGGGAACAGAGGTTGTTGGATGTCTTTCAGGACGCGTTCCTAACTCAGCAGGTGGAGGAACTGACCAGGGAGGAGTGGGTACTGGATGTGGTCCTGGCAGACAGGGACCAGATTGGGGGCCTGGAGGTAAAGGACCCGTTGGTGCTGAGCGACCATGCCACGGTTTGGTTCTGCCTGGACCTAGGAGGGGTAGAAGGCTGCACAAAGACGGAGGTAACTGACTTCAGGGGGACGGAATTCAAGGAAATGGGAAGGATCCTTATGGAGCATTTGGATGAGATTAGGCCAGACATGTACTCTGACAGTAGGTGGGAAATCATAAGGAGGGGGGTGCAGGATGCTACCAGCACCTGTGCAAGAGTAAGACGAAAATGAGGTAGGGCCCAAAAACCCTGCTGGTAAACCAGGGAGGTTCAGAAGATGGTGAGGGGAAAGAAAGCGGCCTATTGGCAATTCAAGTGCTCAAGGAGTGAATGGGATCGAGGGAAGTATGAGTTGATGGTCAGAAGGGTCACTAGGGTGGTGAGGGCAGCTAAGGCAAAGAAGGAGCAGAACCTGGCCAGGGAAATTAGGAGAGGGAACAAGGGGTTCTTTAGATACATTGGGGAAAAACAAAGAGTGAAGGGGCAGATTAGCAGGATTAAAACAGGGGAAGGATGGGCACAAGACCCGGGGAGCAGGCTGAGGTACTAAATGAGTACTTCACCTCAGTTTTCACCAAGGAAAATGAGGGGGCTGCATTATACATGGGAGGAGATGGTGAAGCTGAGGAGGGAGGGACCCTTACCTATCGGAGGGTCTGGGGAGGAGGGGGCATCACTGGCAGAAGGGGGAAAGGCTAAGCAGGGGGACGAGGTAGCAGAAGTGGAAATCATGGCAGAGAGAGTGAGCGAAGCCCTCAGGTCTCTTAAGATGGAGAAAACACTGGGGCCAGATAAATTACACCCCAGAGTGCTGAAGGAACTGGCGGTTGACTCTGTTCCTCACTGGGGCCTGTTGGATAGGTTTGGAGAAAAGGGGGTGGGGAACCAGATGATCGGATGGATAGGCAATTGGTTCCAGGACAGAAGGTTGGTGGGATAGTCTCATCCCCAAGGAGGGTCATTAGTGGGGTCCTGCAGGGATCGGTCCTTGGTCTCCTCCTGTTCCACGGCTACATCTCTGACATAAGGACGGGTATCAGGAGTGAGATGAGTCTCTTTGCGGATGACTCAAAACTGGGGGCGGTGGTGGACGGGGAGGGTGGCCCTACAGGGGGACCTGGAAGCTCTGGAAAGATGGTCTAGAAAATGGAAGCTGAGTTCAATGCAGGGAAATGCAAGGTACTGTACCTGGGAGCCAGAAACCTGGCCAAGTGTATACCCTGGGGGGGGGAATGCTACAAGTCTCGATGGCTGAGAGGGACCTGGGGTTGGTGGTGGATGTCAAGATGAACAACTCAGAGACTTGTAGGAGGGTAACGGCCAAGGCTAACAGGATGCTGGGATGCATCGCTAGGGGGATCACCTCCAGAAGGAGGGAAATGATACTCCCTCTGTATAACTGCTTGGTGATGCCACACCTCAAGTACTGTATGCGGTTTTGGAGGCCACACTTAAAGAAGGACATTGAACTCCTGGAGAGGGTCCAGAGGAGGACAACTAAAATGATTTGGGGCTTGAGGGACAGGACCTATGGGGAGAGGCTTGAAGAGCTAAATATGTACACATTGGAAGAGAGAAGGGACTGGGGGGACATGATTGAGGTCTTCAGGTACATGAAGTGGGTAAATGGGGAGGAGCAGTCAGGGTGCTTCAAAGGAAGGGGGGGCAACTAGAGAGCATGGGTGGAAGCTGGGGGATTCAGGGGAGAAAGGAGGTGCTACTTTACTGAGAGGGTGGTGGAGCCATGGAATGCACTGCCCAGGGGGCTGATGGAGGCAGAGACAGTGGAGGGGTTCAAGAGGGGGTTGGACAGGTACAGGAGAAGGGTTCTGGAAGCAAAATCCAGTGCAGCGAGAATATTTGGGACTGGGAAGGGAGAAGCCAGAGAGGGCGAGGGGGGCAGCAAGGTCAGCTCCCAGCGTGGAGGCTGACCAAACGAGCAGATGCGAAAGACCATTAGGCCTATTCTGCTGGCATTTTAGTATGTTAGTATGCTAGTAATGGAAGCAACCATACTTCTCAACTGTCACACATTACGTATGACATCCCTCATTTTACCCCACAAACTTGCTTTGTGTTACATCTGTCCCACATGGAAAAGTTGCTGCCTGGGCTGCGAAAGTGCTGTAAACTTTGACTGTAAATCATACATTTATTATATTCTAAGATGCTAAATCAAAATGAAGGTTTGTACATCAAACCACTAGTTCTCATAGGCCGGGATATTCAAGGGGGTGGCGCCTGGCGCAACACCTGAGTTACACTGTGCAGCCCGCGTGACTCGGCGGGATATTCAAAAGGCTGCCAGGTGCAGCGCAATTCCTGATGCGCTGGGGAGCAATGTAATTCTAAGAGGTGCAGATGCAGGGGGCATGCCCATGCATATGCGGCATATCCTGATATTCAGCCTGGGATGTGTGGCGCATATGCCGGTGCAACCCTGCATTGCACCACACAGGGGGGTTCGAAGTTGAGCCCCAGAAAAGCAGGAGCAGGTCCCGGCCACCCACAGGTGCAACACAGCAGCCACCAGTCATGGGTGGCCACCCGCTCATGCAGAACACCGTTGCCAAGCACACATACCCCCCCAGTGGCCCAGTGGACCCCCCACCCACCCCATACACCGGATTATGGGCAGCTGAATTGTAAAAGTAACCCTGGTGGTGTAGTGGTCCCCCCATGCCAAATCACGGGCTGTTGTAATAAATATTAATTCCTGGTGATCTAGCGGTCCGTCACTACGCCCAATCATGGACTGTTGTAAGAAATATTAATTCCTGATGGTCTAGTGGTCCCCCCTAACACCCGATCGTGGGCTGTTGTAAGAAATACTAAATCCTGGTGGTCCAATGGTACCCCCCTCCCCACCCAAGCTTGCAGGGCCCCCGCCACCCAGCACCCCCCCATCACGTTCATTCACATATCTGGTCCTGTGTAGTACAGTATGGTCTGCAAGCCCATTCGTCCACACTGTGGACCAATGGGAGTACAGAACATACTGTATGCAGTCATTCAGCGGGTGGCCGGGTGGTATACAGGCGGGGTGCTGCCGCCCACCTATGACGGAGGGGAGGTGCTGGGTGGCGGGGGCCCTGCATGGGTTGGTGGGGAGAGGGGGGTACCATTGGATCACCAGGATTTAATATTTCTTACAACAGCCCATGATCAGGCATGGGGGAACCTCTAGACAACCAGGATTATATGTTAATTACAATAGCCCGCAATTGGGTGTACAGGAGCAGGGGGCTGCAATAGCCCACCAGGGTGCCGACCCCGACAGCAGCAGCTTGGCAGGGCTTCAGGCACAATTTGCCGGGACCCAGCACATCACATGTAAATGGGGTCAATGGACTTATAGATCATATTGTACTAATGAGGACCAGATATGTGAATGAACACATTCATTCACATATCTGGTCCAGTGTAGTACAGTATGGTCTACAAGCCCATTGGTCCACACTGTAGACCAATGGGCATACAGAACATACTGTACGCTGTCCTTTGGCAGGTGGCTGGGCGGTATGTGGGCAGGGTGCTGCCGCCTGCCAATGACTAAGGGGGTGCTGGGTGGCAGAGGCCCTGCATGGGTGGGTGGGGGGTACCACTGGACCACCAGGATTTAGTATTTCTTACAACAGCCCACGATCAGGCGAGGAGAAACCACTAGACCACCAGGATTATATGTTTATTACAACAGCCCTTGATCAGGTGTACGGGAGTGGGGGGCTGCAATAACCCACCAGGGTGCTGACCCCAACGGCAGCAGCTTGTCAGGGTGCCAGGCGCAATTCTCTGGGACCCAGTGCATCACATGCAAATGAGGCCATAATGACATGCAAATGACCCCATTTGTGCCTTGCATATATTATGGCCTCATTTGCATGCCCCCGGCTAAATATCGTGGGTGATGCACCCAGCACAACTGCACTTGTGCTGGTGCATCCCCGTGCTCCCTTTCTGTGTCTTGCACTGGTGCTGTGCCACTGCACCATGCACAGTATGTGTGCCTTCTATGCCATATTCAATGGTGCTGAGCCATGGCGCATCACCATTGAATATCGCCCGGTCCTGGCCCCGGTGCAGCCCAGTTGCGCTGCGCCCAGACTTGCACCACTGCCCAATGCAGTCTGAATATCTGGCCCAAAATTGTTTTGAGCTGTTATCTACATGTTTGATTTTGTGTCCCACATTATCAGGTCCAGTATCCTATATTGTCCCTCATTTTGATCATTGGATGTCCCAACATTTCAGTGACAAAAAGGTTGAGAGGTATGAAAACAACACTTAAAAAAAAAGACAAACAGAAGAAAATGTGTTGCTGTTATGGACCCAGAAGAGTCTCTTTCTCCAGCTCCCATTTAACGTCTCAGTTTTACTCTTGCACCTATGCTACCTCACACACTTGACTTTTGTATACCTTTTACATCCTCAAGCCCCACATCAAACCAAACCGTGGTAACAAACTAAATAATTTTTAAATAGAAGGTTAAACAATGAATTACTGAAAAGTTGTGAGTGTGTGTGTGTGTGTGTGTGTGTATGAGTGTATGTAGCACTTAACAGACACACACTAAGTGACATACAAATCAAACAGCACCCCCTAGGCTCTCCTGTTGCAGGTGGATTATTTTTCTGTGTCTTGCACTGGTGCTGTGCCACTGCACCATGTACAGTATGTGTGCCCTCTATGCCATATTCAATGGTGCTGAGCCATGGCGCATCACCATTGAATATCGCCCGGTCCTGGCCCCGGTGCAGCCCAGTTGCGCTGCGCCCAGACTTGCACCACTGCCCAATGCAGTCTGAATATCTGGCCCAAAACTGTTTTGAGCTGTTATCTACATGTTTGATTATGTGTCCCACATTATCAGGTCCAGTATCCTATATTGTCCCTCATTTTGATCATTGGATGTCCCAACATTTCAGTGACAAAAAGGTTGAGAGGTATGAAAACAACACTTAAAAAAAAAAAGACAAACAGAAGAAAATGTGTTGCTGTTATGGACCCAGAAGAGTCTCTTTCTCCAGCTCCCATTTAACATCTCAGTTTTACTCTTGCACCTATGCTACCTCACACACTTGACTTTTGTATACCTTTTACATCCTCAAGCCCCACATCAAACCAAACTGTGGTAACAAACTAAATAATTTTTAAATAGAAGGTTAAACAATGAATTACTGAAAAGTTGTGAGTGTGTGTGTGTGTGTGTATGAGTGTATGTAGCACTTAACAGACACACACTAAGTGACATACAAATCAAACAGCACCCCCTAGGCTCTCCTGTTGCAGGTGGATTATTTTTGTATCATTTATACTCGTTTTAATTTTTTTAATCTTTTACAAATTTTTTTTTAATTTTAGGGTATTTTGTATTTTGCTAGATCCCATTTTGCAAGTGAAGGAAGACACTCCAGGGTGTTGGTAGTTGTGCCACAACTGCACTTTCAGGGACGGAAGGCACTCAGACTGAAGCCTCATGTCTTACCACACCCCTTGAAATGCAGCTGTTGTACAACTGCCAACACCCTGGAGTGTCTTGTTTTAGACTTATAAAATCAGAGGGAAAATTCTGTATCTTTATTGATCAGCAGACTTGCATAGTGAGACCTTTACCCACAGGTAAAAAAACATTCTGAAAATTAGGATACACTATATGTAAAATTCACATTCAGGCTTTAATCTTAAATGCAAATGGCCATCTTTTTTGCTTACCCCCAACAAACTGATTCATAAGCATTTACCAGCACAAATAAGTCACATATGGACTTTTTTTTAATTCTGCCTTCATTACTGTTTTAGAAACTTTTTCTTCACATTTTCTCCTTGTTGTGGCATAGTTTTGACTCACTGCTCCACCTGCTCACACACTTGTTCCCTTTGTTCTTTGCTCCCTCTTGTTCCCTTTGGGCTCTGCTCCCTCCATCCATCTTTCCCACCCTCTGTCCCTCATTCACTGACACATTGTTCTGCCTGCCTGCTCTCTTAATCATGCATTGATTCTGTTGCTCTGTCTCCCATCTCAGCCAAGTATATAACCACACCCTTCAGTGGTACAACAGCTCTTTAGTTAGCTGACACTTTATTTCACCTGCCATTTTTTTCTCCAACACATTGTTTCTGTTCAGTGCCTGAACACATTCTTCTTGCCCCCTCCCAGCACATCAGGAACTTCCAATTTTTTTTTATAATTTAAAACATCATAAACCCACCCTGCAGCCAGCTACTTATAACCCACTCCTTGCCATAATACTTTAGTTTAAAAATAAGAAAAAAAAAATCACATTACCGTTACAAAAGATCAATACCAGGAGATAGCTAGACATCTGATCCTGACTGTAAAGGCTTTGGTAATTTAAACATAATGCATATGGTGCGCATTAGGGGCCAGATATTCAAAACTTAACCTTGGGGTGAAATTAGCACTGCACGGTGTGCAAAAATAGCTCAGAACCATTTGCATGCTATATTCAAAGAAATAGTCCCGGGGCTAAATCAGTTGAATATAGTGTGTAAACAGGGCCTTGATTGCAGTGCAAACATAGCTGGCACATTAGACAGCTCTGAATATAGCAACCAGGCGGTGCGAACTACAACAGCAGCCTAGTGTACTGAGATGTGGAGTAAGGCAAAGGTGAACTATGGGCCAATGTGTGTGCTAGCAAAGAAGTAGATTCACAAAAACTGCAAACAACAGTGCAGACAAAATGCTGGAGAATTGTGCAATGGTTCTGACAGTTTTGAGAGAGGCAAATTCGTTTGGGCAGCACTAGAACATTTGTCTGGTGCTAGTACGTTTGCCTAGCGCAAAAGTTTGCTATATTCAAAAGTGCTATGCAAATGAGCTTACTCAGGCAAGCCATGTGCAAACAGCCACATTAGCATGTCATTATTGCCTAATTTGCAAGTAGTTCCATGTGGATTATCCAGCACTATTGCAGGGTGCACACAGCTCCACCTGTAGGTTGGTCTGGAACTACAGGCCTATAGCTGCAGGCTGGGTCTCCCCACAGCATCACCAGTATATCAGACTGGAGAAACATGTCTGTAGCTGCAGGCTATGTCTCTACACATCAGCAGAGTCTAGTTTGCCTCAGGGGACTAGCACCACTGCCATGGGTGTTGGTGCTGCATGCCATGGACATATTGTAGTCCCTGCTACAGTGTACAGCAGATGCTACAGTACCGTAGTGGACTGTTTTGTGAGGGACACAGCAATGCCTATGGTGTGCCAGGCATCAATGACTGCTGCTATCCACACAGTGACAGGACCAGCTGGCAGGTGTGTTCTGATAGTGGACACCACTGTCATGCCAGTCTGTGTCCCACATACATGACACCACTGGCATGGGATACTCACAGTAACATGCACATGGTTGGCTGTGTGTGCCATGGTGTCTGTACAGATGTGAGGTATGTGCTGGGGGGAGTGACACATACCATCAGACAAGCACACCAGTGTTGGGGTATTCCCAACACTGGAGCATGTGCACTGTGGGGATGACCCAGCCTTGTAGCATAACCCACTATATGGTGCAGTCTGGCCACCTGTGCACCCTCCCCTCAACACCCTCCAGTTCTCTAGTGCTGCATGTGTGTGCTGGAGTGTGTTGGTGTACCCCAATGGGGGGGGGGCCTGGAGGTGTGTGCTCTATGGCCGCACTGCCAGTTATTTATTACTGTCATATGTATTTATTGCTGTGTTAACCAGGTAACCACAGTGGGCCATGGCCCATATTTAGGAATGACCCGGAGCCACTACATGTGATGATGCAGTGTACAATACATACATACAATGTACGACAACACACAATTCACATATAGCAGCACAGTTAGTTTGGTGCTACAAGTGGAGATTTAGCTCCATTGTATTATGTGCAGTAGTATGTGAACTTTACTACTCTACTGGGTCTAAAGAACTATAACTCCTCTACTGGGACCTTCAATTTAGGGTAAAAAAAAAATGAGTTAGTGTGTTTGTCTGAGTTGGGTGAAGTGAATTGTTATCTGTGCAGTTAGCTAGGTGAAGAAGGAAACTGTTAATTGGGGGAGTGGCTTAGGCAACAGGAAGCCAGGTGTTTGCATTTAAATCTGCCCTATGTAGCTTTTGGCAGAGAACAGCAAGAGGAAGGAGGTGCTATTAGAACTTTACTACTCTACTCTACTGGGACTATATTGCCCTCCTCCCACGCTTAACCAGTTCTACTTGTATAGGCACAGGATTTGACTGACAACAGGAACCTCCTGTTTGGGAGCAGAAAGAAGTGATCACAGAGGCACAAAAGACTCACCATCCTAGATGGAAAAGAGTAGCTCTCCATCCCCCCTACCTGCTGGAGGTCTGACTCTGAGCAAGGAAGAAGTGGACTACTGAGGAATATAGGAACTTCCTGCTTGACTACTGTAATGCGCTCTACCTCGAGGGTACCCTCCATCAACAGCAGCTAGTGCAGAATGCAGCTGCCAGGCTGTTCACAGGACAGCCTAAATACTGTCACATCACCCCTGTGCTGCGTGAACTGCACTGGCTGCCTGTTCTGTGGAGGGTACTCTTCAAGATGGGCTTGCTCACCTTTAAGGCCCTACATAGACTGGGCCCTGGCTACCTGTTGAACCTTCTGTCACCTGCTGCCCCAGTCCGCTCCCTTCGATCCTCCTCTAGGAGCCTCCTTGCAATTCCCAGGACAAGGTTGAAAATTGCCGGTGACAGAGCTTTTAGTGTCGCCGGCCCCATCCTGTGGAATTTGCTGCCTCTATCAGTAAAGCAGGTCCCTTCAGTTGAGGCATTTAAAGCTTACCTTAAGACCTATTTATTTAGCTGGGCATTCCCAGACACAGTTTGGTAGTTTGATCATGTCAGCCTTTTAGAATTACAGGTTTCTTTTTCTGTAAACTTTTGTCGATATTAAACCCTTAGTTTGTTGTGTTTTAAGTATTTATTGTATGTTATTTTATGATGTTTTAATTGTCTGTATTAGATTGTGCAGAACGCAGAACCTCAGGGATTGGTTGCTAGAAAAATAAAATTTGCCTTGCCTTGCCTTGTCTGTCCCAGAACAGGAAGAACAGGAGCTTTAAGGGCACGGAGACAGTAGGAAAGTAGGGAGAAAACATATATATATATATATATATATATATATATATCATAACAAAGTAAATAAATAAACAGAGAGAGGAAAGAGTAAACTTACGAAATAAAAGTTAAGGGACCACAAATAAGACATGATGGGAGTGGTGCAGTGCAGTGGCTGTGGAGCAGCAGTCTTCCTGGAGACGTTCTGGAGGATGTGGTGTCGTCCCATCTGCAGGCACCTCTCTGGTTGAGGGAGGAGGTTGCTCATCTCCAGGCTGAGTTGACCAGGATTCAGGGGACCTCCTCTTCCACCCAGGGACCACCAGTGCTGCCGCTGTTGCCTCAGAGGTTGCCAAGAAAGAGAGTGGTTGGACCACAGTGGGCTCAGGGAAGGTTAGGGTGGTGGAACAGAGTCACATCTCTCCAGCTGTATCTCTCTACAGTTCATATGCTGTTCTGGCAGAGTATGGTTCCCCTATGGAGGCACCCACAGTGGAGACCAAGGAGGATGCTGAAGGCCCATAGGAGGGTGGCATGGGACCCCATAGGGGAAGGAAACAATTCCCACTGGGGGACTCCATTGTTAGGAGGGTAGAACTGGGGGAGGGAGAGAAGGAGGTAAGGTGCCTGTGGGGTGCCATGTCTTGGAGGGACAGGGAACGAATCCTCAGGATCATAGGAGCAGCTGCACGAGGAAGGGAGGAAGGAAGCTGGATGTTATTGTCCACCTAGGGACAAATGATCTGGCTGGCAAGGGATCATAGCAGGGCAGAATGAGTTTGTGAAGTTATGGAGGGGCCTTAGACAAGTAGCACGCATGGTAACCTTCTTAGAGGTGCTGCCTGTCTATGGCATGGGTGAGGCTAGGGTGCTCCGCACCATGGGATTCAATCAGTGCTTGAAAAACTGGTGCAGGGATCAGGGTTTTTGCTTCATTGGGGACTGGGGGTCCACCTGGAGGGATGCAGGCCTATACTGGCGCAGTGGTCTGCATCTGTTCAGGAGGGGAACCAGAATCCTAGGTGATAGGTTTAAATGCTTCATTGGCAAGCATTTAAACTAACCAAGGGGTAGGCACTGAAAAGGAGCATGAAAATCCTAGCCCTCCAAAATAATCAGGGTAGTTAGTGAGATAAACACCAAGATAAAGAAGTCAATAAGGAGAAGGGCAGGGGTAAATGGAGAAAAAGGCAGAGACAGTAAGGACAGGAATGGGGCAAAAAGGGGTAAGGCCATCAAATAATGGAGGGTAATGAGTATCAATGCCTGTAATCTAGGTAACAAGCTCCCAGAACTGGTGGCCTTGATGGAAGAGGTACGTCTGGATATCATGGTAGTCACAGAAAAATGGTACACAGAGAACCATGACTGGGATGTCAACATACCAGGGTACACAATCTATAGGAAGGACAGCGAGGGTAGAAGGGGAGGAGGAGTAGCTCTCTACATAAGGAAGGGATGAAAGCAATGGAACTAAATGGTAAACAGGGAGGAGAGGAGGCACTATGGGTCACCCTGGAGACTGGGAATGGCACCACATTCTGCACGGTGGTTGTATACAGACCCCCATCTTAGGGGGAGGAAATGGACAGGGGAAATGATAGAAGGCATCCTTAGGATGGCAGAGAAAGAGGAGATATTGTTGATGGGGGACCTGAATATGCCAGATGTTAACTGGAGCACCTTTGCTACAGCCACATCCAAGAGCAGGGTCATTCTCTATGCCCTACAGTGGTCATGCCTCAGTCAGCTAGTGTTGGAAGCCACTCGGGAGGGAACATTCTTAGACCTGGTACTCTCAAACAGGGATGGAGAGAGGATCTCAGATATAGAAGTGAGTAACCATCTGGGAACAAGTGACCACCAAACAATGTGGTTCAAGATAAACACAGCCGCAGAGTCAAGCCACACAAAAGTGAGGGTAATGGACTTTAGGAGGGCTGACTTTGTCAAAATTGGAGAGTGCCTCATAAAAGCACTAGCAAACAGGTAAGAAGGAGGGGTGGAGGAACAATGGGGAAACATCAGAACTGCCATCTCAGAGGCAACAAACATTTGTGTGAAGCAAATAAACAAATCAAAATGAAAGAAAAAAACACTATGGTTCTCAAAAGAGGTTAGGGAGAATAAGATAGCGTTCAGGAAGTATAAGGAAACCCCAAAGAAGCAGGACAGAGAACTATACCAGTTAAAGCAGAAGGAAGCAGGGAAGGCAGTCAGAATAGCAAAGGCCCAAACCAAGGAAAAGATAGCCAACTTGGTTAAGAAGGGGGATAAACCTTTATAGGTATATTACGGAGCAAAGAAAGACCAAGGGAGGAGGATAGTGAGGCTTAATAAAGAGGAGAGGTGGGTGGGTGGGCAGAGAGGACAGTGAAAAAGCAGGCTTACTGATGAATACTTCTGCTCAGTATTCACAAACGAAGAGGAAGGGGAGGTACCTAATCCAGTCAATAGAAGCACTCTGGATAAGGGGGTTGATACCAGTCCTTTCTTAGAAGAAAGGGTTCTGGAAGAACTCCTAAAACTGAAGGTAGACAAAGCAATGGGGCCTGATGGGATTCACCCCCCCCAGAATTCTAAAAGAACTAAGGGGTGAGCTAGTGACACCACTGACTACCCTTTTTAACAAATCATGGGAAGTTGGTGTAGTACCTAAAGACCAGAGGAAGGTGGTTGTGATTCTCCTTTACAAAAGTGGGAGCAAAGCAGAGGCAAGAAATTACAGACCTGTTAGCTTGACCTCAGTGGTAGGGGAAAATGATGGAATCACTTCAGAAAGAAAGAATTGTTGAGTACCTAGGGGCCAGCGGGACACCGGACCCAAGGCAGCATGGATTCACAGAGGGAAAGTCATGTCAGATGAATCTATTAGATTTCTTTGACTGGGTGACCAAAGTAGTAGACCAGGGAGGGGCTGTGGACATAGCCTACGTAGACTTTAACAAGGCATTCAACACAGTTCCAACACAAGAAATTAATAAACAGATTAGCCAGCCTGGGAGTGAATCCCAGGGTGGTAGCCTGGGTAAAACATTGGCTGGCCAACAGGGTAATAATAATTGGAGTCCACTCTGAAGAAAGAGGGGCTACTACTGGGGTACCACAGGGTTCAGTATTGAGTCCAGTCCTTTTTTAATGTCTTTATAAGTGACATTGCAGAGGGACTGGAAGGAATGTATGCCTCTTTGTAGACAACACAAAGATCTGCAACAGGGTTGATACACAAGGGCAGGGTGGGAAGGATGAGAAGGGACTTGGCAAGGTTGGAGGAATGGTCTAAAGTATGACAGCTTAGATTAAATGCAAAGAAGTGTATCTGGGAAACAAAAAACCCAGTAGAAGAGTACACAATGGGGGGGAGGTAGTAACAACAACAAAAATGGAAAGGGACCTGGGGGTGGTCATATCAGATGACCTAAAGGTAAGCAAGCAATGTGAAAAGGCAGTAGGGATGGCGGGGGGGATACTGGGATGTATAGGGAGAGGTATCACCAGCAGAAAACAGGAAATTGTTATTTCTCTGAATAGACAGCTGGTGAGACCCCGTCTGGAGTACTGTGTGCAGTTCTGGAGACCCCATCTCCACAAGGACATAGACAGGATGGAGGCAGTCCAGAGGAGGGCAACTAAAATGGTGCAGGGTCTGCAGCAGAAGCCATACAATGAGAAACTAAAGGAGCTTATTATGTATACCCTTGAGGAAAGGAGGGAGAGGGGGAATATGATAGAAACTTTTAAGTACCTCAAGGGAATCAGTAAAGTCAAGAGGGTAGCTCTTTCAGAAAAAGAGATGTGCAAGAACAAGGGGCCATAATTTGAAGATGGGGGGGGGACAGCTCTGGGGCAATGTAAGGAAGTATTTTTTCACAGAGGTGGATGCATGGAACGGCCTTCCTGAGGAGGTTGTGGGGTCAAAAACAGTGCGCAAATTCAGGAACGCATGGGACAGACATAAGACAATTCTTGTGGGGGGTAGGAAGAAGTGGGCTGCTGGTTAACTAGGATCTACAGCTTATCCAATAGGTAGGGAAATGGGCAGGCTAGGTGGGCCAAGTGGTCCTTATCTGCCATCAAAATCTATGTTTCTGTGTGTGCATGATTGTTAGCATACAAGCAATGCTGAGGCATTGTATTCCACAGTTTGGGTGCCTGTGCAAATGGAATTGCCAGGGTGGCCATTCTCCCTTGCTGCCTCTTCATAGGCTTCATACAGCCTTGTTTACTGTTGCTGGTATGTCCATGCCCCCCATCCTTGGTTTGCCTGGAGTTAAAACTACCTTTTCATAGGTGTTAATGTGCGGCGTCTATGCCACCCATGCGGGTAATTATATTTTTGAATATACCATTGCACCTGTATGCATGTCCCCACCCTTCACTTTGCACTGCACATGCATTATCTTTTAGCGCCAATGCTAACATGTTGCGCTGGTGCTATGTGGCCTTTTGAATATAGCAATCTAGTGCAAATGGGGTGCAATTACGGTGCAATCGGTTTGCACCTGGTGCAAAGTTTTGAATATCTGGCCACAGAAGTCTTGATAATCACCTGGCACTGGACCTTTTGTAAACACAGTGTGATTTCTTTTTTACTTGTTTTTAAACATAATTACTATTGCTATTACCAGTTAGTTTTTTAGCAGATTTTTTTTTTAATCAAATCACATCAACAGTGGGAATTTGCTGTTGTTATGGGGGCAATAATGCTATTTTATATTTTTCCTCTCAAACATATAATATTCAAAATAAAGGATGGCAAAACATTGGCTTGGTAAGGCTGTGTTTCCATCCAGGGGTTCTGATACATCATAAACCTATCAAACTTTGCTTTCACGGTCCACATGATGTCATCAAAACCCCTTGGTGGAAACACAGCTCACTGTTTGGGCTTCATTGCCAACACATTTTCTACCAGTGATAAATTTAAAAAAAAAAAAGATACAGGTGTCAGCACAGACTCACGTAATAATATTATTCATTGGTAATAATACTCTCATGTTCAGTCTTCCATGTAATCGCATTCTCTAATTCATTATATGTTTTTAATAAATTCCCAAGTGCCAGAATTATAAATGTACTGCATAGTTTCTTTGACAGGCATAGCAGCTTGCTTTTCTACTTCAACTGAAAAAACATGAGTGAATATAACACATTAGAAGACAAAATGGAGGCTTCATCAGTCTGGTCTATTTGCATCTCCTAAACAAACAGGTGGTGTGCTATTTGGCAGACTAACACAACCATCTCAATGACTTCTTGTTTGGTCTAGAAAGACTAAATGGCCTTTGCAGCTTAATCATAAGAATTAGGTACTGGCATGTATTTCAGTCTCATCAGTTTAAATTCTGGCATCTAACAGAAATTGACTGCTTTATTTTCTCCCAGCCACATACAGGGCACTTCAGCTTTCCTGAAAAAACAGTTCTCCATTTTCTCCCTTATCACATTAGGTAGGAGGTTCACCATGTTGTGGATGGTTAACAACCCCAGCTGCACTCCACATATCCATAATGGACCATAAACAAAACTGCAGTAAAATGAAAATATTCAAATTATATCACTCTTTAGTCTCAGTCTCTCTGTCTTTCTCAGCTCTATTCACCTCTAATCTCCTCTCATCCCCAAATGTGTGTCTCACTCACTCACTCACTCTTCCACTCATTCACTGTTGCAAAAAAAAAGGTCAGAGCCTTTTAAAGTAATGCATTTCTGATCTGTGCTGTTGTACTGGAATAACACACAGCCATGTGATCACAGTTTACCAATCACATGTCTTCAGTTCACTTATCCAATACACCTTCTCATAGTGTACATTTTAAATGTTTATCTGTCACTAGTGACCTTCATTTCTATAGTTGTTTGGGATATATAAACTTGTTTTATTTCACTTTCACTAGTAGCAGTAGTAGTAGTAGTGGTAGTAGCAGTAGTCTCCTGTAACTATCCTGGGTGGCTCTATTTCAGACTGTTGAAATCTCATTTATTCCTGAGATCTGCATTAGCAGTGAGAACATGATGTCACAGCACCAGTTGGGACCATGTATCTCTATGCTGCAAGTATAAATGTCCTACAGAAAATTCTTGAGAAACACACAAAATGAATGCAATTTAAAAGAAAGAAACCCTGTACTACAAGTCTTAAATCATTTTCAAAGCCAGTTGAAGGTAAATTTGGAATTTCACACATTGATGCAACTGGTTTGATTGAACTCTTAAGTAAGCAGATGGGTATGCTATAGAATTTAAAGGGTGCCGACGCATCATGTTCTCATATGCTAATGCAGCTCTCGGGGTCAGAGACAATGAGATTTCAACAACCAGAAAATAGTAGTTAGAGGGGATTAGAATGAACAGTGAAAATAAACTGAAACAACCATGCACATACCTAACACCTACAGGAAATTATTTGTTCACAAAGAAACAAATAATACTTATAAGATATGGGGGTGCAGTACTACTTTATACTCCTTTAAGCAATTTAAAAGACACAAACCTCAGTGCAAAAGTGCCAAAGCAAGGGTTGCCATGGAAGAGCATTAATAATAAAGCCAAGTGTAAAACATGCAGAATTGCACATGTAACAGAGTTGCCATGGATGCTGATGATTACTACCCCTGCCTTGTGGCCTCAAACAAGGTTAAGTGACCCGGATCATTAAATTTCTGATTGGGGTTTTGTCTCCAAGTTTTAAGTTATTGGTGTGGTGCCTCCATTAAGAGAAAGGTCCAAGTCGGCCTGGTGTAAGTATGGTGTAACCTCATTGGATGCAGTATCCCCCTAACCCCCACCCACACAGGACCACTCCATCCATATATTTGCGTGGTGCCTCCACTTAGAAACAGGTCTATGTGGGCCTAGTGTAACTATGGTGAAATCTCATTGGATGCAGTATCTCCCTACCTCCACACTGGACTACCCCATCCATATATTTGTGTGGTGCTTCCACTTAGAAACAGGTCTAAGTGGGACTAGTATAAGTATGGTGAAACCTCAGTGGAAGCAGTATCTCCCTACCTCCCCACAGGACCACCCCATCCATGAACCAATGCAGTGCAATGAGTTACCCCAATGAACATGCAACTTATAAATGAATATCCATTTAGACAGAAATTTGCAAATAAACAAAACAAGGTCTTTATTTAATGTACTCTCAGGCCTTAAAATATAAAGGGGTTAGGCAATAATGTAGTCAGACTAGACTTCAGTTGGCTTCTCCCGTGCTGTTCTAGGCCAAGACCACATACAAAAGGTTACTCTTCAGCAGCCTGCTAGGTGCAGCCATACAATGTTCACCTATGGCTGTGCTTCTATTGCCCTTCCAGGCTCAGCCCAAAATGCAGTAGCCCACATGCAAATCACTCATGTGCAGTATTGTTGCTTTTGCCCTCCTGTAGAGGCAGCTATACCCTCTCCCCACTGGTGCTAGTGTTATCTCCCTGTAATTACTACTAGGGAGCTCTCTGTGCTTCACTGGTTACCCAGCCATGGCAACAGTGTTGGCCTAATACCATTGCTTTTGGTTGGCCAGTGCTGGTGCACTTTAAAAAAAAAAACAAAGCAATACTTTTTTGCACTTCAAACCCCAAACCCAAAGGTTCTTAAAACCCAAATGAGCATTTGTAAATTAAGGATGATTGGTCTAGTCCATTAAATGCTTTCCCAAGTATGCAACACAGATTGCTGTTACAAAGCAAGCCCTAAGTTTTCTCATAGTTCAGTGAAGAGGGTTGCTCCCTTAATGCAAAGGGTGATGGCTTAGTTCACAGTAAGTCCCGCTGTGTTTGGTTTCACTCACTCTCCTCTTGAGGCCTCCAGTGTTGGCTGGTGTTTGGATATCTCACTGTGACTCCAATCAGGCCTGTCCTGACCCTTGATTTCAGCAGACAGTCTTCCATTAAAACAGGGGAAGCTAAGTTTGTGAATACTCAGTACTATCCAACCCACCCAACATGTCCTGGCATTCAGTCCCAAGCAGTGATGATAACCAGTTCTGGGTTTTAGTACTGGCGGGGTAGCTTCCTCAGGCTAGCTGTGATCACAGTTCAGTTTAAGCAGTTCTGCAGCACAGCAACAGTGCTTCAGTAGCTGCAACCATCAGCTTTAGCTTTTGTCTGCTAGGCTAGTACACAGTTACCTCCTTTTGGTAGCAGAAGATTTGCATTTCACTTCTTACTCTGCCTCTTACAGATGCATAGTCAGCCTCTGCAGCAGCTCTCACAGTCTGCTTCTGACTGCAGACACCTACAGACTACATCTGTTTCCTAACACTGTCACACAGAGACTGATTCAGTTTTGGAACAGATGCAGGCATTCTCTAGGGAATGTCAGCTCACCATTGATCCCCATCGGCTGTCAATCACTCTAAGCAAGGCATGAGGTACATCACTTGATAAATCATTGGCCAGGAATTTGGACCAGGATCCAGGCAGTCCTCCTGTGTCTCATGAGCTCACTGTGGCTCCCATTGCAGGCTCTGCAGCCTGATGGGCTAATGCTAGAACCAACTGAGCCCTGTTGCCATTCTGATAAGTATCAGGGTGCACAAAAATGCAGTGGCTTATATTGCTGTGGGGTACAGGCCCCAGGGTCTTGATTTCTAGAGGGTTCCTGCCCTTAACATTTTTTCTGTGCCACCTTGTGTTGTGCAAGTGAGCGCACCTAGTGTCCGATCCAGTCAGAGCTTTGATTGGGGAATCTCCAGTCCACAGTGAGTGCTGCTCATGCTCATCCAGTGGTGGCATTTGGCAACCCTTTGGTGTGTGCCAACAGCCACTTTTTTAATGCTGGAGGGAGCAAAGAAATCCAGCTACCTACTCCTCTCCCAGTCTGTGCTACAACATTTCTTGGAGGACCGTAGATCACGGCTGGCAGTCTGGTGGTGGGGCAGGGCTCCTTGGAGCCCAATAGATAAGCCCAAAAGATGGAAGGGTTACACAAATATGCCACTAAAACAAAGCATCATAAAAAGTATGCAAAAATCTCCCCAAAGGAACTCAGGGTGGCTCTGCTTTAAGTGGGTCTATTATCAGAAAGCCTCACAAACAATCTGCAAATGTTAAAATCTGAAGACACAGACATGTGTTTTATCCTTGGTATAACTAATCAAAGAGTCATACAGTATTTGTATCTCAGCCTAGAGGGATGGGGAACCAACTATATGATATCAATAGTTGGGTCATGGTGAGCCTAACATATAAAAACAGTTTAAAAGACAAGAACCTCAGTACCAAGCATTGCAGTAAAGGCTACCCTGGAAGGGCAGTGAAAATAATGCCAAGTATCAAGAAAATAAAATGTAACCCATACGCCAGCCAAACAAAGCATTGTGGGAGGTATATGTAAATCACCATGAAGCAAATAAGGCTGGCTCAGTTTTATGCAGGACTGGATGGCACTAAAATGCCTCACAAACAGTCTGCAAAGGCTGAAAACAGCAGAAACAGGCATGTATATCATCCTTGTTAGAACTTCTCAGTGTGCTACATTTGCATCTCAAGCTGTAGCTAAGGCTGACATGGTATTAAGCAATGGCATATATCTCAGTCTTACCAACACAAATAAGGACTCTAACACAATCAACCTCTTTTTTTTCATATTGTATACTTTTTGTGCCCTCTGGCACTACTCAACTCTGACTTTCCTCCTATCAACCCTCTGTCCTCTTTAAACTCCACAGGTTGACCCTCTATTGTAGGAGTGAGGGGGCTGCACTGGGTGGCAGTGCTGAAACTGAAACCATCTTCTCCCATGCGAGAGAAAAAAAGTGTAGCTTCCTCCCCTGTCCCCCAACTCTGGCTCGTTCATGAACCTTGGTTGCTGGCATTACAGCTGCCACTCTGCAGAACACCACTGTAACCTTTTTTCTTCTTAATGGCCCAAAACACTATTTTTTCTTACCTTGACCAGCAGTACTATACTGCCAACTCCTAGATACATAGAAACAAAGAATTTGTCAGTAGAAAATGACTACTTGGCCTACCCAGTCTGCCCAGATACTCCCTGCTTAATCAATCTCTGCAGACCCTAAACTGGTCTCCAGAGACCCTCCCTCCTGTCTATTTACTATTATTTCCCTATGACTATCCCACACATGCTTGAAGCCCTCAACTGTTTCTGCCTCCACTATTTCTGCTGACAGTCTGTTCCAGGCATCTACCATCCTTTCAGTGGAGTAGTATTTATTTATTTGTTTGATTAGTTAGTTGTTTAAAATTTGTAACCAGGAGAGGCACGCTGAGCCGAGACTCATTTCCAGGTGCAACCCAGGGGAAGGGGAAAAGTACAATTACAAACAAAATACAGCCAGTCAGCTGATGTTGTTACAATGCGTATAACATAAAGAGCATAAGTTGAGTGCAATGCAGGCAGATTGGCAAAACATTGCAAATGGAGGACAAAAGAATAATAATACAAATCAGGCACTAAGTCAGAATAGAGAACGCTACAATAGCGCAGTCAACAACCATGCAACCAAAACAACGAAATTCACAATAGCACTTGACATAAACACCGAACGGAACAATAACACCAAACAAACTAAACTGCCTACACTGTATGTTCACGGGGAGCTCCACCCTCAAACCCCCCATCTCGAAATAATTACCTTGTGGGGTGAAGTCAAGTTGGGGCAGGGGAGAAACATTGGGAGAGGGGAATTGTTGAGAAAGGGAACTGTGCAGGAAATCAGGGCTTGGGGGGGCTCACAGTACCCACATAAGTTGAAACACACATACAAAAAAACCCCCAAAGTTATGGAACAAAAAAAAACCTAAGGAAACAAGCATAAGTTGGGAAAGGGAATCAAATCCTGGTCCTTCAACATTTGGCCACTCTTCGCTGCCTGTGGCACTACCCTCTATGCCACAGCAGCTGCTCGGCAGCAGACTGCCTGACACACCCTTTATGCTGTTTTTCCAGATGGCAAACATCTACAGAAATAGTGCTAACTTTAAGTGTGCTATATTATCCATCACTGTTTTCATTTTCGCTATTTTGACATTGCAGTTCTCAACTGCGCTGTTCAGGTTTCGCTATTCTAACCTGGTATGTACAAATCATCCATGCAAAATGGGCAAACACATAGTGTATCTTTCCAGAGTGAAAGGAGGCTGAGCTGGTGCTGAAAGTAGGAGTCAAAACAGGGTGATAGACTTCAGTGAGGTTGCCAGGACTGTGAGGTTAAGAGAGGTGAGCGGTGGTCAAAAGCCAAGCAAGAGAAAGGAAGCGTTCAGGAAGAGGATTGGCAGGAGCAATGCGAGGGGGGGGAGGACTTTTAGATGGCATCTAATGCAGTGAATGGAGGTGGAGACACAGATGGAGGAGGGTAGCTGGTTCCAGAGGGAGGGGAGACAGCATGAGAAAGCAGATTTCCCAGCTGAGGAATGTGGGTGGGGGAGTGAGAATATATGTGGGTCTTCTGAATGCAGGGAATTGCTGGAGGAGGGGGATAGGGGAGAAGAGATGGGATAGGTATGAGGGGAGGGACCCAAACAAGTATTTAGAGATGAGGGAAGCACAGTGGAACTGGTGACATGAGGCAAGAGAGAGAATGGATAGGAACTTGCACGTATAAACCGACAAGGTATAAATCTATTCCATATAAAATTATGATGAGGGCATACTATTCACCTAGGCTTCATAGGATGAAAATAAAAGCTTCCAGTAATTGTTGGTCATGTGATCACCCAGATGCTGATTTTTTACATATGTTTATAGATTGTAAATGAAGTAGGGCATGGTGGGATCAGTCCTTCTCCTTTTTGAAGGGGGCTGGCTTCCAAACCGACAACTGGGATTTATTTTCAAGTTATCTTTTGGGAATAGATCTTGTCAGTAATATAAATTCAGATCTTCCAAAATCTATTATAAAGACCACTACAATATCCATTAAAATATTAATTCTGAACTATTGGAATTCGACAGACTCAAATCCCAGTTTTCCAGTTTCTGAATGGAAGCAGCTGTTTCTAAGTTCACTATACAACAATGGGTCTGTATTAGAATATGCACCATTATGGACATTATATAAAAAGAATTGTCGAGACTGGTCTAAAAAAGACTTTGATTAATTAAATCTTAAATTGTAGTTGGGCCTGGCTTCTTGGGGTAATTTAAGTAAGAAATATGGGTCTAATAGTCCTTTCAGAATCAAGATAATTGTAGGTCCTTCTTTTCAACTTTTGTACCCACAATTCTCCTAATGGATTTTAGACATTATCAACTCCTCTGTTTTGTGAAAGATGTAAATGAAATGTAGAGTAAGGACTTCCTGAAGTAGTGCCTTGATGTAAACTCAATGTGTCTTAAATAAAAATATTTTTTGCAAAAAAAAAAAAAAAAAGAGAGAGAGGATGGATAGGGAAAAATAAAGGCAGCAGTGGTGAGTATGAGAGGGTGAGTTGGTGGCAAAGTGTCAAAAGGCACTGCAGATGGTGCCCAGTCCGATAAGGTAGGTAGAGGAGGCAATACCATAAACCACATCCACACAGACAAAAACAGTGAGAACCATTTTGGTGAACTGCTCCTGGCAGATAGTGATGGGCGAAGTGGTTCACCCGCTTCATGAAGTGATTAGCAGAGTGAAGGTGATTCACTATGTTCCGCAATGCGAAGCAGAGTACTGTGTTATAATGGGTAACGAAGTCCATTAAAAACAATGACTTTATGCTATCTCGCCTTCCACTTCGCCTCTACTTCACCTTGTTTTTAAGCTCCAAAGGCGAATTTTGCAGTGATTCATGGGATTTCAGGTCACATGGGCTCTAGATTGTTCTGCACAGCCTCAGTTTGAGGTAGTGTGTAGGAAGCTGTAGAAGACAATCTGCTCTGAGAGCTCTCTGCGATTCAAACCTTCAAAAAGCTGTTAAAAAAACCATTTGGGTAATTTTTTTGCTGAAACTTTAGTTCATCGATTATAGGAAACCCTCCTGTGCTCATATCATTGAGCATTTATTATTTGTGTATGGATTTTGAATGTTAATATACAACATTCAGTCTGTGTACTGAGAGACAGTGGAAGTGTGCTTTGTGAAAGGGGCCTATCTGTGGTGTAGGTAGATTAACTTGGAGAAAAAGACAGTGCTTTCTGTTTTGGTAATATTTTTCTTGTATAACTGTGTTAATGTACACACAGTAATATTTTCAATATTTCTTGTCATTTTTTTGCTGATTGTTGTGGTGCAGCAGTGCATAATTTTAGTTTGTTTAAAATATGTGGTTATATTCCTGAAGTTTTCAATTTGCTATGCATTACTTAATGTGTGTGTGAGTATGTGTGTGACGCGTGTCATCAAATCAGACACCTTTTGTTGTGCCACATAATAATTTCAGCAATGTGAAGCTGCTATCCACTGCAGCTGTGTGATTTTTGTACTTCTTTGTGGTATCTTTACTGGTACTAGTACTAGTGACTGTTACTGCAGCAGTACAGTACACTGCCCCCCCCCGCGTTCCGCCCCAAGCGGCAAAGGTATTCTTTTCCAGATTTGAATTTCTGATGGTGAGCACTGGTTAGGTGTTGTGCCTTTGTGTCTGCATCTCTTCAGTGCACGGCGCAATCTTAATCTGTCTGTGCATTTGCATCTCTTTAGGGCCCAATCTCCATCTGTAACTTAAGTCACAGTTGTTTCTTTGGCTTCTCTTCAGAGTACTGGACAGGTGTGGTGCTTAATTCTGCATGAACATTGTACTCATTAATATGCGTTTTTTAAGTCAGGATCATCATCACGAGTCACTCATGATATAAATCATGTTCTTCATCATCACGGTCACAAATGCAGTCACAAATCATGATTCAAGATCATTCACGTTACGAATCACAACATTATTTTTTTTTCTAGTTACTTGTATGTATTGTAAGTCTGTTTTGTAGTATCTCTCCAGGCTTCACTGCCCCACCATTGTGCTCATTGATATGTGTTTTTAAGTCTGGGAGTTTTAAGCTACAGCTCATCGGGGCCTGGGGATGTACAGCCATAGGCATTCACGTTTCCTCATCATCACGGTCACAAATGCAGTCACAAATCATGATTCAAGATCATTCACGTTACGAATCACAACATTATTTTTTTTTTCTAGTTACTTGTATGTATTGTAAGTCTGTTTTGTAGTATCTCTCCAGGCTTCACTGCCCCACCATTGTGCTCATTGATATGTGTTTTTAAGTCTGGGAGTTTTAAGCTACAGCTCATCGGGGCCTGGGGATGTACAGCCGTAGGCATTCACGTTTCCTCATCATCACGGTCCCAAATGCAGTCACAAATTACGATTTATGATCACGTCATGAATCACAACATTAATTTTTTTTAATAGTTACTTGGATGTACTGTAAGCCCATTTTGTAGTATCTCTCCATGCTTCACCACCCCACCATCATACTCATTAGTGTTTGTTTTTAAGTCAGGGAGTTGGGCAGTGACTGCAGTACATACACAGACTGGAAAGAAGACTGACTGCACACTTACAGTTTAGCACAGTATACTTGCACTACTCAGAATATAAAGTGTCATGCATATGGAAGACAACAAAAAAGGGCATAATTATAAACAAGGGTCGGGGATGGTGGAGGAATACATTTTATAACACAGCAAGGAAGGTGTGCGGGGGCATATGGTGTCAGGAAAAAAAAAACTAATGTAGGATCCCATGGTGATCCAGCAGCAGTTCCAGCATGGACATAATTCCCAACTGATGTCCCTCTATGTGATCCAGCCGCTGCTCCACGGCACTCAACCTCTAGTTGTTCTGGTCCTGCTACTGGAGGGGGGGCACTCACAAGTTTTGAGCGGTCCAACAGGAATGAGCGCCCATGCCCTCCACACATGTGCATGGTATGACGCTTACCACTACCACACTGTCCCAGAGCTGTCCCCGCTGAAGACATTCCCTCACCCTGGTCCATCTCTCCTACTGAGCTCCCTCAGTCCAAGCAATCACTAGTCACACTGTCACACAACACACACACACAGTCACACAGACACAGACAAACAACTAACTACTTATAAAGGTAAGATATCTCTAGGGGCAGGCATTTTTTAAAGGTAAGTTAAATTACTAAAAAAACTTAAGCAAGAGATAGGTGTGCGAGTAAAAGTATTTTTAAACAAGTGACCAAAAATGAAAATATTCAAGTCATTTGAGTTATACCTCTCTAGTAAATCTCTCTCTCTCTCTCTCTCTCTCTCTCTCTCTCTCTTTAGTTTCCTCTCCTTTCCAGAATGCCTCTCTCTATATCTTTTATTCACTCTCTCATGAGTGGAATTCTCATGCATTCTGGTTGCAGAATTTGTGCATGACAAATCATGTCTCCCACAAGTTTTCACCCCATCTAACACACACAAACCCACATTTAGTTAAGAGTTCACTTTAGGAAAAAAAATAAAGCTCAGGGCATAGGTTCAGCCCATCCTCATTGTTCATTAAGCAAATATATCTAAAAATGTGTCTCCATTAAAACAGGAGAATTCTAAAATTGTAACCAGACAAAAGTGAGTGTGGTGGAATAACTCAAAAAGTAAGCATGCACTTTTAAAATGGCATTTCAGAGAAGGCATTTCAAAAATGTAGAACTTTTATGTCACATGCCATACTGTTAGGGTTAAGCCCCCACTGGGATGGATCAGGAACAAGGATACTGTCTTTGGAATTGAGGACTGCCATTCCAAGAGAGTTGGAGCTGTGAACTTATTTGGTAGTAGAGGCAGGTTACAGCCAGACAACCAAATTAATGGCAGGTTCGGTACATTCTTACTCTTAATCCATTAAAAGGGATTTTCCAGTGTCCCAGAAAACCTTTTAAAATGTAATATTCAAATACAATTCAACTTCTATTTTATTCACATCCTGTATTTATCTTACTTTATTACTGAGGACATTTACATAAAACAGACTGTGTTCCCTGGGTTTCATTTTGTCCTCCAACAAAAGTTGTCCTTCATAGTCCACACTTTTTGGTACATCGCAATCTGTTGCTGAACAAAATGCTTACTGTATGATGTCATCAGCAAAGGAATATGAGGGAAAAGCAGAAGGATGAGATGAAATCTGTGGGTTTGAGATCCTGTATTCATGTCCTCATTAATATTTAGTGGTGCTCGCAGGGTGCTTTTGTGGATCCGGCCACCCTCCATCAGATAGATCCAGAAAGTACCTGCTTCATCAGATAGTCCTGGTACCTGCCCCAAATCTGACAGTAAGCCAATCAAAGTCAGATTTCAGATCCAGAGTCAGATTGTTTTGTATCTCAATTCTAAACCATTGGATCTGACCTCAAATACTCATGGGTGGATACCTGGATCTCAAAGTCAAATCCATTGCATCCTGGTCAGACCTTTAGCCATCCTCAGATACTTATGTTCGATCCAAGGAGATCAGATCCTTGATCAGATTCCTGTACTATCCAAGGCCATCTGAAAACCAGACAAAGTGATGGTTTCCAATCTTGTAGGATGCTATCTGTGCAATGCTTGTAATAATAAGTAAGGGAGATAACTACAGAACATTAATGAAATGTAAGCTAAATTGTTTTTAGATATTCTAGATATTATATTTCAAAAAGTGTTCCTGTATTCTGGAAATACAGTCCCCCCCCCCCATGATTTGTGGTTCTAGCTTCTATTCATGGAATTTATATATTTATTTAAAAACTGGCAAACAAGTAAGAGTCATTGATATAAAACTCATGTCAGGATGTGACCCAGTGAATGTGTGGCCCAAATGAGCCAGCCTCAGTTTCTCCTAAGATGAGATACAGATGGGTCACACTGGTGAGTCCTGTGTAAGACAAAACATGCCTGTGTTTTCAGTTCTCCCCCTTTCCAGATTGTGTGAGAGTCCCTTTGGCATCATGCATCCCTGCTTAAAGAAGAACTAGCCTAAATTGTCATGGTGATTGCACATATATCCCATGATGCCTTGCATTATGGTGCTATGTGTGATTTTGTATATTTTGCAGAGATGTTTCTGAAGTCACAGACTGTGCAAGGGTGAAAGGCAAAAATATACTAAAAGTGTAGCTTCCAGCTATTACAATTAAATCATGTTATAACCTAAAATAATTGTTTGATACTTCTGTACATAGGGATCACTTGATTGTCAAGTGGAGAGCAATACCTCTCTCCACATGGGTGACCTACAGATTTTAAATCCCAGAATCACTGCATGGGGAAAGCTAGCATTGCAGTCCAAGAGATGTGAATTAGCAATGTCAGTGACTCAATATGCTACATGCTTACCTCTGGGGCTGGAAGACAGGAAAGTCATTGGCTCTAATCCCACATCATGAACTTTGGCTAGTACCCCATACTGACATTGTAGTTTAGCACTAGGGGTGATGCACTTTTGATGTAAGGTGTTAGCCAAGGTCCCTTCAAATTATCTATGGTAAATACCCAGGTGAAAGTTAAACATTACAAGCACTCATTGTAAGAGTAGAGAATTTCCCCCTGTATCTTGGCAATAATTCATCCTGTAAGTTAAAGAGGACAATGTACCCCCCCACACACACACACACATTTGGATAAATACTGTAATATCTGAGTGTATCTTTCTATGTCAAAATAATTATGAAATATACACTGCTTCCTGGGAAAAGATGACAGCTCCTGAAAACCTATGTCTGCACCCCCTCCAGTGGATTGATGGGAGCTGGAGTGTGTCACACCAGGCAAGAACAGCAGTAACCCTATTTACAGTCACAATACTGTGCTATAATGGGGTAGCATATACTTCCCTGCTCTAACTCATAGGTCAGTGTACTAGCACAGGGGAAGGGGTGGGATGAGCTCTCAATAATGAATGCACCATTATGCACAGCAGCTCTCTGGCACCCTCACCCCCCAGCTGCATAACACAGCAAACTCATATTCTGAATTGATCAATATTGTTAGCCAGGGGAAAAGGTTAAATGGTACATAATGCCACCAAAAGCATACCCAATTTGGGACAAGGCTCAGAAGGGCAGATCTACTGGATGCCAGGGAAGCAGAGGAGCAACATCTTTTTTGCCAGGGCCACTGGACCACCAGGTAAGACCAGTGAGAGACTCCAACAATTGGAAACTTCTTGACCCTCAAGATGTCCTTAAGATATGGGACAGAGGAATAACATTAGGGTAGTAACATGAGACCAGTTCAAGGGCCATGACATGGTACTGTGCATCCAATGCCATGGCATTGGCTGACCCTTGCAATTACCACACTTTCTGTGTTTAGTGGTTGCACAACCTATGTGCAGCCTCTAACATCTGAAACTGCAATACGTAAGAGTGTGCAGTGCCACAGTCACAGGTACGGTCCACCCTCTTGGAACAGTGCCTCTTGTTTGTGTTTAGTAGTTTTGTGTGGAAGAGGTATACAGAGCCCAGTGTACTCTAATTTCTGCCACCACCACTATGGCTGAGAATAGGGCCACGGGAGTTTCCATCATGGGAATGTAGAAGTCAGAAAGTGGTAAAAGATACAGGACACTGAATTCAAAACTTTAAATAAATGGAAGTAGTTAATTTTTATATATTCAACACTATTTATTATAAATATCAGTACATACAGCCAGGACTTGTCTTGCAGAGTTTCTGCTAATGGTTATAACAGGGCCAAATTAAGGCCACCAGGGGCCCTAGGCACAAGACAATTCTTGGGCCCCACCACAAGCAATACAGCTGCAAGCCACTACTTATCTGTCATTATTTTTCAGTCTCTTAAATCCATTATTTGATCCATGTTAGGCTTAGAAAAACTGTTTTGTTCCATAGGTAAGTGTGAGCCATGCATATTCCTCACATCTTCCTAAAATTTTAAAAATCAAAAACACCTTGCTACTTACTGAAGGGTAAAGTATCCTTAGAGTAGATTGGAACAAGAGGATAACCTTGGAGTTTAAATTAAAGCATGCTGGTAAAAAGGTGGCCTTATGTTTGGGATGCTCCAGCAAGGTTTGGGATTGGCAATGGGTGCCCCACCCCTCTATTGTGGAAGGCATTTTCATGTCATTGTGATGCCATTTTGAAAGTTTCTGCCCAGTTTACTGACTCCCCTCATGTGTTATTTCATCATGGCACAGTAAAAACTCTAAATAATTTAAAAAAAATTAAATCTTGAAGACAGATACACTGCAGAGGGTCAGGCTGAGTTCCCTTTGAGTTGAGGATCCAAGCAGCTGCTAGAATTGAGGGTGCTAAATGGCAGCTTTAAGCAGGAAAAAGCAAATGGAAAGAAATTAATGAAGTGACTGCAATAGTGCTAATGTTTCCCTCAGACTGACTACTGAAGCTAGGAACTGGGGTTCATCTCTTAAAAGAATTACAAAGTTTATTTTGTTGAATCTGGCACCAAAGCAACTGCAGGTAAATCAAATTTCCCTTCTAGGTGGGGCAAATGGCTAGGCATGTAACTCAGAGGTGCTACTTGGTTAACAAGGTGTTAATAGGTGCTGGAACAGCAGTGCTTTGTTACAGAGATTAGGCTGAAGTGTCCCAGACAGGAATAATTACAAGTTAGACTGGCTGCATCTGCTTTCTGTAGCCAGGATGATCCACTCAGAGCTGGTTGGGGGGGTGGCTGGCAGGCAGGTACCCTAGGCTTTGGCCTTATTGGCCTATGCCTTAATCTAGCCCTGGATCATAAACTACATAATGTACTCTGAGAATGAGAATTTATTCAGAGTGCTAGATCAGCAGGTTGTATAGACACTCGAAGAATGTTGGGAATCACTCTCTTAGATATTCTGTGTCTTAATAGTAATTGTTGTCTGTTTTTATCCTGACAGTTCTGAATAGCAACTAATCATTTTTTTGTCTTACAGTACTTATGACTTGGGCATTTAACTTTCCCCTTCAGCCATTTTCTCAGCAAAATGCCTACAATAACTAGTCTTACTGCTTTATTATACTCTACTTGAGTTGTGCTTTTGCGGTTTACAGTATGATACTCATAGGCTCCAAAAGGGAAAATGGGTGGGTTCTGTTTGTCTTTATCCTGTGAACTTGTATATGGTAGAACTATTACACATATGAAGCAAAACTGTACATTACATATAACTTTGTACAGTGAATTCTATTACCTCAGCCAAACAAGGATGCTAAGGGGTTGTTTATACTAAACAGTGGAAATAAGATGGCACGCTGCACCTGCAAAGAAAACTATGAATGATGCACATGTACATAAGTGAGTCAGATTAAAGAGAATCTTTATTGAAAAAATGCTGGCATGCTGAAAACAATGTGGCAGGGCTCAGCAGGCAAATCCATTGTTTTGATCCTTCAAAGTGTTATTTGCAAGTAGTGAGTGCTAAGCTTCTTTTTGCTTTAAGTTCTATAAACATCTTTGCAGAAAATCTCATATCTGATAACTGCCAACCCATGTCATGCCACTGCAGTATTAAAATTTACATTTCAGGTTTGCCCTTCATCATTTCTTTGCTGAGTTTGATGCACTTTAAGCAAGAAATAAAATGCTGTAATGTCACATATCCTGACTCTTGAAAGCACAGTCTTATCTCCTCCTGTTTTGCTGCTTTATTCCATGTAGCTGTCATTCTCTCCATCCAATGGAACATGAGTTTTATGAAGATAATGAGTATCTTTCCAGCTTGCCTGCTGATGTAGACAGAGCCGAGGAGTTTGAGTATGAGGTAAGATCACCTTTGTACTGAATGAGATATGATAATATAGCTGCAGGTAAAATGATTTCTTGTAACTAACAAAAAAGTCTCACCCTGTTCATAGGATCCAAATATTTTCACAGACTAATTATCAGGTGTATAGAATCTGCTTGCTACTTAACATTAGAGTAGTAGCATCACTTGTCATTTTTAATTTTAAACTGATTGGGATTAAGAGATGATTTTAACTGGCCATTTAGTATTTTAAATGGGTACAGCATTTAATGTATTCCTCATATTTAAAATCTCAGGGCACAATGGCTGTATTTGATCATGTTTGTTTTTAACAGTTTAGTAATAAAGGCACAAGCAAAATACCGTATGACCTTTATCAACAGAAGTAATTGGCAGTGTTATTTCAGTAGTCTCTGGTTTCACAGACTGACATTAAATGAAATGAATAAGCTCATCGCCATGTCAAGACTACTCTTCAACTGCTGGAGCTTCCTGGACATGGTACTGCACTTCACCATTTAATTCAATTGAAGTCCATGAGACCAAAAACTCCCGACATGCCTGAGATTTGCTTTTGTTAATAACAACAGATTTTGCAGCCTGAGTGTGTGTGTGTATATATATATCTCATAATTAAATCATGGTTAATATAATTGTTATAGATGCAAGGGTAAAAGTATATTATCTTTAGAGGACCAATAAGCCTTATAATGAAGCTGTGGTACAGTGCACTTTTGTAACTATGGTTATCATAACTGCTGTATGTTAATAATTATGGATTCTAATTCTGAGTTAGAAGTCTTGTTCAAACTGTCTCCAGCACTTCAATATGAAATGCTGTGGAGGCGGTGCTTATTTATTCACTAGTTTATTTACAATTATTTATATAGGCAATGCCCACTGAAGTGTATCAGTTTGTTTTCAGGGTTGCCCAGTTGACAGCAGAGCAAGATATAAATGTATACTTTTTTTTTTGCTTCCTCCATGCCCACCCCCCCTCCTTCAGGCCTCCACATTGCCACCTTTTATCCTGCTACACTCTCCCTCATCTGCAATCCTCAGGGAGGAACTCCAGTCCAGACCTCATGGAGGCTATGGGGCCTCGTGTCCCTGCAAGGAGCCTCCATTGGCCATCATTGAAGAGTAGATACCTGAGAGCTCCTCACTCCCATCTCCGTTGACCATCCTTTCTCTGCCAGGGGCTGCACTGCAGCCTTGTGGAGAAAAAATCACTTGTGGCATCCAGGGAGGTATGCCAGTTGAATGCATCAAGGAGAATCCAGACATGGGGAGGGGTTGAGAGGGATCACCTTCCTCCCCCATTCACTTGTGCACATGAATGGCTGGTCTGTGAGGATGCCTAGCAGTGCATGGTCACCCACACCACCACCATCACCAGCTACCACCAGGAGCCACAAGACAGCAGTGTTGCTAGCTCCCCCCTGAGAGGAGAACATCCAAAAGACACTCTTACACCATCCCTGCTGGCCTCAGCTCCTGATGTTGCAGGTCCAGAGCACCAACACTGGTTGCCAGCACGTCAGCGTGATCCCATATTGCTCTAACATAGAGCTACTGTAGCTGATGCATACTGTTTTTTAATGTTTACTGTCTGTTCTCAACTTTACATATTGTGTGAGAGTTCCTTTGGCACCGTGCATTCCTGCCTAAAGCAGAATCAGTCAAAATGTTCATGGTGATTTGCATATACATTCCAGGATGCTTTGCATTACAGGGCTGTGTGTGGTTTTGGATTTTTCTGTTTAATATGTTTAACGTTCAGTATATGTTAGAAATTCTAAGTTTGGGAGCTGCCTCGGGGTGATCCCTCCATGGGCATACCTCAGAAACCAACATCTTTGTCACTGTGATGCCACAGTGGCATTCATTGCATCTTTTACAGACACACTACTGAAACTGATTTGAGTGTTAATAAGTATCTAATTGTTAATTAATTGCACTCTTTGATAAATGGAATGTCTGCATATGTCATTACACTCTTTAGTTTTCAATGAGTGCCTTTCCAGGCCACAGAGGGACTTGGCAGTCTGTAGCTTCCCAAAGTGATAGCATGTCATTAGACACTGTTGTCCTTCATTAGATTTTCAGTTAAAGTTCCAAACATTCCTTTAAATTGTCAATCATAAAAGACAGCCGTTCTTTTATTCCCCTCATTATCTGGGCAATTACTGGAAAAGACTTACAATAACTGTGCCTAAAAGTGCCAGGAGCAGGCCTTTTCTTTTAGATCATTTGTTCAGTTTAACTCTTTATGAGTGCATAATTGATAAAGGGATTAAAATAGCAATGAAGGTGAAAATGGCTTTCATGACAGCTTTGCAACAGTAAGCAAGATCGTTTGAAAAAATGCAGTATCAAGTTAACTGAAAGAGATGACTAATCCTGAAAATCTGGAAAAGCATTTATAATACTTTTATTATCTATGTATTTATTTGCTTATTTATTTTTGTTTATTGATTTTATTTTTATTTATTTAAAGTTTTGCCCACCTGGATCACCTTGAGAGACACAGCATCTCATTTTCAGGAAGTGCTTAGGAGGAGAGTAGGTGTACAAACACACATTACACATTCTTATAAAATTGAGAAAATGCTGCAACCTGATCTGTCCACAGCCATGTGTCACATGGTGAGAGAACACTACCCACAGCAAAAACAAGTTTGGCCCACCCAAACACACTGCAGGCGAAATTGGTGTGACAATAAACCTTTTAAAATGCTCAGGTTTTTAACAACAGCCATTTGTTTCATGGAAACAACTAGCATACTATCAGTAAATATGATGGTTAACCTTAGTGGTTCCCAATGGTGGAGAAACTATTTCACATTCAAATATAGCATATACTTTTTTTTTTTTCTAAACTGTATAGCTTATTTTATTTTTATTTATATAGTTACTGCACCTATTTTTTATGTGCAGTCAAGTGTTCCAGAGTGATAGTAGTACCATAATGACACTTGTAGGGGTGGAAGGCACACATCATGTGACCTTGTGCCATACTACACCCCTGGGGCATGTGATTGGAGCACAGCTAGGAACACCCTGTTGTGTCTTATTGCATACATACTTAGTATAGGTAAACAGGAATGGAGACTACAGAAAAATAGCATTAAATACTCCCAGTTCAAGGATACTAACAGTAAAGGGGATTGCTTAGTTTTTAGGTATTTAGCCCAAGTTACAGTCACAGAAATGTGGTACACACAGAACCATGACTGGGACGTAAACATACCAGGATACACTATCTATAGGAGGGACAGGGAGGGTAAAAGGGGAGGAGGAGGAGTAGCTCTCTACATAAGAGAAGAAATCAAAGCAACAGAACAAAAGGGTAAACAGGGAGGAGAAGAAGCACTGTGGGTCAATTTGGAGGCAAGCAATGGCACCACAATCCACACAGGGGTTGTATACAGACCCCCCTCTCAGGGGGAAGAAATGGACAAGGAAATGATAGAAAGTATACTTAGAATGGCAGATAAAGGGGAGATATTGCTGATGGGTGATCTGAATTTGCCAGATGTTAATTGGAGTGCAGTTGCAGCAGCCACTTCTAAGAGTGGGGTTATTCTAGATGCCCTACAGGGGGCATGCCTTAGACAACTAGTATTGGAACCCACTTGAGAGGGAGCAATCTTAGATCTGGTTCTCTCAAATGGAGATGAAGAGAGGATCACAGATCTAGAAGTGGGTAGCCATCTGGGAACTAGCGACCATCGAACAGTATGGTTTGCAATAAACACAGCAATAGAGTCAAGCCATACAAAGACAACGGTACTGGATTTTAGGAGGGCTGACTTTGCCAAAATGGGTGAGTGCCTAAGGAATGCACTAGCAAATGGGCAGGAAGGAGGGGTGGAAGAACAATGGGGAATAATAAAAACTGCCATCACAGAGGTAACAAGCCTTTGTGTAAAGCAAATAAACAAAATGAAACGAGGTAAGAAACCACTATGGTTCTCAAAGGAAGTGGCAGTGAAGGTTCAAGAGAAAACGAAGCATTCAGAAGTACAAGGAATCACAGAAGGAACAGGACAGAGAACTGTATCAGTTAAAGCAAAGGAAGTTGGAAAGGCAGTCAGAACAGCAAAGGCCCAAACCAAGGAAAAGATAGCCAAATCAGTTAAGAAGGGGGATAAAACCTTTATAGGTACATCAGGAGCGAAGGAAGACCAAGGAGGGATAGTGAGGCTTAATAAAGGGAGGAGGGTGGGCAGAGGGTGACTGTGAAAAGGCAGAGATACTAAACAAATATTTTTGCTCAGTATTTACAAAGGAAGAGGGGAGGTACCTAAAACAAACAGTAGAAACACTCTGGATACAGAAGTTGATACCAGCCCATTTACAGAGAAAGGGTTCTGAAAGAACTCTTAAAACTGAAGGTGGACAAAGCAATGGGGCCTGATGGGATTCATCCCAGAATTCTAAAGAACTAAGGGTAGAACTAGTGACACCACTGACTACCTCTTTAACAAATCATGGGAGGATGGGTGGTACTCAAGGACTGGAGAAGGGCAGATGTGATTCCCCTTCACAAAAGTGGGAGCAAGGCAGAATCAGGAAACTACAGACCTGTTAGTTTAACCTCAGTGGTAGGAAAATGATGGAATCACTTCTGAAGGAAAGAATTGTTGAGTATCTAGAGGCCAGAGGGGCACAGGACCCAAGGCAGCATGGATTCTAGCGGAAGGTCATGCCAGACAAATCTGATAGATTTCTTTGACTGGGTGACCAAAGTAGTTGATCAGGAGGGGCTGTGGACATGACCTACCTAGACTTTAGCAAGGCATTTGACACAGTCCCACACAAAAGATTAATATACAAGTTAGCCAGCCTGAGAGTGGTCCCAAGATGACAGCCTGGGTAAAGAATTGGCTGGAGAATAGGACACAAAGAGTAATAGTAAATGGAGTCCCTCTGAAAAAAAGGGGTTAGTAGTGGGTACCCTTGAGAGGTTCAGTAATGGGACTGGTCTCTTCAATGTCTTTATAAGCGACATTGCAGAGGGACTGGAAGGAAAAGCATGTCTCTTGCAGATGACACAAAGATCTGCAACAGAGTTGATGCACAAGGTGGGGTGGAAAGGATGAGAAGGGACTTGGCAAGGTTAGAGGAATGGTCAAATGTATGGCAGCTTAGATTCAATGCTAAGAAGTGCAAGGTAATGCACCTGGGAAACAAAAACCCAGGGGAAGAGTACACAATGGGGGGTGAGATACTAACAACAACAAAAATGGAAAGGGACCTGGGGGTAGTCATATCAGATGACCTAAAGGTGGGCAAGCAATGTGAGAGGGCAGCAAGGAGGGCTGGTGGAATACTGGGATGCATAGGGAGAGGCATCACCAGTAGAAAACAAGAAGTTATTATCCCTCTGTACAGACAGCTGGTGAGACCCCATCTGGAGTACTGCGTGCAGTTCTGGAGACCCAATCTCCACAAAGACATAGACAGGATGGAAGCTGTCCAGAGGAGGGCACTAAAATGGTGCAGGGTCTGCACCGGAAGACATATGAAGAGAGACTTAAGGAGCTTAATATGTATAGCCTCGAGGAAAGGAGGAGAGGGGACATGATAGAAACTTTCAAGTACTTCAAGGGAATCAACAAAGTCCAAGAGGGTAGTATCTTTCAAAAAGTGGTGTGCAAGAACAAGGGGCACAATTTGAAGATAGAAGGGGCGGCTCAGAGGTAATTTAAGGAAGTATTTTTTCACAGAGAGGGTTATGGATGCATGAAGCAGGCCTTCCGGAGGAAGGTTATGGAGTCAAAAACAGTGGTGGAATTCAAGCATGCATGGGACAGTCATAAGGCAATTCTAGCGGGTGGGGGTAGGAAGAATTAGGCTGCTGGTTAACTAGGATCTGCAACTTATCCATCAGGTAGGGAAATGGGCAGACTGGGTGGGCCAAGCGGTCCTTATCTGCCGTCAAATTCTATGTTTCTATGTTTTAAGTTCACAATGGAGCTAGAGCTGTGTATCTCTTTGTTTTTATGCCCATGAAAACATCAGGTTTTTTTCTGTTTTGCCAGTTTCAGATTAATCCTTCTCATCTTCATTTTTTGTCTCTTTGGTTAGTCAGATTTTACCTGTTCTGATGATGTCACAGATTTTTTGAAAGATCTGGATGATTTTGTTGAAAGTTCACAAGTTTTGCCTTAACTGCACAATATGTTCTGTCACCCTGTGGAAATTTCAAAGAATATGCATTCTAAGAATGGTACAGTTGTACATAGCTCTTCCATTATTCTTGTGACTTCAAACTAAGATACAGTTATCTGTTCATATCAGAGAAATTCCCTTCATTTCCAGGGAGAGATAGGATGACAACTGTATGACCTTTAAATACTGCTATTAATAGAACCCTGTCAGTGTGTTTCCTAATGGAGCTCCCTCAGCACAAACCTTCCAGAGGTAATAACATAATAAGATAACTATAAAAATGAAAAGCATGTTTAATCTAATTAACCCTATACCCACTTAGCATGAACAAAGTCAATCTGATTATATAGTTCTCCAAGTTACTTTACTATTTTATCCTTGTACTGTATGTACACATAAACCATTTTTATTGTAGGGAACCAGCACTTTTATAACATTACAGAAATAAAGAATGTGCTCACAGGGGCTTAGACAGGAGGCAGGAAATGTGAGTTTTAGTTGGCGTGTTGGGTGGAGGGGGCATTTATTGAACACCAGGATTTGTGTAAGCCAAGGAGGAGGAAGGAAGGAGTATCGTGATTTAGAGTGGGTGGGGACAGATTTTATTATAGAGAACCAGGACTTCTATTATAGTATAAAATGAAGAATGTGCCCACAGGAGGCTGGGGAAGGAGGGGGTTGGGGGTTAGAGAGTGGTTTAGGAGGGGGGAAATAACCAGGTTTGCCACTCAACTCATTGCTAGGACACATCATTGTATTGTTTCAGTACATTTCAATGGCCATCATTAAATCAGATGTTTGGGATTAATGTAGGTACTCTAGCTAGGAAAATTGTTCTTAAAAAAGTGTCTGATGTTTTTCATTGTTATTTCTAGCCTTAAACTCTTTTGGCCTGTATGCATACAGTGTCAAATATTAATTTTCATATTCCTATTTTTAAAGCACATTTAGGTTGGTGATCCTTGTTCTATCAGTTACCACATTTGTATAATTCTCTGTCCCTGAAGCTTATCACTATGACCTCAAGTATCTTCAGCTTCAAATCTGTACTTAAAAATATTTATTGGCCTCAAAGTATTTTCAGTGCACACAGAGAATACTGGATGGGCAATTATGCAGAACCAGTGTGTTCTGCCACAGAGGGATTTTGATTCAGAGGGATTGGTTAGCATTCCGTACCACTAGGAATGCTTGTATCAAGCTATTTAGGTCAGAAAAAACTAGGTACTTCCAAAAAGAACTAGAAGACAATAAAAACAACTCTGCCAAATTTTGGAACATCCTCAAAGAAGTCGAAGGTCAGTCCACTGCAAAACCCCTTCAAAACAAAATTGTGTCTGATGGTACCACCTATATGGACAAAGCTGATGTACTAGAGAAGCTTAATGATCACTTTGCTATTGCAGGGCTTGCCTTTGACACCTCACCTATCAGCAAACTTAGCCTGGCAAGAGACTACACTGTTGGCTTCGCTGATAATCACAACCATAACCAACCGCATCCCACCCCCTTCAGCTTCCTCACAATTACGTTCAAGCAAGTGGAGGACCTCCTCCTTTCTCTGGATACAAAAAAAGAGTGCGGGTGCAGATAATATTGAACCTTACTTCCTAAAACTTGGCCATACCTATCTGACCGCCCCCATTACACACTTATTCAACACCTCTCTAATTCAAGGTGAGCCTGTCTTGTGGAAACTGACCACATCCTACCATTATTCAAGACAGGGGATCCGAGTGATCTGAACAATTACCATCATATTTCTATACTATTCGTCCTCTCTAAATTACTTGAAAAAATTGTCAACATCCAACTTAGAGAACATTTGGATTCACAAAAGTTGCTAAACCCGGCTCAGTCCGGCTTCAGAGCCAAACACAGTACAGTATCGGTTCTTGCCAAAGTGACTACAGACTGGCAAATGGCCTTGGACTCTAAGAAGCATGCATTTGCCCTCTTCCTTGATCTAAGTAAGGCCTTCGATACTGTGATTCATACCATCATGCTTACTGCACTGAGTAACATCGGACTTGATAGTTCTGCCATTAAATGGTTCACCAGCTATCTAACCAATAGGATACAACAAGTCAAAGCCATAGGAGATCTGTCCCCACACAAATCCTTGTTATGAGGAGTCCCACAAGGCTCCATCCTGGGCCCTATCCTCTTTGCAATATACATCAATAATCTGGACTTGCAGCTGGGCACAGCAAATGTGCACTTATTTGCAGATGATACTGTACTCTGTACCACAAATTCATCCTTGGATCTTGCCCATGAGTACTTACAGAAAGACTTCGTCACCCTCCAATACAACCTTCTCACTCATAAGCTCCTCCTCAACGCCAAAAAGACTAAAGCAATGATTCTGTCACTAAAGTCTACTTCCGGATGTTCATATATCAAACAGATCCAAACACTCTTAGATGAACCCCTTGAAGTAGTTGATACCTTTAAATACCTAGGGTTCTGGCTAGATAACAAGCTCAACTTTCTGTGCCACTTAAATGAAACCTCGAAGAAACTAAGACAGTGATTAGGTTTATTCTATCGCATTAAACACCTACTCATTCCTACCTATACTGGACTACGCTGGCTTCCTTTACAGTCATTGCCCATCAACGATGCTAAACAAACTGGACACCCTTTACCACCAGGCTTTAAGATTTATCTTAAATCTACCCCGTAGTACACATCACTGTCATCTATACCAGGTTTCGGGATGGACCTCATTCTCAACTAGAAGAAAAAGGAATGCTCTCCTCTGTTTTTTTAGAGCATTATCTGATAACCTCCCTGCATACATCTCGAACATCTTCAAATGGGCTAAAGGTTCCTTTGGCCTGAGATGCTTCTCCTTAATCTGCTTCCAGATTCCTAGAGTGAAAACTACCCTTGGCTCAGCAGCAGTCAACTTCTCACTTCCATCACTTTGGAACACTAGGCAAGACTCATTAAAATTATCCTCACTTCCAAGCATTTTCACATTCAAAGCTCTATTAACGGATTATCTGAAGGAACCATGCAACTGTTTCAGATGCTGATGACCCCTAAGCCCTGGGTGCCACTCTCAAATCCTACGCCCAAGTATCTCATCCAACCCACATTCCTAACAACAGAAACCCAGGACCTACAAGCCTAGTTCCCTTAATCCAAGATGGCCCTGCCTATTCTCTACCTTTTACCTATTCTGGCCTCCCTTTTGGCTGCCTACTCTTTCACCCCAATTTCTACCCTATTCCTTAATACCGACTTATTTTTTATCATTTAGGTATGAGCTCTTACTTAGCGGAGACTATATGGGATTGTTGTCTCTTCTCATTTCAGTTAAGCTTATCATTATGTACCTTTGCATGTTAATTATGTGGACCGGTATGTATAGGCCCATATTGACTGGCACCTTCACAATGTTTTTCTTTTTTTTTTTTTGCATTGTCCACCGTAATTGTAATCTTATGAAGTGTACTGTATTGTATTAATGCCCAGGACCACCTTGAAAATGAGCTTGCTCAATGGTGTTTATGCCTGGTTAAATAAAGTGATTGATTGATTGATTGATTGATTCCTCTGACCTCTCGAGCTTCGCTCTCGAGGTCCATGGGAATCAGAATCCCAAGGTGGCAAAACACACTGGTTGTGCATAGAGTTGCTCATTCTGTATTTTTTATAGTGTATAGTACTGTGTGAAAAATGTGTTTTGTGAGTTTGTTTGCTTTCAAAATTAAACTGACTCATGCAGTCTCTAGAGGTTCTAGAATGCTGTTCTACCACAGTAGGGTAGAATAGCATTCCATGACGTTGGAACTGTGGTAGAACAGCATTTTGAAGGGGATGGAATTCTATACAGACCCACACGGCACTATACACTATATGATTATTAAGATTTATGACACTTTTTTATTTAGCTGTACTTTATAGGACTGTTACTTTTCTTATATCTTCTGTATTTTGTATTTTTCATGTGATTTTTTTTCTGGCTTTCTTGTTATGTTCATTGTACATTGTTTGTCTAATCTTTGTTATATCTGGTTGCCCCTGAAAATAGGCTTTATGTTCATGGGTTTACCAGACTTTAAATAAATGAACCAAACCAAACTTATTAATATTGGGGTCATGGGACCTGAACAGAGTTTTGGCGGGTTGGTTTTAATAGCTAAAGGTGTCAGATGACAACTTGGATCAGGTTTCTTTATCCAAAATCTGATTTGATATCCTACTGTGTAGGATTTAACATTTTTGGCTGCTTTGTTCAAAACCTGGTATTCCAAACTTTTGCCAATATCCAAGGTATCCATTTTGTTAAATGGGTACCTGAGCAACTCTAACACTAATGCCATCTGGTAACAGTTTTGAAATTTTTTTTTTTTTTCATATTTCTACAACTCATTTTGTAAGAGCAAAAGATCTCCAGAGTGTTAGTGGTACTAGGTTTGCTGAGCTATCAGGTGTTAAAAAGGCCCTCAGCCTCATGACTAACTATGCCAATGGGCATGCTGTAAAGCTACCGCAACCAACACCCTGTCATCTCTCACTGCTTACTTAAGTACGCGTAGCCTCTATGAACATCTGTAGCCTCTTAAAAAAAAATGCTGCCCTCCAGTGCTGGATGGCACAACATCAGCCTGACATTCTGGCAATCATGGAAACCTGGCTGTCTGAATCTACCCCGGACTCTGTGGTCACTCTCCCTGGCTACTCCCTTTTTAGGGAAGATAGAGTTGGTAAATGTGGGGGCAGTTGCGCCATCTATATGCATGACTGCTTAATGGGCCACGCTCTACCAATTCCCAAGCTTGATTATGGTACCCAAGCCATCTCACCTAGAATCACCCTAGACCCCTCCAGGGCCCCTTTGACTATCTTGGTAGCCTACATTCCCCCAAGGAAACAAACATAAGCAATCCAATCCCTAACTGACTACCTGTCCAGCCTCCTGAATAAGGGTGAGCAGATACTAGTGGGTGACCTCAACACCAACTGGCTTGCCAGTTCATCTGCCCTTGCCAAGGATGCTTTTGCAGCCCTGGACCTAACACAGCTGGTAACCCAGGCTACTTGTCTGAACCCATCCAATGGCTCTTACATATTACTGGACATCATCCTTGCCAAACGCCCGCACAGAATTGTGGACATCGTTGTCCATCCAAACTCCTTGAGTAATCACTTGCCAGTAACTTTCACGTGGTCCTGCCATCTACCAACACCTGGGCCCACCATGGTCTCCCACCGACTTATCCACCCAGGTAACCTCGCTAGGCTTAAGCAGTACCTCACCCAGTGGGACTGGTCACCAATCAACCGGGCCCCTAATATTGGTGAAGCACTCGACTACTTTACCCACTCCTTCAATAAGGCCTGTGACATCTTTACCCTGCTGGTCAAAATCTGGACTAAGCAACATAGTGCACCATGGATCACAACATCACTGCTCAAACAGCTTCACCACTGAAACAATCTCTGGCATAGAGCCAATTCCTCAGTCAAGCCTGGGGACAGGTAGTCCTACAATGCTGAGCACAACAGATGTATGTGGGCCACTCATAAGGCTAAAACAGAGTACTACAGATCCACACTAGCCTCCTCCTTTGGGTCTACCCGGAACTTCTGGGACAACATAAAGGAGCTAAATGGGAAGTCTCACTCCCTGCCTCCTTCTATACTCAACTTTAATGGAACCACTATCACTGACCCCGCTAATATTGCAGACTGCCTAAACACAGCCTTCTCAGATCTCAGCGCAGTTCTCCTTAGTAACTTCTTTGACCCTACCCCACCAGCCACAGCCCCTCCATCGCCCACCTTTCTACCTGAGGACCATCTCACCACAAAACTCTTGGCTCTATCTAACAAAAGCCCTCAGTGTTATCAGCTTTTCCTCTGGCCCCCCTGGATAATAAGATCCTACGGCAGGTCCTTGACATAATACTTAACCCCCTGACTGATTTACTGAACCACTCCCTCTGCCTGGGCCAATTCCCTTTAGCTTGGAAAAAGGCTGTGATCACCCCCATCTTCAAAAGTGGTGACACCTCCTCTCCTGGAAATTATTGGCTGATTTCTATTCTTCCTCCTCTCTCTAAAGCCCTGGAAAAAATAGTGGCAGACCAATTACCTGAATATCTTGCCTCCCACAATCTCCTATGCAGAGAGCAGCATGGCTTCCGTCTAGGTCATAGTACGACCACTGCTCTCATGGAGTTCTCAAACTTCCTTCACAAAACCTTTGACAAAGGCCACCTTACAGGGGCTGTCTACATCAACCTCTCCAAGACATTTGATATGGTTTGTCACCCACTCCTACAGACACTCTCCTTCAACTAGACTTTTCCCAAGGCCCGCTGGACTGGTTCTCTAGCTATCTCTCTTCAAGGTCCCCAGTGTATCAAAATAAACAGCACCCATCCCGTCTGCTCCGTGGTCCCACAGGGCTCCATCCTGGGCCCTCTTCTTTTTAGTCTCTATGTAAATGCCCTACCCAACTCCTGCTCCAGCAAGGTTCTGCTATATGCAGATGATGCGGTTCTCCTCTCCTGTCCTCCCACCCTGACCCCTTCTATTTTCAGGCCTCCCTCCAGCACTCTTTCAGTCAAATTGGAAACTGGTTCAATGACTGCAGGCTGGTCATTTACATTAAAAAAACAAAAGCCATGTTGTTTGGCCATCATCAAAATAAGGCAAAAAACTCGCCCCTCCATATACTATCCAGCTCATTTCATCCACTAGAACAAGTTAGCAGCTACAAATACCTGGGCATTACCTTTGACTCTGCCCTCTCCTTTCACTCACATATCGACCTGCTCACCTCAGCAATTAACACGCGCATAGGCCTTCTCTACTGTCATAAGGACTGCCTCCTACTGGATGCCCTCAGATTGGCTGTCTCCTCCTCTGTCCTGTCTCTTGTAGACTATGGCCTCCCTGTCTACACTGCTGCTGATGCCACCACCCTCAGAAGAATCCAACTATCCCTAAATAAGGCCTGTAGGCTCCTCACTGGTGCAGACAAGTGGACTCATGTATGCACTCTATACTCGCTGGCCAACATACCCAATCTAGAAGAGTGGTTACAATATCAGACCTACCTCCTGGTTAAAAAAATACTTCTAGGTCTCTCCCCCCAGGGGTGTCCACCTCCCTCCACCCTGCTTCCCCCTCTACCTCTACCCATGGCTCCACTGAGGCCACTGTCAGAGTCCTGAGGGTGCGGACATCACTCGCCCAGAGATCCTTTTGTTACAGGGCACCACACTGGTTCAATGCCCTCCCCTCCTCCATCTCCTCACTCACTAAAATAGGTCCTTTTAAGGCAGTTCTCAAGAGCCTAATTTTTTCCACCTACAGCAGCGAATGTGCTCCATAAGCAGGATCCTAGCCCATAGGTGCCCCGCTCCCTTCCCGGCCCTTTTCCTAGACTCTTGACGACATCGCCTTACTGTATTTGTCCTAGGAGCCTAGCTTTCACACTATATAGACCTCTGTACTGCTACTGTAAACTGTAACTCTTATCTGGGCACTGGATGGCTTGGGATTCTATGTTGTTTGTTCTGACACCTGCAAATATATGAATACTGTTTGCTATTCACTGTTTGGTATGTAACAAAAAACTTCTGTAACCTCCTGTCTGTCATATTGCATTTGTGCTGCTGTCTATGTGTTGAATCCACTGGAACTGACCTTTGGAAAAGTCCTTGACTCAAAGGGTTATAATTCTGATAGGTATAATAAATAAATAAATAAATAATAGATAGACAATCAACAGAAAAGGCTAGTGAACATATTTCCTCCAATACCTGTCCTGTGGAAAAATGTTGCAGTCAGATTAAGCTGAAAAGTCAGTGTCAGTGGCTCAGCAGGTAGCACACTCCCCTCAGAGGCTGGAAGATCAGAGGGTTGTCAGAGGGCTGTAGGTTCAATTCCCACACCTAGCACTTGAGTTAACATCCCAATGCTAACACTGTAGTGCAGCATGAGGAGGGTGCTGCACTTCTGAGGTGCCATCTTTTAGATGAGACATTAAACCGATGTCCCATTTGCTGTTCTGGGGGTAGTTCAGGTGGATGTTAAAGATCCCATGGCACTTATCAAAAAGAGTATGAAAATTTCCCCAGTGTCCCTCATTCACTGAAAATACACCAACAGATTAATCTGGTTCAAGGTCAGTCGCAGTCATCTGTGTGTGGGGTAATTGGGGAGGGGGGAGGGGCAGCTGCAGAAAGTGGGGTGCTAGCTGCATACTCGAGCAGATTTGGTAGACCATGTGGCCTGTTTCTGCTGGCAAGTGGTAAGTAAGTAAGTAGAAGTGCATTGCAACAATTGTGTATGGTCCCATTTCTGTGTTATCCAGTAGTTGGCAAAAATTTTTTGTTCAGTTCTCATGTAGGAAGGGAGGTACCGCTACCCTGTTCTTCAGTCACATACACACAGAAAGCATCTCATATTGGTTACTCACATCTCATTTCCTGTTCTGAACCCACTGGAGAAGCTCCTTCTTAAAGCCTACTCTACTGGCATCTAGTATGATATGCCCCTTTAGTACTGAAGTAGGGTTTCAAGGGGGCAATACAGCCAGGGAACCTGTATTCAGAGCTAGGACAGGAGATTGAGGGAATACCACACATTATAATTCACAGGAGTTCCTGGGCTATTACTCCTCTAATCCAATCCCTTTCCCTGATTGGAGATGCTGCTCATTTTAATATATGCATTGGCAACAACTGATGTGCTAATGACATCATGTAGCCCTCAAGACTGGTCAGAGTCAGCTGCTAGGAGAAGCTCCAACTACAAGGACCCCCCTGTGACCAAATAGGACCTCTTGTGGTGTACTTGGGGGTTTGCTGCCCAGTGCAGGCAGTCAGGTTTAGAAACCAAACCTTGGTCTCCCATTTTTTGGTAAAAAAGATTGCTACCCAAATTTCCATTACATTCATAATTGTAGTATACATTATAGGCTGATGATATGAAGACTTTTTAAACACTGGAAAAACTAATCATGCACATCACGAAGTGAAAATTTTAAACACTAGAAAAATTAATCATGTACATCGCAGACTGTAATAGTTTCCCCACTATTGTCTACTCTTCATCTCATTTCTTATAGTTAAAATCACAAAACATTCAGTTGTGCAAATAATTATGCTTCATTTGCCCCCCCCCAGTTTGTGATGTCATTGTCAGTGCAGTCATATCAGAGCTCTTTTGCATTTTTATGTCATCAGAGAGGCTGACCTGCCCCATGATATCAAAAACCGTCTGCTTTCAAAAACCATATAATACATCCCCCTTGCAGGAAAAAAAGATATTTAGCACAGTCAATACATCTTCTGTTCATTTGGCCCTAGTTGTTTCTTTGACAGTGTAAAAAGATAACGAGAGTTAAAAGTTAATGCTGGATCCGATATTGTTTCTGTAAACATTGGATCCCAACTGTCTCCCTATATGCATGAGACTGTTTCTGCATCATAAGTGCATCACATTACCCTGACAGACAACAGCAGCCACACAAAATTAGGCTACAATAATAAGATTTACTAGGATGCTAGAACGTTGCAACATGGTATAAGTCTATGAAGTAATGAAGCCCTGAAGGAGTTTTCCAACGTATGCTCTTCACTCATAGGGCCTGGTTGACTAAAAAGAAGCATAGTCTATTGCCAGTTAGCTACAAACACAATCCATTCTCCAGTCAAAATTCATCCCAGATAGCAGGCCTCATCCCTGTGATTGTTAGGACCACAACTTTATCATTCTAATATAGATCTGACTTGCATTGAAGAGTAATCTGCCATGCTTCTGCATGCTGCCAGCAACTGTACAGAAACAGTATTTTTCCTCATCCACAAAATTGTCCTAAACGTCAGTGAACATAAACATCATGCAAAATTACTTCAATGAACAAATGAGGTTGAAATTATTTTTTTAACCTCATTCGTTCATAGAAGTAATTTCTCATGTAACAATGTCAATTGATATTTGTCAGTATAGTTTCTTGACGTTTCTTTTCTATAAGCATCTGTTAAATGTATTATTTGACAGGGTTTTTGATATATTAAATAACAAACGCTACTCTGAAGACGCACATCAAATTCATCACAAAATACTGTAGTATTAGACAGTTGCATTTACAGTTGTACTGTACATGTCCATTAATAAACCATAACTGCTAAATTTGTTTCTATGTCAGTATTATTTTCACACGTTCATCAAGATGTTCCATATTTTAGCCTTACTGAAAGACTGGATCATGCAACTGAATCGTGTTCTAAAAGTGTGCAATTAGGTCTGAGAGGGTTACTGGGCTAGTAATGGCATGCTTGTAAAAATACATGCCACTTTAACACAAAATGTCTCAGTCTATAATATATATTATTGCAGCATGAGATGACTCAACATATCTACTAAATGCCTTTTATAAAACTACTGAAATGATATATAAGTGACAATGGTCAACCGGTTTCCTCACTTAAAATGTAATATGCCCCTTAAAGGAATCTTCTTGAAAGTTTCATTTATCTCAGTGCACAGACATTCAGTAGAAGGACAAAAAAAATCCTTATGCAGTACTATTATTCAAGGTACCATAGGCAGAACTGTACCTCTACACAAAAGAGACAAGGGCACAGCAAAATAACAAAACAAGCAGGCTAGAACAAAATTACTAAACATACACTGGCTGCATCATGATGAGGTATGGCTGATATGCACCAAGCTCCTGAAACCCATAAAAACAATACAATGCTGTCCAATAATACTGGGCAACACAAATCCAATTAAATTCTAGCAACAATCTATGGTACCATGAGGCCGCTGAAGAAAAGCACAAACACTAGCAATCTGACTGGTAATCACCACAGTCAAAAGGAACAATTCAGCCTGAGCACAATGCCACCCCACACCTTGGCCTCATTGTTATTGTCTCAACACAGAGATGAAAAGGAAGGTATGGATTTATCAATTCCTATAGCAGCAGTCACTTAAATAGAGAAAAACACTCAGCAGTGTGAATACAAATGTGGCAAATATTAATGCAGATCGATGCAAATTAGAGAAGGTTACAGCAGCATTAGAAACAGCATCACTTAAACTTACATAGTATTGTAACATTTGATGGGAGTTGTAAGTATTGTGAATACACATAGTGTGGTTTAGCACGGAAAAAGAGACACAAACCTGTCACACAAAGGCAAGGGTCTTAGACTTTAGGAGGGTGGATTTTGTTAAAATGGGGAGGTGTGTCAAAGAGGCCCTGGAGAGGAAGGAGACAGGAAGGAGAGTCGAGGAGCAGTGGGAACACCTGAAGAGAGTCATAGCAGAGGTGACAAACCAGTGCATCAAGGTGGCTAACAAAGGCAGGAGAAGAAAGAAACTACTATGGTTCTTCAGAGATGTGGCGGACAAGGTAAGGGTCAAAAGGGCAAGTTTCAGAAAATATAAGGAGACTCTAAGAGAGTAGGACAGGGAGGTGTACCTACAGAATCTAAAAGAAGCTGGGAAGGCCATAAGAAGTGCATAGGTGCAGACGGAAGAAAGATTAATGCAGATGGTTAAGAAAGGGGACAAGACATTCTTTAGGTACATCAGTGAACAATGGAAAGCAAGGGAAGGGATAGTAAGACTCAGAGGGGATGCAGTGGAATGTATGGAGGGGGACCTAGAAAAGGCAGAAATACTGAATAAATACTACTCTACAATGTTCATTGAAGGGGGCAGGTACAGGCACCACAGCTGGGCAACAGATGCAAAAGAGGGGGGAAGTGGACACCAGTCTGTTCACAATAGAGAGAATCCTGGAGGAACTAACTAAACTGAAGGTCATCAAGGCAATGGGGCCAGATGGTATACACCCGAGAATATTAAGGAAGCTGCGAAAGGAGCTAGCAGCACTTCTGAAGGCCATGTTCACTGAGTCACTGAACACAGGTGTTATACCAGAAGACTGAAAGGGGGCACTTGTAGTCCCTCTGCACAACAGTGGTAGTAGGGAGGAGGCGGTGAACTATACACCAGTCAGCCTCACCTCAGTAGTGGGTAAGATCATGGAAGCTCTGCTAAAGGGAAGAATAGTGGTGCACCTGGAATCTAACAGTGCCCAGGATCTGAGGCAACATGGATTTACAGCAAGAAGATTGTATCAGACCAATCAGATAGATTTTTTTTGACTGGGTCACAAAGAAAGTAAATCGGGGAGGGGGGGCAGTGGACATCGCCTACCTCAATTTCAGCAAGGCCTTTTACACCATCCCACATAAAAGGCTGCTTAACAAGATAGGCAGTCTGGGCATGGGTGCAAGGTGGTAAACTGAATTACGACTGGTCAACACACAGGAGGCAGAGGTTGGTGGTAAATGGTACCCAATCCAGGGAGAGGGTGGTGACCAGTGGGATTACCCCAGGGATCGGTCCTCGGGCCAATCCTGTTCAATGTCTTCATTAGAGACATTGCAGAAGGACTGGAGGGGAAGGGCTACCTGTTTGCAGACAACACCAAGATCTGCAATAGGGTGAATACCCCTGACGGGGTGGAGAAAATGAGGAGGGACCCAGTGAAGCTTGAAAAGTGGTCTGAGGTGTGGCAACTGAGGTTTAATTCCAAGAAGTGCAAGATAATGCACTTGGGACAGAGGAACCCTGGGGAGAGCTACAGGATGGGGGTGGGGGGAGTTGCTGACAGTCACCAAAGAAGAAAGTGACATGGGGGTTATTATTTCAGATGATCTCAAAGTGTCTAAGCAGAGTAAAAAGGCTGCAGGGAAGGCCAGTGGCATGATGGGGTACATAGGCAGAGGTACTGTATTGCTAGCAGAAGGTGGGAGGTTGTGATGCCACTGAATAAAACACTGGTAAGACCTCACCTAGAGTACTGTGTGCAATTCTGGAGGCCTCACCTTTGTAAAGACATTGACAGGGTGGAGGCAGTCCAGGGAAAGGTGGCTAAGATTTTACAGGGCTTGCATCAAAAAACATATGAGGATAGATTAAAAGATTTCAATATGTACTCAGTGGAGGAGAGCAGGGATGGGGGATGTGATAGAAACATTCAAGTACCTCAAAGGCATAAATAAGGTGCAGGGGGGAGACATATTCCTATACAGGAAATGTACAAGAAAGAAGTGGCATGATATGAAGTTGGAAGGTGGCAGATTAAGGGGAAATGTGAGAAAGTTTTTCTTCACAGAGAGGGGTGGCGGACACATGGAATAGTCTGCCACAGAAGGTGGTGGGAGATAGCTCAGTGGAGGGATTTAAACATGCCTGGGACAGGCACAAGGGAACCATAGAGGGTGGGAAGGAGGTGTGGGAAGCCACAGTCCAGGTAGGTTCGGAGGTTGCACACAAGTATAGGGCATACGGGCAGACTGGATGGGCCTAACAGTCCTCATTTCAATTTCCATGTTTCTATGAATTGTGTCCTACTCAGTTGTAACTAGTGATTGTGAAATTGTTTGTAGCTCTCCATTTTGGAATCTCTGTATATTTTATTGTGTTTAAGTATATATCTAATATTTAATATTGTGTACTGTACTTGATGTATAATAAGTGTAAAAGTAACCGGAATCTTGCCTCTTAGACCTCACTGGAAATTAGCCTTGGCTCAGTTGAGATATTCAATTCATTTGTTCATAAAATGAATAAAAGTTTTACTACTACTACTACACACATAGTCGGGCACCATGATAGAGCACTTCTGTACCTCATCCAATGGGCATGTACCCTTAAGAAAAAAGCAGATGACATAGAAAGAAGAATGGTGTATAAAACTGTATGATTGTTTATGATTCCTGAACGCATGTAACCAGCAGACATAACTGCCTTTATTAAGACCGTTTAGACAGAACGTTTAGTGCTTCCACTCGACATGCATCTCAATAATGACCAAGCTCACTGTACCCTGGGCCCCACTTCCAAGCTGAAGACATATCCCATGCTTTAATGGTCAAATTCATGGAATACTCTCCTAAGCAAAAAGTACTGCAGACAGACTGTGAGAATAGAAGCTTAATGTTTGATGGCCTCAAGATCAGCTATTATAATGACTATTCCCCAGGTAATCTTCAAAAACTCAATGTAATTAAACAGATGTGAGAAAGTCACAAATTGGATTCCTAATCAAACTGAAATTAATATCAGACACTGGGAAGAAGTTGTTTGAGGACTTCTTAGCTGTGATACCAGGCTGAAAAAATGGGCCCTGAGCTTCTCTAACTTGAAGCTGAAAACCTGGAAAAGGACATCATGGCTACAGTAAGCAGCAAGCAGTTCAGAGGGAATGCAGGAAGCAAAAACAATCTTTTGCTTTACTATCGAGCAGTTTCCAGCAAGACATTGAGCAGCTGATGCCCTCCCAGAAATATGAATAGCTAGTGTATTCGATTCCAACATGGTCTGCAGTTTGTTTATCTCTTCTCATCCATACTCAGAAAATTGTTCTCGGGCCTAGAAAAATCAAGAATATTGGTACAGTACATTCTCACAGGACCCGCAGATCTTCGCATCTAACAAGTCAGATTTGTTGTCTGTTGAACATACATCTCAGCACCTCCATGAACGTTTAGTAATTTTGTACTGATCAGTTCTGTTGAGTTAGCTGATCAATTCCTTCACCAGCAAGGATCCAGGATTTTACCTGCCTGGCCCTACCTCTCACATAATCACAAAAGAGAAATTTAGACTTTATCCTATTGGTGTGGTGGAGTGGAAGTGAGCATGCCAGCAGCACTCCACTAGCAGTTTGTGAAAGGGGCCTGGCTCTTCTCTTTCCCTGAGGCCATGGAGGAGTTCACAGTGAGTGGGGGCAAAGGAAGGGAACCTTGTTCAGAGACTAAAAATTGTGGCTGATGAGTGCCAGGTGGATGGGTGCTCTACCCTTGGACCCTCACTAAGAAGGGCCTGGTACAAAGAAATAACTGAGACTGTACCCAGTTAATTGTGTATTATTGGGCTGAAGTTAGAATTTTTGTGTGTGTGTGAATTCCACGCTTGTGAAAGGTTCCAGACTGATGGCACTGGAAGCTGAAGCCTTCTGTTTATCCACATGACAGGAACAGTATGGGCAATTACAGTGCCAGCATCCCCACACTGTCCTGCCAATGTGCCCCAAGCCATTCACTGAGGACCATCATGTTGGTGAGACAGTAGTTCAGGCACCATACCCATTCAAACTTTGGCCTGCCATATGAAACTACCAACAAGGGTGCCAATTAGTGAAAGTTGTGTAGGATTTTTTGTGATGTAGACATCAGCCCACTTGGAACTGGACTAAGACCAACACAACTCATTTCACGTTGGCCCCTGAACACCCTCCATGTGATTATGGATTTTGGCCAGTAGTGACCTGGACTGGATTTGAACCAGTGAGCTACAGGTGAATCAGGAAGACAGATAGACACTTAGAAGAAGCAGGAGTATGGCTCAGATGAGGAAGGGATCTGAATGCACTTTGCTAACAATGAGAGACTATGTATCAAAAGTGCCCTGACTACTCCTCTGCTTCCTGATCAAATATGATCCATTCCTAGCCTTATGTAGATGACACAACAGATCAGTCCATCTGTAAGGTAGATGGTGCCTCTGAACCTTTGGTGTAAGGTGTAATGTTGCAGACTTAATCTTGGCACCTTTTGTACACAAGGAAAATAGGTAAGCTTGCATTCTTCATGTTATGAATGACTGTAGAAATCTTCCAATACTAGTGTAGCCTCATATGTCTAATGACATATGCCCAATGGCCATCTTAGTGAAGGCAATAAAAACAACTATTGACTATTTCTTAGTTAAGTACTTTTCAGTTTGTAATCCTACAGGACATTTGTATTATTTTAATAATATAACAACCTTTGGGGGATAGGCTACTGTAGGTAAAGGATAAAACAGAATGCATGATGCAGAGTGGAAGCTAAAGTAGCAGTACCTGAACATGTTGATATAAATATGATAGGTGGGGTAGAAGAGAATGGCACAGTATATAGATATGTGCAGAGGAAGATATTGTCATCACTTACTGGTGAGTTATGATCATTGTAAGGTAAATCCCCTCAGTGGCCCTTAAATCCCACCTTTTTATAAAAAAAAAAAATGTGACCAGTTGTATGGATTGGATGACGGGAGGGAATTTTGGATTGTATAATCTGACTGTTAGTCAGTAGCACTGTAAAGCAGGCATATAAATAATCTTAAGGGTTTGCTCAGAGCAGCTGGCCACCACCAAACTCTCACTAACAATGCAACCTGAAGAGAACTACAGGAGACATCTGTGGAGGTGGGGTCTCTAGGTTGTGCTCATGGTCTCAACAACCATCACAGTCACGTTGCCAGAGGGGTCCAAGTAAAAGACCCCACAGTGGTAAATTGGAAGGGCTTATCTCAAATGATGCCACCTCAGCCTCACTACAGTCACACAAGGTCACATTCCAGCTAACTCCCAAGACCATCATATAGGATGTTGATATTAGCTATGGTAAATACTGTTGAAATTTTTCACGTTACTGTTATGCATCACTTTAAAAACTATATTACTGCTGCTGAGAATGATAAACAGAAGGTTGTCAGATTATATGGTACTCTATGCCTAACTATTGGTGCAATACTGCACTGGAAAAAAAGTTGGTGCCTGCAAATTATAGAACCCATGGGATGCATCATATTTATGATTATCTAGAGAGAGTCACATTAAGACAAGGCATGTATTATGGCTAAGCTAATAGTTATGATGTATAATGTCAAGAGTCTCAAATCCCATATTAAAAGACCAAGAATATTAGGAAAACTCATTAGGTTAAAAAGTGATGTCTGCTTTTTTCAAATAAACAACCTTAAGAAAGACAAGTCTGCTAAGTGAAAAAGCTAGTGGGTATTGCAGATGCATGCAACACAATATCCAAGTCAGAAGAAAGCACATGTTTATCCTGAGCTACACAAATATACTATTTGAACTACTAGAACAGAGATCAGATAAGTAGGGACATTGGATAAAAACCATGGGCAGATTATATGCAGTATGGTTCAAAACTAACCCTCCTGAACATTTATGCTCTGAATGAAAATTCAGCCACATCTGTGCAAGAGATCTTTGTTAAAGTCACAAACAGCTCCACGAATTCACTACTGTTTGGTAGAGACTTCAACTGTGTGCTTCTGTCCTGCATGGATTACTCCACAGGTGACAAAAGGATGAACAAATGGCCAACCCAGACATGCTTCAGTTTGTCTATGAAGCAGAGTTCATGGAAGTGTGGAGAACACTTCATGCCAGAGTCAGAGATTATACATTTTATTCACCAGTCCACAGAATTCAGGATAGACTTCTTTTTCATAAACAAACATTTCATGAATAAAATATCCTATTACTCCATTAAAAAAAGCAACTCATGCCAGCCCAGTGGTATGGCGGAAGCGCTACAGCCCACCACACCTGCAAACCAGAATCAGGAGTGATCTCAAGATTCTAGGGGCTGGACAGAGCAGAAGAGGATGAGCATCAGATGGACTGCTGTCCTCTCCTAGGGAGGGAAGTGTGCTCTTCCCACTAAATGACTGCTACCAGGTGAAGGACTAGTAACAGTGTGGGTGGGCAAGGCAGCACATGAAGGGAGGTAGGGAGTTGTGGGATTTCTGCGGTGTGAATGTCTCCATGTTTGCATTTATACCCCAGCATGGGGATTGGGAAGAAACTCAGGTAGAAAATGTGGCTAGGCAGGCATAAATGATGCCCTGTATTCTGACCCCCACTAGCAGAGACTCCTGACAGCCATGTAGTAGATAGAGACTTTGAGGGGGATGGCCCTTTCCCCATATCCCGCTACTGGGTAAATCTATGGGGGTCAGCTGCACAGTCATTCATAGGAGGTGAGAAACAGTGGGGGTGTGTGTGTCCCTGGACAGGGCTGAGGACAGCCGATCTGCCTCAGCCACCAGGTGGAAACCAACTTGATTAAAAAAAAAACTCAGACCATTCTCCAATGGTTTAGCATGGTAACTGACTCTCCCTCAGTGAAATGTTATCTAGCACATGAATACGGTAAACTTCCCATTAAACTGTGTCTTGAATGAATTGCTTTAGCATTTAAAAATTAATTGGATAAGTGTTGTCAGATACAACATGATGCCTTACATAGGAGTTACACCCCAGTATTGCCCTGCTTTGTCATAGAACTGCTGATGTATTCCAGCTGGGTTTCAAAACATTTTATAAAAGTGTCCTTTTATAAATAGTACAATGTGAGTTGCAATTGAACTGCCAACTTGAAAAAATGGTAAACCATCCCATTGACATGACAGTTTAATGTGATGTGTACTTTGCATGCCTACTTATTGCCACCTTATTTAAACAAGAAGCACAGAATGAATTGCGGAATACATCAAAACTCATGCATACAGTATATGGAAACAAATTTCAGCTATGTGTAGAAGAGATTGACGGCATGCGTACTGGGAGGAATAATGCAATACCTCTGGTGGAAGAAGAGTGAAAGAAAGGCTCAACAGTTGGCGCTGGAGAAGGACATAGCCACATTAGAAGTGGAGTGCAAAAACACTGAAGATAAAGACATATTTCAGAAACAAATGTCAAAAAGAGAATTGCACCAAGTAATCACAGCAAAACTAGAGGGTGGTGGCTGTGCTACATTGAAGCAAATGTACTATGAACAAGGCAATAAAGTTAGTCATCTCCTAGGATATATTTACAAGAATAAAGGATATGTGTTTACTATATTGCAGGGCTGCTCAACCAGGAGAGCTGGTAATGCATATTTTCATTGTAAGCACTGAAAATACTGGAAGCACTTTATTGCAATTGCAATCATATGGAAAATAAATATTTTCTTTCGTTTTGGATATTTCTAGTGCTATCTCATTTTTTACGCTACCGGACCACCCATTTAATTTGCTTACCAAAATTCTTGCTTTAAATCTCCTAGCATATAGGCTGCAAAAGCAGCGAGTTGACTCCTGGATTACAAAAATAAGGAAGCCACTAAAACAGGTATAGAGCCAGGTGATATAGATTATGAATTCCAAAACTATCATGCAAAGCTCTAAAAAAGAAAGGTGTCCAGATGAGACCAAGGAAATAACTACTTTCCTAAGCAATGTCCCCCACCCATGTTTAAGTAATGAGGAAAAACTCAATTTGGAAAGACATATTTAACCTGCCGGGAATCAACTGGGAAACACTGGAACACAAGACTAGTTTCGAAAAAGATTTCCTAAGTATACTGGGGATAACAGCTTTAAACAGCATGAGCATTCATGCACAAGAGGCAGCTATATACTTCATATTATAGTGTCTAATATTGATATGAAGCAATGTGTAACCAATGAACCTCTAGGCAATAGTGATCACAATATGGTGGCATTTAAAATTAACAGGAAGTTTATAACTGAGAGGGGAATAACAAAACAAGAAATTGTGCTAAAACAAACTTTGATGGGATGAAAATTATGTTTTCCAAATGGAACTGGGAAAGTGAATTTTTGGGTGAAGGAACTAACAACATAAGGACTCAGCTTAAAGGAAAGATTAAAAGTATGGAGGAAAATATATTCCACTGTTTATAAAATATAAGAGCAAGTGTAAGGTACCATCTTGGCTAAATGCTAATATTAAAAGGAAAATAAAAAGATGAAACTAAATAAGCCAAAAAGAGTAACAGTAAAAAAATGGAAGGGTTCAGACAAGTTTAGAGGAACTGCAAGTCTGATATAATAAAAAAGCCAAAACCAGAATGCAAAATCAAATAGTTGTTAAGGCAAGGAGTAACCCCCAAATTATCTATAACTATTTAAAGTCAAAGAAGGCTATGTCAGAAATGTGGGACCATTATTGGATAACAATATACTAGTGGAGTTCAGAACAGGACATAGCTAATGCACTGAATAGTTTTTTTCAGCTTTGTGCTCAACCCACCATACATTGGAGATAAAGATTACTTGCATGTGGTTGGGCAGGCTATACTTATAAATAAAAGTATGGTGGAGGATCGACTAAAACTCCTAAATCCAAACCAATCAGCTGGCCCTGACAATATCCACTGCGGGTCTTAAAATAATTGATGATGGGTCCTAAAATAATTGGCACAGGTCCTTTTAGGCCAGATAAGAAAATTATTTAAAGCCAGTATGACTGAATGGATAGTTCTGACAGATTGGACACATGCAATTATAGTGCCAATATACAAAAAACAAAGGTGCCAAAAAGGAAATTACAGACCTGTGAGCCTTACATCTGTGGTGGGAAAAATCTTAGCAAAAATACTTGAGATTGAGAATTACTTAGATCAAAACAGTCTGGAGGATACAGTCCCCACCAGTTATACTGACCATGCTTAATGCGAGCAATTAGCTATTGGGGGCAAATATCAGGAACCTTTTGTCATTCTCATTCACCTCTGTACTAAATGCAATGGTTATTGCGGTCATTAGCTGCTGTGTATTTTGGGCATTTCTTGGGCTTTTTTGTTACACTTGCAAAGCACTCGCAATGCATCTGAGAGCGAGCGAGTGTTAATCTCTGACCTCTAACTATTTGTAACTGTTGTTCATTGCTGATTGCTAGGTGTGGCATTTTTTTTACAGGTACACTACAGTGACTAGGTGTTAATTGATCTGATTAGATGAGAGCCTCACAAAGCCCCACACCTAACACTGTTCTCACAGAGCACTGTAACATACACGTTGCAACAATGTCTGCAAAATGCAAAGTTTTGAGCCTTGCAGAAAAAGTTGAACTGCTAAATAAGATGGCTCAGTTACCCAAGATGAGCCAGCGGGACATTGCAGTGCAACTGGGGCTTGCAAAATCAGCCATAGCTAATCTCCAAAAGTAGCGTGAGCAGCTCTTGTCTGAATGGCACCAAAATGTCAACCCGGATAGAAAATGGAAAAGATCGGGCAAAGGTAGGGAGATAGAGGATGCCCTTCTTCTGTGGTTCCAGAATGCAAGAGGGAGAGAAGCTCTAATAAGTGGCCCCATTTTAATTCAAAAGGCTGGTGGATTGAGTACAAAGCTGAAAAAAAAACAGCTCGCAGATGCCCTTGGAAAATCAGACTTCAACCCATCAGAAGGCTGGTTGCAGCTCTGAAAAATCAGAAACAACATTGGTTTTCATTGAGGGCATGGATATGAACTGAGGAACATCTCCAATGTCGACGAAACCAGCTTGTACTTCCGGTGTGTCAGGTTTGGGACTTTGGCATTCAAAACTGAGAGTGTACAGGGCAACAAGCACACAAAGGAGCGCATTTCAGTGATGGCATGCTGTAACATGGACGGATCAGACAAGTGTGATCTGATTGTCATTGGCAAGTCACAGAACCCCAGATGCTTCTGAGGCATTAATTACCTACCAGCCATCTATTTATTTATTTATTTGCTTTTGGTAACCGGGTGAGTGCACTAGACATAGAGATGCCTATTTTCAGGCACGCCCCGGGAAATGCCCCGGAAATCTACAATGCTAACAGATCATCTTGGATGACTAGGGATATTTTTTCTGAATGGGTGTGCAACTGGGACAGGAGGCTACGTTATCACAAGATCGCAATCTTGCTAGACAATTTCTCTGGGCACCCACACGTGACTGGGCTACCAAACATTGCTCTAATCTTTTTGCCACCTAACACTACATGTCTGATCCAGCCCTTAGATCAGGGCATAATTTACAGCATGAAACAGCACTAAGTACGGGCTATGCAAGAGCTAGTGCTGTCAGACCTTGACACAAGCCCAAAGTTAAACACCATGCAGTATGCTAAAAAATTGAATCTCCTTGATGCAGTTAGACTGCTAAAACTGTCCTGGGACTCCGTAACAGAACATACCAACCAACAATGTTTTAGGAAAAGTAGGTTCAAAGTTGAAGAGACACTGACAGCCACAGAACAGGATGCCCAAGAGGTGCAGGAGACTATGCCAGAAGGAATGTCTGCTGAAGAGTTTGCCGAACTGTGTAACCTTGGAAACAATGAGGAGCAGACTGAGGTAGAGGATGACATCAGAAAGGTCATGAACTTGATCTTGCCTGCTGATACAGATGCAGACACAGACGCTGATGATAACAAAGACCTCAGCAAGGAAGAGTTTACTGTTGTGCTGAGTGATGTTTTCACAGCGATTTTAACACTGCGTTGGGCGATGGAGCAACATCCATGTATCTTGCCAGACTGGGACACACTTTCAAGAGTAGAGAGGGTCTGGAAGCTGTATTGTAAGACATGGAAGACACAGAGATGGATTACCGAACTCTTTGGCACTCAAACAGGACAACATGAACTGTCTGAACAATCTCTGTAAGGTGCTGCAATCTGCTGTACTGTAATCCGAATAGAGGAAAACAATCTATATTGTTTTTTTTTTCAAGATTGTTCTACATTTTTAATGTTTACCTAATAAAGTTTGATTTTTTAAAAGATAAGCAACATGTCCTCACCTTTTCATCTAATCATGGTAACTTATGGTTAAACTGACCACAGAATATAATAGGCATACAGCCTGTTCACAAAACTGCCTGTTATAAGTGGTGGGGACTATATAACCCAACATGGCTTCCAAAAAAACAAATCATGCCTTACCAATTTGATTAAATATTTTGAACCCATCAGTAAGGCTGTGGTCAGGGTTATAGCAGTGGATGTTGTTCATATGGACTTTACCAAGGCATTTGATACTATCCCTCAGTATGAATTCATTCAGAAACTGAACAGTCTTGGTATAAACCAGCATATAACCAGATGGCTAAATAGCTGGCTAACTGCTTGACATCACAGAGTCAGAGTAAGTGGTTATATGCCTAATTGGGGGACAGTGACCACAAAGTATCCTCCGGGCTCGTGTTGGGGCTAACTCTCTTTAATATATATGTGAGTTAGTTTTCTGATGACACCAAACTTAGCTATAAGTTGGATTCACTAGAGGGTATCCAGTAATCCATAAACTGCAGCAGGAGTTGGATATATTATACATCTGAGCACAGACAGCAAAAATGTCATTCAGCCCAGAAAAATGCACAGTACTGCGCTTTGGAGCAAATAATAATAGAGCAAAATAAACAATAAATGGGAATAAATTAAAAGCAAGCCACTGTGAGAAAGATCTAGAAGTACAGGTTGAAGATTACTCTAAAACAGAAACAGCAGTGTGATGGTGTTATCAAGAAATGCAATAAAATTATTGCATGCATAACAAGAAATGTTGTCAGTAGAAACAGATAGGTACTGTAATTGTGCCATAGCACAGGTCACTGGTTGGAACACATACAGAGTACTAAGGTCAGTTTTGGAGCCCTCTGAATAAGACAGAGATAGGAAGCATGGAGGTGGTGCAGAGAAGAACAACTAGGATGATGTGGGATCTCAAAGGGAGGGATTACAGTACTAGGTTGGACAGCCAGAGTTTGTTCTGCCTTAAAAGAAGAAGGTGGGAGGAGATATGATACATGTTTTTAAGTCATTCAGGGATCTATTAGGTGTTCACATCAAATCCAGTGATCAGACTCTAAGGAGACATGCCTACCAATTAAGAGAACTGTTCAAAACTGAGAGAAGGAAGTATTGGTTTATGTAGAGAGTTGTGAAGGTCTGGAATGGATTGCCCAGAGACACTGTGGTTAGTAGAGGTGTGGCAAAACTAGCAAATTCTGAATTTGCTATATTTTCATGACTTTTCATGAAGTTTTTGGGAATATTTTCAAATTTTTAATTGGCTATAACTTGGTTGATGTTGAGGCTAGCAGTCTGCAATTTGGCATGCATATTGTCTGGCAGAGTCCCGAAGTGTGTGCTAGGTTTGAAAACATTTGAATACGGGATGGAGAAGTTATAGTGCTCACTGTCTGGCCATTTAATATTCATGCGAAGATTTCTGAAAATATTTCTATGCTTACAATTTAGCCACCTTTTGAGCTAGCTAATTGAAAACTTAGATGAATACTTTCTTGGAAGAGTCACAGAAACTGCTAAATAGAGAAGTACTGGTTATGTAAATTGTAAGTTTTAGCCATGACCTGCCTCCCAACATGACTTACCAGGCTCGCTTCTGAACTGATGCTGGGCAATGGGGGTTGCCATAAAGCTTAATATTTAGGGTTAATGAACCTAACAACACTGGTGATATATTTCATTCTCTAGCTTTAAATTATAGGGGATTAAAATTCAGCAGCTTATGTAATTGCAAAATGTAATTTTCAAATTTCTGAAAGTTTGAAGGCTTATAACTCAGTCACCTTTAAAGATAGAGATCTAAACCATGGCACACAAATATGTGGGCATTGGTAAAGTCACCACACCACATTTAGCGTAATGTGAACAAACACTTTTAGTTTATGTAGTTGTTAACTGTAATGTTAAACTTTCCAAATGTTTGGAGGCTTATAACTTAGTCATCTTTAAAGATAGAGATCTGAAACGTGGTACACTTTTGCATGGGCATTGGAGAAGTTAGCTTGCCACATTTCATGCAGTTCAGACAAATACTTTTTAATGTAGCTGGAAATAGTTAAAATTACAATTTCGGTGAACGTTTGCAAATTATTCATGGAAATTTCATGGAATTTCATGGAAGTGAAATCAGCATTTTGCCAAAATTCTTCCAGCAGGGAGTGGGATAATTTATAACTGGCCTAGGTTTGTTCAAGAATTTTGCACAAGTCAATGAGATAACAGGTGATTTGGGGGTGGTGAGATGATTTCACCCTGGATTTCCTGATGGGGGCATGCTTATCCCAGACAGAGGTGAATAAGGAGTGGCAGATGGATAGGGCCATGGGACCAACTCCCCCACTGTCAGTACCATGAAGCCTCAGTTAATCTCATATTAACCAATAAATTTCCATATCCCTACTCTACTACTCCAGCTTATGTTTATACCATATTGTAAGACATTCTCTTATTTAAACTCTGTATGTAGTAACTACTTCTTGTAACACGGTTCTCTTTCTAACAAACTTGTCTATAACAAATTAATCTGGTCTGCACCTATTTCCTCTGGTTAACCTCAATGTACACCTCTGTACCCGGGTTGCACCTGAAATGAGTCCCGGCTCAGTGTGCTTTTCCCGGTCACCAAATGTTAAATAAAATAAATAAATAAATATCAATGTCTGGGGCAGTGATCATTGGGTACCAGTCAGTAGTAGCCAGGTCGCTCAGTAGAGCTTCTAAGTTCAGTGACCAAAGGCACCTTGACCAGATGTATTTGGGGCGGGGAGGAAGTCAGACATTTCTGACAAAGAATGTCATACAGGAGATAAAATTTGCCCAGCCCTAGTGGGTGGTGTTAGTCTTGAAGCCTTTAAAAGGAATATGATATAAGGGCAGTGTCTAAGCTCCAATCTCTAACTGTTCATGAATTTAGTTATATAAAAAAACTGAAGTTTTTGAATAAGTATTCAGCACTATATTGATAGAAGTATTGGCTATAATGGAGTATCCCTTTAAGGAGATCCTAGTAGCATGTACATTTTTGGTGCTGAGTCCAACAAAACAAAAGGGAGCTTAAGAGTATGTCTAAAGTAAGAATTTTTATAAATATTAATTATAGTGGAGTATCCCTTTAAGGAAGTGTTATTAGTGTATGATTTTATGTTACTGGATGAAAGAGCTGCAAATCCCCTCATATTTTGGTACCTTTGAATTTGTAATTCCTTGTAAGATATGAAATATGAGAAAGTGATCTTTAAGAAGTATGTATTTTTTGTTATTAGAAATGTGTACAATTTATTTGGTTTGAATGAGTGTAACACTGAGATGCACTTTTTGATGATGTCACATTACTATGTCATTATTTAAAAGGAGATGTAAGCCCATCTTTCAGCTGCTGCCCCCTTGCAGGAACTAAGCTGAGGCATTAGGGGTCTTTACAGAAATGGTGGATAATAAATGCAACATTGGTTCATGGATTTTGTCTCAGCACTTGTGTTTTGTGCAACTTCAGGGCAGCTGTTTTGAAGATTTGTAAACTGTGGGACTAGCCACTCCTAGCTGCGCACAGACGCTCTTTCCTGAGTGCTGGAAAGTACTGGTTGGAACTATTGCATACAGAGGTGGGCGAAGTGCTCCCACTTTGCTACGTGGAGTACTGCGCATTATCCCCAAATCTGCGTAGTCCTCCGCAACACGTAGCAAATTACTCCACCTATAAATCTGAAACTGAAGTTCATTGATTTCAATGGACTTTGTGTACTTCACCTTGTATTACAACCTTCCCCTTAATTTTAATGCAAAGTGCTATTGATTTTAATGGACTTCGCTTTACTTTGTCTGTTTATTGCTATTTGAGGTGAATTTTGCATTAATTCATGGGATGGCAGGTCACATGGTAACTATATTGTCTTGTACAGCCTCAGTTTTGCGTAGTGTGTGTAGTGAAATGATGTAGACAGTTTGCTGTCAGAGCTCTGAGAATCAGACCATCGAAAAAGCTTTTAAATATCACTTTTGGTCCAATTATTTTGTTCCAAATTTAGTACATTGACTGTAGGAAACCCTCATGTGCCTACATCATCGAGTGTTGATTGTTTTTCTGTGCATTTTGAATGATAATTTAGAATATTTAGCCTGTCTACTGACAGGCACCGTGGAGTGAGATTGACATGAGAAAGGCAGTCTTTCTGTTTCGTGCTAGTAGTATGTGTTAGTATCTGTGTGTTTATGTACACACAGTAATACTTGAAGTAATTTTTGATAATTATTTTCTGTTTGTTGTAGTGCAGTGCATATTTTCAATCTGTTTAAATGATTTGTTTATATAGTGTACAGCACTGTTACACTTTCTGCACATTATCAATAGTGTGTGTGTGTGTGTGTGTGTGTGTGTGTGTGTGTGTGTGTGTGTGTGTGTGTGCCAGCAAGTCAGACACATTTATTTGTGCCACACAGTAATCGCTGCACTCTGAATTGGTCATCCATCTGCAGTATTTGTTATTGCTTCCTTCTATGTAGCTAGTGGACTGCTACTGCAGCACCCCCCCAACCCGCAAAAGGCATAACTTATTTTTCCAGGTTTGGATTTGTGTGACTACTGGTTAAGGTGTTTTTGTGGCATGTGGCTGCATCTCTTTATAGTGTACAATCTGCATCTGTGTGTTTGCATCTGTTTAGTGCCCGATCTGCATCTGTAAGCCACAGTTGTTCAAATTTCAGAAATCTCAATTTGTTGTGAATTTTCTGTATGATCTCAAAAATGCCTGCAAACAGACATGCATGCAAAGATGCTTCTGGCCATGGCACTGCTGCCAGTGGCAAGAGTGACTGTGGGCATGTTGGTATGCAGCAGAAGTACATAGTTGATGTCAGTAAAGAGATTTCTCTGACTATGTTTTCCACAGCACAATCAGTAGCTTCAATCATGGTTGGAGATGCTGTTGTCCCCACTGGTGGTAGTGAAGTTGCTGATGGCATGAGCATTGCCCTAATTTCAACCCATGCCAACAAGTTAACCAGTTTCCCAAATATTAACTAGTCTAAAGCTTAATATGTATAGCCACAAGTAAAGGGGGGGGGGGGTTGCATGATTGAAACTATCAAGTACCGAAAGGAAATCAACAATATACAAGAGGGTAGCATCTTTCAGAAAAAGTGATGTGCACGAACAAGTGGGCAAAATATGAAGACAGAGGGGGATGTATCAGGGGCAATGTTAGGAACTACTTTTTCATAGAGAGGATGGTGGGTGCAAGGACAAACAAAAACTAATGATCAGTGTTATGGTGCGAGAGCAGCAGTTGAAACATGCCCATTATTTGGAGTCGGTACACCTCCATGCGCTTCAACCCCTGCTCCACATTGTCAGTCCAGTGGTTCACATGGTCCAGCTCACTTCACATCAGGCCCAAATCAACATGTGTGGCAGGTAATCATGCAGGGTTCCCACCGTCACCTTTAGGTTGTGGAGCAGCTGCTTGCTCCATGGCCCTCCCCCGCTTGACACCATGTGCAGGTGGAGGCCAAGCTGCCACCTGTTGCCCAGCAGGGCCAGCAGGTGTATTCCTGCCCTGTTCAGCAAGCTTGGCCTGCCAATCTGCACAGTGATGGTTGTATAGGTGGGTGCACTGACCACCTGTGCCCAGATGACTTCCCTTGGGGCCATGGCACACCACCTCACCACACAGATTGCACTTCACTACACTGGTGTCCGCAGGTAGTGTAGTGAAAAACTCCCACGCTAATGAGCTGTGGGGAGGACTGGGCACAGGCGGGGGGGGTCAGATGTTGTTGCTGGCCACTGCTGGTGCTTAGTTGGGATGGGGGATGGGGGAAACCTGTTGCTGCAGCTGTGACTGCTGCGACTCCTCCCTCACTTCCTGCTGTGCCGCTGGTGCAGGGGCCATGGCAGGTGGTGGCACTGGTGGGAGGGCACTGGTTGGTGCCACCGGTGGTGGTGGTTCCATGGCACTACTACCTCCTGCTTTAGGGAAGGGACTACTAGCCCAGAAGGTGCTCCAGTTCAGACATGGGGTTTATATTTTTTGCTATCTCTCTGTCTCATCTTAAAGTGAGGTTTATATTTTTTGTTATCTCTCTGTCTCCTCTCAAACACAGCTCTTTCTCCCACACTAGGTAAGGTGAAAGTGAAAGTCTTTCACTCTCTTGCATGATTAACTTCGTGCCTGAAGCATGTGCGATGCTCACTCACTCACTCTGCCTTTAAAAGAAAATAAAGTGAAGTAATGTGGAGTCATCATAACGCAAAGTCATTATGATGTGAAGTGGTGAAGTACCCCATTTCAATGGGCACTTCGTGTAGCTGTATGTCGAGGTGGAGTGGGCCACTTCGCCTGTGCTATGCTAGCAAAGGTAATCTTCACTGCATCTCTAATTGCATATTCAATTAATACAATATTAGTTTACTTGTTATATCTTTTAAATCTTCAATTGATATGAAGAATTAGCTGTTTCTGTTTGATTTTAACTCCTGGCTTCAGTACTGCACATGGCTATTGTAATATCACCAGCAGTAGGAAAACTCTCTCTAATTTGTTTGCCATTTCATTGTGATGTACCCAGCTTAACTAGATATCAATTGTGACATACCCCAAAATGCAAGATATCAAGATTTCTTGTAAAGTGAGTCCAAGAATATAAATGTAATTATGTGGCTTTTCTTTTAAACCACAATATCATAACCGGGGCAAAATGACCTTACCAGACAAATAAGTCTTTAGTTAACAACGTTGTGTGGAGTCAAATATTATTCAGTGCTTCTCCACAAGTGCCAAAGCAGAACAACATCACAGAAGTGGAGTTCAGAAACCTAACGTTTTGCACATGAGCAGGCACTTTTTCAAGGATTACTGCCACCTACTGTTTACATATTATTTATACAGTAACATTAAAGAGACAGCTCAAGTGAAATTTAAAATACAGTACAAAATTACTGGACACCAAAAGTTTACATAGTGATGAGAAGCTGAACAAAGATACATGCATTTGGCCATACTGTTTTTTTTCCTCTTGCAAGCTTAAAATAATACAAACCCACCCCTCGCTCCACTGACAATGTTAGATATTGTCATTGGTCATTATATTAGAGATAATTACTCATGAGTTAGCCATTATTACCCTGCATTAAATGACCCTATCAATATTAAATGAATCTTCACAGAGTTAAGGATGCATGGACGCAATTAATGGTCACTCAGAATTCATAATATACAGAACAAATAAATTAACGAATTATAATAAGAAGTCTCAAAAATTTGTATTGTATCAAATACCTTTTTGATCTCTAAACGTTAAAACCAGTTTGTAGTAATGTGCAAAAGAAACAAGATTGTGTGCAAATGTCCAGTGTTGAGATGAATCCAAATGGTACTAATGGGATCATAAATCCATACAAATATCTGTCTGAATAATTGAAGTGCTTCAATATGTGCAAAAGATGCCAGAGCCAAAAAAATATGCAAATGTTGGCAATGACTGAAAATGCATATAAAACAAGTCCAAACAATCCAAATGAGATCATAAATGCATGCAAGTGTCTGTATGGATAACTGAAAATGCTTCAACTTGTGCAAAAGAAGCAAGATCCAAAAAACATGCAATTGTCAGCAATAACTGAAAATACAATGATACAACAGTAATGTATATACAGTGCAATTTAACAAGATAAAATGCAATCCAATCACCTGACCAGGAAAGATGCTAATTCAGTGCATTCATTCAATTCCAGAAACTCTGCCGCTTTTAAATAATAAATCTAAATGGATTCCCTGCATCAAAATAAGTTATCCAGGTTGCCTCCTCTCCATCCAAGCTAGACCCTTTAAGTTCCATAAAATACAAATCTGTGAGCCTGAGCACATTGTCTGATAAGTTCTGATAGAGTACAGGTCCCCTGATAAAGCCTTGCATTAGAGGCAAAGCACTTGGTCTAGGTGGACGAGTTTTGACTGGTGAGATGCTTACTATTTGAAACGTGTAAAAATAAAACACCACATTTTTTTGAAGCTTCATTTTGGATCCTTGTTTTTTCCAGTTGGAGTGCATGCTGCTTGGAACTACTGCTAGTGTACTATCTGGGTTCCATCTGTCAATATCGCCCAGATGTTCAACAATTCGAAATTTCAATCTACAGAGTGCCTTTCTGATATAAAGTGCTCCATATAGAGAATAATGGATACCCAAGCTGGTTACAAGGTAACAAGCTGGTTAGTTTATCGAGAGGTTGCCATGATGACCATTTGAACCTCAAGATAGTAGCTCGAGAGGTTCACGCACCATGGGCAACCTTGAGATGAACTAACTCAGTTAGTTACCGTTAGTTGGGTATCCATTGTTTTTTATGGTGTAGGATGCCAACTGTTATGAAACACGATTATTTGGATGACTTACTTTGTTTTTTTTCTCCGCTTTGTCGCTTCACTGTTGTTTTCACCACTGCAGCCGCTTCCTGGTCATATAATAATAATAATAAAATGTATATGTTATAGCGCCTTTCAACATATCAAAGCAATGTACAATTGAAATAAAACAGCATACAATAAATACAGTAAAATCAAGAAAATACAGAATAAGCTTCCCCCACAGAAAAGTCTTAAGAGCCTGCTTGAAACACGCCACTGTCCTGTACTCCTGAAGCTGACGTGGCAGAGAATTCCAGAGGGTAGGTGCCACAAACCCAAAAGCATGTGCACCAGATGACTTTAAACTTACCCTCGGAATCTCTAACAACCCCATGTCAGCCGAGCGGAGCTGTAGCAGAGGGGTGTAGGGAACCAGGAGCTCTTTCAAGTAGTCAGGACCCATCCCATGTAGGGCTTTGTAAGTAAGTAGACCAACCTTAAAGGTGATCTGCCACTGGATGGGCAGCCAGTGCAGGCTGTGCAGCACTGGTGTAATATGGGTTCTTCTAGCTACCCCAGTCAACAAACGTGCTGCAGCATTCTGCACTAGCTGCAAGTGGCAGATATCAACCCCAGGAAGCCCTAAGTAAAGGGAGTTGCAGTAATCAAGGTGCAATGTCACAAAGGTGTGGACCAAAACAGGAAGGTCGCTAGGCAAAACAAGGTGCCTAATCCTGACAATGTTCCTAAGATGGTAAAAGGCCAGCTTGATGACTGCTGACACCTGATGATGAGGGGTCAGACCATCGTCAAGCACCACTCCCAGGTTAAGCACCCATTCAGAGGTGAGAATTTGGGCCCCCCAAGACTAAACCGAATGGGAGCCTGGTCCTCAACCCCTCTGTTCTGTGATCCGGGTCCACAACCAAAACCTCAGTCTTTCCCGGGTTCAACTTTAAACCGCTGGTGCTCATCCAGTCTTGGATTTCTGTGAGACAGCTGTTCAATACTGAGATAGCACTATCCTGGTCAGGGGCCAAAGATAGGTAGAGCTGGGTATCATCAGTATAGCTGTGAAACCTCAGCCCATACCGTCTTACAATGTCTCCGAGGGGCAGCATATATACTGCGAATAACATGGGGGACAGCACTGAACCCTGGGGTACCCACATGCACATGCGCTAGCGCATTCAATGTTGTTATGCTGTAGTAGCTATGCAGCTAGTGCAGCATAACAGCTGCGATGACTTAGCTACTACAGCATAACAACATTTCAAAAGTAATAGATTTTTAACGCTAACAGTGTTCCATCGTACACTATAATCAGCTTTGTATACTATCTCCCTAGTACTACAATTGATGACATTCCTAATCTGATACATCATGTTGATACTAGGGAAAGTGAAGGAGTCAGTCTCCTTAACCCTTACAGTACTGCAGAAGAATCTATATGTCCTGAATCTATATACAGTACGTTCAAACTTACTTAATTACATGGCAATAGACACAATTTCCACATTTCCTTGTACCCGGGGACTGAGAACCACATACAATCCTTTTGTGCACCGTGTACTACATAATCTCTAATGTTACAACCCCTCCTGTATACAACCATTGGTAGTGATGCTGTGTATTTCTTAAGGACAGGGTCTGATGGTAGTACATGTTTATTATTCTTTAAACTCTCCATAATTTTCCTTGATTGTACACAGTAGGTTGTTACAAAGTTAATCATCCTGTCTGAACAATATCATTTGCCTGTCGCTGCTATAACAAATCTGTTCATTCTCTATTCTCAGTCTTTTCTTTTGCTCTGTTAATAGAATTTTTGGAGTACCTTCTGTTTCTAAATCAGGTTTCCAATTCATTAGCCTTCTCAACAAAATCCACTGGTTCACTGCAATTGTGTTTCACTCTGTAAATTTGTGACAAGGGGATATTATTAACCATATGTCTGGGATGGCAACTGCTATTACGGAGAGGTGAGTTGTGGTCAATCAGTTTTCTGAACAGATCCATTTTGAGTTTACTGCCTCAGCCCTTATTCACTCTCAAATTGAAAAAGTCAGTGTATTCTGTGCTAAATTTCAATGAAATATTGTCATTACTAACTTCAGGATGTTGCTTAAAGAGTAATTGATGCCATCTGGCCAAAAGTGCTACATTGCAAAATTAGAATAAGCATACCCCCAGTACATCCCATACCAAAAACTAGATGTCAGTTTTACTTCATTGTGAAGTTATTAGTCATTTTGTAACCATGATTTTACTACCTGTTCAAAAAAAGCCTGTATCAGTGAAGAGCTGATGATGTCACCTTGGGAACCCACAGTCTTGTGTTCCCTGTCAGCAAGATTATAAGATCTGTTTCTCCAAAGTTGTTATGATCATGTGCAATGGTTTTCACAAGTAAAACAGGCAGCACCAGTCAACAAACTATGTGGGCTCTTCTGTTTTGTACTTGGTCTATGAAAGTTATTTTTCCGAGTGACTCAATTCAGTACATTTGGAAATTGATCTAAATATGGCTGTAGCATTGTTCCACAGCCATTTGTTGGCCTACCAAAGGAACTGCAGGAACAACTACCAGAGCCAAATACTTCTGTGCACTTTCATATATGCATTTCCCATAATGCACAGCAGCCAAATCCCAAATGGCAAACACAGCAGAAAAATGGAGTGATTCCACAGTTCACAGATAAGATAGCCAAAACGAACACATATTCTACAATGTTGATCACATCTGCATGTAATCAGTAATTGAATGACTGTTCACCATTGCACCCACAATATACAAACTGCAGTTAAATATATTCGTTACCCATAATGCATTGCAGCCAAATCCCAAACAGCAAACACAGCAGAAAAACAGAGATGATTCAACTATATCTGTGTCTGTATCTGTGTTTTATTGTATTTGCTAATATAGGATGCTATGTTACAATAGCAATACGATTTGTGGGTGTGGTATCATGGATATCGCTACCCTCGGTGGTTGGACATGAGGTCAAGAGGCCGAGTGCATCCAACCGCCTGAGAAGTGATGATATCCCATGATATACCACACCCTGGAGTGCATTATTGCTATTATGAACAGGAATACAAGTTTTAGCAGTAAAAAAAAAAAAATCTTTTAAATCGTTCTGAAAATGTGTTTTGTGAGGTATTGGAGGAGTACCTTTTAATAAAATAGTTCCTGGAAACTCTAGCCAGCAGGTGGTTCTGCTGTAATTGAAGTTGGTTGAGGAGGTGCAGCTGTGAACGTTGTCTTCCCCCCCCCCAAAAAAAATAGTGTGATCAGGAGCCATCCTATTTATGTGGGTGACTTTTTTGGGAAAAATAAGAAAGTTTCTGGTGCAACCACATATGTGAAAGTATCATTGGAGCCATGAGAGGACTGAAGTCACAGTTTGAAAGGGAGCGGACTGACTAGCGGGGGCAGTTCAAGAGTTTCCAATATATCGGTAAGTTAGTCTGTGTTTGTCCACCAGCTGATAAACGCAGGAAGATGTTACAGGTGTAAGCGTTAGTACGTGAAGCAAACGAGCAGCTGAGCGCGCTTTTGAAAAGAGCGAGCTAGTAAGACAGACATAAAGCTGCACGCACGTAGCAATGCTGCCTTTAAAAAAAATAAATAGCGGCTTTGTCTGTATTAATAAATTTCAGCAGTTTTACTGAGGGTGCCAAAAACGATATTGTTTTTAATTATCTTGGTGTACTCTCCCATTTGTGACACTCGGTGCCGCTGTCGAAACTGCAATTTCCATCGGAGCGAGTGAGGAGCTGGTTGAAGTAACTGCCCATTGCCGTTGGAATGATTTGCTGTGGGTAGGGAAACTGGTGGCCGGAGGCTTTTAGAAGCCGTGATGATGTAGCTAGATATCATCACAGCTTCCAAGAGCTGCTGGCCAATCAGCTTCCTAGATTTTCGATCCCCAGTTCATAATGTTGTATAAAGAATAACTCCCTGTTTCTGCACTTGTCATGTTACAAGTGCATTAAACCACTCCAAGGCATGGTTCTACTGTGGAATTAACTTCGTTACAAACCCTGAAACTCGCATAGTTCTTAAAGCAATGTTTTTTGAATGGTGCTGCTTGTTTTATATGTGAAACCCATTGCACATGATCTTTACAACTTTGGAGACACAGGTCCTATAAGCTTGCTGACAGGGAATATTAGACTGTGAGTTCTGAAGATAACATCATCATCAGCTCTTCACTGATACAGGCTTTTTTTGTACAGGTAGTGAAATCAGGGTTACAGAATGGCTAATAACTTTAAAATGAAGTAACATAGTAATCTAGTTTTTGGTATGTGATTTATCTGGGGCATGCTTATTCAGATTCTGCAACGTAGTACTTTCAGCATCAGTGGCTTTTTAAAAAGAAGTAGCTCCATATCAGTGCCATTCCAGACAAAAAACAGATTGTCAATATAATGGTAATACATCAGGGTATGTGCAATAAAACTGATATCCCCCCAGGGTCATGTATGGCAGTGCTTCCCACATCCCTAGGTAAATATTTGCACAGTTTGGTTTTACAGCTGCACTCGTGGCAATGCTACAAACTTGTAAGTAATATTCACCTAGGAATGGAAATGCATTGCATGTGAGTACTAATTCAGTAAGTTGCAACAGAAATTAATTCAGTTCACCAGAATATGAATCACTCTCTGTCAGCACTAAGGCAAGGGCATAGAGTCCACCTTCTTAGGGGAGTTTAGTATACAAGAACTCTATGCCCATTGTAACCAACAATGAATCAGGTGACACTGACACTCCCAAAAGAGACTGGAGAACCTCTGTGATATCACAGACATAAGATGGCATGCCCTGCATGATATCCTTAATATGGGAATCACAAATTTTGAGAGGGGCTCAATGAGACCACCTATCCCAGCCAAACCTGGGGGGCCAGATGGGTTCTCTACTCTCTTATGAATTTTGGGCATAATGCAGATTGTCGCCCAGACAGGAAAATTAACTATCAAAAAAATCAAAGACCTGTTTGGAAATGATGTTCTGATCCAATGTATCATTTAAAACAGCATCAACCATTATTTAAACATACTAGTCGGATCAAAGGCAAGTGGTCTATAAAATGCTTTGTCTGCAAGTTGTTTTCTCACTTCAATGTTATACATGCTTCTGTCCATAATAACTACAGAACCCCCTTTGTCACTGGTTTAATTGTGATATCATAGTTATTTCTGAGGGATTTAATGGCTTGATATTGTGGGCTGGTACAATTAACAAACCACGTTTTTTCCATGTCCCTGAATAAATCACTACATTGTTCAATGCATAATCTCTCAAAGACTTGTGCTGAGGCATTCGGTAGAGGACAACAGGTGGATTTACATTTAGTCCCACAGTATTTCTTCTGAGGGGACCTCCATCATACCTCTAACATAATGTACTGATATAACTCATGAACTGTCAGTCATATTAATTTAATTTCTTGTATCAAAAACTGATTTGAGATTTAAAGTTCTAGTGAATCTCTATATATCTATGAGAAGTTCAACTGGTTTACCCAATTGGAGGGGACAAGTGACAATTCCTTCTGGAGTACCTCTATTTTATCTGGAATGAGTTGTTAACTAAAGATATTGACAATATTTATCTCCTCTTGTTGTACTTGCACCTGTTGTTTGGCCTGCCCCTCCTCTGGTTCCCCTGGTATCACCTCTGCCCGAAGCTCATCTGTTCATAGCTTGAGTAGTTCCTTCCTCCATAGGTGGCCCCTCCTAATTTTCTGCTTGGAAATATGACCTGGTAGTCCTCTCACTCTGTCTGAGAGTCCCCATTCATCATGGTGAGGAAGAGCGCTCTCCTAAAAGAGCTATTGTACCTGTAGAATCAGTATCAGATCGACTAGTAACTGTAGATGTTTCAGGCTGTGGTTTCAATATAGGCTGAATATAGTCTCACGTTTCCTCCTCTAATCAAATATTCTATCATGCAGGTAATCCAGCCTATCTCTTTCAAACTTTTGCTGTTTTTCAACCTTGATGTAGTTGTATCTGAGAATTGTGTCTTTTAATTCCCTCTGATATCTCTCAAAGTCTCTTGATTCTATGAATGAAATCATGATCTCTTCTGCTTGCTTTAATGTTGCTGTTGTCTCTTGAGTTCTCTCCACTGCGTCCTCCAGGATAAGACAAATTAAAACAGTTTATGCTTTCAGCAGGGCTGTTCTCAACTTGCTCATAAATCAGACTCATTTCTGTCCAAATACTGGTGTATTAATAATCCTTCAGCCACATGGAATGAGGCTTACCTTCAGGTAAGCCTCCAGTATTACCTTTTGCCAATGGAGATGGCGGGCCTTTAATGCCATCATTTCATGTTGATTAAATGCATCTTAAAACCAGTTGTTCAGCAGTGCTAGTTATAGTCCCTTCTGTAGTTCATGTCTGTATGTTAGTACCTTTTTAGCAATGGATTTATTCTTGTCAGTAAGCCGCCTGGTGTCTGCATCCCGTGCTGTACTTGTTGACACTGAGTCTTCAGTGACACTGCTCATTCTTTAGTTAAGAATTAGCAGTAAGTCCCAGCACTGAAGTGTAAACTCCCAAACACATCAGCTGCACCAGAAACAAGAGCAGGGTATGTTCAGAGGTAGTCGATGCTCTCAGTAAACAAAAATACAATCCACAGTATCACAGCTAGGCAAAACAACCTTACCAGGCAAATAACAAGCCTTTAGCTGACAATGTTGTGTGTTGATGTTCTATGTTGAAGTTGAAACATTTTCAGTTATCCTTATTGACACTTGCATGTTTTTGATCCTGGTTAGAATTGTTTCATTTGTATTTCCAATCATTGCTGACATTTGCACATTTTGGGAATCTGGCTTCTTTTGCTTATATTGAAGCACTCAAGTTATCCAGATGGACATTTCATATTCATGGGTTTATGATCCCATCGGGACTGTTTGCATTTGTATGGACACTGGACATTTACACACAATTGTGATTCATTTGCACATTACTATGATCTAGTTTGAACTTTTAGAGATCAAAACAGTCTTTGACTCAATATGAATTTTGGAGTCTTCTCATTATAATTCATTAATTTATCTAGTCTGTATCTTATGAATTATGATTTGCCATTGATTGTATCCATGTATCCTAAACTTTGAGGAGATCTGTTTACTATTGGTGGGATAATTTAATATGGGATATTAATGACTGACTCATGGGTAATTAGATCTAATATAACTACCTTTGACAATATCAAATATTGTCAGCAGAGCGAGGGGTGGGTTTGTATTATTTTTAGCTTGCAAAAGAAAAAAATAGTATGCCAGTATGCTTGTAGCTTTGTTCAGGTGCTTATCACTATGTAATCTTTAGGGGTCAAGTAAGCCAAGTAATTTTGTTTTTTAATTTCACTTGCACTATCACTTTAATGTTACTGCATAAATAATGTTCCTCAGTAGGTGGCAGTAGTTCTTGACAAAGTGCATGCTCATGTGTGAAATATTGGGTTTCTAACCTCTGGTTCTGTGATTGAGTTGCTCAGTTATGGCACTTTTGGAGAAGCACTGAATAACATTCGATTCCACACAATGATGTCAGCTAAAGACTTGTTATTTGACTGGTAAGGTCATTTTCCCCGGTGTGATTCTGTGGATAGTATTTTCATTTACTGTGAGCATCAACCACTTCTGAGCATTCCTTGTCCTTGTTGCTGGTGCAGCTTTTCTCTCAAAACCTGTTGTATTAAGATAAGTACCATCACAGGTAGTTACCATTGCTATAGTGTATGGAGACGGCAAGTTTACAACATTGTTATGGTATCATTGTGACATCAAGAGGTTGTTAACCCCTCTTGACTACATCACAATGATACCATAAGAGCTTTGGCTCCTTTGTGCATGCACGTCCCCCTTTCCTGAAGTTATTTCTGGTGAATCCTTTCTCCCTCTCCTTGTTACTTACGATGGTTCTTACAGGCAGTGACACAGAACTCTTCTAGTTTTATGGGCAGCAATCTCTTGTGCACAACACAACACTATCACAGCCATTCAGAAGGAGCAAGAATTGTGGGACGTCTTGTGCACGCTTGTCTATTGGACATGAATGGCCATGGTGGTCAGAGAGCTTTAAGCAAAGGGAAAGGGCACAAAGCAAGAAAACAAAAAAGTGAGGATGCATCACTTTTTACTTGTTCCTGTAAACTGTAAAATATAATGGATGGCCAACGGACAATAACCTCACTGCAATTGCTTCTCGAGGTTTCCACGACAACAGTATACCTCTAGAGCTACGCTCTCGAGGTTTACCATGTTGTTATGGAAACCTCTCAAAGTGATTAAAGCATGGTTACTGTCTGATGGCTATCCCCATCCTCTATTTTCTTTACAGCACACACAGATAACAGCCCAGTCTCTGACCTGTTGTGGCATAACCATACATATTCGACTACCGTTCATGGTCTGGAAACACTTATAAATTATTGTTGGCACCAACTCAAGCAAATATCGTTAGGTAAAACAGTGGAAGAGTTATTGTTTTCTGTTATAAAATGGGGTCTAGTAAATTCTGACTCTTCATTGGTCAGGACCCCATTAAATGGTACTGCATTAACCTAGCATATACCCCTGCTCAGAAGACATGATAGGGGTGGATTAATTGAGACCGCAATCAGTTGGGTTCCAAAAGGTCAATATATGCTAAGCGCATATCCTCAGGGTCAAAAAGATCAAAATGCAAATGAATTCAAAAACAAGCAAATATACAAAAATTGCCAGCAGAATGAAGACTTGTGGTCAATCGGGTCTGCTCATATTGTGGATTTCCTGCATCAGCTAAGGACTGTGCCCCTCTTCTCAACTGATACCCCCTCCTTTCCGGCCATTCACCTGTTGAATCTGGCCTTATCTTTTACCCTGTCACACCCTTTTTTGAAGCCATTCATTGCTTCAAGTGATGCCACTTCTTCAGGAAGCACATTTCACCCTCTCACCAACCCTTTATGAACAAGTGCCTCCTGGACTTTCTCCTGAACCTACCCACTCCCACGTAAGGCAATGTTCCCTCATGTTTTTATTTCCACACCTTGTTAATGCCCCTCAAATATTTAACAGTCTTATGCCCCCCCTTCCAAGGAGTACATGTTCAAGGCATCCTGCCTCCTCTCATATTTCCTGCCCTGATGACCTCAAACCATCTTCGTCACAGTCTTCTGGACTGCCTCCAGCAGGTTAATGTCCTTCTTCAGGTAAGGATGACAATACTGCACACTATACTCAAGGTGTGGTCATACCAATGACCTGCATAATGGCAGTACAACATCCTCCCTCCTACTGCTGATCCCCCTGACAATGTAGCCCAATGTTCTGTTGGCTTTTACCACAGCCTTCCTACATTGAGAGGAGTGTTTCAGATCACTGGTTATCTGCACCCCAAGGTCATTTTTTTTCTTGGATTTGGCTACTAGGACCCCACTCAGGCTGTACTTCATCTTTGGGTTCTTGGCTCCAAAGTGCATTACCTTACACTTCTTCACATTCAGATCAAGTTGCCATATTCTAGACCACCTATTGAGCCAAGCCAGATCTTCTCTTAGGTCCTGATCTGTTCATCTGTAGCCACCCTCCCAGAGAGCTTGGTGTCATACATGAACAAGAAAGTCTTTCCCTTTATGACCTCTTCAGTGTCATTGATGAAGACATTAAACAGTCCCAGCACATGCATCAAGCACTTTGGGACATAGCTGGTGATATCCCAAGATCCTGAGAGCTCCCCACCACCACCACTCTCTGGGTCTTGTCTTTCAGCTAGCTGGCTACCCATCTGGTGAGTTTCTCTCCTACCCCCAGGTCCTCCTGTTTTCTGATCAGTCTCTTATGGGGCACAGAAACAAAGACATTGCTGAAGTCCCAGTACAAGATGTTAACCACTTGGCCCTTGTCTACTGTTTTAGTGACCCAGTCAAATAAATTGATAAAATTTATTTTAGAGGCTGTCACAGACACAAACTTGTGTTATCACATGCCCTGGAGGCTGTTTTCCTCCAGGTAATCTACCAGTCTTTCATTAAGTATGGCCTTCATGAGCTTACACATGACTGAGGTTAAGCTGCAGTTGCCTGGGTCATCCTTGGGTCTACTTTTATGGAGTGACACCACATGTGCCATTTTACAGTCCAGCAGAACAACCCCTGACTCAAGTGAACTGTTGAGTAGGTCAATCAGGAGGCATGGAGGTTCCTCTGCTAGTTCTTTCAACACTCTTAGATGGATGGTATCTGGGCCCAATGATTTGTCTACCTTCAGGGCTGACACACCCTTCCTCATCCTCTCCAAACCTATTGTTCCATCTGTGCCCCCTCCCCCTGCAGTACAGGGCCATTCCCTCTCCTGAGAATACTGAACAGAAGTACTTGTTTAACACATCTGCCTTGTTCCCACTTTCCTACATCCATCCCTACCCTCTCTTAAATTGTACTATTTCAGCCTTCTTATCTCTGTTTTTGCGTATATACTTAAAAAAGGCAAATTCTTCTTTTTTAATCCCCTCTACTAGCTGCAATTCTTTCAGAGCCTTTGCCTCCTGTACTACCTTCCCTGCCTCCCTGGCTTTCCTCTGGTACTCGTCTCTGTTCTCCCCCCTTTAGGTCCTCCCACTTCCTGTAGGTGTTCCTCTTGTCTCTAACTGCCTGGGCTACCTCATGTCTAAATCAGCTGGGTGCTTTGGCCCTTGAGCTTTTCCCATTTAGCCTGACATTTGCTGCTGCTATTCCCTCCTTATTGATGGACCACTTCTGATCCACCCCCATCTCTACACTGATACCAGCCAGGTGACCCTTTCGTAGCTCCCCCATCTTTCTGAAGTCCACCCTCCTGAAGTATTTGACCTTGGTCTTTGTGGGTACCTTCTCCTTCTCCATCTCCAACCTGAACCAGCAAGGCAAAGTGTAGTGCAGTCAAACCAGAAAAAGACATCTGTATAAAAGTATGGAATTAATTAAGCTAAAACAGCTTTGCAGAACTCATACCAAACTTGGTTTGGAAAGACGAGTGGGCCGTGGTGCTTCACCGCATTAGGCCCCATCAGGGGGCCAACTTGAACTATACTGTGCGGTGGTCACTCCCACCCAAGGGGTACTCAACCCGGATATCCTGAATGTGGTCTCCATTCATAAGAACCAGATCAAGGATTGCTCCCTTCCTAATGGATACCATAACACCCTGGGTTAGGAAAACACTATGCACTGCATCCAGGATTATCTGGCTCCTAGCACAGGTCATGGCGGTGATCTTCCAATCCATCTTATGTAGGTTTAAGTCTCCCACAATTACCATCTCCTCTTTCCCCATGGCTGCCTGTATTATGGACTGCAGTTCCCTGTCCCTTTCCTCCTTCTGGTTAGGTGGTCTGTAAACCACCCTAATCTTACCTTCTTCCCCTGCATGGATTACAGCTACACCCACAGCACTTCTGCCTTCCCTTCTAATGACTCCTCCCTCAAACACGGTAGTCTTTTTCATACATATGCCACTATCCCACCCACACACACTTTCCCAACTCCCCTGTTCTTTCTGTACAGAGCATACTCTGGGATCAAGAGGTCCCATTCATGGTTAGAAGTAGTCTCTGTGACTGCTGCAATGTCAACCCTCCTTTCTGCCAACAATGCCTGCAGGTTATCTGTTTTGTTGCCAAGGCTTCTTGCATTCAGGGACATGGTATATCAACACTACAGTGACAACTTTACTTCAAAATGGTCAATACTGACAACATCACCATGCCGCTGTAAAGTCCACCTGGGACCCTGCCACCCTTTCCCAAGGTCCTGCACCCCATCCCTTAATCAGCTGCATCTCAGAGTTGGGAATAATAAGTGGGGGAGTGCAGGGGGCACAGGCCCCCTGCATAGGGGGTGCAGGGGTGCAGCCCCCGCAAAACAAGAAGTTTAATCCCAGCAGCACCATGCAGACCACAATTGCGGTTGATACAGTGGTGTCAGGGAAATGTCGCATTGACAAGAAATTGTCGATGTGGCATCATAGATCCCAGGGACACCACCCTCCACCATGAATATGACCCTCTTCCCCCGGCCTAACTGTCCTCCTCTATTATCTTCTGTCTGCTCCCTTCTATTGCCCTTTGCTCCCCCCTTTTCTCCCTCAGTTTACCTCATATAATTTCCTCTGTAAGCTTCCATATCCTGTAACCAATCCCCCTCCACCTGTAACCCCCTGCCTTCTCTACTCCCCACCAGTTGATGCCCCCCCACTCCCAAACCTTACTCTTAAATCAACCTGCCTGGATTTGGGGGGAGGCCTGTTGGACACCTCCTCCCGGAGACTCTGGCCTTTAACACCCATTCAGCCCCTTCATCAGTTTAAATTATGGCCCCCCAATCTTAAAGTTGCTATTTTGAATCTTATTCATTCTAAAAAATGTTAATGTGTTTTTATTTGTTGTTTTACTTTTTGATAAGTTTTGTTAGGTGCCAGAGCCTCAGGGAATGGGGGCCCTAAAAATAAAATTTGTCTTACCTTGCCTTGCCTCGGTTATGTACTCCCCCAGTCTGTCTAAGGACCCTGGAACCTCTTCTGCTGTGGTGCAGTCTGTCTGGTGCATAAAGGGTTTTGTCGATCCAGGTCTCCTTCCAGCCCCCAATACAATCATAACCTTCCTCTTTGCATCATTCTCATAGTGAGCCATTAAAATCCTCTATCCTCCTCTTCCTAGCTGTGCTGCCTCTAAGTACCAGTAGCACCTCAGAGAAGGTCACTGATCTGCCCCCGCTTAGATCCCTGTCTCTTTCAGAACCTCACTACCTTTACCTCCTCTCCAGCTAGGTCATCAGCAAAACTTCTACAAACATTAGGCGCTATGTACGAATGGGCAGATAGTATGTGCCATAGGCGCGTACCCCACCCATATAGCTCCACACCCATGGACATATGCACACAGGACAGTATGCACTAATGACTACCACTTGTCCATGGCCCCATGCCCTGATGCACAGGACTGCACAGGGTGGCCAGGGCAGAGTAGTGAGCCAAGGCGGGCATCCAATCAGATGCCTGTCCTGGATCCCCGAGTGGATCACTTGCACAGAAAGGCATGGGTCCAGGTGCATAAATAGCTCCTGCAAGCACCCAGACCCATGCAGCCATACCACTTTTTCCAGTGGTCCCCCTGCTTGAGACCCACTCCTGCGGCCAGAGGTCCCCCTCCAGCAGCAACTCCACCCCTCCCATAAGCCAGGGGACCCCCCTACACAGACAGCAGTGCCCCAACCCCGTCCAGTTGCAGATGCAAACCACCTGCCCCCGCCACACAATAGTGCCCCGACCCCATAGATATGTATGTAACCTCCCCCCAGCACATGGATGCTCCATCCCCATAGGCATAAATGTTACCCCACCCCACCCCAAGCAGAGGCCCTGCCCCAGTAAGTAAGGCAGTGAGGCCCTCCATCCCAGCATCTGTAGGCAGTCCCACTACACACCACAATAGTACCCCATCCCTGGTCCTGGCAGTGAGCATCCCCCAACGCACAACACTGCCCCATCCCACAACCAAATGTCAGTGTTCCACCCCATGACCACCAATGCTGGCACCCCTGCCATCTTATTGGTGGGCAGTGGATCCCCCATCCTCCTTGGCACTAACAACACCACTCCCGACCCTTGTACCAGCAACTCAGTGCTGCAGCTATGGATGGCGAGTTACACATCCCTCCACACACCTCCTCAACTGCTGGCCATCCAACTGATGCCGGCAGCATGCCGTGTTATAGGCAGTGTACTGCCAGCATCAGTTGGAAGGTGGGTGGCCCAGGAGTTGTGCGGAGGGCACTGCTAAAAAGCTGACATTGCTAAACATTTTATAAGTGGAATATTGCACTATTGGGCCAATATTAATAATGTGGTGATATGCAGCCCCCCAGCACAAGGGGAGGAATTAGATAAAGCAGTAGGGGAACCCATCAGTGGGATGGCTGAAAAGGGGAGGAGCTGCTAGTTGAGGACTTCAGTCTACTAGATATGGAGTGGAGCCTTCCAACTGCGGCTTTGGATAGAAGCAGGGTCATCCTTGACTCCCAGCAGGGGACATTTCTTAGGCAGCATGTCAGTGAATCCACTAGGGATGGGGCAATATTGACCTGGTGCTGATAAACAGAAATATTATTGCAGATGTAACAATGTGCTGTTCCCTTGGGACCAGTGATCACAGTGCAGTGTGGTTCAACATTAAGATGAGTACAGAGGCAAACCACAGAAAGATGAAAACCCTGGAGTTTACGAGGGTGGATTTAAAAGAAACAGAAGACTGCCTCTAAGCAGCCTAGCAAGAGAGGATTGCTAGGGGGGTAGAGGAAGAATGGAGAATGTTAAGGGAAGCATAGTGAAGGCAACCAGCCTCTGCGTGAAGGAAGTGAGCAAAAGCAGGAAGAAAAAAGACCATTATGGTACTCTAAGGAAGTGGCCAATAAGGTGGAGGAAAAAAGAATGCCATTCAGGAGGTACAAAGAAATGCAGAAGGATGAGGATAGGGTAGTTTAACAGGTAAAACCAAGGGAAGCAGGTAAGGCAGTGAAGGGAACAAAGGCACAAACAGAAGAAAGGATAGCCAAAGGGGTAGCAAAACCAGTGAGACTTTTTTCCGGTACATAATTGAAAACAGAAAGGCATGGAAAGGGGATAGTGAGGATAAAGAGGACAGCATAGGGACACTGCACAGAGGAGGATCAGGAACAAAACAACATCTTAAACAGGCACTTCTGCTCAGTCTTCACAGTGAAGGGAGAGGGAGGCAGATTACCAAGGAGCAGCAAGAACACAGGGGTGGGGTGGTGGACACAAGTCTATTTTTAGAGGAAAATGTCCTGAAAGGACTTGAAAATCTGAAAGTGGACAAGGCTGTGGGACCAGACAAGATATACCCAAGGGTGGAAAGGTAGTTCAGGGAGGAGCTTGCTGCACCACTGATGGCCTTATTCAGCAACTCATTGGAAACAGGAGTGGTTTCAGATGGCTGGAGGAGAGCAGACATAGTCCTGCTCTGTAGGAGTGGCAGCAGAGAGGAGGCCAGCAACTATAGGCTGGTGAATCTCACATCTGTGGTGGGGAAATTAATGGAAGGCCTGTTAAAGGAAAGGCTAGTGGAGTATCTTGATTCCAATGGATTACAAGACCAAAGACATCATGGATTCACGGGGGAAGGTCATGCCAGACAAATCTTATTGAAGTCTTCAACTGGGTGATGAGGAATCTAGATTAAGGAAGGACAGTGGATGTGGCCTACTTGGACTTCATGGCAACAAAAGAAGCTCAGGACCACCACTGTCAATACCAAAAACAGCACCACAAGGCAGAATACATGCAGGCAAAAACAAATATTTATTACTTAGAAATCATGCAAAGGTACATATCATGTTAAACCATTACACAAACGCCAGCCATGATCCACTGCAATCACTGCAACCATTTTTCATGTTACCGCACAATCAGGAGTGCCGCTCCATATCTGCCCATGGCTTAAATCATTCTGTGTTTAAAGATACAATACAATAACAATAAAAGTGCAAGTGACAGTGGTGAATGCAAAATGCATATACATGTGCAAATCACAGTGATATAAAAAGTGCACTCAGACTGCTAAAAAACATAACAACCCAGTAACATTCAGCAGGACACTGCTGTTATAAAAGCTATGAGCAATTGTAAAAAACTGTTTGTGTCTCCTCAACGTGAAAAAGAAAGGAAAAGGAGAGGGGAAGGGAGGGGAGGAAAGGAAGGATGGGTACGAATGAAAGACTAGAAAATGGGTAGATCCTAGGACAGAATGATAAAGAGAATACATACCTGGGAAGTTGGGGGAAGGGGAGGTAAGAAACAAAGACTAGAGGAGGCATTTGTTTTAAAGGTATACATTAAGACCATATAGAAAGTAGCTCACAGAGGATAAGACTCCTGGCTAATGTGTGCAAAATCTGCAAAACAACATTAATGCCATTACAATTTATAGAGGTTCATCCATTTGACAGCTAACGTAATGATACAGCGGTAAAAACAGTTCAAGGAAAATGCCAACAGTTACAACAGTGACATCAAATTGTGTTGCCATACAGACACATCACATACCCCACCCAATCAGCCTCCTGTGCAAAACTCATACAAATAGTAGACACCACAAAAGACCAGACAAAATTTATGATGGGAACTTGCTGTCGCCCCCACACACCCCTTTAAATATATATATAATCACCTCCACCCATCACATATATTTGAACAGCATATAAACACAGTTACAGTCCCAAAAAGTGCAGTTATGCAAAAAGGACACCAGCAAGTCAAACATCTGTGTCCAACTACAGAACACACCTGTGACACAATAAATCCCTCAACATGATTACAGCGCAACATGCTCTAAGATCCCTAACGCTAATATCTTGACCCCCAATTAGACCTCTTCCAGCATATTCTAAACATGTGTAAGGCAACAAATATCAAACTGGGCCTAGCCTATAGGGCTCAGGGTGTCAGGGGGGCCCTCACAGCAGCTGCACGTCTTGCACTGGCTAAAAGTTTACTACTTCCTGCACTCAGCTATGGGCTCATAACCTTTCCCCTTGCCACAAAATCTAGCCTAGCCAAGTAGATGTTGCCTACAATAATGTTTGAGGCTTTGCCCTTGCCATTCCTCGGCTCACCCATCACTGTGAACTATATGATAAACTTCACAGGCTGTCTCCATGCAACTACTGCTTCTTTGTCCTGGGCTGTTTTATTGATAAGACAGTCCAAACTGCCACTCCTCCTGTCCTGTCTACACTCCTGAAACTGGTCCAACCCTCATACCTACTTAGGTCTACTGACTCGCAGTCTCAACTTGTCCCTAAGTCCCGCATCCTGACTGGTGACTGAGCCTTTGCCTTTTGTGCCACCAGATTCTGGAACTCCCTTCCAGTACCTTCTAAGTGTGCTGACACCCATTATTTTTTAAGAGATTCTTAGGGGTGCACCTAAAATCTGCCTCAGCCTGCCACTGTCCCTAAAACGTTAACGGGCTTGGTGTACTACATTCCTTTATTAACTCTTGGCCTCTGTCCAGAACTAAGAATGGTGCCTAAAATTTTTGGTAACACCCTAATACACTTGCACTGATTGTCTATTAATTTTACTGTACCTTTTAATGTACCTTGTTTTGCCCGAATGCTTATGTATATTTCATATATTGTCAAAAACCTTCTTTACCGTTCCCCAGCCTCAACCTTGTGTTCATGCCTTCAATTAACCGCCTGTATATCCTTTCTTTGTTATATTGTTTTGTATATTTTTCATTTGTTAAGTCCTGGGTCGTACCTGAAAATTGACATTCTTTGTCTAGTGTGCTTACCTCGTCAACAAAAGTTAAATAAAAAATAAATATTACTCATGCACTCATGACAACGCCAATATCATGAAGCTCTATTTTCTGTGCTCTCTTCTCAGTATACCATTTATAGAGTGAAAACCAATTGCATTTATCATCACTGTGGTCCCATCAATATATATATAAGATTCTTTTATAAAGGTGGGATTATTAAATAAACTAGCCCACATACAGATGGCATAGTATCGGGGTGGCACAGGACTGGAGTATATAAGTTAATATACAAATTGACAAAAATTCACTTTGGTATTAAATCCCCATAATACTATGTCATAAGCAGTTTATATTGCTACTGGAATGTGGAAATATATTACTTTCAGGGGAGCAGTAGTCAAGTAGTGTATCATATGAGTACAAATATGCATAGAACCAGCTGTTCAAACAATAGAACACCAAACAAATTCCTATTATACATGTCCATCATTACTCTATTGATCAGGATATTAAGAGAAGAGTAATACACTACAGATGAGAGACTTCAGCAAGACCTTCAACACTGTGCCACATAGGAGACTGATAAAGAAATTGGGTAGTCTTGGGGTGAGATCCAAAGTGGTAAACTGGGCAAAAACCTGAGTAATGTATAGGCAACAGAGGATGGTGGTAAATGGCATTCACTCCAGTGAGGGAAGAATGACCAGCAGGATGCTACAGGGCTCAGTACTGGGACCAATCCTCTTCAGTGTCCTTGTAAGTGACATTGCAGAAGAACTGGAAGGAAAGGTATGCCTTTTTGCAGATGACATCATAGTCTGTACTAGGGTGGATACTCAGGTGGAGGAATAAAGAGTTAGTAGGTACCTTACACAGTTTGAGGAATGGTCAAGGGCATGATAGCTGGGGTTCAATGAAAAAAAGTGCAAAATCATGCACCTAGTACATGGAAACTCAGGAGCTGGGTATAAAATGGGGGTGGGGAGGTACTGCTGGTCACAAAGCAGGAAGGAGACCTTGGAGTTATCATATCTAATGACCTCCAAGTTGCATGGCAGTGTAACAAGGCAAGGGTCAGTGGGATGCTGGGGTGAGGTTCACCCATGCCACAGTGACAATTCTGTGATGTAAAACAGAGCACAAGCTCTGTAATTGTAAATGGAGTCCACTCTGAAGAAAGAGGGGTTACTAGTGGGGTACCGCAGGGTTCAGTACTGGGTCCAGTCCTTTTTAATGTCTTTATGAGTGACATTGCAGAGAGACTGGAAGGAAAAGTATGCCTCTTTGCAGATGACACAACGATCTGCAACAGGGTTGATACACAAGGAGGCGTGGAAAGGATGGGAAGGGACTTGACTAGATTGGAGGAATGGTCAGAATTATGGCAGCTTGGATTCAATGCAAAGAAGTGCAAAGTAATGCACCTGGAAAACAAAAACCCAGGGGAAGATTACAATGAGGGAGGTAGTATCAACAAAAAAATGGAAAGGGACCTGGGGGTAATCATATCAGATGACCTTAAGGTTGGCAAGCAATGTGAGAAGGCAGTAGGGAGGGCTGGGGGATACTGGGATGTATAGGGAGAGGCAACACCAGCAGAAAACAGGAAGTTGTTATCCCTGTACAGACAGTTGGTGAGACCCCATCTGGAGTACTGCATCCAGTTCTGGAGACCCCATCTCCGCAAGGACATAGACAGGATGGAGGCAGTTCAGAGGAGGGCAACTAAAATGGTGCAGGGTCTGCAAGAGAAGCCATATGAGGAGAGGCTAAAGGAGCTTAATATGTATACCCTTGTGGAAAGGAGGGAGAGGGGGGACATGATAGAAACGTTTAAGTACCTTAGTGGAATCAGCAAAGTCCAAGAGGGTACCATCTTTCAGAAAAAGAGATGTGCAAGAACAAGGGGACACAATTTGAAGACAGAGAGGGGACGGCTCAGGGGCAACGTGAGGAAGTATTTTTTCACAGAGAGGATGGTGGACTACTCTGAAGAAAGAGGGGTTACTAGTGGGGTACCGCAGGCTTCAGTACTGGGTCCAGTCCTTTTTAATGTCTTTATAAGTGACATTGCAGAGGGACTGGAAGGAAACATATGCCTCTTTGCAGATGACACAAAGATCTGCAACAGGGCTGATACACAAGGAGGCGTGGAAAGGATGAGAAGGGACTTGGCAAGGTTGGAGGAATGGTCAGAAGTATGGCAGCTTGGATTCAATGCAAAGAAGTGCAAAGTAATGCACCTGGGAAACAAAAACCCAAGGGAAGATTACACAGTGGGGGGGAGGTAGTAACAACAACAAAAATGGAAAGGGACCTGGGGCAAATAATCATATCAGATGACCTTAAGGTTGGCAAACAGAAGAAGTGTAGGGAGGGCTAGGGGATACTGGGATGTACAGGAGAGGCATCACTAGCAGAAAACAGGAAGTTGTTATCCCCCTGTACAGACAGTTGGTGAGACCCCATCTGGAGTACTGCATCCAGTTCTGGAGACCCCATCTCCGCAAGGACATAGACAGGATGGAGCCAGTTCAGAGGAGGGCAACTAAAATGGTGCGGGGTCTGCAAGAGAAGCCATATGAGGAGACACTAAAGGAGCTTAATATGTATACCCTTGAGGAAAGGAGGGAGAGGGGGGACATGATAGAAACGTTTAAGTACCTCAGTGGAATCAACAACGTCCAAGAGGGTAGCATCTTTTAGAATAAGAGATGTGCAAGAACAAGGGGACACAATTTGAAGATAGAGGGGGGATGGCTCAGGGGCAATGTGAGGAAGTATTTTTTCACAGAGAGGGTGGTGGACGCATGGAACAGCCTTCCTGAGGAGGTTGTGGGGTCTAAAACTGTGGGAGAATTCAAGAATGCATGGGACAGACATAAGGCAATTTTTTTGGGAGGGGTAGGAAGAAATAGGCTGTCGGTTAGATAGGATCTGCAGCTTATCCTCTAGGTAGGGAAATGGGCAGACTAGGTGGGCCAAGCGGTCCTTATCTGCAGTCAAAGTCTATGTTTCTAAGCAATCTGCTGGCAGCAGCTACGGTGCTATGACAGTGTGCCATCTGGTACTTTGATCAACCTGCCTGTACCCATGCCATATTGCGGTGGGCTTTGCCCACACACACCCTGCACCCCCATCTATTTATATAAACAACTCCAAGTCATGGCATGTTGGAGATAGGGTTGTGATTCCAATGCCCAAAACAGAACATGCCAAAAAATCAAAGTCGCAAATGAAGCTTGTGGTAGCATTCCTTCACCAACATCATGGTGCCAATAATGAGTCACTTTATTAATGGGATACCCAGGGGTGCATGGGGAGAGGTATCACCAGCAGGAGGAGGAGGGAGCTGGTGTTACCACTGTATCAGTTGCTGGTGAGACCCATCCTGGAGTACTGTGTCCAGTTGTGGAGGCCGCATCTCAGGCTGTAGACAGGGTAGAGGCAGCCTTGAAGAGGGTAATGAAAATGGTGCAGGGTTTACATCAAAAGCCCTACAAGGAGAGATTGAAGGATCACAACATGTACACCCTAGAAGAGAAGAGGGATGGAGGGACAGAATAGAGACCAGCAAGTGCCTCATGGAGGTGAACAGGGTACAGGAGGGGAGTCTATTTCAAATGAGGAAGTGCACCAGGACAAGAGGACATGTAATGATCTAGAAGAAGAGAAGTTTAAGTGAGATGTGAGGAAATACTACTTCACTGAAAGAGTGATGGACACCTGGAACAGTCTGCCAGCAGAGATGGTGAGAGCAAAAACAGTGTGTGTGTGTGGGGGGTTAGACATGCATGGGAAGCATAAGGGAATATTGGTTAATAGGCAGGGAGGGGAGAGGGTTGACAGAGACCAAGTAAGGTCTGCAGAGACAGAATATACAACGAGAATCTGGGCAGACTGGGTTGCCCAAGTGATCCTTTTCCTGCTGATAATGTCTGTGTTTCTATGTTAATTCCATCAGGGGGATTATGCTATGCCAGTGTACCTCACAGTAGTTGAGGTCCCTTGCCCTTCAGACTCCTATCTCCAACCTGTCACTTGGTACATTAACACACCATAATCCGCCCACTCCGACCTATTTCATATTTTTCCCACTTCTCTGGCGAGGCCCTCCTTCTTACTGGCTCCCCAAGTCCTATCACCTGTCTTATCATGGACTTAACTTCCAACTCTGTCCTCCACTTGTTTTGCCCCTCCCCTGGGGTGCCTTGGATCGAGCCTCTCACCACAAAAACCAGGTCCCAGATGGAGTAGTGCCACATTACAGGTGCAGGACCTGTAGAAAGCCAGTGCTCATCCTGCCTGGTCAGGGCTTTTACCTCTTCTGGTTCACGAGAGGGAATGGGCTAAGATTGAAGGTGGGCAGATTTTGGAGAGAGATGAGGAGACACAACTTCACAGAAAGGGTGGTGTTGAAATGGAACACCCTTCCTGGGGGGGTGATTTCATGTAAGATGGTGGGTAGTTTTAAGAGGGCATGAGACAGGCATGGGGGAGGGTCTGGGTTGATAGGGCTGAGAATGACCTGGAGGTGAGGGAGGGGCAAGGCAGGTGCCATATAAGTGTGCTAGCTGCACACTCAAGCAGACTTGATAGACCATGAGGCTTGTGTCTGCCGGCAGATTCATATATTCATATGCACTGTATGTTCTTATGTTCCTTCTTCCTCGGGACACAAGCAGTCAGAGTGCACGTGTGCACGCACATGACCACGCATTCTAGTGTGGCAGAAGCCTGTGTCCTCCCTCCCTCAATGCCTCTCCACCTGTATCACCAATTGTGGTCATCCCGGTAGCAGTGGAGCCCTGGAGCTGGCAGCCATTCCTCTCAGGAGGAGGAGAGCGTCCTCAGGAATGCTTGATCATCTTTCCTCTGGCCAACCCCCATTGACCCAGATTCACTCCCGAATGCAGGTCATGAGCAGTAGCACCACCACTGCACCCACGGGCTGGCATTGTCATGCCTTATTCCTTATTGAATATACAGGTTAAGAGCTGGATTAATGGCATGCAAGCATACTGTACTGCAACCTGTCATGACATTGCCTTATGATACTTGTATCACAGTTTTTTTCTTATTCAATATGCTATAAAAGTGAAATTTAAAACAATAAAATTAAATATACCGATGTATAAATGGAGCTTAGTGGCATTTTTAAGAGTAAAGATCTATAAAATCAGTAATTGTACATACTTTTTATTCAGGTTGGGTCTTTGAATTTGATTAAAACATGGCTGGACTTTTATTGATAAAAAATGTTAGAACAACAACATTATGTACTTATGTATTTAAAACAAAATGAAGTGGATATCTTTCATATTTCCTTGCAAATCTGTGCTAGAATGAGAAAGTATAATCAATTCAAAGGTGTTATAAGATCTGTTTTTTGATCATTGTTTTCTAATAATAAGGCATGAAAAGAGGTATAATGAAAAGACGTTGCCTCGCCACAGAACTACAATTTTCTTAATTTAGTCCTTCAACTTTTGCTAGTTATGATCTTACTGTTGGACTTTGCCCTCTTAGCCTACAACAGTCTTGTAAAATTTACACACATAATTGTTTTATGTTTTGCTGTCTTTAAAACCAGTGAGCAGGGTTGTAGCTAATATTTGTCCTTGCTGGAGCCCATCTCGAGGGAAAAGTAGAAAATCTAATAACAGCACTCAAATGCTTTCACCAGCAGTAAAGAAAATTCAGTTTGGTCTCTTCTAGGGAATTGTTGTTTAAGATTACTGAAAACCAGTAGTAGTTCACCCTGTCTGAACCTTTTTGTGTTATGCAATTAATGACAGTGTGTTACAGGTCTCTGGGGGTCTGCATTCCATGAGGCTAGTGTTTAAAAAATGATTGCAGAGAACAGGGTTTTTTTTCTACATAATAACTACATTCTGAATCTGGAATTGATACTGAAGTATCATTAAAGAATGTTACTATGGGAAACAGAATTACATTTTTAGGTTTATAAAAGCCCCCTCCTCCTTTTCATCAGAATATCAGTGGGGTATTATAGTGCAGACTGGCTCTACATTAACGTAGACTTCAATATGGCAAATTCCTGTTCATTTTATGGCTATTATTAATCCCTAATGGTAGAACGCACAAGTATTATGACAGTAGTAAATGCTCAGGCAGGTTTTCAGTAGCCTATAATCTCTACTAATCACACCATCATATTCATTAATTTACTGTCAGCAGTGATTCAGGTGCCCAAGGCAAATCTCCTCACTGAAATAGAAAGTGTTTGACATGAAACTTAAATAGAAAATTTCCCTTCATATTCCAAGTGAAGAATAGGCTCAATTCTAAAAGAACTGCAAGGCTTGAAAAGAGTAAAAATGAATTAAAAGGCTAGCTATAGATTTCTAGCTTGTGGAAATTGTACAGGTACTGATTCTTCACTGTATTCTGTTTACAAACAGAAAGCAAATTCTGGCTCTTTTTCCTAGATTTTAACTCTTCAATATGTGACATTTTTTTCCTTCTTCATCCTTTAGTCCTGAAATGTCTTCAGAATGTGTTCAGTCTTTTCTCTTTCAAAATAACATAATGATAAAAGTGCCCCCCCCCCACCATAGGAATTCTAGTAGTTCATCCATTATCGATCCATGCTTTAAAACCATATACATCCTAGGAATGGTCACAAAGGACCTAATTCTGAGTCGCACTGAAGGATGGAGCAAAAAAGAGGGTTCAAACTCACCCAGCACATGTTGACATGCTACATTGAAGTGCTGTGTCTGAGGCACCAGGCCCTCTCCACCTATCCCAATTTCAAGTTATTTCTGGTGTCTACTTGTACCTCTTCCCTCTCCCTATTCAGTTAAATAGCCCTGACTTGTGCAGCCCCCCCCATTTATCTCACATTGTGGTACAACCTACGATGTCAGATTGCTGCAGTCTGTGACCTGTGTTTCAAGGACGGAATGCTTTGTGAATGGCCCTGCAGACCCATGAGCATTGCAACCTCAGACCCGTATCCTGGGCTTTCATAAATGACTCTTTGGGAGTCTGAAAAGAATTTGTAGCTCTATTGAAAATGATTCCACAAGATCGCCAGCTTAGCCCAGTGGGTGCACTGTGGCCTTTGCAATTACTTTGTGCCAGTGCAACTTAAAATCATTCCCCAAATTGCTGCCCAAGTCTAATAAAAAAATCTCAAATAGGACAGCTAGGTTTCCATGCCGTGACAGGATCTAAATCTGCTTGCTAGACATAGTGGAGTTTTTAGTTAGTGAGGCACTAACCAATGTGTTGGTTCATTGGCATGGAAAGAATGTCCTTTTGAGAGGAAGAAATAAACTTTATTTATTTAAAATATTTTGCCATGGTAGCATACTGAGCTGAAGTTGCCTTGTTTTTAGGTGTGTCTGGGTGTGGGGGATAGTGGACAAATAACAAGTACTGTATGTAAGTAAGTAAAAGTTTATTTGATAGAGCACACCATCACGGAGGCTATGAGCACTGTACAAGTGGGTACGTAAGACATACAACAGTAAATAAACATAAAACAATAATAAATTAAAACAGTTAAAATCCAATTTAAATAAAATAATGATATAAAATAGTGCAGCAGGTTACTAACCCAAGTCAAAACAATCTGAAAACACCTTCCTAAAAAGATGTGCCTTCAGGCCCCGCTTAAAAGCTGCCACCGATGGGCCCCCCCCCCAAAGATTTTGGCATTTTGACAAACAAGGAACACACTACCTATAAAATGAAAACATTATAAAATGCATGACATTAGTGCAGTTATGCATTCTAGTATGCATTTCACTAGTTAACATAAGATCATGAGGTAACAGCCTGATACAGAGGAGGGCAGTGCCCATTGGAGGGGGCAGTGTAAGGTAAGGGGTGAGGGGCAGAAGGAGGGTGATAAAAAGGGAGAAGAAGGAAACAAGGGGAAAGCATGAAATGGGAAGCAGACTGGAGGGGATGACGAACAGAAGCTGAGGTTATGCAGGGGGTTAAAAGCAGGTGCAGGCAGTATGAGTACTGTACTCTTTGAGAACAATTTTCACGGAGGTGGGGAGGAGTAGGAACAGGAGCCCAGGGAGGGGAGCTAAATCAGTGATGAGGGATCTTGTAAGAGAGGAAACCTGTCTGGTTAAGGTCTTGGGGCAGGGGGCAGAGTAGTTGTCAGAGTTTCTAAGGGTGCAGGTGAACAAAGTAGGTGATCTTATACCTTTTAGTGAACCAACAAGACATTTTCAGTACTGTACACAAGTGTTCAGGCTGCACATTGCCATTCTTCAAGTTATGGAGCAGGAGGACAGATTGTAAAATAAAGTGCAGGTAGCAGGGGAGTGAGCAAAGCCAAAATGTATAGAGGAGGGCGGAGATAGAAGAAAGATGCCTACTCTCCAGGGCAGGAAGTGAGACAAGACGTAAAAAGACCAGTGGTGGGTAGAAGTGTGGGTGCGGGCAGTCAAGTGTAAAATGGCATAATGAGTGGAAGTGGTTGTCCAGTCTGGCCAGGGTGGATTTAAGCCAGCATTATAAACCACATCTCCATAGACAAAGACCAGGAGGGTCGTTTGCTTAACAATCTCATGGCAAATAGGGAAAGGGAGACCATTTGTTTAATGATATAGTGCCTTGAGTTTTATATAGATACATAGATGGCATAGAATACAAAAGACTAAAAGTCCACCAAGTCAGGACTAATCCATAGGCCCAGCAGCTGCACTACTGCGTGCAATGCTGGTGACCCAAGTTCAAGAATGAGCCTGAGTTGTCAGTGGCAGCCAAAGGGAGGAAGGATTGAGCATCCCAGAGGACGGTCTCCTTTTCCGGGGTGGGAGGGTCTCATCTGTTGCTGCCACACTACCCTCTGGATGCGGGGGATGGTAGGATGGATGGAGCCACATTGGCAGTGTGTGACATCACAGCTTGTGTGCGTGCACTCTTGCAGTCCTTGCATGTGTGACTCCTGGGAGCTGGGACAAAAAAATTTTAAAAAGGCACCCTGCACATGATGATGATGGTCTCCCTGCGCCATGCGATCTCCCTGCCTGAACCTCCAAGCCTGCCACCCAGTGTAACTAGAAGTGTGGTTGGAGATGGGCCCTCACCTCTTCCCTGCCTTGGGGGAATGTCATGGCTCCATAGGGGATAACACCTCACGTTGGTCAGGTAAGAGGAACAGTTGGTTAGCCTTGTGAGATCGGAAAGAGTGATTGAAGGCGACAGAAGTAGAAATGACAAAAAAAACTTCTGCCATGTCTGTCCTGTTGCTCCTACTCTGAATTTCTCTTTTTTAATATATTTTAATGTTTATTCAAGAAAACAAAAGAACAAGCATGGTACAAGCACAAATGAAGAAAAATAATACAGCCAGTGTTAAAAATAATGAAGATTAGTAGGTGTGGTATCTGGTTCAGCTAAGCAGTCCTTCTGTAATACCAATAACATCCATTCTTTATAAGGAGACTTCATGAAAGTACAAATATCTGAATGAAACCAACAAGTCTTATTACAGTCCCACTTCATGTGGTAAATGATTGAACGATGAAGAGGCAAAAAGAAAACCTGTAGTAATTTGGGTCTACAATAGTGAACAATATGTTGCCTTCATTTACTGAACCAGTCTATCAAGAAGGTACAATCAACTCAGGAAAGTAATTATACGTATAGGATTTACCATAGCGGCTCAAACAATCTGTGACCATCTTTGTACCAATGCTAAGAGATTATATCAAACACATGTAAATGAAACATTATAAATTATATAAACATTAACAAATGAACACTTCAATTAATAATAACAACCCTGTAGGACCAGAGTTAAAACATAAACTTAAAACCTATAAAGAGATATGCATTATAGCAAGAACTCAGGGCATAGACCAGACACATAAGGTAACTATATATATATATATATATATATATATATATATATATATATATATATATATATATTTCCATTTTGAATCCCAAAATCAGAATAAGTAATAAAAAAGCCTTAAACTGAGGCAAATGTTCCACCCTCCACCCCCCCCAAACAAGAAGCAAGGTACAAAATTGGAGAAATGCTGCAATTGGTACATGACCCATTTGTGCTTCCTTAATTCAAAGGTCTTAAGATGACTACAGATCTGTGCTGAAAGCCTCTCCAAAGTATAGATTTCCACAGTAAGATTCCTCCAGGATTCGAGGGCTGCAGTTTTGGTGGTATACCAAAGTCTAGTTATAACTTTTTTTGCAGCCAACAAAAGGAGAGTGACTTGTTTGTGCGTAACTAAATTGGTATTACAATGCTCAGGAGGGGCCACTGTAAGTACATATGGTGGGGTAAGGGGTCTGAACAGTCATATATTGATGTTATAAAGTCCAACACCTCCCTCCAAAATTGTGTTGCTTGGTCACAGGACCATAGAATATGACCATGGTCTGCAGGTGGGAAGCCACAACCTCTCCAACATTCCTCCACATAAGAACTGTCATATCAGGATATCAGAACTGGAGTGCAGAAAAAATGAATCCTATTTTTCCAAGTGTATTCTTTCCAATAAGTCAGTCCAGACATTTCTGAAGTGATGTGGGCTGACTTATTCCATGCATAAGAGGTTATTTCACACTGCAACTCTTGCTCCCATTTACTTCTCCAGGTATCAGTAGATGAGCTACAGCTGTGACCCAAGGCCTTGTATAACTGACTGATAAGATTATCCCCAGGCATATTCTCAAGGTAGCATCTAATCAAAGTAATAATGGTGATGATTTTGTTACCAAGAGAGTTAAGTTCTCCACCAATGGCTGCAAATAAGCTTTCAATTGTAGGATTCTGTGGAATTCTATAGATGGCAACCGATAGGTGGCCTGGAGACAGGCAAAAGAAAGCAGACCTGAGGGGCCCATCACTTGAAAAACATAGCTAATATCATATTTCCACTACTTCTGAAGTGCTTGGTCAATTTTATTGGGCAAAAAATCAAGGTCATGCACCAACACAGTCAAAAATTTCCTTTTTGTCCATTTCAAATGTTTATCTAACATCCATCCTACCTAGAATTGTTCAATCTTTTCAGAGCTTCCAGAGCCTGCACTCTTCCTTTGAGTTCTAATTACCCCAAGTACATATCCTTTTAATTGGGTTTTGAACCTTGAGATACTTCTAGAGATTGTTTGCCAGTAAAAGTTCTGGCTGGTCCAGGTGCTCCTTTGTAGGGATGTTCTGGGACCCTCCCCCACCAGTGGACCTGGGCCACAGGCCTGCCTTTCCCCACAAACTGGCTACCAGGAAGGAGGTATGCAGGCTGCTTTCCAGCTTAAAATCTGAGAGATCCCTTGGTTATGATAGCCTTGAACCCAAGTTCCTAAAACTTGGCGCTGATAGCCTTGCCGTACCAGTGAGAAACTTAATAAACAGGTCCTTTCTCTCAGGCATGGTACCAAACAAATGGAAGATAGCAGTGGTTGTCCTGATCCACAAAGGTGGTCCAGTTATGTTAGTAGAAAACTACTGACCGATCTCCATTCTCTGCCCACTTGCAAAAATACAGGAGAGCATTCTCTATAATCAACTTCAGGACTACCTAGATTCACACCACCTCCTCTCCATGTACCAGCATGGCTTCAGGAAGAATCACAGCACCCTGACAGCTCCGATAAAAGTTACAGCAGACATATTCACTGCTTTGGATCAAGGTCAAGCCACAGACACTGTCTTCGTTGACTTGACAAAGGCTTTTGACCTGGTCAGTCATAATCTTTTGATATGCAAACTCCACTCCCTGGGCCTTGACCTTAGTGCCCTTGCATGACTCCGTAATTACCTCTCACACTGCTCTCAAAGGGTCAAGTGGTCAGGGGCTTTCTCAGATCTCAGTCCTATACAGCACAGTGTTTCCCAGGGCTCTATTTTGGGGCTGCTGTTATTCTCACTGTTTTTAAATGACTTGCCACTCAATTGGGAAGGTGCCACTGTTCATCTCTGTGCTGATGATGCCATCATCTCCTTCTCTGATCTGGGCTGGATAAACCTGTATCTAGAATCTGAGTTCCATGCACTTGAGGGATGGTTCCTTGAAAACCATCTGATCCTCAACACAAAGAAGACCAAGGCCATGCTGTTCCATAATTATAGTATAGCACCCCTGTCACATCACCCCCTTATGATCAGATCACAGGATGGCAATACCCTAGAACTTGTATCCTCATTTAAATATCTGGGGATCACCCTGGACCCTTCACTCAACTTTGAGACTCATGTCAATGTTCTGATGAAAACACTCAACCAGCATCTTGGTCTGCTGTTCCGCCTTTGTCCCCTGCTGACAATGGCCTCATGTCTAAAAATTATGATGTCCACTCTCCTCCTTCTACTTGCATATGGTTCCCTGTTGCTTCTCCTAGTGTGGGCCTCCATCTTCTCATGCATAAACTAACTTTATTTGAGGATTTGGTGCTTTATACTCAGTACCGACCCACATCATCATCACTGTAAAAGTCCTTTTATCCCTGGGCTGGGCACCCCTTGAGAGCAAATTCCAGTTCACCACCATCTGCCCCATGATTAAGCTGGTTCACCTCTACACCCCACCATGCCTGGGTGATCTCATCAACTGTAAGTGTCGCCAATTCACCCTACTCTTTGCAGCCTTCCCCCTACTGGTTACACCCAACCCTTGGTTTTCTGTCTGCAGGCAGTCCTTTGCCTTCACGGCAGCGTCTGCCTGGAGCTCGTTCCCACAAGAGATTCTTTGCTCCTCCTCCTTCACACACTTCAAGTGCAATTTATCCCAATACCTTCTTGTCCCACCTTCCTGCACATGTTTTCACTAAATACTGTCCTCTGGTTAAGACTAGCCCATCTATTGGATATACCACCATCCACCTGCATCTATCCTGAGAAGGATTACAATTTAGAATTTTTTGTTATGCACTTATCCAAATGTTTTTTCTTGCTGTATCACTGTTCAACATTAATGTAACCATGCATCTGCACATGTATTTGTATACTTCTGTATTAAAAATGTTTTTAATATTTTCTTAAGTCATTGCTTATCCACTCACCTGTACAATATACTTATATGTTGTTATGTTTGTCCCTGGTCACCCCTGAAAAAGGGATTACATTGTCTCAGTGGGCTTTACTCAGTTACCAAGATTCAATAAATAAATAAATGTGGAAATTTCTTGCAGGTGAGATAAGTATTCACTATTAAATATTTAGATATTGGTGTCAGTACTCTGGGTTTTCTCGTTTGTAATTTGGGAAAAACAAATCATGATACAGTAGCTTGGTGGGGGCTAGTATAAATCTCTCTGGGGTGCCACTATGCAGAGATTTATATTCAGATACTGTGAGAAGAAACCTGAGGTAGTAAATCTACCCTATACGGCACCTAATGGGCGTCAGGCAGATGAGGGGGACCTTGAAAAGGGAATTTAATCAGCTGCAGGACCTGTGGCACCACTCTTCTCCAAGGTACTCTGTGGAAGTGTACAGGATGCCCAATCTACAGTAGGTCTGCTACACTTCACTCTGAGCTGACTGCAGCATGGGTCATAATTTGTCATTTGCAGAGCAGACTGGTATAGGGCCTGGGGGTGTCTGTCGCTGCTCCTCTTCCTCAGCATCCCTCAAGGATGTGCAGTCAAGATTGGAAGGTAATGAAGAAGGGATGGGGCAGAGAGTGGCAAATATAGGAGAGGGAAGGTGTTCTGGAACAGCAATTAGAAATAATTTCCCAACACTGATGATGTGGTACACCCTACTGCCTCTGCCAGTGCAGTGCATGCTGTTGTTCCCAGAGATCTAACAGCAGCTAAACCTGGTGTGTGTGTGTGTGTAATGCAGTCAGAAGGGGAACACTAGGAGGAAAGTGCTTTTACTGGGAAATTTCATAGTTAGGGGACCGAGAAGGTTGTCTGTTCTATGCACCAGTCAGGTAGGTGGTATGCTGTTTCCCAGGAATGACAGCAGATAGGTTTCTCCTTTAGTTAGAAAGGTTGGTTAAGAATGTTAGGGGGATGTCTGACGTTATTGTCCATCTTGAGATGGACAATTTGTCAGGAAAGCAATTAGGAGCAGTACATGATAGGTTTAGAGCACTGTGTTCTATTCCTAAGGGCTTGACTAGTACTATGGCCTTGAGAATTTCCACTGTTCTGGGAAGCAAAGCTCTGTCCTTCATGGCTCCCACACTGTGGAATGAACTCCCTGCTTCTCTCCACTCACTTGACTCACACCTTACTTTTAAAACTCATCTCAAAGCCTGGCTGCTGAATGAAGTAAAATGTTACTGCATATCCGGGTAACTTACGGATGTGAGTCCTCACCCCTACTCCTGTGCCCTTCCTGTCCATTCCTCTGATCGGGTGCATCATAGACTGTTCTAAATTACCTTTGTTCAGTTTGCAATTGTTCCTTATTTTGTACGGTATTGCACTTGTTTTATGTAACTGCATTCCTTGGACTGTATAGTATTTGTATTTCACTTATGCAACTTGCATTTCCAATGTATTTTGTATCTTTTCGATGTGCCTTGTGTACAAAGCATCTCAATGTATTTTTTTAGTTATGTGTAGACACCTGTACCATTCTGAACCCATGTTATTTGTATTTGTCTGAATTCATATGTGCCATACAATCCCTGGGATCAGTGCACCTACCCAGTAAAGAAAGAAAAGAAAAGAAAATTAAGAAAGAAAGAAGTGCCTTCTTGGAGGTTCTCACAATAAACCAGAGGGGAGATGCCAGAAATCAGAAAATGTTCCATTTTAACAATTGGTTGAAAGAGGGGTACACTGAAAAAGGGTTTTGCTTTCTGGAAGATTGGGATGCCTTTTGGTGGGATAAAGGTTTATTTAAACCAGATGACCTTCATCTTAGAAGGGAGGGTACAAGAAAACTGAGCCAGATGTTTAAAACTTCAATCTCAGGATAGGTATACAAGTGAGAGGGAAGTTGGGGCTAGAGTCATTCATGGGGTAAACTGTGTTGTGGGAGACACAGCTAGCAGTCCCCTGGCTAGTGGGGGCAATCAGGGAACAAGAGATTACATAGATAGGAAACACGGAAGGGGCATGCCATGAAAATCAAAAGCCACATTGGATGTGGAGGGGGTACAGACAGAAATACAACTGCGGGAATAGGTGAAATAGGTCTAACCAGTGGATGGGGTAATGGCAGAAAGCAGGGGTCCTATAAGGTGGTTTGCTGAAATTCCAGCAACACTGGTAATAAAATGAGTGATCTCCAGGCTATGGCAGCAGAAAGCAGCCCAGATATAATGGCAATTATAGAAATGAGGGCAACACCTAACAACAAATGGGACCTCATGGTACCAGGCTACATGATATTCATGAGGTGCAGAGAGGGGCAGGGGAATTGCACTGTTCATTAGGGAAGCCATCGGTAGGCTGCAGGATAAGGACATAGATGGAAAGGTTGATGTTTAATCATTATGAGCTCAGCTGATGACTTATATGTGAAGGGCCAGCCACATGACTGTAATCTACATGCCCCTAGTCAGTATTTCTTGTCTAGCATTTCATGCACTTATCCCCCCATTGGTGGTCAAATAGCCTTATTCTAGAACCTGTGTTTCCCTGACCAGAGTAGACATCCAATTGTAAATTACCTTTTTAATTGCACCATATGTATTTGCTATAAGCTACATTGCTGTACTGTTGCTGATGCTGTTGCTTATACTAGTAATTGTCCCAACTGTATTGTTGTATTTCTGCTTCACTGTTGTTGTCCTACATTATTTATATTGTATTGATGCATTTTGTGTACTAGATCTTCCTGTTGTATTCTCCACCTACCTTGTCCCCCAGGACACACCGGGAGATGAGCAACTTGCTGTTCAGTGTGCCTTCCTGGTGAAACTTTTTAATAAATAAATAAATTGAGTGTGGGGAAGTGGATAGGGGATTGTTGAGGAGATCAGGAGGGTGGCAGCCGAAATGTAAGGTGTTCTGCTTGGTGACTTCAAGGTGCCATATGTGGTGGACTGGAACATTTTTGGAGAAAAGTGCACCAAGAACCAGATATTGGTGGCTACCTTCCAGGATTGTTTTCTGACTCAGCAGGTAGAGGTGCAGACTATAGATAGGGCCATACTAGACCTACAGTACAAGTCACATTAACCTGTTCCTTCAATGAGTTGTTTTAGCATTTCTGACTGAGTTGCATAACTGTTGCTGGATCCAGCACAAAGCCCTGCACAAACTGTTTCTTAAGAGTTAAAACTCAGTTTTGCAGTACATTGTCACTGGACTGCAGATGCAGTTTAAATGAGTTGCAGAAAAACCTTTTACAAACATTGCTCTTCAGCTGGTTAAGCATTCAAAAATAAGTGCATAGCCAACTGTAAAATACAATGATAAACCAACTCACTGGTGGAACAGTTTGATGTGACTAGTACTGTACAGTAGTTCTGGCCAACTGTGATAGCATTGGGGGTTATCAGTGGAGGATCTACTCAGGACTAGCAACCATAATACACCATGACTCAACATAGTGCTGGAAACACAATGGCAGAAGTCCCAGGCACAGGTCCTGGATTGAGGTGGATTGACTTAAGGAAGCTGGAGGAGGAGGAGCTAAGGGAAAGGCTTGAGGGGCCTTTCCTACTAATAGGGATGGAGAGCAACTGGGCATTTCTCAAACTGAAGAGACTTAATGTATAGAAAGGATGTCTCAGGCAGGTACAGTAAGTAAAAGGAGGTGGAATTAGAGGCACATCTGGTTTCCTAAGGAGGTTCGAGTAGCAGTGTGGGACAAATATTGGCCTCCAGAAGATACAAGGCTGACCAGATGAAAGTAAGCAGGAAGCGCTACCTAAATATGGAAAGAAAGCTAGTAAATAAGTGCGTAGAGCAATAATGGAGACAGATCATAAAACTGCATACGGGGTGAGGGATAACGAAAAGGCCTTCTTTAGGTATATCAAGGGAAGATAGAGAACAAGGGGTAATTGATAGGCTAAGAAAGGGAGAAGAATGGGTAGAGGAAGATGGGCCAAAAGCTGATATTCTGAATGAATACTTCTGCTTGATCTTCAAGATCTGTCAAGAAGGGAGGGCCATTGACAGAGAGTAGCATCAAAGTCAGGAAGGAAACAAAAATTACAGTAGGGATTATCATTGATGAGAGGGTACTTAAGGATCTGAGAGGGTTAGAGCTGTGTAAGTCCTGGAGACTGGATGAATAGTACCCATGGGCACTCAGGGAGGTGGGGCTGGCTCTGACAGCACTCCTGGCAGACCTATTTAACTGTTTGATTAAGATGGCGTAGTCTCCAGGGTCTGGAGGGTGGCAGTCCTCTTGCAGAACAGTAGGGAGAGGGGAGATCCAGTAAACTATAGACTGGTTAGCCTGACTTCCATTGTGAGGAAGCTTCTTGAGTCTATAGACAAGAAAGAGATGGTCAGCCTCCTGGAGTCACGAGGTCTCCAGGACAGCAGGCAGCTTGGCTTTATAAAGGGACGGTATCGTCTTAGTGAACCTTATAGAATTCTTCAAAGCTAAGTCCCAGGTGATGGACAATGCTCTAGTGCTCGAAATACTGTACCTTGACTTCAGAAAGGACTCTGATTCTGTACCCCACAAAAGGCTGGTGTAGAAATTGGTAGATGGAGTGCAGGGAGAGAGTCAGTGACGAGGCGGGTACAGAACCGGCTAGGGGGAGAGCCATGGGGCAGTACTAAATGGTCTGCAGTCTGAGGTCAAGAGGTCATTAGTGGGGTGCCATAGGGGTGAGTTCAGAGTCCAGTACTCTCTGTGTTCATTTATGACATTGGTGAAGGGCTTGAGGTCAACATGTGTCTATTTGCAGATAACACCAAGACAGGTGGCAGGGTGGAAAGTAATGAGAATGCAGAGGACTTGAAAAGGGGTCTGGATAAACTTTAAAGATGGTACAAGATTTGGCAACTGAAATTTAACACCACAAAGTGTAAGGTTATGTACATAGGGAAGAGTAATCTGAGAAATGAATATTGGGTAGAGGTTAAAGATAGACCACAGAGACAGTGGACCTGGGAATTATAATAAACGCTAACCTCAAGAACCCATCCTAATGTAACAAGGCATTTGGGAAAGCTAGCAAAATTTTGGAGTGCATTTGGGAGGGCCTTCTTAAGTAAAGGAAAAGAAAGTATTCTACCTCTATACAGATCCTTGGTGGGCCACACTTGGAGTGCTGTGCCAAGTTCTGACTGGAACCTTCACATGGGAAAGGACAAGGACCACCTAGATGTGGTCCAAAATAAAGTGACCCAAACGATTCATGGCTAGCAGGGGAAGACCCATGAGGAAAGATTAGCTGACCTCAGCATGGGTATATTATGTGATGATGGCTCCTCCGTTACTATTGTTCAATACTTTAAATATCTTGGTGTCACTCTTGACTCCCAGCTTGATTTCTTCCTGCATAATCCTTAATTATGTGCAGGACAGGAAACCATATACTTAGCATGGCCTGTAGAGTCAACAGCACATTTTTACCCCTACAGCACATCATGCCCTGTCTAGAGGAGTATTCCTCCCTAGCCAAAGTTATGGGTTCATTCCCTCCACCCACATTGCAAAATCCATTATCATTAAATGGGATGTTGACTGTATTAATATCTGTAGGTTTGCCAAATTAACATCCCACACCACACATCACTGTGAGCTCTATGATAAACTTCTCTGGTTGTCCCTAGCTATCAGTCACATATTTACTTTGGGTTCTTCCAATGATAAGGTTATTAGAACTACTACTCCTCCTATCCAAGCTGAGGTGCTAAAAACTGCTAACCAAAGTTACCTCCTTAAATCGAATGATATGTCACTGCTTGCTGGCTCAAAAATACCCTACCACCATGGGAGAATTGGCCTTTCCTTTCTGTGCACTTGAGTTCTGGAACTCCCTTCTAGTGCCTTTGTATAGTGCTTGCTCCCACTCACGTTTTAGAAGATCCCTCTGGGACAACCTGAAGGCAGACTCTGCATGTAACTGCTCTTAATTGTAGGTTTTGATTTCCTCCTCACTGGCTGTCTCCTGCTTAAGTCTTGAGTTGTACAGCATAACGACATTTAACCTTTATTGACTTCAACTGTAATCTCTATTGTGTACAACCTTGATATTGGGCCCTATGCACAAATGAACATGTAGCGCATATCCACCATGTTTAGGCAGATACTCACAAATTGTGCACAAACCATGCATGTGTGGCATTCACAACAGGCGGCCACTATGGCAGACACACGCCACCATCAGACCTGTGCAGCATGAAAGCTCTGCACATGCATATGGGTGTTCCCAGGCAGTAGACCTCTTGGACCCCCATTACGCACATACAGGATGCAAGTTATGTAGGCAAAGCACGTGCAGAAACAGATGGGGTGGTACACCTGCCAGGGGCTGCCATAAACTTCCTGCGTGCAGTGTACATTGGCAGTCTGGTGCTGCAGAATGCTGCTGCACAGTACAGGCATGGCACAACAGCTACACGAAGTGCCCTGTCAATGGCCATGCCACCATGGGAGGGTGTGTAAGTGCCCTGCACACATCCATAGGGGCAACACAGACTGACACTTCCCCCATGGGTGACCATGGAACACAGACCACACATGAGTACACACATGGGTGGCATGGCACCACTGCCAATGGCTGATGCAGGCTCAGACCCTGGAGGCACATCCCCTTGCAATAGTGAGGACCAGTGGAAACAGTACCACACATGGATGGGGAGAACACACACTGTCTACATGCATGGCATGATGGCCCCATGGCAAGGAGATGGTCCTAATGTCCCAGGAACACCCCACCCCCCCGGCCCAAGTAGTCCATCACACACACCCTGCATCTGTGGTATACACACACTGCTGCAGGAATCACCATAGGCAACCTCCCAGGCACCAAGGGTCTGCTAGCACTGGCTGAGCAACACACATGGTATCCCACATGTATGCCATGACATGCTGCCAACCATGTAGAGCCAGCAACAGTGTGCAGCAGCGTCAGCTGGGCCGACCAACCTACACTGGCCCCGGAACCCCCCACCTGCCACCCACACATACCTCTGATGTCTGGTCCCCACCCAAAGGAAATGCACAAACACAAGAAATGCAGGCACTGAAGTATTTATTAATGCACACAGCAGCAAATGGTGACATGCAGCAAATTGGATATACCAATCCCCCACTCCACAGTGCCACATTATGCCTTTATATCATTATCCTCCTCCAAGTCCTTGGATGACAGTAGTGGTGTGCTGTCAGTGTAATCCCTCTGGACCAGCACCATCCTCAGCAGTGGACCTCTGTAACCCTGAAATGATATAAAGAAAAGAGTGGTGCACATTAATGAGATGTAGATGCATGGCAGCAGCAGCATCCCTCAGGTGATGTAGGCAATGTGGTCCCACCTTGGAGGGCTGCAGCACCAACCACATCTCCTCACAGTTATCTTTGTGATATATATTGGTGCTGCCAACCCATAGACTCAGGAAGGCTGGCAACTGCTCCATCCAATAGCATCTCTTTGCGACCACCTGCCCAGTGGCCCCATACCACAGGTCACACAATTCAATGGTAAACTCCTTCAATCCTTCAGGCAGCCCATAAAGTCCTGTGAAGACACACATATAGGGACAACATCAGTAGGGTACAGATGCCTACCAGCCACTCATAGAGGACACACACTACACGATACCCACCTTCTCAGGCTCAGTGACATGCCATATTGTGCTGCCCTCCAGGCAGTCTTGATAATAGTGGGTGGACATTCACCACAGCTTCTGTAGCTAGGTCGCAAGTCAGCCTACAGCAGCAGCACACTCTGCATAGCAGCCATATTGAATGGTGACAGTAACATGAATGGGAACATCATGCAAGGGTACTCCGTGTGACCACGCAGAATGGGGGAGTCACACACACTACCCTGTGGTACAACAGGAAGCTGTGCCATGCCCTGCAGGCCTGTGACCCAGGAGGTCCAACACAGTGCAAGTGGTTGCTAACAGTGCACCAGTACAAGATGGCAGTGTGTCTGGAGCTACTGCTACACACAGTCCTGCTGGATGATGCTGTGGTGTGGATGTGCTAAATGGTGATTGTGGCACCCACATGTGTTCTACCAATGGCTACAAGCCACCAAGCTCTGAAACAGACTGTCTAGACGGGTTCCAGGTGGATCATGCAACAGTAGCCCACCTGTGCACCATGGTTGGATGCCACATGCAGCCACAGACACTCCGATCATAAGCCATGTCAATTGAAACGAATGTGCTGTGTGCATTATCCTACTATGGCACAGGGTCATTCCAGAGGGTGTGTGGAGATGTAACGTGGGTAAGCCAATACTCTCTGTCCCACATAGTTCATCAGGTGATAGATGCACTGCTCCATGATGTCCATACCCACATACGGTTTCCCATGTCACAGCAGGATATACAGGCAACCAAGGAGGCTTTCTATGCCATGCACAGAATGTCCAATACCATAGGCGCCATCGATGATACATGTGTTGCAATCCTGTCCCCGTCTGTGGATGAGGAGACATACAGAAACACGAAGGGGTTCCACATCATAAACTGCAAGGTCATGTGCAACCCACATGGCATCATCACCAAAGAGTGCATGAAGCACCCAAGGTTGTGTCATTACACCTATGTCCTCAACAGCTCAGGCCTACATACACATCTCGCTGCATGTGGCAGTATGGATGGATGACTGCTAGGTATGCATTAGCACAGATCTAGGGTGGTAGGTGGCCCACATTGCACCATACTAACATTGTCTATGTTCCCATTCACTGGTGATAGTGGGTATCCACTGTGGCCATACCTGATTACACCGTGCCTGGCACTGCAAGGGCAGGGAGATAAGGCACACAACAAGGCACATAGGAAGACGTGCTCTGCTGTCAAATGGAACATTGGTGTACTGAAGATGTGGTTGTGATGCCTGGACCACACATGTGGCATGATGATGCTTGCCCAGGGGATGACAGGGAATGGCAAGTGCACTCCTGGACCAGGGCCGTCAGTGCACCAAGTGGTGGCTAGTCAAACTTGAGATAAAAATAAAAAAGAAGTGCACTGCAGTGAATCAGAAGGAGCCCAATATTGCAGTGAAAAATCAGATCGGGAGCAAAGATCTAACTTTCAAAGTGCTGGGGCTGCCTGTCAGAGTTCTTCATGTGGACTCTGCAATAAATCTGATTTTTCACTGCAATATTGGGCTCCTTCTGATTTACCAGAGTGCATTTCCTTTTTGGTTTTGCCCTGAAGATGGCATGCGCAGTATTCACCAAATGTGTCGTGTTGCATAACATACGTGTGAACCGGCAGCTACCCACACTACCAAACATTCCATGAACCCATCCCCCGTGTGATTGGCATGTGGGGGTGGACCGCACATGGGACATGCACACTGGCCATGCTGTTCACCATGCCATGGCACATGATTCATTTGCCAGATAGTTGGATGGCCCAGGTGCACCATGATGACCCACTGCTCTGAGTGCTCACGTGCTCATTCGCCACACATCTGGCCACTATAGGGACACATGTAAGCCATGTCATGTGCATAGCAGGGCTGTGGGCATGGTGTGGTCATGGGGGGGAGCCAGGTTCGATGTGCTGCTATGGCTAGAGGGGCCCTATATGGTGCATGTGTGTGGGTGGGAGCCTTGTTCATGTGGGGGTAGTGTAGCCCGTGTACCAGTGTGTGACTGTGCCACTGTGTGTGTGCCAGTGACCATGCACTGAGCTGTTACATTGTGCTGCTTCATGTCTGTGACCATCCACTGCGAGTGTTTGCACATATGCCCAGGTGCCGCAGTGTGCCACACGCAGGAGCACCCCACTGAACCTGTGCTGCCTACTGATATGTTGTCGCCCCTCCCAGTTAATCCTTGGTCTGCTGTTCAACTGTGGCATCAGTGGTGGTGGGGGACAGCCCCAGTACAGCATGCCGTGTGGCCTCTGGTGATGCCACTGTGGGTGCTCAGAAAACTGTGGTGGTCCCTCCCATCATGTGGTCCACTACCATGTCCAGCACGTCACCTATGCGATCGATGCCCCAGCTCATTTCAACCACCACCTCTGTCAGGTGTTGCAGCACCTCTGTGTTCTCCTGCTGTGCCACAAGCATGTCCATTTCCAGGTAGTGCAACTCCGGGTAGTGGGTCTACAGGACACCCATGGTGGACACCCTCTTATCATGTCTTGGGCCAGTCCTGCCATGTGTTCCATTGCATGCACCTTTGGGGACCACACGTACAGGTGCTGCTGTGTGAGGGTGGGTGGTGTCGTCATTGTCATCTCATGGGGAGGGGCAGTGTCCATGGGCATGTCCCATTCACCATCCCCTGCAGCGACGGCCATGGTTAGGGGTTCAGGACACAATGCTGGTGGCACAGTGCTACTGTGCAGGATCACCTCCACGCTGGTCTCTGTCATGGCAACTGGGCTTGGTGGTCTAATATCCATGGCCTCTGTTGTACCAGTTCCTGCCAGGCCCTCCTCCTGGTCTGCCTCCTCCATCGCTGACTTCTCCTGGGTGGCACCTATGGATGGATGCATTGACAGGGTCAAGGCTGTCTGTACAGCCATGGTGCATGTAGCCCACTCCTGCAGTATGCATGGAACATCATGCTTACCTTTCTCTGACACATTTGCCGTGAACTACTGTTGCAGTGTGGTTGTGCACCACCCATGGATGATGCTCATGGATGACCCTGTGGGATGCATAACACTACAGTTAGCTGTGTTGTTGGACACCCCCCTGCCTACCCATGGTTGCTGCTTACCTGGCATTGTGTCCACTCTCTCCGACTCCCCATGCCATGAGACCTCAGTGATGGTCTCCACCACTAGCCACTCCATGGGGCTCAGTATGTGCTGCTGGGATCTGGGTCTGCTGCTGATGTCTGTCAGTGACCAGTTGGCTGCTGACAGCTTCCACCTTGTAGCTGACCAGAAGTCATGCCACTTGTGTTTTGTCACAGAGAGTGTCCATGCCTCTGGTCCAGCAGCACTGATGGCTGACTGTATGTCCAGCCAGATCCTGTGCTTGGTTTCATCAGCCGTAGTCAGAGTCTGCATCCCTTACAGGACGGCGCAGTTGCCGTGGATGTCCGTGACAAAGGTGATCACCTGCACACTCATGAAGTTGCTTGATCTGGTCTTCCATTTACCTTCAAGGTGTCCTCCCATGCCAGCCTTCACATGACCACCAGCACTGTGTGGTTGCGGCTGCATGTTCATCACCTGCAGTCCTGTACTCTGTTCTCCCTGTGCTGCTTGTTCGCCCATTTTTTGGCATTATTTACATACATGTTTTTGCACCAGGGTGTGTATCTCCATATATGGTGGGTCAAGGGGCGTGTCTACGTGTCATGTGGCTGGACAGCATGCCCCTGTGCATACCTCCATGCATCTGTCTTTTCTGTCCCTGGTTCCACCCCTCCTTATGTATATGTTGTTGCATGCAGTGCGGTCTGTGCTGTCTGCACAATGCATAGGTGCGCTGGATGGTTATGTCACTTTTGTACTTATTTTCCATGCCTTCGTAAATAGACTCCAGTGTTCTTATTGCCTGATTTGTCATTTCTCTATGTAACCTATTTTGCTGTATTTTGGATGGCAGTTCTATATGAATCCTGCTTTTCCTCTATGCTCTATATTCTTGGGTTCCTGCATGAAACTTTGTTAAATGTTTACAATATTGCTCTGCTTTGTTATCTCCCAAGTAATACTTGAAAACAGGCATTTTAATTGTCCAGTCTGCTTACCTGGTCAATAAAAACTAAACAAATAAATGTACTCTCTGAGGCCAGAAAAAATGAGACATGATGGAAATCATCAAATATCTGAAAGATATAAACAGTTGGATAACCAGCATTAGGCTTAGTAAGGGGTCCAGTACAACAGGCCAAACTTTAAACTAATGGAAAATCTGAGAAAAGATGTGAGGGGGAACTTCTTCACAGAGATGGTTAGGGAAAAGTGGAATAACTTACCAAAGGAGCTGGTTAATGTTGAAATGGTTGATAGCTTTACGAGATGATGGGATAGGCACATGAGATTGCTGATAATGATTAGGGAAAGGGATGGTACTAATGAGGCACTGGGACTGACCATACAGAACCATGGAATGAGGGCTCTAAATAAGGACCTGCCAGTGCGAGGCTGGTGAGTACTTGGGTAGGAACTGAGCAGAATTGATGGACTGTCAATCTTTTCTCTTTGTAATCTTGCTATGTTTCTAGCATTATTCATATTACTGGGCAAATTTTTGAACCTATGCATCACCTTCTTTGTAAAAAAAGTATTTTTTTAAGTCCTTCCAGAGTTTTGCCCTGTTAGTTGGAATTTGAGGCCCCAGGTGGTTGTGTCACTCTTATGTTTTCCCAGAGAGGTTTCCCAGCACTATGTTATGCTGCCTCTGGGCCACTGGTTAGCTGTAACATTCACATGTTAAATGGTGGAGACTTCCTCTAGGGGAACAATCTAGGGTCTTGAAGACCAGATGAAGAGAGATGCCGAATTTTGGTCACTTACTATGTGCTGCAAATGGACATAAAGGCTATTTTTGGCATTTAGAGTGAATTGATTTGCACAGACCCAAAACTGGACATTATCAAAGTCACCTGGCATTGTGCTGCCAACTCAGATGCTAAGGATCTGCTGGTGTAAAGTAATGTATCATGAAAATACATGTAAATGCTTCAGGAGAAAGAAACTTTGAGGAGGTCTTCCAAGAAAATTAAGAAAAGGGTAGGGCCTGAAAAGATTCTTTGGAGTGGATCAATGACATTTCGCTCCCATCAATACACACCACGACAAGTTGCTCCCGATGACTCATATCTAAGTCAGTTGTCTCCTGTGCTACCCACTCCACGTCTTTTCATTTCCCAATGCTCAGTAAAAAATGTACATGCCTAATAGCAGCTTTCTGAGCTTTAAATTTGTGATTGCACTGAACATCTCGGTCCTGCATTCTTTGCCTCTGTCTCGGCCCTGTAACCATGGGAAATTTGATTGCAGCGGACAATTGCTGCTGTCTATCACTATCAATTAGTAATCAGCAGCATTTAAGAAAAATGGTCTCTGCAGCGCATACTCAATGCCAACAGTTTGAAATGGAAGGGAGGTTCATCTTGTCTGAACGCAACAAGCAAAAGCTAGTAGATGCACAGAACTATATTTACACACGTGGTTACAATAGAAAATCTGTTTGGCAGTGTGAACTTGCAGTCTCCTAACCCAGTTGGGAGCAGGAGAAACCTTTACTAAGACAACACGGAACCAATTTCCCAGATATGAGCTGAACCACATGACCATGAGGTCAAATGCATTGAGCTTGTACAGTAGGAGAGGGAGAGTGGGCTACAGTGCTGAATGCCTTTTCAATGCTGACGAAGATAGCCAAAGTAAATAACACCCAATCTATTACCTTCAGAATAGTATAAGTGAGCCTGAGAAGAGAGTCTTTGTAGAGTAGAGCATGTCTAACCTTGACACATCACATCTTCTGACCTTATTCATGGAACAGCTTAACAAGAAATAATGTGTATCAAAGCCACTTTGAAGGCAGACATGTGGCTGTATAATCAATGAAAATTGTTTAGCCAGATCATGTAACTGCTAACCATTTTGCAGTCTGAGTTTGGAACATAATTGCTACCCGGGAATTTAGCCCATTGATATCTGACTATTCAACATGTGGGTAGAGAAGTATAGAAACTAGGAAAACTTGCTTCCATTCCAAACCTTCCGATGAGTTCCGCCATGTTTAGAAATATAGAAATAAATGAAAAATACACAAAAAACCAAAACCTAGAGGACACAACTGTGTTCATATTGGTTCCATGTGATAAGGGCAAGTGTAAAATGGCAAGGCTGGAAAGTGCAAAGAGAAAACAGTGTGGCCACATAGGGTGAATGACACAACACAGCAATCACCAAAATGGTGACAACAGTGCCACAGTGACTTTCTGTGGGGTGGCTTTACCCCCTGTACCCCCTTATTAAATATAACTAACTCCGGGGTTGGGGGATGCAACTCGAGGTGGGGGATAAAGCCGTAGGTAACCATTTCAGTGATCACTGGGTTTCACCACTCACCCTATGTGGCTGCGCTGTTTTCCTTCACCATTTTTGGCCTTGCTATTTTTGAGATCCCCGTCTTCACAGGATACCATTTACATTTAAGAAGCACAATATATAGTAACATAGTAATTTAAGATTTAATTGGACTCTAGATCTATCATGTATGCCCTCTGCTTCATAAGCTATGCCCTTACTCCATCAGCTAGACTAGCTGTGGCACAAGGTTTTCTGCTCCCAGCCTTGTCATATGGCTCAGTCACATGCCTATCTGCCTCAAAATCCTCCCTCCATAAATGGGACACCACCTATAACAACATCTACCGCTACGCCTCTGCATCCCCACGTTACAAACACTATTGCCAGCTCTATACTGACTTAAAATGGCCTTGCCCCTCTGCCCATCGACTCCAGTCCTTTGGCTCACTGATTGACTGCATTGCCAGATCAGACCTCCCACTATCCCTTGCCTGTCTGCTTCACTCACAACCTCTCTCCTATGGGCTCCAATCTGCTGACCTAGCCCCTTTTCACATCCCCAGATGTAAAACTAGTATGGTCGCATGCACTTTCGCATACATGGCTCCAAAGTACTGGAACTCCATACCTTAAACCGTTCGTCAAGCACCCACCCATGCTAGTTTTAAGAAACTTCACTGTGACCATCTGCGTACAACTAGCCCCTGCACTTGCTTTCATCCACCTTAGACCATTTTTTCTCCCTGCCCTCTGTCTTCCCTAGGTAATCTACCTCTGTGACGCCACTTCCTCCTCACATATCTTTTCTCTCATCTTTTACCCTTTTCACATGCTTCCTACCACTCTCCCTTCTTCTCCCCCGTTTTCATTAACCACAGATTTTTGGCACTTACTGTATTTGCTCGGTGTATACTTTTCTCTTGCAATGCCTGTTTCTCGCATTGTTTTGACTCTTGTTGTAACTTGACCTAAGTGTATTTTGTCTGCTTCATACTGAACAATTGTCTCTACAGCCCAAGTGTGATTGTTATATTGAATCAGTGTTTTCTCTACACCTTAAGTTTGATTGTATGTTGATTTCCCTCCTTACTGTGTTACATATCTCATGTGCTGCGTCACATGTATGCTCATTTGTATTTCAAACTGTCTTTCTCCCACATCGTGCCTGAAAATAGGCATTCTTATGCCTAGTGCACCCACCTGGTTATCAAAAGCAAATAAATAAATAAGCAGGAAGAAAAATCAGTGCCATACAAACATGTGTTAATTTATAGGGGTTCTCTACCCACTCAGCTACCCAGGAACTCCAGTAAATTCCCTTAGTAAGTAAAAATGTATGCAGGCTGACCTTGAATATCTGTACTGTCTTTAGCTCCACAGTCTTCTCTGGCAGGTTTCTCCATAGGTTCTCAACCCACTGGGAGAACAAATACTTCATAGCATTACTCGTGAATTTAACACCTCTGTTCTTCAATGAAATACAGTATAATAGTGTACTGGTTTAATAGTATTCTTCATCAGTGTTCCCAGTTGCGTGACCACTATATATATATATATATATATATATATATATATATATATATATATATATATATAATAAAATAAAATAACTGTCAGGACAGTTTAATTGCGTGTTAAAAATAATGCCATTTGAAAATAGTTTTGGTGGCCCAAGTCACTATAGGTGATGGCACTAAGTGGGTAGGAACTGATTGTCCCATTACATCTCCCCCCAGTAGTGCTTTGCACAACTGGAGAGTCCCATTACACAGATGAGGGTCAGATACAATGAAAATCGTGGATCCAGATGTTAGAAGGGGCACATGGGTCTTGTGATCACTAAAAAGCTAGTAAGTTACTGAAGCGGGGTTGTAGTATGGCACTACACCAGGCACTTGGATCAATGCCATGCTACAAGCCAGTCACCCCTGTCTGCAAACACTCAGTACACCAAGACATATCCCCCACCTCTGACATCTCTGCACACCTTTCTGGCCTCAGTAGCCACCAGTTTAATTCTTCCATGGTTTAATTGCAGGACTCCCTGGTAGTCCAGTTGACCCCAACCCATTACCATGCCCTTTGAAAATCCCTGGCATCTAGTGGTATATAATCCATTGCCATAGTGCTCTGCTTTAGCTTCTCTTTCATGGCATCTGACAAGGCTCATCCACCACAGCTACCCTTATGTAATTTCAGAGCTGTGCAACCCCAATAAATGCCTGGTTTGGAGAGGCAATAAACTGGGACGATGCAGGAGGCTACCATTAGGCTTGAAAGGACAGCCATTCCCCTTTGAAAGACCCTGTGAGCTATTTGCATAATGGCTTCTACCCCTTTCCTGCATGGTCACAGTTTCCTATAAACTATGTGGGAAGGGATTAAGACCTTTGTTAGCCATAGTTTGTTGCAGTTATATAATTATCAATGGCGCTAAGTGGTCACACCATCTGCTTAGCACTATGGACTGCGACTGAGCATGGTGTCTTGTATATTTAAGTGATAGTGTGATAGTTGGCTCATTGTATGAGGCAATAATGTGATTTTTGAGTTAATAATGTGTGAACCCTCCTTATGGGAGAATGGCATTATTGACAAGGATAGTGAGCTAACTAGCACATTATCACCGCTAGGCTTAATGTGTTTGAAAAAAGCTAGTGGTAATGTTTCTTGTCCCAGGTAAGTTTGTGGTAACTCTACCCCACCCCCCACACACACACACTGCACATGTTGTTGCTGTAAGAGCAGACTAACTGAAATGTAAGTTAGGATTATGACGTCACTACTATCATTTTATTGACAATAAAATGTTCTGAGCTCTCAGCAGTTATATTGAAGATAAAATGGCAGCTGTGAGTTTGCTGTAAAGTAAATTGTTTGTTACTCTGGCCTTTGACTGGAGGTGAGGGGTCCACATACAGTATAATTTACAATAATATGCAAAGAGTAGTTTCTTTTTTTTTTCAGCCTTTGCTTATCCACATGCTACTGGGCATCCCCTTCTCCAAATGACCCCCCTGCCTCATCACCAACCTTCTCCAGGTGCTTACCCCACCACCTTGTTTCCCCATGTCCTGTCCTCAATGGCAGGCTCCTCAAGAACAGCAACTTCCCTGACAGGGTTTGTGAGGTGAATACCTAGTTGGCAATGTGATGCCTGCAGAAGATCAGTCTTTATGCTGCTGTCTAGGGGTTTCCTCTCTTTTTTTCCTCCCATTACTTTCTCTGTCTCCCTCCACCCCATCATGTGGGACAGGCAATCATGGCCTCTAACAGCCCCTTGCTGGTAGCAGGCTTTTAGCCCTCCTCAAGGGGTTGCTACATCGCCAGGTGTCTTCTGTCCCCATCCCAAGCTTGCTGGTGCTGCTACCAGCAGCACTCTCCAGCCCAGGCTGCCCTGATATCAGATCTTCAGCTCCACTCCTGAACTCAAGTTGCCAGCATGGAAGTACAGTATATATCACTTCCACTGTGCCATCAGGTGGCTCCGCTGAGTAGTTTCTTAAAACTGATTAGCAGTGTTCTCAACAAATTTAAAATAAATGAAAACATTAAGTAAGCAATGTTGAAAAACAAATAACCGTATTAATCAATGGATGGCTTAGAGCTGTAAAGCTCTGGTAAACATTTTGTAACAGCTGTAGTGCAGTAGTTCCTTTCTGACTTTACACTGCTCATCCTAATACTTTGGCGGATGTTTCTTAATTAAGAAAAATGAGTTCTGTCAACAACTGTCATACAGTATAGAATCTATGTTCCACTTTTTTTAAGCTCATTCCCAAGAGCTAGTCTGCACCATCAAGCATTAGCAGTTGGTAAGCATGAAATGGTATTATTTAGTGGTAAATGGGAAAGAATGGCACTTCTTCTTCAGACTTTTCCCTTGGAAATTATGAAAAGATTGGCACTCAAAGTGTTAATCAAATCATCCAGATAAAAGAAATCCCCAAGGTTTTGGGGCCTCCAAGTGTTTATTTGCTCTCAATTTTTTTGCCTATGTTTACAATCACTCCACACAAAATGCTGACATTCAAAGCACCTGTGACGGTTGTCATCTATAGTTGTCACTGGTAATGAATTTTCCAATTTACTGAACTGCTTCATGCCCCTCAAGTAGTATGTGTCACTGGCAAGAAAAACTGGATGACATAAAACCAACATGGACAAATATGTCAGAATAATTCAAATTCATTACTTTTCAGAACTTGTTAAGATGAGATAGAAAGTCAGAGATATTGAGTTTATTTCAAAACTAAAATAAGAAAAAATAAATAAGGCTATGCTTTTGCTCCCTTGTCAGTAGAAAACATCTTTATATTCATGAGTATAATACTTTAGGAAAATACAGAAACAGGAACTCAGTTGTGAAGATGTTGCATTCTTTGAAATTGGTTTTAGAATTTATTTTATCTTTTAATTGGCTTTGTTCATGGCTGATACAGAAAATAGTTGATGAATAGCATTACTGGTACCTTTTCTGAATGGAGATTTATTTATAGCTACCTTGTGAGAAGCCATGCAAAACAAAGCTATTACACTGGAATTCTTCAAATGAATAACTGTTAACAAAAATAGATACTGACACAGGATTAAAAGCATGTGTTCCAGCTACAGGAAATGTTTTGCCTGTTGTGCTACTTAATCCATCTGACTAGATGACATCTGTTAAACACTATACTATAATGCACACTGACATACAAAAAGTTTTTGGTGATATTTTGACTTGTACATTTCCATTTCTAGTAGACCTATATATACAGTATGGAATGCCATACTTCATGATGTTGTAGTTTAGACGATAAATTCCTGACAATAATGAAATCTAATAATCCCCAGCCAACACTATTATCAAGTACCAGTGAGGTATATAACTGAGTGATATTTGTAACTAAATACCAGGGTTCAAATCCAGTTACTTACTTATGTATTGACTACTAAATCTGCCACTTGGGCATATTCAATCACAATCTCTTATTATTTATTTTTTCCCCATTTTCTTTTGACCCACTTTACCCATTTTTTATTCTTCCAGTAGAGTCCCTGCCATTCCTCCTGGCATTACTGTGGTTTCACATTTTGTTAGACAACCTGCTGCAAAATGGTTAAATAGACTCTCAAGTTACTTCAAAGGCAGGCTCCAACCCCACACACACACCCCCAACACTGCTGATAATTGTGTTTTCATTTCCTGGAAAAGTTATCACCACCCAATCATTGCACCTCTTTAAAGCTGACATGTCCTGCTCTAACTCTTCAGTCATGAAGGCAGGGGAATGTTTCTCATCGTAAACTAACACCAAAGACAGTCCAAAGATGATCGGTAGAGGTGGGTAGATGTTAGCAGCAGAACTTGTGGTACTCCCATTGGAAGCTCAGTGTATCACTTCTGTGTCCACACCAGCCCTCCAGTATGTTACATGACAGTTCAGAGCACTGCCCCTGGTGACATTTTCATAGTGCACACATCACTTTTTGGTGGGTTAATGCTGTATGAGACATACTTTCACAACTGAAATAACTGACAGAAACAATCCAGATGTTCATTAGAAAAAATCCCAGAATGTTGTCAAAAAAATTGGCAAGATGACTGAGGTGGTATGAACTGATGTTTTTAGTTCAGAACCTCTCTAATAATATCCAAGAAACAAAAACATAGAAGTTGATGGCAGATAAGGACCATGTGGCCCACCTATTCTGCCCATTTTCCCTACCTAATGCAATACCACAGACCTTAATTTGATCTGCAGCTTACCCTATCTTCCTTAGTGCAAGAGTACTCTTATGTCTGTCCCATGCATTCTTGAATTCCCCTACTGTTTTTGTCCCCACCATCTCCACAGTGAGACTGTGCCAAGCATCCACTACTCTTTCTGTGAAAAAGTACTTCCTCATGTTGCCCCTGAGCGTACCCTTCTCTAGCCTCATATCATGCCCCCTTTTTTGTACACCTTCTTTTCCGAAAGATGCTCCCCTCCTGCACCTTGTTTATACACTTGAGGTACTTGAATGTCTCTATCACATCCCATTCTTTTTCTTCTCCTCCAGGGAATACACATTGAGATACTCTAGTCTTTCCACATATGACTTTTAGTGCACTCCTTGCACCATTTTTGTCTGCCTTCTCAGATAACCTCTATGTTGTCTATGTTCATCTGCACATGCTGCCTCCAGAATAAGACACAGTACTCCAGATGTGGTCTCATTAGAGATCTGTACAGTAGCATCACCACATCCTTCTTCCTGCTCTCTATGCACCTTAGCATCCTATTTGCTCTCCCCACAGCCTTCTCACATGGTTTGGTTATCTTTAGGTAATCAGATATGATTACCCTCAGGTCCCTTTTCTTGATTGGTTGCTGTCAGTACCTTCCTCATCATCATGTACTCGTCCCTTGATTTCTGTGCTCTAAATGTATGATTTTGCACTTCTTTGCATTGAATCTTAGTTGCCACACTCTTGACCACTCTAAAGCATGTTTAGGTCCCCACTCATATTTTCCACAAGCACCCCCCCCCCCACGGGAGTGTCGACCCTGTTGTAGATCTTAGTGTCATCTGCAAAGAGGTACATCTTCCCTTTTAGCCCCTCTGTAATGTTGCTTATGAAGACATTAAAGAGGACTGGCCCCAGCACGGATCCTTGGGGCACCACTCTCGTCACCCCCTCTCCTCGGATTGAATGCCATTTACCACCACCTTCTGTGTCCTGTCACTCAAACAGTTTCTGACCCAGTTAACCACCTTAGGGCCCACTCCCAGGCTGCCCAACTTATTTACCAACTTCCTAAGTGGGACGGTGTCGATGGCCTTGCTGAAATCTACGTAGGCCACATCCACTGCCCCTCCCTGATCTACCTCCCTGGTCACCCTGATGCAGAATTCTATCAGATTTGTTTGACAAGCATTCCCACTGTGAATCTGTGCTGCCTCAAACCCTGTGGTCTGCTGGATTCAAGAAATATCACAGTCCTTTCCTTTTGCTGTGACTCCATTAATTTCCCCACCACCAAGGTCAGACTGACTGGCCTGTAATTGCCTGCCTTCTTCCTGTTCCCACTTTTTTGGACAGGGACTTCATTCATCCTCTTCCAGTCCCCTGGAACCATCCCTTTCTCTATTGATTTGTTGAATATTCTGGGATATATCCTATCTGGCTCCATAGCCTTGTCCCCTTTCAGATTACTGAGTTTGTTTAGGACTCTCTCCTCTGTAAATGGACTGGTGTCCACCTCTCTCCCATTGGTGCTCCTATTGCCCAACAGTGGTCCTTCGTCCTCCCTTTCTTCTGTGAATACTGAACAAAATAATTTGTTCAGTATTGTTTCTTTTTCTAGGTTCCCCTCCTCACACCCCCTCCCTCTGTTTTTAACCTCACAATCCCACCATGGTCTTTTTTCCTTCACTAATATACCTGAAAAAGATCTTGTCTCCTTTCTTAAGTTGTTTCTTTTTCTTCCATTTGTGCCTTTGCTCTCCTAACTGCTTTCCCTGCCTCCCTCTGCTTTTTCAGATACAGTTCCCCGTACTACCACTCTGTGTTTCCTTGTACCTCCTGAAAGCTAATCTTTTTTCTTTTATCTTCCCGGTCACATCCTTTGAGAACCATAGTGTTTTTTTCTTTCTCTTTCTTTTGCTTAGCTGCCTAACACAAAGGTGTGCTGCCTCTGCTATGGCTCCCTTAACTATTTGGTTGCAGAGTGTGTATATGAAGCAAAAAGAGATATGTTGAAGGGGCAGTCATCATGCAGCCAAGTGAAAAGCATAGCAGATGGCTGTTTCACAATGCATTGTCTTAATTATAAAAAAAAATTGCCTGTTAAAACAGATGCAAATATTAGCATACCTGATAAATGTAGTTATCTGTGTTGTGTAATTATTTAATTCATTTATAGTTGTAGAAGAACAGGAGGTGTTATTTTATTTTTATTTTGTTATAAAATATATTTAGTGAGGCTCACCATGCTTAAATATAATATTTCTTCTTCAGTGGTGTTTTGCTTCAGTCCCATTTTATGGATGGTTGTATAACAGGACACAAAGGCTAAAAGACCTTGCTTAAGGTGCCCATGAATACCATGTCAATAAGAACCCCACAATTCGGGTGCATAGTGGACCCCCTACCCACTCCTGTTCCGTGATGCACAGCCATACAAACCCCTGCATTCCGACAGTTCAGTGGATACCCACCCCATCCTTGATCCCCATGCCTGATCGGTAGAACAACCAGCTGCCCGTTACAAACACCCCCTTCAATTCACAATCCCACCTTGAATAGATATCATAGTGTAGCAGCCCCCACAACACCATTCCCCGATCCCCTTCCAAAACATACACACTTCTGATAACTGTTCTGTAGTGTAGGGTCCCCACACCCCATCTCCAAGCACCGAACCCCGATCACATGTAACGGATGGCTCCCCAGTCAAAAATTCCCTTTCAATACAAAATCCTGCTATGCACGTTTTCCATAGCCAGTAAGGGTGGTGTGGGGAGAGTGATGTGGGGAGGGTCCAGGCTACCGGGGTGGGGGGGGCCCATACACTATGGAAAATGTGCTCCGTGGGATTTTGTAACAGAATTATTTTCCAGATCATTATTATGGGCTGAGGTCTTGGATTCACGATCGGAGTTTGGGTCTCGGCGCTTGGGATGGGGGTACTCTACACTATGGAACACAGGGTATGTCCTACGGCAGCTATGGAACTGGACACGGGGCATGGGGTGGGGGTCCACTACAGTGTGATGCTTGGGATTGGGACACACCGTACTGCCTATGGGCATTGGGGACCGGGGCTGGGGGGGGTGGATTGGCAATTGACTGCCTGGACCAGTGGGAAGCGGTGCACCAGTGTGCACTACCGATGCTGCCTGTGGGGTGGCTGGCCAGGTTAAGCCTGCTTTTCCTGACCTAACTGTGGGACACGCAGTTCTGGACTGCGAGGAGCGCATTCCCATTGAATATGCCACAGCACAGCATATGCATGGGAATGCCCCCTCCACCTGTGCCACATACATTTGTATGCACCCTGGCCCATTCGCTTGTGGCCGGCACATCCCGCACATTTGAATATGGCACTGCAGTGCATTGTTGGAGTTGTGAGACATATCTCCATTTTCCACTGAGATGCACAGTGCATCTCCTTTGAATATAGGGGCCCAGAGCTACAAGACCTGAGCCCTGGCAAGGCCCTGTACTTCTAACATTGCTCATGCTACTTAATTCTAAAATTCTGAAGTTCAGAGTTCAGTTAGCAGAGCCCATTTCCCACACAAAGGCTTCTCTAATTTTCTGCAAAGTAAAATAGTAACTCTTATTTAAATAAAACATTTTGAAAACTTCATGTTCTATTTTTTTTTAAAATAAAAGAAATGTTTAACATTGTATGTTTACATGTTTACAGAGTATCTGTGACTCTTATGGTTATAGAAATATAGAATTTGTTGGCAGAAAACGACCAGTTGGCCCATCCAGTCTGCCCTATTTTCCCTGCCTATTCTAGCACCTTGGACCATGTTTGGTCTCCAGCATCCCTCCTGTCTCTCTTTCCTCTACCTATTATAACTGTGTGCCTGTCCCACACATGTTTGAAACCCCCCACAGTTTTTTTACACCCCACCTCCTTATCTGGAAGGCTGTTCCAGGCAACAACCACAGTTTTGGTGAAGAAGTATTTCCTCACATCCCTCTTAATCTCACCCTCCCCCAGCTTCATTGCATGCCCCATGTTCTGGATCTTTTCTTCCGCTGAATAAGACTCTTGACCTGCACATTGTTCACCTCATGAGGTATTTATAGGTCTCAATCATGTTCCATCTCGCTCTCCTCTCCTCCATGGAGTACCCTGTAGTCTCTCCTCGTATGGCTTCTCATGCAGTTTCTGCACTATTCTGTTAGTGGTCCTCTGGGCCGCTTCCACCCAGCCAAAGTCTTTGCAGATGTGCGGCCTACAGAATTGGACACAGTGCTGTAGGTGGGGTCTCACTAGTGAGCAATACAGTGGCAACACCACCTCTGTCCTCCTGCTAGAAGTCCCCTCCCACGCATCATTGCATCCCACTGGCCTTGCTCTTTCTCGTCACACTACCCTGTCACCTTGAGATCATTATTTATTTATTTATTTGCTTTTGTTTACCAAGTAAGCACGTTAGACAGCCAAGTGCCTATTTTCAGGAGTGACCAGGGATTTATGACTACACTGAGGTCCATCTCTTGCTGATTGACTGCTGGTACTTCCGCCCCATCTTGTACACAGCTCCTGGATATTCCCACCCTAGGTGCATGACTTTGTACTTTTTGGCACTGAAACCCAGCTGCCATGCCCCAGACCATTCTTTTAGTTTCTCCCGATCCCTTTGCATTTTCTCCACCCCTTCCCGAGTGTCCACCCTGTTGCAGAATTTTGTGACAACTGCAAAGAGACACAACTTGTCCTCCAGTTCCTTAGCAATGTCACGTGTGAAGACATTGAAGAGGACCAGTCCCAGTACTAATCCCTGTGGCATACCAATAATCTCCTGTCCCCTGAGTGCCTGCCATTAACCATCACCCTCTGCCTTCTATCCTTCAACCAGTTTGATATTCAGTCTATCACTTTCTCCCAACCACCAAGCTGCTTAGTTTCTTTACTAGCCTCCTTTGCAGCACAGTGTTGAAGGCCTTTGCTGAAGTCCAGATAGACCATATCTACTGCCCTTCCCTGATCCATCTCACAAGTCACCCAGTCGAATAAATCTGAGATTTGTTTGGCATGACCTGTCTCTGAGAGGTTATAAGACTGTGCTCAAATTCTTGAGTGCCAGAACCACAGTATTGCACTTAACATTGCTTCCAAGTTCTCCCACTCAGAGAATTTGAGAAGCACTCTTATAACCATGAAAGGCATGAAAACTGTACATATAAACATATAACCATTTTCCTTTGCCATGACCATCATGACATTTCTAAGAACAATTCCCTTGTATCTGTCCCAGGCATTTTTGAACCCCTCCACTGTTTTTGCCCCCTCTACCTCCACTGGAAACCTGTTCCAGGGATCCACCATCCTTACCGTGAAGAAGTACTTCCTCACATCCCTCCAGAAATGAGCCCCTCTAGCTTCATAGTATGCCCCCTTGTTCTAGATCATCTTTTTCTCTGAAAAATACTCCTCTCCTGTACCTTATTTACCCCCGTTAAGTATTTAAAGGCCTCTATCATATCCCCTCTGCTCCAGGATGTACATGTTTAGCTCCCTTAGCTTCTCCTTGTAGGTCCTATGATGCAGACCCTGCACCATTTTGGTGGTCATCCACTGGACCACCTCCACTTGGTCTATGTCCTTCCTGAAGTGTGGTCTTTAGAACTGGACACAGTATTCAATGTGCGGTCTTGCCAACAATATATACAGGGGCAGCACCACCTCCCTGTTCCTACTGGTGGTACTCCTTCCTGTGCAGCTCAGCATCCCACTTTGCCTTACTGATTGCCTTGTCACACTTCCTAGACACCTTTAGGTCATCTGATTTGATTACCTCTGGTTCTCTTTCCTGCTTTATTTTCATCAATATAGTTGCACACATTTTGTACTCCGCTGCTGGGTTATTATGGCCCAAGTGCATTATCTTGCACAATTTTTACACTAAAACCCAGCTGCCATAGCCCGACCACTCCTCCAGTCTTTTCAGATCTCTCTCCATCCTTTCCACTTCCCCTTCCCAGAGTGTCCACTCTGTTGCAGACTTTGGTGTCATCAGCAAAGAGCCAGACCCTTCCTCCCAATTCCTCAGCTATGTCACTTAAGAAGACATTGAAGATGACTGGATCCAGCACTGATTCCTGAGGTACCCCGCAACTAACCCTTCCTTCTTCAGAGCAAACTTCATTTACCACTGCACCCTGTGTCCTGTGCACTATCCAGTTTTTTACTACCTTATTATCCATCCCTAAGCCCTCCAACATGCTTACCGATCTCCTGTGTGGAACAGTGTCTAAAGCCTTGCTGAAGTCCAGGTAAGCCACATTCACTGCCCACCCCAGTCCAACTCCTTTGTCATCCAGTCAAAGAAGTCTCTCAGATTTGTTTGGCATGACCCCCCCCCCATGAATCCATGCTGCCTTGGATCTTGTAATCCAAAATAAAAGATATTCCACTATCCTTTTTTTTGAGTAGTGTTTCCATCAAATTACCTAAAATCAGCATCAGGCTGACAGGCCTGCCTCCACCCTGCTACCACTCTTGTGAAGTGGGACTGCCTTTTTCCAGTACCCTGGGACCATGCTGGTCTCCAGTGATCTGTTAAATAGGTCTGTCAGATGTGCGGCCAGTGTCTCCCTGATCTTCCTCAGCACCGTTGGATGTACCCCTTCTGGCCTCAGGGCCTTGTCTTACCTTCAGTTTAGCCAGTGCTCAAAAAAAGGACTGGTGCCCACTTCTGTCCTCCCAAAGTCCATGGTGCCTTTTCCAGGTCCCTCCCTCTCCCCTTCTACTGTGAATACCAAGCAGAAGTATATTCAAGATGTCTGCCTCTTATTGATCCCCTCTGTACAATCACCCCTTCCCTCTTTAACTTCACAATCCCTCCCTTTGTCTTCCTTTTCTTGCTCACAACCTGAAAAATGTCTTGTCCCCTTTTGATATTCCCTGAGCTATTCTTTCTTCAGTCTGCACCTTTGTGCTCCTTACAGATTTGCTTGCCTCCCTTTTTTCTGCCAGATATGCCTCCCTATCCTTCTACCTCTGGGTTCCCTTTTACAGATCCATGACCGGTCATCGACAAAAGTTTTGTCGAATGATCGCCTGTGAGAAACCATCATTCGACCATGACTGCAGTCGGCATATGGTTTCTCATTGAGAAACTTGATTTTCTGTGGCCGGTCCCTCAACCCCCACATGGGAGCTAAGCCCCTGTACCCCTACTAAATATAATCAATACCGAGTCAGAGCTGATTAGGGGAAGGGGTACAAGACCCCTGAAATACACTGTCGGGGTCCAGCGCCAACACTACAGAGACCTGGCGCTGTAGTCGCTGTAGTGAAGGTCGCTGTTGAAATGTCACTGTCAGCAGTGAATACCCCCTTATGCCATCTGAATACTCCTCCTTTAACCTTTACTTTTTCTGCCACCTCTTTGGAGAACCACAGTGGTCTCCTGTTTCTTTTACTTTTGCTTACCTGTTTGACACATAGATTTGTTGCCTTCAATGTCCCCTCTTTTAGTTTAGGCCACTTATCCTCCACCCTATTTAGGTCCTCATACCCTGCCAGGTTATTCCTGAGGCATTCCCCCATCTTTAAGAAATCAGCCCTTCTGAAGTCCAGGACTATCGCCATTGTGTGGTTGGATTATGCAGCAGTTCTTATGTGGAACCACACTGTATGAAGATCACAGTTCCCCAGATGGTTTTTCACCTTGACGTCCTCAATCCTATCCCTATTTGTAAGCACCAGCTCCAGTACTGCCCTATCATGAGTTGGTTCACTGACCAGCGCCTGAGGAATGCCCCTTGCAGGGATTCCAGGATGTTCCTGCTTCTAGCTGAAGCTGTCGCAGGAAGGATCCAATCTACATCTGGCATTTTGAAGTCCCCCACCAGCAACACCTTCACCTAGTTAGCCATCTTTCCAATTGTTTCTAACATTTCTCTGTCTGGGTCCTCCCTTGTGCTGGAGGCCTGCAGATCACCCCCATCTGAATAGCGACACCATTGCCTGACTGAAGGGTAACCCACAGCATCTCTGACTTCCCCGGATCCCCAGTATTTCTATTGCTTTTATGCTATTCCTTCACATAAAGCACCACTCCCCTACATTTCCTTCCTACCCTGTTCCTCCAAAACAGCGTGTACCCTGGTATGACTATGTCCTCAGTTATGGTTGGCTGTGCACCATGACTCAGTAATGGCCATGATATCCAGATCTGCTTCTGCCATGATAGCCTCTAAGTCCAGGATCTTTTTTCCCAGACTTCTAGCATTAGCACACATGGCCTTCCATTTTGTTAGTACACTGCTTGCTGGTTCCCCCTCTTTCCTTTTGTGCTCCCTTTCTCCCTCCTTTCTTCTGACCCCTTCCCCCATTACTAGACCCCTTTCATCTTGATTTATTACTCTGTGGTGGGACTCCTGCTCCCTAGGCTTCCTTAACACCCTACCTCAGCTGGGGGGAGAGATTCTGCCTCCTTGTCTGTCTCTACCTCCCCAGTCAGCTAGTTTAAACATTTGAAGTAACATTTAAACCATCCACTGAGGACTGTGGTTCCCTTCCTGGAAACATGCAGGCCATCACCACAGTATAGGCTCTTATCTTCTCATTTGGGCCCCCAGTGCCCATTGAAGCCACACCCCTCCACTCTGCATCATTCACTCAACCATGAGTTAAAGGCACTGGTGCAGAACTCCATCCCCCTCCCCCTGTCGTAGATAGGCAATACCTCAGCAGAAGCTACAAAGTGTGCTACCTGCTCTAGACTTCTTCCCAGCTCCCTGAACTCCCCCGGACTGTGGCTGCCCTATCCCTAGCCTGGTCATTCATCCCCTGGTGGACAATGACATCCAGCTCCCCCTCCTACCTACTCTCATGGTGATCCATAGGATACGCTTCCCATCCCTCCTTGCTGCAATGATGGGCAGACACCTGACCTCCCTTTCTGCTCCTTTCCCTGCTCCTAGCTCAATCCCCCCTATGACTTAGTCCCCCACCAGAAGTAGAAATGGATGTCCATAAATCTGAGAGGGCAGTGAGAAAGAAAGTTTGGGAATGGTGCCACCATATGTCATTCATCAGAAAAATGTAGTTGAAAATGTTTTAAAATGTTTTAAAAAAATTATAAAATGGCAAAAAAAAAAATCCTGGGCTCTGACTGGTCAGTGCTGACTTTCAACAATGATATTATCCCAGCACAACATCACACTTACTGAAAAAGCAACTGAAAATGGTTTTTAAAAACATATATTTTTTTTCTTTTTTACAAACAAGCCATTTTATAATTGAACTATTGGGCTCCAGGGCATGTGTTGTGGGGATAACGTCACTTCTTGGGTGTTGGATGCACGTGGCCTGTAGCCTCATGCCCAGCAACCTGAGGTGATGTTATCCTAGCATGACATATGCCTTGTTGTGCATTATTGCTTAAATAAACGCCAGTGGACTTGGAAGATCAGAAAAGTAAATGTGATTGGAAGATGTCTGAAACTTTTTACAGTAAAAGTAGTATGGTCTGCTTTTTCCTCTAAGTTATAATGCAGCAGAAAATCCCTTGCATTTACAGATTGATATGACTCCCAGTCTTGTCCACTGTCAACAAATAAAGAAGCTTTGGCAAAACAACACCTAGGTTTGCTACAGGGAGACACCGTGAAACACCTATTAGACAGATATCAGTGACAGCAAATCTCTGCCCTGTTCATCTTTGTAGAAGACTTGACCTGTGAGAAAAGTATCACTTCTAAATAGGCAGTCAAGTAGAATTACATTTCTTGGTCCTAATCAAGGTGATTTAAATTTTTTTAAAGATCATCAGAGCTTGTTAATAGTTCCATTTACTGTTTGTTTTTGTTGTATCTATCCTTTTATTAAAACTTCAATAAAGTATATTCAGTTAACAACAACAACAAAAGCAAAAAAAGATCAGGAGAGCAGAATACACTGGTCAGTTTTTATTACTGAGATATAAATGCTTTATCCCCTACAGGAGGTGGAGCTGTGTCGTGTCAACAGCCAAGATAAGTTGGGACTGACTGTCTGCTACAGAACAGATGATGAAGAAGACCTGGGGATCTATGTCAGTGAGGTAAGAAAGCAAAAGAAAACCAAACAAAACAAAGTGGAAGTGTATAATGGCTTGACTATTTTCAGCTCTGTGGCTGCCAAAGCTTGTCATTTCTAATTAGCATAATAAATTGTGCTAAGTAATATGATCATTACTTCCTGCTTATTTTAAGTAAATGGTTTAATGCTGGCTCACAGTTCTGTGGCCCCATATTCAAAAGGTTAGCACAGGACTAACCAAGTACAGTAAGTGCTCACGGTACTCTGGATTAGCCCCTGTACTCTGGGTGGGGATATATTCAGAGGCCCCTAGAGCACTGTCCAAACCCAACAGCATAATTCCACTAACCCTACTGCTGCACTGATGCAAATGAAGGGAGTCCCTCATGCATAACAGCACAGCAGATATTCAAACAGTGTCAGCAGTGTTAAACAGTGCATAGAGCAATGCTGTCTACCACCTCTGAGAAACCAACATTAACATAGTACTGAGGCCTTGCCCTCATGCCCCAAAGGCATGGTGGCTGTACTATAGCCACCTACACTAGTGTCCAGTGGACCTTCCTCCCTCTGATTGCCCCTGTTATTCTTTTTATTATCTTTCCCTGGTGTCTAATGGACCCCGTCCCCAATTGCTCCATCATTCCTTTTATTCTCTGTCCCTGGTATCTAGTGAACACCCTCCCCAATCACCCTGGGTCTCAACTATATCTATATCCAAAGGGGGCTCAGGAGAGACCACCAGTGCTGTCACAAAACTGGAACAATGTCAAGCTAAACGTTTGGCATCATGGTGCTGGAAACCAGTTTAATAAACACCACACAGATAGTTAACAATAAAAAATGTTAATATTTATGGTACAAAAGTAACAATGGCAAAAAAGAGCAGTCATCCTACTGGCCTGATGTTTCACACATGCTCCATGCACTTTTTCAAAGTTTAACATCCCAGGTAGGATGCCTTCCTTAAATGCAGACAAATCTTAAAGTGACAGTAATAAACACAGACTCCAGTTGCAAAAAATAGATAAAAATACCATCATTATAAAATTAATAAAATATACAGAAACATCCCCCATGATGTATTCATTCCAATACCAAATACAAGGTTGCCTATAACAATCCAGAGTAAAAAATGGAAAAAATTAATAAAAGAGATGGTCCACTAATTAAATAATTCATAAAAATGGAATAATTACTGAGTAGCGCTTTTTCCCATAGGGAAACCCAGTTATAATTTGCTGTTATAACCAACTCGTCTGGTTATAATGGAAAACACACACCAGGTTCCCCTTGGAACAGCCATCCCTCAGTCGTTGTTCTCTGACGTTCACGTCCCGTGAAGCAATCCCATGGCACAGCACACTTCATGGTCCCTCATATTCGGCAGTAATGTACTTTTTATTAAAAAAAAAAAGAACTCTTTTTCTGAGCTAAACCACTTGAAAACAGAAGCAAAATAAAAGAAAAACCTGCGCCATGTTTTTCCGTCAGCCTGACATTGCAGCCGAGTCCATGCCACAGACTGCCCCTGCCTCTCGAAGCCTGGAAGGACGCTGCAACCGCCGCTCAGCGGTAAGTTTATATTCAAACAAAAATCAAAGTTTCTACACATTTTTTAATAAAATATCCTCTTCCTTTTCCTCCAACAAGTGCAGCAGTATAACAAGGAAGACCGTGGACCGCATAAAATCCAGACTGGTCCACAGCTTCCTGAACACTAATCTGTTAGCTTATTTTATTTTTTATAATTGCTGATGCAAAAAAACACACTCCTGCAATTATAAAAAATAAAATAGCAAATTGAGTATGTTTAAAACTTGATTTTACACACCCCATTCTGTGGGATGCTTTTATAAACTCCGAGGGCTTTGGCCTCGGGTTTATGTAGCATCCCACAACCCAGGTGTGTGTACAATCTCGTTAAACACACCACCCCATATATTATTCTCTATGTAATCTGAAGTGTTTCATTCAGTCCCCCAGCTTCATGGGCTTTCAGTTGAAATTGCTAGAAAACTTCTCTTTTCAGTAACAGATTATTCCCTTCCACTTTTATTCAGTTTAACCAATTCCATGCCATAAAATCAAACATGTCTGCTGCTAGAAAAATTATTAAAATATGTGTTGCTAATGCATTCTCATGATATTTTTTTTATCAATAGAAGGTTGATGTTCCCATAATCATTCTTTAAACCTGCATATTGTTTTGCCAACTTACAAGGAATAAAGTATGACTGAGTATACATAATAGAAACATAGACTTTGACAGCAGATAAGGACCGCTTAGCCCACCTAGTCTGCCCATTTCCCTACCTAGAGGATAAGCTGCAGATCCTATTTAACCAACAGCTTAATGAGCCTGTATTTCCATTAAGTGGTTGAAGATACCAGCATATGGACCTCGAGAGTGAAGCTCGAGAGGTCCATGCTGGTATCTTCAACCCCAAGATGAAACCAGGTGAGTTGTGTATGCTCAGCCGTATCTTATTTTTCATAGTATATGATTCCCCAATATAGAAAAAAAAGTTAAATTTTTCATCATATAACCTGTCAAAAGGTTTCATACCTTGTCTTTGTGCTCCCATTTGCTGTCAGCAGCTCACTCAGCTGCAAAGTTCCTATCAGTTCAGTCTCGTTCCAATTCTGAGTCTCCAGTTGTTCAGTGGTTTTTACTCCATTTAGGAAAAAAAATAAATGAAAGAAAAAACAGTGAACTTGTTACAGTGTGTGAACACAGAGCCAACTATCACAGTCCATGCCCAAACCATCTCTTGTGAACTGGTTTTGCTATGCTGGCGCCTACGTTTGTTTGAATTTTTTGAAGAGGACCTATTTCATCGAATCATGTGGCAGAATAGTGTGGGACTCATGAATATTAATTAGGGGCTGCAGAATATTTATTGTAGAAAGTGCACAACAATGTTTAGAATGTGCACAACAACTTTTAGAACATGCGAAAAAACTTTAGAGCAGCCACTTATTGCTATCTATAATAAGCTCTAACCATATACTATATAGAGAATAAAGTATGGGTCGGGGTGTGTAACTTGATTTTACACACCGAGGTTGTGAGATGCTACATAAACCCATGAAATCCCACAATGAGTAGTAATAAATCGAGTTTTACACATCCACCCATATTTTATTTATATAATTGCTGGGTTCCCTTTTCGCTTCAGCAATTATAAAAGATAAAAGCTTCCGATGCATTGTGATCTGCGGCTTCTGAGGTGCGATTTGAATTGGTATATTTTAAAGCCTTTTTGCCCTGGTTTGTGAGTTTTACTGTGTAGGAAAAAGAAATTACCACAAGTTCTTCTGTCAGTCCCGTATTGTTGGGAGAGATGGAAGCAGTCGGTGGTCTTAGTGGTGGCACTGCTGCGTGATGGCGTGCGCACAGCAAGGAAACTGTAGCGTTGTTTGTCGTTATAACACTCCTTTATAACGGTAAATTATGGCACGGTTTCCCTTTGGGAAAAAGGGAAAGCCAGTTATTATAAAAGTGATTACAAATGCAGACCACAGTGTATATTATGCCAGCAGTATAACAGTTGATAAAAGAATGGGTCTGGAAGTTATGTCCTGTATAAGGACTTGAAACGTCTTACTAACCTTTAAACAGATACAGTGTTTGCAGAACCCGCATCTAAAAAGTGCCAGCTGGCAACAGAGGATTTAAGGTATTACTACTAGGAGGATCATAAGAACGATGTATCAAAACACCAGACAAATTCCTTCCTCTATGATAAGTCATACGAGGAAAATGATCAGTATGCCTTTTCAATTTTGTCTCAAGCTGCAAAATATGCCACTTATTCTGAATACTTTGCTGGACCAAATGAGACTGTGCATGTACGCTGTGACAAAATTAAGGCATGGTTGGTTCCTGGGACCATTTCCACGATTCATACCATTATTGTCCCTCACATAGCCCACTCTACTTTGTAATACTGTCATGCTATCTGTATCTGCAACATGTTGTTCTGCTCTCTCTATACAACATGCATTAAAACCTCTGTTTCTAAAATGTTCTGTAAGCATGCTGGCCCCATCCCTGTATGCTTGCGGATCCATGAGATTCCATTTCAGTCATATAAACTGACCTTTCAGGATACTTTCCACCACATGGTGAGGTGATTAGAGCTAAAATGTAAAATAGAGTTACGGCCAATATCCTTCCTGTATATACTGGTACAGACACCATAATTACTTTTCTAAATCACCAAATCCAAGAAATTAATGGCATCGAGACTCCAATTCAATGAAAAGTACAAATTTGGATGGATGCTTTCTAAGTACTGTACAAATTGTTCCAATCTTCAAGGGATCCCTTTCATAGCAACAATATATCATCAATAATGTGTTAGAATAAATCCACTGATTCATAAAATGGATTATTGGCTCTGGAATGTATGTATTCTAATTCTCTTATCCCCAAATAAATATAATCATAATTGGTGTGATGTTTCTGTATATTTTATTAACTTTATAATGATGGTATTTTTATCTAATTTGGAAAACGGAGTCTGTGTTTGTTACTGTCACTTTAAGATTTGTCTATATTTAAGGAAGGCATCCTACCTGGGATATGAGACTTTGAGAAAGCTCACAAAGTATGCATGAAACATCAAGCTGGTAGGACGACTGCTCTTTGTCATCTTTGTTATTTTTGTACAATAAATATTGACATTTTTATTGTTAACTACCTGTGTGGATTTCATTAAACTGACTTCCAGTACCATGATGCTGAACAGTTAGCTTGAATGTCTCAAGTATATCACAATACCTGGTGGGCTAGCAGTCCCCCCCCCACCAACTACCCTCACTCTGGTCAGTAGTTCCTGTTAGTACCAGAGTGGCAGCTAGCACAGCCCTCTGCTCACCTTCTTGGCCAGCCGATGCCAGATAGTCACAGAACATGATAAGAAAAGTACTTGTGATCATGCTCTTTGACTGTTAGATATCAGCTGGCAGAGAAGATGAGAAGTGGGCTGTGCCTGGCTGCTGCTCTGATACCGATGATAGGGTAAGTGTTGGCCAAGGTGAAGGGATGTGGGGGCCCTCAGTGGGTGGACAGGTTGGGGGTCAATCCGGAGAGGTCATTGGCACTTGGCACTTGGTGGGAGGGGTGCTAGGCAGGGATTTCTATATATTTGGGACCCAGGGGGCAATCAGGGGAGGAGTCCACTAGACATTAGGGAAAGATAAAAGGAATGACAGGGGTAATCGGGAGTGGGGTCCCCTAGACAACAGGGCATTTCATAGATTTGTAAAACATGAGTGCTAAAGGGCTGAGCACACGCAAATGAATCCATAAGGGGCATGCAGAGTGTCCCTTAGTGCCTTGCCTGCCCAATGAGCTCATTTGCATGCTTGTGCTGAAGCACTGGCCCTATTGCATTTTTGGCAGCACAATCTCCTGTGGTCCATATGCTGCACTGGGCCATGTTGAAGCAGCCCATATCCACTTAATGCTGATATGGCCCAATATTCAGTCAGTTAGCATACTCTGTTAGTGTACAATGACTGGCTAAATATAGCTCATGACTGTCAATGGGCTATTTTTGGTGGAGTGCTTGCAGCCAGCTCTGAATATGGAGGCCCTGAAGCACTACAAGGACAGAAGAGGAAAAATGGTGATAGAATGAGAAACTACAAGTTGCATTCTTGGTGTTATTCTTGACGATTGGCTTGATCTTGAAAAACATGACTTGTCAGTCATTAGAGCTGTTTTTTTCCATCTCCAGAATATTGCCAGGATCCATCCATTTCTGACTCCCACTGACCTAGCTATGGTTATCCATGCCTTTGTTACTAGCTTGGCTTGATTACTGTAATGCTCTGTACCTAGGGCTTTCTGGAGGTTTGATGCATTGCCTGCAGCTAGTGCAGAATGCTGCGGCCAGGATGTTGACTGGCACCTTTATGAGGGACCATGTCACTCCTGTCCTGCACTCTCTGCACTGGTTGCCTGTGAGTGTGCGTATCACTTTCAAAATAGGTTTGTTAACATACAAGGCACTACAGGGTCTGGGACCAGATTACCTTAAAGAGCTCCTGATTCCATACTCTCCTATCCGCCCCCATGCTCCACCGATGCTGGCTTATTGGTTGTACCATTCTCCCACTTAAAAAAGATCAGGAGATAGAGCCTCTGGGGTGGCTGCTCTGCTCCTGTGGAATTCTCTTCCACCATATATTAAGGTTGCCAGCTTGGTAGAGGCTAACCTCTTTTAAAACCTAATTATTTGATAAGGTTTTTAACTTGCTCTGAATTAATTTATTTTGTGCTTGTATTTTTGCATTTTACTGCTACTTTGTTAAGTGTTCTGAGCCTCTGGATAGGGCACTATATAAATAAAACTTGCCTTGCCAGTTTATTTATTTGTTTGCTTTACCTGGAAAGGCAGGCTCAGTCAATAACTTGTTTTCAGCAATGTCCAGAGGAAGGAAAAGCCAAACATTACAATAGGAAACAGTAAATGCAGGGGTTATAAACATGACATGGCAGTTAATATAATATTTAGATATCTGAGCAAGTAGCAGCTGTATGCTGAGGAAAGATATTAAAACTAATATAAGAAATTGTGGCACTAGGTACAGGAAAATGTGGTACAATAGCTATGTGAAATGTTAATGGCCCCTTAAAGGAAGCAGGATTTGTCTAGTTTCATATGGCCACTGACATTAGAGAAAGAGTTTCTCTATGTACTGTATGGTGAACAATGTAAGAATGATTCCTGCAGGGTGGGTTTCACAGCATGATGGGTAAACAAGAGGTTGAAGAAGTTGGAAACGTTACTAGTCATCTAAATGCTGTTGGGCTTGTATGCATGTTTCTGAATTTCAGTCTTTATTTAGAGGGCACCATCACTGGTAAGGTGATGATGGTGACATAATCCACTATTACCAGTGGGCATCCCTGGATTAGAACAAGAGGAGGCAGGAGAAGAGCATATGGTATCACATTTTATGAACTGGGTAGGGAAAATGTTACGTCCTGATTGGCTGGGACCTGTGCGTTGTTGATGCTCAACGCACAAGTAAAACGAGTCCTGCCAACCTGGATGTGTTACACAGAATAAATATTTGTGCCAAATTGTGGAATCTTGTACAATCAAACAGCAGCCATGTTTTCCTGAATATATATTGCTTGCTTGTAAACAGCAGAAACAAACATTTTATTTAAAATACATAAAATAATATAAAATAAATAAGAGACTGAGTCTCGAGGCTTGAGAGCATATAAAAATAAAGCCAATCTTGGGACTGAGACAGCACACAGTTTGAGTGGGTAAAGTAAAATAAAATTAGATTTAGCTTGTTTTTTTTTATTGAATAAGCTTTATTAAGTTTTACAAAATATCAATAACACCAATAAAACACACACAAACAGCAATCCCAAGCCACAAGCCCTCCCATACATAAATTACCCCCCCAACAACAGAGTGACCATAGAAGGAATCATGCAAATAAGCACAACTTTGAACCATAACTGAAATGATAAATATACACCGGGGAGACCAGGACTCAGCTATGTAGTATAAAGAGTGTGCAGTTTGCCCCAGGTTTTGTCAAATAATGATAAACTGTTATGAAGACCTGCAATCAGGTGCTCCACTTGCAGATTTGAGAGGAGCTCCTGCAACCACTCACTGTAGGATATAGTAGCCAAATCATGCCGTCGCAGGGCCAACGTTTTAACTGACAAAGCAGTCAAAGCCAGAAAGTATCTACGTTCTCACACACCCAGAGTGGAGTAGTCCCCCACTATGAAAAATTTCAGAGGAGAGGTGGTCACTGATTCCAAGCAAGGGATTAGCCCATTGTGAAATGAGCTATCATAATGGGGCAAACTTAGGACAATCCCACAATATGTGATACTGAGTACCCTCTCCCTGCCCACATCTTACACATAGAGAAGAAGGGGATGTACCCATTTTGACTAATTTGACTGGAGAATAGTATGAATTATTAAGAATTTAGAACTGCATAAGACATAGATGGTGTTGCATGATATAGGTGTAGCTATCCTTCCAAACCCTGCGCCAGTCGAAGGAGGAGTATGGAAATTGAGAGTTTCAATACTCCAAAATGCCATCCACTTGTGGATAGGCCATAGAATATAAACTGTCATAAAGTTTGGAAACAGAATGAGGCAAATTGGCCAAATCCATGAATGACTGCAGGAACTCGTTGGCATTAAGATGATCAATATCTGCTGCAAAATTATGTAGCACTATGTGACGAATCTGGTAAATCTTGAAGATATGGATATTATCCAGCCTGAATGATTGCAAAATGTCCATGGAGGAAAGACAAACCCCACCTCTGAGCAGGCCACAAACCTTCACCTCCACTAACTGGAGTAGCCAAGAAGAGCTAATTGGTTTACCACTGATTCTAAAATTGGATTCCGGAAGATCTGTTATGAAATGTCCTTTTTGTGTTTATATTTCAGAAAGGTGTGCACTTGTGCATGGGCCTTGATCAAAATTGCAAACACAGAGTTGCACAAAGCTATAGGCCGCTCCCTAGGACCAATATATACTAAAGCTCAGGGGGAGACCTCAGAAGAGGGAATCAGGTCCTGCTCCAAAGACAACCAAACTGGGTCATATGAGGAGGAGCCATCCCTGGAAGGAGGGGAGAGCCACCGAAAGTATTTACTTGTGTGGCTGGCCAAATAGTACATGCCAAAGTGGGTCAACCAAAGCCCGCCCTGTTCCTTGGGTGCTGCCAGCTTGTAATACGCCATTCTCTGGGGTTTTCCTGCCCAGATAAAGTCAGAGATAATAGAATGTAACTTATTAAACCAAGACAGCAGTAGCCAAATGTTCAACATATTAATTGAGTAAAAAAGCTGGGGCAAAATGTTCATTTTAATAAGGCTGATACAGCCCCAAAGGGATAAGGGCTGAGCCTTTCAGTGGGAAAGATCCTTGTGTATTAATCAAACTAAATCTGTTAGGTTAAGTTGTCTCAATTGGGCCTCACTTCTGGATAGATAGATTCCTAAATACTTAAAGCATTTGGGGGACCAGGCCAAACCTAGCTTGAGCATCTCTGATTTAAGAACTCGAGAATTCGGTGGCATGACCACGGTCTTCTCTAGATTGAGTTTATAATTCAGAAATGAGCTGTACTCCTTGATAGTCTTGAGAACAGCAGAGATTGAAGAGCAGGGATGCAAGAGATGAAGCAAGATGTCACCAGCATATGCCGATAGCTTCCAGTCCAGGGTACTAATCTGGATTCCAGAGATATAGGGATTTCCTCTAAGTTTGGTAAGCAAGGGTTCGAGCTAAAGGTTAAACAATAATGGTGATGGGGCATCCCTGCCCAGTGCCAGAATATAAGGAAAATTGAGAAGAAAAAACACTATTAAAATATATACGGGCACTAAGGAAGGAGTAAAGAGACGGAATCCAGGTAATGAATTGGGGCCGGAAACCAAAACGGCTTAAAGTGCCAAATAAAAATTGCCAGTTCACCCTGTCAAGGGCCTTTTCCATGTCCAGGGACACCAGAGCTACAGGGTGCTTAGAATCTCTGGACATGGAGAAGATATGGGCAAATTTCCAGAGATGGTCTGAAGATGAGCAAGTAGCCATAAAGCCCACTTGCTCGGGACCTATAAGCATTGGTAGGACCTGTCCAAATCTGTCAGTCAGGACTTTGGCTAAAATTTTAATATCGTAATTCAAAAGTGAGCTCAGCCTGTAACTTGAAACACTCCCTGCTGGTTTGTCTGGCTTATGGAGCACCACAATCAGAGCCTCCAGGAGTGATTTGTCTGATAGGTCCGAGGCTAGTAGACAGTGATACAGCCTAAGCAGCCAGGGCATTAATTTCTCAGCAAACGTTTTATAAAAATTAGACAAAAACCCATTAGAACCCAGCACTTTATCAGCTGGGAGTGCTTTAATCACCGATAAAATCTTGGTTTATGAAAGTGGAGCTGTCAGAACGACTTTTGGGGCATCGGTCAGGACCAGGAGCAGTATAGTCACAAGATAATCCTAACTGATTGTGGGATGGGGAGAATATTCATCGGGCTATACAGAGTATGATATTATTGCTTGAACTCGCAGTAATATCCTTGGGAGCCATTTTTAGGGACCCATCCATGGAGGACCGAATAGCACTGATCAAATGGGAAGCTTCCTGCTTCCAAACCCTCAAAGCAAGAATGCGACTGACTTTTCTCCCTGGTCAGTATATCTTGCATGAGTTTTAAGAATAGTGAATTCTGCCTTCTCATGGAGCAAGACAGCATATTGGTCCCATAGTACCAATAGCTTCTTCCGGGTTGAGTCTGAAGTATCTGAAGATAAGTATTTTTAAAGTTCCCTAATGTGGCAAAGCAGGTCAGGCGCCCTTTTCTCATGCTTGCATTTTCTAATCAATGCCAGAAATACAAATTCCCCACGAAGATATCATTTTAATGCCCCATTCCCAGTCCGACTTACCCACAGAGTCCAGATTGGTAGCCGTAAACATCAATACGCTCCTTGTGCCACAACCCGTTCTTCTTTCAGTAACTGATGATTGAGTTTCCAGGTAGTTTCTTTCACCTGAAGGGGTGTTAAGCCTAGTTTTCACCAGACCAAGGAGTAGTCTGAGATTACACTGGGGCCATCCCACAGTCCAACACTCCCGCCAGTGATGATTGGCTGATAAAAACATAATCTAGGCGGGGTCAAGAACCATGAACTGGAGAGTGAAAGGTAAATTCTCTTGAGTCATGGTTTAGCATTCTCCAGGGGTCACACAAACCAAGAAAGTCCACTAGTTCCTGTAGGGAATGCTGTGCAGGAGATAAGCCAATCCAGCGCCTATCCAACCTGTCCAGGTCTGGTGCAAACGGGAGGTTCCAATCCCCCCCCAGAAATAAAGGGAGAGAATAGATTTTGCTTGTTTGAGGCCACTGTGTACAACAGGCAGAGGGACTATTTTACTTTCTTTTGAAATGTTTGAATAGTTTTTCCATCTTATTTAAGTCATTAAAATTATTTTAAAAAACACTTTCACAAAACCCATCCACTAGTATAAACCACAGCAATAAACCAAATATAGCAGACTGCATTTTTTTATTGTATATTTATTTAAAAAAGGGTATAACAAATAAGAAGTTATTGAATTTCTAGGGCTTAAGGGCACAAGGCTATGAAAATATTACCTGTGCTGTCCTGCTTCCTATGATTCACTTGATGCCTATGACAGAAGCACCATTCAGGAAGCTGGGTGGCACAGTGAATAGTGCTCTATTACTGCTGCTGTATCAATCTAGAAACCTGGTTGCAGATACATGGAAACTTAATTTTGTTTTCTCATATTTTCTCCCAGTGGTTACTGTTCAATATCTCTATGATGCAGTGTCTTCCTATCCTATAGGCATATCTAGTGTTGAAAAGTTGTTTTTTAATCTATGCCCCTTTTTTGTCTGCTGATGATCCCATGTGGTTGTTCCAGATGGGTAAACTCTGTATGCCCCTGGAAACAGAATGCTGGGTTACTCTAGCTGACCTTTCTAAATGCTAAGTGTTTACTGCTGAGTGACAAAACAGCAGTGGAGATGGACAAATATGCACTGCCAGGGTCTGCGTAAGGTATTAGAGTGGTACATACTGTATGTAGTTTAGGGTCTTTAAATTGATATCTGTTCCAATAATACTTGATTGGGTTTTGGAAGATGCTAAACTGTTCATGCATTTATTTTCAAAAGTGAAATACATGACAGTCATCAAATTATCACATATAGTTTGGCTTAATTTGGCATAGGTGGCAAATTGAATGTTGATGGAAATGGTATTAACCCATGGCATGGAAGCTACAACTAGTTCTGCTGGATGTAGATATATTGCAAGAACAGTGTAGGGAGGTCTGCACACTGTACATAAGTGAATATTGTGAGCTTCATGTTACAGAGTCACCAGTATAACAACTTTATGGGGTAAAATGACAAAGGGAGTAAATTACATTATCTAGCTGGATACTTATGATGCAAAATTTACATGAATCCAAGGCTTGTACCTTCCCTTCCTAGCCCAACCTTCCCCAAACCCCTAGATAGCTGTTTACATGCTACCTCCGTTACTAGAACCATGACTATGGGGGGGTACTGTAGATAACTTGCCTAGTCCAGTTCCCTCCATCCGACAGCTGCCCCCTCCATTCTAAGAATTGTAAGAGATAGGAGTGAGCAGTTGCATGACCGAGAGGGAGGGGGCAAAGCAGATGTGTCATTGATGATTCTAGGAAGACCAACTGATCGGTATGCATAATGTCATCAATGATGCAACTACTTCACCCATTACTCCCCCTCACACAGCCGCTTGCTCTGTCTCTTGCAATCTTTATAACTGATTGGGGTTCTTGTGGGAGTGGGGTGACAGGGCTAGTGGGATTATTTGCAGCTACTTTCCTTTCACCTACTCTCTATCAGAAGCAGGAAGCAGGCACCCTCTGTGCTTATTTATTTCTTTATTTATTAACTCGGTGTGTACATTAGTTCCAGGGATTGTTTTCAGGCACAGCCCAGGACTTCAAGATGGAACAATACTACTAATGCTAGCACACAAATTCCTGTGCGTGTGGGTTGCTAGGAAAAGGAAATTACATAACATAGGCATGTGTGTGTGTGTGTGTGTGTGTGTGTGTGTGTGTGTGTGTGTGAGAAAGTGGCTTATGTCTGAACAACACAGCCACCAGGGACAGACAAGCATGCAAGCCTAAGCTATTGTTATATAGATAGGTAAATGAAGCCTAATAGGCCATCAATATATTACATGCATTACAGTCTTAAAACACTATGCCATGGGTACTGGAGACATATCTAGACTGATGCATTCTCTGATGACTGCCCACAGTTATGACCACTTCCTGTCTCCATTCTGTATCCTCTCAGTCATGTATTTAGTACTGAACTAGAAAATCTAGACAGCATAACCCACTCATTACATGCTATTTATTCAATTTTATCATGTACATTTCAATTCACTAAAACAAATACCATCAACAGTATGATTTTAAGTAGGGTTAAAAGTATTTATAAAACTTAAAATAGCATCACTTCATTTTATTATAATAGAGAGGCATTTGTGGAGGGGTAACTTGGTGATCATAAACCATACATATATAAGTGGGTCATGTAGGTAAGTTTGTGCTACCCCTTCCCTTGTCATGCATTATAACCTAATTACTCTGTACCAAAAACAACCTGCAATAGTCTGAGGGAACATTATAAAAAAGGGATGGTTGAACCTGTAAGAAAACCAAAATAAAGACCACTGAACCTGTCCAGGCCCCAGGCGAGTAACTGAGCCTGCCTTTTAAACATAGTTACAAGGTGTGATATACAAATTAAATATTTCCACATTTTGTATATGTAAATTGTATTCTGATAGCATGCTTGACAGAAAGCTTCCTTTATGAACCTTTTCCAGTTCAAATTTGATCTGCTCTGAACCCATACGAGAAAAGGTTCACCTGTCACAAGCATGAAGAAGATGTCTAGACCAACCAGTAATGAGTCAGGCAAGTGGAGATTAGAATGAGGCCTGATTCAGAAAAACATGCTTACCTGTCCCTCCTAAAATAATAAGGAAGCATATATAGTGTTGCTGAATATGCCCAGAGAATGAGAGTCCTGACATTAATGGAGTTTCTTCTGTGTTCTTCTAGTGACAAAAAGTCAGTTATGAATAGTACCGTAATAGCATAATGTTACACGGATAAGTTGTTATTAGTACTCAAAAGGTTAAGAAGGTAAAGAATTTAGCTGGGCTTCCCTTTTAAACTTTTCTTAATGAAGGCTACAGTTCTAAACCCTGTTTTATTCCATTGTCATGTAACATTTGAATGACCTTTATCTATTTAAATGTTGTTTGTGCTGATTTTATCATGAGATATCTCTGGAAATACAACATGAAGATGCAATAAAAAGCCAGACCTGTGCAGCACATAATCTACAAAATGTGCTGCATTATACATTAAAATATTCTCTTAGAAACAAATAGCTGGATGTGACAAGACCAAACAGATGGTTAAAGATATCTATCAGGTGAGAGGTGATAGATAGTGCTGCCCTATGTATGACTTGGACATTAGTCAAGACAGAGCCATGGTAAGGCTGATAAAGTGGATAGGAACCCTATTATGTATGTTAAGAACTCTGAATGAAAACAATCAGTGCTGTAACCATATTGGTCACAGAAAACTGCCTTCCAAGAATATCTTTACCATGTATTATTTCAACATTAAAATCATAGACATTAAGAAACTGTAGTAGTGCCCTTGCATCAGAAGTTTTGTGTATTATATCAAACATTTAACTATGAAGCATTGTTTTAACAAAGTTGGAACCTGATATATTATTCACAAGACTGACCTTGGTAATATAATGTATTATAAAAAGGGTCTGAGAAATGAAGCTTTCTGATCGGCTGTAAACATTCTAACAGTCTTATGTTAATCTTTTATTAACATATATGTAGAGCTTAATTATATGCTGAACAAGGTTTAACTCTATTTAAAAAACATTTTCTTTATAATAGCAATAAGGCACTCCCAGAGGGTACGTTAATGGTCAGTTAATCACCCTCAAGGGGCACGTGGCACTCAGCTATGCCTCATGCCACAATTCACCCCTAGAGGGTGATTAACAGACCATTAACATAACCTCTGGTCATGCCTTATTGCTTAAATGTCCACAGAAACAAATTCTGGTCAGATCCACCATGGCTGTATAATGAAAATAGTGAAGTTGTGTGGAATTGTTATGGAGGGTACGGAGAAACAACACAGTGATTTGTAAGTAGTAAAATTTGTTTTAGTTTCTATTCTAAGGAAGGCATACACTTTATTAGGAAAATATATGGAGGTGTACATTTTAATGGAAGGAATAGGAAGTAATATAAGTTTACAAAAGAACTCCAGAGCAAATGTCACTGAGGTATGTGTTATCCCGGATGATATTGTTGGGACAGCCAAATTTTAAAGAAAACACAATTGCACATACCCCAATAATGCAAAGCATCATGGTAAACATATGCAAATCCCCATGATGGTACAGAAGGTGGCAGTACATGAAAAAGTAATGGCTGGCATATGTTCAGCCTTGGGGTTATTCACACAGTTTTTTTTTTTTTTAGAGAAACAGGGTTTTTGTCTGTGAGGTGATGTAAGTTATGTTTAAGCAATGTGTTGATGTCAGGAAGTCAGGTGCAATGATGGACTGTTAGCAGAGAAAATGTGATAGTAACTTTCGGAGGGGGTCTCTTTTGATAAGGGCAAGGTAGTTATGCTTTTGATAATAGGAATATTAGAAAAGTATGAGATATCTGAAAAGGCCAAATTTCACATGCTTAGATCTAAAACATCTTACTTTGACCAAGGAGAGAGAGCTGGGAAGTTCCAGGCCCTCCGGCTTCCATCCCAAACGTCTGATAGAATCATTACCTCCATTTACTCCCCAACAGGTAATATCCTCACCTCTCCCATAGACATTAGTAAAGCCTTTCGAGACTATTATAGCTATTTATATACACTGCCCACCTCTTCCTTTTCTCTGCAAGTGCTGGATTCCTTTGTGAGAGATATTAATCTTCCAATACTCTCTGAACCTCAAATTCTTACTTTAAAGGCCCCCATATCAATTAAAGAAGTATTTGATGCCATTGATTCACTCCCTTTAGATAAGGTACCTGCCACAGATGGCTTCTCCTCTAACTTTTATAAAACATTTAAAAACATAATAGCACCTATTCTCCTGAAAAGTTTTCAATACCTTTATGTAAATGGCATATCTGACTTCTCCCTTACCCAGGCCACTATAGTAGTTCTTCCCAAACCTGGTAAAAACCCTCTGCTCATCTCTAATTACAGACCCATCTCTCTTATTAATGTTGACTTAAAAATCCTCGCCAAGATCATGGCGTTAAGATTGAACCAAGTCTGGGACACATTGATCAGTCCTGAACATGTGGGCTTCATTAAAGGCCGTCTTTCCTCTGATCATCTTCGGAAAGTGACCTACCTCTTTTCTGTGTCCAAGGACTCTCTTACACCCGCTGTTTTGGTGTCCTTGGATGCAGAAAAAGCTTTCAATAGGGTATCATGGGATTATCACTTTTCACTACTCCCTAAATACCCCCAGGAATTTATAAATTGGGTTAAAATACTTTATTCTTCTCCCTCTGCAAGAGTCCAGTGTAATAGTGTGCTTTCTACTCCCTTGTTTTAAAACAAGGTATGTGACAGGGCTGTCCCCTTTCACCTTACTTATTTAATCTCTTCCTAGAGCCTCTGATAAGGAAACTGAACTCTTCCCCATTAATTTCTGGCATTAACATGGATGAAACAGAATACAAATGTTTTGCATATGTGGATGATATATTACATATTTCATTTCCTTCCCAATCTCTTCCGGCTGCATTCACAATAATTTCTCAGTTTGGCTCTTTCTCTAATTATAAACTGAATCTGGAGAAAACAGAAGTCTTTCCCCTTAATAAATATTCACAGAAGGTAGAGGTTGTAAACCTGGGTTTACAATGGTGAACGGATAAACTTAAATACTTGAGTATTAACCTCCACTCTTCTCCCCAAGTAATGAAAAAACACAATCTTGATACTCTTGTTAATACTTTGAAGGAAGATACCAAACATTGGTCCTGATTACCATTGTCCCTGTGGGGCAGAATGAGTATAGTAAAAATGAATATGCTACCCCACATATTATACTCATTACAAATGTGCAATTGGGCCTTGCCGAATTCTTGGTTTTCTCAATTACAGAAAATAGTTAACTCCTTTTTATTGGCAGGTAAAAAGTCTAGACATAGTTATATTAAGCTTACTCATCAAAAAATGGTTGGTGGCTTACAGGCCCCAAATTTTTATCTATATTATTTAGCGATACACCTAACAAGGATGAGGTATTGGTTAATCTCCCCTAGCTCCTTTCCCAACTCTCATTATCATCCCCTCTGGTTAGATGTAGAGCGCGCTTTATGCTTAGAACAAGAGGTAAATCCCAGGGCCCTCCCTTTCCTCACTAAGAAGAACCTTCCCAGCAAACTAAAAGACTCCCTGCTGGGCTCCATGCTTGAAATACAATGGCAACTTAATACTCCTCTTAAGACAGTTGGCCATAGGGACTTAACACAACCCCTTTTTAATAACCCTAACTTTTTAATCTCGGGTAAACTTCTCAAAGTTACTTCATTTTGGCCTGACATGGGAGTTGAGAAGACTGAGGACTTGGTAATCAATCATAAGTTGATGCTGTTCCAGGAGGCCAGCACTCTCTATAAGTGGTCCCTGGTATACTTATTTAAATACCTGCAGATCTCCCATATGCTAATGAAGCACTTTGGTACCGGGTTTTGGTCTAACACCCTGTCAACTATGCTAGTTCCATACATTAAATCTCTCCCGACCTCCCATTTAATAGCATATGCATATACATTTTTGCAGACCACAATGGTTCAGTTAGAAAATCATAGATGTTATTGGTGGGACCAATCATTGCCAACATCTATATATTCTAGATGTTGGCCGAGAATCTGGAAACATCTATATAAATACACTAAATGGGATAGATATAGGTTTATGCAGTTTTGAATCAATCATAATCTATTCTATACCCCAGTTAAACTTCACCGGATAGGTGCCCTGACTTCTGATCTCTGTACCAGGTGCTTAAAGCTTCCGGGTGACTTGCTGCATATGTTGTGGTCATGTGAGAGAGAGTCTCTCCATTCTGGAACAGCATCAAATCCCGTTTGGACCCATTACTATCTCTCTCAGATAAGTTTATTCCAAAGATTTGTATTCTATGAGATTATGCTACTCTTCAGGGACGATCTCAACAATCACATATGGCACTAATCTCAGCATGTGCTAAAAAAATATTACTCTGGCATTGGATAGATGCAGTTACCCCTTCTTACACTGAATGGTACTGAGAAATAATGTTTGCTATACAGGCAGAGCGAGTTATAGCAGGGATGTCCAACAATCTGGAAAAATTCAAACAAATTTAGGATCCCCTACTAAGCTTGTTGCTGATCTGGCCTGAATAGGTCAAATTTAACATTAGAGCCCCTTTGTATTCCGTGACATTCTAAAAATCTTGAGGTGTAATATACAATGTATAAATAGAAATATTACCTATTGGCAGTCGGGGTGGGCTGGGAGGGGGTGGGATATAGGCATCTGCTTATCTTGTTGTTCCTTATACAGCTAGCTATATTTGAAAAGAGGTAAAATCTTCTTCTGTGTAAATGCTATCAATGAAAACAGAATATGATGTATGTCGGATTCCTGTAAACATTGTTGAGGAAAACTTAATAAAATATATTTAATAAAAAAAATAAAAAAGTATGAGGTATATGCAGAAGTGGAGTACAAATATGTACAGTTTCATAAGTACGTGCTCAGAGTGCAGGCAAATGTGATATGCAGGTTTGTTTTAGAAATGGGTAAAAATAGCGATACATGCAATTGATAGAAAGATAGATAATTACATAAACATATATGTGTATATATATATATATATATATATAGAGAGAGAGAGAGAGAGAGAGACAGACAGGCAGAATATGAATGGCAGTGAAGTACTGAAGTGACGCTAACCCCACCCTCACCCCACAGAGATGGACAGGCATTTGGGTGTGCCTTTGGGTCATTGTTCATAACGCTCATGCCTTTTCACCTCACCCTACCCTGCAGACACAGACAAGTGGCAAGGTGTGCCTTGGGGTGCTCAAACTTTATACTCACCTCATTCCATAAGGAAATACATTGAAATGGGTGCAGTATAAGAGAATGGAGTGAACTTTGGGGCCGAAGAGTCAAAGACACACTTCGATACCTGTCACTGGCTGCAGGGTGGTGATGAGGGTGGAATGGCATAAGCATTACTGTTGACAATCACAAGTTACACCCCTGATGCCTGTCAGTCCCCGCAAGGCAGGGTGTTATGGTCAGAAACCCTAATTCCCTGGGTGTTTCATGGTAGTTTTACTCCAAGTTTTCAGCATGGGTTTTTTGTGACCCCAACGCATGAATAGTGACACTATTAGTTAATTAGCCAAAAGGTGTATTTGCACAGTGACTGTGCCATTTGGCATCACAGGTGCAAAACACATTTTAAACAGGATGTAAAAAATGTCAGCTGTACTGTTTATGAGGAGGTGTAAAAAAATGGTACTGTTGAAACTCTGGAGTGAAACTATAAAAAATTGATGCTCCTGCTAATGTATACTTTTTTCAAATTCCTGTGCATCCTATTGTTTTCATCTCTATTGCTGTTATGTGACTTCTTAACCTAGCAACAGTATTTAATACATTACATTATAAGGACAAGTAAATGTTTTTAATACATTTACAGACAGTTACATAAACTTAATTTCCTTCATAGAATAATTTTAAGTTAGTAACAGTGGTAGTACAAAGCAATTACTCTGACAACTTGAAAACTATAACTACTTTATATTGTACATTGACACCCCATAAGGACCTCCTTGAAATTGAGATGCAAAAGTCACACATTTATCAGTTTTCTAACAGGAATATTATACTATCCTAAAAACATTTCTTGCTTTAGTAACTGCTCAGTACATCTATTGCATGACCTACTTATTGACATTTTACACCTGCTATGCAGTGCACTGCTGCTTACTACACCAACATCATGAACCATAAAACAGATGACTGCCATAAATAGGGAGGCAGTATAGCACAGTGGTTTAAGGCTCTGAGCTGCAAATCTGGAGATCTGGGTTTGAATCCCACAGCCCCCACTTGCATACTGGGTGACCCTGACCAAGTCACTTAACTTCCATGTGCTCCCAGGTTACCCCTGTAAACAAGTTTTCAGCTTAGTGTGCCATTCCTGGTTAAACAATTGAAAAAAAAAAAACACAATATATTATTTTTCTTCTTTTATTTTGCCACTACAAGCTTTGACTAATACATCCATCCTTAAATGTACTTTTTATAGCTTATGTGTCTGTGACCTAGGCAGAACTACGCTTAAAATCTTACACATAAATAAATAATCATCAGAATAACATTCATTTCAGTAGTATCTCCTTCCTTTTCAGGTGCCCATGACACTATGTATATATTTATATATTTTAACTTCAAAGCACTAAACCTATTCAAATGCACAAAACACAAGACGTTATTCTCTTCACACATTGCTGTTAAACTTTAGGTCCCAGAATGGCCAAGAAACAATTGTTAGACTTCACTCTTGCATGCCACTGTCACACTCACTTCTCATGCAAACAACAATCAATTAGGCAAACCCTTTCATTTCTGTGCTATGCACTCTTACATCAGAGAGACATAAATCTTATAGAACTGCTAAAAAAACACATTTATCAAGACTGGATTTCTGAATTAAAACCTGTTGTTTACAGTACCTATTTAAATAATAGTTTACTGGCTACAAATGATGCTATAGACATGACAATAATAACATTTCTGTTTTACATGGAAAACATCCATATAATGAATTTGTCATGCAGGATTTGTGACCTTCTGCTGCATGTATCTGACAAAGGAAAAGGCACCTGATTGATCCTTTTTTTTACTATTTTATTTTTATGCCCATCTTGCCCATACTGTTAGAGCCAAATGTTGACATGTTTAGAGTTAAAAAATAAATAAACAAATCATGATGTCTATGTGTGTGTGTGTGGGGGGGGGGGCTATGCCTAGATGCAGTTTCAGGCATGCCTTAATTACTTACCCAGTCAGTTCTGATAGTCAGTTGTTCCAACATGATAGACCCACCTCATGCCCCTCCCACATTAACAAAAAAAAAAAGGTTGGGTGGATCTTTAGGAGCTTCTAGGGTGAAGGTGGGAGTGGATCTTACTCCCCCCACCAAAAAAACTAATGCTGCCTCCAACTACTCTGGTTCCAGTTCTTGTACCTCCCATTTAAGAAAGAGAATAGTGCCCTGCAACCATTGACTAACATGAAAGTGTATTTATTTGACAGTGGAAAACATTTCTTGGAGGAGGGTAAGGCAGAGGAGACTATTTACACCTTCAGTCAGTTCCATGGATATGCAAAATGTCTGCAGGCTCCACCCACTGCAGCTGTAAAAAGCAGATCTCATTTTTTTTATTACAGGCATAGGAGTAATACAACTACATTTTGTTTGTTTGATGAAGATTACAGCTGTGTTACATTTTCAAATTCTGCTTCATATAGAATTCCATGGAATTTTGAAACTTACACCTAATTCCCTGGAATTCTGTCAGAAAGAGAATTCCAATATTCTGAAAGTGGTATTTAAACTGTGGATTAGTAAATCACAGTTTACAGAAACTGTAGATTAGTGTTCCCTGATTTACATACACCATGGGTCAGCTTTCAGCAAAGTGTGAAAAACAAATCCACAGTTTACATAAGCTGTGGAAATGTAATACGTGGGTCAGAACTCGGTTCACCTGCATATCAGCACAGTGTGCTGCTGCTGGGTCATCGGGGCATACCAGCCTGTACACCCTGGGTGCTTGTACCTGAATTTAAACTGTATGCACTGTTAATTGTTGGCATGCTCTGGTGTGATTAGAACCAGTTTTGTTTTGCCAGCCTCCCCCTTGGTCCTCCTTTTGCACAAGGTAATTTCTCCTCTTAGAAGCATACTGGGGTGCACACATTGTAAATGAATAAGCACAATTGTATGTGGTAACTTGGACAATGTCCCATATGTCAGTAAGACCATATCTCATGCACTTGTGCATGATTTCTCTCTGGGGGTTACCTATCTACACTTGTGTTTTTTCATAATACCATTACAAGATTAAACCTTGTTTTTAGCAAAGGCATTTTTAAAATCTGTATTGGCTGTTTTGTTTCATGTCTATGGGTGAGTGGCATTGTGACATGTTGATGAGTACATAAAAGTTGCTTTCTTTATCTGCCTGTGGTCACTGCATTATTATGCACATCATTGCTTTATAAAGCTCTTGTACGGTCATACGGTTGGTACTCCACCACTGGCTTGAGGATGTTTCTCTGTCATACCTTGAATGGTTGCAGGAACCTTTATTTAACATTCAGATGGAACAAATGATTGCTAGTTTTCATAACAGGCTTCCAGCCTTCAGTAGGAAATGGAGTAAGTTACATGCCCTGTATACTTTGTAAGTGGTATTTGCAAGGCTCCCATCTGGATTCATCACTTGCTGTTACAACAGTATAGTGTTAATGTCAGTTTGAATTATATATTTCCCCCTTAGTAGTTTTAAGTAGTGACACACTGCCCGAGGAGGGTGGGACAGGGGGGTGGGAGGTGTTAAGAGGTGTGCTGTTCCTTGTATTGGTTGTATTGTCTGATTGTTTTTGTATGGTATTGTAAAAATTTAATAAAGTATATTGAATTAAAAAAAAATAAAGTTCTTGTAAAGCATATCAGCCAAGTATTAATGCCCCTACATTCCGAAACATAGGAACAAAGTATTTGTGAGATGAAATTCAACTAGTGGTCCAGCCAGGTTCTTCCCCTGCATTAATGACAGCCATAACCATGATATATATTATAATTCCTGTTTCTTGTCTCATTATACCTGATCTCTGCAGCATCTCCACAGCCCCACTACTGACTCATCTTGCAGACTTTGTAGTTAACCACCACTGACCCAGAGCCATATATCAGCAGGTGGCCTGCCATGTAGGGTTATGTGCAGCTAGTGAGTGATGCTTAGTGAGCCAAGGCAGTTTCTTCCATTTTCATCACCCATGATCTGCATGTGATGCAACCCCATGCATGCATACTGACACATATGCAGGTTGTATTGTTACATCTCCTGCCCACATCTGCTAAGCATTCTGCTGTATGGCAGGCAAGTGGCAAACTCAACCCCCCCCAGAAGGAGGAGAACTGTCCTTGGGATGCTCAATCCTCCCTCACCCAGCTGGGCCCTGAGCAACCCTGATCTGTTTCCAAATCCAGGTCACTGGTATGGGTGGAGGTGAAGTGTCCAGCTCCTCAGGGCTCCACGACATCAGGCCAACTATGATATTTAAAAATTTGACTCTGAGAGGTGCAGAATAAATTCAGATTCTGTTCTTTTTTCTCTATCTATGAACAGTCCTGTTGCAACAGGTCAAAAGAGTGAAAGGACATTGCCATCCACTATAGACAAAGCAGGCAATTCATTCTCCATTTGTGCTGTGCAGAATATGGAATTTCTTAGGCAGAATTCATAAGAAACATATGTTCTTCTCAGTGTTCTCCTGCTCACTTTTTCCCTTCCTTAGATTTAGTGTTATATGAGCATTTGTTTCATACTTTCTGATGAGCAGCTGCATGTGCAGACCATCCACCTCCAGGATATTACCCAGGGGGTGACATGATATGCACCAAGTGTTGTCACTTGTATTTTGGTGGGTGATCAATTAATATTTACAAAAAAGAATGTTGTCTCTTGCATCCTTTTAGTACCACTCCACTTATTATTGGAGCCTTCCTTGTGGTTGTCAACCCTAATGCTCAACCCATTGCTGTAACAGAAACGCTGAGAAATTATGGAGATGGAGGGTGTATGCTTCATGAGTGCATAGAATGGGGTAAGCATTAGGGTTGACAACACCTAGGAAGACTCCACCCCTCATTTGCTTCAGGGGTGGGGCAGGGCTGTTAGGACTGGAAACACTAACATCAATTTCCCTACTTTTGGTACTTTATCTTGAACCCTAACTGCAAAGAAGTTCCTTACTTTTTGAGATAGTCAAATTGTTTCCTAATTTGCCTGTGGTAGCCCCTCCACCCATCCATAGTTTTTGAGATAGAGTAATCATATCCTTATTTACCTGTGGGAGCACAGGCCCTCCCTCCATAGAAGTGTATATGTAATTCCACCACCATCATTTGTGAGGTAGGGTTCCAAAAAGGCCATGTTGAAAATCAGGGCTCAACATATGTAAAAATGACAAAAGTATGCATCAAAGTTTTAAACCCCCATTGAAATACATTGAACTGCACTTACCTTAGTTTCTCATATTGCGTTTGGCGGTTCCAGAAGTAAGATGTGTTTTCATCCAGAGAGTGGATCTTCACCCTGGGATGGCGATCAGAGGGAGGTTGCCATTAGACACCAGGGAAACTAAAACAAATACAGCAACAGTGCTCAAAGGGCTAGGCATGCCACTAGACACCAGGATGGCAAATGGAAGAGGGGGGGCCACTAGACACCAGGAATACTTAACAAAATATGGGGACAGTGATTGGAGGGGACCACTAGACACCAGGAAAACAGAAAGAATTACAGATATGGTGATTGGAAGGGTAGGGGGTGTGCCACTATATATACAGCAATGAAATGGGGAGGGGATATAGAGCAATACTCATGCTTGTATAGCCAAGAAGGGCTGGCAGTATAGCCTAGAGATTAGAGTAACAAGCTGTGAATGAGCTTGGTACAACCCAAAGACCTGTGTTTGATTCCCACAACCTCCACTTGCACATGGTATGATTCTGAGCTAGTCACTTAACCACCCGCAGATCTGAATGAAAATCACGGTGCTGTTAGGCAGAAAAATGTCATGATAGTGTGCATCACAGGAATACAATGCAATTTAGGATCTCGCTCCATTTAATATTTAGTTAGATTAGTGAATATGCTCACAATATAACAAACATTTATTCACCAGTGATACAAGTAATGAAAAGTAGCATCTTGCCTCTGAATTAGTTCATTAAATGGTATGCAGCTTGCGATAATCTTGAATGTATGGTACATTCACAAGTACCTATTGAGTATGCTCAGAACTATCATATTTAAAAATAAATAACTTTGGAACAGGTTAATAATTTTTCACCAAACTATCAAGAGGCACATCTCCTTGCCAACCACTTTCAACACTGAAAATCTCAGACCAAGATTCCAAATCGTATGAGCACTAAGGGTGGTTAAAGAAATAGCAAATGGGCCAACTCTTTCTCTATATGTCCAGATCCTCTTTCGTATGATTGAAGAAGGCCATATGGAGAAAGCAGAAGTGAGTCATGAAAAAGGATTAAAAATGTTTAAAATAAAAACACTTCTGAATCATTTTTTGAACAGTTTACTGCAGAAGCCACCTAATGAAGTCCCAATGAGCAAGGTGCATGTGCTGTCCTTTGTGCGGCATGTCAGTTTTTTCTTTTTAGTAAAAAACGGAAAACAAGATAGAGGCAAACAAAAATGGCTTTTTTCATATGAAAGAGGATTAACTAATATGAAAAAAGGTTTTTTTACATGATCTAATTCTTGTATTGTTCTCTGCAACTAACCTGAAAGTACCTACTGAGCATGCTCAGAACCAACATTTTGAAAATCAGTAAGTCTGGAACGGATTAATATTTTTTCCCCAAACTAGCAAAAGGCACATCTGTGGGCCAGGCCCTTTCTGTCTTGAACATTTCAGACTAAATTTCCAAACCATCTTGGTGCTAGAGGTGGACAAAGAAAACAGCAAAAAAACCACCCCGAAAAATCACTTATTTTTTCACTATCCAGATCTTGGAATTCACACATCTCGTTGGAACAAAAGTTTCCATGTCAGAGATTAATCCCATAGGACTAGGCATGCAAAACTATGTGCAATTCTATTGAATGGGGGCAAAGCTCTTAAGATGCAAAATTTGATGTTTAACATTAAACACACTACTCAGCCAGTCACACCACTATATTACTGCACACACACACGTGTGTATGTGTATGTGCTCATATATATATATATATATATATATATATATGACAGGCCCCTCCCCAAGTACCCAGTTGCAGTGTCAGCACTACCTATTAGCCTATGTTGCTGGGATGGCATGTGAACCCTTGGCCATTCACTCTCAAGATGAGACCAGTACCACTGGCCCGCTGCACTAAGCCTGGCCTGTACAGTGTACTGTACGTGAATGTGTACTGTATGGGTAGATGTATTCACACTGTATTATATTGACTTGTTACAAGAATATTTGAAAGGCATTGACATATCAACAATATATTCAACTATATTTTCAGGTTGATCCAAACAGTATTGCAGCCAAGGATGGTCGTATAAGAGAAGGAGATCGCATATTGCAAGTATGTATCGGCATTTTGCTATGACATTAATTTATATATTATAAAACTATGATATGATTGTTATGCTGTCATGCTTTACAAGCAGTGCTCTGTTTGTTTATTCATTTATTTATTTATTTTTGTTGACAAGGTAAGTATACCAGATAAGAAATTGTTTTGTTTTTTTCAGGCACAACATGGGAGGTTACAGGTTAGCAAAAAATAGATGGACAATGGTCAGTGTTAAATAAGAAAGTTGAAAGCAGATATACTGTACAGAGCACTAAAAACTGCAAAATGGTTGCATGAGAGTAATCATCACACACTGATATGTACATATGTACGTACACTTTTCAGGATGTCAAATATTGCCTACACAGAGACACTATTATGTACCATTGAGTGACCTGATTACTTCTAGTTGCTGCCTTTCACAATGAGTACCCACAGGAGCCAGTCATGCCTTGCTGTAGCATGAAATAATGAAACTCTGTAATGAAGTTACAATATCCTAAGGGGGACACACAAGTCAAGTAAATAGTTTCTTACAAGGCACAGTAAAGGCTGTTACTACAAATAGAAAGGCAGGGAATGGGCTTTGAACATGGGTTGTAGTCATGTTTCTTAGTCATCTGACAGGTAAATGAACAACATGACTAAAGATAAGGCAGTTACAAACAATGGTTATAGTGAATTTGAAAGCTATGAAAATGAAGTTAAAATAAATAAAATGCATTCTTTCAGTGAGCGCCTTCTACAACTTTGTTTTTCATTTCACAATCATCAATCCTTTCCCCACTATCCATTCCATAGAAAACATAAAATTTGATGGCAGATAAGGACCACTTGGCCCACCTAGTCTGCCCATTTCCCTACCTAATGGATAGGCTGCAGATCCTAGTTAACCAATAGCCTACTTCCTCCTACCCCCCACTAGAATTGCCTTATGTCTGTCCCATGCATTAGTGAGTTCCCCCGCTGTTTTTGACTCTATGACCTCCTCAGGAAGGCTATTCCATGCATGTACAACCCTCTCTGTGAAGAGATACTTCCTCACATTACCTCTGAGCCGTTCCCCCTCTATCTTCAAAGTGTGCCCCCTTGTTCTTGCACATCTCTTTTTTGAAAGATGCTACCCTCTTGGACTTTGTTGATTCCCTTAAGGTATTTTAAAGTTTCTATCATGTCCCCCCTCTCCCTCCTTTCCTCGAGGCTGTGCATCTTAAGTTCCTTTAGTCTTTCTTCATATGTCTTCTGGTGCAGACCCTGCACCATTTTGGTTGCTTTCCTCTGCACAGCCTCCACCCTGTCTATGTCTTTGCAGAGATGGGTTCTCCAGAACTGTACACAGTACTCCAGATGTGGTCTTATCAACTGTCTGTACAGAGGGCCAACAACTTCCTGTTTTCTACTGGTGATGCCTCTCCCTATGCAACCCAGCATCCCCCAGCTCACCTTACTGCTTTCTCACATTGCTGGCCCACCTTTAGGTCATCTGATATGACTACCACCCCCCGGCCCCTTTCCATTTTTGTTGTTGTCAGTACCTCACCCCCCATTGTGTACTCTTGCCCTGGGTTTTTGTTTCCCAGGTGCATTACTTTGCACTTCTTTGCATTGAATCTAAGCTGCCATACATTTGACCATTCCTCCAGCCTTGCCAAGTCCCTTTCCATCCTTTCCACCGCACCTTGCGTATCAACCCTGTTGCAGATCTTTGTGTCATCTGCAAAGAGACATACAGTACCTTCCCCTCCAGTCCCTCCGCAATGTCACTCATAAAGACATTAAAAAGGACCAGCCCCAGTACCGAACCCTGTGGTACCCTACTAGTAACCCTCCCTTCTTCACTGTGGACTCCATTTACTATTACCTGCTGTGTCCTATTGTCCAGCAAGTGTTTTACCCAGGCTACCACCCTGGGACCCACTCCCAGGCTGGCAAATTTGTTTATTATTCTTTTGTGTGGGACTGTGTCAAATGCTTTGCTAAAGTCTAGGTAGGCCATGTCCACAGCCCCTCCCCGGTCTACTACTTTAGTCACCCAGTCAAAGCAATCAATTAGATTTGTTTTACATGACCTTCCTGCTGTGAATCCATGTTGCCTTGGACCCTGTGCTCCACTGGCCTCTAGGTACTCAACAGTTCTTTCCTTCAAAAGTGATTCCATTATTTTCCCTACCACTGAGGTCAAACTGACATGTCTGTAGTTTCCTGCCTCTGTCTTGCTCCCATCTTTGTTATAGTGCTCCCAGAATCATCCACTTCTGTGTAGTAAGGGTAGGGATGTTGTCAGCTGTTACATCATTGTGTTGCTAATGTCAACTATGGTGTCGGTGGTAAAGCAGCTTTTCAATGTTACTAAGCAACTCCCCTAGCCCTCTCCCACCCCGTTAACCATTCCAAAAATGAAGCCCTTTTGCTTGATAACTTGAGACCAGAAAACTTGCTAATAAAGGAAGTAGAGTGGTAGAAATTAAAGGGGTGGGAACACAAGCAATAAAATGAGAGAGGGGAAGGAGGGGAGTGCAAAAAGGAAATAAGATGAGTTGCAGGCAGAGAGAGAGTGATAAGAAAATATGGAAGACAATGTGTGCAAATACAAGAAATTTAAGAAATCAAATTCCCAACATGACAGAGACAGACCTGGATATTCTGCCCATTACCAAGTCATGGTGCACTGAAAACCATGACTGGGACATAGCCATACCAGGTGTTTCTCAGCTCAGGAATGATAGGGTGGGAAGAAGGGGAGGAGGGATGGTGTTATATGTGAGGGAAGGCATAAAAGCAATTGAGATACTGGGAATTGAGGGGAGTGGAGGTACTGTGGGTCACCCTGAAGATGGGAAATGGAGCCAGTATTCACACTGGTGTGAGCTACAAACCTCCAACATGCGGCTGATGCAGGAGGAGTAGGGGCAGGACAGTGTGTAAAAGAATCACGCTTTCACTCTGCATAGAGGTACACTGCCTTTAACTTTGTTACTGCAAGCCCTGTTGATAGTTTTTAACTTAGACTGCATGAAGATATTCCATCATTCAGTGCCATTGCTTGTCTAACTGCCTCAGTTTACTCAGGACTTGTAATCATTCCCAATCTGAATCAGCTGTGAGAGGGCTGAACAGTGAATGGCTGATGCAGGAGGAGGAGGGGCAGGACAGTGTGTAAAAGAATCGTGCTTTCACTGTGCAAACGCAGTGGCATGAGCATGAGTGGCGCAAGCACCACTCGGAAGAGAAACAAAAGGTTTAGACATTAAAGGACAGTAATACAATTAATATTTTAAAAGTCACTTGTATAAAGTTTACCTCATTTGTTAAAACTGTTTATAAATTTAGTTTGTCTTTAGTGACCTACAATCTGTCCTACACTGCTTTTCCTGTTACCGACTGGTGGCAGAAGCCGGTTTTCAGTGTTTGGTGGTGATAGTGATAACCAAGGGTGGGTATTCTTTGTATAGAGTTACTCTGGTCTTGGTTTTAGCTTAAGATAAAAAAGTGGGCAATAATAATCATGGGGGTATTACTGAAATCGGTTAACATTTCAGTATTGTTTTTTGCATTTTTTTGCATTCAGTGATGTTAAATCAATTAGCTCTGAACAATTTGATATCAAAGAGAGTGTGCTGCTTTTGCAAAGTAATCAGACAAAGGGCTTTGGTACCTCTCAGTTTGTAGATTATATAGGTTGTCAAGATTTTAATGATGAATTAATCAAGGAACATGTTTTAATTCTTGTAAAAGGATTTTTCAACTGCTATTTTAGCACTGTAATTATGAGCTTGTGTCATTTGTACATCCTATTAATGTGGTAAATAAGTCTAAACTGTGTGTTAAGAGGGGTCTAATGTTTTCAAACAGAATTAGGAGACTGATTCTGTTATTATTATTGTTATCAGGTACAGTCCATCCCAACCCGGACCCTTTGGCTGGGGCTTCAATGGAAATTAAGGGATCTTCAGATTCCTCCCTCCATATGGGTCATTTGAATGTAGCTAGTTTAGTTGCAAAAACAACAATTTTTGGAATGCTGGGTTTTAGATAATAAATTTGATGTTGTTGCTTTGACTGAAACTTGGTTGACTGATAATATATCCAACTCTGAAATTTTGTTACCAGGTTATACTACATTTAGGAAGGATAGGTTAGGTAGAAGGGGGGGTTGTTTGTTTTATGTAGCGGATCATTTGTTGGTAAAAGAATTAGCTATTATTCCTAATAGTAATTTGCTTGAATCAATTGCTATTTCTATCACTTTAGGTGATAAAAAAGTTTTATCCATTATGAATGTATATATTCCTCCCAATAGATCAAAGGAAGGTGTTCCCATGTTCTTTAATTGTATTTCAGAATTACCAATAGATAGGGAAACTATTTTGGTTGGTGATTTTAATATGAATTGGATGTCCCCAGCTGTGCATGAGGTTAGAGCTATTGTTACTGATCTTCGGTTTCAACAGTTGATCACTGGCCCCACCAGGGTTAATTATAAAATGGTATTCATCTACTCTTGACTGGATTATTACCAGCAACCCTTCATGTATTGTTAAATATGGAATTCTCCCTGATGTGATCAGTGATCACAGTCCGGTGTTTTATGAATGGTCATCAAAATTAAGTAAGAGAGTAGGAAGGATTATAAACTATAGAAGGCTCAGAGACTTGGATGAGCGAAAGTTCTCTGAGGAGTTACAGTTACTAGATTGGTCGTTTTTGGATAATATAATGGACATTGATGAAGCACACCATAAATTTTTTCATTACTTTACTTTATTCTGTGATAAAATAATACCTATTAGAAAATTAAGGGTCAGAGGGAATAATAATATCTGGTTTACTCCCAACCTATTGAAACTTATTAGGAAAAGAAATCAAGCATGGAAGTATACAGAAGGACAAAACAATTAAATCATCAGGTATTGTACAAACAGCTTAGGAATAAATGCCAAGTAGCTATTTGAGTAGCAAAAAAGGAGTTTTTTAAGCAAAAATTCATAGAAGTTAAGGGGAACTCATGAACAACCTAGAATACAATTAATTTATTAATGGGTAAATTGGATGGGAGTGAAAATTATGTAATAGACAAGGATGGTACTATGATTATGGATCCTAAAATGGTAGCAGAAGCCTGTAATTTTTTTTTCTCCACCCAAGCTGCCCTGCCACCTGATATTTTTCGGCCCGGTCACGGGCCATGGGCTTCCACTTCCTCAGATCGGCCTCGGGCCCTCCGATACCTGTGGCTTACCCCCCACGGCGGGGCTGCGGCACTCTCTCTGCATGCCGCAGTCTTCGGGCTAGGTCGGAGGGCTGGCCTGAGGAGCTAATCGAAGCTGTGGCGAGCTTCATTAATGGCGGCTGGCAGCTGACTGTTTTTCTGTTTTTCTGGGGAGGTGGGGATGTGCAGTGATGCCTGCATCCATCCCGCCTCCTGTACATGCCAGTGCCGGTAGCTGTGTGACTCCTGGCCTCCGCCAGGGGTCATCGATGCTCTGGACACTTCCCCACCCTCCCCCGGAGAAGGAGAGGAGTCCCTAGGATGCTCTATCCTTCTCTCCTGGCCGGCCCTCCAGTGACCCTGGTCCGTTCCCGAACCCGGGTCACCGGCGTTGCATGCGGAAATCCAACCGCTGCACTGACGGGCCGGCACCAGAAGCCTTTAATTTACATTTTACTAATTTGGGGAAGTATAGTTCTACTTTGGGTAATATGGAAGGTTCCTGGGGCCATTTGGATGGTTTTTTACATCTAAATGGTGAGAAATTTATTAGGAGTCATAACATTCCAAAATGTTATTTTCGATACTTATATGTTAAGGATGTGGTTAATTTTGAATCTAAAATGGAACCAAGGCCTAGTTGTGGATCTGACAATATTGATTATAGTATTTTGAAAAGGGTCATTAATAGTGTGGCAAGTCCACTTACAGAATTGTTTAATTATTCCCTTTGTTATGGGAATTTTCCAAAGGTGTGGAAAAATGCTGTTGTCAAGCCTATTTTTAAGTCAGGGTCAAGATCTAACCTTAATAACTATCGTCCAATTTCTATGTTGGCTCCCTTATCTAAGATTTTAGAAAAGATAGTTTCAGCTCATCTATTAGAACATATAACAAAATATAATCTTTGGTCAGATTCACCACATGGCTTTAGGCCTAACCACAACACCAAGACAGCCTTGGTGAGGTTCACCAGCCAAGTTTCCAAGGCAATTGATGTCAGAGATTTTGTTGCAGCGGCTTTTGTGGACCTCACCAAGGCTTTCGATCTTGTTAATCATGAAATACTCTCGAAGCAGTTATTTGCTGTACAGTTATCAGATGGGGTTATTTCTTTGATTGGAGATTATACATTTAACAGGAATCAGATGACAATAATCAATGGACTAAAATCGGAGCCAGCATTGTTAAAATGTGGAGTCCCACAGGGCTCCATGTTGGGTCCTTTGCATTTTTCTTTATTTGTTAATTATTTATCAGTTAATTTTTCATATACTGAGTTATTGTTATATGCAGATGATGCTGTTTTGTTTTGTTCTTGCCCCAATCTTCTGACTCTTCAAAATGCCCTACAATATGATTTTAATTTGCTTCATTATTGGTTTGATAAACTTAAATTAGTGTTAAATTCTGAAAAAACTAAGACAATGATATTTCCTCATTCCAGGAGAGAGCAAAAACAGGATCTAATTTTTCAGGATAACTTGGGTAATTTAATTGAACAGGTTAGACTGTTCAAATATTTGGGAATATTAATTGATTGTCATCTAATTTTTGAGTCTCAAGTTATGGAATTAATTAATAAAGTACATAAAAGGTTAGGGTTTCTTTATCGAATTAGATGAATGAATGAAACTTTATTTATATGGTGCCTTTCTTAAACCAAGGCACCTTACAATAATTTAAAACAACAACCAATAAATAATAAACACAGGTCGATAAATAATTCATACCAACTCTGAGCTCCATCACAATAAATTAATTAAAATTCATCTTTGACCATATATAGGTCTTGAGGGCCTTTTTAAACTCCTCCAAGGTTGCACACTGATGAAGCGGACGGGGTAAAGAATTCCAGAGGGTCGGAGCAGCAAACATAAAAGCACGAGCACCTGATGACTTTAAAGAAACCCTTGGGATCTCTAGCAACCCCTCGTCTGCCGAGCGGAGAGATCGCCCAGGGTGGTAGGGAACCAAAAGCTCTTTCAAGTAGTCTGGACCCTGTCCATGTAGGGCTTTATAGGTCAAAAGACCAATTTTAAAGGTGATCTGCCACTGAATCGGCAGCCAGTGCAGATTGCGTAATACCGGCAAGATATGACAGGTATGAGATGTACCCATCAACCATCAGGCTGCAACATTCTGCACCAGCTGCAAATGGTGGATATCAACCCCAGGAAGCCCTAGATAAATGGAGTTGCAATAATCCAAGCGTGAGGTCACAAAAGCGTGGACCAATGTAGGAAGATCAGCTGGTGGAACAAGGTGCTTAATCCTGGTGATGTTCCAAAGATGATAAAAGCAAAGTTTGACAACTGCCGACACCTGCATATGCAGTGTCAGTTCATTGTCAAAAATCACCCCCAGGTTCCGCACCTGTTCAGAGGTAGGGAGCTGGTTACCTCCCAGAAATATACCTGAGGATAAACCAGCTCCCATCTCCTCTACCTTGCAATCTGGGTCCACAACTAATACCTCCATCTTCTCCGAGTTCAACTTTAACCAGCTTGAACTCATCCAGCCTTGGATTTCGGTGCAGCTATTAATGACCGAAAGAGCAATATCCTGGTCAGGTGCAAAAGAGAGATAGAGCTGAGCATCATCTGCATAGCAGTGAAACTTCAGCCCATACCTTCTTACAATGTCTCCGAGGGACAACATATACACTGTGAACAACATGGGGGACAGCACCAAGCCCTGGGGTACCCCACATGACAGTGAGAGTGGGCAGGAAGAATTTAATCCAGATACCACTCTCTGAGTTCTGTCAGTGAGGAAAAATCTAAACCAATTGAGGACTGTCCCTGACAGACCACAGATAAACTCCAGGTGCATGAGAAGCACCCCGTGGTCCACAGTGTCAAAAGCTGATGAGAGATCAAGAAGAATGAGAATGGAACGATTCTTTTAATCTCTAGCCATCAGGAGATCATTCAGCACCCGAACCAGCATTGTCTCGGTACTATGCCTCTTTCGAAAACCAGACTGGAGGGGATCTTAGATGTCATGGATGGTTAAATGGTTCTCCAGTAGTGCTGCCACCACTTTCTCAATAATCTTCCCAACGAAGGGAAGATTAGAGATTGGCCTGTAGTTAGCATGGCAGTTGTGGTCCAGGGTAGCTTTCTCCAAGAGGGGTGTCACTACTACCTCCTTCGGGGAGCTAGGAAACTCACCTGTATCCAAGGAGCACCAGACTATCTGTGCTAGAACTGGGCTGATAGTCTCAAGACAACCTTTTATCAAGGAATTCAGGCCCGGATCTAAACTACAGCATGTAGGGTGCATACTCTGGATAATCCTCATGACATCAATGAATTCAGGCCGGTCAAAGGAACTCCAAGAGAGACCAGAGGGAGCAACCAAATGCCAATCAGAAGCAGCTCCAATAGAGGGAGCAGGTCGGGGCACTGCTCTAATGTCAGCCACCTTATCTGCAAAGGAACAAGCAAGCTCGTCACAATCTAACTGTGAAAAGGCTTTCCGAACCTGGAGACAGGCTGGGTTGCACAGTCTGTCAACAGTTCAAAAAAGCTGAGCTGGTCAGTTCTGAGCAGCTGCAATCTCTCTGGACAGGAAATCTGCCTTCTTCCGAGAGATTGTGGAATGATAGGATTGAAAATGTTCCATCAATCTAAGATGGTCGGCATCAAGGGCAGTTCTCCGCCAACAACGCTCTAATGTTTGTCCTTGTTGCCACATCTCCCTCAAAGCCTCATCAAACCATAGAGACCAAGGTCGAATGAGCAGAGGATGAACACGGACAGGAGCAATTTGTTCCAGAGCTGAGGAGATGGCCCTATTATAGGCCAGCACCAAAGCACCAGGGTCATTGCTCACTTCAGAAAACTCCAGTAGCGCAAGTGCTGCTATCAGGCCCTCAGAGCTAATATCTCATAAAGAGCGGCACTTAACCATCTCCACAGGGGTAGGCCTACAGGGGGAGGGTGCAAAAACTGAAACCCACAGTGTAATGATCGGACCAACTGATGGGTTACACCCCCACGTCAGTAGCTTCAATCCCCAGGAGGATGACTAAGTCCAGATAGTGACCACTCTTATGCGTGGCAGAAGAAATCACTTGTGTGAGACCCAAAGATGTCATTAATTGGAGGAAGTGTTGTCCAAACTGCGAATATTCATCATCGACCCAGGCATTGAAGTCACCCAGGACCATCAGCCTGGGAGACTCAAATGTCATGTCGATGATGAAGTTGGCTACTTCCTGCAGAAAATGCTTCTCATCCCCTGGTGGACAGTAGATGAGAAATATTCTACATCCCACATCTGCCACAACGGTGCACTCAAAGGACTCCACCTCCTGCACTGGTACACCTGTGAATCCCAGTTCAGTCTTGAAACAGATCGTAACCCAACCCTCCCATGGTCCAACCTCGAGCAGTGTAACACCAAGTGCCTGGCTGGAATTGCTGCCTCCAAAATTGGACAGGCATTACCATCCAGCCAGGTCTCAGTAATGCAAGCCAGATCCGCCATCCCCACCAAGTCTGCAATAACTGCAGTCTTGTTCCTAATGGATCTGGCATTGCACAACACTGCTCGGGTTGGATGGGTAACTGAAGTGGAACAGACTACTTGCCCAATCCCATTAATAGTAGAGGTACCCTTGGGTAAGGGAACCAGACAAGGAGAACCTCGCTCTTGAATCCATTTTGCCCCAGGGTGTTGTCTGGTCTCCACAGCCTCAATCCGATGTCTCCGCTCATTCGGCCTCCACTGTCCGCACTCACCAAAACCCCTCCGTACAATCCCCAGCACTCTACAGAGCTGGTAGGTTGACAACTGTAATGGCAAAGGGGAGATAGGGCAGAGGGCACAGAGTGCGGAGGATGAATAGCACACGACTGGTCATAGCAGGCCCTCTACACATTACAACAATAAAACCAAACCCAAAAAACAAAATAAAATAACATAAAAATTAACAAAAACAAAATTAAATCAAATCAATCAATATGAAATATCCAAATAACTAAGATTAACAACCAAAGATCAAAAGGGTCTCACCCTCCCTTAAATTCTAAAATAAACCATAAGTGTAAATCACATAACCATCTCTTGAAAGTCAGTGTCAGGGCAAAATGGCAACTTTCCACAGGGAAATGTACAATCCAGCTGACAACAAGAGGGGCTCTCACTCCCTCTTAATCCAAATCTCAGATGATCCTCCAGATGAAATTCGGACAAGCAGCAGGAGGGGTCCTCATCCCCTCTTAATCTGATCACCGAAAAGGTTTCTTTGGGAAAACTGACTCCTCCAATAAGCTGTATCCTCAAAACCCAGGCCTAGACACCTAGGCTAAGATCAGGCCAGAGATAGGGCCTTGAGATGGCAATAATAATTCCCACCACAGAGACACCATAGGAACCCTAGGAAAATCCACACCACCAACAAATCTTGGATTTCCCTCAGAACAGCCCAACACAGCCACAATCCCACACCCAGGAGACAAGGCCCAAAAGGAGAATGCAAAACCCCCAACCCCAACAGGAATAAGACCCACAGAAAAGCAGGCCACCCCAGGAGGGGAACCTGAGATCCCAGCCGCCCACCAGCCACCGAGATCCCCCAACCAACAACCACAGAGGAGAGCTGCCCACTGGCCAAAATCCCTGTGATTCTTCCTAAAACGGCCTAAGAATTCCATAGGAATCACCCACACCAGGGGAAAGGGAGCATTCTCTTAAACAATTAGGAAGATTTCCTTATGACAATGATATTCCATGAAAAATGTCCAGAATCCAGAAACAGGGAACAGATTTTGTTTAATGTTCCCCATGCCCTTGGTGCTCTCACCACCCAGACTGATATTTAGGGGCAGTTAACAGCAGACTATACAAACACTCCATCTTGAATTATAATGAAAAAATGAAAGAGAACTCCACTCACAATCCCAGTTTTTAGTTTTGGAAGATCACCATTCAGTTCCTAGAGCTCCGGTCAGCAGACCTCTTCTTCAACCTTCCAGAAAAGTCAATCCATAAAGCCTGTAGGAAATGTCCAGATAATACACCAACGATAATCCAAAAGCCAGTCCAACAAGCGCAAAAGTCTGAGAACTCACACTCCTCAGGGGACTCCCCAGCTCCAACCTCTAGCAGTTTCTCCAAAATGTAACAAGCTGGCTGGAGCAAGACCGCAGGGTTCTATACTCAGATCTTATAAAAGTCTGAACCACCCACGATGTTATTTCCTCCAGATGTGCTACGATGGAAAACAGAGCCGCTAAAACCGAGAGGTACTACACCCCAGCGGCTGCAAAACAGTAGCTCAGCGCTCGCTTTCCATGCTCACGGACACGGCCAAAACAAAACAAAACGATTAAACGAAAAGGAATCACAAAAATAAATAAACTGTTAAAAACATTAAATAAAACAAAATGGAGCTCAGAAAGCACATTTATTCAGAGCTCAGGCTCAGGTAGCTCACACATACCGTTGCCATCTTGCCATCCATGCAGTTGATATCTAGATGTAACCTTACTGTTGATATTAGGTTATTACTTACACATAGCTTATTATTATCTGTAATGGATTATGGGTCCATAATATAGTCTTGTACTTCTGATAGAATGTTCTCTAAACTTCAAGTTACTTATCATTCCATGTTACGTTTTGCTTCTGGCCAATTAAGGTTAACACATCATTGTTCTCTTTATAAATTTTTTGGTTGTTTGCCTTTAAGGGAGCAATTCATCTTTAGATCACTGATGTGTTTGCACAAGGTTCAGTTAGGTATAATGCCACAGAGTATCCTTAGTCTGTTCTCTAGGAATACAAAATCTGGTTGTACAAGATTACGGAGTAAGGAGGGTTTTATGTTACCTTCCATACTTCTTTTGGTCAAAATTCCTTGAACTTTGCCACTGTTAGGATGTAACTATCTTCCTTATAATGTTACAAGCCAAAAGCAGTTATCAAAATTTAAGACTGCTCTTAGGAACAATTTGTTGGTGAATTCAATTTGTAGATGTTTTACATAATGTATATTTATTGGATGTTTACTGTTTGTAAAGTCTCATATGTTATGTTTTGTTGTATAAACTGGTCGTTTGTGAAAATGGGCTTGTCCCACAAACTAATCAGTATAAAAATAAAAATGAAATGAAATGAAATAAGGTACTGGTGGAAGCCATTAGCAAATGGTATAAAAAGGGGAACTGTTGCAGATGGGGGATATCTGTCTGCCAGATGTGGACTGGAGCCTCTTAGCTGCAGCTTCAACTAGAAGCAGTGACATCCTGAACTCCCTGCAGGGGGTATTCCTCCAGCAGCTAGTCAGGAAGCCCACTCATTATGGGGCAATACTGGACCTGGTGTTCACTAATGGGGAGAGTGTTTCAGACATCAAGGTGGGATGCCACCTGGGGACCTGAGATCACCAAACAGTGGTTCATCATAATAACAACAGCAGAATTGAGGGCAGATTTTAGAAAGATGGATGCATGACTCAGGGATGACCTGGGGGGGTGACATGGGTGGGGTGGAGGAATGGTGGGCAAAGTTTTAAGGGGGGTATAGTGAAGTCAACAAATCTCTGTGTAAAGCAAGTGAGCAAAACCAAGAGGACAAAGACGCCACTATGGATCTCAAAGAAGTGGCTGAAAAGGTAATGGCTAAAAGGACAGGATTCAGACGGTATAAGGAGATGCTTAAGAAGGAGAAAAGGGGGTGTATCAGGAGGCACTGAGAGAGGCAGAGTAACTAAGTAAGGAGTGCAAAGGCACAAACTGAGGAGAGAATAACCTAGGGTATTATAAAAGAAGACAAGAAATTTTTTATGTATATAAGTGAAAAGAGAAAGACCAGGGGATGGATTGTAAGGTTAAAAAAGAAGGGGGGACTGTGAAGAGGACCAGGAAAAGGCAGATATACTAAACAAATACTTCGTTCAGTGTTCACAGAGGAAGGGGAAGGGGAGAGGCATAATAAAAGCAACAGGAGCATTGCAGAGAGGGAAGGAGGTAGACACTAGTCCTTTTTCAGAGGAGATATTTCTGAAGGGACTTACAAATCTGGAAGTGGACAAAGAGATGGGGCCAGATGGGGTGCATCGAACGGTATTAAGGGAGCTCAGGGAGGCACTTGCTGCACATCTGACAGTCCTTTCTAACAGATCACTGGAAACAGGAGTGGTTCCGGAGGACTGAAGGAGGGCAGAGAAACATAGAAACTGTCAGCAGATAAGGACCGCTAGGCCCATCTAGTCTGTCTGTAAGCCCTACACTTGTTTGTGGCCTCCGACCCGACCAGGTCAATGGCTTTTCACCACTCCTTCCCACCTTTAAGGTTCCTTTATGCCTGTCCCACGCATGTTTAAATCCCTCCATTGTGCTTGCTCCTACCACCTCTGGTGGCAGACTATTCCATGTGTCCAACACCTTCTCCATGAAAAAAAACTTCCTCACATTTCCCCTTAACCTGCCACCTTCCAATTTCACATCATGCCTCATTGTTCTTGTACTCCTCCTATACTGGAAGATGTCACCCCGTGCACCTTGTTTATGCCCTTAAGGTACTTGAGTGTTTCGGTCATGTCACCTCGATCCCTTCTCTCCTCTAGTGAGTACATACCGAGGTACTTTAATCTATCCTTATATGTTTTCATGTGTAAGCCCTGTACCATCTTTGTTGCCTTTCTCTGGACCACCTCCACCATGCCAATGTCCTTACGAAGGTGAAGCCTCTAGAACTGTACACAGTACTCTAGGGGAGGCCTCACTAGGGTTTTATACAATGGCACCATCACCTTCCACATTCTGCTAGTGATACCTCTGACTATGCACCCCAGCATGCCACTGGCCCTCCCTGCAGCCTTTGTACTCTGCTTAGACACCTTTAGATCATCTAAAATGATAACCCCCAGATCCCTTTCTTCCTTGGTCATCATCAGCAACTCCCCCCCTCATCCTGTAGCTTTCCCCAGGGTTCCCTCGACCCAGGTGCATTATTTTGCACTTCTTTGAATTGAACCTCAGTTGCCACATCTCGGACCATTTTTCAAGCTTCCCCTGGTCCCTCCTCATTTTCCCCACCCTGTCTGGAGTATCCACCCTGTTGCAGATCTTGGTGTCATCTGCAAACAGGCAGACCTTTCCATCCAGCTCTTCTACAATGTCACTAATGAAGACATCAAACAGGACTGATCCCTGAGGTACCCCGCTAGTCACCCCCCTCTCCCCGGATTGGATCCCATTTACCACCATCCTCTGCCTTCTGTCCATTATCCAGATCCTAACTCAGTTTACTTCCTTGTGCCTCATGCTCGGAGTCCCCATCTTGTTAACCAGCCTTTTATGTGGGACGGTGTTGAAGACCTTGCTGAAATTGAGGTAGGCGACATCCACTACTACCCCCTGATTTACCTCCTTTGTCACCAAGTCAAAAAAAATCAATGACATTCATTTGACACAACCTTCCTGCTGTGAATCCATGTTGTCTCAGATTCTGGGCACCATTGGATTACAAGTATGCCATTATTCTTTCTTTAAGCTGTGCCTCTATGATCTTACCCACTACTGAGGTGAGACTGATCAGCCTATAGTTCCCTGCCTCCTCCCTGCTACCACTTTCGTGTAGAGGGACTACATGTGCTCTCCTTCAGTTCTCTGGAACCACACCTGTGTTGAGTGACTCAGTGAACATGGCTGACAGAGGCACTGCTAGCTCTCTTTGCAGCTCCCTTAATATCCTCGGGTGTGTTATCTGGTCCTATTGCTTTGTCCATCTTCAGTTTTGTGAGCTCCTCCAGGACTCTCTCCACTGTGAATGGACTTGTGTCCCCCACGTTGTATCTGTTACCCAACTGTGGTCCCTGACTCTCCCCCTCTTCAGTGAATACTGAACAGGAGTGTTTGTTCAGCATTTCCACCTTTTCCAGGTCTTCTTCCTTACACTCCCCTTTATTCCCTCTGAGCCTTACACCCCCCCCCAGCTTTCGTTCTTTTTCTGATGTACCTATGGAATGTCTTGTCCCCTTTCTTTACCGTCTACACTAATCTTTCCTCAGTCTGTGCCTTTGTGCACCTGACAGCCTTCCCTGCTTCCCTTAGATCTTTTAGTTACACCTCCCTGTCTTCATCCCTTTGAGTCTCCTTATATTTCCTGAAATCCTCCCTCCCTTTTGGCCCTTACTTTGTCTGCCACCTCTCTTGAGAACCATAGTGGTTTCCTCCTTCTCTTACCTGTGTTTACAATCCTGATGCACTGCTTTATCACGTCCTCTATGGCTCCCTTCATGTGTTCCCACTGCTCCTCAACTCCCTCCTCATCAGGTCTTCTTTGATATACCTCCCCATTTTAGCAAAATCTGCCTTCCTGAAATCTAAGACCTTTGCATTTGTGTGACTAGACTGTGTCCCTGTCCCCATGCTAAACCACACTATGTGGTGGTCATTGGATCCCAGTTGACCTTCCACCTGGAATTCTGTGATTCTGTCCCCATTGGTCAGTACTAGGTCCAGAATCACCCTGTCTCTGGTGGGGTCAATCACTAGCTGTATGAGGCCTGCTCCCTATAGGGAATCCAGATGTTTCAGCTCCTGGTTGAAACAGCTGCTGGGATGGTCTAATCCATGTCTGGGATATTGAAATCACCCAGCAGTAATACTGTACCTCATCTTTCATTGCCATCTTATGAATTTGATCCACTAGATCCCTATCCACCTCCTCCCCCTGTGCTGGAGGTCTGTAGATCACCCAGTGCAGATTGCTGTGCCATTGCCTGGCTCATAGGTGTCCCACAGTGCCTCGACCTCTCCTTGTCACCCTGCACCTCCTTTGCTTTTATACCTTCTCTTATGTACAGGGCACCTCCCCCCCTTTTTTTACTCCCCCTATCTCTCCTGAATAGAGCATAACCAGGTACATTTGCATCCCTTTCATGATTTGCAGAGTACCAGGTCTCTGTTATTGCTGCTATGTCCAGGTCTGCCTCTACTAGAAAGGCCTCCAGTTCTGGGATTTTATTTCCCAGGCTGGGGCATTTGTAACCATGGTCTTCCATGTTTTGCTTCCTGTCCTCCCTCTAATCCTGTGTTTGTCCTCCTGCTTCTTCCCCCAACCCAGTTTTCCTTTTTATGTTGCCTTCCTTCCCCTTTGTATCTGGTGCAGGTGTCCCTGTCTTCAGCCTAAGTTCATGTTCCTCATTTCTGGCTACTCCAACCTGGGGGGATGGGCTGCTTGAGTCTCCCTGCTCCCATTGACCTCATCCCCAGCTAGTTTAAATGTTTGTCAGGAAAGCATTTAAACCATTCACTGAGGACTGGTGTCCCCCTCTTGGATGAATGCAGTCCTCCACCCTTGAATAGGTTGCATTGTTCCAGGTGGGTCCCCAGTCCTGAATGAAGCCATACCCCTTCACACTGCACCAGCCCTTCAACCACATGTTGAAGCTGCTGATATGGTTTCCTATCCTCCCCTATACCATGGACTGGCTGCACCTCTGAAAATGTCATGGAACTTGCTACCTTCTCCAGGCACCCTCCCAACTCTCTGAAGTCCTCCTGTACCTACTCCATGCCTGCCTGTCCTTTGATAGGTCATTCATTCCCAGCTGGACAATTACCTCCAGCACCCCCCTCCTTGCCACCACTTTAGCAATCCTCAGGATCCGCTACCCCTCCCTCTGAGCAGTGCCTCCTGGAAGGCACTTAACCTCCATCTACTCCCTGCTGTCTGTGCTCAGAACCATCCCCTGGATGCTGGAGTCCCCTACCAGGAGTATCTTCTTCTTTCTTTGGGGTCCTCTTCCTCCTGTTACTGGGTCTCCTCTTGGAGGACACTCACCTCCTCCCTGGTCCCAGCTTCAGGTTCCCTTGTGGAAGTCTTACACTCCTCTAGAACAGCATAGGAGTTCTTAAGCTGGACTGGATGGAGAATGTGCCTCTGACCAACCTCCCTGAGCCCACTGTAGTCCATCATGCCCTCTGCCCGGTCAGCCATTGTGGCAGTGGCTGGGGACAAGGTGGCCTTTGGGTGGGGTGAAGGTTCCCAATACTCCTACCAGCTCAGTCCAGAGAGGTGCCTGCAAATGGGGCAGCACCACAGTACCCCAGCTGGGTGGGAAGAATGTACAGACTTGATGAGGGTCAAGGGTATGGCAGCTGGGTTTCAGTTTGAAAAAGTACGCATGTAGTCTCACCTCACAAAAGTGATAGCAGGGAGGAGGCTGGCAACTATAGGCCAATTAGCCTGACCTTGGTGGTGGGGAAGTTAATGGAGACACCGTTGAAGGAAAGAATTGTGGAGTATTTTGAATGCACTGGGTTACAAGACATGAGGTAGCACTGATTCACAGGGGCAGGTCATGTCAAACAAATCTGATAGATTTCTTTGACCGGATGACCAGTGAAATAGAGCAGGGTGGAGCAATGGACATGACCTACTTGCATTTCAGTAAGGTGTTCAGCATCATTCTACATACAGTAGGAGACACATAAGGAAGCTGGACAGGTTAGGGGTGGTCAAAGGGTGGTAAAATGTGTAAGCAATTGGTTAAAGGATAGGCAGCAGAGAATTGTGACAAACAGAATTCACTCTGGAGAATGAAGGGTGAGCAGATGGGTGCCTCAGGGCTCAGTACTGGAACTGGTCCTCTTTAATGTCTTTATTAGTGACATTTATTATTTATTTATTTATTATTAGATCATCGGTTTACAGACCTTTGAGTCATAGACTCATTTACAAAGGCACCTCATCAAGAGAGCAATACATCACAACAAATAAACAGTACAGTACATAACGCTTAGATAAAAAAGCAACCAGTGTTACAGGCATTCTCTAGTGGTACATGCTTGGTAATAGGTAGATCACAGTAGTCATAATATAGGTACATGAGTACCATGTCAGGTAGCAACCAGAGATATTTTATTACATTAGTCAGCAGATGTTACATGAGACCCCAGGTATATACAGCAAAAGTAGACAGGGCAGACTCAGTCATGTGGTGAAGGTAAGGGGCAGGTGGGGGATTATGTGCAGTTGCAGCAGCAAGTGCTTGTCAGATGGCTTCTGAGGGAGACCTTGAAAGGACCAAGCTTAGTGGAGTCAGCTATTTTGGCTGGGAGGGAATTGAACCAGGAGGGAGCCTGATAGGAAAAGGATCTCTGGGTCATAGAGGTCCTTACCCTGGTTACAATAAGGGAGGTTTTGACAGTGATGTGGGTGGAGACTGAGGGGGAGGTACGCTGCAGGGAGGTGGCGACCCCAGGGGGGAGGGCCCTAGCAGGGTCTTTTTTACAAGAAGGCAGGTTTGGAAGTGGAGTCTTTCTTCATGGTTGAGCAGGTTGGTGGCAGAGTATAGCAGGCATGTGTGGGTGCGCCTAGGGGCTCCCAGCATTAGTCTGCAGGTCTTGTTTATAGAGAGCTGGATTTTTGCATGCGCAGTGTTGTTGGCTGCAGCATAGATGGGCAGCCCATAGTCGATTAGCGACAGGACAGAGGAGGTGATTGCTAATCCAAGGGCCTCTTGTGGAAGGCAGTCCCTATGGCGGTATAACAGTCCAATCCTGACATTGGTGGCAGCAGAAAGGGCATTGATATGGGAATGGAAGTAGAGTACTGAATCAAAGATAATGCCCAGATACTTATAGGAGGAAACCTGCTCAATGGGGTTTAGTGTGCTAGGCAGTATCATGAGATGGGCACCACTGGCTTTGCTTTGGTGATTCGAGAAGAGCATAGCTTTGGTATTTTTTAGGTTCAGGACTAGCCTTCATGATGTGAACCAATGCTCAGCTCTATCAGAAGCTTGTTGGAGGGTGTCTGGAGTGTGTTGGGGTTGGGGTCAGTGGCGAAGAGCACAGCGTCATCTGTGTAGAGGAGGATCTTACTTGGGCAGGCCAAGGGGAGGGAGTTAAGGTAGAGACTGAAGAGGAGAGGAGAGGGCCTAAAATGGAGCCCTGGGGAACCCCAGAGCAGACAGGTTGTGTGTCAGATAGGGTGCTACTGATTTTTACACACTGAGTTCTGGCAGAGAGGTAGCTGGTGAACCATGCAAGGGGGCCAGGGGAGAAACCAAGTCATCTGAGGGAGTCAAGCAGGAGAGTATGGTAAACTGTGTCAAAGGCCTTGGAGAGGAAAATGAACACGGCAACAGCAGGACTTCCGGCATCAAAAGCAGAGTGCAGGAAGTTGGAGAATTCAAGTAGCGTGGTTGTGGTGCTGTGACCTGCATGAAAGCCATGCTGTTCAGGGCACAGGATATAATGCTTGGCCAGGTATTTGGCAAAGTGGTTGGCAACTACTTTTTCAAGGGCCTTAGAGAGTGGGGGAAGGATGGAGATAGGTCGATAGTTACCCAAGGTCGCTCGATCGCCACTCTTTAGGATAGGAGTGATGACAGTGGTTTTCCATGTGCTGGGGAACTGCCCCAGGCACAGAGAGCAGTTGAGCAGCTTGGTAAGTGGGACCAGGATAGCATCCAGTGTCAGACGAAGTAGCCTAGTGTCCAGTAGGTCAGTGCCGGGGTTGTTACTACTAGCGGCTTTTTGCAGAAGGGGTCTAGCCGCCAATGGGGAGATGGTATGTAGGTAGAAATGAGGTCTCTGGAGAGTGGGTAGGGGTGCTACTGGGATAGGGTCAAAGAAGTTACTGGGCAGGACTGAACTCAGGTATGAGAAAGTGTGGTTTAGGCAGTCTGCAATGCCAAGGGGGTCAGAGCAGACAGTTACATTAAAGGAGCGTTGAGGGGGGGTGGGGAGTTGGATTTCCCATTCAGCTCCTTTACATTATCCGAAAAGTTTCTAGCTGACCCCCAGGAGGAGACAGGAGTGGATTGATAGTACTAGGCTTTGGCCTGTTGAATGGCCCAAGTACACTTATTGCACAGCCTTGTATGCTTGCCTATCAGCTGGCTTGCCAGATTCCATGGCAATGTGCCATAGGTTGTCTCTCATTTTAAGTTTGAGAAGGAGGGAGGGAGTAACCCAGGGCATGTTTTGCTTTTTGGTGCGATTTCTAGTGAAGGGGGCATAGAGGTCACAGGCAGTGTTAAAAGTATGAATGAAAAAATCCAATGCTTCATCTATGGATGGTGCAAGCCTGATTGGGGACCAATCCAGTTGTGAGAGGTACAGTTTAAGGTGATGCAGGCCGCTTGGGAGTAGGCGACGTCACTAGGTGGTTTGTGGTGCAGGTTTGCTGTTGGCAGTGGACCAAGAGCATATGACTGGGGAGTGGTCACTAAGTCAGTTGGGAAGTACACTAATATCGAGCACCCTCTGGGGGCAGTTGGTAATGGTGATATCCAGGAGGGTGCTGGAGTCAGTAGAGGGGTTGAATCTAGTTGGGGTGGTGACAAGCTGGGACATGTCAAAGGCAGCAAAGATATCTCTGGTTTGGGAGGCTGTGGCAGAGAGCCAGTTGATATTCAGGTCACCAACAGTTATCTGGGCCATTTTGGGTGGTAGGCCAGAGAGGTAGTCAACAAGTGCCTGAATGGCGAGGTCTTGCTTTCTGGGGGGAATATAGGCAACGGTGAGAAAAAGTGGGCCCTTACCAGGGTTGGGAGAGATTTTTAGTGTGAGGTCTTGTGCCCCGTTATCAAGCTTGGTGGTGGAAGTGCATGTCCGAGGAGGGAGTCATGCATATAGACAGCACAACCACCTCCATGCTTACCCATCCGATCTTCCCTGAAAAGGGTGTAACCAGGGAGGGAGATGAAGGAGTCAGGGGAGGATTTGGATAACCAGGTTTCAATGAGTGCGACAATGTACGGTTGGTGCTGAGTAACTCAGCACTGGAATGCAGCAGCCTTCTTAAGGAGGCTGCAAATATTCATAGAGGCTATGTGGAGTCCTTGAGCCTAGGCAGGCTTGTTCATAAGGTTGGGCATGGGGCCAGGGTTTGGGTGAAAGTTACCTGATAGAAGCAACATTAGGGTGATTAGGTGCACCAAAGCATGGTAGTGATTGAGGCATCTCCCCTTGCAAATATACACAGGGCTGCATGCTTGGGTGCAAGGGGTGGGTAGAGTACGAAGGGTGGGAAAGGCATTGAGGAGAAGAGACCCAAGGTATCAATCAATGAAATCAATCAAAATCTTTATTTATCCAGGCAAACATCATTAAGCAGAGCTCTTTTACAAGATGGACCTGGTTAGAACAGGGTCGAGTAACATTCATCACAAAAACATATAAATACATATGTTTTTATGATGAACGTTACCTGACCCTGTTCAGGTATGAGTGGGAAGTAAGAGGTAGCAGGGGTGGAAGTGTGAGTGGGTACCGAGGGTGGGAGGTGATAGAGCATCGGGGGGGTCTGGTAGAGGTGTTGCAGATAAGAGGGGGGTACTATATGTAGAGTGTGATGGTCCTAAATAAGGTGGGGCTGGTGTAGGAAGTAGGAGGAGGACCATAGTCGGTGTCAATGCACTTGATCCCAGATACATTGAGGATGATAAGTTATTTCAGCAGGAGAGAGGATCACCCCTTTAAGAAGTTACAGAATGGAGATCCCCTTTAAGAAGTTGGTGTAATTGACTAGTGTGAGGCCTCAGGGGCAGGGATCACTGGGGAAGTGTACTTAATAAAGGAGGGGAGGGCGGTGGGCAAAAAAAATTGTCCAGAGAGCAGTACAGCAAGGCAGTGGCTGAGCTGTGTTTTGAAAATGGTGCCTTGTATGCTTTCTTTTTCATTGGGGATCTGCAACATCCAATCAGAAAGCAGCCACAGTCCCCAAGAGCCAGTCCAATTACAGGGATTGAAGACTCACAGCTCAGATCTAGGAGCTGACCAAATATACCAGCTTTCCTTTTGCAAATAACTGTGCTTTATTGAACAATTTCCAACACAAATTACATAGCAAATGATTAGATAACACAAAAAGAAATACAATTCCCAAACCGTAAATTAATAATACAGAAAAAACATAGAAAGAGGGAGAGAGAAACCCAACTCCCCCCATAAGGAAGAAAGAAAAGAACCCCCCCCTCCACCCCTGGCAGCTATCCCGGTAATTAACTAACAGTAAATCATGTTATATCATAGGACATCACCTAACAAACATAGAAGAAAACAGCTAGACTAGTGCATATTGCAAAGGAGGAAAGGACAATACATAAAACAAAATCAAAATCAAAAGGGTCGACACCAGTACGGTAAAAGTAAAAGAAATATCCTACTCTAATAACCCTACCTATCCTTGAGACTTTGATACAGACTACCCCAACATTGTTGGAAATTCAGTGAAGCATTAAAAAATGATAAAACTGACCTTTCTGCATTCAATGCATTCAAAAATTCGTCCCACCATTCCCCAAATGATGGGGTCCAATCATCTCTCCAATGGCATAGAATTATCAACTTGGTAACAGCTGCTACCATAGCCATTCGGTATTTAGATAACGTACTGGGTACATTACCAAACATCCCAAATATGCAAACCTCCGGGTTGAAAAAACCAGCAAGGTCGTAAAATTGGCTAAGCCCTTGCTTCACCAATTGCCATAATCCCGAAATTTTGGGGCAAGTCCAAAACTTGTGGTAACTAGACGCAAGGGGGTCATTACAATCTATACATGTTGCAGAAAATTGACGGTTTAATCTAGAGAGTTTAGCTGGGGAAAAGTATAGATTATGTAGTAACCTAAATTGGATGTCTCTCAACCTATCTTGCTTAACATATTTATAAGTGTCGACCCAAACCTTCTCCCACATTTCTGGTGTCTTGCCTAAAGATAAATTTAGTTCCCAGTATGCTGGGATCAGGGACACATTAGAATCCCTTCTAACAATAATATATTTATAAATCTTGGAAATTGGTTTGCCCGACAGTATAAATTCCTTAAGCCTACTAAACATAGTTCCCAAATTTTCTGGCCCAGGACCTTTGTGGAAATAGGATTTAAGACTACTTATTATTTGGGTTAATTTTAAAAAAGATTGAACTCTCACACCAAACTTTTCCACCAAGACCTGAAATGGAAGTAACGACCTACTTAAATAGAAATCACTAACTCGTAGCTTAGCAGCCATTGTTACTACAAAACTGGATATCGGTTGGTTCCCAATGACAAGATTCAGATTCCTTAGTAAGGGTTGGGATAAATCATATAACTGCGAGGATTTTAAACTTTGCATAATATTGATACAGAGCTTTTATATCCCACCCTAGCGGGGTACACCTAACCAGCTTCGGAACCTTAGCCCATGGAATATATAGCAAAGACTCTAAATCAAGCTTAAAGCTTTTAATAAATAACCGGTCCAAATGGAGCCCGGAAGAAAATTTCTCCTCAGAGCCCATGCAGCCAGCCTTGTCATGTGAATCGCTAAATAGTACATGTAAAGTCCGTAGTTGAAGGCCTCCTAGTTTACGCTGCTGAGCAAGTTTATAATAAGACCTTCTTGGGGTCTACCATTCCACAAAACTCTGAGCAATATTTGTAGAGCGGTTTAAAAAAGACTTTGGAAGGTAAACATTTAGATTCGACAATGGGTAAAAATTTGGGGCATAACCACCATTTTAAGCGTATTAGCTCTACCCGAAAAGGTCAACGGGAGTTTTGACCATCTATCCAAGTCTTCTTTTATTGATTTAATTAAAGGTCTAAGATTCAAAGTGGCCAGGGCCTCCAAGTTCTTAGTTATTTGGATGCCCAAATAGGTTAATGTTTGGGTCTGCCAATGGAGTCCCAAAGAAAGGCACCAATCCTTCTGAAGAAATGGAGAAAGAGAGTATATTGATGTTTTAGTTTTATTTAAACTATATCCAGAAAGCGCACTAAAGCTGGTAATTAAGTCAAGTACTTTAGGGAAGGAAGAAGTAGAATTAGAAATATGTAATAATAAGTCATCAGCAAATGCTGACAATTTAAATTCAAAGTCACCTATCTTAAGCCCTTGAACTTCCTTATTTACCTTAATAGATCTAATTAATGGTTCAATGTACAAATTAAATAAATAGGGTGATAAAGGGCAGCCTTGTCGGTACCTCTTAATAGGGAAAAGCTACGGAGATTAAGTTATTACATTGAATCTTTGCTGAGGGACATGAATATAAGATTTGAATCATATGAATAAATCTAGCAGGAAAACCTAGTTTACGCCAGGGTAGTGAACATAAAAGTCCATCCACCGGTCAAAGCTTTCTCTCGTCTAGGGAACCTGAGATGCCTCTTTGCTGGGGTCCGTTGATGCAGAAATTAAATAAAACAATTTTCTAAAATGATCGGCCGAGGAACGGCCTTCAACAAAGCCAGCCTGTTCTGGACTCAGTAGATCACGCCAAACTTGTTTTAATCTGCTAGCCAGAATTTTAGCAAAAATTTTTACATCTAAATTTAGTAAAGAAATCGGCCTAAAGTTACCCACTAAGTCTGGGGACTTGTCAGGCTTCGGCAGCAAAATAATCTTGGCCTCAAACAGCGTTTTATCCTTAATCCCTTGATCGCACTAGGCAGGAAAAGAGGTTATGCAGTAAGGGGCACAAGGTTATTTTTAAACAGTTGAAAAAAAGCTGTGAACCCATCCGGGCCTGGCGCTTTGTCCGGGCGGAGAGAGTCAATAGCTTTCCCTATTTCCTCCTCAGAGATAGGAGCTACTAAGTGTGGACCAACATCCTCTGATAGTCTGGGTAGAGGAATACTATCCAAAAATTGATGAATCCTATCTGTAACCTTAGGGGGAGACTGTTGGCTTGAATAAAGATTCCGATAGAAGTCTACAAAAATTTCTAATATCATCCCTGGATCTGTAACCAACTGTCCCGATTCTGGATGTTTCAGGGCAGTCACCCACCTGACCGAAGACTTTTGCTTCAACTGCCAGGCCAGAAATTTCCCAGCCTTTCTACCCAGCCCTAGGTATAAGGCCTTAACTCTAGAGGCTGAACTAATAACTTTCTCCCTCTGTTTATCTGCATACCATGTTCTTAAAGTTATTAATTTTCGTTCTTGCTCCTCAGTTCTCCGGTTGTCATATGTATTTTCTAATTCCCTAATCTCCCGTAAACATTTGTCTAAAAGCTGCCTTGTTTTTGCCTTGCGCACCGTAGCTATACGTATTAGCTCCCCTCGCAACATAGCCTTGAGAGCCGCCCAAGTTTGATCTACAGCTATAATAGTACCCCAATTACTACTAATAGAGTTTTCCAGAAAAGATCTAAATCCAGATAAGGCCTTGGGGTCCTTCAAAATATTATTATTCAAAGACCATGAGTATGACCTGGGAGACTGTGAGGGCAAGGAACACACAATTTTTACAGGAGAATGGTCCGAAATTACACGGGGCAAAGTTGTGGCCTCCACTACCCAGGGTAAACTAGATTGGCTAACCAGAAAATAGTCGATCCTCGAAGTGTGATTTATGTACCATGAGAGGAGAAAGTGTATTCATCGAACATTGGGGTTCATGATACGCCAAGGGTCTACCAAACCTATTGATAACATGAACTCTCTTAGAGCATTCTGAGCTGGGAGGAAATGATCCTTTATACTGTGATCGGTCCAACCGACTATCTTGAACTAAATTCCAATCACCACCCAAAATTATTGGCACATTTTGAAGGACGCAAAGCCAGACCCAAATGGATAAAAAGGCTGGTGAATCCAAATTAGGTCCATATACTGATCCTAGCACTAAATTGAATCCCTATACTGCCTGAGACAAATATGTATCGACCCTCGGATCAGGGATTATTTCTGAATGGGTAAATGGAATCCCATGAGCAATTAGGATGGCAACCCTGAACTATTTGATGAAACCCCGCACAAAAATCCTGGCTCACCCACTTCTTCTTGAAGTGGGCAAGACGATCAGAAAGAACATGAGTTTTTGCAAAACACTATCGCTGGTTTCAAGTGGGCTAAATGATTTAAGATAACATATTTTTAAAGTTGTCCTTTCCTCCCTAATATTCCAAGAAACAAAGTTCAACATATTAGCCATTTCTGCCAAAAATTAAAGAAATGTTGGGATAGCTGCCCCCATACTAACCCCTGACCAAAAAGTGCATCCTCCAGTACACCTCCTCCCCATAAGAAAAACTACATCAATAATTAACTTAAACCTTCCTCCCTGGTCTGCCAACTTCTCATCCTCTGGAACGTGGTGCTACATAGAGATGGGTACATCCCCATTTAAAAGATAGTCTTAATGGCTTAATACACGAACCTGTTAGAATCCAGTCCCGGACCTAGGCTAGTAAAGAACATTAACACCGAACACTTAATCAGCAAGTGAGTAGGAGAATGAAACCCAACAATGGAGCCAAGGAGCATAAGATTAACCAAATTAAGAAGTAGACTACAGGCCTTCCCTGTAGATACCTCGAATCCTTGAGCATAGAAGGGGAAAAACAATGGTATGCCTGCTTAACGTCTTGTACATCTAGCCTAGGTACAAGGCTCAGGCAATATATGAAAAAATTAAGTTCAGGCTAGCATGCCCACTACTAAAAATAACAACAATAGTCCAGAATGGACCCTCCAATCCTACCATAAAATCATGTCTGATGATATGCCCCTTAGCTACCATATAATAACATAACATAATACTTGTAAAAGCTCCTTTCTATAGGGTTCCTACAACTGAGAAACCTTATACACTTTAAAGTCCCCTACCCCCTAAATTTAGTATAGAGGGTCCAGCACCGCTTAATAAATCAAATAGAAACAGTTTAGGTCAAATAACCTTGTTAATCTACATATTGTAAACCTTTAGCCAAAAATTTAGTCCCCCACCCCTTCTTATAGTTAAATCCCAGATTGCCTACTTAAGTGTGTAGGTAACATGTAACAGAGCTAAGTTACCAGTACACCCCCCCGACAACATGTCTAGGGGTTAAATATGACTTCGTGTCAAAACCACACTATGCCTCTTCAATCTTACCATGGACTAGGCTAATAACAAACCAAAAGGTTACCACTAATTAAATATCAATATAAAAGGGCAAGTTAAGATTGTTAACACCAAATGAGAGAGTCCAGGCCGCTATCACCCTGAAGAGTAGGTAGATGGCTAATCTTGAGATTTCATCCCTTGGCAAACAAGTCAGGTAGTAGAGATTTCAGAGATGTCAGCGCCTCCTCGGCCGAATTGAACCTCCTAGGGCCATCTTTAACTGTGACTTCTAGTAACCGCGGGATATAGTAGGCGATGTCGGACCCTACTGCCCACAGCTTAGAAGTAATCGGCTTGTAACTTGCCCGAGCCTGCCACATTTTCCATGTCAAATCAGGCACTAATCGCAATTTCTTGCCCTCCCACTGGAAAGCTGCTAGCTTCTTGACCTCTCTTAAGATGTGCTCACAGTCGAGATAATTAAGAAGTTTAAAAATTATTGGCCTCGGTGGTTCAGAGGAGGGGGGTTTGGCTCTAAGGGCCCGGTAACCTCTCTCTATAATATATTCTGGCCCGTTTGGCGAGGGCCCCGCTGGCTTTTTAAGTAGCCTCTGTAAAAACAGAATAGTGTTCGGTCCCTCCTCCCCTTCTGGGAGACCCAATAACACCAGATTATTTCGTCTGTTGTGACCCTCTAAGTCATCGAGGCGATCCTCAAGCTTGTTAATACTCCTTTTGCATTCAATTATAGTAGGCCCTGAGTTATCCATGGCTCTCTCTATAGAGGAAATCCTCGCCTCTGCGTCTGTCACTCTACGCGCAAGCTGGGTCAAAGCAGGCTTAATTTCTGAAACCTCTTCTATCAATTTAAACAGTGCATCTTTTATCGTTGCCAGATCTCCGTATATTTTAGCTGGCGTAATTTCTTCTTCTGGTGATGATGGCGACGAGCTCTGTCGCGGCCGCTTAGCTTCAAGCTCTGCTTCCCCGTCCTGCATATTGCTGAAGCGGGCGTGTTCCGATTTTCATTTAAAAACAGTCTCCACTTGTTAGTAGTAATGTCCTGATGATTACTAGCCCCGTAAGGCAGTGCAATTTTACAGATTCAATACAGTAGAAGAGGGAGACCCGGAGAGCTGCTGCCTCACTCCATGCGCATCTCGTGACCTCTCCATACCAGCTTTCCTTGGTCAGGGGGTGGTGGGCTGGATGCAGAGGTCCGACCGCCAGAAGGTAGCAGTGCCAGTGCCACTCGGCTGAAGTGGAGAGCCTGGTTTGGGCTTGTGGCTAAAATAGATCAGAAAAAAAGTTGGGCCGTTAGTTAAAAGGTCAAAGACAAAGGTCAAGTAAATTGGTGGGAGGGCCCTGGGCAATTTAGTGCTAAGGGCAGAAGTAGGTGAAAATAGTAGGAGAGAAAAGGTTCCTGCAGAGAGGTCTGATCAAAGGTGCCAGGTGGGAATTTAGCAAAACAAAAGGCTGATTCAGGAGGTTGGGGGAGAGGCCCCTTGAATGAGACCAGGGAGAGCTGGGAAGGAGGCGTGTGGTGGAGAGGACTCAGGGTAGTCTGGAATGGGTAGAGAGGATGGCCCAAAATGCCAGGCAATATTTACTGAAAGTGCTGGTTTGGGGGGTGTCAGGAGAGGGAATCAGGGGTCCAGTAGATGGCAGAGAAACATTATGAGGAATAGAGAGAGAAGGAAATACAAAAGGGAAAAAAGCAAGAGAAAGAGGGAAGCAAAGAAGGCAGTCTGAGGATGTTTGAGAGGAACTGTGATAGGAAAGATGTGTGGCAGAACAAACGGCAGGCAGTAGTCAGTTCTAGCTATTTTACAATATTGGGCAATTAGCAGAAAAAATTCAGTAGTGCAAGCAGTAAGCTGTATAAACATCAGGCAGTCAGTTAAAGTTCACTGAAACTCTGCTATACTCTGCATGTACAGTGCAATAGTTTAAAGGTAGAATGTTTAAGCAGTAGAAATATTCAGTAGTGTAAGACATAAGCTTCATAGAAGTCAGGCCTAGCTAACACAGCAGGCTAAAGAGCAGAAAATTCCAAGAGGAGAGAAAAAATATATATATATATATTTCCACATGAGCAGTAAATTCAGCAGAAAAAATTGTCCAGCGAGCAGTACAGCAAGGCAGTGGCCAAGCTGTGTTTTGAAAAAGGTGCCTTGTATGCTTTCTTTCTCAATGGGGATCTGCAGCATCCAATTGGGAAGCAGCCACAGTCCCCAGGAGCCAGTCCAATTACGGGGATTGAAGCCTCACAGCTCAGAGCTAGGAGCTGACCAAACGTACCTGCTTTCCTTGGTCAGGGGGTGGCGGGTTGGATGCAGAGGTCCGACCGCCAGCAGGTAGCAGCGCCAGTGCCACTCGGCTGAAGTGGAGAGCCTGGTTTGGGCTTGTGGCTGTTTTCCTTAGTCAGGGTGTGGCGGGAAGGATGCAGAGGTCCGACATTGCAGATGAGCTGGAAGGAAAGATCTGCCTCTTTGTGGATAACACCAAAATATGCAATTGTGTGGATACACTGGATGGGGTGGGAAGAATGTGCAGATACCTGAGAAAACTTGAGGAGGGGTCAAGGGTGGCAGCTGGGTTTCAGTATGAAAAAGTGCAAAATGTTGCACTTTGGGCACAGAAACCCGGAGGAGGAGTACAAACTGGAAGAAGAGGGTGTGCTTTAGAGCCCAGTGTGATTGGTTGCCTGGAATTCCAGCTCCTCAGATGAGATATTTTAGTTTTTTTTTTTAACCAGCAGAGACATGCTAAGCTGAAAACTTGTTTACAGGTGTGACCTGGGAGCACAAGGAAGTTAAGTGACTTGCTCAGGGAAAGTTAAGAAAACTTCTTAATAATTGAAAGCATAACTTAGTACAACAGTTATAATTTGCTGGAGGAAGAATTGCTGCACAAGGTGGTGAAGTCAAAAGGATGTCAACAGTCTAGAGAAGTCCTTAAAGATGGCAGGAAGTGAGCCATGGCTGGCCTGATCACACAGTCAGCATGGCACTCTCAAAGGGGAAGGCTCAGAAAAAACTGCAGGTGCTGGGCAAAAAATTACAGCAGTTGATAGTTTTGATTACAGCGATAAACTCTCAGTTAGAGCCCCTTACCAACCACATAGGAATGGTCAAGACCCCTCTGTTCAATTCCTCCAAGTTGAGGTGCAAGATATTCAACAACACTCCAATACTTGCAAGAGCACCATGACGCACAGAGTCAAAGAAGTCAGCATGAAAATGTACATGTGGATGCACTTGAAAACCAGGTACAGTACAAAGCAATAATATTCAGGTGATTGGCTTCCCAGAAGTGGCAGAAGGAGACCATGCTTTTTTTTTTATTTGTTTATATATAATTTGCTCCCCGTGGCCACTTACTACTGTCACTATGCCCCCCCTCCTGCCCCAACTCAATCATCCTCTCCCCATCTCAGGGATCAACAGGGAGCAGTATTCAAGGCCATCGGGGGACATTACAATTGGCCATAGGGAGACATAGGTTTTTCAGTGGTTTTCTTCTGTCTCACCTGGAACTGCAGCGTGCAGAGGCAAGTGTGTGTATGAGAAGATTCACATGCTCTCCTGGAAACTGCATGCTCCTTCCGCCCGTCTTGAGATATGTCAGTCCCCCAGCCCTCCCTTGCTCTAACATCCGGCCTCCTGCAGGTGTGATTCGACAGTGAGGAGACTTGTCTCCCCAGTCCAGGAGATGAGAGCAGCCCAGCAGCCACTATAATCATCTCTCTGCCCCTACCCAATCCCTGGTGGCCCAAGCTCACCTCCGAACTCAGGTCATCAGCATGGTGCGAGGTGTGGCATTCAGTGCCTCAACCTCAGTGCCACCGAGCCAGCTCACTGTGCTCTTTTTTTAAAGGACTGGCTGATAATGAGCTGGGTGATTAAGTTCTTGACATTTTGTCACTTAAACAGCCCAGGACAAACTCTTTTAGCATCAGAGAGCAACAAACCTAGTTCATTGTACATTGTGCAATGATAGGTTATGTGATCTGCTAGTGATGTTAAGTATCGGATAGAAGCATAGAATACTGATGACAGAAGCAGACCCAGGGCACACTCAGGCTCTCCTGAAACCTACCTAGACGATACTCTGCAGGGCATTTAACCAGTTAAAGACTGATAGGGAGGCTTTGGTATGGACCAGCAGACTGTAATTTAGTGATCTCATTAGGATCCCTTTTATGTTGGCCAGTCAGCTTCTTTAGTTAGGTTTTGCATATTTCTGAAAGGCAAATCCTGGTTAAAGTTAAGGGATTTGTGAAACAAGATATTTGGGATTCAGAGTCAGGTGTGGGGTTCAACAAAATTCCCAGGTACATAAAGTCAGAGATAACTTCTAAGGGAGAATAGTTGCAGTTGACAAGTGTCAGGTTACCATTGCCAGCACTGATTTTTTGCTTTAATCTAGTAACAAGGCCTTGGTTTTCTTTCTGTTTTTTAAAAAAAATTATTTTATAGTACATCCCCAATTTTTTTTTGTATCCCTGTTTTCTTCTGGCCCTATCCCGGCTGCACTTGTGGAGTCGCACATGCCATGGTACCAGGATGCCATTCCACTGCTTGCCACCCACTCATCTGCAGTGCCTGCAGACCTTCATCCAGGGGTAGTGGAACAATGGTGGGTGACAGTCTTCCCCAGGAGAGGAGTGTTGCCTTTCAGCTACTCAGTACTGCTCCATCACCCTCCCATGCCGGCTCTCCGATGACCCGGGCTCGTTCTTGAACCTGGGTCACCAGCGTGATGTGAGGTAAGCATCCAGCACCTCAGCCTCAGCATCACTGGCCTGGCTCCTTGGTTTTCTTTCTATATGATACCGATTTTGAGTTGATTATCCAGTTTGGTATACTGTTATAGTGTTTAACTGCACATTAAGATCCTTCAAATGCTTAGATTTAGCATCTAGAATTAGGTTGTCAGCATACAATAAGGTGCTACCATTGGTGCAGGAATAAGGCAAATGGGTAAATAAATAGTGAGAAGGGGTCCCAGTACAGATCCTTGCAGCACTCTTACAGTTACAGAAGCAGTGTCCAAGAATTTATTTCCAATTTGTATCCCCTACCTTTGACTCTTCAAGTAATCCATGAACTACTGTTATTCACTGTAGTAAAGGATACTCCAGCATTAGAGAACCTTTAAAAACGTAATTGATGATCAGCTAGGCAAACTGTCTTGATCATGTCCATAAACACAGCACCTGTGTACTGTACCTGCCATTGTCCATAGTAGTGATTTCATTTTTCAGAAAACAGACTTAAGGCAGTAAATATTCTGTGTCCCCATCTGAATCTGTGCTGCTGTGGAACTAAGAGATTATAGTTCTGTAAATACAATGAGAGCTGACTGTAGAAGCAACACTTCAATATCTTACTTAAGGAAGACAGTACAGAGATTGGTTGATAGTTCTCAATATTTGTAGCATCTCCATTGTTGAAGGGTGGTATAGCAATAGACAGTTTCCACACTTTCAGCACTGTACTAGTGATCAATTACAGATTACACATTTTTTTTGTCAACAGGAATTATATTACAAAAATGATCAATTTCAGTAGCTTAGACTGTATGCC